>CM073121.1:41577588-42911963 GCA_037039145.1 Fundulus diaphanus | reverse complement strand
CTGTTTTGTATAAAATATTATAAAATGCATGTTGAAAATTCTAACCTTGTCGATAATCAGTGGAGAATATTTATTGGAATGACAGTAATCTAAACTAGAGATCGGCTGATACAGTTTTTTTTTATCGATCGACATCAGTCTAACCTGATATCTGCTGCCAATAGTTTTTGGGGCTGATATTTATTTCTTCCTTTATTTACATGATAAAAATGACAGACAACAAATGTTACACAAGTGTTAAAACTTGATTATTATTTTTTTAACCAGCTAACATTAACAGTCAGCTTCAGACCGCAGTTTGACAGTTTTATAAAGAAAAAAAATGCATCATGACTCTTGTGGCAGCGCCTTGTTTTGTCACAGCGAGAAAGGATCATCTTTAGTTACATGGGGAGGAGAAGAAAAATCACTGACCATCGCTGCAGTGTATGGGCATTGTTTTATGTAAATGTGGATGCTGTTCGCCTAGGGATCGGTAATTACTTTTATGTGGATACATAATTCTCCATGGGAACAAACACACGCACAGCAGTGGCAGCTCGCCAGCCGGCGATCAGACAGAAACAGACGCACAGCTGTTTCCTCTCGCTCATAGTGAGAAAGCGACAGACTTTCAAAGGCCAGAAACAACTAAATTACAGTTAAAACTGCATCAAAAGTTGAAAATGTACCCTTGTTGTTGTTGGCACCCAGTCTTACAATATTGCCAGCCACTCTCTGCCAGGGATGGAGTGAGCGACGTATGCGCTTCACATGATCTCAAAGCATGGCTGCTTTACGGGCCGATACAGGAACAAAACGGCAAATATCAGCCAAAAATATCGTATCGGTCGACCTCTAATCAAAACCTACTTATAATTGGTGACCAGCTTTTTGCTCGTTTCTCGTGGTGCTTTAATTGTCCTTGGCGATCAGCTCCATGTGCTTGAGGTAGGAAGGCCTCCTGGCAGCCACCCTGGTCTTTAGCTGTCTGTCGAATCCAGTCGGGACTTTTGCTAAGAAAACTGGCTTCAGAACAAACATGTTGCTTGAAGTAAAAAAAAAAAACTACTTTAAACCAGGGATGCACGATTTACTGGCATTAGCATTGGTATGGGCTATGTCAGTCATTTTTTAACGTAGCGGTATTGGTCCGATGGTGATGCAGTGAAGGATTGTGGGTTGTTTAACTGAAGCAAAGAAGCGACGCCAGCAGTGTGGTTGGCATTTCATGTTTAATACCGGTTAATAGCAACATTAATATCAGTCCAAATTGTCATGTCGGTGCATCCCTATTTTAAACATGGGTCTGCCAGAGGTGTGAATCGTTTTTTTGTTTTGCCCACAAGCTGATTAATCTAATGCTATTAATTATTTAACCAAACCAAACCCTCTAATCAAATGACGATAATTGCACGCTTTTTGTTTAAAAAAGTCATCTTAAGGCACTTTGCACGACGAGCAGCTCCAGTTTATATAAAGAGATGTATAATCTTACATCCTGGATATACAGGGGTTGGACAATGAAACTGAAACACCTGGTTTTAGACCACAATAATTTATTAGTATGGTGTAGGGCCTCCTTTTGCGGCCAATACAGCGTCAATTCGTCTTGGGAATGACATATACAAGTCCTGCACAGTGGTCAGAGGGATTTTAAGCCTTCTTCTTCTTGCAGGATAGTGGCCAGGTCACGACGTGATGCTGGTGGAGGAAAATGTTTCCTGACTCGCTCCTCCAAAACACCCCAAAGTGGCTCAATAATATTTAGATCTGGTGACTGTGCAGGCCGTGGGAGATGTTCAACGTCACTTTCATGTTCATCAAACCAATCTTTCACCAGTCTTGCTGTGTGTATTTATGCATTGTCATCCTGATACACGGCACCTCCTTCAGGATACAATGTTTGAACCATTGGATGCACATGGTCCTCCAGAATGGTTTGGTAGTTCTTGGCAGTGACGCGCCCATCTAGCACAAATATGGGGCCAAGGGAATGCCATGATATGGCAGCCCAAACCATCACTGATCCACCCCCATGCTTCACTCTGGGCATGCAACAGTCTGGGTGGTACGCTTCTTTGGGGCTTCTCCACACCGTAACTCTCCCGGATGTGGGGAAAACAGTAAAGGTGGACTCATCAGAGAACAATACATGTTTCAAATTGTCCACAGCCCAAGATTTGCGCTCCTTGCACCATTGAAACCGACGTCTGGCATTAGCACGAGTGACCAAAGGTTTGGCTATAGCAGCCCGGCTGTGGATATTGACCCTGTAGAGCTCCTGATGGACAGTTTTGGTGGAAACAGGAGAGTTGAGGTGCACATTTAATTCTGCCGTGATTTGGGGAGCCGTGGTTTTATGTTTTTTGGATACAATCCGGGTTAGCACCCGGACATCCCTTTCAGACAGCTTCCTCTTGCGTCCACAGTTAATCCTGTTGGATGTGGTTCGTCCTTCTTGGTGGTATGCTGACATTACCCTGGATACCGTGGCTCTTGATACATCACAAAGACCTGCTGTCTTGGTCACAGATGCGCCAGCAAGACGTGCACCAACAATTTGTCCTCTTTTGAACTCTGGTATGTCACCCATAATGTTGTATGCATTGCAATATTTTGAGCAAAACTGTGCTCTTACCCTGCTAATTGGACCTTCACACTCTGCTCTTATTGGTTCAATGTGCACTTAATGAAGATTGGCCACCAGGCTGGTCCAATTTAGCCATGAAACCTCCCACACTAAAATGAGAAGTGTTTCAGTTTCATTGTCCAACCCCTGTATAACGAATTACCTGGCTGATGGCATCGAGTGGCCAACTTTACAGCAACCTCTGGATAGAAGTTATCAACCTGAAAGCTGCTATGTGCCCTGGCCTTTTGTGGAAAACTCTGCCCGTTGTAAATCATTTTATACGACTGCAGGGAAATTCGACCCTCCTCCCCACCGCATGTCTCACCCTTTCACCCTTCAGCCTTCTTAAACGGGCCTCCTCTTTTTATTTCTGTCGCTTTAATTGGATGAATTTTGGAAATGAACGATGACAGAAATACTGTATGATCTAACTTTTTTTTATATATATAAACTGTTTTGAATTGCTCCACATCTCCACAGATTGTGGTTGTGAACCTTTAAAGTTACCCAAAACCCAACGATGTTTGGAGAGGCCAAATGACCTTGCTGCGTTTTCCCGTTCCCGTTTTTCTTTTGCCCGCCGTCGGAGTCGAACATGCATCCGTGGAGGTCTCTGCCTCGGCCTCGACCTCATCCAAGGCCCCTCGGAGCCTGCCTCGGCGACCTTTGTTCCTCCCGTTCCCTGCACGTAAACGCCAGTTGGCCTCTGAAGCTGCGCTTGTGGAATGTAAACAAACAACATGAGGAGCAAGGTCAGCCGCTTAATGAGGGCCGCAGAGGAACGCGGAAGCGGTGGCGGAAAGAATGGGAGCCCAAACGGATAGAAAGGTCAGGGGCGGAGACGGAGAGGGGGCGAAACCCAGCCGAGTGCAAAGGTGGCGAGTTGAGGTGGCGACGTGGTCCGAGTGTGACAGGGCGAAGCGTCTCAGAGCGCAGCACCTGTCTGACCATAAACGGCGGCGGCGCCTGTGTTTTACATGCGCCCCCGGCCGTATCATGCACCTTTCTCCAGGTTTCTGCTCCTGCCTGAATGAGGATTTTATCTGAAGATGTGTCTCTTCTGTGTGCTTCAGCTCGTTAGGTTCTCATGACCAGAACACATGAAAGACAAACTGGAATTAAACAGCACTTCATTCAAGGTTGGCATATCTACACAATAGCTGTATGTCATGCATGTTCTGTCAAAAATAAAAAGAAATGATGCGCTCGCTCTTTTGCTTTTGACTTTAGAGATGTGCAAGTTGATGAAAAAAGTGCATGGGTCATAAAACCCCTGCAGGTTTTTGGACTCTGATTTAAAAAAAACAAAAAAACAAAAACAAAAAAAAACCCCACCTTGTGCTCCTACTTGCAGATAACTGCGTTGAAGATAAGCTTTCCTGCTGTAGCTGGAGCTTTTATTGAGCACATGAAGCTTTGCAGTGAAGGGAAGTGAAAGGAGAAACCGCCTGAGCTCGCTCTCGCTCTCTCACCTTAAGTCGGCCCACGCACACACACACACACACACGTCTGAGTCCACACTTGACCCATCTGTGGCCGTGCAGCGTGAGCCCGGCAGCTAGGAGCGGGAGGGGCGACACGGCGGAGGATAAACCAACCTTCCTCACGCTCTGCACGTAGCACAACCATTAAAACACTGCTCCCTCTGGAGGGAGGCCAGGAGTCAAAGTTTACAGCAGTTCATTCCTCCCAGCGAGCCGCAGCCCCGCCCCTCCGCTCCCACTGTCTGTGCCCCTCTCCCTCCTTCTCTGCCCTTCTCCTCTACGCACAAAACGAAAAAAAATCCAGCGCACAGCAACGCGTCATACACACAGGAAGCCTCAGTCAGAAGTAGCTTCTTCCAAGAACCACCACCCCTCCTCTTCTTCTTCTTCTTCTTTTAAATGTTGAAGCGGTCAGACTAGGCTCTCCCACCTCCTCTTTACGTTGAAGTTCAGTTGTTTTCCAGCTTTGAAGGCCCTGATATCGTGCATTCCAGCCGTAACCTGCATCTCCGAAGATGTGAGCACAAAGCTGACTGACGCAAGCGGCTCCGATCAGATGCGCAGGAGAGAAAAAAAGAAACAAAAGATGGTGGCACACGCGCCCGCGCCAGCGCCGTGAACAACCTGGCCGGTTCTCACAGAGGGGCTCTTAAAGTCTACTTTTTTTTTTTTTTTTTTATATATATACATTTCCTGCTTACATTTTCCTTCTCCTTTCAAATGCTCACGCGGTTTATTAAAGACGACACGGTGAAGAGGTTTACTCTGCTGCGGGAGTTTATAATAATGTTGCTATGGTTTGTGTTGATGCAAGTTCCTGAAAGAATGCGGCCCGACTTGCCTTTCGCCCGCTGTATCGCGGCGTTGATGCCGCAGCGTATGAGGGCTGATCTGCTGCTGTCCGTGCACGTTCGCCAGTCACCTCAGCTCCACCCTGTTGCTGTATTTAGACATGGACTCGTGACTGACATCAGGGCATACGCCAGTTTCAAACACTGAAAAGCTTTAACAGGTTGTGACCTTTGGTCTCCCTGAAACTTTTTCTGCCGTCTCATGAACAGCCATTTAAAGCAGAGTTTTTCTCCAGCTGGCTGGAGCACAGGTGAACAGAGCAATGTTAAGTCCCCCTCCTTGCTGCTGTGCACTGCTTAACAGCCGGCTGAAGTGAAGCTCCTACACTTTTCCCTCGCTTACAAAAAAAAAAAGAAAAATTTGGCTGTCAAAAGTATTCCTACTCTTTTGGCAGATTTCGATTTGAAATTTGGTCTTTTCACCCAACCAAGACGTTTAATTTCTTTTCCACCAGCCCTAGTCTAATTTTCCCGCTCGGTTCGGCCCAGTTCTACTCGATTCGTCAGTGTTGTGCGCCCTGCTGCTCTTAAGCATTACTGTGTGACATTAACGCTTTAGAAAAATTGCGAGGAGATGGTTAAGAATAAAAATTTTAAATCATTATATGTAAAAACATTGATTAAAACAAAAAAAAATTGTATATTACATTTTTTTTTTTTTTAAAGGATAAAATAATCCACTGGGATAAATATCGGGATCCCAAGAAACCGTTTCTCTCCAAAGTTTGCCTTAAAACTTCAAAACGTGAGGTTTTTGCCCCAGCCATGGCGAGAACCAGAAGGACTTTAAAGCGTAAAACCACAAACTTTTGACCGCAGTGAAATTATTTGTAAAAGTTGGATATCGGATAGTCGCACTGTGCTGATTCGGCGGCGTGTTCTTTGGCAGAGGAGCTGCCCGCTCCGCTGCCGGGCCAAATTGAGTCGGTGTAAAAGGAGCGGATGGCATCGCTCAGAAGACACGCAAAAAACAACGTGAACAGAAAAAAAAATGTTACATTTTATTTAAAACAAAGCAGATCAAATTATCTTTATACATGTCTGACTATTTATCTGTAAAATCTTTATTGGCATCAAAGCAATCGTTCCCTAATTTATTTGGTGTTTTAACATTTTATATTTGCTTACGAGCTCCACGTGTTTGAGGTTGGAAGGCCTACTCACCTATATATTTACTTCAGATTCAAGTTGGGATTTCGGCGGGGCCGCCGCGAAACGTTAACGTTACTTCCAGTCCCAATAAACTGTTGACCCAATTAAGAGTTTAAACCTAAATCTGCCAGAGGGGTGAATCATTTTTAGCTTAACTCGTGTAAAACCGGTGCTCACCGCTTTCCAATGTCTGTAGAGATCGACTGTCCCGTAGCAACAGGTTCTGGTGGCAACTCTGCTGCTGCGTCCTCTTGTTCTCTGGAGCCGGAACTTGGATCTGGGAATGATATCAAGCCCAACTTGATCTTCCTCCACGTTCAACTTTATAAAAACAGATTTTCTCTCTGATTTTCTCCGCGAATACACTAACCACTCCACAAACTGTCAAGGTTTTTCTCTGCATTTTGTATGAACTAGGCAGCAACATGTTCTCTAAAGTGGCTGCTTGGCCTTGTGTGTTGCTGTAGCTGCTGCTAAGTTTCATATCAAGGCAGCCATTTTGGATTTTGAGGTCGTAGCAGTTGAGAAACCTCGCACAGATCCTCCCTTTCGGGTAATTTTTCCCTATTTTAAGACGTCTAAATTTCTAAATAAAAGTGGACTGCACAAACTTTTGCATCTTTAGAGTAATTAAGACATTCCATATATTTGTTGTTGACCAAACACTAAAAATGTCCACGTCCTGTAATATTACTGTTTTAAAATATGTCCTGGTCATATATCCTTAGGTGATGAAGCCGTTCAAAATCTGCCGCTACAAAGCGTTCACACTCTTGACAACATATTCAGTTTTTTGGGACTTAAAGGAGAAGTCCGGTCAAAATCAAGTACTTTAAATATACAATTATTATATACTGTTCAATAAATGATAAGCTTTTTTAATTAAGAGTAATTTTCATTTGAAGGTCCTTTTATGGGGGCCGCCATCAAAGGTGGTGAAGAACAGTACTGCCACCTCCCAGTTTGTGACGTAACGATGCGGTATCGGCTGTAGAGCAAGTCCCGATGCCCTATCTGTCCCCTTGTAAATAAATATCCGTTTTCATGCCGAAATATATTTTTTAACCTCTTAAACAAAGATAGACATGGTATTAAGCATTTAAATTTTAAGTAATACTAATTTTACATTTAGTATTAGAGCCATACAAAGACAACAAATAAGCAATAAAGTACGGTTTATGGGTTGGGTTCTGCAATGTTAAAAGATGAGTATAAAACTCATCTTTAGAACCAATCTCTGTTCAAAATGGTGATCTGCAACGCCTAATCTACTTTCAGCAGTTATCATCAGTTATTGCAGCAGAAAATACGGGCAGAGCGGCTCCTTCTGAGTTTATTCTCTGCTGCTGTGAGGAGGAGCTGCAGCGCGTTATGAGGCGGAGGGATATTTCAGCGTCACTTAGTTTAGACCCCAAACAATCGACTTCAGTTTCAAAAACTGCAACCCCACAACTCATGAAATATACAAGTGACTTTAGAAAAAATAAGACCAAAGTTGCATAAAATAAGTGGGCTTCACAACAGTGAGCATCCTTTCCAAGTGTGTCGTATCCCTCCGCCACTCTGGTCGGTACACAAATGTTCCAGCAAATTCTACATTATGAAAAAGAAAAACATACCGAAAATCCTCGCTCTCATGTCATCTTGAAGACATCCTTCTTCCAAATGTTGGCTGCATATGACGTTTCTCTCTTGCCAGAAGCACGATGGAAAATCCTCTCTCTTCAGGTAGGTAATCCAACAAAAGAACCCGGTGGATCATGAATCGGAAAGGTAAAAAAACTAATGTTTTTTCACCTTTTACCCGATGTATTGTTACATCCAACTGCCATGCATGTGAGCATTGTTGCTTTAACAATAGCTCTCGTGAATTTCAATGGTGAAGTCCTCTGGAAATCCGAAAAAATTGTTGATTATCGCAGCTGTATAGAACGGCTCCTATTGACTTTGCTTGGAAAGTGCGGAGAAATGCTGTCAGCTCTCCGCTTTTCCACGTCACAGGATGTGATGTCAGGCGGCCCTTACTGCCCATATTTGGGCAGCAATGGCCGCCCCCATACACAGTGATCCAGACGACAATTTGTTTTTATTTTCTTATTGATTAAAGCTAAATTAATTAAATAACCACAAACGTATTAGTTTTAGTTATAGCTAATGATCCCCTGATTTTTCCTTGTTGACCGGACTTCTCCTTTAATTCCTTGTTTCGACCCCTTAAATATCGAAATGTTGCATAGTTCTTTTACACAGTTTAAAACTGCATAAAGAAATGTGTATTTTTTTTTTTTTCCTGTTAGTCCAGGACGGTTCGAGTTTCCACTTGTGGATTTCTTTTTCCTGAGGGATATTTTTGTACGGCACGAGTGCCAACATTCACTATACCACAGCTCATGGGTTTCACTGCCAACTTCCAAGCTGATCGTGGAAGTCTTATTACAGCAGGAAAGGGCAAAGGGAAGTCATCATGCGGCACAATATTTCTGGTTTAGCTTTTCTTGCCTTTCAAAGGGTTATTATGGTGCAGCCGCCGGGGTGTTTGGGGCCTGTGCTTTCCTCATCTTAGTTCAGGTGAGGCAAAGGGAAAAAAAAACTAGGTTTATTTTGTGGAGTCACAGTTTAAACTTGACTTTTACTCACACTTGGATACGTTTTTGTCTTGATTTTCCACCTTTATGTCCATTAACATTGACGGTTAGTGCCAGTAGAGCCGTGCTCGTTTCACCGTGTCTGTTTGCACTAATCACATTTTTCCATGTCTCCCTCTCTCTTCAGGCAATGGTGGCCTGTTACCCTGGGAACGGAACAGGTTATGTGCGCCATGTGGACAACCCCAACGGCGATGGGCGTTGTGTCACGTGCATATATTACCTTAATAGAGATTGGAACGCCAAGGTATGGGAGTGACGACTGAGAAAGCAACTTATTTGAGTTTTGTTTTGTTTTTTTTTTCATTGTAAATTTTATAAGACTAAATAAAAGTAGGGACGTTAAAATCTGTTAATTTTAAGGTTATAGTTTTCTCTGTCGTTGACGGGCTTTTTATTAGTCTGTCATCCTCGGTTCTGCTTTCCTGTATATATCCACACCCTCCTAGAGTCAATTGTTCTGGTTATACTGTGATGCCTGCAGTATGACAGCAGCCATTTGTAATTCTCTTAAAATGCAGAGATTTGGCTAATCTGCCTCGTCCAGTCAAGACCGAGAGACGCGTACACTTCCCCGGAGCAGCCTGCACGATTATCTTTCAACAGGAAATGACATTTACTGCCTGACAGACAGAGGAACTAAACCAGCAGGAATCATTTTGAGCTTTGAACATGACTAGTATGCCTACAAGAAAATTTGTTTTTAAATATAAATCTCTGCACCTGCATCCAGATTTAATCACAATCATCCTACAACTGTGTACCCAAAGGGTTTCATTGGTTTTAGCATTATAACAAAGTCTATTAATTAATTGTTTAAAAAGTTTATCATCTCAAAAACTTTATTTAAAAAAAGGACGTTGACTGTATTTTTGCTTCAGCCCAAACCTGATTTCTGTGTAGGTCTAAGTCTATCCCTCCATAAGGCTTTTTATCAGACTGATTGCTAAAAGGAGGGACAGAGGGTCATGAAATCATTGTCCTTCTGTGTCAGCGATTATCACCAAAAGAAATGCAAAAAGATTATCACCAAAAGAATCTACTGAATTTATTAGTCACTTTTGTGGTCATACTGGCCACACAAAGCAATTTACACCACCCAGTCGCCCTCATAAACGTGGACATAGTCGTACAACAATACAGATCAGTAGGCAACTTGAGGCTGAGTGCCCATAGGCACATCCAGTTGTGGCAGGAAGAAGTTGGAATCTAACCGTCAGCTTTCAGATTGGAAGATGGCTAATCCTCCCACTGAGCCAGAGAAAAAGTGCTGCTAAGAATAAAACGCCTAAAAGATTTGATTACGACTCAAAGAAACGGTAAAGAAGACCTTCAAGGTGGCCACAACTGCAAAATTGTCGATATTGATCAATATAAAGTCTATTTTATCAATATGCTTTTTTTCCCCCTATATCCTCCATCCCTAGTTGCCACCAATGCAGAGCTTTTTTAACACTGGCAGCAGCTCAAGAGTAGACAGCAGCCTTTTCTACGAATCTGTGCAACCTCTGGGTCATCAATGTCTCTTCTCTGGCCTGCGTTCATGCTCCATGGTAACTAACTAGTGACCTTGGCTGATGGGTGGCAGTAGCCTTCGTCGCTTCCTATAGCACTGGACACGGTATCCTGCCGTCTCGTCGTCTGTATGAAGAGATCTTAGCTGCCGGCCCGCTAGTGCGTCCGGCCAGGTTGACAAATGTCGCTGTGGATGCTGTCAAAAACAAAAACACAGCAGACTCTTACTGCAACAGGAAACATTGATGCAATCAGTGAGTGGAGTTTGCTTCTTATGCAAGAGAGCTGGCTAACTCTGCTCTGTCCAACAACACCTTCATGTATGAAGAGTGATGCCAAAGCATCCTCAGGACGAACTCCTTTAAACAATAAAGGCACAGTTTTGTTGACCATCTGAGTAATTTCCAGCGTAAAGGAAGAAGATTAAAGTGAAGTTGAATACTGATACTTCTTGAAGCAAAAATTGGGATCTCATCCAAACCCTGATAGCAGAAGCATGGGGTCCCCATTAGTCAGGATTTAGCCTAGATGATGACATCTAGCACTGAAGTCAGTATAAAAAACTGATCCTGCAAATATTTACTCCTCATAGATTTTTATGCTTTTGGCTATAAAAGCCTTTAAAACTGAAATCTTTGTATTTGATCTTCACTATATCACAGTAAGGTGTCAAAAGAAGTAAAAATGTCTTTTAGTCATAAATGTGTCTTAGACTAAGGGTATTTTAGCATATTTGAGGTATTAAAGGTCTCCATCCAGTAAAGTTTGACTGTGATCCAGATCGGTTTTAACATTGCTGATTCAGCAGTTTAAAAAAAAAACAAAACTATTAACTAATTAGTCCTGGGTGCAATAGTTTACACATACAGCTATGTTACATAAGCAATGACCATGAAATAATCGTCTCGTGATCTCTTTACTCTTTACTAACCTGACCCCCAAATCAGTGCACAAAAAAACTGTATTTCGATTTTGGATCCTATGACTTACCTGAAGATGCAGACTGCTAGTTCAACTTTTATCATTAGGTTGCAGGTCGGTTCTGAGCTTTATTTAATGTTTTTGTTCAGGCTAGCTTGTTTTAACCCAACTTTAGCTCTTTGTTTTGGCTTTGAGGTTGTGGATTTCGCATAGATTTCCTCGTGGATGCATTGACTTTCTTTTTGACCTGTGCACCTTGTTAAACGGCAAACAAATGATGTGGCCTGTTTGCAGGTCCCAATTAGGTGTTGTGGAAAGAGCTAATGGATGCCAGCAAGTTGCATTTATCAGCGTTTGTTCTTTATCCCTTTGCTCTGTCTAACCACAGACCTGGCCACGAGAATCTGGGTTTCCTTGTGTAGTCGTCCTTTGCTGTTCATACTTGCATCAGTTACAATAGGCCCGGTTCCGCTGGCTCGTATTGCCCCTCTTTTCAGTGATTGGCCGCTGGGCGAGGAGAAATCTGAAGGGTTTTTTTTTCCCCCAAGGAAGTCCAGCAAAACTGAAGTGCGACACATTAATATTAACTATGAACAGAGTGGGTCGAACCAAAATATCTTATTATTTTCAAACCATAAACCACACCTGAAAGGTGAAAAAAGGACACTTCAGCTTTCTATACCCAGACATTCTGCATCAGATCCGTGGATTTATCGAGGCTTTCTTTCATTTCACATTGAAAGCTGTTAAGTTTTGTCTCTGAAGCGGCCATCCATCCCCTCTTACTGTACAAAGTGGCGGCTGTCTGCCTGTTCTGTTCTGTCTGTCTGTCTGTATTGAGAGTCAGAGCACCCGGGAGGAGCAGCGAGGTGCTTTGACAGGCATGTTCCTCTGAAAGGAGCTCAAACATGGTCAAGCCTAATGTTCCGGCCGCTGGCAGAGCAGCCCACAGCCTGGTAGTAATCAAAGCAGTAAAAATAATATCACTGCAGTTAAAAATCTTATTAACTTGGTCTCCTCTGTCCCGCCATATCTGAGGCAAAAGATCTAATGTAAAGCTTTAAATGTTAAGTGCGTATCTGAAAGGCAGTGGTTTCCTCCGGCAGCTCTGGGCGCTCTACAGAGGCTCGATCCGGGGAAACGTTTGACGCTCGCTCCGCTCCCCTGCTTCAGCTGGGGATTAAGCCTGAAAATCAAACCAATAAAAATAATTTTGCTGCGTCTAAAATCTTTTTTTTTTTTTTTATTAACGTGTTGTCCTCCCGGCGTTGCATGATACCTGTCAGGTCCGTGCATCATCCCCTGACTTCTAAAGGAACTGTGCTCTAGGACAGTGTTGGGCAAATGGATAATTGCAATCTGGTCTCTTATTACTCAAGACCTTGTTTGTTCAGAGGCCTGGCTTCATTACAAAAAAATTGATGCTGCAACAGTTGGGTGAATATTTGCTTTGTGTTTGGTATATCCTTGCGTACATGTAAACTTCTATGAAGCGCTAACAAACCCAATTGGGGGGAAAAGAGGAAGACTGATCCGAGGTCAGAGTTAGGTGGAGGAAAATGAAGCAGCCACCAGAACCGTTTGAGCCGAAACGAAGCAATTATAATAGTGGGAATGTATTGGGGTTGTGGGTGTGGGGGGGGGGGGGAATTCAGAATTTTCCAATTCTGAATTTATTAATTCCTAAAGTTCGAGTCATATAATCCAAAGGTCGATTAAAAAACAAAATGCTTTTTCCACTGTGAATTTAAATGTGTGAGCCGGCATTTCTGACTCACACTCCCCTCCACAGGTGACTTTTTAATGTCATATTTTAATAATGCACCAGGATATTTTCCAGATATCTCTTTAGATATCTCTGTTGTCTCTGTTTTCTACCCTGGATCTGTTTGGGTGTTCTGCCACACAGCATGTTTGTGAAAGCAATTCTCAATATTTGGTCCTTACAGCCGCCATTAAAGCTATAGTTGGTAATCCTCTTCAGAAACACTTTTTGTTATGCTGGGTGAAACGGTGTTTCCATCCTGACGGTAGTAAATCCATTATAAATTAAGAAAACGAGGCTAAGAAATGGTCAGGGATTTCCTTCGATTTCTGGGGTATCACCTTATGGTAAATGCGCATTAACTAGTTTTGACGACCCCCAAAGCGCTTCACACTACTATGTGAAGCTATGTTAGTAGCCACAGCTGCCCTGTGGTGCAGCTGCCCTGTGGGGCTGCCCTGTGGTGCAGCTGCCCTGTGGGGCAGCTGTGGCTGACAGAGACTGGGACTGACAGAGGCGAGGCTGCCATGCACCGGCGCCACCGGGCCCTCTGACCACCGCCAATGCGGTTGAAGTGTCTTGCCCAAGGACACAACAACAGAGACAGTCAGAGTGGGGGATCGAACCGGCAACCCGCTGATTGCAGGAAAAACTCCCTAACCTCTGCACCACCGTCGCCCACATCTATTGGTTGTCCCACACGCCAATCATTCTTAAGTGCTCGCGTAACGCCAGTGTGGCACGTTCCTTGTTAGCTTCTGCTTGCTGGCTGCGCAAGCGCACTTCTAGTGTTTATGTATCTGGTTAGATTAGCAGTTAGCTTTGGTGTGAGCTTAGCAGTTAGCTTAGTGGTTAGCTTTGGTGTCAGACCTGCATTGTAGCTCAGCTGCTCTCACTGTATACTTTGAACATGGCTGAGTCTCAAAAAGCAAACTGTGTACAATGTATATGAAGAAGAGGAAAGCCTCAGTAGAAAGAAATATGACGAGAAGATTGGGGAGATTTTTTTTTTCACCCTCTTCCCCTGAAGAGCAGGTAAGAAGGTCTTGCACATGCACAGTTATTCAAAAAGGGGCTTGGGAAAACTCCTGGGAAGATTGCAGACTCTACCATTACTTTATTAATTTTCTGTTGAATGTTTATATCATACTAGTATCAATGTGTTGTATAACAACATAGTCATGCAATTCAGGTAACAGCGAAAAAATACGTTTTTAGTGCCACCAATCCAATTTGAGATCGGATCAGATCGAAAAGAATCTGTTCTAAATCTTGAGAATCTTGAGTCAAATTGATTCTTGAAATTTGATTCAATTCTCACCCCTAGAACATATTATTTAAAAAACAATAGAGAGCACTAGAGTTCCTTCTAATGTATTAGATACAATATCTTGCTAAATGATCTATACCCTGTAGTAATATCATCTTTATTGTCATTGAAACATGCATTACAACGAAATTTGTTCTCTGCTTCTAACCCATCACCCTTGGGGAGCAGTGGGCTGCCATGTGTGGCGCCCGGGGAGCAGTCAGGGGTTAAGGGTGTTGCTCAGGGACCCAGAGTGCAGGCGCTGGGGATCAAACCGGGTACTTGCATCCTTCTCTGAGTGCAAGCGCACTGCTCTAACCACTAGGCCAACACTCCCCTTGTAGTTCCTGGCGCTGCACACTTTCCCACAAGTTTTCACTTTTCCCTATTCTTCTTAGAAAATTGTTAAAAGGTCAGTGGACTTGGATTAAGAGCGTCTTTTAAAATCAATTTTCTCACCAAATATATTCAATTGGTTTTAGTTGTGGACTTTGACTGGACCACTTTAATACATGAACATGCTTTGGTTTGAACCTTTCTGGTGTAGCTCCAGCTGGATGTTTTGGGTCGTTGTCCTGCTGGAAGGGGAACCTCCACTTAGGCCTCTAGTTATTTCAGCCTCTAATGGTTTTTCTTCCAGGATTATTCAGTATTTTGCTCCATCCATCTTCCAATCAAACATGACCACGTTTCCCTCTGCATGATGCTGCCACCACCATGTTTCACCCTGGGGATGGTGTGTTCAGAGCGTTGTGCAGTGTCAGTTTTGTGACATTCGGCGAATTTTCTGTGGTTTCAAGAAGTTCGCTTTCAATCTCTTCTAACAAGATGGCTCGTGCCCAACTGTAAACACAACGTCTTATGACTTCCTATCAACAATGGCTGTCTGCTTTACAATCGTAAAGTGCATCTGTAATCGCTGTCCTATTTACACATTTTTTTCCACTGGGTTTTATTCAGGGGTGTCAGAGTAAAGGTGACTGAATAGGAACGCAGTCTGCAGTTGCAGAAAATATTTGTACAAGACGTTAAACTGTATGATGTACTACTTATGGTTGGACTATCCCACAAAATCCGTGTAAAACATGTTAAGTTTTGCACACGTTTAAGTGCACATGATTAACCGTCAGTTGAGCTGGAAATAAAGGTCCTATTTTTCCGAATGAGCCCTGATTTACTGTAAACCTTGATGCGAAAGATAAACGGCTCTACTGGTTTGTGCAGCGACGGCACGTGACTTCCTCTTGTGAAGGGTTATCTCGGATGTCATGAGGGTGTCGGGCTTTGGCAGGTTTTACTCCTCTGACAGACGGTGTTGCTATCGCCCTCCATCTCGGTTTTTATCTGACCCTGAGCATTAAGTTAGGAAATGCGTTTCCGTAGGGAACAAAACCAATACCTTTTTTAGAAAGCCTTCACTTCATCAGACATTATGTACAGGTCAGCCATTAAAACCCTTGGCCATCTGTCTTATTTACCCTATTGAGAGTCCAGTGTCTTGATTAATTCACTCAAGTCACACCACCGGTATTCCCCCTATTCAACATGCTTCAAATGGGAATAACATTACAGGGCCACCCAAGGGCGTGAACCTTTTTAGCACTGAGGGTTTGCGTGTGAACAGAGGGTCCTATCATATCAGCAAAGTGAGAATTTAGGCAACAGGCTTGCAGCAATCTGCTTTTTCACTCTCCAGGTCCTTTATCCAGCCAGAGCAGTTTTCCTGTGGGTTATTCTTCCTATCCCTCCACAGGAAAGCCGTCCCCTGCTTCTGCTTCCTATCCTGAGCATTTCTCCTGGCCCTCTGGGTTGGACGGCGCTCGGCCTTAAACGTTCTCGCTCCTCTTTGATCCGATGTAAAGAGAGGCCGCATGATGGTCGAGCATTGTGTCCTTTTTATAACCTTTTTTCAAGGTACATGTTGATAAATAACATTATTGGCAAAGTTAATTTCAGTAATTCACTATGAGAAGTGGAATCCATTTAGTCAATTCATTATATCCAGAGATTGATTAAAAAATATCTACTTTTTAATTGTTAATTTTAATGATTTTGGCTGACAGCAAATGAAAACCCAAAATTCTATTATGCTCATATTACAGCATAAAACCAATTAAAAAAGAAAATGTTCATATTATGACCTACATGATTGTAGGGAGACTGCTGACTGCCTCCCGTAAGCCACAAAAGGTCTTTGCTAAAGATCCAGCCTGTTCACGGTGCTGTTAATGGGAAGCTCAGTGGAAGAGAAAAAGCTGAACTATCAACGGGCATAACAAGTCTTTTAATTTAAAGCCCAATCAAGAGTTTGACAGGGATTCACACGAGGGGAACCGCGGCTGGAGTCGGTGCGTCAAGGGAGCTTTATCCAAACGTTTTAATGGAAAGTTGAGTGGAAGGACACAGTGGGTCATGAAAGGCACATCATCCAAGTTGCTTTTTCAGTTATGCTGATTTATCCCTGCTTCAGTGACCGTGGTCCATAAAGCAGAGGTCTCCAAATGGACTGCTGTCTGGACACGGACCCAAACGATACCTTATCTGGACCCAGATGTGATTGTTTTCCAGCTGAGGATATGTTAGCAGGTTAACGGTAACAAAGTGTTTGCCGGGCTTGTCTAGGCTTCCCAGCACACCTGTATGGCGGCTGGCTTCCTATAAGGAATACTGTATTCTGTAAAGGTTGGGCGACTACAAAATTAAACCCAGATTAGGACAGAAACCGCAGCGCAGGTTGGCTTTTAAATCGACGTACAGATGACCCACCTCAGCTGCCATGACTGCGATCGTCTCATTGTATCGGCCGAGTGTATTTTACATGACAAAAAAGCAGAAAACATGATGCTTTGTGCTTATTTTTTAGAGCTTTTTATTTTACTTTATTACAAACCGTATTTGTTGCTAAATAAAGAGAAGTAAGAATCAAGCTGTTTTATTAGAAGTAACGTTTTAGCCGTAAAGCGGAGGCTCTAAACACCTCAGCAGATCCGCAGGCTGATCCCCTCCTCGCCGCGCTGCGTCGGTGCAGTGATTGACTACGTGTACTCTACAGTACGTAGACGTACTGCAGTGTACTACTACACGCTGACGGTTTACTAATAAGCTTTCACTGTTCTGTGGTGTTCTAATTTTCTGAGAGGTTTGCAGTAGCTGTGACTATAATCAGGAAATGAACAGCTCTAAAAGCTTGAAATGTATCATTCTGAGTGATTAAAATCGGTAGGACCTTTTTTTTTTTTTTTCTTTTTTTTTTTTTGAGTTATCGTTGATAGGAGTGAACCTAGATGGTTCAGAGTCTCCTTCGCCTTCTCGCCGCTGTGTGGTCAGAGATCGCTTTGCCGTTGCCGCGTCCCGATCTAACCAGCTTCTGCTCTGCGCTCCACAGGAACACGGTGGCCTGCTTCGAATCTTCCCTGAAGGAAAGGCCCAGTTCGCCGACATAGAGCCAAAATTCGACCGCCTGCTGCTCTTCTGGTCAGACAGACGAAACCCTCACGAGGTCCAGCCCGCTTTCTCCACAAGGTTGGCATCAAAGTCGGTGCGTGCTCAGCCATGGAGCGGCGTGCCTGGCTGCGGCTCACCTCCTGTGCTTCTGTCCCCGCAGGTATGCCATCACGGTGTGGTATTTCGATGCAGATGAGCGAGCCAGAGCTAAAGAAAAGTACTTAACAGGTAGGACTCGACAGAGCACGTGCCATCTCTCGCCGCTGTTGCCCTGCGCGGCTGACCTCTGGCGTTTCCTCTGTGTGCAGGCGCAGGAGAAAAGGGAGTAAAAGTTGAACTCAACAAATCCTCCGACCCCAGCTAGTGGGACGACGGCGTCCCGCGCCAACATCCATTAAGTGCTCTGTCCTAAGAAAGTGGCCTATAGAGCGCGTGTGTGTGTGTGTTTTACATAGGAGCACAACTGAGTTTTGCTTAAGTGGGTTAAAGGTCTTCATTTACAAAGACGAAATAAGAGGACGGAAATCAGCTATACACTACTCTCTGTTCATTTACGGTAAATCTGGACAAGCCAGAGGAAAATGAATGTCATAGCATTGTACTGAAAGGGATTGTATGCTTTTTTTTTTCCTCTTAATAGAGAATGCATCTACAGTACAGCTGAGCTGGCTAAAGAAAAAAAGCTTCAGATCCTCATATTTTGTTTTCCAAGTTGATTCCTTAAAGGTACAGTGTTTTGCTTTTCAGGTTATTTTTGCTCGCATCATATGGGCTCTTAGAATAAGCTACTCCGTGCATGCAAGTATCCAGGAAATTCAGGAACGACCTGGACTCAGAAACAACCCAGCTCTGCCCCGAACTGCTTTGGTCTCAGTCCCAGTTCATAATGCTGCAGCTTCCCGGATCCATGTTTTAATGGCCTTGTTTTTCTGTCTCGCTCGGTAACATGAACTGTTTGAATCAGCAGAATGTTGAGCAGAGACTTACATAAACATCATCTCTGAGTGGGATGCAGCCTGGCTCGCTTTGATCTCTTTTTTTTTTTTTATGCATAGTGCAGTGCGCCCTCTGCAGGACACTTTTTTGTGTACAGCACCTTCATGTTTGTGCCAATGTTTGTTTTTGTTGCTGTTTTTTTTTTTTTTTTTCCCGGACCTGAGGATGAATAAGTTGCTGCTGATCAGATCCCTTCAGGTCTCGGCTAGGCATGGGCTGGCGTCAGAGTCACACGGTGCGATAGAGTCCACTAACAATGTCACCGTATCGCTGCGTCTGCAACAAAAACGAAAGAAAAGCAAATACAGTTGTTTTCAAAATAAAAGCGCCGTGTTTATTTTCCTACAGGCAAGTGTAAGAAGAAAACCAGCAGTCTGCAATTTCCTTTGCAAACCCAGTTGCCCTAAGAGGCGAAGATGCTTGAAGATTCAGCCAAACTAATATTTAGTTCTGAGAACTGCTTCCCGTCGGTGTTGCACGGAGCTCGATTTCGCTGCGTTTCTTGGTTTTTGCCTCCAAACAAAAAGCTCGTCTGTCACTGCAAAAGCTTTTCTCTCGGGTTACGGTCTGGAGAATTGAGCTGAAAACACGTTAACCTTCTAGGTCTGGAACAGAAATGCTGCTCGTTTACGTTTGTCTTGTTCAAACACCCATTTCTAGGGCATTTACTCTTCAGTTCAAGGCTACATGACTGAAGGTCTTTTTTTGTGTGTGTGTGTTCAGACAGGTGTGCTGTAAATAGTTATGATGCGTTGTTAGTAGCATCCCCACACCATGATGTCTGAGCCGCCGTGCTTCTCCTGCTGTCATCAGTTCACAGACTAACCCAATTCTCTGCAGCCCGCATCATTTTTTTCAACAATGGGACTCTGCGGGGGCTTCTTGCCAATGAGTCTGGCTGCTCCAGTGGTCGCAGGTAACCAGATCCTTCTGAAACTGATTTAGTGGATGCAGTTTTTCCTTTTTTTTTTCTTTTTTTTTTTGATTCTTTGATCCATTCAAATACTAGTTCTCTGTTCCCTTCATGTTTTGAAGCAACATTTGCTGCAGTCGTCCCTAAATAAGGACCACCTGCATGATGCCTGTCCTCAGTGATGGAAATCCTCACAGCCGTTACTTTAAACAGAGACCCTTTCAATTAAGGATTCAGTCACAGAACCAGCAGCATTCATGCCACAACTGTTGGATCTGTTGGTCTTATGTTGCCGATCTGCACTTGTAAAGTATTTCCCCAGGTAGAAGTGTAAGCGCTGCTAAAATCAGGGTATGGTCTGGTTAGGGACGTTGGACTGCTATTATTTTTATCGCCACTGTCTATAACGTATGTTAGTCATTTTTATTTAAAACAGAACAGCAACAATTGTCCTTGCTGCTCCTGGAAATTACAGATGTAACGCATACCCGTGAGATTGTCATTTTGTGTCAGAGACCTGCTAAATCTGGTAATTGATAACACTTATGAAGCACTTTCAAAGTGCTGCACGGAGAAACCAGAAAGCTGCACACAGTTGGAGAAAAGAGAAACGCTAATCGAAATTTTTTTTCAAAAAAAGGATCAGAATCAAAGTAAAAACATGCAAAAATAAAGATGTAGTTAAAGCGTGAAAGGAAAATCTGACAATTCACCTTTTTGCTGTTCTGTTTTGAGGTTATCTGTTAGCTGGTTAGTTAGTCAGGCTATCTGCTCCGGTCGACTACTTGGCAGGTGTTGCTCTCGTGGCTGGCCTGGTATGTAATTTTTAAAAGGTGTTACCTTAATAGCAGTAATGGGTGGTGCAAAAAGCTGAATTTGTCTTTATCGTAAACACAAAAAGTCCCCTACGACGTTTTCAGCCGGCTGACCAGCAGTGCTCAGCAACAAGCGGCTCGGCGGTGACCATTAATCACTCTGTGCCCCAGAGAGCTGCAGAAAGCGCTGCTCGCTCCGTGTTTCCACATACTGCTGGCCAGCAACGGGTGGGGGAGGGGCGGTACTGCATTACTCTAAAACTCAGGTCTCTCCTCTACTTTCTGTCTCGCATCTCCCAAAAAGGATATTTTCATCACATTATTTTTTTGAAACCTCAGCTTTTGAAAAATCTTGGCGCGTACCGTGATGCCAGCAACCTGCCCATGCCTCATCTCATGAAGACCAGTTGGATGACGCGTATGTTTATGGTGGAAATGTTGCGAATGCTAGGAGGTAGTCTAGGAAAAGTAAACCTGCCTGATTTAATAAAAACTAAAGAGGTTTTACCTTTTTTTTTATAGATTAGGATTTTAGACCTTTGACGTAGTGAAGGACTAACAGTCCGCTCTGTGTTTAACTTTCTGCCCTTTTTCTGCGACCGTATGCAGCAGGTTACGGTAAATGCTGGGTTTTTGTGGATCGGCAGGAATGCGCCGGTTGCAGATGTGTTTCCTCTGCTCTGTGGTGGTTTCTGGAAGATCCTGCTACGGTTTGCCCATTATATTTTTGTGTGGCGACATTTAGGCAGAAAGGGCAACAGAAGGTTAAACTGTAGCTGACCCACATGTCTTCAGTCTAAAGATTGGTCTTCCCTGCTTCCTTCTTACCCCAAAATATGAATAAAAATTAAATAAAAAAAAAACACATTTCCTGCATTAAGTGTTTAGAGTCTGTCAAAATGTGAAACGGTGTCTCAGCTAATGGATCAGATTGCAGAAATACTTTTGAATACTATCAGCTATGGATCCATTGATGGGTTTTTATTGCATTGTTTTCAGTAGTTATTGAAACATCTCTGCATTAACCCTCCAGTCGGCACATTGCTCCAGAAAGTGCTTTCCAGACAGTTTTTTTTTTCTTAAAAAAAAAAAAAAAATCAGTTGTGTGCATTTTGTACCTGTTAAGTCATCTGTTCCCATTTTGTTGAATCGAATGGCTTTTTGATTATTTCCAGAGCATTTCAAGACAATCTTTAAGCGCCAGCCTCACCATTACATTTTGAGAGTGTTAATATCTCATAGATGAGCTGTCACTAGCTAAAGTCTTAACCATCAGGGTACATTATGTTTGTAGTGCTTTTAGAGTGCAGTCGTCTTTGAAAAAAAGCTCAATAAATTTGAGAGAAATGTGAAAGGTACCTGGCCTGCCGGTCTCTGTCTTCTACCGCTCAACAGAAAGGCAGCTTTACACTGTTTGTTTTTTTGAAGCCTTAACTAGGATGTCATTGTAATTTAAAGACTTGTCATCTTTTTATAATAGCTCCACTGCACAGAAATGTCAGTTTGTTGAAGTTATTTTCTTCCCCCATGAGAAATTCAGTTATCCTTATGAACAACTATTATTTTCAACAAGAAACTGATACTAACGGCACATCTGTGTAACCAGGAAAATTAGGAACAACTATGACATTTAAATTAAGTAGATGACAGATTTGGGTAAGTATTGGAAAACCAGGAATTAAAAAATATATATATATTTCCAGACTTTATTCATTCACTCATTGCCTGAAAGTCTGATCCATTCATAAATTGATTTTTTTTTCGTTCAGTCTGTCCATCTTTTATCCATCCAATTGTTCATCGTGTAAATGAATCCATTCACAGGCTTTCTACAGATTTAGAAAAAACTAAACGATGAAATGTCCTTTACTTATTATCCAAGATTCCAGTTTTTTTTATTTCCGTTTATTAAAGGACAGAATCTGACATTTAAAAATCCTATTTTTTTGTTGATTGCATTTTTACTGTATAGAAGTTTTTAAACGTTTTAATTTTTTTTTTATGAATGTATGCTTGCGGAAGGATAAAAGCATTGCAGATTTTACAAACGGAGCTGATCTAAGTAGTCCCTCTGTCCTTCCTGCCTTTCCACTCGTTTTTCCAACGTCTGACTTCTGCAGAACTATCTGGCATATTCATAGTAAAGCTAGTACTTTTATTTAGGCAGTAATGAGGACAAAAACCGATTGGGAACTCTGGAAATTAAAGTGTAAAGTAAATGGAGAGAAAAACACATGGGAACCCTGTAATAATGAACTTAATTCAACCTTTAGCTGTAAATCCTTGATGATGGATAAACCCCAGAAAAATAAATATCTGCTGACATGCCTCATAGTTAAAAAAAAAAAAAATTCCTGAGTTCATTCCAGTTTATTCTGCTGTTCATTTGTGAATTACTGTTTTATTATAAAAATAGCTTCTTTTTTTTATCTAGCCAATGAAGATGATCGTTGTCCAAACTAGTTCTGTCATTTTCTACAGCTGTTGTTTCAGAAACGACAGACAGGAACAGAAACCCTCCAGTATTCTTTGTAAATAATTTCAGATGCTTGATTTTTATGTCCCTTGGGATTCTGGAGTCTTTCCCGAGCATTTCACACTCAACAGGAGTTCTTTAGAAATGACAAATTTAAATATCTGTGCAAACACGTCTGAATAGGATGGGATCAGTCTTAAATTTCCAACCAACATCTTCTGGAACTCTAATTCTATTTCTTTTCATGAATTATGTGTTTAAAAGCACTGAAATTACTTTAAAGCCATGATCCTGGAGGCAACCGCTTCATCCAAGGACAGTGCTCCTGCTTCTTACATTTATTTTTTCCAGCTACACGTAAGTGTGGAAGAAGGAACAAAAAGGGAATTCAACAAATGTTTCTTCTCTGGATTAAACCTTATTCAATCTTCTAAATAAAAAGTATTTTGACACAAAGTGCTTCTTCTATTGACGTCCATCCATCGTCTATACCCACTTATCAATCCGGGGGCAGGGGGTCAATGGATGAGAGGCACACCCTGGAGGGGTCACCAGTCCATCACAGGGCAGCATGAACATGCAGGACAAAAGATTAATGCCTTTAATCTTTAAATTGCAGCGTTTTCCTTTTGATTTTATCTATTTTTGCCAACGGTATTAATTAATTTTGGTTTTATGGAGTCCTTGATAAAATCCTGGGGTCCGTTCTTCGTACGTCGCTAACTCAGTTAGCAGGATTTCATTGTTGACGATTTGGCATGATCTTGGATCGTTTGGTTCTTCGAAAGACATCCTGCACTTGTTGTCATAGCAACATGTGCGCCAGCTTAAGCCTGCTCGAGAGCAGGCTTATTTCATGTAAACAAGATTAGATCACGGCTGTATAAGCGGAGGAGATAGGGAAGTCTGCCGCAGCCATGTCCATTTTTACGACTGCAACCTGTTGCGGAAGGTGCAAGAATAATTTGCAGAGTTTTTCGAATTAATCGCGTATTGCGCAATAGACATGATCCTTGAGCGCAGCGCGACAGTGTAATTGTAGAGAGATTTTCTTGGTGGCTGTTATAAACAAACACATCATTTAACAGTGGCTTTTAAAGAGGAAAAAGTGGTGTTGGAGCCATAAATCTAAAATATTTAAGTTATTTGTATGATGGTTTGCTTTTTATTTTTATCCTATTCAGTAAGAAGATTTGTTCGGGCCATTTTATTGTGAAGTTTAGTTTACTTTGAAAGGCTTGCTTCCTGTCCAGCCGTATATTGTATTAGAAAAAACTATGGATGAATTATCTAGCCACGGAGCAATACAGTTTTACCGTGTAAACTGTGGATGACTTGGAAAAGGAAAATTTTCATTTTTTATGGATAAAGATTTTTTTTTGTTAAAATTCCCAGTTTGCACATGTCCTTTACTTCCCGTGTCTAAGGAATGACACTGAAATTTGGATCTCTTGACATAACAAGTGCCTTTTTAAAATACAGTATAATAATTAAAGGCTACCATTTTGTAGAATATTCTTGTATTTCACTTTTACTTGTCCCCATGTTCTAGTGGGTCCTGTGGAGGCTCTGACATAATTGAGATTATTAAAATGGAAAAATTCATACTGTAGAAAGTGATAGAAACATCTACCATGGATAGTATTTACGCATTAATTTGTCTGCTACTTTTTGCCAGCCCTCTCTCCTGGCTTTAACAGATTTTGAGGTGTTTTAATTAATGACTCAAATTCGGCATAACCTTCCATTAAAAGCTCTTGTTCTGCTTGGGAGAAAAACTGTGGGCGTTCTTTGGCCATGCTGAACAGCCAATAGCAGCGTTGCTGATCAATGTTTCTACTATCGATACATTTCCCCTTTTAAACAAACGCATGAACGCGCCGTTGTCTCAGATAACTCAATCCAGCCATACTAATCATAAACAGCAGGTGTGTTCGAAGAACCCAATTAGCCGGATCATGATTAGCCGGATGAAATCATCTTGGATGTGTCATTTGATCTTGGATGTTTTAAGCAACGTACGAAGAACGGACCCCTGGTCTTTACTTTATGTCTATATAACTAAATTTCATTCTCAATGGCAAAAATCTCCAAAAAGTCACTTTCTGTCATATATCTCCTGTGAGCAAAAGGGAGCAGAAAGATTAAATGTTTTTTTTTTTTACTAGGGGCGTACAAAATAAGAAGTTAAAGCGGCTTACAGCCAAAATAAAGCGATACCATAAATGTCTATTTTCAAATAAACATTTTTAAGGAAAATGTCAACATTCACACATTTTTTTTTATATACTTAAGTTTAAAGGGTGGAATTTTCCCTGTGTGAAAGGACCTACTGTTAAATGCACTAATTGAAATGTCCATTTCCTGGACCTGTGTATGGTTTTAAATCTAGGTTTGCTTTAATTTTTCCAAAGTTTCACAAACCGAATTAAAGTGTTAAATTACCGCCAGTTCTTGAACTTGTATTTGGTGTAGATGAATTCACACCTGAAATAGGTTTTACAGCAGAGCTGATTTGACCAGCCAGAAAATAAAAAAACAACCTGTGCCTTTACCACACTGCTGGATCTGAAGCCAACCTGAGCGATGTCCTGTCAGGAGAACGTGGTGGGCTACGGACAACAAAACCCAACTAGGTTCCTTCCTTTATGCATCGATGTTGGCAAATATTTGGAAGTAGAAATGTGTAGGGACCCTCTGTTATCTCGGAAAAAAAAGCAACCCTTATTACGCTAAATATAACCAAGATTTTAAAGATCAAATGGTTGAAGCACCAATAGGGGGCGCTGCAGTGCAAGCCAGGGCTAACGGAGCTGAGATCTTCTCTGTTAAAAGATTCAATTAAAATCAAAGCATTTCTACAGTATTTAAACTCTTTTAATGAGTTAAATGAATCTCTCTTCATTAAAAACACATCTGTATGAAAAAAAACACATTCAGTACATTAAAAAGTATTACAGTGCATCTTACAAAGGTTAGGAAATATGTTGTAATCAACATGAACTAAATAATGAAAGAGTTCGAGAACAGATCATAATCTGTACAAGGAGTGTGCAAAAGTAATGTCCCATTACTGGGCGTTTCTATACTGGCAATAAGAAGTCTGTTAAGTTTCCTCCAGACAGATCAGCTCATGAATCAGGTTGTGCAAAAAAAAAAATGTACAAATAAGGAGCAAAGCGTCGGGTCGGCCGGACGCCATCGCGCGCTCCCCTCAGTAGTGGCAGAGCTCCTCTGGAGGACGGGAGTAGTTGAAGCTGTCCTCGCTGCCGATGTAGGCGCTGATGCCGCTGTTCTGGCTTCCCCACTCGTAGCTGTCAGCAACCAGACTACAGGGCGTAAAAGACGACATCCATTATTAGCCATTATCCCCCCCCCCCCCCGGCGTCCTAAAACTTCCCTGCAGGGCGGCATTCAGCAGCTACCTGGCTTGGATGTTCTGAGGCATGACGCTCCACGCCAGATCGTCGTCGCTGTCGTAACGCCTCGGGTTGTCGAAGAAGTACGCCCTGGACGAGAAGACGTGACCAGGGAGGCCCGAGCTGCTCTGCAGGAGACGAACCCAAAACAAGGCCATGATGGTAACTACCATCCCTCATGATCTGACGCGGTGCTTCCCAGCGGTGGGCTTCAACGTTACGGAGGAACTCACCCTGTCCAAGTTGGGCTTCCTGACTCTGAAGAAGTACACGACGAGGGAAGTAGGAAGCAGCTCCCAGACAAACAAAATCACTCCAAAGACGACGTAGCCGGTGTCACCCAGAGTCGACTGTAGATCTGCCTGAAAAGAAAGGAGGAGGGAAAACACAGGCATTACAAACAATTCCTGCAGCGGTAGACACGGGCTGCACCAATTACATAAAGCACTTCTTCTTTGCACCGAGGGGCAAATCTGCTAATGATTTAAACAATTCGTTAAATACTTGATCTCCCCATCGGTCATGTACCAATGTAACAAAACGAAATCATAGCAGAAACCGCCTGATCTAAATTTGTGTGTCTAGAGAATCTCTCCACCGCTGCGGGCGGGATCAAGACGGTGGATCTGCACAAGGCTGGAAGGGACTAAAAGCCCATCAGCAAGAGGAATGGTGAGAAGGCAACTGTAGGCGAGGTTATTTAAAAAGCCAAGCCATGTAAAATGGCCCACAGCCTGCTATAAAAGGCCCGTCTGGTTCAAAGAGGGCTTGAGAGAAAGGGCTGAGACTAAAACTGAGCTTCCAGCATCAATCCAGCCTACTATCTGACGAGCTGAGTGACCTGGTGAAGGGAACCATGCCCACAGTCAAGCACGGAGGGAGAAGTGTTATGGTTAAGGGCTGAGTCTCTGGCAAAGGTTCAGGACGATGGCCAGTAGACGGATGGACCCGCATGCCATAAAACTGTGAACAACCTTCTTCACTCAACCAGAACGCCGAGTCCGTCTGCATGACAACAGCCATGTGTGGCCAAGGATCTAGCTCAGAGTTGTCCAAACTTTTCATCACGTGGGTCAAAATCCTCAAGGCAAAAAGGGCTCAAGGGCCAAAAAATTATTTTTGAAACAGAAAAAAAATTACCCAAAACTTGTACGGCAAATTATTTTTTATCTGCTCCATAAAATATGAGAGTGCAACATTTTAATTAAACAAATTAGTCAGATTTCCTGTAGGTCCAAGGTACTGCAAGTCATCTAGTTTGCAAACTTTTGGACTCGATTGAAAAAAAACATTATTCTTGGCTATTCTTAGCAATAAAAAAATGGACTTGGGTCAGTCTTTCTTTGGAAACGTTTGTTTTATTTTACCCAATAAAAAAAAAAAATTAATTCAAAGCAGGCTTTATTGCACCAACCTTTGCATTTGAGTAAAAGTTGTTAGATAAATGTGGCCCTAATTACTACGAAACTAAAGAGAACATACAAATTGCAGTCATCAGAAGACAAACGCTTAGTGTTGTACTTGACATTTTTAAGTATACGAAGATTTCAACTTGTCTTTAATCATTTTGCCCTGATTAAAAATTAAAAGTCTCTTTCTGCATCAACCACCTGTACTGGTGCTGGGCCAAATCATCCTGAAATTGCAGTCAGGGGGGGCCGCACATGGCCCCCAGGCCGCACTTTGGACACCCCTGATCCAGCTCCTGGAGCTCCTGGATGTCCAACTCCAGCTCCTAAAGGGCAGGTGTCCTGCATGTCTACGTTGTCCCCCGAGTTCAGCACACCTGAATTAAGTTCCTGCAGTGCTTGATGACAGCCTGAGGAGATAATCCAGCCTATGACTGCTGATGGAGCGCGTCTAACACATGCAGGACACGGGCTCCTGAGGACTGGCCACTCTCCAGAGAGCCGTGAAGGGAGACAAGAAACTGAAAGGAATCAGAGTTTCTGTAAAGAGGAGAAGACATACCATTTCACTAAATGGTATGAAGTCAATTTTTTACTTTCATGCAACCTGAGCATTTGGGAAGGGATTTTTGTTTTTATTTCAGTCCTTTTTTAAACTTTCAAAATCATGCAGGGTGGTATTTTAAAGAGAGTAATAAAAAGAAGCAGCGTGTCTCATCACGATAACCAATTTTCACCGACGGTCTCATGCCACGCGAGTCTTGAGAATGACTGACTACTGCCAGCGGGGTCTAAGCTAATTTCTTCAGCTAGCAAAGCCTGTGATTCCTAATAAAAACAGAACCTTCCTCCGGTTTACCCAGTCAAGCAGGATTACTGATCTTTAGCGGCCGTAGTGAACGGACGCTGCCCCGTTTGAAGATCTTCAAACGGAGCCACTTAAAGCAAAACCAGCACAGCGGCGGAACAAAGAGAGCAGGCGTCTGTGCCAGGATCCCGAGCTGCTGCTTTACGACCGTGCTGACGCGGCGATTTACCTGGTCCGACACGTTGTACCAGTCGTAGTCGAATGAGTTGATGCTTTTGTTCGAGAGACCCAGGACGACCAGGTTGTAGCACGCCCTGGACGCATACAGGAGGATGACGATGGCTCCTATGACAGTCACCTGGCACACCGACGTCCCCTGCACGACATCACAAGCGTCAGCCAGGGCTTTCAAGTCAGGTTAAAGTCAAACCAGCAGGAAACGGTCATAAGATAAGACTTTATTGATCTCACAGTGGAGAAATTCACGTGTCACATCGGCTCTTATAATCAAAAGAAGGTGCCAAAAGGAGGAAAAGGTGCGTGAGGTATATACAGGGCGTCTACATGTATACAGTGGATCGAAAATAAATAAATAAATAAAGCAGAGATTTAAAGGTGACTTATGTACATTTAAGGTTACTTAGATCCATAAGGATTTGACGTTGTACATTAAAGTGGTACCAGGTAAGGAACAACAGTGAGGTAGTGAGATAACTATAACAGCTGAAGTCTCTTATTTTACAGGATTATTGCACAGGGTATTAAATAGTAATTGCACAGTAGTTATTGCAGTTATAGTGCAGCACTGTAAGGTCATAAACAGTGAGGTGAAAAGGCGGCAGCACACACGCATCATTTGACTTTGTTACAGAGCAGCGCAAAGTGGTGAGCACTTCTGAAGTAGAAGGAAGATGATGGTTTTTAAACGTGAAAAAAAAATCTGAAAAGTGTGGCGTGCATTCGTTCCAACCTCCTGAGTTCATCATCTGTTGCCGTTACAGCTGCAAGTCTCTCCCAGCATTCGTCTTGGCAAAGTACTTCAAGCACCGTCGGATTGGAAGAAGGGTTTCTGTGAGCATCCGGGTCCAAACGTCCAGAGCTACCCGTCCCAACGTAGCTGATTTCCCTCGTCGGCATTCGGTCACCCAGCTCTGCAGAGGTCTGGTAATGCCTGGATCGCACGGCAAGATTTTCAAGGCCTGAGAGACGCCACGCATTACGATAAGAAAATCGGAGATCTGACAGGTTTGATCGTACAGCGTGTGGTGTCCGGTCAGACGGCGGGCACCAACACGCCACCAGTTTTCGCTCAGGAACATTCAGATGTCAAGACGGGAAACCTCGCAAAAACCCCTCGAGATCAAACGTGATTTCAGAGTAAATAAACATGGTGGACGGGGAAGGACCGTGGCGATAGTTTGTGGACTGATTTTACCAGAGAAAAAAAAAACGTAAAAAGTAAAAGCCGTTGGTTAAAGAGGTGGAGACAGTGTGAACTAGGGGCTCCATGTTTGGTGCACTATTGTTGTGTTTTGTTTCTTTCACCTCGCTTTCTGATTGGCTACACGTCGCATTCAACAGGCTGCGTGCTCGTTTGTCCTCGGGGAGCACCCCACCACGCTAGGATATCAGGCCAAGACGATCCAACGTGTGGAATATCCCCGATTTGAGGTCAGAGCGGTCCCGACGTTCCACCCAGGGGACTAGATCTCTCTTAACACACCACACATGGCAGGAACATCTCTTAAGGTTCTCTTAAGAGCCACCCCGATAGTCTGGGCACGTCAGAAAGGGACGAATCCGGCATAACGAGCCGTTTGTTGGATTCAGGCGTGTTGGAGAAGGGATGCATCTAAAAGCTGCAGGATAAAAGCTCTGGACTCAGCCAGTTCAACTAAAGCCGAGTGTTCAGAGTCTTCCTGCTGCAGGACTACCCTCCACTATTCTCAAGTCTCCTGCAGGACCCAACAGGTTTCTCCTGCAACCTTTTCTCAAGTCAATCCTGGCAAGCTCTCCTTTCCCTGTGGAGGAAAAACATCCCCACGGCATGGTGCTCCCACCACCATGTAGGAGGACGGCTCGCCCTGGCAGGTTTGCGGTTGCGCTTTATTCTTTGCTTTTTAAAATGATGTCTTTTGTTCTCTAATGTTCTTTAAAAAAAAAAAAAAACTTTTAGGCTTTCACAAATGGATTTATACAGAGGTTAAAAAAATATTTTTTTATATAATGGTTTATAATAGTGACCCCGGTTTATTTCATGCTTGATGGATTTTATTAAATCACAACCGGTCAGACTAAAGGGTGTTTTAGCAGGTGTATTTCATCTAGCGGGGCTCCCTATGGTTGTGTCGATGTTTCTGTCATTGTGTCGCTTTTAAGCAGTTTAAACAGGGATCATGGCCTGGTAGTTAACACCTTTTGAAAACGGTGCTGTGCTTCCTTTAAAAACATAAATGTAGATAAAAGAAATCTGTACCGACTTGTGTACTCTGCACAAATTGCCCTTTGGGGACGGGCAATAAATGTTAACTGAACTGATTAAAGCACACACACAAGTGGACAGTATTTGTTAATTAGGCGACTGGAGCGCATTTTCTTGCATTTAATTTTATTTAGGGGTACCAGAGTAAAGGGGGTTGAACACAAATGCATGCCACACTTTTCAGAGCTTTATTTGTAAAAAAGAAGGAAAAAAAAATACCACAGATTTTATTCGCAGTTTCCTTTGTGTTGGTCTCACGGGTTAAAGGGGCAGATGCTCTTGCAAAGCATCGTGGTTAAACAAAGACAAACAAGCGGCTCAAATCTAATCTGGCCTCAGGAAGTCAGAGCCCGGTCTCACCTTGGACTCCAGGTAAATGTTGGCCAGCGACATCTTGGCGATCTTGTACAGACACAACGAGAGCGAGACGGCGCACAGGACGAAAAGCGTGTCGTTGATGGCGACCCTCACGAGGACAACGGTGTGAGCCTCCGCAGAGGACATCCTCACCAGCAGGGCGCACGCCAGATTCACGACTAGAAACACCAGGCTGATGAGCAGGAAGAGGAGGTAGAGGGGCAGCCTGGCAGGAGAAGACCACGGACAAATTTATCAGCCGGCCTCGGAAACTGCAGCGAGGGAGACACCGTGAAGGCCCGCGCTCACCTGTACCTCTGAAGCTCTGGCGCATATTTGGACTTGGCCTTAAAAACAACCTGTAAATAAAGACAAAGAAAAAAAAAAAAGACATTTAATCATGCAAATGTGTCAGGCCGTTTCACTTCTCTATTCCTGCTCCTCGTTCCGATTAAACAGGAACCTCGCGGTTGGCAAATGGTTGCGTTTCATGTTTAGGATGCAGTTGAACAGTTAAGCAGACCAGGGCTCCCTGGAAACTCAACCGTGGCTCATATCAACGCAAGAGGATTACGCTAAAAATAAGCCTCAGGCAGAGGCTGCAGAAGGCACCGGTTCAGATGTGGATTGCGTAAGCGGTGGAAGACGTGATTCATCTCGTTTCGTCGCTGATCTGAATGCGAGCCTCCCACGCAGAAGGCAACAGGCAGTAATAACTGGACCGCTTCCTCTCAAGTCACATGAATGATTATGAGGGTGTCGCGCGGAGCTTGAGCTGCAGCCGCCTTTCTGCACAAACAAGTTCGCCGGCGCTTGTTTTGTCGAGCGTTACGGTCCCTGTGTCGCTGCTTTGCCGCCGTCCACATCCTGACCTACGATAAGCTGCAAAACTACAGTTACACACATGGACATATATTCTGGCGTAGGTGTGCTGTGAAAAAGCAGTCCCTCTTCTCAGATTTTTTATTATTTATTTTTTTTATTATTGCCCAAGACAACAAGAGTATCGCTCCCCCAGTTATATCACGAGTTAACTTATCGACCACGTATTTCTGGACCACTGGCTTCGACTTCCCTCACCACAACCAGGCCTGATTATCGCCCAGACGGCTGAAATCAAGAAATTGCTTGGACAGAACAGGAAGCAGGCTTAAGATCTCACACAGCAACATATGGGGGTTCAGATATGAGGAATCCAGCAGGAGACGAGAAACAAAGCAGCTGACGTCTAGCACTCTAGAAAGAAAACCACACTCAGAGCTATTTTTTTTTTTTTTAAATGACACAGCGGGGAATCTTTTACCAAAATTCACTCCAAGAGCGCATCAACAACATTTAAAGCTCAGCAGGTCTGATTACCTCAGTTGAGGTCCGTGTCGACGATTCAACAATAAGAAAGAGACTGGGAATAAATGGCATTCAAGGGAGACTTCCGAGACTTTTCTCCTGCTGTAACAAACTGTGGACCGATGAGACCAAAGTGACACGCTTTGGAAGCTGTGCGTCTCGTTACATCTGCTGTAAAACATGTCGACAGTCAAGCATGGTGGTGGTGGTGGTGGTGCTTGAGAAACTGGATTATCTGCTGTAACTGACGACAGCATGAACTCTATGAACCAGCAGCCAGGAAATCCTGAAGCAACAACGTCCAGCCATCATGTTGTGGCCTCAGTATGAAGTGCAGTCGAGGTTAAGCAGAAGAGCAGCGATCCAAATCCCTACAGCAAGGCCACTTTCTGAACGCCTCAAAAAAAAAAAAACACACAGTTAAGATTTAAGAGCGGCCTAGTCCAAGTCTGGATGTAAATCCTGAGACAGTGGAGGTCGTGGGCCAAAATCCCTCCACTGGGATGTAAACGACGCATCGGCAGATATGACAAACACGTGGTGGCAGATGTTGCTGCTAACAACCAGCAATTAGGTTCAGACGGTAGTTATATTTCATATAGGGCCAGGTTGGCTTGAATGGCTTCTTCTTTAACTAATAAACAAAAAAAAAATCTAAAAACAAATTTTTGCATTTACTCAGTTTCTTAGTCTGATTTCTAACTATACTTTGATATTCTGAAACATTTACGTGCAGCAAAAAGAGAGAAATTTATGGAAGAGGGAATTTCACAGTAAGTAGTTTCCTCTATTCGTCATTTAGCTACATGGTTTTTTATGTGCTAATTTGTATCAGTGTTCATATAAATCGTCCACGAAACACTCACAGGCTGCAGAAATCATTTAATATTTCATTTTCTATTTAAAAAAGCACCAGAGGTGGGTAGAGTAGTCAAAAAGGACACTCCAGTATGAGTAGCACTACTTTAACATATTTGTACTCAAGTAAAAGTAAAAAGAGTAAAAAAGTATTGGGTATGAAGGCTACTATAGTACTGAGTAACTAATCGTAACATCTCATTTAATATTTAAAAGTTATGTAATCAGACAAAAATATAAAGAACTACTTCTGCTGTTTCAAAGACTAAAATATACAAAAAATAAAATTCAGACAGCAGAAACACTTTTCTGAAACATCAATTTGATAGATAGATAGATAGATAGATAGATAGATAGATAGATAGATAGATAGATAGATAGATAGATAGATAGATAGATAGATAGATAGATAGATAGATAGATAGATAGATAGATAGATAGATAGATAGATAGATAGAATGTTCGAAAAGTGTAAAGTAATAAGAATATCTGCTGTTTACTATACGTTCAGTTGTCCTCCAAATGGCTCAACGAGCTAAGTAGATAGAAAATAACATTAAAACAACAAAGCTCGTGTACAAACAAGAAGTCTCACTTTAACATAACTTTTTGTCGTGTTTCTCTGGTGCATTTTTGGTTAAAACAAGTCTGTGCTTTATTCAATAAACTTACTCACGGTTGGTGGAGTAGCCAGACATTTTTGTTCAAGAGTAGCGATATTGTTCAATAATATTACTCGAGTAAAAGTAGAAATGTACAGTGCAGTAAAACTACTGTTAAAAGAGCGTTTTGTTCAAAAACGGACTCAACTAAATGTTAGTGAGTTAATGTAACCAGTTACTACCTACCTCTGAAAGGCACACAGGTTTTTTACGCGGGTAAAAAATGCAAAGGTATTAAATAAAATGTGTAGTTGGGCCGATGACCTCACAAGAGGCTCAGAAATGGATAATCAGCTGATTTTAGTAAACATCATGCAGGATGATCCTTAAGTGTTCGATTTACATTTGAGTTTCAAAGGAGATCAGCCGAACGCGTTTGCCTCAGGCTAAATGGACGCTGCTGCGGAGGCAGAAGCTGAAGCAAGTGGTGGAAATCACACCGACGCTCTTCAGATTCACAGGTACAAATTACAGGTGGGCGACGGGGACTTCAAACGTAAGACGATCTTTTGTGGCATTTATGACGACAGCGATCAAAGTCACGATAAAGAGTATTTTCAAACTCTCCACTCTCCGTTTGACAATACCTCTGTCCCCGTCTAGAGTCAGAGCCGCACAAACACAGCTCTGAAAAATAAAACATTCATTTTCAAACCTGTGCGCATAAAGTAGTTTAAATATAGGGCTAAACGGCACACAGCCATGCGTTCATTCGTTTTCAGTTTGCTGCGAATTAAAAGGGACTGTTTGACAGTTTGAACCTTTTCCCACATTACATGCCTACAACTTTCAAAATGTATCACCTTTCATTGCGAAGCGAGCAACAAATAGGACGAAAATAACCGTTGCCTGACTGTTCAGCCCCCTTTCCAGAGCCACCTTTCGCCTGCGAGTGTCTCTGGATCCGTCTCCATGAGCTCGCCACATCTGGCCACTGGGATTTCTGCCCATTTCGCAAGGCTGAACTGCTCCAGCTCCTTCATGTTGGATTGTTTTTCACTTGTGAACAGCGAACAGGTCTAACCACAGATTCTCAACTGGGTTGAGGTCTGGACTTTGACTAGGCCATGCTGCTTTAGCTGCATCCTTCAGGTCATTGTCCTGCTGGAAGGCCAACCTCCGTCCCAGTCTGAAATCACAGGCTGACTGACAGGTTCTGTTCAGGAATATCCAGGTATTTAGCTCCACCATCCGTCTTTCCCTCGGCTCAGAACAGTTTCTCAGTCCCTGCTGCTGAACAACATCCCCACAGCGTGATGCTGCCACCCCAATATTCCACTGTAGAGATGGTGTTCTTGGGGTGATGGGAAGTGTCGGGTTAGCGCCAGACGTAGCGTCTTCCTCAGTGGCCGAAAAGCTCACTTTTAGTCTCATTTGTCCAGAGCTACTTCCAAAATTTTGGGGGGTTACCCATGTGCCTTTTGGCAGAATGTGCCTCCTTATTTTCAACACTAAGTAATGGCTTTTTTTCTGGCCACTCTTCCATGAAGCCCGGCTCTATGGAGTCTACGGCTTATTGTGGTCCTATGGTCAGATCCTCCAACTGTGAAGCTCTGCAGCTCCTCGAGAGTGACCTTTGGCCTCTGTGCTGCCTCTCTGATTAATGCCCTCATGGCCCGGTCTGTGAGTTCTGGTGGGCGGTCCTCTCTCGGCAGGTCTGTTGTTGTACCAGGCGCTTTCCATTTGAAGATGACGGATTTGACGGTGCTCCAGGGGAACATCAAAGATTTGGATTTTTTTTTTCACAACTCCACCCTGACTTGTACTTCTCCACAACCTTATCCCTGACTTGTTTGGAGGGCTGGTGTGATGGCTCTCGCTTCGTGGTGCCGCAGCCTCTGGGGCCTCCGTGAAAGTCTCAACTCCTATAACTACAGCTTACCCAAACAACTTCTTTCTCTAGACTTTATTAGGTCACCGAAGGGCAATTAGTTTGCAGGAAGTAATTCTGACTGCAAAGACAGTGACGGTATCAGCTGTTCTGCGGACGCACGCACGGTGAAGCTACGTGGTCGGAGTCAGCTTGTGGTCAGTCTGTCTGCCTGGGGGTGCAGCAGTTCTGCAGAAAACCCGAGTTTTTTCTTATTCCAACCTGGATCACAGTGATCAAAGAAGTTTACAAACCCCTCCCTTGTACAAGCAATCACCCTCGGAGAAGGGATTAGACAGAAAGGTGCAAATAAAGAGGGGAAAACCACAGGAAAAATGCAAAAGAGCTCTACCTGGTTGCTTTATGCCTCAGGTGATGTCACCAGATGGACGTGCCCTGACGACTACATATGGAGCTATATCTAAAGGGAGTTTAATATATGTTACTGTAAAGTGTACCTTGTGCCTTTAATATATGGGTCTCTTTAAAGGCACAATTCAAAGGCTAAATCAGTCACAGGCATTTGATGTGGGTCAACTTGGAAAATGTTTTCTCAGCTCAGCTGCAGGTTCACCTGAAGACGAAGAGTCCCTCAAGCCACGACAGGAAAAGACGTGTTGAATATCACGTTTTCCCACCTAAACAAAGCGTGTTTCCATCAACACTACCGAGATCCTGTTCCCACGTCGCACCTGCAGAGGCCACAGTGCTGGACTGGATGCTCGAAACCTGAGGTTCTGATGCAAAGCCCGCTCCAGATGTGCCCGAGCCACGGAGGAGACGCAGGATGCGCGCGGTGCACGAGACCAAAACCCAACTTCCAGGGCTGCGTGTCAGAGAAAAACAAACGCTGCTCCAATCCATCCACACTGTGGAACACGGTGGTGGCAGCATCATGCCGCGAGGATGCTTTTCTTCAGCAGTGACGGCCAAACGCAGAGGTGGCGGCCTAGAGGTTAGAGCAACGCGCTTGCACTCTGGGAAGCGTGCAAGTACCCAGTTCGATCCCTGCAGACTGTCAATCTGGGTCCCTGAGCAAGACCCTAAAACCCAGATTGGCTCCCTGGGAAGCTGTGATAGCTGGCCACTGCTCCCTAAGGGATGGGTTAAACGCAGAAGACAAATTTCATTGGAATGTACAAATCCTATGGCAAATAAATATTTATTTTCTTTTAAACTGCTCGGGGTGGCTGGGAAGATGGATGGAGCTGCAAAAGACCGGTGCATCGTTTTCCTTCCAATTACGCACACCGACAAAACGCGGGAGGAAGGGGGGGATAGTTCAAGGGTTATGAATACTTTTAGAGGCACGTACCGTGCATCATCCCTCAAAACATGCATCCCCGCAGGCGGCAAAAGACTCTTATCGATGCAGTGATCGTCAACACGACGCTTGGAGCAGACCCGCAGAGGCGTTAATCGCGTCTAATCCCGTTTACTCACCTGCGCAAAGTAAAGGTTCATGAGGCTGAGGGTGAAGAACTGCAGGCAGACGGGGAAGCAGTAGAGCAGCCAGAAGGGAAAGGGCCCCAGGGTGTTTGCTGTGACAAAGTTCCTGAAGTAGAAGGAGAAGAGCACGGTGCGCAGGGCCGACCACAGCAGGCACAGGAACAGGAACACCGTCTGGTAGCTGAGGCGCTTGTGTCGGTAGCGCAGGACCAGCCAGAGCTGCACGTAGATGAAGAGGAAGAGCAGCGAGTAGAAGACGGTGTAGACCACCGTCAGGCCCAGAGTCACAAAGGGCGGCACGGCCGGGCTCAGAGTCGGCAGGGGCTCGTCCATCAGCGACGGCTCCTTCTCCTCCGCCGTGGCCTCCATGCCGAGCTCTGTCTGGCTCTCCGGAGGGGAGGTGAAGGTGTTCGCAGCGGAGCCGGCCGCCTTGTCAGGCTCCGGCAGGCCCGGCCCGACGAGAGGCGAGAGAGCCGCAGGTGAAGACGCGGAGGAGCGGCTGTCAGAGCGCAGAGGGACGCTGCGGGGAGGGAAACAGGTCCGACTTCCTGCAGAGGATCCAGAGGCAGCCTGTCCAAAGCAGCAGAGGCGCCTGACCAGAGATGAGGAGCAGGAGGAGGAGGAGGACTGCAGCGGGCTTCCAGGACCACCCCTCCTCCTCATTACGTGACGTTACGCATCAGCTGACGCACGCTACTGTACCTTTAACCCTGTGATGGCGCTTCCCACCCAGCTCTGATCCCAGGAGGGCAGATCAGGGCTCCTCCGCGTATTTACTCTCATTTTACCTCCCCGTATGAAAACCGGACCCATTCATTCAGTGGACGTAAAAATAAAGATAAAAAATTAAATAAATAAAGATACGGACTACAGAGAGCCGCAGATACCGCAGTGAACCTATTAAAAGCACCAATAACATCCATGTGCCAATCTAGACACGTTTCACAAGGGTAGGTTTTAGTCTCACGTAGTGAGACGTAGTGAAACAGTTTTAATGTAATCATTAAACTAAACTAGTTACATTCTAGGGAAAAAAGTTTATATTTTATTTATTTTAGCTCCGAACCCAGGAGGGCAGCATGGAGCTTGTACTTTCGTTACACAACCATGCGAGACATGTTAAGCAATTAAATGGATAACAACTTGCCATACATGAAAATAAAACAACGGGAAATAAAGGAAAATCCCTTCAGTATCAAGTTGGCAGGATTAAAACAAAATAAAATTAATCACCAAAAAAATGTCTGCCCAGCAAACCAAATTAAAATAATCTAAAGTAAACATACATACATGCATATATGCCATGTAATATAGAATAAAATGACATCACTAATTAGTTGAAGTAAAACGAAGTGAAACTAAATAAAATAAAATGCATATGTATGCATTATGCATGTGTGATACCAGAAAAACATTTATATGAAATTTTATTGCAAGCTGTTGCGATTACAAATTAAACTCGTTTTATTTTCATTCGTGACAATGCCCCCGCCACTTCTTATGACCTTTAACCTTTTAGCCACTGAAGGAATGCATCAAGAGTAGGAAGGCAGGGATCCTGTGGGACTTCCAGAAGCAGACAGAGAAAAAGTGGCAGACAAAGCAGAAAAGAGTGCAGCTGTGATGGATCTCTATGTCAAACAGAGACATGAAGAAGAAGGAACAGGCCAAACTTGAGAAACCCCCAAACTGGGGGAGTGGCTGCAGCAGATTCCAAGAACAACATCTGAGATTTCTGTGTAGGACAGAGGTCTGTAACTTTTACAACCAAAGAGTCACTTTCCCCCAATCCAGCTAAACGCATTCAAAGCTCCTAATGTGACCATTTGAAAAAAGTACAGCTTACAATTTTGGTAAATACTAATATAGTAAATTTATTGTCATTTAAAAAAATCTACTTTTAGGTTTTGGAATAAATAAAAACAAAGGTTTTGGAAAAACACAATGGTGTGTTGAGTGAAATTATGTAAAAAAAAAGAAACTGATTTTACAACCTGACGACAAAAAATGGATCTATAACAAGATTGCTGCTACTTTTAGTGTCATTCTGTAGTAGAAACTCAATGTAGCATTCATTAGACGATTAAACCGAAAAACTGCTAGAACCTGCATTTGTTATTTTATTTTAAGCATATTTGAAAACTTTAAATGGTTCTCCAGTTTTAGCCCGATTATTAAGAGCCGTTATGGGGAGTCCAAAGAGTTGCTTGTGGTACACACACTGATGTTCAAAGCTTTTAAATCTGTAAATTATGGTGATTTGCCAATAAAAGCTGATGAAAACACAACGTTTAAGATCAGAATATTACGTCGGACTCATAAAAAAAACATTTCAATTAAAAAAAAATGCGAGGTGAGGTGCTCATCACTTAATACAAGTGTGCAGGGACTGGTGGGAGAGTCGAGCAAAAAACATTCAAGTATAATAATGTCACAAGTTGTTGTTTAATGCACCAATGTGCCAACAATCCAGCAAGGACGTTATCTAGATATTTGCTTTGGTAGTGGACTTCACTGGAAGGGGAGACCCTGTATCAAATCCTCCAAAAGGCCCTGGCAGCTCGAGGCAAAATGAAAATATTATAACGCTGCCACTGTTCTTGAGCTCTCTCTCTCTCTCTCTCTCTGCCCAGGATTGAGTAATGTTGCTGTTTATTTTCCAGCGAAATGGGAAGTCTGATGTTATCGTTTGTTTTTTTTACGGAACCACATTTGTTGCCACAGAAAGAACATCACGGGTCAGAATGATTGATTTCTATGTGGAGGTTTGCTGGGTTTCCCCCTATCATCCCAGCAGCGGCCCGTGCTCACTGAGGTTTCCGACCCCACGAATGTGTGTATAACCCCCAGTGAGGTTAGTCTTTGTTATGCTTTTTAGCAGCAGGGTTTTTGTGCTACGTGACCGAGCCATGTGAACACGAGGAAGTTTAAAGATGGAGTTCACTCCAGCTCACCTTTAACTTTTGTGACACATACATTTTGCCACAGGGGGCAGCCCAAGCAGGATGCTGTCAGCTGCGGTGCAAACCCTCTGGCTGGATTTTAGATCTAAGCTTTCAGCCTCACAAATGTAGGGTAGAAACCAAAATGCAAACACACTTTTTTTTTTTTTTTTTTCGCATCTTCTGCTTTCTCACAACCAGGCTCCGGCCCTTTAAATCGCCCACATCTTTGCTTCTGCAAAAATAAAAAAATAAAACAAGCCAGCTTCCATTTAAGGGCACATCAGACATCAGCCTGCTGGTTCCCAGGCAACACAGTGACGAGTCACAATATCACGGGTGACATCGTCGTTTCTGCGCTTCTCAAAATATCGAGGGAACAATTCAACACCCTGATGTGAAAACACATCCGATCTAAATTGGGAAACGAATCCGGCAGGATATCCGTACTGACATGGAGGGGGTTATATGTGTTAGGCACAAAAGGATGCCACAATGCAAAGCATCAACCCACAGAGGACTTAAACTGAAGTCTCAGAGAAAGTGAAACCAAAATACTGACGCAGCAGGCTAGTCCTATTAGCTGAAATTTCATTGCAGCAACTACAAAAATGGTCCTTAGTAGTTTGTATGTTCCCCCATGTGCTTGTATGCATACCTGAAAACTTCAGCGTAGGCTCTGTACTAGAGGACAGACCTGGTCCTGGGGCATCTCCTCCCAGACTCTGACCATCGCTGAGCTCCTGGATGCTCTTAGGTGTAACCTGGTGGCCTCAGATGGAGCTAAACACGAGATGTTCCATTGGATTTAGGTCGGGGGAGCGGGGAGGCCTGTGAAGGGTATCAATCCCTTCATCCTCCAGGAGCTGCCTGCGTACTCTTGCCACGTGAGACCGGGTGTTATCGCGCACCAGGGGAACCCAGGACCCTCTGCGCCAGTGAAGACCCTAACAAGCAGAATCAGAAACAAGTTTATTGCCAAGTAGGTTTGCACTTACAAGGACTTTGACTTGGTGTTGATGGTGCAGACAAAACAAAATAGATACATACACAGAAAGCTATATACACAGTAGACAGTGTGTTAATGTAACGCAGGAGGTCTGGAGATGCTACGTTGGTGTAGCTTGTAGGTCCTGAACGGGGGAGGGAGAGAGGCAGTGGGTCTAAGGATTTCATCCCAGTACCTAATGGCAGTCAGGGTGCCATCCTGTACAGATCTGTGCGTCCCTCCATGGATAGGCCTCCCCGGACCACCACTGACCCACCACCAAACCAATCATGCTGAATGACATTCACCACAGCTCCTCCAGACCCTTTCACGTCCGTCAGATGAGGTCAGAGTGAACCTGCTCTCATGTGTGAAAAGAACAGGCTGCCAGAGCCCAACCTGCCCATCCTGGTGATTTCTGGCAAACGGCGCTACGTTGTGCCGAGCAGTGAACCCAAGGTTTACTAGAACAAAGGTTCCCAAAGACCCCCCAACCCCCCCACCGGGAGAGTCGCGAGATAATCCAAATATCTGACTTAACAATGTCAGAGATACACTTGGTTCAATATTGCAAATACATGCTTTTAATCATGGAAAAACTTTTTTTTCTCAAACATGTATGACTTTCTACATCAGAGAACATCAAGTTTTGTCTTACAAATATGTGTAATATTAGTAACAAATATTACACATATTTATAATATTGTGTGTGTGTGTGTGTGGGGGGGGGGGGGGGGGGGTTACAGGAATAAAGCAATAAGTGTACAAGAATAAAGACCATTGTAAGAATCAAGTCATACACAAGAATCAAGTCATAATTTTACCAGAACAAAGCCATAATATTACAAGAATAAAGTCACACAGTCAGTTGCACAATTGTTCTGATACTAACAATAATAATTTCAGTCTGATGTGCTTAAAAGATTTAGCATTTCTTTGTTTGTGAAAGCGATGCCACAGTGTAACTTTACAAGATATTCAACGTTCCTCATTTCAACAAAGGAATTAAAGGCTACACTTTTTTCTAAGAGTTCTCATAAAACTACTACTTTACTCTCGTAATCTCCAAAAACCTGACTGTGACGGTTCCAAATGCACTTTCTGTTTTTCTTTCAACTTTTAAGTCAGTAAAATTTTATCTAAGCTGCACCTTTCACAGACAAATGTCACAAAGTGTTTCACATACATGAAACTCTACAAAGAATGTAAGATTACTTACTTATTACTTATTATTATGTCTAATACAGCAAAAGGTCCTAATTAAGAGCTTTTTGGATTAAAAATGCAGGTTTGGGGAGAAGGTTCTGGTTAGCTGAGCTCAGACTACAGGAGGTGTGGGTTTGAACCAAGTCATCAAAACAACCGGGAACTTGTCCCTGTGAAGCTCTGGGGGATTAAAATGAACCCTGAAAAAAGTTTCTAAATGGTCCTCAGATTAATTTCTTACAAACGGTTTTAAATTAATTTAAATCAAGATGAAGCTGTTTGAGGACATTTCCAGGAGATATTTGGCTCTTCCCCCTAGGGAGCAGCAAATTTCAGTAAAGCTTGAAGGTGTTGATTCTGGAGCTGGGTCTCCTGTCACTCCCTTTAAGTCCGTTATACTTTGTTTCAGGCTTGTTATAGGTTTGAGCCTTTGTAATTTAGGACAGATTAAAACTTGGACGGAGAAAGGCATTACAACCGGATAATGATCCCAAACATACATTTAAACCAGGCATGTCCAAAGTGCGGCCCGGGGGTCATTTGTGGCCCTTGTACTGATTTTGGGTGGTCCCCCCAAACACACTTGAAGAGAGATTTGATCCACAGATGGAAACCTTTTATTTAATTAGGGCAAAATTTATTACAAAAAAGTTAAAATCTTACTTTGAAAATATTAAGTAAAACAGAAGGTATTAATCTTTTAATAACCACAGATTCTCTTAAATTACAGAATAAAAAGGAGTCATGACATTTAATTACTCAAATGCATTAAAATATGCTTTAAATTCATTTATTAAGATTGGCTAATTACAGCAAGTGTTTTCAAAGAACAACTGACCCAAATCCTGTTCGTACGTCGCTTGACCAAAAAGAGTTCAGCTTATTATTATTAATAATATTTATTAATTATGAACGAGTCAAATGAAATCATTAGAAATAATTTTGCAAACTGGATGACCATCCTTTAATACGACAAATAAGAAAAAAAATTTTTACCTGTGGATCTACGATGATTTACACAGTCATTTCCTACAGGAAACCAGATGGATTTGTTTATTTAAAATTATCATATTTTTGAGAGCAAGTAAAAAAAATTAACATAATCACTTTTTGGCCCCCCGAGTTCCTCTGACATGACAATTTCGGCCCACGTGCCGAAAAGTTTGGACCCCCCCCCCCCTCCCCCCCCGAATCTAAACTGATTTTGGGGAGGATAAAACAGGCTGACTTTCAAAAAGTTGTGCTTGTGCAATACAACCACTTTCCATTTCTTATTACAATTATCCTTCATGGCTACAAAACATAGCAGTCAAGGCGCAAGTTAACAGGGGACATTTAACTAAACATTTGTGGAGATGTATGCATCTGTATGTGAATATTCGTATAATTTTGAGTGGATTAGAGAAGATCAGAAGAACACGCATCCACTTCTTGTCTTTAAAAACGTTTAAATTGTTAGTCATATAATATTCAACCTTAAATGAAGATTTGTTTAAAACTAACATTAAAAACATATATTTAACACGCTGTCCATGACCTTAATGACTGCTTATAAATCTCTGATATATCTCTTCTGGTCCGTATGCTGATGTAGGAAATGTGTTCTTCTGTCAGTACCTGCAAAAGCAACTTCCATATTTGACCAGAAGGTGGCGCCCTTGTCCCGCGCTTGAACAGAAAACAATAATAACATTGCTAATTTGCTTTAAAATCTAGTTGTGTGACCTTTACATTTTATTTTACTGTAGCTTACAGTTATTGAACAATGCAGAACATTACCATGGTCTTTAAGCTGCTCTGTCTAAACATTAAAGAAGAAAAAACTACAATAATAAAGAACTCAGAATTCAGACAATATTCCTGTTTTGTGGTCAAATGTATATAAAACGAAATCAGTTATTTGATGTGTCTTCTTCACACAGTTACGAAACTCCAATCCATGACTTCTTACAAACTAATAGTTTTATCAATTTACGCTATCAATGCAATAAAATTGTGCACCAGAAATTAAAAGTAATGTGCACATGTTGCATTGTGGAGGTGAAAGTCAGCAGTGTGATTCTGACCTGAGGCAGTAATTATTAAAGTAAATTATTACAGGCTGATGACAGGAAATATTTCCTGCATCTGTTCGACAACGGATCTGTAATAATCTGTCGGAGAAGGAGCTCCGCTGTCTGTCCAGTTTGGGGCGGCCCGGGTTTTGACCTCCCCTCCACCGCCGTCTGAAAGGTCTCCAGCCTGAGACCAATCACAGAGCCCACCATTAAATCTTTACGGTCACAAGCATTTCTTACCATTGTCAAACAAAAGGAGAATTTCTATTTTTATACGGAAAAATAAGAGTGCTGGCTGTTTTGCGGTGTAGCCCCAATCAAAACACGATTTCTGTCTGTTTGGCCACATTTTCTGGCCTCAGTCTAAACATAAATTATTAGTACGTTGGATTTCCGGGTTTAATTCTTTAAATAAATATGCTTTCTCTTGGTTCTATAACTTTGCTGCAGGAAGGTCCTGGGTTTGGGTCTCCGCCACATGTGTGGGTTCTCTCCAGGTACTCAAGCTTCCTCCCACACTCCAAAAATATGGATGTTTGGTTGTAATTAATGTTACTGCCTGCTGCACACTATCATCTGTGAATACCTAAGTGTACATTTCTGTAAATGAAGCCTCAATCATCATTGTTCAATAAGCACCGTACTACCTCACTGTCTTTATCTGTGACTTTCCTGTTTGTCAGTTGTTTTGTTTTGCCTTTATTATGTGTAAAATGACTGTCATGTGATTCTTATTGTGAGATAAGCAGATATGGCTGATAGATGGAGCAAATATGGCCAAGAGGATGTTTAAAACATACCACATGATCTACAAGAGTCCAGTCTGTAACCTAAGACTAAAAACAGTAACTTAATGGTGAAAACAGAAAAAAACATTGTCAACAATGACAGAGTGAAGGCCGTGACTTCAATGGAAAAGAAAAGTCAAACTTCACTAAAAATGAGTGGGCATAGCGGTTACCACAGATACCAAAAGGCCATAACAATAAGCCCAGCAGATTTTCAATTAGTTGGGCCAAAGAGCTCGGTGCGGATGAATGATCCTCTGTTAGTGGGTCAGACTCCACCGGACCTTCCTAACGGCTTGTCCTCATTATCCCAGTTGGTGTTGAAGGTGATAGCTGCTGCGGCACGACCCCATTGATTACCGAATGCCACGCTGGTTCATGTTTGCTGTCGTCGTTTACATAATGTTTACCCAAAATGGACCCAGAGCTCTGATTACCGGTTCGTCCTCTCATGATCCACTGGGCCGAGGCCAGCTTTATCCCTCTGGAGACTTCCTACACAGTGGCCCCTGGACGGATAACAGTATAACCATCCAAATACACTGAAAACCAGTGTAATGGCAACACCAGATGAAGGAGTTTTAGGGTTTTTTTTAATAAAATGATGTGAATATGACCTCTCCTCTGAGTACTCATCAACTAAGAAATGTGCGTAGTTTGTAATGGAAGGTTTGACCATATGGCAAAAACACATCAAAAAAGGAAAACCATCTATTTCCACACAGAGTGATATATGATTTATTTCTGACTTACAGTGAATGAAAACCCATTACATTACATAAGACCGATAAAAAGTTTTAAAACAAACAGCAGTATGTCCATGTTTTCAGCGTCTGCACTCAACACTTCTTCAGGACTCTTTGTATGAATTAATGGAAAGGGAACTGAAAGATTACTGTACCTTTAAATAATTTGGGACATCCCTGGTGATGACGATGATGTCATGGCTTTGGAAGCTTCAGATAGGTTAATTCGCAAACATCTGACTTAAATGGAGGCACACCTGTGGATGTATTTTAATGCACTGCTTCCTTGTGTGACATCACGTAAGGAAATAAAGTCAGGTAAGGTGTTAGCGTTGGTTCGTCTTTTTCATATCATTTCCAGCATAGGATGTTTGCACAAGTTCCAGCCCTTGGTTTTTATACGAAAAAAATAAACACCAAGGGAATGTCCAGCCGTCATGTTGTTCGGCAATGGGACGGGTTCTGGTTTTGATAGGAAGCATGCAAATCCAACCCAGAACAAAAGCAAAAGACCGTCTGAAGATTCTGGTAGGAGAGTCACATGATATCCACAGAGAAACAAGTCCTGTGCAAACTTGAGCTGAAAGGCCACTCAGCTAGGAAGAATCCATTACGCTAAAACGACATCAAAGAGGCAGATTCCAGTTTGCAAATGTGCTCCTGGACAAAGACCTTCAGTTTTGGAGACATATAGCTGTGGACTAAAAGGGAAATGGCGGCCAACAAAGCGGAGAAAGTTTGCTAGCATGAGAAAACAATTTTAAACATAGGAAAAATGGATGGCATCATGAGAAAAGACAGTGACCCTAAACATGCCGCCAAGCTAGTTACACCAGCTCTGTCTGGACCAATGGGCCAAAATTCCAGCAAACTGTTATAAAGGGATACCCAGAGGTGTGACCTGATTGGTGGTTCTAGACCAAATTTACCAGGCGGACCAGGGTTGGGTCAGTGTTTTTTTTTTTTTTATATAATGGAAACACAGAGGAAAAGAATCAAACAAAAAAGGCCAATATTTGATCTTTAATAAGTGAGCCACGGAGTCAAAGAGCCACTTGCGGCTCTGGAACTGCAGGTTGCAGACGGAAACTGTGACCCTATCTCAATATGGCTATAGCTTTAGAGGGAAACACCTTCAGTTTTAAATCATTGTTTTAAAATAAAATAGTAAAGGGACCAATCAGTAACAGTCTCTGTGCCAGCGCATGTCATCATAAGAATATGATTCAGTATTGAGTCAGGGGCCACAACAGGAGTCAGGGTCAATTCTGAAGGGGCGGTTCTAGACAAGGGCCCCCGCAGTTCTACTAAATACCAAGGAGAAACATCTGAATCTGAGGAACATGCAAAAAAATCTCCATCATTTAAAATCCTAAGTGAAGTCAAACAGGAAGTTAAGTCTGATTCTGGGGGAGAAAAAGGTTGTGTCGTTCCTACAGTAAACATCTAGTTTCATCTAACACAGTGTGGGAAGTGGGATGAATCTTAAAAACAAAACAAAAACTTTTACTTTTTTACATAGAATCACTTAAACGTATTTATTTGATGATGTTTACCGCTCATGGAAAGCTCAGACAGCTTGTTTTAGGAGTATCATGAACAGAAAAGTTGAAAAGCTGTTTTCTGTCCAGTCTTTCGCGCTCCGCTCCGCAGCACTCCGCCCACTCCTTACGACTCCACTCCATGACCAGGAGTTCATTAGTCCTTCTTCTAACGCAGGACTGGCCGCTTTGCTGCTCGTGGAACCGGAACAATGGCTTGGCTAAAGCCAGGATGGCTCCTTTGGGCGAGTTTTGTCGGATTTATGGCATCTGTGCGGAGCATAAGACGAGACGAGCTTTTCCCTTTCGGTCCGGGCGCAGGAGACCAGTTACTGGACTCGGGGGATGACCAGACCTACCTCCTCTCACTCAACAAGTCTCTGTTTTTTTATGATGCCGCTTTCGACAGAATTTTTGTAAGTAAACCAGCTATTTGATGAGTTGCGACATATCAATCACAGCAGAGTCTCACGCAGCCTTCTTTGCGTAATTGCGCATAACCCGAGCAAGAACGCGGTCAGAAGTTGGTCCATAAAATTTTCCTGGATGTTTTACCGTCTTGTTCCGGCGGTATATGATTTCTTCTTCTCTGTCGATCGTGAGCATTTAAAGAAATTAAATTACTTTTCTTTGCGGCTTCTCTGACTGGTGGAATCTGCTTCTCTTGAGTTTATCATGGTTTAGTGTTTACATAAGGCAGAAGGGTCCCAGATTATCGTCCAAACCCCCCCACCCCCATAAAAAGAAAAAAAAAGTAAAAGATCCTGTGATGAGTTCACGTTGCACAAAACGTATGTCAAAATGTTTTCTTGAAGCGGTTATCTCTAAAACGTTTAGGTTTTAGATTTTAATTTGACTGTTTCCTCCAGTTGCTTTTTTTAATAGGGAATTAACCATTTGTTTGGACACACAGCCCTTTATTCTGATACATCTGTTTAAATGGTGCTACACTGCAAGAGACCAAAGTGGACAAAATAAATGTAAAAAAAAATGTAAAACCCAATGTATTTAGATCATGGCTGAAACGTTCACATACGGATGCTTACATACACTTTACATACAAAGGCACATAACCACTTTTTTCTGACTCTAACGTTTAATCTGAACAAACGTTACCGGTTTTAGATCAGTTAGGATTACAAAAATCATATTTATTTGCTAAATGACTGAATAATGAGAGAAATAATTGACATTGTAGAGATTTATCGGAAACTTTGTGCAAAGTCAGAGGTTTACGTATATTTTCTTGCTATTTGGTAGAATTGGACATTTAAACGGTATGACTTGAGTCTTAAAGAGTAACTCACCCCCAAATCAACTTTTCTTTTGGCCAAAAAACTGTTGACATGGTTGTCTTATACTTCTGTCTACATATCCTGGTCATTTCGGGATCTTTCTACACTCTTCTCACAATGGTTTGCTGGACTTTTGTCGCATTCCTCCTGAGAACTGAGTAAGTTTGCAGGCTGCCTTGCTCAAACACACCTTTTCAACTCTGACCTCACATTTTCTCAGAGTTTTGTGGTGGCCACTCAATAACATTGACCAGGTTGTCCTTAAGGCGCATTGTACCTAATTCGGCAGTATTGCTTAGGGTCACTGGCCATTAGGAAGATCTGTTTCTGCTCAAGCTTTAACTCTGGCTGATGTCTTGACATGTTGCCCCCCACGACATGATGATCCCACCCCCGTCCTTCACTGATGGGATGATGTTCTCCGGATTAGAAAGCTCTTCCTTTTTCCTCCAAGTGTAACCATGGTCATATGGCCAACACTTCACTTTTAGTTTCATCGGACCACATCTCCAAAAATCCAAATCTTTGTGCCTGAGAGCATCTGCAAACTTTAATCTGGCAGTTGTATAAAGCTTTTGGAGCAAAATGGATTCTTCCTTGCTGAGTGGCCTTTCAGCTCATGTTGATACAGGACTAGTTTCCTGCTTTCTTACTTAGCAACTTCAGCTACCATCTTCACAAGGTGTTTTGCTTTTGTTCTGGGCTAGATTTAAACATTTCACATCAAAACCAGTACCCGTCTCCCTCCTGAATGTTATGATGACTGGACCAATGTTCATGCTTCTGTACAACTGCTTGAACAGATTAACACTGCAAAAAGGGAACTAACAGAAGGTAAAATTATCTTGAAATGAGTGTGTTTGTCTTTAATTTGAGCATGTAAATAAGATTATCTGGCAATGGAATAATTTGCATTTAGGAACAATTGATTTCCATTATCTTATTTCTAGTGTAATATGTCTAATTATCTTATTTTAGGGGTCAAAATACTCATTCCATTGGCAAATTATCTGATTGATCCGCTCAAATCAAGGACAAATACACTTATTTCAAGAAAATTTACTTACTTTTTGTTCCCTTTTTGCAGTGTGGCACATTTCTTTGGATTTTCACAACAATGTTGTGAATTAACCTATCAGAAGCTAACAAAGCGATGACATCATTATTTGGTTTACCCTAATTGTTTAAAGACATTTTAACCAACTTTTTACCAGTTGGCATCGTGAGTAACTGCAATAAGAAATGGATCACTGTGACACACAGTAGGAAGGGTAGGAAGGGGCTGGAATTGAACCCCAAACTCAAAGGTTTGGGGTTCAATTCTAGTTTCATCTTGCAACATGTCGACGTGGCAATAGGCAAGACTGCTGACCCCAAGTTTTCTACCAATCTGCTTATTGGTGCATGACTTTGAGCGGCCTGTGTGGCTAGCCAAGCACTGTATGAATTCAATCCATGTACCATTTATTATAATTATGAACCATTTTTGGTTGCTTTCATGTTTATGGTGAGTTATTATAGAAAAAGACATTTGTTTATTTAAGATAAATAAACATAACAGAACTGAAATACTGTCAATCTAACTGCATTTTTTAAACTGAAAAGATACACCCCAAAGTTGATCACATGTGTTATCTATTTTTAGAGTTATAAGTAATATTATTAAACAGTGACAGTTTTTGCAGTATAGTTGAAATATTTACATGGGCTCTGTCCGTTTTGGGGGCATCTTGTCAAAAATCTTAAGCTCCAATTAATCATGATCGCAAAGGGCAGAAAACCACCATAGCTGTAAGTAAGAGATCTTCCTAGACGTCGGAAAACATTGTTTATCTTGAGAAAACGGATTTGCAGATAAACAATATTTTAACATATTGTTTCTGTAAAAATGAAGCTGTGTTATGACAAAATGATTTAAGGTTTTAAACCATAAATTTAAATCTAAGAAGCTTCAAATTGTTTACTTCAGACAGTTGTAATGGGGGTAATAGGGTTATTGATCTTTTGCTGTGTATTCCAAGGTAAACAAATGTCGTTTCCGTATATATTGACAATTAAAAGCGAGAGAAATACTTTTAAATTATGCTATTTATGACAGTTATAAACTTGTTTTCTTTAATAGTCCTTTTTTTTTACAATTTTTACAGTAATTTTCTGCTAACATTAAATAACAGTGTAGCTCCTGTAAATGAACGTGCAAAGATACAAACACATGGTCGATGCATTGTTGGAGGAAGAAATTAAATATTGCATTTCTTATCAAAACAATCCCTAAACTCCTTAACCACCTCAAAAATGACTCAGTATCAGGTTTACGTTTCATAAAACCATGACATCTGAATATGTGTAAGCAAATTGATCCTACATTTCATGACTTAATTGGACTGCCTTCCAAAAATTTTCTAAATCTGTATGGTTGATGTGAAAATGGAATGGATGGGTGTATCATTGCATTATAACATGCTGTTTCTGTGGAAATGCAGGTACTGTATGTTTCGGGTGATTGTTTTAAGGTTTTATACAATAAATTAAAGCTGCAAAAACTATAGTTTGACAGTGTCATGCCATTATTATTGTACAGTTAATACATTTCTCCTGTTGATATCTCCTTAAATTATTCATCATCTAAACAAATAAATTAGCGTAACAATTGCAATCCACTGTTTATTAATAAATCATAGACTGTATCTATCACAATAGTCTGTTGTTGCTTTAACACTCTATTGCCGTTGTCCTTTTATAGTTTTTTTACTAGTTTTCACAGACGTTTTCAGCAGTGTAACTACTCTTAACTAAACACGCACAGACAGAAAGCTGTGGTTAATGCATGAACTTTTGGCAGACGTCAGATGTGGTCTTTTTGTGTGTGTGTGTGTGTGAAAAGTCAGTTCAGGATGCCTCCCAGCTGCAGCATAGCTTGTCTTTAAGGAGCTCTGTTTTTCATTTATGACAGTCTGCTCTGAACTGTCTGAGCCCTGTGGGGGTTAAATGCTTTCCAGTGGTTTGAACGCAGACATGGTTAAACAAAAAAAAGGCCTTTTGTAATTAGGTCAAAGGGTTTTATCATCTCCTTGTGAGTGTTCTTTACATTCGATCAAGTTTTAATATATATTGACAGCCATCTATAAAGATCTCTCTCCCTCTCTCTCTCTCTCTCTTTCTGCTCCACATCTGTGAGATCACGATCGCTGATTGTTTTCCCAGTTTGGCAGGAAGTTTCTGTAACGAGCATTAGTCTGCGACCTTCAGGCTCTCTGAGGCTGTTCTTCAGGGGACAGGGCAGGAAACAGCACAGTCCGGACAAGGAAGAGCTTTCTTGTTTTCCTTCAGTCAGGAAGGATGTTTTTGACATAACCCCGCTGTTTTTAAGCCCTCACATGTGCTTGTTTGTAACCGGCAACTGTGTAGGAGCCGTGTTGAATGGGAGCTTGTCTGTTCGTTAGGGCCGTGGTGGGACACAACGGCTCCTTTGGATCATTAGTCTAATGAGTTTGGAAAAGAGATCAAAGCGGTCGGAGGGGTGGAATGGGTCTGTCTCTGGAAGCCGTAACTCCTCTTATTCTTCACGTCCAAGTCACCGGCTTGCTCTTGGATTTATCTGATTTCAGATCAACACCAATGGATTTGTCGCAACGGCACAACCAGGAATCGAGTCGACCTACCTTGGTAAAATGCCTGCGAGATTCGGCATGATCGCCGCCCTGCAGGGAGATCTGGACACCGGCGACGGCGTGGGGAGAGTTTTCTTCCGTCAGGACGCCGGCCCAGATGTTCTGCGTCGGGCGGCCGAGCACATCAACCGGGCCTTCCCGGACGACGATGAGGTCAATCCCACAGCTGCTGTGGTGATCACCTGGATTGACGTCGCCGCTCACCAGCCCCACACCAGCGGAGATGGCATTGAGAAGAAGGTGAGCGTCGTGCGTTTCTGCCGCTCGTCTGTAGTGGAGCTAATCGTTAAAAACCTTTCTTTCTATCTCCTTTTGCTCAGAGAAACACCTTCCAGCTGGTTCTAGCATCCTTGGAGACTGCCACATATGCCATTCTCCTCTACACCCGGGACGGAGTACAGTTTTCATCCACCCCTGTAGGAGACAGCAATGCGATCATGCACGCTGGCTTCAGTAAAGGTTTGGTCCGAGGATTCCTGTTTACGAGTCAGGGACAATATTACCGAACCACCACCGACGACGAGGCTTCTGTTAGGGCGCTGGCAGAGTAAGCAGCCGTCAGAACCGGTCACTGTTTCGCCACCGGGACCGTCTCGCCGGCTCACGTAGATCTACCTCTTTCACAGGGAGACCAACTCCGGCCTGCGGGGTGTTTGGGTGTACGAGATCGGAACTTATCCCCTGTTTACCAACGTTGCTCCTGGGGAGGTCACCGATCTGCCGCCGGAAGCCCCGCTCCCGGAAAGCGGTGGACAACAGGAATACTCTCCCAGCGATCCAGACGCCGGGCAGATTGAAGTCTTTCCGCCCCAGTACCAGCCGCAGAACCCTGAAATAGTTGTGATCGATGACCCAGAGATAAATGTTGATGGTGAGTCTGTGATGGGGAAAAAAAACAGAGGCTCTTTCACATTATGTCACATTAACACTACAAAACTTGATGTATTTTACTGGGATTTTATATGTATGACCAAGACACAAAGTACTACATAATTGTGAAGTGGCAGGAAATAATAAATCATTTTTTAAACTGTTTTACAAGTAAAAATCTACAAAGTGTTCAGCTAAAGCTCTGTTATAGTGGATGGAGAAGTTGTGGACATCAATCCTGACATTAATACAGCTGATTCCTAAATAGTTTTAGGTCTAATGCCCTCCCATTGTAGCTGTAGTCTGTATTTAGCTTCCCTTTCCTGCTGGCAAGAGAAGCTCTGCACCAGTCTAGAGTTTTCTGTAGCGACCAACAGGTTTTCCTCCAGGTTGGTCCAGTGTTCAGCATCCATCTTTACCATCAACTCTGACCAGCTTCTTTTTCCCTGCTGAAAGAAGAGCACCCCCACAGCATAATGCTTCCCCCACCATGTATCACCATGTGTTGTGTGTGTGTTCAGAGTGATGTGCCAAACCAATCCTGAGAGTTAATTGCTGATTTACTCATTTTAGTTTTACTAACTGATCATTATTTAGGGGTACAGGAGTAAAAAGGGTATGAAACTATTTGCATATCACCTTTATCATACTTTTATTTAAGGACGGACAATAAATCGATTTAATCGATTAATTCAAATTTGCAATTTTTTAAGATTTCATTTTTGGAAAATATGGATTTTATTTTGCCAATGCACTCTTTGGACTTTCATGAAGAGAATAGAACTTGTTTTTTTACAATAATACAAGATGCTTTAATTTATTAATTTACATATATTTTTTAAGTTAGTTTGATGCTACAGAAGTGAAGTGAAGCCTGTTCTTAGTTTGTTGTGTATAGCTGCAAACATTTTGCTATATTTTCATTGTTTACAACGGCAGGGCCGCCATCTTGTTTTACCAGGATGTTTCAGCTTGTATTTAGTTGCACTATGAATTCAGGTCAACTCCCAGGCGAAATGTTTGACCTAAAAGTACGTTTTTAAAAAATGTTTCTTGAATTTCTTTTTGTGAAACAAAAAGGAGGGAAATAATTAATTTATCGGATTTGGAATAATAAAATCTGAGATTTTATTTTCAAGGCATATCTCTCAGCCCCACTTTTATTTCTAAAATGGTTTGAAACCCTGCTGCTCTGTGTTTGTGTCAAATAAATTCATTGTTGTTCCGTTGTTATGATTTAGAAAGTGAAAAACCCAACATAGACCCCTGTGGGACACCATTTCTAATTAAAAAATGAAATGATATAAGTATTTATCTGTGGCAGCTTAACATTTTTCTTATCCCTTCTCTTTTTCTACATTCCCAGTGTTCTCATACAACCTTGGGACATGTACCAACAACAGAAATAAGTGTTCCCAGTTTGCAGACTGCAGAGATTATTCCAGTGGATACTGCTGCCACTGCAGACCGGGCTACTATGGAAATGGCCTACAGTGTGTGGCAGAGGGTACGCCTTTGCTATTTCTTCTGCTTCTGTTCTAGTCATCCCTGAATTAACAATCATATTTATTTTGTTTGAAACACAAATTGTGAAAAATTGGGCCTCTGTGTCATATTTTTATTACACCCAAGGGAAACTAGAAGCCACAAATGACTCAATAAAATGTTCTTAAGGCTATGATAAATCTATAAAAAAGGTAAAGTATTAACCTTTTATTAGGTACGTTTTCTAGATTTAATTTCTAGAAATAACGAGGGGTACTAACTATTTAATAGAAAGACTTTTTCCCACAACTGAATGAATACAATTATTTTTCTAGCATCTGAACCAGATTATGCCACTGCAACAAAAGATGAAGTCGTTGCGTTACACACACTTTGGCCAGGTGTCGAGATATTCTTTTTGTGCATCTGGAATTTGAGACCAAGCTTTTTATATATAGTAGTTGCTATTTATTTATTCATATCCGTTAATAATCAGGGACCAGGCAGATAAACATAGAGGGGGTTGGGCATTTTGGATCTTCTGCTGAAAGAGTACATAACCAGAGACTTCCAGCCCTGCCTGGGCTTTTAAAGATAAATAATAAAGATGCAAAATGACTCCAATCATTCAGCAATGAAATATCTGGTCTGATTTCTGCAGGAAAGCCACAGAGGATGAACGGTAAAGTTAACGGGAGGGTGTTTGTGGGCAGCTCTCAATCTCCGGTGGAGTTCAGCAGCAAGGACCTCCACTCATACGTGGTGGTCAACGACGGTCGGTCCTATGTTGCCATCAGCGACATTCCTGCTGCTCTGGGGCCCTCGTTGATGCCACTGTCGGCCATCAGTGGTGTGATCGGATGGGCGTTTGCACTTGAGCAGCCTGGTTTCAAGAACGGCTTCAGCATTATTGGTGAGGAAGCTAAAACTGTGACACTGTGAAAGGAACGAACGTGTCATTGCATTGTCTTACACTCCAAAAACGGACCTGAAAATCAGTCAAATTTTCTTGAAATGAGTGTATTTGTCCTTGATTTCCTTGAGGAAAAGTTTACCTATTTTTAGTTCAGTTTTTGCAGTGTACCAGCGGCATTACTACGTTTCCAGCGCCAGGGCTTTAAATTTATCTGTCTTCTGCAGGGGGTGAGTTCACCCGGCAGGCTGAGGTGACCTTTCTGCCTGGGAACGAGAAGCTGACCATCAGACAGGAGTTTAAAGGGACCGATGAACAGGACCACCTGGTGGTGAGCACCACCATGAATGGCCAGGTCCCTGAGGTGCCTCTGGATGCCAAAGTCCAGATCGAGCCTTACACCGAAATCTACCAGTACAGCAACAACAGTAAGACCCGGCTTCAACCGAGAGTCTGACTACAGTAATGACAGATTAAGGGCTCACTTATCGGACTAATTTACTTTTCAGTGATCACCTCGTCCTCCACTCAGAACTACAAAGTGATTTTTCCCAGTGGAGCCACTGAAAACGGGAGGTATCAGTGGCGTCAGACCATATCCTTCCAGGGCTGCCAACATGGCGACTCTTTGAGGGACATGAATCCCACCCAGCTGCTCAGCGTGGACCAGCTGTTTGCTCTGTACGATGCTCCCAATCAACTCCTCCGTTTGGCCATGAGCAACAAGATTGGGGATGTCAATGGTGAGGGCAGAGGAGGATGTGTGTGCTCATGCTTTCGTACCTCTTCTTCTACCTGCGTCACGACGTCTGAGTTGTTTTTGTTCTCTCTCAACAAGACTGCTTTGCACTGTTAATTTCCAGGTGGGGAGCCAGAGGAGAACCCGTGTTTCACTGGAAGACACGGCTGTGACACCAACGCCGTCTGCCGGCCCGGCCAGGGAAACGAGTTTACTTGCCAGTGTGCGTCGGGATTTAATGGGGATGGGCGTACGTGTTATGGTAAGACTGGCATGCACAACATAATCTCAGTGGTTCTTTCTCCCTTCAGATTATTTTTTTTGTGTTAGATCTACAAAAACAAGGAGATACATCCCAAGTGGAAGGAAAATGATACATGCTCCCCCCCCCCCCCCACCCCCCTTTGCTCGGGTTCCCCTAAATAAAGTTACTGCTAACCTTCAGGAGGAACCAAGTTATTAAACTCATGGTGACTCTGCAGGGTCTGCAGAGATCCACAGTTCAGGGGCGAGAATCTGTTGACAGAAGAACTATTATGTGTTCTGTGTAAGTCTGACAAGAAAACAATTGTTGATAGAAAATGTTTAGAAAAACAATTTACATGTTGGTGCAAGGTCTAAAGAAACACCATGGCAGTAGGTCCTCTGGTCAAATAACACCAGCGTTGAACTATAGCAGCATCTCTCTGTGTGAACGCTGGTGTCAGAGAATATCCTAGTTTTAATATTGTAAATCTATGCTTGTGGAAAAAGTTAAAAAAAAAATTCTCGCAAATATGAAATTAATCTAAAAATATCTGAGTTTTTTTTGTTTAAATTTACTCCTTCATGGCCAATAATTTATTTTTTCCTTCTGGAAATTATTAGAATAAAGTCATAATGTTGTGTTCAATAATAAATAGCATTGCAAAAATAAAGTCATAATATAATGAGAATAAAGTCACACATATGTTTGCACAAAAGTCCTGATACAAAATTATAATTTGATGCTGATTTGCTAAAAAGTTTTAGTATCTTCTTATTTGTAAAACCGATACCAAAATATAACTTTACAAGAAAATCAACGTTATTTCAACACCGCGGGGAAGACTGCGCTCTGTTTTAGGAGTCCTCATAAAATTACGCCCAAAAGCGTAATTCTCTAGATACGCAAAGCTGGTAGAGACAAAACTCAAAAGACATGCAGGTCTTATTCCAGCAAATGGTGACTCCACAAAGTATTGAGTCAACGTCTCACTTTTTAAGATTCAAATTAGTCGGAGGACAGAAACTTCATTTTCCTTTCGCTTCACAGTTATGCGTCTGTCATAAAATCCCAACAAAACACATTGAAGTTCATGATTGTAACGTGACCAAATATGGGAAAAGTTCAACAGACCTTGATGCCCCTGCGAGCCGCTGTGAATTAAACACTTCTCATATCTGTTTCAGACCTACTATTATATTAACCCAAACTTCCTTGCCTGCTGTGGGAGAGTGCAATTGTGCCAATTAACAGGGGCTGTCCCACGTTCTGAGTCTCGTTTGTCCAATGCATGTGTGGTAATTGTTTCCTCCATCCAACCAAAAGCCTTTTACATGAGAGACCAAACAGGAAGAACACACAGTAAGGAAAGGAAGGAAGCTTTTCAGACAGACGCTATCTTGAGAAAATTAGCAAATCTTATCAAGCTTCTCTGTTTGAACTTCCAACATCTGACAGCGAAAGAGTGATTACATACATGCAGTTTTAGCCCAAACTTTAAAAAAAAAAAAACGAAGAAGTGATAACAACCTGTTGTCTTTGTCAGACATCGACGAGTGCAGAGAAAACCCTCGGATCTGCGGGCCTAACTCCGTCTGCAACAACCAACCAGGGACCTTCCGCTGCGAATGTGAAGACGGGTATCAGTTCGGCAGCGATGGACGGACATGTATCGGTGAGTGACCTAATCTATTCGCTCTCAAGGAAAACGCCATATGAGGCAACCCTCGCTTAGCGTTTGGGCTGTGCAGACTAGATTGAGACATAAACAGGAAGTAAAGGAGTCTTGCAGCAGCAATTTGAATAATTATCAAGGGATGAAAGAGATAATTTACTATGTGACGCACTCAAAAGGGCATCGTCACAATCTAATAATGGTAGTAAGGAGGCTCTGATTCAGCAGAGAACATCTGCCGCAATTCGGAAATGTTCTTTAAACGAATGAAACACAAACTAGAAATAGCTTGTATGTGCAGATCAAAGCCAAAGGAGGGCTATAACTATTATTAATTCTCCATTTCATTTTCATTAAAAGAAAATAAGAACCTGACTGACTATTAGAAGTAATTTGGGAGGAGCTATTACCATCACCTCAATCTTAATGATGCCAAAGGCAAACGGTCACTGAAGAGAAAGCCTTCAATCATCTCATTTAACTAGTAAGGCCTAAAAGATATATACAGCTGACAATGACAAAAATAATGGACCCATAAATTCAAAAAGGGAACTAAAAGTAAGTAAAATGTTCTTGAAATTAGTGTATTTGTCCTTAATTAGAGCAGGTAAATAGATTATCTGCTAATTGAATGAGTATTTTGGATATACTGCACTTGAAACAAGATTATGGAGATGCGTTGTTCCTATTTTAAGTGCAAAAATCTTATTCCACACTGCAAAAAGGGAACTGAGGGTAAGTCAAATTTTCTTGAAATTTTTATCCTTGATTTGAGCAGGTAAATAAGATTATCTCCATTGACCAATGGAATAAGATTTTTGCACTTGAAATAGGGCAAATTCATCTCCATCATCTTATTTCAAGTGCAGGACATCTAATTATCTTATTTTAGGGGTCAAAATGCTCATTCCATTGGCAAATAATCTTATTTACCTGCTCAAATGAAGGACAAATACACTAATTTCAAGAACATTTTACTTACTTTTAGTTCCTTTTTTGCAGTGTAGAAGTGAGCATTTGAAGAAAATCTGTTTGGCTGAAAAGAGAAAATCCAATCAGATATACGGGAAGAAACCCAGTCTAACACAGAAACTATTGCTCAGCAACATTCTGCTTGCGCTTAATTAGACACCCGGCTAGTATCAGGGTGGATTGTTGCAGATTTCTTCGGCTGCACATCCATGATATTTGTGTCCTGTTCCCAAACATGAAACGTCTTCTCCATTAGATTGAGATCAGGTGAGTGTGGAGGTCATTTGGAGCACATTGAAATCACTTTCATATTCAGCTAAGTGGCCTAAAGTGATTTGAGCTTTGTGACACCATGTAGCAGCCATCGGAAAATGATGGTAAACATGCTAAATTGGTACCAAGCGGACCAAGAAAATATCCCCCATGTAATTATACCACCACTACCAGCCAGAATCGTTGGCACAAGAGAGGATGGCTCCATGCTTTCATCTTATGCTTATGAATTTATGAGCTCACCATCTGAATGCTGCAGCAAAAGGCGAGATTCGTCAGTCCAGACAGTTTTCCAGTCTGGTATTATGTCTTGTCGTGTCTGCGTGTTTGTGCAATTGTGTGCGTTCTGAGCTGGTTTCTGTCCCCCAAATGTCGATTCTTGATTCTTATTGTCCGATTGTCACCTCAGAGCTGATGGGAGTGGCACCTTGGGCTGAACGATAATTCAATAACAATACATATCGATCAATAGACATATCGATGATAGAAAAAAAAAAAGGTCAATAAAAATATTACTGTCATTACATCCTCCCAACCAATCACAGACCCAGAAACCAAGCTCCGCCCCCTACAAAGAGTTCAGAGAGCACGCGTTCTTTTCTTTTTAAAAAACTTTGATAAAAAAGTTGGCTGTATAAAGGGTTGAGTTTGAATTCAGTGTTTGTGTGTATCTGTATTTAAAAATAGGTCGCTAAGCAACAGCATAAAATAGTCAGGGCTGCACTTAAAATATATGAATTTGTTGATAATTATCGATATCAATCAATATGATTTCTATTTTATCGATATGCTTTTTTTCTATATCGTCCAGCCCTAGTGGCACCCATATGGTCGTCTGCTGCTATGAGTCCTCTTTAATGTTCAACATCTGTTCAAAGTAACAAGTGATTATTTGAGCTGCTGTTGCAATGACATGATAGCATGTCATGGGTTGATTTGCCCTTTCTTTTCAAAAGCAAGACAACATTTGTATCTTGTGAAGTGGCCTATCGAATGATGCTAATGAAAGAACCGCACGCGTCAGAACGTCGGTGTTAAAGGAGAACCTCATGCTAACAGAGAAAGCCATATAAGACATTTGGGAAGACCACTTGTCTAAGAGGGATCCAACCACACCAGACAAAACCTACTAAATTGGGATTAGTTATTTCCTACATGGTATACTTATTGGCAGATTTGGCTTAATTTGCTCTGCAGGCCTGGGAAGCTGCCGTCGTTCACCAGCTCCTTATGTTTCTTCCCGCAGAGGTTGATCGACCAGTGAACCACTGTGAGGAAGGCACGCATAACTGCGACATTGCTGAGCGAGCTCAGTGCAACTACAACGGAGGTTCTTCCTACATCTGCAGCTGCCTCCCGGGGTTCGCAGGAGATGGGAGAACGTGCCGAGGTAGGAGACGGACCCTGCATGCCACCAGGATCTTAAAGTATGGTTAGCAAAATATCTACAGGCTGCCATGCAGTGGTGAGCTCACTTGGAATTAGCGAAGTTACTGCGAGGGTACAATCCAAGTTCCTGTGTGTGAATTGAAGATAATCGGGGCAATAAAGCCACGTAAGACTCCATGGGTCATTAAAGAACTGTGATTTATTTGAGGATTGTATAAAATACAAGTTCAGTCGGACCATCATTCATTCCTCTGCGGCTTTGGAAGGCGTAAATGGGAGAGAGTAAAACTGACGGTCAAACCTTTGGCTTTCTTTGCACAATGATGTCCTTGGTGTAGCGTTTGTGTATAGATAAGCCTTCAAACCTTGTCGCACCTAGACAACACATTTTTGCGTGAAGGTCTTTTCTATTTCCCATTCTGCATGTAATGCAATAATGCGTCTGTGTTTTCAAATGAATTTGGGTCCCGAAGTGAAGAAAAAGCTTAAAGGTGCTGTAGAAACCGTACGAGCAAGATATATTTGACTTGACCAATTTTAAAAAAAACTTTTTAAACACAAAGCAAATCTAACTTTTTTTTCTACAGGAGCATCCATTTCTCTATGAACAATAATATCACAACATTAATACATACGGTAAACAACTTCTTACCCATTTGAATTGTAAGATTTACTAACATTGACTGTATTGTAATAGAATAATTATCATACTGGCCTGAATGAGATAACAACAGCATGATGGGCTTGAACAAAAATGCCCTAGTTTCATGGCACTTGCATAAAGATTTAAAAGAAAAATCAACAATTTGTCGCTTGCAGCTAACCAACTGTAGTTTTATAACATCTTTACTGTAGGAAAATGAATCTGTGGTGCTCCTTTAGTTTCTACACCTTGCCTGTCTGGGCTTTTTGCAGCCTGAAGCTTTTCCAAATGGTCCAGCTGGCGTTTCCTGCAAGTATTAGAAAAAGCACAGTACTGTAGCTTAGCCCGCTGATTGGCAATGAGCAGCGACAAGTAGGCGAGGGGCCCTTACGCCCAAACAGAGCTCCAGTTGCATTTGGATGATTGGAAACAGTAATACTTCGCATGGCAATCCTCCAGTTCTTGAAACGTCGTTAAAAAAAAGGTTTTCAATAGAAAAGTGAGTGAAAAATGCGAGTAAGCAGAAGCAGAATCAACAATATTTTAGATTCTTTCATTTTAACCAAACTAATGTTTAAACAATTAATCGTGCACTCCTCAGTGGCTTTTCTTCGGCCTTTTCAGTCCCTCATCTGTGTTTTGACGTGACCTATAGGGGCTGTTTTAGGAGCAGCTTGAACCGAGTTAAGCTGAAAATCTAAAATCTTTTTAAGGTTTGCCTAATGATTTATGCTGCTCCTCTTTCCTCGCTCACCTCCTCGTCTCTTGCCCAAAGACGTGGACGAGTGCCAGCAGAGCCGGTGCCATCAAGACGCAGTGTGCACCAACACGCAGGGCTCGTTTATGTGCCGGTGCCGGCCCGGTTACAGCGGCGACGGCTTCTACTGCTCCCCAGGTGAGGGTTTCTTTCTCCTGTCTCGTGAACTGCTGACGTCTAGGTTTATTCTACATTTGCTCGGCCGAAAGAGTTAAAAGTTTCACCTGCTCCAAGTATATTTAGGGCAATTTGGTTGAGATCATTTCGCCCTGCTGGGGAGGAAAAAAAAGGTCTGTTTGGTGATAAACTTGCTTCAGGAGTGTGTTTCTCTGTAAATTAAAAGGGATTTACCGCGATGAACGTACGTTTTTAAGCATTAAAAGTCTTATCTTTTAATGCTATTTTCAGGGAGGACCAAAACCCAGTGCGAGGCCGAAAGGGACAGACTTCTAGGTCAGACCGGCTTCAATATTCCACGTGGGCCTCGGCCTCCTGTTGGCCAGTACATCCCTGAGTGCGATGAAAATGGCGATTATGTGCCCGTTCAGTGCCACGGCAGCACCGGGCAGTGCTGGTGTGTGGACCGCTACGGACAAGAGGTCCCTGGGACCCGGACTGACCCCGGCAGCAGGCCTTACTGTGAGTAAAATGGTCGTTAAGGAGAAACTATGCTGCCATAACCACTGCCGATGAGAGTGAGACTTTAGGTGCTGGAGCGCGTTGTATAGCTGCACTAATGTGAACCTGTTCTTTTTTTTAACTTCATCAGGTATCCCCAATGGCAATGTGGCTCCAACTATCGGACCCCGACCTCGACCCGATGTGGTTCTGCCCCCAGGGACGCACCTCCTGTTTGCCCAGAGCGGCAGAATAGATCACATCCCAATGGCAGATTACGACATGAAAAAGGAAGATGCCAAGGCCGTCCTCCATCTTCCCGTAAGTGTCCGCCGCAAAAGCTTCCCCGTACGTCTGGTTACAGAGTCTAACATCCGGCTTTAGATTATGCAAGACAGCGCAAAGCAGCTGCAGAACGGGGATTATTTCCTGCTCCATCCGCGCTGAATCCTTCCTCCTGCTGGGTCAGAGGCCCATCTGCTCCGTGCATTTAGGGCTTACGTTTTATGGGAGTCACATGGTGGCATTCGCTCGAACGACTAACATCAGTTTGGGAAGTTATAAAACCAGCTGGCCCAGAGTTTGGCTCAGCCGCCCGCGCCGGATTTTTGACTCACATGTTTAGCGTTTCTGTCTAGAGCCTAGAAGCACATCTGCTCCAGGTTTTCCCAGAGAAAACGCTCCTCAATATGTTGCTTGTTGACCCGCCCGCAGGGGATGGTAGTCATCGGAGTGGCCTACGACTGCACGGAGAAAATGATTTACTGGACGGAAATTACCTCGCCGTCAATTAGCAAGGCCAGCATCGAGGGAGGAGAACCCACCGCCGTCATCACTGCAGGTATTTTCACTCTCACCCTCATTAGTTTCTCCGTCATTTAGCGAATCAGGTGACGGCATCCAAATGAAGTAAACTAACGTGTTCTCGCAGATTTGGGCAGCCCCGAGGGCATTGCCATCGACCACATGGGTCGAACGATGTTCTGGACGGACTCCATGAAGGACCGCATTGAGGTGGCGTCTCTGGACGGGACCCAGCGTCGTGTCCTCGTAGACACGGATCTCGTGAACCCGCGAGCTATCGTCACTGACCCCATCAACGGGTGTGTAAAGCTTGATGTGAAAGATTTATGATCTCCTGGATGTTCTTCTAGACCGTACCAAGCTGAAAGCCAACCCCTAGAATCTGATTAACCATGCAACTCCAAATGTATCATTTTTGTTACAAATATTTCTGAGACCTCTACATCTTCAACAATGTCAATATTTTTCGGAACATACAATATATAACATACAAATGAACATACACCCTATGGAAAAGAGCAGAAAACATGAGGAAAATGGTTATTTTGGTCAAACGTATCAATTATGATACAAAGAAGATTTGAAACCATGATGTTTATTTTTTAAATCAAACAAAAAAGATTTAGCTTTTTAAAAAAATGTGATGTTTCCTCACAATTACCTGTATCAGGCTTTAAAGGGTTCAAATTAATTTGTGACAAGTTTCATCTAATTCAAAAGAGAATTTACTCCATTGTATCCACAGAATTTAAGAGAGAGAGAGAGGAGCTGCAGACACTTTGCAGCTTCTGTTTAACACAAACGACTCAGAACGTTGCCATTTGTTTTGTAGCTTTTCCCAGAATGATGGCTCTGATTTCTATAAACTAAACATGGATAATATAAACTGTTTTATGCCAAAAACCTGAGTAAAAACACACACTATCTTTATTTAATTGGGGAACTTTGTGGCTTGCACGTCTCCTGACAATAGAAATTTGTACTGGGCTGACTGGAACCGTGAAGCTCCAAAGATTGAAACCTCCTACATGGATGGATCCAGCAGGAGAGTCCTGGTTCAGAGCGACCTGGGCCTGCCGAACGCCTTGACCTACGACCCTCAGAGTTCCCTGCTGTGTTGGGCAGACGCAGGTAGGCTTCAGACAGACGACTAGTCTATAATTTGATGTCTGCTTTGTGATGAGCCTTGTGTGGGATATTTTGCCTGCAGGCACACACAAAATGGAGTGCATGAATCCCAGCCGGGGTCACCGCAACACGGTCCTGGAAGGACTCCGGTACCCGTTTGGGATTACAACCTTTGGGAGGAACATCTACTACACTGATTGGAAAAGGTTTGTGATCATTCTTCATTTTCCCAGAGCTCAGATTCTCCCACCCTGACTCTGTGGAGCCATTTCTGTGTTGCAGTAGGGGGAAAAAAAGCGGGGGTTGGGGGTGAGCGGTACGAGCGAGGGGTTAGAAGGAATCCTAAAAAGTGACAGCTGCTTGCAATTTCTCAGCTCAGGCATCTGCCAGGGACGTACCAGAGGCCTCTCTGATCTCAGCAGGACCTTACAAGAGAAGGTTGAGAGGTGTTAGTGTGTGTGTGTGTGTGTGTGTGTGTGTGTGGGGGGGGGGGGGGGTGGACTCTTCAAACAGCAACAAACTGCAGTTCAGTTTTACTCTTACTCATCCCTGACGAAACTTAGACAAAACGAGAGACGCTAGGAAGATCCCCCAAGCCGAGACGTTCCCACACTGCTGAAATCTCTGGTCCTGATTGTGTTTACGACAGGAACGCCGTTGTCGAAGTGGACCAGTTTGCTGAAAAAGAGTCGGATGAGTTCCAGCCGCAGAAACGGGCCAACATCTACGGGATCACCACAGCCTACGCCCAGTGTCTTCCAGGTAGTAAACCTGTTCAAAGAGGGCAACGTCTTTCTGATTTATGTGGCAAATGATTGATTTTATACTCTTCAAAATGTTCCAAAATTTCCTTTTTTACACTTTGTCACATCACAACTAATGTATATATTGGGATTTTATGTGCTAGACCAAAACAAAGTAATACCTACTTGTAAAGGGAAAGAAAAATATGGCTTTCCAATTTTTTTCCCCCACAATAAACATCCGAGTGAGACGTTCATTTTACTCTGATGCCTCTTTGTAAAATAACTGACCTAAGGAGTGAGTGGAGTTCATCTGTTAGTAATTAAATCTCCAGCTGTTCTGTGGAGGCCTCAGATGTTTCTTAGAGTAAAAACAGCTTTATGAGGATGTAAAGTTGTGGACAAGTTTAAACCAAGGTTCATTTTTTATTTTTTTTTTAAACAAAAATCCCAAGCTTTAAACATCTCCTAGAGAACTGTTTAACTTACTGCAAACTGCAAACAAACTCTGCCATTGCCATCCACCTAGGTTTACAGGCTTGGCAAGGAGAGCACTAATCAGGGAAGCGGCCAAGAGACACACGCTAACTCTGGAGAAACTGCAAAGATTTACCGCTCGGGAGGGTTTGTTAAAAAAATGTTTTTGCCACAAGCAATGTTTGGAGCACGTGGAAGAAGATCCTCTGATCCCATGAACCCAATTCAGCCTTTTTGGGTATATGAAACATTTTGTGTTGTGGAAAGTGACGTACAGCACATCCCCCTAAACACACCATCGTCACAGTGAAATAAGGCAGTGATGGTATCATGCTGTGGGATGCTATTTTTCAGCAGAGTCAGAGTTGATGTGAAGATGGATGGAGCTATCAATCCTGGAAGCAAAAGATTTGATGCTGAAAAAGACTTGAGCCTGAGGCAGAGGGTCTCCTTCCAGTAGGACGGTGACCCCTAACATACAGCCAGAACGGACCAGTCAAAGTCTGGACTTAAAGCCACTCGAGAAGCTGTGGCGATACTTATGTGCCGATGGGCACAGACGCGTCATCCAATCTGACTGAGCTCAAGCTATTTTACAAAGAAGAGTGGGCTCAGTTTCAGTTTCCAGATGTGCAAAGCCGGTAGAGACACAACCCAAAGCTGCAGTGAAACATCTTTTAAATTTTAAACGGTCCAAATTTAGAGGAAAGCTGACTAAAAATCCACGGTACAGATTTTCATCGCTTTACAATTAGAACCCCCAAAAACTATCTTTGTCTCCCTTTTTACAATTGCTGTTAAAAGTGCTGTATTTTGTTGGTCTATCGCATAAAATCCCAACAAAATAAAGTGACGTTTGCGGATGCAATTAGAAAAACGTTGAAAAGTTCAAGGAGAGTTTCTTTGCGAGACGACGTAACTGGGAGGAAATACTGCAAACATACACAACGAGCAGAAACTAACAGGAGGAATTTGCAGCGAGTAGTTTTTACCCGGAGGAATGAGTAACGGTGAAGTGAATCACCAGGCCTGATCCTCCCCTCTAGATAAACCGAGGGAATGTGGAGTCAAGGGAGTGGGGCCTCCAACATCTGGAGTTTGCTATGTGTTTCCCTTGGATGTGTTTCATATATGTAAAGAGGCTGTTTCCTGTTGCTGCTCGGTGTGCAGGCTTCTTATTTAAATAATTGTCCTCAAATGTTCCCTTTCCTTCAACAGGGCAAAACTACTGTTCTGTGAACAACGGAGGCTGCACTCACCTCTGTTTAGCGACGCCAAGGGGCCGCTCCTGCAAGTGTCCCAACAACGGGGCCAGCGTGGGCTGCGTGGACAGAGAGTACTGATAGCAAGGGGGGGGGGGGGGCATCCTTTGAGACGGTTTTCAGATGTTTGAACCACTCAGTGTTGCAAAATCCTTTGAAAAAATGCCACAAAATTCCACTTTTTAAAAATTTCCGACTCACCATTCATGATAGACTTCCCCGAGGGGCTTATCGTATGCAACAAGCACAAGAAGCAGACGTCATCCAGACACCTGACAAGGCAGGAAGATAAGAGGCGACTTCTCAAGAGTTAAAACGAGATCAATCAAAAACATACCTTTTTTTAAAAAAATAAAATAAATAAACAAACTATAAAACCGGCGTTAAAATGCAGCGACTTGAAAGCGAAGCCTGTGACTGTAGGAATAAAAGAGCTCTGTAGGTTCTGTAAATAAAAATACACTTATCATGTTTAATTATTTCTTGAGTGCACATGAACTGAGATTTAAGCTCCAGGGATTCATAATTTAATGTGAAGATTATTTAGAGCAGCACCTGACAGCATCTCCTGTCAGCTGTGTTACACTGTGTCATAGTTGACTTAAAGCTTATCTCGTGGTCTCAATGCTGACTTTATAAACACCTCGGTGAAGCTGGTAGAATCACTTTACTCACCGGCCAGATAATAGTTTTTTCTACCAATTTGAGGCTCCTGGGGTTTTATTTAAAGCAACACTGCCATCATGTGTCAGGTGGTTGAAATGCAAATGAAGCGTCAGTAAATCTTTTGGAGTTCAAGCAGTGTTTAATGATAAACGTATGACTTGTCCAGCTGATTTACATGAAATATGGAGAAATATATATACTTTTAAATAAAACTGAAGGCCGGAGCTATTAATAGCCAGTGAGCCTCTTCCACTTGGAGTCTGACTGCAATAACAAGACATGTTTCATTTGTTATTTTCATGCAACCTGTTTTAAAATATTTTGTGTTTATTAGATACCATCAGCTGCCCCCCACTGTGGAAACACTACTATTCAGGGTAGCATCAAATGACACAAGAGACTAGAAGGATACAGGGTTGTTTTACTGTACAATTATATCGCCCATGCCATATTTATCGGCATCCCTGGTAAAGATGGGGAAAGATCCTCAAAATTAATAAATTTTTGTCTGCAGGAGCAATAGTTTTCACTGAAAATTTTATTTGAGGCCACATATTTAGAGAAGAAAAAAAATCTAGTGTTGAAAATTGTTAATTGTTTTTAACAAAAAATCTTAAGTTGTTGGTACTTTTAATAATAAAAAATAATAAAAGTAGCTGGAGGCAATTTTTATTCCTCCAAGACTTTTTTGAGTTTATCACAGTTTCTCTGAACTTCTAATTAGAAATCCAGGACTTTCTGTTTCCCTGGGATACAAATATGAAGCGGCACAGAGGTGCCAATAACTGTGGCAGCGGTTTGCTTGTAAAAAATGGATTTAAAAAATATATGTATTTCTTGATGTGCATGCATTTGTTTTTCCTGAGTGAAGAAATGTACTCAACTGCAGGATTGGATATTTCTAAAATTTCCGGTATGTAAGATAATGCTGAAGCAATAAAAGATTCATTTTTACACATCTTTATTGTATACGTGCCTTAAATAAAACATATTATGATGTGTGATGAATACTGAAAAAAGTGAACTTTATGTTAACATTTCATTTCCAGTTAACACAAAAAAGGTTTTGTTGGGTTAAAAACAAACAATTATGTAATGTTTACTAAAAAAATAACCCAAAAAACACAATTTTTGTTGACTGGAAATTCAGAGTTAAAAAGGAAAAAAAGGTCTGTTATAAGGTGTTTTCTTTCACCCAGTGGGCATCACTAGTGGTTAATAAAGCTAATGGGTGGTGCAACTATGAGGCATTTTGAAGCTGTAGAGTGTTATTACATTGGTTTAGCCCACAGTTTAATTTAAAAACACTTTTGAGTTACTTTGAGAAACAAAAGGGTATGACTACTCCTTCGCAGTGAGCATAACTCCAGAGTTCAACTTTGGTCAGCAGAGAAACAGAGATCCCCTTATGAATTCAACCAGTTGCATCATATACAATCAAGTGGAAAAACACTAGGATACCCTATAAATATTGTGTTTTTTTGGTTATAGTTTGATATATATGGACATTAGAATATCAATTTTAACAATACTGACAAATTCAAGTAACTTACATAAACAATAGAAGCCGAAATAAACTAAGTTGTGATTTTTAAAAAAGGCAGTTTCTGGTAAGGAATAAGTTATGACGTGTGCTGGTGAAGATTCTCAGTCATCCAGGTCATGGTCATTCCAAGAAAGTAAAAAACAAAACAACTGGACTTTTTTCCGAAGTTTGAAGACATTTCGCCTCCTATCCCGGAAGCTTTCTCAATTTAAAAAGTCTGGAGTAATATGGAGTATAAAGCTTGCAACTCCACATTACGCCAGACTTTTTGAATTGAGAAAGCTTCCGGGATAAGAGGCGAAACGTCTTCAAACTTCGGAAAAAAAAGTCCAATTGTTTTGTTTTTTACTTTTTTGGAATAAGTTATGACACCCCGGTTAAAACGTCTAAATTCCCAGACGTTTCATATCTGATCATAACATTGTTATTTTTGCATTTTAAAGTCGTTTTTGCCCTGGTTAAACCTCAGACATTTTTCCTGGTGATAGGGAGAGTGAGAACCCCATGATGAGATGACAACAGCTGATTGAGACCTTCAGAAAGAAGATTGTTGCAGCCTGAGTCTGTTAAGTGTTAGAGACGTCTCAGGAACCCGAAACAAGCGATTCCACTCCAATGAAAAAAGGTCAAAACGACTGCAAACATGATTATGTCTGCTCAGCTAAACGAATTCAACCTGAGAGCAAGCGGCAAATCTTCAAAAACCCTAAAATGTCGTCATGGGACCTACAGCAGGCTGTTGATATGGAAGTGTGTGTCTATACAATGAGAAAGGGACTCCACGAGTACAATTTCCATGGGAGATAGACAAAGACAAAGAATGTTGTTGGACTTCCTTCTTATAAACAAATTACAGGAAAAGTGTTGTTCTAATTGTAGCCCATGGGGCTGGAAGGGTCTTGGTTTGGGGATGTTTGGCTGCAGCAGGACTCGTCGACTTCGCCAACAAAGAATCCTCCATCAATTCACTTTATTTCTGCGAATAACAAAACAGTTAAAAATAGATATGTAATCATCTCAATATTTAAGGGGTGCCTTAATTTTCTCTCACGATCGTATGTCAGCAAATTCCACATTTAAATTTTTTTTGCTGCTGCAGAGAATTGCTCCTCAAGCACACAGGAAACGATTCTCCGTGACCACAAAAGGGAGGTTGTGGTTTTCCACATGTCCATAAAGAACGCCTTTGGTTCACCTCAGCTGAGGGCTGCGCTGAAAAAAAATATCTTTATCCGGTTCTTTTTACTGACCACATTATATATTAAAAAACCCTGGGACAGTAGCTGAAGATCTAAACAATAGTGGTCTATCATTGCCCCACAGCACAGTTTAAATGCATTAAGAGAGTTTCCCACTGTGAATTGTGGGTAACTGACTACAGTATGTCTCAAAAGGAAGTACACCCCTCACATTTTTGTACATATTTGAATATAAATTTTCACAGGCCAACACTGAAGGTATGACATCTATGTAAAGTAGTCAGTGTACAGCTTGTATAACGGCGTCTGGTCAAAATAACTCGACACACAGCCATTAATGCCTGAACCACTGGAAACTAAAAACGAGTACACCCCAAAGGGAAAATGTCTTGATTGTGCTCAAAGTCTCAGTATTTTCTATGGTCACCATTATTTTCCATCACTGCCTTTAGTCTATGCATGGAGTTCACCAGAGGTTGCCACTGGACTCCTCTTCTACTCCTCCATGACGACACCTTGGAGCTGGTGGATTTTGGAGACCTTGGGCTCCTTCACCTTTTCTTCGAGGATGCCCCACAGATGCTCAAAGGGGGTTAGATCTGGAGACCTGCTTGGCCAGTCCATCACCTCTACCCTCAGTTTCATTAGCAAGGCAGTGGTCTTCTTGGAGGTGTGTTTGGGGTCATTATGTTGGAATACTGTCCGGCGGTCCATGTCTGGTGACACATTGAAGCAGTATGTCACAGTTCACGTTGGGATTCTGTAGTTCCCTCAATGAACTGTAGCTCCCCACAGCCAGGAGCACCAAACCAGACCCATCGCCAGGCGTGACTGCATACAGGACACATTTGTCTTGGTACTCCTCACCTGGTTGCCGCCATACACGCTTGGCACCGTCTAAACCAAATTAGTTTATCTTGGTCTCTTCAGACAACAGGACATGGTTTCAGTGAGCCATTTTACTTCTGGGATGACCGTCATGAAGACCAAATTTGATGCAGCGTGCAGCACATGGTCCCTTCAAACTCTGCGGCAATGTTGGCAGCACTTACACACGCAAAGCACATGAACTCAACTTCTTGATCAGCCGTGGCGAGTCCTGTTCTTAGTGGAACCAGTCCTGTTAAACCACTGTACGGTCTCGGCCAGCGTTCTGCCACTAAGTTTCAGGGTGTTGGCAGTCTTCTTATAGCCTAGGCCATCTTTATGTAGAGCAATATTTAATTTTTTCAGATCCTAGAGAGGGTTCCTTCCATGCGTGCAATGTTGAACTTCCAGTGACCAGTAGTGATATTCTTCTTTATGGGATTTTATTGCCGGTTGGCAAGCAACAAAACGGTGCATTACCCCCACCAACTGGTATGGAGTGTGGATAAAAATGACTACTTGATACTAAAACCAAATCCACAAAATAGAACAAACCAAATACAATCAACACAGCAATCATAAGACTCAGATCCTCTCAATCATATTGATTGGTCTGAGATAATGAAAAACAATTCCAGGGCACTTATGTCTTGAGTTAATTCGAAGAATTTCTATTAAATTAAAATGCATTCTTTCCATTCTAATGATTTGTATCATTTCCCTCCTTCTCTCCCCAAACTTCTTACAATGTAGCATGACATGTTCTATTGTTTCTTGTTGCCCACAATAGTCACGCTTACCAGTGTTATGTTTAGCTATTCTACTTAATCCTGTGTGGCCAAATCTAAGTCTTGATACAATTGTCTCGTCTTCCTACACTTCTCATTCTCCCCACTATTCTTTGAATTTTGTAAAACCACCGTCCATTCCTCTCTTCCTCCCATTGCTTTTGCCACCTTTTCTTCACCCTCTGTTTAATTATGCTCTTTATCTCCGTCTTGCTGATGTTAACCGCCACATCGACGTCCTCTGTGGCCTCTTCTGCAGCCTTATCTGCCATTTCATTTCCTCTGGTTCCAATATGTACCGGTATCCACAAAAATACTACTGCAATCCTCATCATTTGAATTCTATATAATGTTGACCAGTATAGTGATAGTGTGAAAACACACCTGCCCCCCATTCACACCTGAGACCTTTTAACAATAACCAGCCGCATGGCACCAGGGAGGAAAAATTGCTGATTGGGCTCAATTTGGACATCTTTACTTAGGGCTGCAGACACGTTTGGTGCCAGCGGTTTAGAGAGTGACTCTGTGATGAGTTTATTTTGAGGGGTCAGCAAATGTACGTGGTCATATAGACGACAACTTTACGGTGTATCAATGTGCCACAGGCCCTTTATTCAGTTGTTGTCCCATGAAAAGTCATAATAAAACTAAAAATTTACAAAAATGTGAGTTGTGTTTACTTCTGTGGGATGATATGTCTGTTTATGTGTATTTATTTTTCTCCGAAAGCGCGTTAAAAGTCCCAAGGAAAGGTCGAAACGGTTCTGGCTCCTGAGCTCTCCAGAAAACGACATCCCAACGATTGATTGGAAAATGTACAGAGGTTCTTTGAACGCACCATCGCCCTCTCATTGATTGGGGAACGGTTGTGTGTGTGTGTGTGTGTGTGTGTGTGTGTGTGTGTGTGTGTGTGTGTGTGTGTGTGTGTGTGTGTGTGTGTGTGTGTGTGCGTGTGTGTGTGTGTGTGTGTGTGTGACGTTCAATGGGCACCAGGAACAGCAGAGCTGCATCACGAGGACGGATTACAAATACTAGCTCCTCCCTCACACTTGTCTGCAAGGAAAATAGCCCAGTTTGTTTAAGCAATGTTAACCGAACACATCATAATTTTATTGATACAATTTGGATTTCCTGCGATAAACGCTTTCATTTTGACCGGTTGTGACTTCGCTTTGTTCGGCCTTTTGTTTTTATTTTTAGATTTTTCACGTTACGTTCTTGATTTTGTTCTCTCTTTTTTTCCACGTTTAATACGCAAGAGGAACAAGATCATCATTCATTTAACGCGTACACTCATGTGCTTTCGAGCATGACTTCCCTGAAATATTGATTTTCGGAACTCCGCGGAGCAGGCGGAGACAGAGGGCGGTGCTGTCTCGCAGTCAACGCAGAGGGCGAAATCGCCCACAGGCTGCTCAGTACCGAAGTCTAGCTGCTTTTCTAGCTGGCTTTCAGTCACTGGAAAACAAGGTACGTTTAAATGTGCACCCTTCCTGCTTAAATACCATTAAAATACGTCTTGTCGCCTTAGTTAGACCGTATGATTCTCTTCTCAAATGCGATTTAGGATGCGTTAGTTTCTCTTTGATGCAGCTCTGACAGTTGACAAACACACAGGACGGAGCGATGCAACAATCAGTAAAACAGCTACTGTCTGTTTGCGAAAGAGCTTCAAGTCTGAAATGTATGTTCTGATTTCGGAAATTGTCGTTTGTGTCATAAAGGTGTTGCTTCTGAGGTTGTAATGCAAATATATATCCATCTATATTCGTTATAGTTGTCCAGAATTGGTTGTGTGCCAGCGACAACATTAGACTCACGGAAGAAGAGATTTTTCAAAATAAGATAGAAAGCGCGACGTCTTCTAATAAAATATTATTCCCTTTCCGAGAGGCTAAACATTAATGTAAAACGTTATAATAAAAATAGAAAATAAAGAGACTAACGTCAAAGTATTTTATAATAGGCTGAATAAAAATCGTGGTTTATAAAAAAATATCTGCGATGGTGATTATTTTTAGTTGTGGACATTAAGTCTAAGATGTTAGATTGTGTAGACAAAAATAAAAGTCATTTAAGCAACTATAACAACGAAAAAACAGAACAGGAGGACAGTAAATAAGTACAGCCCAATAAATCAATACAGAAATAACCTAATTTTTCAGTCAAAAGACCATAAGATCGGTGAACCGTGCAGGCTTATTTTAAATTGGGCGCTTTTATAGTGAAGGAAACTATTCGGCGGAAGTACGTTAGTTTGGAACTTCCGTGAACTTGATGCTAGTTCTGTCAAGTATCTCGTTAGCTAGCTTCAGCCCGCTTTGTTTTGGTTATGTTACAGTGCGATAGGACCGTCGGCCCGACGTGTTCGTGTCCAGTTCAGCTTAAAGCGCCTTGTACTGAACAATTAGTTCACATGAAAGCTGTTTTCTAAGAAGAAGCTGCGAAGACTAATGTTTTATTAGTAGTTTATTTTATTTTATTGCTTTAATACCCCTTAACATCATGCCTTTCCATCCAGGAGCCCCGCTTTAGAAGCGGCTACGCGGCGCAGGGAATCGTGGACCTGCAATGAGAGACTCGGGAGAACCTTCGGGGCTTTTTCCGGGGCGCTTCCAGCCTCCCGGGGGATAAGAAAGGATCGCCCTAAGTCCCCCCCCCCCCCCCCCCCCCCCCCGACATCCTCGGGAAGCACCCGGAGAACCTGCAGGGCTGGGAAGCCATGGCCCATCTGGAGCAGACCGATTTGTCATACGCGTGGGAAAAGTATATGGACTGTAGACTGCAGGGAGCCGATCTGCAGGTAAGGTTCTGCAGCAGTCCAGGATGCATTGCCCAGCTCTGTGGTCTGTCCCTTTTTGGTGTTTGGGATCCTCACCAATGCATCACTGCAATCCTGGGAAGAAGAAAAAAAAACTGCATGAAGGAGTTCATCTTTGCCTTAAAATGCTGCCCTGGAGCATTTGAGTCATATTATGTCTGCATGGGTACGATAATAATAGCCCTGGTGGCATGTTCAACAAGGTTAGTGATCAGCAGGAGAAAACACTGATCAGGCACCGTCTGCCTGAATTACAGCTCCTGCTTTTGGATTGGTGACCCTTAGGAATTGTGTTTATCAGGCCAGGGGGAGCATCATGGCTAAACAAGAGAGGCTGTGGTTTTCTTTTCTAAAGTAGAAGATGATCTTCATCGTGTTCTCACAGGGTTCCTCATGTTTGTTTGATAAAAGGTATGATATCCGTTTTATTTCCAGAATGAACCCTCCGAGGAGTTTATTACTTTATGCAGTTTCACGTTGAATCATCTTGTTACTCAAAAGTGCTTTATAAATAAACTCGCCTTGCTTTTGGTGTAAGACAAGGCAGCGGTTTTATTATGAAGTACGTCCTAAAGTCGTTTTTTGACAAGCTACGACCAACCAAAAGCTCTCTGTTTTATTCCTTTTTTTTCTCCTTTTATTATATAAAAATAATGCTTCAAATTAGGGCTTGGCAATATATTGAGATTTTAAAAATATCAAGATAAAAAAAAAAAAGAGAGAGAGATATAAGATGAGACTATATCGTTTATATTGAGATGGTCTATGTTGCGTTAGAATTATACTTTTATGTATTCCAGTAGGTTATTTTTCAGCCGTTTCTCATACTTAACTACTACTGATGTTGGTTAAAAAAATGAGCCTGTGATACACCTGGGATAAAGCTTTAATTCAAAAATGCCTTCTTATAATTATTTTATGAAAAGAAAATCATATCGGCATAAATATTGCGTATCGACATTCAGTCTAAAAACATCGAGATATTAATCTTTGTCCATATCGCCCAGGCCAACTTTAAATAACCGTTATTGTTCATAACGCTTTTGCTGCTGTAACACAGCCGTCTCTGCGGACAGGGCTTGAAAACTAAAACTAGCGCTATTCGATATTCTTCAGGAGGAAGAAATGTCACACGGGGTTAAGTAAGAACGCGTGAAAGCTCGACGGTGAGTCAGAGCGCAGACGGAGGCAGGTGCAAACCACAGCTCGCTTGTTACTCAACGCGTGGACACATTTTTTATTTTTTGTCTGAGAGCACTGTGAGGTGTTTGTTCAGAAATCTCTGCCAGTCTTCCGCTGCTCTTTTTGCGCTCCCCCTCGCGCCGTCCGAGCAGAAACGCGTTCGGATCCCGAGACTTGGATTAGGGTCAGATCAGAGTCAGACACGCATGCATACTCTGATTTAGAAAATACAGGACCTCTCGACGGGGAGCGCTGGAGTTAAAATGCCTGGTTTTTAGTGTGCAACTGATGCCAAGTGGGGGGGAAATTTTTTTTTTTTAAATGTTCTTCCACCTTTTAATGTGACGCATGTAATGGTGCATTCATATAATCGGGTTGCATAAGTGTGCGCAACCCCTAAACTAATACTGCTAAAACAACTTTTGATGCAAAAACAGCAGTCAGTGTTTAGCAGCTCTCTCTTTCTCTCGACTTGGCAGTATTTAACAGAAAAGTGCATATTTCAGTCGGACTTGTTCAAAACATGTTAAACCCGAGCTTGACTAAAATGAAACTGCGCTTTGTCCTCTTTAAGCTGCTTTTAGTCGCTTTGCTCTGACTGAGGCTCTCATCCTTGACACCGATGAGCTCTTTCCTTGTTTACCCTCTTTCCACCAAGAATGTTCTGCCTCTTCCAATAATCCTCGCACCTAATCTGTCATGTTTCTCTGACGCCTCCCCCCCGATGCCGCTGCTCCTGCACCTGTCAGCTTGATTAGCACGAGCGAAGAGGTGGCTTATCGAACGCGGCCCGTCCTCCCCGGGGTGCCTCCCGACCGAGCCTGACGCCGGGAAGACGCTGTGACAGCTTGCAGTGCTCACATGGCTACCGTTGCGCTGCGGGCTAAATGAGGTTTCCTCACAGCAGCGCAGCGCAGGGAAGTCTGCTCGTGCCGCTTCCACCTGCACAGATGCCCGGCGGACAGCACGCAGGCGAAAACATGGCGGCGATCGCGGGGACTCGCCCGAACACCGACGGCGGGAGGACTCTGCCCCGCTGCCGATTCTGTGATCACGCTTTTGCTGTGAAACGTGGAGGGTTAATCCGACTCCTTTCTGCAGGGGTCGAGGAGGAAGCTTGCTTAAAAGAAGTGTGAAAACACCAGAGCTTCTGCCTCGTTCTCTGCCGCCTTCGTGTTTTTTTTTTTGTGTTTTTTTTAGCTTCCTGGCCTCAGCACTAAGGTGGCGTTATATGAAGGACAAGGTGGCGCATAATTGTGGAGCAGACGAAAAATGCCTCGTGGTTCCGAAATATTTTGCAAACGAAAAGCATGGCGCGCTGTTGTGTTGAGCCCCCTTCCAAAAAGAAACGGCTTCATAAAGACCGGAGCACGGCGGGGTCAAAGGTCGGGGAGAGGTTTTATAGCAGCGGCAGATTATGAGACGATATCCCGAGCTTTGAACCTCCCACAGTTCAGTTCTCACGGTTCAGTCCAGCCTAAGAAAGTGGAAAGATAGCAGCACAGCTGAAAACAGGCCGAGCAATGAAAGCTTTTAATCAGAGAGACAGGCCACGGTAACTCTGGAGGGGCTGCAGAGGTCCACAGCTCGGGTGGGAACATCTATTCGCGGGTGAACTGCTAATTGTGAACGCCTCAAACCTAAAGTACGGTGGCAAGAAGGAAGCCGTTGTTTGAATAAAACCATAAGAACGTCCGGTTGGCAGTTTGACACAAACCGATGTTCAGACGCTCTCCAGCCGGTCGGACAGGACTTGCAGGTGTACTCACGGTGAAAGGGGATCCGCAAAGTGCTTTCACACAGGGGCTGAATACAAACGCAGGCCGCGCCGCTCAGATTTTTAATTGTTAAAAAACAAAAAGGTTGAAAGCTGTGCATCAATTCCCGTCCATTTCACAGTCACGCACTTTGTTCTTTCACATAAAATCCAAATAAAATACATTAAAGCTTGTGAAGAGCCAAGAGCTGGAGAAGTTCAAGGCGGATGAATACTCTCGCAAGGCGCTGGATGTGATTTCCATTTGGCCTTTTTCTGTTGCGTGTTTACAGCGCGACAATCAGGTTCGGCGTTGTTAGATGGTTAAAAGATTACCCCATGGATATCCGTACTCTCGTGTAAATATTTTTAGCAGATGATTTTCTATGAAAAAAAAAAGATTTGACAGATTCTTTCACTTCCTCTTTTTCTTTTTTTTTCTTTTTTTTCCTTTGGAGTCAAAACATTCAAATTAATCCCATTGAGAACCACAAATGCAGATCTGCTTTTGATTTTTTTTTTTAAAGTGTTTGTACTAGATACCGTAAGTGCATTTGCATTTAAAAATTCAAATATAAAGAGTATGTTCTCCCACTTTAAAGAAATCTTCCTTCAGGGGACATAAATCTGCAGCATTGTTGTTCTCTGCTGGGATATTAGCCTCGGGCCCCCATATCGGTGGGGACTGTTTCCCTGTCTTGGTGCATCCTAATGAGCTGAGTCAATTTAATAGATTGGTTTGTTGGGCAGGAGCCAAGCACTTTTTTCTTTTTTTTTGTAGCCTGTAGATGTTGAGTTTCATTATGAGATAACAGGATGTTTCAAAACGACAAAGACAGGCGTTTGAGGCACTTGGGCTTTTTCTTTTTTTGGTCTGTTTGTACAAACTGTGAGCTCCTGCTAGATCACCTTTTCTGGGTTGTGTGACTCATTCCTCATGCTCAATCAAGTGAAGTCACTCACACTCTTGGATTAATGTTAAATCTGCCTCTCATGGATGATTGGTCTTGTAAGTACAGTTCTGTAGCTCCTCTGCCATCAGTCTTGTGTTTTTTTTTTTTTTTGTACTGTTGATAATCTCGATGAGCTGTCATGTAAATTATCTTTCTATCACAGTGCAGCTCAGCTTCTCTCAGCAGCCTTGTTTGTGTACAGTTGCCTAAATGTTACGACTTACTGATTAGAAAGACTCTGGTTACACTGTCCACCCACATTCTACGGCGTTATGTTTTCACACTCGCCTCTGCCAGTGCTTTCTGGTCTTTCTGTGGGGAAGCCCTGATTGCTTGTCCACAGAAAATTACGTTTCTCAAACGAAAGCAAAATGGGCTGAATACTAAGTATCCCGTAGAGGCTGCAAGGCTGATAACACTTTTATTTCTCATTTGTGCTTTATTTACTCGAGTCTCATCAAAGCTACACGTCATATAATGTAATGATGTTTATCATTAATAGCAAAATGTAAAAAAACAGCAGATTTGTTTTCTTCAGTTCATGGTTTTCTCGAACATTACTCAAACAGAAAAAACTATAAAATGTTTGAGTCTTTTTTGGAGATGCTGGCTGATAGCAGTTTCCTGTTTTTGTTGGGATCTGACCTACAAATTCCAATTCTGTCCAATTTGATTTCCTTTTTCATGTCTATAAAACATGTTTGTTTACATTTTTGTAGAATCTGTGAAATCTGAGCATACGACTTCTTGCAAAAAGTGTTAACCCCCTTGGCTTTTTACCCATTTTGTTACATTTGTAATTTAAATACTTTTTTAATCAATGATGGAAGCTGCTCTTTATGCGATTCAGTTTTTAAATATAAACACTGAACAAGTTCCTTAAGTTGTCAGCTAAATAGCTCCCATTCGGCCGGGCTGCATGGCGGAGCAGAGTCAGCTTCTCAACCAAAACTCACTGATGTGCTCAGAAGGCAACAGAAGGATGACAGAAAGGCGAAGGGCATTGCGCAAAAAATTGTAATATGATATTTTCTATCATGATGAATTGATGCCAAAACCATGGTTGATGGTGAGGGCTTTCGTGCGGATTACTAGTGTTTCAAATATTTTATTCTAATCGAACCTGTTGTTTCGATTCTTTTCAGTAACATATCAGGTTCCTGTTTTGTTAGATTTTATAAATATAAAGTTTAATAATGTGTGAAAAAAACACAATTTTAGTTTATTCAGTCAATACTTAACATAGGTGGTACAATAAACTTGAAATATAATGATGTGCCTCTTTTAAAATTTAGCATATTGTAAACAAATTAGCCCTCCATGTTATGGAAAGACCCTCTTCATACAAGAGATACAAAAGCCAGGGTTTTTAGGGAAATGGCAGCTTATCAATAAATCGTTAGTGGATCAATAAGATCCGTCAACTTTAGATTAACTCAATAAACCATAACTTGCATCCCTAGTTTGATGTTCCCCTGGAGAACCATCAACTCTTATCATCTTCAAATGGAAAGCACATGGTACCAAAACAAACCTGCCAAGAGACGGCTGTCCACCAAAACTCACAGACCAGCATGGAGGGCATTAATCAGGGAGGCAGATCAGAGACCAAAGGTAACCCTGAAGGAGTTGCAGAGCCCCACAGCAGAGACTGGAGGATTTGTCCAAAGGACCACAATAAGTTGTGCACTTCAATAGAGCTATTGTGAGTCGAAGGAAAGATGGATGGTGCTAAATACAGGGATGTTCTGGAACAAAACCTGTGTCAGTCTGTCTGTAATTAGACTGAGACAGAGGTTTACCTTCCAGCAGGGCAATGACCCGAAGCATATTGCTAAAGCAACACTTAAATGGGTTAAGGGGAAACATTAAAATGTGTTGGAATGGCCTTGTCAAAGTGCAGACCTCAACCCAATTAGGAATCTGTGGTTAGATTGAAGATCAGTGTTCAAAGTTAAAAACTATCCAACAATGGGCAGAAATCCCAGTGGCTTATAGAGACTTATTCACAGACACTTGGAGGTGTAATTACTGCAAAAGATGGTTCTACAAAGTGGTGAATTTAGGGGACGTTAGGGAACGCTTAAGTTTTGTTGTTTGCATCACAATAAAAAAAAGTCATGAAAGTTGAAGGTATTTTCTGTAAACAATCTCTCAAACAATCAAGGTTGTGAAGCAACACAACATGAAAATGCCAGGGGGAGTATTTTTGCAAGACATTTTATGTTTGCTTTTGTTCCTCCAACTTATAGAAACGTATGATTATTTTTCACTCCATGCATGTCTCTTAATTGGCCTGCAAACCCGCCTGACCTTAACTCAATATAAAATCTATGGGTTGTTGTGAAGAGGAAGATGCGATATGCCAGACCTAACAATGCAGAAGAGCTGAAGGCCACTATCAGAGCAACCTGGGCTCTCATAACACCTGAGCAGCGCCACAGACTCCATGCCACGCCACATTGCTGCAGTAATTCAGGAAAAAGGAGCCCCAACTAAGTATTGAGTGCTGTACATGCTCATATTTTTCATGCTCATACTTTTCATGCTCATACTTTTCAGTTGGCCAACATTTCTTTAAATCCTTTTTGTAATGGTCATAAATAATTTTCTAATTTTCTGAGATGCTGAATTTGGGATTTTCATTAGTTGTCAGTTACATTCATCAAAATTAAGAGAAAAAACACTTGAAATATATCAGTTTGTGTGTAATGAATGAATATGATGTAAAAGTTTAACTTTTTGAATGGAAATACTGAAAAAAAACTTTTTCATGATATTCAAATGATATGACACTCTTGTCTATGTACAGCTGACATAGATGATAAGGTCTCAGAGACTGTAAGATGAGTTATAATGACCAGCGAAAAACAGAGGAGGGAGGATAATGGTGAGTTATAAACCCATCGCTGTTGCTATTGTGCATATTTCAGATAAAACCCCCAAAGGAGTAATGAAAGGTGTGGAGATAATTACCTCCAGTCTGCCAAACCAGAACTGTTACCATGGAGATCTTTTTTAAATTATACACAAATAGGGCACTAAATGACTAATTTCTTTGTTTTAATTTAATAAAATTTAATTAAATGTAATAAAGATTCACAATAAGAATGAACTGCAGGTTCCTTGATGTAGTTTAGCTTTATTTTGACTAAAATTAAAACATCAGAGAGTTCATCAGAGAAAATGCTGCTTTTTAAAGAGTCTACAGACCCAAAAAGTGGGACTTTTAATGCATTAAATTTGCAGGGGAAACAAATAAAAAAAATTTAGTATTTGAACTGAGGGAAGCTCAAGAGAAAATTGGTCAATTGTGACAACTGATCGCTTGGTGCTACTCTCAGGTGTCATATCTAGCAAGAAAAGTTGTAGTTTAACCCCTGTTAATTCACCAGTTCCCCGAGCATAGCTGTCATTTATACCATATCACATAATACACACGCTGTAACATATCTTGGTATGAGGTGTAACTGACACCAGTGTGGAAATTTCTGGGGTTTGTTGTGTTTTCAGAGTTTGCAAAGCTTCATCTCATGAAACAGGAAAACTGCAACCAGAAGCTCCTGCTTTGTAACGGCTCTTACTAATCTGCTGTGTCTAAATCACACCAGAGTGTGGCCTGCGCTCGTTTCAAGGTGCTGGGAAAACATTTTAGAACCACCGGTTTTGAATGGTCAAAGCTGCATGTATTTGGGGACATGTCTCCACCGGATTTGCTCACCTGGAGATTTATCTTACTGCTTTGCAAAATAGCTCAAGATCAAGATTTATCTGATTGTAAATGCAACTGTTCTGTGAAGGTTTGCTAGAGCACTAGTGAACAAAGACCATCATAAAGATGAACAAACCCAACAGACAGGTCCGTGAGAAAGCTGTGGATAAGTTTAAAGAAGGGATTGGTCACAAGAGTACGGCTCAACTACGGACCTACCAAGACACGGCTGTTGACCTTAACTGACTGGCCGGCCAAAGAAAAACAGCCGAGGCTTATGGTGACTCTGGTGGAGCTGCAGAAATCCACAGCTCACGTGGAAGAATCTCTTAACAAGGCAACAATTAGTAATAAATGCTTAATAAATATGTAAAGCTGGTAAAGACATACCCCAAGAGACTCCTAGCTAAAAGCCAATTGCGGTGTTTCTAGACAGTATCAACCCAGAGGGGCTGGGTACAAGTGGATGCCACACTTTTCAGCACTTTAGTTATTAAAAAAGTATACTTTTTCCTCCACTTCACTATGTGTTGCTGTGTGTAGCTCTTTCTCTATTCATTAGCTGACTAAATGTGAAAAAGCTCAAGGGGTATGGATATTTTTGCAAGGCACTGCACATGTATCTCTACCCTGAATAAGATTTAGTTTACAGCTGACGAAATGATGGTGTGCCTGGGAAATTTAAATACTAACTCTCAAAGGATCACAAGTTTGGGTGTTTACAGTTTGTAATACAGTCAGTATAGTGTTAGGTGTGGTTTCTGTAAAACCACATGATTTATAAATTACTGTTTAGATGTAAGTGGGTTAGAAGGCTGTAAAACCTGCAAACAAACGACTGAAGAGAACCGCGTCTCGTGAAAACATTACAGAAGAGGAAATCCGTTCCTTTATGTTGAACATGAATGAAGCACAGTTGTGGTTATTTTGAGCTCTATAAGAAAGATATCAGCATATTCTCTGTTAAACGTTATCTCAATCTCTGGCTAATTTAGTGACCTGCCACCATGACGAACCTCTTTCAGACCAAACGGCTTGTGGTCACACTGCTTTCAACGTCCTTGTGTCGATCTTTGCCAATTTACAAACTGTTCTATTTATAGTTTTGTACAATGTCCTTTTAGTATTTCTAATGATTAAGCTGAAGTTCTTAGACATGGCTTTCTAACCTCAGGACTTTTTCACATCTGCATTTGTCGTTCCGCCCAAGAGTTTTAGTGCAGATCGCCCTGATCGCTGACTCGTTTCACCCGACTGGCTGAAAGGATGAATAATTCATCTCTCTTGTTCAAGGTTGAGTCAGACCTCTGAACCATTGCTGTGCCTCAGCTTTTTTTTTTTTTTCCACCCACAGACACGTTACTAAGTTGGTCGCAGATTTGAAAGGGGGGCACTTTCCGTGCAACAGAGAGGCCAGAGCAGGATGTGTTGGTGATAGTTTTAGGTAACACTGGTTTACACGTCCTCTGCCTGTAATGACACAGATAAGCCTTTTTTTTTTCACCTGAGTGCGTTTGAGGGTTGAAGGGAGGTAGCAGCTTTACTCGGTTTGAGAGGAAATGTGGGACGTTAGGGGCTCCTTATGATGCTTATTAGCCAAACGTCAAAATTAGATCAATAGGAATCTGTGACGGGAAGAGAGTAAAACGATAAAAATAAAAAGTTACATAACCAGCATCATGGCTCTTTTTCTGCGCCTGCCAAGTTTACTAAAGTCTACCCAATTATCCAGAGAGCGGCAGAGTTTGTACCAACGAGGATGACTCAGCTATGAGACTCCCATGACCAGTTCTCCCATGATCACCACGCAGGGCACAGCTACTGGGTCGAAGCCAGCTGGAAACCAGAGGTTTCAGATTGCCAACGTGCACCTCCTTTCATCCAAATGAAGGGAATGCGTTCTGTTGTCGTTTCCCAATCAGATATGAGTTTCTCTTCAGAAAAAGTGCAAATATTAGAGATGAATTTTGAAGGTCAATTTCTGATATCAGCTTTTCGGATGCTTTGACCTCCAGGGTCTGGTTTTTGTCAGGTTTGTGGTAGGACCCAAGCACCGACAAGAGACGGGAAGCAGCATGTTTGTATAGCGAGTGATTTATTAGAAATGATGAAGGCTTACAGGATGGCAGGAACCAGGAACACGGCAAGGATGAAACCAGAACAGGGTAGTAAGACAGGGCCTGTCGATGAGGGTGACCAAACTGGCTGACTATATAGGGGAGGAGACAGAAGGAACTGCAGGTGGATTAGATTACACAGGTGAGAGGAGTAAGCAAATTAGGCAGAAGGAGAGAGAACTGGCAGGGGCAGAGGGTGAACTGTATCTAACAGGGAAACACGAAGAACGGCCAGACATTAGGGCATAACCTAATTAAACTAAGGACGGGGAGACAGAAAATAATGATCTAACAGAACGCCTAAAAGGATAGTGAACAAAATCTGACTGAAACAGGAACCAAATCTAACATACAATAATAAACTACTAAAATAATAAGAGAACAGAAAACTAAGTAGTGGCAACTATCTACAGATAAACAATACTGAAAAGGTGTAAAACAAACAGACAGGGAGCTACAAGAAGTAATAAAACCCTGGAGGATCCTGACAATTTTAACAATTTTTTCTTGAACAGCTGGAATATAAGATGTTATCAGACTGGCATTAAAATGTTGTTATTGGGAACAGAGTCGATGTCACACTGTGAGAGAGCAGTCAGTGTTAAAACAAGGTTTTGCAAATATTTTAATACAAAACCAGACAGAATTATCACAGAGTGCAAATGATAAGGAGTCTTTAGTGACTGAAACAGCAATTTCTGTTTTGATTAACCAGAAAATGTAGCATCTTAGTTTAGCTTGGGATTTCTAAAAGGTTGTGAGCATTTCCAAACCCAGCATGTTTCCTGACAGACTGAGGTTAAAAGCTTAAACGTGGTGCTGGGTGGCTCAGCTGCTAGAGCAGGCCCACCATGTGCAGAGGCGGTCGTCCTGGGTTCGATTCCCAGTCTCGGGCCATTTGCTGCATGTCTTCCACTTCTCTCTTCACCCTCTTTTCCTGTCAAAATACTGTTCAATAAAGGATACTGGTGGCAAAAACAACAACCCCAAAACGATGAAAAAGCATATTTCCGCAGACATATTGTAGAAATTAATCTCTATTTAAATAGCTTTTTACATCTCTGAGCTCCCAATGTCTTCGTTTTAAACACTGATACTATAAATGGTTAGCTTTGAGTCTTGTTTCCTCAGTGAACCAACTTCTACCAACTTCTTGTTAGCAATTGCTAAGGCGTGTTCACTGATCGGAAATAAACATTTCCAGCTGGTCCCTCACTGGGCTGTGCTGTTGAATTTTGTGGTTCGTCTTTAATAAATATGAGTAGTTAAGTTTAGATTTAGTGAAATTACTATATAAAGATCATAACTGCATAATCATTATGTTAATATATCTTGACTAAATTAACAGCCGAGAAGGGGTAAAAAAAAAATGCCGTCGACAAACAAGTGGCAGCCATAGATCTATAGCAGTAAGTCTCCACCCATCCAGAACAGCCCGATGTTTGGTGGCAGTTGATGAAAGACGTTAATCACTTCACAGGGAAGGTCAAACGCTGAGCTGTGTTAACCGATTTCACTCCTAAGCTGTATTTACTGGTATTTGCAATGTCTCCATTATCTAATCAAACTGGCTGGTTGGTGCAGAGTGCATTTCAATATTGGATTAGAGACTTGGAGGGAAAAAAAAACAATAATTTTGCTGGGAAATTATCTCAAACCATTTGGTTTCCTTTCCTATTTGAGGAATACATAAACACAGGCTTACAGATAATGCAGGGACAAACAGATCCATTTAGATACCAATTTTTAGGGGATTTATTTAATAGTCTGGGTCCAGGACTGCTTCAGGGCTCTGGTTTATATGAGTTAATAACAGACCTGGCAGCCTTGCAGCTTTGATTTCCTGCCACTATTTCCCCCCTGTTTGATATCTGCTTCTTATCTGTTGCATTTGTTTCTTTCACCACTGTGATCATGTCAGCTTTTATGTTTTACCCCTGTCCTATCCAGTCTCTCATCAATTCCTTTCTTTTTCCTCCTTTTTTTGTCTCCTGGCTTTGTTCCTGATGTGCTGTGACCCACACCCACCCACATACCCACCTGCCCACCAATCCCATCAATGCTTTGGTTGGGTTGTTGTCTCAGCTGTTGAAGTGTCACCCTTCCTGACCCCGGTGAGTGTGGTCCATTCTGCACCTTCAGCCCTCAGGGTTTAAGACTATAAAAGACACCTGCTTTAGCAAATGTTTTGACCAGTGTAGAAACTGACTAAAAACATTGAAACTGAATGCTTTCACACAAGTAAAGTCACAGATAAAAACACGGACATGACAAAAACATACTTAACTCTGCTTTAGTTATCAAGGTTTTAAAATGAATTCACCTTGAAAAATACCCATATTGCAAAAAGTATTCACTCATCTGCCTTGAACTTAAATGACATCACATTCTTACTCCATAGGGTTCAATATGACGTTGCTTTACAACTTCAAACTCTTCTTGGAAGGCTGTCCACACGGTTCTGGACTTCTTTATGGTCATTTTTGACCCTGCTTCTAGAAGTGCATTTGTGAGGTCAGACACTGATGTTGGACGAGAAGACCTTGCTCTCAGTCTCTGCTCTAATTCATCCCAAAGGTTTTCTATCGGCATGAGGTCCGGACTCTGTCCAGGCCAGTCAAGGTCATCCACGCCAGACTCTCTCATCCATGTCTTTATGGACTTTGCTTTGTGCTCTGGTGGTCATTTTGGAGGAGGAAGGCGCCATCTCCGAACTGTTCCACAAACTTGGGAGCATGGAGTTGTACAAAATCTCTTGGTCTGCTGATGAGTTCAGAGTTCATTTCAACTAAGGGGGCAAGCCCAGTTCCTGAAAGATAAGCCCACCTCCACCAAACTTTAGACTTGGTCCAATACAGTCAGACAAGTATCTTAGAACTGCCAAACCCAGACTTCTCCATCAGATCGCCAGATGGAGAATCAAGGTTTGTCATTCCAGTGAACGGGCCTCCACTGTTCTAGAGTCCAGGCCAGTGGCGGCAATGCTTTACACCACTGCATCCGACGCATTGCACTTGGTGATACATGGCTTGGATGCAGCTGCTCGTCCATGGAAACTCATTCCATGAAGCTCTCTACACTCTGTTAGGATCAGTGTAGGAGTAGGATCTTTGTTTTTTACAAATATTAGATTTGTTGGGTGTTTTTTTTCGCGACTCTATTGGCTCACTTTTTAACACAGTAGGCTGACAGGAATGGGGGTGGAAGAGGGGGAGAGACATGCGGCAAAGGACCGCGGGTCGGAGTCGAACCCGGGTCGACCGCGTCGAGGACTAAGGCCTCCGTACATGGGTCGCGCTACCAGCTGCGCCACCTGCGTGCCAGATTTGTTGGGTGTTTTAGTCAATGATTATTATAGTAATGTTAAAGATATAGTGGACTGGATGATCTTTTTCGGCTTTAAAGGATAACACAAGAACTAAGGAGCTACTGGAAAGTCTCCTGATAGAGTTGATTTCAGATTAAGAATTAGTTGGCAATTTATCCGATGAGGAGGAGGAGGAAGCAGAAGAAATCGCGTCCAAGAGGAGATGGCATGCAGATTTAGCACTCTGCCGGCCTATCCAGGAGTTTAAAAATGCTCTCTAGCAAGACTGATCTGCTGGTAATCCTCAAGAAAGAGTGACCAATCTCCTTTGCCAAAGAATGCCAAAATTATGGTGCCGTTCTTGTATATTTGCGTGTGTATGTGTGAGTAGTCCCATCTTTAAGAAAGGCTCTGTCTGTGGATGTTTTATTTTTGTCGTCATTATGTAAAACAGTCCGTGTTTTACCTGTGAGGGTTTAACTGCACTACAGTAATTAGGGATGCACAATATATCGGCATTAACATCGGTATCGGCCGATGTTTGTCTTTCTTTTTTTTTTTCATATCGGTATTGGTCCAGTACGTGAGAATGTGTCTATATTAATAACCAATATTTATTTCCATTTAGTTGCTGTTTGTGTGTGTTGTGGGAAGGGGAGAGAGTTGACCATGGGGTATGTATTTGGAGATGTGACAGTGATGACAATGCAGCGTGACATCGTGAGGTGTTTAAGTGCTGTCAGTGATGTGATTGTTTTTTTTCCACATAGTCGAAAGGGTAGGGAAATATATCAAATATCGGTAAATATAGGTTATCGGCCATGACAGCAATATTATTATTAGATATCGATACTGACCTGAATTTTCATATCAGCGCATCCCTAACAGCGAAGGGGATGAAAGTCATTGTTTAAAAAACAGAACTTGCTATCTGTTGTACGTGCCTGCTTTACAATGATGTGACCAACAATCAGTATGGACGACACGTTCACAACCCGCTGGAGGGACCTCCTCTCTTTCAGATTGTTGTGCCCATACCATGAAACCAAGGAAAAACGATGAGACAGGTTCGATAAAAGCACTATACAAAAAGGTTGTTATGGTTTGGTCAATATAACAAATGGCATAGTTTCCTGAAGCAGAGGAGGAGCTGATGTGACTTTTCGCACACCACCTCACAGTTGGCTTCAAACTTAAATTCGTCATCTAAAATAGTCCTTAGGTATTTGAAAGAGAGGAGGTCCCTCCAGCGGGTTGTGAACGTGTCGTCCATACTGATTGTTGGTCATATCATTGTAAAGCAGGCACGTACAACAGATAGCAAGTTCTGTTTTTTAAACAATGACTTTCATCCCCTTCACAGGGAGTTTCAGCTTCTCCCCCCTTACCTCTGGAAGAGGATTCTTAGTCTCTAAAAGTTAGGCGTTATATTAGCAGCTTTGTTTCCAAATGCTGTTGCTGAAGTGAACAAGCTGAACTCATGTTCAAGAATCCAGAATTTTCATTGTCATAATGCAGCCATAATCACATTTTCGTGAGACGTTGGCTCTGAATGCACACATAACACACAGACACAAATCAAAAACACCCATAAAAACAAAGAATGAGCGTTCCTAGAGAAGACCCCTTAGAAATGCAAAAACACAGTATGAAAAAAAGCAAAATTTCAAGGGTAACTCAACCCCAAATCAACTTTTTTTTGTGTGTGCCAATAACATGGTTAACATGGTTGTCTTATACTGTTTACATATCCTGGTCATTATTTGGAAATAAATTGTGCGTATTTGTACAAATCTAGCGTTTGTGTCTAAAATTGTCAGTGTGGCGCCCTCCTAGGGTTAAACTGTGGTCTTGCATTTAATTTCGATTAAAAATTCTTCTTTTCTGTCGTGAAATTGTGATGCGCGAACGGAGGTTGTGAGCTCAGTGGAGCCTTGCAATCGTGTTTTTTCCACCACCGTTCAAGCCTATGACGTCCATATTGGAGCAATTTAACTTGGCACAAAGTACACCGGTCATTGTACGGCACGTATATTAAGGCATAAACCGTGTCTAGATCTTGTAGACAGTATCCCACAATCCCTTGTGCTTACCTCAGGGGATTGCTGCTCTCATTGGAGTTTAATGGTTTTGACAGGTTTTATTCAGTTTAGATTATTTCAGTTTTGTTTTTTTCTACTCTATTGGGCTTTATAAAGATTTTATTTCTAGCATATTTTGTTCTGTTTTTAAGTCTTGCTCTCCTCTTCTGTGTCCTGCTTTGATTCGATTTGTGGAGCCTGAAGCACTTTGAGAACTATTATGTTTCTCGTTCATGTTAAGACATTTGTATGAATGTTTTTAACCACAGCAAAACCAACCTATCTCCGGCTACCAACAATAAAGTAACCTTGAACAACAGGTTTGTCTTAGTGGTGCGGAGGAGTCTGCCCTCTTCATCTCTTCACTTTTATGAAGCTCAACTGCTTTTCTTGCATTCCTGTGGAAAACAGGAGAGCTCCCTCCATCGCTGACCGTTTCCATGATAAGCCGCTTCACTTCCTTTTAGCTTATACTTATTGGACCGTACTGATAGGTATCAGAGCGATTCTTGTGTTTCGCAAAACATTTTTTCTTTCTTTCTTTTCATCTAAAACAATATGGCTGTAGGACACCAGTTAATCTCCATTAATAGTTGCTGATCCACTGCCGTATCCGTTCGACTGTGACAGGAGGTCTCTGAAACAAAAATAGTACACTTTCAAATTACTTTTCTGCTTTGAAATGAAGTGAAAATGATGTTTTCCTTTTCTTTGTACTATCAACTTTAGTGGGTTATTTGGCAAAGAAAAAAAGATTGTTCTTAAACTCTAAATTGTTTACAGTGACTTTTTCACTCTCTTCAAGCTTCCTCATATAAGATTTTTAAAGCAACTGAGAGTTAAATTATAAATTGTTTTGGGTTTTAGAGTATTTGCTTTCTATTAGTCCTCTTCGTTTTTTACTTGCATTTATTATTTAAGCTGAATACATTATCTTAATGTTTTCATCTTGTTAATTAAAAATTATGTAAAAAGTTTGATTTAAAATAATTCCCAATTACAGATTCCAACCTAGATATTTACACTGAAAAAAGTAATTTAATAAATTCTAAATTCCCCAGTGCATTAGTTGAAAATAAAATAATCTTAACAAAATAATTTCAGATTAAAACTAAAAGAAGAAATTTTGTTCACCGAATTTATTAATCTATTTTTAAGCTAAAAAGGGCAATTCTGCATCCTGCAAAGATATAGAAGCACTTCTTCTTACTGAAGGATCAACATCCGCTATAAAAGGGTGGGATGGGGGGGAAGTGAAAGCGAGGTTTTAATCCACTTTATGGAAAATATGCTTGAATTTAATGCCAGGAGCACACAGCAAAGTTAGACAGGCATTTTATTTTTCAAAACCTCTCCCTTTTGATCCAGTTTTGTAAATGCATAGATGTTCTTTTTTTTGTAAAAAGAATTGGTCTGTTTGTTTTTATATGCAAGATGTTAGATTTTCTCTCCTATTTACAGTGCATCATATATTTTGGATGGAAGACTGAAAGCACATATACTCCAAGCCTATGAACTTAAGCCTAGATTAGCAAAAGGCATTTTTTGTGTTGTTTGGTGCATTTCTCAGACAGTTTTGTAAATCAGGTTTGCACCCTTATGAAGACGTTTGACTGACTACCTTTTAAAATCCTGCAAGTTGCAAACCCGCTCCAAAAATTAGTGAGCAACACAAAATGCAGTTGTTAAATCGGTTGAACTCTGGACAAAGTAGTGGGTGTGTTTTTTTTTATAAGAGCTTTGCTTCTTAAAACATTGTTTTCTAAGCAGCCAGGTTAAGAATGGTCAGAAGCTGTGGATAATGCATCACCTGCTCCTGTTGAATGCATAATATAAATGATCAAATCTGTGCAAGTTGATTTTATTTTACACTGACTAGAGTCTGGTCTATGGTAGACACATGATTACATTTGCTTTTTGTTTCTTTTTAAGTGTTATATCGTATTTTGGGTAGTTTTAATATCGTTCACGTTTTATTTTGTTAGGCCGTTCCTGTAGGTCTTTTTTGTTAAGTTATCTTTTGAAACTGATTTCTGTCTGCGTGCCGTGTCATTGCCGTCTTAGGCGCATCGGTGTGGATTCTCAGGCTTCTTTACCCTGACAGTCAGGGATCGGCATCGCCTGAATGAATCCCATCAGCGGTGTCAGATTAGCAGAAGCGTAAAGAAGCCTCCTGTGTGCTATGAGGGTCAGCAGCTCGCTGGCTTAGTGGCTCACACGTAAGCCAGGGGGGTTTAGCACACTACTCTGGAATCACTAATGCTCTTAAGAGGTCTCGCCATTAAGAAAGTCCCAGTTTTACCGCCAGCTTTGGTGAAAGCTAACTACTCTCTTGTCTTGCACTCAGACTGATTGCATCTCACGTGCAGTTCTTTCAGAATTACAGATTTATTTTCTCATTTTGATTTTGTGGTTCTGGGAGGGTTACAAAGGAGAAATGCAATACTGTGCACTAGTTTTCAGTGTTCTCTGAAAAGTCAAGCTAAATCATTGTAATTGTGACCGTAATTTTGACTGTGGTTTGAGAAAATACGAAATGATCTAACACACTGTTGGCCGTCCTGAGAAACGGAAATGTTTGTTTGAAACGTATCTCAGTTCCCCTTCATCTTTGCACGAGTACCAATCACGTTGTTGCTCTTGTTTCTCGTTTGTGTGTCGATTCTCAGATCAGCCTTCAGAGCCTGGAGAATTTCCTCTGTCTCTTCCACTACGTGCAGCACCACTCCAATACCAGCACTAAAGATGCACTGAAATTTTGGTAAGAATTCCTCACCTTATTGTCATTTTAATTCATTGTGTTCATCTCACTTTGCATATTCAGAAACTTTGGCAATAGAAAAACCTTGCAAGCAAGCGATGGCCTAATGGTTAGAGATAACATTACGAGAAAATGTTAATGATGTATTTTGGTGGAAATAGTTACCAAATAGTTCATTGAACACTGGTCCACTGAAAATCTGCATAATAGATGAAATCATAATCATCATCGCAACATGAGTGTGTGTAATATGGCAATTGCATAGGACTGATTGGGTTCAATATTTGGTATTTTAAGCGTCACGCATTAATGCACTGCGAAATTGGAAAACATCTTTATGGCGATAATATTAGGTAAATATTGCGGTGATGATATCTTTTGTGATGTATGCCTATTTTCTTCTTTCCTCTCTTTCTTGTCTGTACTTCCATCACTCTGTGCCCTTTAGCAATGTTATTTTTGTCTGATGAACTGGCTAAATATTACATTAGAAAGAAAAACACAAGTTCTTAACACTTGGAACATTTTAGGCAACAATTATTGCACGTCAAACCTTTGCGATTTGAATATTGCACGCACCTATATTGCAATGGCGATAGAGTTGCGATATATTTTGCAGTTCGATATAGATGTGCAGATCTATCTTTCTGTTTGCTAAGATCCAGAGTGCGATGGGGACATTGTAAACAAAGAAAACGTAATTTTGAGCAGTGGAGTCGCAATTTTGGTTTTCCTGAAATCGCAGCCCTGAAAATAAAAAAAAATGATTGAATATTTTAAAATCTCTTTTCACAATAAAGTTAGGCTGATTGCTGTACTTTAAATATGTAAATAAGTGAGACTATAAGTTCATAAAGCTGACTATAAAAACCGTAAAAGGTATATACATACTTCAAGCACAGTGAATTATTTTGAATTAACTATTTTCATACTGTGGATCATTTTATTGTATTCAGCTTTTTTTATTTGTTTCAAAAGTTCAAGTACTTTATAAAAGCATCAAAAGTATATAGCCAGGTTATTTTCTTAAAGACCAAAAATGGTCTGATCATGTTAAAATAAGGTTATAGGCAGCAAACATCCTGAAAGTGTTTTGATTGTCCTTTTTGAGGATAAATATAGCCCCACAATGGGTGTGATAAATCAGTATTAAACGATGCCGGACCGAACCTGACCCTCTACAAAGCCTCGCAGTAAAGTGGCAGCTCGGTGTGAACAAAGACTAACCATTATTAATTAAATAAAAAGATCTACAGCAACTTTGAGAGCCTCATATCAGAACATTTACTCACGTCAGTTAACTCTGCGGTCACATCTGAGCCTCGGCAGGTTTAGCGTCTGCTTCAGTGAACATCAACGTTCAGACTGGATTCCCAGCGACATTCCAGTGTTTTCCCTTTTTTTCTCACTGGCTCTTGGAGCATTCTTTATTGTTTCGTTGGGAGATGCTATTAGACATTAGTCACTTCCTTGTTTTATCCCTTGCTGCACATGCACAGTACGTACTTCCTTTAATATCGTAAATAAACTCAAAAGGCTTTATTTGCTAACAAATTGAGCAAAAACAAAGCATAAAACACCAAAATAATAACTGATACACCAGCAGGACGTGATTATCTTTCATAAAAACTATGTATGCAACCAGAGTGAGCTACTGACATATAAATAAATAAATAAAAAAGTCAAAAAATGTGGCTATGCATCTTTAATACCCCTTCAAATGTTAATATTTTCTTATCAGAAACTCACTGGTTTTGACTGGGATTTTAAATGCTAGTGCAATACAAAATAGTGCATAATTAGTCAAGTGGGGGAAAAAAAGATGCATAGCTTTCAAAATTTCTTGACGAATAGAAATCTGAAAAGTGTGGCTTGTTTTTTACATTTCGTGCCGCGTAAAAGAAATCAGTAGATCAAGTCTGTCTGCATGTACCGTATTTTTCAGACTATAAGTCTGAAAAATACGGTACACATCAGTCAAAAAATGTGTCATAAAGAGGAAAAAAAAAAATACATAAGTCGCACCAGACTATAAGTCGCATTTATTTAGAAATTTATTTCACACAATCCAAGACTAAAAACTGACATTTAATCTGGTAAAACAATTTATTCCATTACACAGCTGCATCCAGAACTGGCTGAATAACATGGAACATACCTGGGAGGATGAATGGGGTAAATTAGCAACTCCAACCAACCAGCAAGGTTTTATCCAGCACGGGCTGTTACGCTGAAATTTGTCAAAATTACGCTGAAATTAGACGGTGAGCGCAACAGTCCTACGTGCTAAGCTAACAGTACGACACGGATGTTTCAGAGCAACATAAAGCTCATGTGCATCAGTGAAGTTGTAACCCGTCCGGACAACAGATCTGTAAGCTAGCGCTAGCCGTGATTAGCTTCACAGACAGCCCAGTAACAGGTTCTGTCGCGGTCTGGGTCCTTCGAGCTGCACCTCACAACGCTCTGCTGTGTAAATGACTGAAACAGCGAAACAACATAAAAACATGTGTTCAGTCTTTATTGTCTATAAGTTAATGTTACAATTGATTTTTAAGTGGTGCAAGACCAGCGTATAGTTTTCACAAGTCTAGAGAGCCCCCTTGTGGCTATAGACGGTAATGTTTAACTGACTATAAGTTGCAGGATTGGCCAAACTATGAAAAAAAAAGTGTGACTTATAGTCCGTAAAATGCGGTAGTTGAATTGAAAACGCTATTACACAAATCCTCTTAGAGACCAAATGACACACCGGGCAGGTCAAGGATGGAATAGTTCAAAGCAGGGTGAGATTATAAACCAATGTCCCAAACTGCTGACATGTCAGGGAGCTTCGTTCAATCCAGAGGCTGCAGAAGACTGGAGACTGAGCTGAGTTTCTCCTGCCAGCAGGACAACAAAAAACACACAACCAGAGCTACCGTGGAATGGTTTTAGAAGACAGCATATTTATGCTTTGAGTGGCCCAAAGAACCTGTGGCAAGATTATAAAAGTGGTTTTCTGAACAACTGAGGAGCATGAATTAAAAAAGAGACATCCACAGCGAGCAGCATTGCATCAAATGGAAAGTACATTCTGTGTTTGCAGACTGTGGTGTTGTTTGCAGTAGAGCCAGATATACTGATGCTGTAGATAAACCTCGTCTGTCTCCCTGACATCACTGTAGCTCTGTAGTCTCCGTTGAGCGTGCATTGTACACAGGAATCCTCCCTCTGCTAACCCGGCCTCTGTTTGTCTATCATCTCAAGCTGCACTCCCTGAAAGAAAAACAGATGAATGAAGCCTCCGATGGAAAGGACTGGGCGGGAGATAAGAAGTTCAAAACAGTCGTCTGGAGGGTGGGGGGGAAGAAAAACAAGAAACTTGAATTTGGCAGCTGCGTGGAAACAATTATCTGTTTACTTGGCTCTAATCGGTTTCTTGAGGTCGTGATGAAAAGACTAACGAGCCAAAGCTGGTGAAGCAATCAGAAAGAATTGTGATTGTAATCGTTGTTCAACCAAAACTTTATGCTGGGGGAAAAAATAACATTTGCCTTCAATATTGAAATGTAACCATTTCAAGCTTTTTAAGCTTATCAAAGAAAAAAATGACATTATAGTCTGTTTGATTAACTTATTTTTTAACGAATGACTTTTATAATTGTGTTCCCATTTCAGTACTTTTTACAGTAGCTATATATAGTGCAGCTATGCAAGCAGTATTGCTGATCTTGTGATGGACTGAGTAGGAATCTGGTCACACTTGCTGACAGACTGTCAAGCCATCTTAGATGTTTTTCTGGCCCCTTTATGGATGACCTCCGACTTCAATGAGCTCAATTCAGAGGGCTGACAGTTTTCCCCGCTGAATTTTCATGGCGGTCCTGAATTTCTCACGGGGTCAGTTTGTGTCACTGAAGTCTCGGTCAGAATGTAATTTAAATTTTCAACGGATGCAACAAATATTTGACGGGACAAAACCACTGATAGAGCTATGCTGTTCGTGTGTCTTTCATAAAAATATAGTGGTTAACACAAAAGTCGGGAGTCTTTTTCTTGACCAAGATATTTTTTTCTCTCTAATATTAAGAGGAGGGACATCCCGATCAAGATGTTGTTCTGATAAAAATCTAAATAGTTTTAGTTGTATGCCAGGGCATGCTTTATAATCAGCTGATAACTGTATTAAAGTCCTTCAAATCGATCCCCTTTGTGTAAATCATCGTTGGCTCAGGGGCTTTCTTGAAAGTCCATCCTGGGCAACCCCTGTAGGCTCAGTTCTTGCTTTTAAACCACATATTAATCCATTGGGTTTTCCGTATTTCCTGCATTATTACACAAAATTATGGCGTCAGGCTGTTTATTTCCTATGCATTGAGCGTAATCTTGATTAATGAAGTAATTAATCATTATTAATGCACGCGGCTGACCCAGGTTCGACTCTGCCCTGCGGTCCTTTGAGGCAGGTCTTCCCCCTCTTTTAGCTCCCCCTCCCCTTCCTGTCAGCCTACTTTCAATAAAAGGACCACTAGTGCCACAAAAAATCCACCCAAAAAGTATTGAGAGACAGAGAGTTTGGCTGATGAATACACAATTTATTTGATGAAAACAAAAGCTTCCCTGCTTTCAAATGTAAGCAATACGAAACTGCAAATGGAGAAAAAACAAGATAAAATGTTGTTGATTAAACAAGTAAATATACAAACGGTCTCTACAAACTCTTATTCACTGCAAATGCTTTTTCATTTAGTTTATTTATATAGTGCACAGCTTTTGCAAAGTCAATTCTATCAAATCCTCCAAACAGATTGGTTAAAGTGTTTCTTGTCTAAGGAAACCCAGCAGATTTCATCAAGTCTTGACAAGCAGCACTCACTCCTCCTGAAAGAGCGTAGAGCCACAGAGACAGTCGTCTGCATTGTTGATGGCTTTGCAGCAATCCCTCATACTGAGCAAGCATGAAGTGACAGTGGAGAGGAAAACTCCCCTTTAACAGGAAGGAAAACCTCCAGCAGAACCAGGCTCAGTGTGAAAGCTGCTCTCAGTCTGAAAGGCAGACAGCAGCTCTGACTGCTCCCGCTCACAGTGGATGGATCAGCAGCTGTCAACACATTTTTCAACCGAACACTCTTCAGAAACAAAACTTAACAGGTTTCAGTGTGTAAAATGAGAGGAAGCCTCAGTAAATCCACACATCTGATACAGCGCGTTGTGCTGTTGTTTTGTTTGTTTTTTCCCCTTCAAGCATGGTTCATGGTTTTGGAAATGGTAAAATTATATTTCGGTTTGACCCACTCCATTCATGGTGGTCCTTAATATTAATGTCGTCGCTCTTCAGTTTTTATGGACTTCCTCTGAGGAAAAACGTTCTCATTTGACCCTGCTCTTGAGCAGTGACGGAGAAGCCCGGGCGGGCCCAGAAAAAAAAAACCCTCCTGAAATGCTGAAGTCGAGCGGTGCATGTACATATCGAGGTGGTGGAACTGGGGCTTTAGTCTAGGAGAGAAACCGGGATAAACGCTGAAAGACGGGGCCAAGTTTATCATCAATAGAGACGTTGTTGGTAGTAGTATGTCAGCTCATGCTACTACTGATGACCAAGGTGACGCAGCGAAACAGAACAGCAGGCCAGTTGTACTTACTATGAAGACAAACGTTGAGAGAATATAAAACTAACATTAGAAATAACGGCAAATAATGCAAAATTGGAGAGTAGTAGGAGAATGTAGCAGAGTGAGAGTAAGCAATCATTATGTCCTCCGGCAGCCTAGACCTATAGCACCATAACTACAGAGATGGTTAAGGATAGTATTAGGATAACCTAAGGATAATCAGAAGTGCTGTAGTAATAATTGAACGAACCCTCATATGTACAAGCGGAACATAACATCAGCAATATTTAAATACTCGCAGGATATTTCGGTAGCTCTGAAACAAAGAGCTTCTTTTTGTCGTAGCTGCTGTTTTATTACTTCAACACTGTAACTCAGCAGCTAGTAGCTGCTGAAACACTGGAGCTCTGGGTCTGGAGTACTTTCTATGAGAAAGCTAAAAAAAAAGGGGGGGGGGGGAACATGAAGAATTATATCTTAAGGCCATCATGACTTCTGTTTACTTGACCTGCTGCTTCTCGATTACCTGTGGATACTCTTACAAGGCTGACCTTACTCTTATGAACCTACTTCAGGTGATTCTACCTTTAATAATGGCTAGAACATAAAGTTTTGAGGAATTATTTTATTAAATAATAATTAAAATATCACAATATTTTTGGCAAGTAAGCCAACATGAAAATAGAATTTATTCTATATTTTTAGGGAATTCTTACTTTGTTTTAGTCAGATAATGGGTTTCTATAGTAGTATACAATATTATTCAATATTATTAATGTTGGTTATCCACTTAGTCCTTTGAATTCAAAGGTTTTTGAATACTCCTTGATGCAGTAGTGGAAAATACAGACGACTGTGTCTATCAATGACGGTCACCGACAGAGCCGGGTGCTCGTCAGTGTTACCAGGACCGGGCCCCTCGCCATGTGACATCACATGCTTTCATGTGATACGCTGATCTGCTGTGAATCTGGAAAGCCTCCATTTGAAATTCCAATTTAATGGAATTTGCGCAGCGGAACAGAGAAATCAGTCAGCAGTCATGTGAGGAAGTGTGCAGATCCAGCTAGCAGGACTGAGTCAAGTTTGGAGAATATACACAAGATGTGTGGAGGGAAACCGTTTGGCCCTGTAACATTTGGTAAGACTAAATATGTGAATCTAGGCTTATTGGTGGTTTTATCAATTAGATTGTTATGGTTTCTGTCTGTTTTAACCAAAAAAAAAAAAAAAAGAAACACCTGGATTGTGAAGGTTATTGTTATGTTTTTTGTTTTCTCCTGATTGTCCCGGACAGGCGCTGTGTGCTGAAATCTGGTTCTGTTGACTTTAAAATGTTTTTTTTTTTTTTCTGTAATTCATTGGAAAGAGAGAAGCTATTCAGAGAGACACATGCTTGTTGCACACGTGCAGCTGCTTGGGCCGGTCTGAAAAGCCTGATTGGGGGTAAATAGGAAATCCAGGTTGCATTTATTTCTCAAAAAAACTTTTCAGTTTAGTGGGTGATGAGAATAAGGACAATTTGACTTGTATTTTTATTGTTTTTGCTTGCTTACGCACTTGCTTTGTGTCTCTGCAGGTCTAGTCTGTAAATAATTAGATTTCTGCTGCAACCTTTTGATGTTTCTTGTCTTTCGTTGCAGCTCAGACATGAGTGGGGCCAGTAACACACTGGCCAGAGAGTTTCTGACTGATGTACACCAGCTATGCAGTGCAGTGGCCCAGCGAGCCGAGGCGCGGGATGAAGACGAGGAGGAGAGTCACATGGTGGCGCTGGGCGAGTACCTGGTCAGGGGGCGGGGCTTCTTGTTGCTTAGCACCCTGGATGCCATCATTGATCAGGTAGGAAAAAAATACATGAGAATATATTCATCTCCTCCCTTAAAGTCAAATGTCCTTATTTATTATAGTCATAAAAAAGCTGAGCGAGAAGTAGAGTCCCGACACAAACATGACAGTCTGGGATTTAATTTGATCATTTTCCAAGTCTGGAAAAGTATGAAATAAAACAAAATGGAGCACGAGTTAGAGTTACCAGGCCTTTTCATTACTCCATCATCTAAAGGATAACATCCATCCATCCATTTTCTGACCCGCTTAATCCCTCATGGGGTCGCGGACTAAAGGATAACAATAGAATAAAAAATAAACTGTTTCTTACATCCATTTATATTTCTTATACAATGTATTCATGATTGTGGTTTTTGAGTTATTAATGAAACCCACTAAAAAATGCACATTCAGTCAAAACTAAAAGCAGAATACCTTTAACTATTATTCTGTCATAAGTGCAAAAAAAGCAATGATACGGCTTTTATTTTAAAAGACATTGCTCTTTTAACTTGATTGGTGCGCTTATGTGCGCTTTCAAGAAATTAGCTCTTAACAAAATGTCTGCTATTATTAAAAAAATTAAATTGCCTCTGAATGCAGAGTTTTTAAGAAGGCATAAACCTCTTTGCTGAAATCGATTATATAGCGGTGTGCTTAATGTGTTTGGACCTAAAGTGGCGCTTGAGGATTCCAGTTTGAACGACCATTATGAGGGATTTGCTAGCTAAAATGCCGTTTTTTTTTTATAAAGCTCCGGTCAGGACAAGCTTTGAAATTATCCCGCAGTATGGCTAGTTGTGGTGAGCCGTTCTCTGATGGGGAGTTTATCAAAGACTGGGGTCTGCAGCGCTAAACTACCCCGAGAATAAAAGGCGTTTGCGAACGTGTCTCTGTTGAGGCGCACGGTAACGAGGCGGGTCGAGATTCTGCCGCTGAGTTTGACCGGTGTTCCTTTGCTGTGGATGAGAGCTGTGATGTCCGTGAGGGTTCGCCCAGTTACTTATCTACCTGGATAATGGGATGACAGTGGCGCAGAGGTTAGGGAGTTTGTCCTGCAAGTGGTAGGTTGCTGGTTCGATCCCCCGCTCTGACTGTCTCAGAGGGCCACCTCTACAGATGTTGCTACTAACATAGCTCACCACCGTCAGGGTGTGAATGGCTGAATGACTAAACTATAGTGTGAAGCACTTTGGAGGTTGCCAGACTAGTTAAAGTGCTATATTTACCATAATGCATTTACGATATTTGCTGATGTTGTAGCTAAAAAAATAAAATAAAATAATAATAAAAATAATTTCATCAAGGCAAGAGCACTGAATCACAGACGGTTCTCAGGTAGTGGTCAGGTGGCCACGGGGCTCAGGGCAGCTCAGATATCCTTCCTTCATGTCATGAGCTCCGGTTCTTCCTACGTGTCAGTCATACTCCCTTCTGCACCGTAAGTACCAGTCATCATTTCTTCCTCTCGTCTCCTCAGGTAACACTTCTCTTCTAGTACACTTCTCCGTGTCTGGGGTGTTACTAGATCAATCTGCGTACCTCTAGTTACCCACCGCTGTTGGGTCTAATCGTCACGCTACAACCGATCACTGCTATCTCCGTGCTCTTGTGTTCAGCCTTCTCGCTGGCCGAACCGCGAGAGAAGAAAGGATGATGGGAATATGACTGACGCGTAGGAAGAAGAACCGGAGTTCGTGACATTAAGGAACGATGTGGAACCTCTATTCGAGGCCGATCCTCTGACCGCCCCCTGACGACATCGACATAGGCTACCAGATGGCTGTGAGATCGCTCAGCCTGGACCAGGTGCTTCAAAGAGTATGGGAGAATCAGGAGTTTGGTGAAGAGAAAGACCCAGCACTTGCACATGCTCACTAGATGGCAGATCCGGCCTTCGCCGTTGATGTGACTGCACCGACGAATGGACTAAATACCAGGCGAGAGCCTCTTTGTACACAAAATGCAGCTTTCACCAGAAAGTTGAGATGTTTTTCTACTCAGTCAGAAGGCAAAATGTTCTCACTCACGTTCCAGCACTGCAGGAAGTCACACAATCAGCTAATCAGCTCCACAAGTATTCATCTATGTTAGGGGCGCTGCAGGGAAAGTATCAGAAAATGTTTGATAGACTTCAAAACAGTTGAGAGTAAAACGTACATGATTTGTTTTCCCTTTACTTACAGTAGTAATAATAATGCATTTTATTTGAAAAGCGCCTTTCATGAGACTCAAGGACACTGTGCAAATTAAAACAAGACAAATGGCAATACAACAACAAAGCATCAATAATCTAAAACAAGTACAAAATAAAACATTACTTATAGTGTGGATGTTTCATCCAGTGATGTCCAAACACTGTCAGAGCTTTTTAAATCAGTGTCAGTGTTGGGTTTTTATTCCTGACTAAAAGAGGAAACCTTTCTACATTTGAGGAGGTGCCCTCCAAGGATCTTGGTTCTCTGGATCTACCTACATCTGTGAAAAAAAACATCCCCAGTGTTAAGTTTAACAAATCCTTTTGTCAGCGATCATCACTTGTGTGCTTTCCTTCGCATTTTCACCCCAAACATTCAGGCTGACTTCAGTGAACGAAGTTCAAGCCCAAAACAGGCTGGATTTCTCTCACTCAACCCTAAGAGAAATGAGGTAAACCAAACAAAAAACTGGATGCAGTTATTGTTGCTTTTTAACTTAGAGGTAATGTGATGTTGGTCTTTGAAAAACTTGTTAATAGAGTTATGATGCTATTAAATAAAGAAATGCACATTTCATATATTGGTTCTATAAATGTTAAACAGTGCAATCATTTTGTGCTCCACACATGCTTGATGTACTGTTTTGACAAATGATGACAGTGTAACAGACCTACTGTTATAATAAATAAACATCATAAAAGCTGAGCTTTCCAAATGTGTCTTTTCCTAAATTATATTTATATAAAAATCAGTTTCTATCAATGGTTTCTCATAAAAGGAAATCAGATAGGCTTTGCCTTAAGGATGCAGAGAAATGAAAAAATTTAAAGCAACATCTTGCATATGCATGAGATAAAAAAAATATGTATTCAAGTAAAACAATGAAATAACCAAAAGATTTTGCAGTGATTAGATGACATGTAGTTTCACAGCGGAAATGTTTTTCCCAATAGGAAACTCTTTAATTTCTCGACGTGAACGTGAAGTTTTAAATTCTGTGACGGCTGTTGTCCACCTGTTATCATTCATGGAGAGACGCTCCGACTTTCTGCAGTTAAGCTAAGAACAGCCACACAATTTTTAGTTACCTTTCAAGATGGTGTGCAACTTCTACATCAATAGTGTTGACGATGGGGAAGATAAGCAACAGAAGGAGGAAAAACATTTCTTTGGCGCTTGCGTAGAACGGCAGGAATGGCCCGACAGAAGGAGGTATTGTTTTGCTCCATCAGCGAGCGCCAGGCGCAGACATCCCGGTGTTTTGTCTGTTTCACATCATCGCTGTCTGCACACTTCGCCACGAGTGTTCTGGCAAAGATTTCCAATTGTAGTCACAACTTTTAGGTGTTTCAATGTCGTTCAGGGCATTGTGTTTCTCTGTGCTCTGTGTGAGTCCGTGATTCTGGGACTCAACTTTGTCAAAAGCGTTCGTATGCATGTGTGGCAGCAAGTTATGATAAATGTGACCTGATGTGTCTGGGCCTGCTTGGCATTTTTGCTTGTTTTTACGCTTAGTCATAATAGTTCTCCAGCATTTAATCTATAAATTTCAGGCATGCATGTGCAAATTGTCATCACAAGCTGTGTGCGTCAGCAGCATCCTGCATGGGACCAACCCTTGCAGGGCAATCAGAGCTACTTTATAAGGAGCTTTTCTTTTGCCAGTTCTGAAAATCAAAGGGATAGGACTCTAATTTAGTAGGAAATGTGTCGTTACTCGTGGCTATTGTTCTAGCAACCTACACTGTTGATTGCTGTGGATTCTGTCTAATAAACCAGATGGTTTGTATTGTTTGTGATGGGGGTAAATGTAACGTAACTGCCCATAGAGTTCATATTCAAATCATTTGCTAAATGCTATAATACAATAGACAAAATATATATCCCAGTGTATAAAATTCATTATTTCTAAGAAAATATATCAACATTCAGGCATATAATGCAGCAACGAACAGTGACTCAGCCGCTGGCCCTGCTTCCAACAGCAGTGTAAAAGCGTCAAACTTTACAGCTGTCCTCCCACATAATCCAACAGTAGTAGGGACTCTAACGTGTCCAGAACACAGGTTTGGGCTCAGTTTGGCCTCTCAGCTTGAAAATGGTAAACTAGCCTGGTTCATGTAATAACGAACAACTAATAACAGATGATTTTAGGGAAAGTCCCCTAACCCGAATCCAGCGAAAACTGACCACAGCAAAAATGAACAACAGCCAAGGTTATTCGAGGTCATGTATAAACTGTGCATCGACAACGCAGACCAAACTTTGGGAAGAAATCAATACTGAATAAAATATAAGTCCATAACGACTGATGAAAATAAATTCAGCGTTCTGAGTTTTCAACGTTGCTCCCCCGATTATCAGCCCGCTTTCACAAATCCTGATTAATTCTGATGCCGACGAGCCGACATCTGTCTGGTTAAGGGTGACTTGGAGCCAAATCAAGTTTAACATTTATTACCTCTACTTCATCCAGAAGTCTGTTAATGTCACATCTGTGTAGGTCCTGTTGGGCCTTTTATATTTATTTCATTGTAGCCATGGTTTTCTCTCACACCTGGTAAACTCACTGCGCCTGGAGTTTATGGCGCCTCCGTGGAGAAGAGAGTGTTGCGTTTAGGACCATTAGGAAAAACTATGCTCCAAACAAAGTAGATGCAGACGGGTAAAGATTGCTACATCGTCATTTCAGAGATCTCGCGCGGAATAAAGCTTTTACATATTGAAATATAATAAACCTATATTATAGATGACAATATTATTAGATCGGATCAAGTTCATGTATTTGTGAAATTGACCACTTTACGATTAGGCAAGTCTGGTTTAGAGGCTTACAGTAGATGTGCTTGATAAGCTCATGAGATTGTCCTATTGCAAGGAGATTTATACAATTGTTTTTAAACCAACAATATTTAACTTTTGACCACTAGGGGGCCTAGACCTGAAGGTTCCTTGTTTTTGTGCAACTGCCTGTGTTTGCTCCATCAGTGTCTGAAGTGCACTACTAAATTTAATTGTCTTGCACAAGCGTAGATCACAGCTGGCATGTGGACACAGTTGTTGAAGTACTTTTACTCAACTGACTCTCTCAGCTCTGTCTCTTTGTACCAGTATGGGGTATTAGAGACGCTACTTATTATTTACTTTCCTGCTTTCCCGTTTGTGTCCTTACCTCCTTCCTTTCTGGTATACAGCCATCTGTCCTTCTCTCCTTCCTTTTGTCCCATTTTGGTCTTACTTTCTTGTATCTCTTTCTCCTTTTCTTTTGTTTCTTTCTCCTCCCTACTTCCTCCCTGTATTAAAAAATAAATTTCTTTTGAGTACAGTCAATGTTAATTGCTTGTCCTTCTAAGCCAGGCACTAACTCGATTTATCAGAAATGAAAAGCAAGCAGACTTAAAATGTTATGAAAACTTGTGTAAAGTTAACTAAATTACAGTAGTAATATTGCTTGAAGTTGAAATCTATCAACTGAAGTATAAAAGTTCCAGTGTTATGGGGTAGCTGACAGTTTTCACAGTTGATGACTGGCCAAGAGTGACCGCATAGAAATGAATGGGAGCAGTTGCTTTTGGACCTTCACAGGAATTTACATGCACAAAATTTTAAGCCCAGCTTTTTGTATATGATTCACCACAGTGAATTGCTCAGTAGCAAAGAATCTAATTTTAAAAATACAAAAATTCTGGCAGCATTCAGGTAAGATAAGAAACTCCTTTATTGTCCCACAGTGGGTAAATTCGGGCGTGACAGTGGCAAAGACACAGACAGAGTTACAGAGTTTATAGTTGTGAAAATCAAGCTCACCTAATCTAAAGTTAGTTCTAAAGCAACAGAGGATGAGCTTTATCACAAAACACCAATACAAGTAGAAAATAAATACCAGAGTATTGATAATATGGCGTACTCGGGGAAAAAAGATTAAATATTTAAGTTAACAGTGGAAAAACGGTGGGGGGGGGAAAATGGACACCAGCCTATTTACAGAACCGTATACGATAATATATGTAATGGTTTAGCAGCATTTCAAAGTAGGTAAGGAGTGTGCAAGTTTACCTTAGTATCTGGGAGACAGTAAACGATACACGATTGGATCAGAACCGATGCAAGCGTTGGCATGTTGTAAACAGTTATTGAGATTATAACAGCAGCTGGGAGGAACGACCTAAGGAAGCGCTCCTTAGAGCATCTGGGATGCAGCGGCCTGGCACTGAAAAAGCTCTCCAGCTCTGCAACAGCTCCATGCATGGTGGGGGAGACTTTGTCCATCAGTGGTATGATTTATTTGTCTCCCACCACCTGCACTGGGCCAAAGGGCATCCCAGGATCGATGTGGCCATCCTTAGGAGTTTATCCAGCCGGTTCCTCTCAGCAATAGATAAGCTGCTGCTCCAACAGACCATACCATAGAAGATGACTGATGCCACTATAGAGTTAAAGAAGGTCTTCAGGACCGCCCCTTGAACTCCTCAGCGGGTAGAGTCTGTTCTGACTCTTCCTGTAAAGACCATCAGTGTTGTGACTCCAGTCCAGTTTATAGGTCAGGTGAACGCCCAGGTACTTATGAGAGTCCACTATTTCAACATCAGTTCCTGGATGTTCACCCGTGTCAGTGAGGTGGGCCCGCGTCTGCTAAAGTCCACCGCCAGCTCCTTTGTTTTCCCAGCATTTAACATTGAGGTTGTTCTGAAGAAGTCTGCAGTGCTCCCGCGTCCGCTCATACTGCGGCCGGCCTGTGAGGTAATCCAGTATCCACTGGGAAAGGTGGTGGTCCACTCCTGACTGCTCCAGTTGGTCCTACAGGGTGTCCTGGTCGGATGGTGTTGAAAGCATTGGGGAAATCAAAGAACGTGATCCTCACGGTGCTCCCATGATTCCCCAGGTGGACCAGAACTCGGTACAGCAGGTAGATGATGGCATCATCCACCCCGATGCCAGGCCGGTAGGCAAACTGCAGGGGATCCAGGGAAGACCTCACCAGGGGGTGCAGGTGGTTGAGGATCAGCCTCTTGAGGGTCTTCATCAGGTGTGATGTTAGTGCTACCGGCCTGTAGCTGTTGAGGTGTGCGGCCTAAGCCACTGGTACCACACAGGAAGTTTTCCACAGCTGTGGTACTTTCCTCTGCTTCAGACTGATGTTGAAGATGTGTCCCATGATGCCATGCTGCACCTCAGGAGCCTGGAGCTGATGCCATCCAGACCCGCAGCCTTGCTCACTTTTGTCTTGCCGAGAATGTTCCCTATTTGGAGCATTGAGAAAAACGTGAAGGTTGCTCCGGCATCTAATTATGGTGCAAGAATTCATGCAAGACCAAAGAAAAGGCGTTGCTATATATTTGTTTTAACCCCCACCCCTCAAATAAAAAGGGCAGCGTGTTAAATGTCACACTCAAATTGAAGATCAGAGCACAAAATGTCAACTTTGAAATCGATTGAAGAGTATGTGGTCTCGTTATCTGTGGTTATTGAAAAATGCAGAAAGAATCTAGAAATTTGAGTCTGGAAAAGTTTATTAAGCGTATCTCTGTATAGCCCAAGTTTATTTTATGGATTTATGGATTTTCTTTATCATAACAATAACATATTTTATTAAAACCTAACTTTTGGGTTGATATAATTAAAATCTGACACAAGGCTTTTTTTATGAATGTTAGTTATTTTCCTTGTATGAAGTATGTCTTGTTTACTAAATATTCATTTTGCGTAGCACAAGGACTCCAGCTGTCTTTGTCATATTCTCCTAATGAAAGCTTTTATCCTGTTTCTGTGCCAACGTGTTTTTTAGCGTCCTGTTTTACCCTTTATGTATGACAAATGGTAGTTAATTTGTGTTGATTTTTTTTTTTTAATTAACACATTACAGAGGAATGCTTTGGTTACACTTTGGATTCAAAATTCCTCGAAGTAAACCTGTCATGTAGCTGCTACATTGCTCCCTGTCACAGCTGCACTGAAACAACTGGAAACAAGAAAACATCATTTGTAGCTCAAAGTATTCGTGAACGACTAAAGTCTGATAGAATTTGAACGTCTTGTAAGTGAAAAGAATGGAGACTTAAACGAATATTTGTATTTAAGGAGGAGTAGAGTGTGACTTAGTGGGAGTGTCTTGGCGTGTCACCAAAGTGGGACCAAAGTGACGACTGAAAGGAGTTTTTTTTTACCCCCCCCTCCATCTAAGTAACTCCCTGTGATCTGTTAAACTCTCAGGAGCTGACTTGTCGGGAAGAGCTACTTACGCTGCTGCTGTCCTTACTTCCTCTGGTCTGGAAGATTCCTGTGCAAGAGGAAAAAGCCCCAGGTCTGTTGGCAACAATGGTTACAACCTTCTTTTGCTCTAATTTCTGTTGATGTTGTTAATGCTGTTAAACTCTCAATGCAAGTTATTGTTTTTGGTGTGTAGCTAAACAGTCAAAATTAAATGGTTAATTTCTAGGGTGTAAAAATGACTATGCTCAACGATTACATGTGACCTGTCCTAATGTTTCAGTCAGTATCCCCCCCTAAGTTGTTTAGAAGTAGCTTTTCTTTATCGTCTAGCAATTTTTCAGCGTTTGATTGGGTGGGATCATGCGAAGGCACATGAGTGTTTCCTTGTTGGCATTAATTTTGGATTTTGATATCCTCTCGACATGACAGTAATGAACCTTTTTCTTTTCTCAATGATGTGCTGCTATCAGTTTATTTGACAGGGTTCCCACACAACCATGAAAGTTTAGAAATGTAAAAAAATCAGATTTAAGCATTTGCTATGTTTGGATTAGTTTAAAAAACTAAACGGAAGTATCGAAAGTGTTTGTATTCATATACTAGTATTTTCCACCTTGTCCCATTCTAGACATGACTAATTTTTGAAATATTGCTCCAATCAGTGCTTTCATAATTGTGTTCCTTTGTGTAAAAGATGCACGTAATCAACATGATTATTGCTAATAGAAAAGCTACATATGCATGCATCCTGAGACTTTTTAAAGGAGCAATAAGCAAAATTAAAAAAAGTTATCTTAAAGTTATGATAGCCAGGCGAGGTGCACGTACGTGCACGTGAACAGCTGCCACTCAGGGCTTAGACTAACCTTGCCTGCAAGATGAATTCCCACTCATTTACAAACACATGAGAATCCATGTTTTATCGCTCCGGCTTCAACCGAGTGTGTCCGAACCAAAAACGGTTCGGGCCAATCACATTGCAGTATTGTGGTTTAAGGCGGGACATACCGGTACGACTGAGCCCACAGCTGAACCAACATAAACACGGAAGCGCAGGAGGACGCACGTATAGCTGCTGCTATCACATCTGTTTTATTAAAATCCACAATTTCTTCTTTGATAGTAGAAGAAATTGTGGATAAGCCTTGACTAGCTTAGCTTCTTGTGTTTTCTCATGACGACTGCTGCTTACGGTTTAATTTGATAGCATGATTGGCTAAAACCAAGCTTTGGTGGGCGGGCACTAGGCGTAATTTTGCCCAATCAGCTAGAAGTGTTCTGCTGACTGTCCCTCCTTTCTCCAAATGGATTCAATAGGAACAGTCCCATGTTGCTAATGTGCAGAACGTAGAGTGCTGCACATTAGCAATCTGGCTGTCCAGGTTAGGCTGAAGCTCCTCCATGCCCGTAAAATGCCACCGCCAGAGCAGTGTTGCGTAGGCACAAAATGGCGGAGGGCACGTCCAGCGAATGAAATCCTTCTCTTGCAAACAGCATTTTAAAGTTATGAGTTACTTATTTCTTCATTAGATATGTTCCTCCAAAAGGTGATGCTGTTTTGCTGTGGATTCATCCTTGGCAAATATGCGTATACGAGGCAACGGGTGAGAAGGGGGGGGGGGGAAATGGGTGCCGGGTTGCAGCTGGAGTGGAGGGAGAGAGAGGGGCATGGCTTGATGCACATCTTGTTTTGGTCTGCAGACAGTGGTCAAGCCCCACCTAGTGGGGAAAAATCGCTTATTGCTCCTTTAAGGTTTTGTGTATAGACATTACCCTTAGTGATAAAAACAAGTAATAACAAGGTTGTATAAAGCTGTCTGTCTAGCCTTTGGATTTTGCCAGTTGCCTATTTAAGGCCCGACCACAGAATAATTATCTTCCATAAATGTAAATGGTTTTATTATATTTAAACTTGAAAACAGCTAAAAATCTTCTTAAAAAATCTTGAAATTCCAGCTGTGAAAGTATGGCTTTTTTTTTTTATAAAAAATACATACAAAGAGTATTCCTCCCCCTTGGTTTTTTACCTATTTTCTTACATTTCAACCTATAATTTTAACGTTGTTTTAATCTGATTTATGTGATGGACCTACACAAAATGCTTTAAGTTGGTAATGTGAGATAAAAAAAAGATCTGAAAAAAAGATAAACAGAAAATTAGCATGAGCATATGCTGTATGTATCCACCCCCCCCCCCCCCCCTTTGCTATAAAGGCCCCTGAAAAAATCTGGTGCAACCAATTAAAGTCACATAGTGAAATGAAGTCTACTAAGTGTCACATTATCTGTCAGGATAAACACACCATTTCAACAGGAATGGGCAAAAATCCCAGTAGTAAGATGTGGTGAGCTCCGATCCAAAGTCACTTGCAGCTGGAATTGCAGCAAAAAGGGGCTCGACAAAGTACTAATTTTAGAGGTGTGAACAGTGAAGTTTTCTGTTATTTTTTCCTATGTCTTGTTTGCGTCACAATAAAAAAAATAATACTTCAAAGTTGTAGGCATGTTCTGAAAATGAAACACTTCATTGTCCTAACCGACAAACAAACCATTTTAATTCCTTGTTGTGAAGCAGCAATACATGAAAAATGCCACGGGGGTTGATTACTTTTGCCAGGCTCTGTAGGAATCCGTATTTTTTTAAAACTTTTTTTTATTGTTGTAGTTGTCTACAACCAGTGGCAGAGCAGGAGAACATTCTTGTTTGCAAAGGCCTTTGACCTGAGAGTGACTTCGGCATTTAGAAGAAGGACGGCGATCTTCTCTAACATGGAGTCTAGACATTGTTGTTTAATTAATTTTTGCTTTCTGAAACTTTTAACATACAAGCTTTTGGGTCTTGACTGGGCATGAGTTGGTATGAGACTTCCCTCAGTATAATAATATAGAATAAAATACCTCTATTTCATTAATCATGATATTTGTTCATAAATTAAAATGTTTGATATGATTTGACTGGTTGAATTTATAAAGAAAAAACTAAAATGTTCCCAGTGTTAATTAACCAATATACAGTAAATTGATTGGTTAATACTAAATCATATAATGTATCGCTGCTAATATTAAGTTTGCCTAGAAGAAAGTTCAGCTCTTCACTGTGAAATAAAACCAGATAAGAGATTATGTAGTAGGCAAAAATATAACAACTGTCAAATGTTATCCCTGCCAATAAAAATAATAATCTGCAGATTTTTAAATGTTATAAAGCATTAAAAAAACTCCATTGAAATTGTTTAACTGTACCCAATTCCATTTTACCATATCATGCCATTTTATTTCTAGAGCATTTTAAAAACAACATAGAAACTGACCAAAGTGCTGGACAAAAACAAATATATAAAAATATATTCTTTAAAAAACACTATAAACAAAAATAAAACAAAACAAGTACAATTGAAACACAAATAAAAACTCAGTCTGGGTTAAAAGCCAAAGTGAAAATGTTTGTTTTCAGACAATCTTTAATAATATCAAGAGATGGCGCACAATTTAGGAGCCAGAGCTGTAAAAGCTCTGTCTCCTGGATTTATAAAGAGACTTTTGGACGGATAAAAGCATCTGGTCGCTCATCTAAGAACACGCAAAGGTATGTAGGAATGGAGCAGGTCAGATAAATAGGAAGGGGGCCAGCCCACGTTGATGCTTAAAAATAAAATAATTTTAACATGGACTCGAAACTTAACAGGAAGCCAGTGGAGGGATGTTAAAACTGCATTTATGTGCTCAAGTTTATTTTTACCAGTTAAAAATTGTGCTGCAGCATTCTGTACCAGCTGTAACCATGAAAGCGTGGCCTGGCAGGCACCAATCAAAAGAGAATCACAATAGTCCAGGCGTGAGGTGACAAAAGCATGGACCACCATTTCAAGATGGCGTCCAGACAAGAGGGGCTTGATCTTTGACAGCCGCCGTCAACTGAGAAAACTTTGCGCACTTCACAGTAATACATTTAATATTCAGCCATACATTACAATTTGTATTTACATATCTAGACTAATAAATGGTATTAAAGAAGATTTATTACAACAGAAAATTACAACCATTTTTTACGAGAGGGAATCCTGCATATCCTTGATCGGTAAATATGTGGACTATACCATACACTACATTTATCGGATGAGCGAAATGCACAAAATCTATAGAATTCTATTATTTTTAGAAAAATGTGTTCTTATTTATGTAAGATGCCATTATATCTTACTTTAATATTGGCAAGTTAAAACGTTTAGTTTTATTACTGTTAAAATATTCAAAGTGATTCAGTTATTGGCAGGTACAACAGTATCAGTTGTTCTTAGATCATTTTTCTGACCACAAAAACCAATCAGGTAAAATAGCCACCTCCATTTTTCAGATAGGAGTTTTTTTTTGCTGTTGCTGTTGCTATATTGGTTCCTACAGTTACCCACAATTGAAAACCAATGTCTGATTTTCATTGGTTAATTTTCAGTAAATTTTAATTTGTTAATATTATTTGTATAAATTAGATCCGATTCAGTATCAAGCATCGAGATTATGTACGGGAGCAATTAAAACTACTCCAACAGCACCATTATTAGTAGAAATGGGAGAAATGCCACTTGCATTTATAAGAGAGCAATTAACATTGGTAATGCCAGATAATGATGAAAATGTGCAAATACGGTATAGACTCCAGTTTACAGTTCAACAGTCAGATGGCAACACAAAAAAAGCTGTTGCAAAACCTGGTGGACCTGCAGCAGGTGCTGCAAAACCTTTTCCCAGTGGACAGCAGGGAGAACATTCCATGGTGGGGTTGTGAGGGGTCTCTGGTGATGTTATGGGCTCAGGACAGGCAGCGCTGGGATGAAATGTCTTTAATGGAGGGTAGGGTACCCCGATGATCCCTTCTGCTGTCATCATCACTCTCCTCAGGTTCCTCAAGTAAGAGGCAATGCAGCATCCATACCACACAGACAAACAGCTGGTCACAATGCTCCCTATGGTGCTGCTGTAGAAGGTCGTGAGGATGGGCGGGGGCAGGTGGGCTCTCCTCATCCTGCGCAGTAAGTGCCAGCGCTTCTGTGCCCTCTTCGCCAGTGACATGGTGTTCACAGACCAGCTGAGGTTGTCTGTTATGTGCACCCCGAGGAATTTATTGCTGCTGACCACCTCCACAGCTGAGCTGTTAATGAGAAGTGGAGCATGGCGAGGCAATTTCTTCCTGTAGTCCACGATGATCTCCTTCGTTTTCTCCACGTTCAGGATCAGTCCTGGTCGTTGTCGTCTCTAATCAGGCCCACCACTGTCGTGTCGTCTGCAAACTTCACAATGTGATTGGTGGTGAACCTGGGGACACAGTCGTGTGTACCCAGGGTGAGCATCAGGGGGCTCAGGGCACAGCCCTGAGGAAAGCCCGTGCTGAGGGTGATGACATCAGAGGTATTCTGTCCGTCCCGGACCAACTGAGGTCTGTTGGTGATGAAGTCTAATAGGCAGTTGCGAAGAGGTGTGCTGAAGCCCAGATGTTCCAGTTTTGATGGTGTTGAACACTGAACTGAAGTCCAGGAACATGCTCAAGGGGGCGGGGCGTGGGTGGGCTTGGAACCCGTTAATAACTGCTTGCAGTTCTAGTTTGTATTTATTATTGTCAGTTTTGAGTTCTTTTAGTGACCGTCGTGGGATTTTCTTTGATTAACAGAGGGGTGCCAACAATTTTGTCCATGACTGTATAACAAAATGATCTATAAAATTTATTTATTGTTATTTTGATATTGATAGATAGAATAAACACCTGCTAAATGTAATATAGTTTTCAAGAGCTTGATGTGAGTTTGATGTTTGACTGGTTAATTAGTTGGGCTATTTGCCTATCAGACATGCTGCTCATAGCATGCTAGCTGTAGTTAGCGGTAGTAGTTAGCAACATAACCATAATAATGAGCTGGGCTTTTTTGGACGACATAATATGATAAACATGTGTTTATCAGAAGTGGAAATATTTCTCAACCACCAAATTTATCTTACAAGAAAGAAAAAAACAAGGAAAAATCAGCCAGCTGTCTGGCAGTGCGCAGCAGCCTGTGGTGGTAGAGGGACAAAAAAGTTACTCCACACTCTAGGGTTTTGAACCATAACCTTTTAAACCCTTGATGACTAGTAACAGACTCATAGCTGCTCTTGACATCCAGTGGGGCATCGTGTTCTTCATCATTCACTTTATTTAATATTTATTCACACAAAAAAAGATTCAAAGTGCTGTTCACTGTAAAATGTCAAAGCCAAAGATGTCTTTGTGTTTTTAACAGATTTCAACCTGCCATCCCTACTTGAAGTATTTCTTAGCCGGGAGGTGAAGGCCGTCCCGCTCAGGGCCGGCCAGAAGGCTGCGACAGACGAGCAGGGCGCTGGGAAGAGGTCCCGTGTCGGCAGCGGCACCTGGAAGTCACGGAGATCACGCAGAACGTCGCAGAGGTACTCTGTGAAAGATGCTCGCAGGTCCCAGGTCTCCACCTCAGATTCAGAAGCCAACTCCGAAGACAGAGCCGCTGGGGGCTCGGGTGGAGCGAGGAGCCGAAGACCGCACGGATCCACCGTCCAGGTGAGCTGCCAGCATCACCGCCCTGAGGCCTCACAGTTGACATCCACCGCCGGCAACTTTACAGACACCATGAGTGCGCCGTATCCCCACCCCAGGGGGCCTGGCTCTCAGATGGTTGACAACGACACCCTGACGGACCCGGCTGCAATATCCATTTTCAACCGCATGGAGAACTCGCCCTTCGATCTTTGTCACGTGCTGCTTTCGCTGTTAGAGAAGGTGTGTAAGTTTGACATGAGCATCAGTCACAACCCCGGCCTGGCCATCAGTGTTGTACCAACCCTCACAGAGATCCTGACCGAGTTTGGGGACTGCTGTGGTCCAGGGGGAGGAGGGGGGATGGGGGCGGAGGACCTTGCTGGAGGCTGGACGGAGGAGCCGATTGCACTGGTTCAGAGGATGATACTACGCACCGTGTTGCACTTGATGTCTGTGGACATAAGTCAGAGCGACAGACTTCCCGACAGCCTGAGGCGAAGTTTGACAGACCTGCTGCGAGCAACTCTTAAAATCCGCAGCTGTTTGGAGAGGCAGAACAACCCTTTTGCCCCGCGACCCAAAAAGACTTTGCAGGAGGTCCAGGAGGATTTTTCGTTTTCTCGCTATCGCCACAGGGCTCTACTACTTCCTGAGCTTTTAGAAGGAGTACTACAGATCCTCCTGAGTTGCCTCCAGGCTTCAACACCCAACCCTTTCTTCTTTAGCCAGGCGCTGGAGCTCATCCATGAATTTGTCCAGCACAGTGGCCTTGAGCTGTTTGAGGCCACTGTGCTGCGATTGGAGGGACTCGGGAGGGCCAGCGCTGACGTGGGCAGAGAGGCTTCCGAGCGTTTACGGGGTCTCATTGCAGGGGTCTTCAAAATAATCAGTGCTATCAAGAAAGCAAAGTCAGAGCAGCTTCACCAGTCGGTCTGCGCTCGCCGCCGGCACCGTCGCTGCGAGTATTCCCACTTCCTGCATCACCACAGAGACCTGTCGGGCTTGCCCGTCTCTGCGTTCATGCAGGCCACCAGACGCAACCCCTTTGAAGAGGACGGGGAGGGCTCAGAGGGAACCGACGGGGATACAATGCGTTACCCCGAGAGATGCTGCTGCCTAGCTGCGTGCGCCCACCAGTGTCTCCGGCTGCTGCAGCGCCTCTCGCCCACTGGGCCGTCCGTGCTGCAGGTGTTAGCCGGGATTCAAGCTGTTGGAATCTGCTGTTGTATGGACCCTCGCTCGGTTGTGGGACCCCTTTTACATGCCTTTCAAGCTCCAGGTCTCCGTAGTTATCAATCCCATGTACTCGGTGTGCTAAGCAGGCTGATTTTAGACCAGCTTGGTGGCGGTCAGCCATCAGAGAAAGCTAAACTGGCCTCTTGTAATATCTGTACTCTGGACAGCAGCCAACTCCCTGGTCTGGAAGAGACATTGCAACAAGGAGACCCTTCAGCTATCTCCACTAGTTTATGTTACCGCTCCCAAGGCATCCTACCCAGTGGAGGCGGTGCTGAGGACATGCTCTGGAAGTGGGATGCTCTGGAGGCCTACCAGGAGCTAGTGTTTGGCGAGGACTGGCAGCTGAGCCAGCAGATAGCTGGCCATGTGTGCCACTTAACACTACGGGGCAATGCTATAGTGCAGTGGCAGCTCTACACGCACATCTTCAATCCTGTTCTGCAAAGAGGGGTGGAGTTGGTCCACCATGCCCAGCAGCTGGGAGTTTCTACCGTCTGCTCTCAGGTCTGCAGCTACCACACACAGTGCCTGCCTGTGGAGGTCCTACTCGTCTACCTGCAAACATTACCAGCACTCCTCAAATCAAGGTGAGCTTCTGTACCACTTTTCCTCTTCTGGCTTCAGTCTACAATGTTATAGCTTTTCTTTCCTGCTCCATCTTTACTACCTAAATCCATTTAGTTCTCTTCTGTTGGTGAAGCATAATTTTCAGATGCAATGTGAAGCGACTTCTCTCGCGTCGTCACAAGCGTTTCCAAGGATTATGAGAACACGAGACGTAAAACTTAACCGGGCACCTCACAGTAGACCGTATCCACTTTGTCATGAGATCTCTCCCTCCAGGCACATGCTAATTGTTACTAATCAATAATTTATCATGGCTTTGTGTCCTTGGTGAGAGATGCAAGCCCATTGGCTGTTACGTAACATCATCCCCTAACAGTCTAACGCACGTACTGTTGATCCACGTGTTACATTTGTTTGTAAATGCCTCAAAAAGGGTACATTTAAGCTGCTAATGATGATTTACAGAGACAGACCAACATGTGGAACTGAGTCGTAATGTCGTTTCCTTTGTGACCCATTTAGATTGTGTCCAACTTGTTTAGTGCAGTAGCGGTTGTTTTTAATAAAATTTAACATTGCCATTTGCTGCATATCCAAGTAGTTGGGGATGCACCGATCAATATTTTAATAAAATATTTCCAATCTTTTGTAAAAGCCTTGACCTGCCAATACTGATTTTAGTCGTTTTTGACTGCACTCAGGAACTGCAAGGGAGTATAAGAGCAGTATTCAAATATTTTTTTAGCCTTCCTGCCATAAGCATTTAGTCATTATTCATATTAAAAGTAAAATTGCTTTTAATGTTTAGCTCAGTGTAATCTGTTTTGTGTTTTAGTGTGTTTAGTTTACTATTACATATTGTTTTGTTGATTTGATGTACTTCTTTATGTAATGTGTCTTTAAGTATTTAGAAGAGAGCTTTTAAATAAAATGTATTATTATTGTTGTTTTTTTTTCATTATTAAAATAGATGTCACACCACTGTATGAAATACAGAAGCTGTAAAGCTGGTTTTAATAGTTTTAAAGCAAAGATGATTTAAGTAGAACATTTTAAACTGGGTTTCGTACCAGAGGTTAACAATTATTGCAGACAACCTTACCTCTCTCTTTGTGTATCTCCTAAAGAGTTTAGAGATTTTCAAAAAGCTGTCTCAATTCTCCCTGTTCCACAACAGACAGAAGATGAAAGCTCAAAAGGAGAAAACAGAGCTACTTTAGTGTACTTTTCTTCAGAAAGTCTTGCTCTCTCTCGCTCTCTTGCAGCCTGAATGAACTGTAGACAAGTTGAAAACTGTGAAAGAAAACACACTTTTCCTTTAAAAAAAAAAAAAACTTGCATCTCAGCTCTTCCTCTGACTTCACCCTTTAAACACCTCACTGATACGAACAATAACTAACTATTCTGTATTCAACAACAATGTTCTTCCTAAAGAGTGTTGTTTTAGTAAACTGGTACAGCTTAATTATGGTGCATTCACTGATTAGGAAATAGATTAGATTTTTGAGCTTCCACCTGGTCAGTCTGAAAATCGTCTGATTCCATTCGCCACCCGGCTTCTCATTGCGTCTCTAAAGCAAGAAAACATTCTGCTTTCTTAAACAAAAACGTAGATACTGCGCCACGTTAAATTAGGTTTTGCAGAGTATATGTGTACCCACCTCCTTTGGTGCATATAAGTTGCACCACTTTAATAAAACGGCACTGTAGATTAATGTAAGCTTGTTGTTCTTGAAATATTCATGTGAGTAAAGGCAACTGATGGCTAGCCTGAACCAACACTAGATTTACAGCATGTACCTTATACCTGAATCCAAGTGATAATATGTTAGCTATACCAAGTCATTGCTTTTACGCAGTGCCAAAATTAGTCAAAATCAACCCTTTAAATTTTACGGTCATTCTGTAAATTAGAGAGCGCCATCTGCTGGACCAGTCAGGTCAATTAGTCATATACATCATGATTTTTTTTATGCTATTAATAAGATATTATTATATAAGCATTATATCAGTGCTTTGTTAGAATTTCCAGATTATTCAAGATTTGGAGTGCCTTATTCTTTGAGCATGTATTGGATAGCATTGGCACATTTGAAGATAATTGAGACCAGGGGTTTAATATCTGATATGCTCTGACTCTGCTTCTATAACCGTCTGCATAACTTAATTTCCTTTCATAAAATCGTACATACCATGACACGGGGAATAAAAGATGAGCCAAATTTAGGTTCTTAATGAAAGGAGGAAACGTTCCAGACAGCAAATCTAACCAAGACTAAAATAAATTAGAGGAGGGACGGAGAAAGGGTTTGAATTTAGATAAAAAATAAGAAGTTCATTCAGAAATGTAACTTATTTCAGCCTTTAAATAAAAACCCATTAGTGTTTGCCCTGACATGCAGAGAGTTTGTAAATGTAGCAAATATCAGGAGTGTTGTTTTACGATTTTAATCTTCACTCAGAGGTTTTATTTTATCTTTTACTACATTTTCATATTTAATATAATAATTTATTATTAGCCTCCGTCTTAAATGTGGTCGAGTATCTTCGGAAAACAAATCTTAACAGATCTAAATGCGAGTTATGATTAGCACGGCTCATAAAAACACAATCATGTTATATTATGTAAAGTATAGCCGCCTACAGCAGCAGTTGCTCATGTCTGATTTTTGCCGTATTTAAAGCTGTTTTCTACCAAGCTGTGTGCTTGGTGGTGTGTTTATGTGAAGGTGCTGTTAGTGAATTATGTAAGTGAAGTCCAGCTGCCCACGCTTTAGATGACCGTCATGTGGTTTCTCTCTCCCCCCCCCCACATTACAAAGAGAAAATCTCATCACCAGAAAACAAGTTTGGCTCACTGCAGCCTCCGTTTAGATGTGTGCCAGAACCCCAAAAGAGAAGCTAAAATGGGGATTGTTTTGGATTCCCTTTGTTGTTTATCTGGGTGATGCTTTGCAAATAAAAAAATAGATTTATTCATAAGCCTTAGTTGGCAGCTGTCTATCTCAGGCTTCATGGCAATCTGTGCCCAAACCAGCCAAAATGTCCACTCCGACTCTATATCTTTATATTTATAGATTCTTTTCAGTCTGACAGAGATGTGCTTATTGCAGTTATGTGTTGAGTTTAAGTCCTTTAAACATATTTAAAAGCATGTATACCAGCACCCAAGCAGGAATAAAGACACCAGTAAGGGAACATGTTAATTTATTCACCGTGTTCTTAATTCACACACAAAGTGGCAGGAAGACGCACGTTGTGGGAGGAGCGGCGTTGTAAATCACAGTGGACATATTGGCGAGGGAAACCATAGTTAGAATGCAGCCCATACTGATTCAAAACCAGACGATCAATACATTACATATCAGTAGCTTTCTGTTCGGCCTGCGTCTGTCTATAAATCAGCTGGTCAGGATACGTTTTTTTTTTGTTTTTTTCCCCCCAAAACATTACAAACGTGTGTCAATTCCAACCTGTTCCTATTCGTTTCTCATCCGTTTGTTTTATTTCTTTGTGACGTTTAAAAGCAGCTGAGGACTGTGCCAATATTACAGTTGGGCCCAAAATTATTCATACCCCTGGACGATTCAGATATGCATTCATATATAATAATTCACAAAATGATTTTATATGTCGGACACACTTTTTAGTTATTTAGTTTTTTAGTTATTTTAGTTATAAAAAGGCATTAGACACCACTGCACATTATGCCATACTTATATAAAATTAAATCCTTAAGATGTGTTTGAAGTCGTGAAAAAAAATGATGGAAAAGCTTCAAGTGGTATCAATATTTATGCCAGACACTGTAAAGGTTGGGAAATCTTCTTTAACTTAATGAAGATGTTCATGGGATGATTAACTTTGTGTCCGACTAGTAGTGCACATTAGCTTTATTCTACCAGAGAGCATAAACTGAGCAATCAGATTTTAAAAAATGCGTTCAAGTGATTCATTTAGGTTGGCTGTGCTGACTGTTGCCTCTTCTTGTGTTTCAGAGTGGTCAGAGACCTTTTCATCAGCTGTAATGGACTCAACCAGGTGACGGAGCTCGTCTACCTTGACCAGACTCGCTCTCTGGCTCTGAAGGTGTTCGAAACGCTGATTATAGGAATCGGCCATCCGCACAGTGACGGGCTGCTTCACGAGCTAGAGAGTGCCGACACCAAAGAGAGGGAGGCTATCCTGGGCCTGGCTGAGGAACTGGGCTCCAGAGGGGTCGGGGAAGGCCCGCAAAGCCTCAGCAAGTTCTACGAAGGCCTTAAGGAGGCGTATCCGCGACACAAGAGCCGTGCCGCGCAGAACCACGGACCAGGAAGGAGCAGGACGGAGACCCACCTGCACGTGATCAACCTTTTCCTTTGCGTGGCCTTCCTCTGCGTCAGCAAAGAGGCCGATTCTGACCGGGACTCTGCCAACGACTCTGAGGACACCTCGGGTTACGACAGCACGGCGAGCGAGCCTCTGGGAGGACGCCTGCCTTATCTGTCCCCAGACAGCGTTGCTCTGCCCTCCAAAGAACAGCTACGGCGTGCCGCAGACGTCTGGTCAGTGTGCCGCTTCATCTACATGGCCAGCCCCCTCTTCCAACGGCAGTTCTTCAGGCTCGGAGGACTGGACGTGTGCTTGCGCCTCATGGTCATGGTGATCCAGAAGCTCTCTTGTAAGACCAAGGATGGAAAAGCAAAGAAGAAGAGAGAGGGCAAAGGGAAAGGCAGCCCTGAGTCCACAGTTCCAGCTGCTTCCCTGGGACCTGAAGAGCCGTCCTGTGAATCAGGAGATCTCCACAGTTTGGGTCCGACTGAGGGGAAGACCAAAGATCCAGGAAAGAGGCTGGAGGAGCAGTGGCAGCTTCAAAGTATTCGCCTTCTTGAGGCCTTGCTGGCTATTTGTCTACACAGCGCTAACTCGGCCATGCAGAGAATAGAACCGGAGCTTTCTTATCAGGTTCGTCTGAAGCGAAGTTATCTTCTCTGCACGTCCCCAAAGCGAAATAGAAATTAAATCATCTGCTGCACCTCAATTTCAACAGCTTCAGTCTGTGGAGGAGACCCTGTTTGAGGTGAGGGACCAGCTTTCGCGCTCCGGGGTGGTGAACTCTGACCTGGCTGTACCGCTGTTTGACTCTCTGCTGCGCGTGGCGTTGGCTCAGGTGTCTTCATGCACCAGTGCGCCCGAGGAGAAACCAGAGAGGGTGAGTTCCGCCTGGGAAGATACAATCAGAGCGTATTTTATACGTATTAAAAGATGGTTTCGTTTTTTTCCAAGGGTTTCTTTTAGCGCTCTGCAGGTATCCACTTAGATTTGTGCTCTAAACGATTATAAATCCTTTTTTTTTTAAACTGTTGTTTTTGTTATTTCTAAATATTTAGGTTTAAAAGATGCTCTTATTTTGTAATGTCTCCCAGTGTGCACTTCTGCTCGTTGGGAACGGTGAAGCCACATGCTTTGCATTGCAAAAAAGAATTTAAAAGTAAGTAACATTTTCTTGAAATGAGTGTATTTTACCTTGATTTGAGCAGTTAAATAACTCTATTTGCCAATGGGATGAGTATATTTACCCCTAAAATAAGATAATTAGATACCTTGCACCTGAAATAAGATAATCAAGGTTAATTGTTCCTATTTTTTGGTGCAAAAATCTTATTCCACTGGCAAATAGTCTTATTTACCTGCTCAAATCAAGGAAAAATACACTAATTTCAAGGAAATTTACTTACTTTTCGTTCCCTCTTTGCAGTGTGAAAAGTCGTTGCTAGAGCGGCGAAGGCGCTGCCAAACATTCCTCCAGTGGGGGTATGAACTGACTTGGCCTGAACATACAATCCCCGGGCAGAGAGACCCATTTCGTACACGGTAAAAAGTCTGGCGTGACAAAACGAGCAAAACCGCAACGGTATTAAAGGCAAAGAGGCAAAATGACCCGCGGTACCAGCAGCAACGTTTAGCGAACAGAGAAGGTAGAGTCAGTTCATTGGTGTGGGAGCGCCGACGATTGCATTTAGCTTCCTTGACTAAGAACAGCTTTGCCTTCATGGTAAATAAAGACGAAGAGCATAAACGAAAGGAAAACAATCATCCAGCAAAGCGTTGTCAGGCGTGAGCTATTTATATTTACACTACATTTCAACCATCTTCCTTTTTTTTTAATGAGAGGAACAAAGACGTTTTTATTTTCATCAGTTACTTCTCCGCCTGTGGATGAAGATAAATATCTGAAAATGAAATTAAACATTACTGCCACATATCGTGTACTATTTTATCTCAATATGTGTACTATTTTATGGTTTAGATAACAAAATAGCTGTTTTGTTCTCTAAACCATTGCAGCCTTCTCAGAACAGCTGGATTTACCCTGAGAGGAAATTTCCCATAGGTGGACTTCAGCACTGGGTTTTGCTTTGCTGAATCCAAATACGCGTCACACTCTTATGTATACTTGATATTTATGGTAGTGATGTGCAAAACATGGAAAAATTCAAGGTGTCAAAATACCTTTTCCGAAGCACTGTAACCGTAATGCTCCTTTAAAGTAAATGAACTTTATTGTAATACCTTGGAGCAAATCTTCCCTCTTAAAGCTTTTTTTTTTCGTTCAGATTTCCTGTTTTTATCAGAGCTTAGTTCTTCCTCTGTAGGCCCAGCAGAGTGTGATGTTCACCTAATCGTTACCCAAGTTTGTTGCAAAGCTCCAGGATTAGTGCTTCACAACAGAGGTGTCGTATTTGTTGAGATGATTAAAAGTATGGCGACACGACTAAAGGTACGGCTTCTCGCACCTTTCAGGTGTCAAAATAATCTGCTCAGGTTTATTTTTATTTTTCTGTGTGATTTGCAGTGCTGGGAGTTTGCCTGCGTGTGCTTGCTATGGCCAACTGTGCACGACAAGGAACTTGGCTGTATGAACGCTGTGAAAGTCAGCTGATATTTGTCTTATGACCGAAATCTTTTACTTTCCCCCCCCCCCTGCCTTTTCTCACCGCATAAGTGGAAAGACCACTACTTGTCATGCTGAAAGTACTTTTGGTTCAAGAAGATTTTCTTTCTTTTTAAACCATCAAAGCATTTGGTGAGATCCGTGTTCTGTCCCACCACCATGTAAGGTGGCGGAAGCTGCGAGGAGGATCTCAGTTCGGTTTTAAGTTGTTGGGGTGTGTGTTTTTTTTTGTTTTTTCTTCTGCCAGAAGCTCCAGGTGTTTGCCGAGGGGGCGGCTCCAGCAGGAGATCTGTCTGAGGAGGTGGATGAGGCGCAGAGCTGCAGCGTCAGGCTCCCGGGGGAGGAGGAGGGCTACGACGCTGATAGCGAAAGCAACCCGGACACCATGAAGCAGCAGGAAGAGGGTAGGTCCACACATAAACGCTCACTAAACCGTGTACACGTCTCCTGGTTACTGCAGACTCGGACCGTGGGCTTCGGCCATAAAACTTTTTTTTTTTTTTCTCCCCTCGTCGCAGTGAGGTTATTTTTGCCGCGCTGTAAATTCGTCTGTTGGTTTTCGCTGGTGATGAATGTCAGCGGACTTATCTGGCTTGACTGAGAGGTCATGCGCTGGTCTCAACCTCTGACCCTAATGATAACTGGCCTTGGGAAACTTGCTTCTTACTCTGATCCACTCAAAACTCAGTGGGTCTGCCCCCCCCCTTTTTTTTTTTTGACCTGAGCTGTTTCTGCGTCGTGTCAGAGATAAAGCAACATCCTCCTGTGGTGGCTTATTGAGCATGTTTAGCAAGAAGAAGTTGATATTTCTACTGCGTATGAATGACAAAGCAGAAAGCAGCCCTCAGCTCAGTGCATTAGCACATTAGCACGCCCCCCTCTCTGCCCTCGAGTCCTGCAGGTTAACGACTTGGCCTGATTACACTGTTTTTTTTTACTTTAATCCTATCAGAATGGACCCATTGTGGTACATTTTACAACTGGCTGGTAGCGAGACTCTACGGCCTCATAAGCTGCATCTTGTGACTTGAAGTTCCAATCAGATGGAGCCTCTAGTTTCCTGGAAAACAATTGCATCACTCAAATTGAAGAGCCTTTAAGTTAAAGGCTCAGAAACGAAAACCCATCGTTTCCATCCAGCAATTATTAGGCTGTAAATGGTTCTGTCTGTGAAATAATCATCTCTGTAATTTCTCTGTTCAGTTTCTCTGTTTTATTGCACTTTAGTCAGACTAACAAAACTCTGATTACACGTTTTTCATTAAAAGTGCAATCTTTAAACTTTTTGTTTAAAAAAAAACTTTAGTAAAACATATCTTGCAACCATAAACTTTAACATCTTGTCAGATTTCCTGGCTCCTATTTCTGTTACATTTCTTATCATATCCGATTATTCAATGGCTTAAGAATAGATGTTTTATTATATTTTGAAAGCGAGAAATCCTTGAGGTTGCACACTTAAATCAACCCAAAGACCAAAACGTAATCAGCTGCCCAACGTTATTTGTGATCCGTTTAGATTTTAGTCCCAACTGCAGACTGTCAAGCAGCTCTTAAATGATTTTCACGGATTTGACTGTGAACTCAGAGTGGCTTGCTCTCTAGAAAAAACATTACTCAATGGTGAGGTTGTTCGAGAGTTTAAATAAAGTTTTTATGGAGCCTCTGTTTCATAATGAGGCATCCGAACTTATGGAGGCGCTTTTATTTCACATGCCCAGCACAGAGTAAAATCACCCAGCCACGCCATCTGTTCCTGTGGCCAAAGTCAACTTTGAACTAGAAAAATTTGCATTTCCTGCGAAAATGCACTGTGAATGCAGATAGCTGAATGATTGAGCAAAAGATGCAGAAGATCTTTGAAGAAGAGAAAAAATAGCTGAAAAGCATTGAAGAAGTTGAAAAAGTTGAAGAAGTTGAAAAAGTTGAAGAATTTGAAAGAGTTGAAGAATTTGAACATGAAAGAACAATAGCTGAATGATTAGAAGAAGAAAAAACTGAGGGTAAGGCACCAAACATTTCCTAACTCATTCTAAACACTGAGTCATTTAACAAAGCAGAAGTAGAATTTCAAACTTGAATATACTGTAGCCATATGTGGGCCTGCATTTCTAAGGAGTATAAGGGGTTTCGCCCCCATTGAAAAGCATTGGATGTTTGACACCTCCTAGCTTGGAGATGCTTTACGTGACGTGGCCCAAATTTATAGTGGAGCATTCTGTATAAAGGAGGTAAAGACTCTGTAAAGCAGAAGTTTGTAGGACCTTCCTAGAGCTACTTCCGGTTAGCAACATGCTAACAGTTAGCCGCTAACAGGGTTGTGTTCAGTATCACCAGGTGAGTGTACTCTGTCAGTTTGGTCCAAATCCTGTACTGGGAAGTGCCTCAAAAAGGGTGCCAATACTTAATGTCACCAAAGGTCACCAAAGGTCATGAGTCAGATTGGCCTCCTTTAGCAACTCAGCCTCACCACATCTGGGCCCAGAACTCAACATTTGACCAAAATGGTCAGTAGCGCCATTTCCCACATGTGGGTGGTGCTGTATTGGCCAATTATGTCGTGTCTGGGCATCATGCCAGATCCTGTTGGAAGCAAAGGCCCAATAGGAAAGCATGTGAAATCCAAAATGGGACAGAATAGTGACACATGGCTGAAAGTCACTTGAAAATTTAAAAATGTTAAGAGGAAGTGACTGTGCGAATTTCAGATTCCTACATTAATCACAGCCGCTGCAGCGGGCGTCGAAAGTTGCCATTGTATCCCAATGGGGCTTCTCCCTCTGGCCCTCAGAGTTCCGTCGTCATGGAAACTCACTCACACCTCTGCTGCCGGCCAGTCTACCGAAGTGCAGAGACTTTGCTCACAATAAGTCCCATTGGATTATAATGGAGAACTGTGCCCCGAACAACGCTCCATATCTCCTGATCCGTAAATGGTAGAGACGTAATTTTTTCTGCGTTTATTTCGTAACGGATAGGGGAAGAAGACAGGCTATCGGTTTTTGCTGGAAAAAGTTTAATAAAGGCGTGAAAAATTATGATATAAAGGTGATTTTTATGGACTTTCAGAAATCCTCTAAAAACGGTCCCGAACAAATCGCTGTAGCTGAAAAAGTATAAGAGATATCAAAATAATTCTTTCACTATGAGTATCAGCAGGCTTTTGAGGACTATGGTGCCCATTTTCATGTTTGTACAAAAATCGGTTTAGGCACAGCGACGATGTAAAAAAGTGGATGATGTGGGAAAATGCAGCTGAAAAGCGTTTTCAGGAATTTGCACATTCGCTACTCCCGAACAAATTGTTCCTGCGGTAAAACCGTAACAGTTATCCAAACAATTCCTTTTTTATGAGTGCCAGAAGGGTCGGGACATTCATGTGTGAAAGTCTCATGCTTGTACATGAAACAGTTTCGGAGTAGCGACGATGCGAAAACGTGTGATGTTTTCAATTTTCAGGCGTCAATTTTCAAAACCGCTCCATAGGAAATGAATGGGGGAGGTTTCGGGTTTGTGTCGCTCTGAGGTGATTTGCGAAAAATCTATAAATGCTACAGCAATGAGGGTTACATTTCCTGATTACAGACAAAAATTCCTACGTTTTGATGTATAATTTATGTGGATAGGTTGAAAATTGAGCGAGTGAGAAGAAGTTGTTCGGAGGAGAAGAATTTGTTGAATTTCTAGAGTGTGCACTCTATAACTGCCTCCTTGACGACCATAGCAACGCATGTTATTTGCTGAATTTCTTGAAAAGCCAAAATAATTTTAAGGAGGTACTATATGAAAATGGTAAAAGATATGAAAAAGCTGAAATATACCATAATAGTTGAAAGATATCACTACATTTTTAAAGTTGAATGGCGTTTCTAGCTGAAAGTAGGCTGAAGCAGTAAGCTGTCAAAAAGCAGCTGAAATGAGCGGAATTTTAGTGAATTACATTCATTTTCTATGGGAGAAAAAAAAAAGCTGAAAATTTGCAGAAAAAGCTGAATATTTTAAAAAGTTGAAAAGGTATAAATAAAAAAAGATATAGCCATCGATTCCAGAAGAAGCTGAATAGTTTAAAAGTTGAATGGTTGAAATCGGAGAAAAATTGTAGGAGGAGAAGCGAATCAAACTTTAAAAAAGAGGATCTCAAGAACTGTGAATGCCTACTGCATTCACAGTAATTACTGTGAATGCAGTAGGCATTCACAGTTCTTGAGATCCTGTTTCTCTTTATTACTGTGAATGCAGTAGGCATTCACAGTTCTTGAGATCCTGTTTCTCTTTATTACTGTGAATGCAGTAGGCATTCACAGTTCTTGAGATCCTGTTTCTCTTTATTCTTTATTCTTCTTCTTCTTCTTCTTCTTCTTCTTCTTAGTGTTTATTCTTCCTAATGCGTTTTTACTGTTTAAAGTTTGATTCGCTTCTCCTCCTACAATTTTTCTCCGATTTCAACCATTCAACTTTTAAACTATTCAGCTTCTTCTGGAATCGATGGCTATATCTTTTTGTAGTTTTAACTCTTCAACTTTTTAAAATATTCAGCTTTTTCTGCAAATTTTCAGCTTTTTTTCTCCCATAGGAAATGAATGTAATTCACTGAAATTCTGCTCATTTCAGCTGCTTTTTGACAGCTTACTGCTTCAGCCTACTTTCAGCTAGAAACGCCATTCAACTTTTAAAATGTAGTGATATCTTTCAGCTATTATGGTATATTTCAGCTTTTTCATATCTTTTACCATTTTCATATAGTACCTCCTTAAAATAATTTTGGCTTTTCAAGAAATTCAGCAAATAACATGCGTTGCTATGGTCGTCAAGGAGGCAGTTATAGAGTGCGCACTCTAGAAATTCAACAAATTCTTCTTCTCCGAACAACTTCTTCTCAGTCACTCAATTTTCAACCTATCCACATAAATTATACATCAAAACGTAGGAATTTTTGTCTGGATTCAGGAAATGTAACCCTCATTGCTGTAGCATTTATAGATTTTTCGCAAATCACCTCAGAGCGACACAAACCCGAAACCTCCCCCATTCATTTCCTATGGAGCGGTTTTGAAAAATGACGCCTGAAAATTGAAAACATCACACGTTTTCGCATCGTCGCTACTCTGAAACCGTTTCATGTACAAGCATGAGACTTTCACACATGAATGTCCCGACCCTTCTGGCACTCATAAAAAAGGAATTGTTTGGATAACTGTTACGGTTTTACCGCAGGAACAATTTGTTCGGGAGTAGCGAATGTGCAAATTCCTGAAAACGCTTTTCAGCTGCATTTTCCCACATCATCCACTTTTTTACATCGTCGCTGTGCCTACACCGATTTTTGTACAAACATGAAAATGGGCACCATAGTCCTCAAAAGCCTGCTGATACTCATAGTGAAAGAATTATTTTGATATCTCTTATACTTTTTCAGCTACAGCGATTTGTTCGGGACCGTTTTTAGAGGATTTCTGAAAGTCCATAAAAATTACCTTTTATATCATAATTTTTCACGCCTTTATTAAACTTTTTCCAGCAAAAACCGATAGCCTGTCTTCTTCCCCTATCCGTTACGAAATAAACGCAGAAAAAATTACGTCTCTACCATTTACGGATCAGGAGATATGGAGCGTTGTTCGGGGCAAAGTTCTCCATTATAATCCAATGGGACTTATTGTGAGCAAAGTCTCTGCACTTCGGTAGACTGGCCCGCTGCAGGTGTGAGTGAGTTTCCATGACGACGGAACTCTGAGGGCCAGAGGGAGAAGCTCCATTGGGATATAATGGCAACTTTCGACGCCCGCTGCAGCGGCTGTGATTAATGTAGGAATCTGAAATTCGCACAGTCACTTCCTCTTAACATTTTTAAATTTTCAAGTGACTTTCAGCCATGTGTCACTTTTCTGTCCCATTTTGGATTTCACATGCTTTCCTATTGGGCCTTTGCTTCCAACAGGATCTGGCATGATGCCCAGACACGACATAATTGGCCAATACAGCACCACCCACATGTGGGAAATGGCGCTACTGACCATTTTGGTCAAATGTTGAGTTCTGGGCCCAGATGTGGTGAGGCTGAGTTGCTAAAGGAGGCCAATCTGACTTATGACCTTTGGTGACCTTTGGTGACATTAAGTATTGGCACCCTTTTTGAGGCACTTCCCAGTACAGGATTTGGACCAAACTGACAGAGTACACTCACCTGGTGATACTGAACACAACCCTGTTAGCGGCTAACGGTTAGCATGTTGCTAATTGGAAGTAGCTCTAGGAAGCTCGGACAAACTTCTGCTTTACAGAGTCTTTACCTCCTTTATACAGAATGCTCCACTATAAATTTGGGCCACGTCACGTAAAGCATCTCCAAGCTAGGAGGTGTCAAACATCCAATGCTTTTCAATGGGGGCGAAACCCCTTATACTCCCTAGAAATGCAGGCCCACATATGGCTACAGTATATTCAAGTTTGAAATTCTACTTCTGCTTTGTTAAATGATTCAGTGTTTAGAATGAGTTAGGAAATGTTTGGTGCCTTACCCTCAGTTTTTTCTTCTTCTAATCATTCAGCTATGGTTCTTTCATGTTCAAATTCTTCAACTCTTTCAAATTCTTCAACTTTTTCAACTTCTTCAACTTTTTCAACTTCTTCAATGCTTTTCAGCTATTTTTTCTCTTCTTCAAAGATCTTCTGCATCTTTTGCTCAATCATTCAGCTATCTGCATTCACAGTGCATTTTCGCAGGAAATGCAAATTTTTCTAGTTCTTTATTCTTCTTCTTCTTCTTCTTCTTCTTCTTCTTAGTGTTTATTCTTCCTAATGCGTTTTTACTGTTTAAAGTTTGATTCGCTTCTCCTCCTACAATTTTTCTCCGATTTCAACCATTCAACTTTTAAACTATTCAGCTTCTTCTGGAATCGATGGCTATATCTTTTTGTAGTTTTAACTCTTCAACTTTTTAAAATATTCAGCTTTTTCTGCAAATTTTCAGCTTTTTTTCTCCCATAGGAAATGAATGTAATTCACTGAAATTCTGCTCATTTCAGCTGCTTTTTGACAGCTTACTGCTTCAGCCTACTTTCAGCTAGAAACGCCATTCAACTTTTAAAATGTAGTGATATCTTTCAGCTATTATGGTATATTTCAGCTTTTTCATATCTTTTACCATTTTCATATAGTACCTCCTTAAAATAATTTTGGCTTTTCAAGAAATTCAGCAAATAACATGCGTTGCTATGGTCGTCAAGGAGGCAGTTATAGAGTGCGCACTCTAGAAATTCAACAAATTCTTCTTCTCCGAACAACTTCTTCTCAGTCACTCAATTTTCAACCTATCCACATAAATTATACATCAAAACGTAGGAATTTTTGTCTGGATTCAGGAAATGTAACCCTCATTGCTGTAGCATTTATAGATTTTTCGCAAATCACCTCAGAGCGACACAAACCCGAAACCTCCCCCATTCATTTCCTATGGAGCGGTTTTGAAAAATGACGCCTGAAAATTGAAAACATCACACGTTTTCGCATCGTCGCTACTCTGAAACCGTTTCATGTACAAGCATGAGACTTTCACACATGAATGTCCCGACCCTTCTGGCACTCATAAAAAAGGAATTGTTTGGATAACTGTTACGGTTTTACCGCAGGAACAATTTGTTCGGGAGTAGCGAATGTGCAAATTCCTGAAAACGCTTTTCAGCTGCATTTTCCCACATCATCCACTTTTTTACATCGTCGCTGTGCCTACACCGATTTTTGTACAAACATGAAAATGGGCACCATAGTCCTCAAAAGCCTGCTGATACTCATAGTGAAAGAATTATTTTGATATCTCTTATACTTTTTCAGCTACAGCGATTTGTTCGGGACCGTTTTTAGAGGATTTCTGAAAGTCCATCAAAATTACCTTTATATCATAATTTTTCACGCCTTTATTAAACTTTTTCCAGCAAAAACCGATAGCCTGTCTTCTTCCCCTATCCGTTACGAAATAAACGCAGAAAAAATTACGTCTCTACCATTTACGGATCAGGAGATATGGAGCGTTGTTCGGGGCAAAGTTCTCCATTATAATCCAATGGGACTTATTGTGAGCAAAGTCTCTGCACTTCGGTAGACTGGCCTGCAGCAGAGGTGTGAGTGAGTTTCCATGACGACGGAACTCTGAGGGCCAGAGGGAGAAGCTCCATTGGGATACAATGGCAACTTTCGACGCCCGCTGCAGCGGCTGTGATTAATGTAGGAATCTGAAATTCGCACAGTCACTTCCTCTTAACATTTTTAAATTTTCAAGTGACTTTCAGCCATGTGTCACTTTTCTGTCCCATTTTGGATTTCACATGCTTTCCTATTGGGCCTTTGCTTCCAACAGGATCTGGCATGATGCCCAGACACGACATAATTGGCCAATACAGCACCACCCACATGTGGGAAATGGCGCTACTGACCATTTTGGTCAAATGTTGAGTTCTGGGCCCAGATGTGGTGAGGCTGAGTTGCTAAAGGAGGCCAATCTGACTCATGACCTTTGGTGACCTTTGGTGACATTAAGTATTGGCACCCTTTTTGAGGCACTTCCCAGTACAGGATTTGGACCAAACTGACAGAGTACACTCACCTGGTGATACTGAACACAACCCTGTTAGTGGCTCACGGTTAGCATGTTGCTAATTGGAAGTAGCTCTAGGAAGCTCGGACAAACTTCTGCTTTACAGAGTCTTTACCTCCTTTATACAGAATGCTCCACTATAAATTTGGGCCACGTCACGTAAAGCATCTCCAAGCTAGGAGGTGTCAAACATCCAATGCTTTTCAATGGGGGCGAAACCCCTTATACTCCCTAGAAATGCAGGCCCACATATGGCTACAGTATATTCAAGTTTGAAATTCTACTTCTGCTTTGTTAAATGATTCAGTGTTTAGAATGAGTTAGGAAATGTTTGGTGCCTTACCCTCAGTTTTTCTTCTTCTAATCATTCAGCTATTGTTCTTTCATGTTCAAATTCTTCAACTCTTTCAAATTCTTCAACTTTTTCAACTTCTTCAACTTTTTCAACTTCTTCAATGCTTTTCAGCTATTTTTTCTCTTCTTCAAAGATCTTCTGCATCTTTTGCTCAATCATTCAGCTATCTGCATTCACAGTGCATTTTCGCAGGAAATGCAAATTTTTCTAGTTCTTTATTCTTCTTCTTCTTCTTCTTCTTCTTCTTCTTAGTGTTTATTCTTCCTAATGCGTTTTTACTGTTTAAAGTTTGATTCGCTTCTCCTCCTACAATTTTTCTCCGATTTCAACCATTCAACTTTTAAACTATTCAGCTTCTTCTGGAATCGATGGCTATATCTTTTTGTAGTTTTAACTCTTCAACTTTTTAAAATATTCAGCTTTTTCTGCAAATTTTCAGCTTTTTTTCTCCCATAGGAAATGAATGTAATTCACTGAAATTCTGCTCATTTCAGCTGCTTTTTGACAGCTTACTGCTTCAGCCTACTTTCAGCTAGAAACGCCATTCAACTTTTAAAATGTAGTGATATCTTTCAGCTATTATGGTATATTTCAGCTTTTTCATATCTTTTACCATTTTCATATAGTACCTCCTTAAAATAATTTTGGCTTTTCAAGATATTCAGCAAATAACATGCGTTGCTATGGTCGTCAAGGAGGCAGTTATAGAGTGCGCACTCTAGAAATTCAACAAATTCTTCTTCTCCGAACAACTTCTTCTCAGTCACTCAATTTTCAACCTATCCACATAAATTATACATCAAAACGTAGGAATTTTTGTCTGGATTCAGGAAATGTAACCCTCATTGCTGTAGCATTTATAGATTTTTCGCAAATCACCTCAGAGCGACACAAACCCGAAACCTCCCCCATTCATTTCCTATGGAGCGGTTTTGAAAAATGACGCCTGAAAATTGAAAACATCACACGTTTTCGCATCGTCGCTACTCTGAAACCGTTTCATGTACAAGCATGAGACTTTCACACATGAATGTCCCGACCCTTCTGGCACTCATAAAAAAGGAATTGTTTGGATAACTGTTACGGTTTTACCGCAGGAACAATTTGTTCGGGAGTAGCGAATGTGCAAATTCCTGAAAACGCTTTTCAGCTGCATTTTCCCACATCATCCACTTTTTTACATCGTCGCTGTGCCTACACCGATTTTTGTACAAACATGAAAATGGGCACCATAGTCCTCAAAAGCCTGCTGATACTCATAGTGAAAGAATTATTTTGATATCTCTTATACTTTTTCAGCTACAGCGATTTGTTCGGGACCGTTTTTAGAGGATTTCTGAAAGTCCATCAAAATTACCTTTATATCATAATTTTTCACGCCTTTATTAAACTTTTTCCAGCAAAAACCGATAGCCTGTCTTCTTCCCCTATCCGTTACGAAATAAACGCAGAAAAAATTACGTCTCTACCATTTACGGATCAGGAGATATGGAGCGTTGTTCGGGGCAAAGTTCTCCATTATAATCCAATGGGACTTATTGTGAGCAAAGTCTCTGCACTTCGGTAGACTGGCCTGCAGCAGAGGTGTGAGTGAGTTTCCATGACGACGGAACTCTGAGGGCCAGAGGGAGAAGCTCCATTGGGATACAATGGCAACTTTCGACGCCCGCTGCAGCGGCTGTGATTAATGTAGGAATCTGAAATTCGCACAGTCACTTCCTCTTAACATTTTTAAATTTTCAAGTGACTTTCAGCCATGTGTCACTTTTCTGTCCCATTTTGGATTTCACATGCTTTCCTATTGGGCCTTTGCTTCCAACAGGATCTGGCATGATGCCCAGACACGACATAATTGGCCAATACAGCACCACCCACATGTGGGAAATGGCGCTACTGACCATTTTGGTCAAATGTTGAGTTCTGGGCCCAGATGTGGTGAGGCTGAGTTGCTAAAGGAGGCCAATCTGACTCATGACCTTTGGTGACCTTTGGTGACATTAAGTATTGGCACCCTTTTTGAGGCACTTCCCAGTACAGGATTTGGACCAAACTGACAGAGTACACTCACCTGGTGATACTGAACACAACCCTGTTAGTGGCTAACGGTTAGCATGTTGCTAATTGGAAGTAGCTCTAGGAAGCTCGGACAAACTTCTGCTTTACAGAGTCTTTACCTCCTTTATACAGAATGCTCCACTATAAATTTGGGCCACGTCACGTAAAGCATCTCCAAGCTAGGAGGTGTCAAACATCCAATGCTTTTCAATGGGGGCGAAACCCCTTATACTCCCTAGAAATGCAGGCCCACATATGGCTACAGTATATTCAAGTTTGAAATTCTACTTCTGCTTTGTTAAATGATTCAGTGTTTAGAATGAGTTAGGAAATGTTTGGTGCCTTACCCTCAGTTTTTCTTCTTCTAATCATTCAGCTATTGTTCTTTCATGTTCAAATTCTTCAACTCTTTCAAATTCTTCAACTTTTTCAACTTCTTCAATGCTTTTCAGCTATTTTTTCTCTTCTTCAAAGATCTTCTGCATCTTTTGCTCAATCATTCAGCTATCTGCATTCACAGTGCATTTTCGCAGGAAATGCAAATTTTTCTAGTTATGTTTCATTCCACTCAAAACAGAGAAACTTTTTCTTGCCTTTTGGTTCCTTTGCTGTCCGGTGGAGCTCCTCATTCGTTCTAGCTGGATTCTCCAGGTGTTAAATTGCCTCCAATCTGGTCCAAATGAAGGTTCACACCTGGTATTAAAATCTCGGTGACCACAGTTACCCTCTTGAAATAAACATTGTCATGGTGTTTGTTATTTTGGCTTTAAAATCTCCTTGTGGAGGTTTAAAGGCCCCATGATGACATTGCAGGTTAACAGGAGACTCCTGTTAGCATATTACGGCCTGCTCTGAGGGTGAACTCGGGTTGTTTCGACTGTCCTCCGCTGGTAGACTATTTTCTCTGCAGTGATTTTCAGTCTTTTAAGACTTCTTTAAATCCACTGCCTGCCCGAAATGCTGCCACGATCTACTTTCTAAAGGCTTCATGCAGCTCCTTTGATCTCACTGTGCTTTCCGCTCTTGATCAGGCGCCGACCAAATTAAACGTCTGAGCTTTAAACACGGCCAACCCCCTTCAAGAGGCTGAGTAGCGATGTGGACCTGATGTAAAACATCTGCATTTGTTTTTATCTTACAAAGAAATTTAACATTTTTAATTTCTCACTATTGTTAAAATTTAAATTACATCCATATCTGTTCATATACATTGGAAAAACACAAAGTGTTCCTACTTTTTACAAGACCTTATAGTTACAGTATTCCAGATGGATGTTTGATCGCTGCAGATTAGCTGACTGCAGCGTTTATGTTAAAGGCTCTTAGTTTAGGTATTTGTTTTGTTTTATTAACCAAAAGACTTGAGCATCATTGCCTGTAGGCGTTCCCTGGACAGATGTCGCAGACTGCCAAACTGATGCTGGACCAAATGTCACTGGCTACCGCTGAAGGTGGTCTGGAAAACAAATTAGGAAAAACATCAATATGTCTGAAGCGTGTTCACACCTATGTTTGTCTCTGTCTGGACACCGTTGGATCCATCAGGACATTCGTTAGTGCCTGGTGCGAACAGACCCGCTCACACGGTATGAGACCCCCAGGCGTTGCTGTCACCAGCCAAACTGGGTTGATGTAAGAGATAAATGCTTCTGAGGACTACGCAGTTAGTTTTTCTGCCTCAGCCAAGGTGAGTGTGGAACGGAGTTTTGAAATATATCTTAGATGATAGAAGGAGATTTTCCAGAGGTGTTTGATATGAGCTTCAAAGGTGAGTTGTGGATCAAATCTTATACCGAGATTGGTGACTGTTGTGGAGAAGGGAATGTCCTGGCCAGAGATGGTTATACCAGTAATGGAGGATGACTGGACTTGGTGTGATGTGCCAACAAGGATTGCCTCGGTTTTGGAGCTGTTCAACTGGAGAAAATTGTGTTTCATCCACATCTTTATCTCCTCCAGACAGGCAGTGAGTTTTGAAGATGATGATCCTATTGTTGAAGCTGCAGCAGAATGAGATTTTATGTAAAGTTGTGTATCATCAGCGTACAAGTGAAATGAGACTCCATGATGGCTGGTGACATGACCGAGGGGGAGGATGTAGATGATGAAGAGGATGGGCCCAAGGACTGATCCCTGGGGGACTCCCCAGGTGACTTTGTGTTGCTGGGAACTTGTATTGCCAATTGAGATGTACTCTGTTCTGTCAGTGAGGTATGATTGAAACCAGTTCAGAGCAGTGTCAGAGAGTCCAGTGGTTTTGTGTAGCCGGTTGAGAAGAATTTGACAATCTACAGTGTCAAAAGCAGCAGACAGATCGAGGAGTACGAGGAGGGAAGGTGAGCCTTTATCTGCTTCCATTCGAAGGTCGTTTGTGACTCTAACCAAGGCTGTTTCAGTGCTATGACCAGAGCGACAACCAGACTGGAATTTCTCAAAAAGATTGTTTTGTTTGAGATGGTCCTGGAGATGGGTGGCAACAACTTTTTCCAGTACTTTAGAGAGGAATGGGAGATTGGAAATGGGCCTGTAATTTGAAAGTGTATCTGGGTCGAGGGTGGGTTTTTTCAGGAGTGGTCTGATTATGGCTGTTTTAAGGGCAGGTGGAACATTGCCGGAACGGAGGGAGTGGTTTATCACATTGGTAATCAGAGGGCTTAGGGCTGGGGCGTTTGCTTTTACTAGAGTTGTAGGAAAGGGGTCAAGGGCACAGGTGGTGGGTTTCATCCTCTTGATGATCTTTTCAACCTCATGCTGGGAGATTTCTGGAAGGCATTGTAGTGGCTGTGAGATTACAAGCTGTGAGTGTTCAATTGGGGCGGGTAGTGCTGAGGAACCAGAAAAGGAAGAGTGGATTGAGTCTGTTTTTGTTTTTGAAAAAGTCCAGGAAATTATTATAGTGCTCTTCTGTAGTTTCTGTAAGTGAGGGGGTTATTGGTTTGAGAAGATGGTTTATGGTGGAGAGCAGCTGCTTGGAGTTTCCAGGACTGTTTCTAATGATGTTTCCGTAGAATTGTGACCATGCCCTTGTGAGTAACTTTGAGTAGTGTTTTTGGTGTTCTCGGAAAGCTTGTTTGGGCACAGTAAGGCCTGTTACTTTGAATCTCCGCTCAATAGCACGCCCAATTGCCTTAATTTTACGCAGCTCCATGGTGTACCAGGGGGCTGATCGGGAGAAAGTGACTGTTCTGGTTTTCTGGTAATCTAAATCTAGATTATGCGGTGCAGATCACCATTTAGAGCAGAGATTGCTTCTGAAGATGAGTTTTTACACGCTGATAACATTGCAGAAACCCAACCCATAAACCATACTTTCATTCTTATTAAATTGTTGTCTCTGTATTTGACAAACTAAGGCTGAATCACATTGCCAAACTTGTGACTTTATTAAAATGTAAAATTAGTATTACTTTATATGTAGATGCTTAACACCATGTCTATCTTTGTTTAAGAGGCAAAAAAAATAACTTTCGGCATGAAACATTTATTTATTTACACATTTGTTTACACATTGTGTAAACATCAGGGCGTTATGATTAGTGATTTAGCCATTATTGGCCAGAGTTTAACATTTTATGGCACCAGGATGTTTTCATTCCAATTCTGAAAAGTGCTTGAAAAAAAAAAAAAAAAAAAAAATTTTGTACAATCATGTTTTTTACCAGTGTCATTTATTGCAAAATTGCATATTAAAATGCCCAAATAGGCTTTTACACTTTCAGAAACAAAAAGATAAAATAGCCAATTAATCTCGAGTTAACTATTGAAATTATGCGATTAATCGCGATTAAAAATTTCAATCGTTTGACAGCAGTAGTTTTTATTACTGAATCTGTCTGATGTTTTTTTAAATAGTCTGTTGTGTTGTATTCTATTATTATTATTATTATTTCTAGGTTATTATAGATTTTTAAATCCAGTTTAAGTCCAAACTTAGCTTTGCATGTAAGCATCATGATGTACCATCTCTACTGCCTAAAATTGGCCGCTACAAGCAGAGGTATAACGGCTTTGTTTATATCGAGCTTCAGACTCCTACACACGTCACAAGCTTTTTTTTAAGCCCTTAGGAAATTGTGTTAATGTCTTCTTTATGCATTCTTTAAGGAAAGCTCTTAAGCCCTCCTGCTTTAGCCCACAGTAGACAGCATTTATTTGTTTTTGTGTCAGCAGCGTAGACCTGTTCAGGGGAACGAGCAGCTTCATTAATAAAAGGAGGTCCCAGGCGCCGTGTGAGAGGCTGCGGGGCTGCGCTCCTGTAAATCATGAGTGAACTCCCATGCTGCTCCGAGGCTGAGCCCAGACCTCAGGCTAATTCATTGCCATGAGATTCCTCCAACATGAGAGGTTGGGGAGTGAAGGAGGGAACGCATGGAGTCTGGAGCCGTTCCTGTCGATGTGTTAGTGAGCCTGAAGTGCCAGTCCGTGGAGTCATTCGATAGCTCCTTGTCTGTCGGATAGTTTTTGTTTGTGGTCTTCCTTCTGACTGTGGACGTTCTGCCAGGAGGGAAGGTGGAGCCTGCGGGGTTACGCGGCTTTGCGGCAGCGGCGGAGGAAGGGCCGGATCGTGGCGTGCTGCTGTTCCCCGAGATTTGCACGATGGAGCTGCAGCTTCTTGCCTCCGGCTCCCCGGACCTGGATGTACTCGGTCATGTGTTTCACAGCCTGCTGGGTGCCGTGCACGCCAACCGTCGCAACGCCGCCTCGCTCTATGACCAGGTCAGACCGAATGGCTCTTCCTCTTTGTGTTGGTGTTCACAGCCTCGAAAATCTGACCTAACCCTTCCCTCTGGTTTCTCACAGGGAGGAGTCAAAGCCATCCTTTGTAGCTTTCACAACATCCTCAGTCAAACCGACCTCTCCTTTAGAGGTTTGTCATTTATTTGCTCCTGAACCAACAGAACATTTTTCAAATGTAGGACGTCTTCTTTAAGTTTATATTTTTCCCAGGCATGACGTTTAAACTTGGCCTCCAGGGTTCAAGCATAATATTTTGCTCAGACATTGGGTTACTCTGTACCCAAGTAGGTTCTTGAGGTTAAATTAACCTTTTATAAATATACCTTTTTGTTATTATCTTATTCTTTATTATTTTTATTAATTGTTATTTACTTAGGAATCACCTCAATGTCTGTGTTTTGTCTTTTATTCGCCGTCCCTTGCAAAAGTATTCATGCTCCCTCAGCATTTCACATTTTTTCACATTACAACCACAAAAGTTCAATGCATTATATTGGGATTTTATTTACTAGATCAAGACAAAGTAGCACATATAAGTGAAGCGGAAGGTAAATTGATTAGTTTTTTTGAATTTTTTTATGACATTTGAAAAGTGTGGCATGCATCTTATTCAACCCAGTGTACTGTGATACCCCTAAAAACATCCAGTGCTACCAACAGCCTTCAGAAATCGCTTAACTTTTAGATAATCTCAGCATTAATACAAATGTTTTGTGAGGACCTAAGCAGTTTGTTTGGACAGATCAGGCAACTAACAGCATCCTGGGATCCTGGGATTCCCATGCTCCTGCAACCTGTAACCCCTGCAAATACAGATAAGTTCTCAGCGTTTCATTTATAGCGATGATACACATCAATTTGAGATTAAAACGATCCTCTGATCAGACGCAGCTTCTTCTAGACCATGCGAGCGGAGAGCTTGGCGTGTGTTACCTGTATTTGTTCGAATGAAGCCGGGTGGAAGCAGAAGCTGATGCTGGGAAAGTCAACCCTGACCTGTTCCTTGTTTGCAGCTCACTGCTGTGGAGAGTTAATCGAGTTAACCTTGGAGCAAGCAGTAGTTTAGGCTCTGGGAAGTTCACATGGTGATGTACGGCATGTTGCTTTGGTCTGTCAAAATTAAACCTCGTTTGCAAATATAAGAACGATCTAAACATGAATCTTCCTCCCTGTCTTTTATATTTATGTCATGGGATGTGTCCTAAATGAATGACATCCCATACTGAGTACATAACCTTATAAACAAAATCTAATTTGGTAATCGGAGTCATACTGTAATGTTACACGCAAAGTTCATCCATAAGACATAATAATAACATTCTTGTCTTTACTAATTTCAACAGTTAATTAGTTCTAGCGTTTAATGCACAAAAACACAGATTTTACCTCGGTTTTATTTAAAACACAACAATTAAAGCCAGTGTGGAAAAGCTATGAGTGATAAATTTAAGTTCCCTCCATTATTTCCAAAGCTGGTAGAAGCCACTCTCACAGCAATAACCCCTCAGCAAGCGCTTTTCTGGGTGAATTTATCGGTCTCATTTTGTTTAGATTAGACCAGTTCGATTCGGTTTTATTTATATAGCGCCATTTCACAACACACGTCATGTCGAGGCACTTTACAAAGTCAATTCAATCAAATCCTGCAGACCACATGGCAACGATTTTCTGGAATTGCCACCTGCAACACGAGCACACTGCAGAGACCGCTAACAGAGAAGGTCCCACAGAGGATCGGTTATTTAAGCTTCACCCGCTGCTTCGTTTCTTTGTAGAACTGTGGCAAGCAGCAAAGATCTACTGAGTTTTTCCACAGACAGCTGTCCTTACTAAACATAACTTGTTCATTAATTATCCTGTGGGATGAGCTGCTTGTTTTTCCCCTCTTGAGGTTTGATTAAAATAATTTTGAAATCCACTGTCGTTTTGATTATTTACATTATAATGACTGAGATGAGCAACGGCAGGCAGACTGTTCAAGCAATACTCAATAAATGAATGAGGCCAGTTTGGTCTGACAACATTTTTGATGTGAAACACAAATGTAAATGAGTCTTGGGGTGTACGCCCTCCTGTTTTCAGCTCTAGTGACGTTCCTGAGGAAGACTGAGGAGCTCAGCAAGACAGGTCACAGATGAGTTGTGGAGCAGATTAAACCTGGGTTAGGAAATAAAACAATATCCCAACCTTTGAAAATTGTACAGATCTCTGTTTTATCGTTTAGAATATAAATAGTGGGGATCTGTAAACCTACCAATAAATGGCCATCTTAGGTGAGAGAAGCAATTAACAGGAAAACTGACAATATTTTAATATTTTAAGTAATAGCCATCTGTACATATATTCTAAATACGTGTAAACTCTGTTATAATAACAACCATCTGTATATTATGCTATTGCACATATCTGTAAAAACTCTATTTATAGTAATATCCACCTTTTATATTATATTCAGTACATATCCAGCTGTAAATTTAGTTCACAATACTAATTATCTATATATTAGATTTGTCCTATGAATATAATATAATCAGTAAAATTCTGTTTATAATAGTATCCATCTCTATATTTATTCAGTAAAAACCCATGTCCTGTACTTATGGAACCATTGTTTATCCTGCACTTGCTGCTATTGCACTTCTGGTTAGACCTAAACTGCATTTCGTTGCCTTGTACCTGTACCTGTGTAATGACAATAAAGTTGAATCTAATCTAATCTAAAAATGCCTGACACGGAGGTGTACCTTTCAGCATCTTAGACATAAGCATAATGATGTGTTAGAACAGCCTAGTCAAAGTTCCTGCCAGGCTGAGCTTTAGATATTTTCCAGAGAACATTGGTCAAAGAGAGAGACAAAAAAAATAGTGATGTAGCCCATGAGCTTTGCAGCTGAAGCTGGAGCGACAGGTGGAGCTGCAAAACATGGAGAGAGAGGAGTCATGCCGCACTTTTCAGATCTTTATTTGTAAATCAACCGTCTCCCTCCAGCTTACGGCGAGGCCCCACAATGTTGATTTGTCACAATAAACGACCAAACGCATGGAGGTTTGTGGTTTTAACCTGACAAAATGTGAAAAAAGCGTAAATACTTTGGCAAGACACTGTAGCTAAGGAGCTTTTTTTTTTTTTTTTTTGACAATAAAACAGATGTGATTGCGTCATGTGTTTTGAGTCTGTGGTGTTTTCGTGTGTTTATGCATCATGATCTTTGTCGCCGGCGTCTAGATTGCCAGACCGTGCTGGTGGAGCTGCTGGTTGCCATGTTGAGCCAGCGCATCACGGCGGAGGAGCTGGCCCTGTTGATCCGCCTCTTCCTGGAGAAGACCCCGCCTACAGTAAATACCAGAACACCTCCTCAGTCACTCAGCAGCGTTCTGTTTGCTTACGTGCAGCTTGTGCTCGCAGTGACAAAGCTCAGTTTATTAACAGCAACGAGGCGTCGCGTTTGAGACACGCTCCCTGTCGCAATCACTTCTCACTTCATGTTTTACCGGAGTTGACACCAAAGTGTGCGCGAAGAGATGTGACGCTGCAGCTCATTAGCACAAGTTTGTTTAGTCAGAAGCCTGCAGAAGGGTGCTGTTCACAGCCTCACTTCATTTTATCCATTTCTAAAGACGTTTTATTTTTACCTGTCAGGTTCTTCTGTCGACGTGTGATTAGTTAACGTTAAAGGGGACATATTGTGCTTTTTAATTCTTCCTTTTCCCGTTTAAATAATTCAGTTGTGGTCTATATAAAGCAAGGCTTTGGTCTGTATTCCTCGTTATTGTTGCCCCACAAGCCCCTCTTTTACCCCTGTTCTGAGGTGCGCCTGAGAGCAACTCGTTTTGGTGCTGTTTCTTTAAATCTAAAGGACCCACTTCACACTCCGCCCCGTTCGGCCATTTTCGTGGTATGCTGGGGGACGGTGTAATGAATTGCGTGGGTTAAAACACCCAACGAACAAACGTTATACTTCAGCTCGGTGAGAAATAAAAATAGGGGATTCACGAAATTTGCTAGCTAGAAGTTCACGGTCTTTGTTAAGCAGCTCCACAGCAAATGCTGTGACGTAATAGTTTGCAAAACATAACGGAGAACAGAGGAAACTGAATGGCTTGGAAAAATATGACCCGAACTAAATATAAAGACATGTATGCAGCTCTGGGACAGATGACATTCACATTTTCTGCACTCCTAGAGACTCCGAGCACACAAGAAAATGTATCTAAGGGCTAATAAAGTGGGTTTTGCATGATCTTTCCCTTTAAATGAAGGTTTACAAACAATCACTCACACCATACCAAGAATCAATTAGTCCTATAATCTATAACACATCAATCTGAAGGATTAATCCTTTTCCTGCCTTTGAGCAACCTTTTCACACATTTATAGAATCAGAAGGTTTCTATAAGTTTTGTTTTTTTAGATCAATACCAACACACTTAGAAATGATTGTATATAAGTAAAATTAATAAAGAAACATTAAATTAAAATTATGATCAAGCTAAGCTCTAGTTACTAATGATGTACCTAAAGAAACACAAACTAAACTAAACAGCAGCTACTGAACCGGGGGTGTTTTATGATGTTCATAATATTATTGATTAAAGTCTAAGGCTACGTTCGCACTGCAGCCTGAAGTGACCCAATTCCGATTTTTTTTGCCCATATGCGACCTGGATCTGATCTTTTCTGAACGACACAGATCGGATTTTTTCAAATGCGACCCAGGCCACTTGGATATGTGGTCCTGAATCCGATACGTGTCTGTGTCTGTATGGCCAAATCGCATTCATCCGACCTACACGTCATTGATACTTGACAAACGTCATTGATACGGTAACAAGCACCCGTTGCAAGTCAATACATCCCCACGGCAACGCGTTTACTCGCTGCTATGGCCGCCGAAGATGTGTGTTTTTACATGAGAGCGCTAAAGAGATCCGTTCAGACGCACATAAAGGTTGCCTTTGTCATTCGAAAATTATGAATGAAGTCCGTATCAGTAAAGCCGCACACATCGCTAAAATTTGGCTCTCCTTCTTTTTGATATTCTTAAAAAGATTGCGTTGGTAATGTGTTAACGTAAAGAACGCAAGATACGCTGCAGCATTACGATCCCTGTTTACTTCTGCAAACAATGAGCACGCTTGCTACGTATGACGTCATCGCATCCTCTACCGCGCATGCGGGACACTTAGGTGTATGAATGCAGTTCACACAGGAGATCACATACAAGTCGCATATATTTGGAAATGTGAACGGACACACGCAAAAAAATCAGATTTCACAAAAAAATCGGAAGTGAGCATCAAGGCCTGCAGTGTGAACATAGCCTAAGATTCATGAAGAGTTCATCGGTATCTCTGAACTGTAAGGACATTTTGAGTCGTTATACCTCCGTTAAGGTAAGACGGTGAAGAAAGCCAAACCGATGGACCCGACTTTCATATTCAACGTTGATGCATCAGCTGTGAGCACCAGAACTATCTGGGGTAGAAAGGAAAACGGCGCCTTGCTTTAGATGTAGACGTTTACTCTGATAAAACCAACCTGTGTTTCTGCCCATTCGGTTGCGCCTCGCTTCGCCTCGCTTGGCTGTAGTCGGTTCTCCCATACAGGCTCTGTCGGTCTCTTCTGCAATCTCTGAACATCCAGAAAACCCAGAATACCCAGAAGTTAGGCTGAACATGAGGTCCAAAATGGTTCACGGTGGATGAGTGTAAGGATCTTACACAGCTTATCACAAAAATAGACAAATGAAGCGCAGCATGCGACACAAATAAAACATTTACTGTAACTGAATCTGGTGGTTTAAGCTCCTCTCAGGGAGGGGAACCGTCCAGAGGGGCAGACTAACCAATCAGAGGCAGATCCTGGGTGACACTATGTCGCCTACTAGTACCAATTACAACAGGGATTCTTGGATTTTATAATTTATTACCCCGACCCAAATATTGTTTTGTAGTTTCATGCACAATCTTAGTGCGGCTAACCTTTTCTAATGTTTAACCATTCTACTGAATTAAAAGACAAGTTCAAAGGGACATGTTTTATTGCGTTTTAAAGTTTCCTGATGCAAATCATTTCAGGAGGGTTAAAGGTCAAATCTGCCACGTTGGTGTGCTCATAGCCTACCCTTTAATCTGCTGTGTTTATAGGCTATATTACTGAGGGGTATCCTGCAAATTGTCGAAGCCAACATGAACATGGAGCCTCTTCACTTCCTGACCTTTCCGATCCTCCACGGGGCTTCAACGCCCGGAGGCTCGGCCCCGGGCTCCAGGCAGACCTCTGCTGCCGCAGGCAAAAGCGTCAGCGTGCTCTGGAAGGGGAAACTTTCTCCCGGCCGCAGGGAGGGGGAACCAGAGTACCGACCGAGCCACCTCTGGTCTTCACCCTGGCACACGGCCCCCCTTCACTTGCCTCTGGTAGGTCAGAACTGCTGGCCCCACATGGCCCCCGGCTTCAGCGCCTCGATGTGGCTGCGGGTGACCGAGCTGGAGGACAAAAGCGAGGACAAGGGTTCGTTGCATCGAGATTCTGCTTGAATGAAGATGAACACGCTCTCAGATTTGCTTCATGTTTTTTTTTTTTTTTTTTTTTTCCCCCAGACGAAAGCATCGGCCCTGCGGCGGAGTCCCATCACGCCTCGTCTCCGACTGGAACAAAAGCAGCAGAAGAAAGCCTCGTTCATATTCTCTCCATGGGCTCCAAGGCGCTGATGCTTCAAGTGTGGGCAGACTTCTCTAAAGGCTCTCTCACCTTCAGGTGGGCGCTCCAGCTTACACCACAGGTTGAAGGTCCTCTGAGCCGAGCTGGCCGCTGTTTCTCGGGTAAACGGCTGCCGAGCTTTCAAGTGTTTACGCTTCTTTGCTCGCAGGATTTGCATCGACCCAAACGACGAGATAAAAGCGGGGCTGCTGGCGCAGGCAGAGTCGGGCGAGGGGTTGTTCAGACGAGGGCGGTGGCAGCACCTCGGCCTCACATACAGCCAGCAGCCCGAGGGCAAGAAGAACGTCCACGGCCGAGTCGTCGTCTGGGTGTGTGGCATCAGGTAAGAGCAACCTGTCTGAAATACGCAAAGGTTTGGCTTTGTGGTTGTCACTCATTAACAATTAAAGTTACATACTTTATTTTTTTTTTATCAAGGAAATCTGAGGTTTCTCTGGACTACGCTCTGCCTCGCAAGTCCAGCTTATCATCTGACAGTAACAAAACCTTCTGCATGTTGGGCCATTGCGCTGTGTCCTCCGAGGAGCTGGTAAAGCAGGCCGAGCGCTGGAGCATGGGCACCGTGCTTCTCTTCAATGGTAGGACCCCTCTGATATTTACGGTGCCTTGCCTCTATCAGGTTTTCTTCTAGTCTTTATCTCTATCCATCCACTTATAGAACCTCACCAGCGTCTATTGCCCTCCAGAAAACAAAGTAAGCCCACAGCATGATGCTGCCACCACCGTGTTTCACCATAGGGGCCCCAAAGAGTTTTTTTCTACAATGCATATTGCTTTGTGTGTCGATCAAAAAGTCCCCTTTTTGCTCCAAACCTCATTCCTTACCTTGTACTTCATGAAGCGTTTTGTTAAACAGCTGGATGTACGCTAAGATAAAGTTAAACACAGATTGATATTGAAGTGCAAAATGGTTGCATCATTGTGTTTTTTTAGATAAATAAGCGTAACGGGCTGAACACACAGGCATGGCTTGCTAAAATTGTCAGTTTATGATTGTAATCTTACAATATGCTGAAAATTTAAGGGGTATAAATACTTTTTTCAAGGCACTACATCTTAATGAAATGATGCTCTAGGAAAATATTAGGTTTTTGGCCTCATTCAACTCTAAACTCTTTTCTGTTTTTTCTGCTGTACGTAGTCTGACCTCACTGCTGCCCCCTAGTGGTAGATTCAGTAGACTGTATCCTGACGCTGACGCGCAGGATTTACATTAAAGATTGGGACTGAGTGCTTCTCATGCTGCTCCCATGACCCTGTGAATAGCAGTCTGAGCACTGATGTTTTCCCACAAGCTTGTTGGATTCGGGGCAGGAAGCAGCAGGGCGAGCACCTTTCAGTAACAAGACGATTCAAAGTGCTGTACAGCGTCTTCTTGGAAAAAGAAACAAGCAAGACACCAAGAGAAAACATCAGGTGCACCATATGGCACCTTAAGGCCTCCATATTGCAGGATTGCCATATACACTTGCATTAAAGATTATTGATGCAGTAGTCTTTAAATGGATAAGTCATGACATTTGTACTTGGTTGAATTTAAACGTCTTAAATAAAAAAGTTTAAATAAAAAAGAGAGAGAGAAGGAAGAAATTCACTCTTGTGTTGTTTACTTGCCCGTGTCAGGGTCGCGAATAGGATCTGAGGAGGCCTTCTTCCTGTACTCCAGCGGACCAGACCTCACGTCAATCATGCCCTGCAAGTACGGCAAGTCAAGTGGCTCAATCTCCAAGTTCGTCTCTCAGGAAGGCCTGGAGTGCGAGCACGTCTGTGAGATTCTGATGAAGAACAAAGACATCGACACGACAGCACTGGTTGTAAGTCTTTTCTCCGCCAATAGCAAAGAACTCGGCTATTGACGCTGATGCAAATATGTCACGCTTGTTATTTATTTTATGCCCTGCCACTTCTATTCATGTTGCATATGAAAGTTTCAGTAGTGGCGGTGTAATATTTCCTGTAGATTTTCTGAGATGCAATCATTTTTATGAAAATAGTTACGACAGTGAACATTAAACATTAATGAATTGGTTAATAACGCTGCTAATTGCAATGTCAAGTATAAATGCCCCCATTGCTGACTCTTTAGTATTTAAAACAAAACAGATGAAATATGTTACCGCATTTCGGTTGAAGTGATAATTGCGATGGCATTTTGTGTCCCTCGACAGGAGAGCTTGGCAATAGTGTACGCCCCCAGCAGTCCCAGAGTCTACACAATATACGAGCCTGTGATCAGACTAAAAGGCCAGGCCAGGACGGTGGTCACCCAGCGGCCCTTCAGCTCCAAGGAGGTGCAGAGCATTTCCCTGGACGCAAACGCGTTTAGATCCCTGCTTCCCGCCGAAACCCACGGCCTGCAGAGTGTCCTGCACAAGATCGGGGGGACGGGCAACTTTGTCTTCCTCTTTGCACAGGTACTACATAAAAGCAGCCACTCTTGTTATTGGCCATATGTTTTATAAGCATCGTTCTTGTAAGCAGTCCTATTGGTTTCTATTTTTTTTCTTGTTTATTGAACAAAAGAAGTGAATAATTTGAACAAGAACGGCTGTTTCTTTTTTTTTTTTTTTTTTTTTTTTTTTTTTTTTCCAGTGTCCTGTCTAGCACTATGGCAATAGGAATTGATATCTCAATGCCAGATGGAGCTCGACAGATTTTGCTTTTACAAGTGGAGCAAACAGCTTTCGCCATAGTGCTCCACTTGATTTATGCTTGTAAATAGCTTTATTATGATTCCTGCAAGGAGAATTTCAAATTATATGGACATGACAATGGGAGAGTAAAGGAAGAACAAAAAGTGAAAGAAAAGAAAAAAAAAAAAGTAGAGGTGAAAGTAAGAGGAGATAAAAGGAAGAGAATGATAAAATGTCCTCTGTCTGCTCCATCACCTGGAAAGAGACACAAAAAGAACTGCACAACCAACAGACATAAAGCAACAGATACACTCGAATAACACCTAGGTGCCATTGCTAAATCATATATATTATTATGTAAGCTGACATGTGTAATGTGATATTTGAAAAAAGAACGTGACACAACATAAATAAATAAATAAATTATAAGATTACTGTATATAAGTGAACACTTAATACCTGGGACCCAGCACCAGTGGGAGATGTGAAAGTGCACTAGTTTAGGTGAAGATTATCCAGAAATAGCTTGATAGTGATTGTGGAGAACCAAAGACCCACCTTCCCCGAGCACAGAGGCAGGCGTCAGGGGACCCGTAGCCCCGGACTCCCAAAGGGGTCCCTAAAGCAGGTCGCCCAGGAGGGGCCGACACAGGATATCTGCAACCCCCCCCCCCAAGGAAGGAGCAGAGACGACCCCGAGGAAATCCCCCAGCCACCGCAATGCCGACGCCCTCAAGAGCCGCGGAGACGAGCCCGTGGGCTCCGCCGGCAGCCAGCCCCGCTGAAGTGGTCCCGGCCATGGGCCCTGGGGGCCAGAGGCCCCAGGGGCGCCCCGCCCCCGTGACGAGGGCCCCGGCCGCCCCCCGGGGGGCCAGGCCCCGCGAAGAGGCCGCCAGGAGCGGGCCGGCGCACGCCCGGGAACCCGCCCCAAACCCGAAGCCAACTAACGCGCCAGGGGGCCAAGGCGCCCGCCACAACGAAGTGGAGGAGGGCAGGACGTGGGGGGATGGGCTCCGCACCTATCGGAGACTTGAGATGTTCTTGGGAGAGGGAGCGGACCACACCCATACCTGAAAAAAAAAAAAAAAAAAAAAAAAAAAAAAAAAAAAAAAAAAAAAAAAAAAAAAAAACTCATTCACCCCATCCCTCCCTTGTGCCCCACTCGCCACACACAAAAAAAAAAAAAAAAAAAAAAAAAAGACGCTGTACACACATTCCCACATAACACTCACATCCAACACTGACCAAAGGGGGGGGGGTCACCCCAAATCGACTATACGACTGCTTGTGCCCGACCCCCGGCCCCGGCCCCCGACCAGACGCCCCCCGGACCGGGCCCCCCCAAGAGGGCGGGCCAACACGACCCGCACGAGCCACCCGGCCAGAGCCCCCCCCTCCCCCTAAATACCTAATAAACCCACTCCCTCCCCCCACCTTACCCTTGCCATCCCTGCCCCCCGAAACGGCTGTTTCTTAAGGTGTGCTTATGTTGTATAGCAGCTGGAAAGCAATCAGATACTCAATGTTACATTACTTCCACGTTACAGTTTGCTCCTTTCCCTTGGCGTAAACGCTGCTTTTTTTGTGCATCATTTTATTTAGTTTTTTTAAAGAGTGGTGTGAACAGGGCTTTCTGCTTTCTTCTGTCTCCCTTGTCTCTGGGTTTTGCGGCGTCCAGACGGTGGAGCTGAGTGACTGCGAGAAGACCCAGGCTCTGGCCCTGCAGGTGCTGCTGTCTCTCTGCAAGCACAACCAGCACCGCATCCATGAAATGGACTGCTACCATGGTTACTCTATGATCCACCAGGTCCTCATCAAGTCCAAATGCATCGTAGGATATCACATGCTGAAAGTGAGTCGCACTCTGAACCCCTCTGCCGGTCCTGTCCCGCTATGCTCCGCCGCCTGTTTGTTGTTTTTCTTCGCGCCGTGGAAACGATCCGGCCCGACGGACCGGTCCGTCTCCGAGCCGGTGTCGGTGGCCCTGCTGTTACGTGACCCTCTGGCTGCGCGTGTAATAGAGCTGGGCTGAAACCGATTCTGTCTGACTTGATGAAACGCTGAGCTCCCACAGACGTCTCCAGCACCTCTGATTGCCTTCCTCTCCTTAGGTTTCTACATCTTTTTATTGTGAGCAGAGAACTGTGTTGATTAGTGATAATACCGGCTCATAATTATTCCAATGTGAAAGGGAACATGCCGTGCTGTCACAATTTTTTTTTTTCTCACTCCATTTTGTGTTATTCTAATCAAGCTGTAAATTAAATCTCTCTTTTCAGGGAACCTGTTTAATGCAACTCTTCAGCCTTGCCATCCTATTTAATGTCTAGTGTGTCAGATTTTAAGATGGTAATATGTATTCCAGAAGCTACCAGAGTCTTAAAGGACTGAGGATTTATGACCACTGCAGTGAGGCTGGAGACAGATCAGACTTTTATCCATGCTGCCAAGGCTGCTTAGTGTGTAAATGTCATCCATTCGTGATGGAGTCGTAAGCCCTGCGATAATTTAATTGCAAATCTATGGATTTTTCTTGCTGTCTTTGCATCTGCATCAATCTGTGTGCCTGATTAGTCCGAGCAGCACTCAAGCCCTGACACATGCTGTCTTCGTAGACTCTGCTGGACGGCTGTTGCAGTGGATCGGTCCTCGTCCTGGGGGACGACGGTCAGTTTCGATTGGACCCCGAGTCTGTCGCTGTGGTTCAGGATATCCGGCTGCTCTCAGATATTCTGCTGGACTGGAAGATATGGGCCAAGGCTGAGGTGAACACACAGATGGGCTTTTTTTTTTTTTTTTTACACGCACAGCTGTTCTTAACTCAAGAGCAAACTCACCGTATTTTTCCCAAGTGCGTAATATCACTCCGCCCCTTCACGTACACAGCTCTCTATCCTTCTCTGTTGGGAGGACAGAGTAGTTGGACTACACTGCCCTGTTTCTAACATAAGGGCAAAATAAACCTAACTTTTATATTGAATTAATTTATTAAGTTTATTGTTGCTAGCGCGTACTCCGGACGCGGGCTATCTAAAGGCTCCTACATACTCGGGCGTACTGCGCGCATACTGTGAGCTTGGTGGACTCCGCGGACGTTTTGTCCTTCATAGTCGAGCGTACTGTTGCCTACATTTATTGTGATAATTTCTTACAATTCCCACATTTTCTGCCAGTGGGACGAAGCGGCAGAACAGATGGTAAAATGTGAGATTAGCTAGCTGAGCACCTAGAGCCGTTTCTTTTCCAGCAGGCTCCCACCTCTCAGTGAGAACAGAGGGACTGTGTCTAAACTAGTTTGCAATCATTTTTCAGATAAAGTTTACTGCACGCATTTGTTAAGTTTATGGCCGTTACCAGTGGTAACTGGTAATAATCATTTCATTTGCCAGGGGGTGCACTAGAGGTCAGAGATTAACACTCAACAGTGACGTCTACTTAAACCTAAATCCGTCCGTGGTCACTGGCCTGCTGCTGGAAAATTAGGTCTGGTCACTTCAGTCCAAATTCCTTTACTCCTCCAGCATAAGCCTCTTGAAATGCTTTTTGTCAATAAATGTTTTTGTCTGACTCCTCCATTTACATCCGTATGTTTAAATGATGTTCACGCCAGGGGTGTGACTTTGATGTCACGAATCATGAATTCATTTGATGAATAAGCGCTGCTAGGCCTAAGGTGCACAAGAATAGTGCCTGCCTAAATCTCAGTGTAATTATGCCCATGACCTACATCCCTGTTTCTTTTGTTAGTGTGGTGTGTGGGAAACTCTGCTCGCTGCTCTAGAGATCCTCATCAGGGTGCACCACCCGCATCAGGTCTACAACATCCGCCAGTTCCTGAACGCCGAAGTCGTGCATCGCTTCCTGCTCACCTGCCAGGTGTTACAGGTAGCCCAGCCCTATAATTCTGCTCCAGTGCCGCCCCACTTCCTCTCATTCGCTGTTACTAAGAATGCGTTTCTATCAAGGAGCACCGGGACGACCATCTAAAAGCCATCCCTCAGGAAGTGTGTCTGTCCTTCATCAAAATTATCCAGGAAGTGCTGGGCTCTCCTCCGGACATGGATCTGCTGAAGCTCATCTGTAACTTCCTGCTGGCCGTGCACCCGCCCACCAACACCTACGTCTGCCACACTCCGTCCAGCTTCTACTTCTCGCTGCACATAGGTAAGGAGGCGGTCCGGCTGAACACAGCACCGGTAAATCAAAGCCCCGTCGATTCAACCCGCTGCGCTCTCTTCGATGTCGCCGTTTCTCAGATGGGAAGCTGTACCAGGAGAAGGTGCAGTCCATTATGTACTTGAGACGCTCCAACAGCGGAGGAAGGTCTGCCAGCAGCTCGGTCATGTCCCTCTCCCCGACTGTTTTCGCTGACGGTCTCCATGAAGGTACACATAGAGGATTAAATACGAATAATCAGTTTGATCCAGACAAGAACATTAGCCAAGACTTCTGCGGTCTAAATTACACTAAAAGCAGGCAAGATGCTGTGGTTTATAGCTGTATTAGCTCAATTTGCTCTCTCTGGGGAATCACACATGTCTTTTTAGCATTATGGATATGTTAAAAAGATCAAATATAGGAATTTGATTGTGCTTGTCAAGCAGTCACTGTTCTGTATTTTTGAGGTTTGCTTTACTTGATTATGAAAGGAACTGAAGAACTGGCCATGTCGGCCTAATCCTCATCCCCACACCGACGGCCAGCCTCTGAAGTAGCCTGATATATTTTATTTAGTATATGCAATGTGCATGACAGTCCCATAATTCCTCAGGCTGAAACAGAAAGGGTCACTCCTTGCAGCCAGTAAATAAGACGAGAAAAAAACACGTCATGATCATGAATGGAAAGCAGCTCACACACCTCCAAATTGCACCTACAGGCAAGTTACGGACAAACCAGTGAAAGTTGTGACTTCTTCTGACTTCGATTTAAATGCAAAATGTTCTTGGTAAATTGTACAAGAGACGTCTTGGGATCGTTGTCAGGGAGGAACAGGAGAGGGGCGAACAACACGTGTGCAATGGTTAATAGGGTTTATAATATAATTTTTATAATTTAACAGTCACACCATGCGCACCTAATTGTACTCTCTGCAACGTGTTGCACCTTTAAGACAAATAACGTCTGCCGCATCCTGCCTTACCGATGAAAACCCTGTTGACGTTTTCCCATGGCTGTAACTGATGGTGAAGGTGCAGAAATCTCCCACATTTACATAGAAAACCTTCAGACTGAGGAAACCAGTGCAGGTTTGATACCTGTGGCGGTTCCCTGGTGATGGGATCCCAAAGCAGAAAGCTTGAGAACGCTCTTGATTACCTTCAGACTAAATGGAGGTTTTCCTGATTTGCCACAATCCAGCAGCTGGTGTTGGGGATCTTCTAGACTGTAACATAAATTAATCCTGTGTGAAATTATATCTACGCATAAGCATGGGTGCTTAAGACAAAAAGAGCAATGTGGCATTCTGTAAGATATGTCAGGATATATACAGAACACCTGAACAAGTTCTCACCTGGTGTTTTTTTTTTTCAGGCCTTCTTCACGCTCCTTCGCCTGAACACGGAGGGGATGATCAGTCCCTACGGCCCCCCAGCTTGGCTCCATCTCCGTACTCCTCGCCTCTGGTGACGCCTCGGCTCGGCCACGGCAGCTCGGGCGAGGCGGCCGAAGGCAACAGCGTCTCCCTCACCTCTCAGCACGCTCTCGGCAGCACGGAGACCCTCAGGAAGGTCGGCGGGGACGAGCAGCTCCTGAGCAGCTGCGAATCAGCCAAGACGATCTGCGACTCTAAGGAGGAGGGCGCCTCACCGCGCACCCCGTCCATCAGCGTGGAGGAGGAGCGGGACGAGTCGGCAGAGGTCGACAGCCTGGCCGAGGGCAGCGTGGGCGTGGTGGAGTCTGAGGACTGGGCCGGCGAGGAGGCACCGCGTCGCCCGGACAGCCTGAAGGGGATCCAGTCCTTCCAGAGGAGCCACAGCAACCTGACCAGCCTGGGCCTGGCCTTCCCCTTCCCTAACGGCTCATTGGCGGTGTCCCGCTTGCCCAGTGCGGCGGACCGAGCCTCCATGCCTGAAGACTGGGAAAACTACACCTACTCACCCGGCTCTGACAGGACACACAGCAAGGCTGAGACCAATGACAGGTCGCTGCAGCACATCACTCACGACAGCCCTCTCCTGTTCCAGACTCTGTACTAAAGCAGGTTCTGTGTCTCAGGTCCAGTACTGAGGACTGCTCGGTGCTGGTCTGCTGCGGACTCTATGATCTCCTGAGGGGCGTCCTGCTGCTGCTGCCTGACCTCATGCTCGAGGAGGTGATGGACAAGCTCATCCAGCCAGAGGCGCTCATTGTCCTGGTCAATCATCCCTCACCTCTCATCCAGCAGGGAGTCATGAAGGTGGGTCTCTTCTTCAGCTGCTCTTCGTACCTCGCCCGAAGGCTCGCTCTACTCGCGCGTTTCTGTGAACGTCATTCGTTTTCATTGATGTTTTCACCCTATGCAAATGTTGCTATAGAACCGGTCCAGGTAGCTTGACTTTGGTTGGTTGTTTCCGTCTGTATCTCAAATAGTTGCATTAAATTATGTTGTTTGTATTTTAAAACCAGCTGTATAACAGCCAACATGGTGGTGAGCCTCGTCTGGGTTTTTCCCGGGTCTCGTTCTGTGTGCGTTACCGTGGATAATTTGGGTTTACAGACTATTTTGTTCCTTTTTATTGCTTCCAGCTCCTAGACGCCTATTTCAGCAGAGCTCAGAAAGAACAGAAGGAGAAGTTCTTGAAGAACCACGGCTTCTCTCTGCTGGCCAACCAGCTGTACATCCACCAGGGGAGCCAGGGGCTTCTGGAAAGCTTCCTGGAGATGCTGTTTGGTCGGCCCATGGGTTTGGAGGAAGAGTGAGTCTAGGCACTACTTTCATATCAAGCAATTGCTATTTTTTTTTTATCTTTAGCTCACATTATTGTAGAAATGTCACCCATCCATCAATCCGTCATCTACACCCAACTAATCCATGCAGGGTCTCAGGGGCCTGGTTGCCTATCTCCTGCAGATATACATTTAATATCATATCTAGTTTTTTTATTTTTTATGATTTCTTTATTTTTTATTTTACAAACCTCTTTTAAAAACCAATTGAGATTATTGTGAACTTTTTTTTAAACCACATGTGGTCAAAACTACGCATACATTGTTCAAATGTACGCAAACGTCTCCACTATTATATGGGTAAAAGCCCCTAGAGCGTGAAACCTCGACTATATGCCTTTTGTTTACTTGTTGCTTATTGTTTAAATGGGAACAAACACCGTTTTAAGCATCGTCAGGTATTCCTAATAGGACTGAGGTGTAACAAGCCCTGACCTCATAAAAAAACACATATGGGAGTCATTTGGGCGAAGAAGTGGGATCTGGGCCAGGCTGGGAGTTAAGGGGAAGTTGAAGGACTTAGAAGTCGTCCTCTGGGTTCGTCCATCCGTCTTGCTTTGCGCAACAATTGGGAGTGAAGCCCACTGCAAAAAGGTAAGTAAAATTTTCTTGAATATTTGTCCTTGATTTGAGCAATGAGTACTTTGACCCCTAAAATAAGATAATTAGATATACTGCACTTGAAATAAGATGGTGGAGATGAGTTAATCCTATTTTAAATGCAAAAATCTTATTCCATTGGCAGATAATCTTATTTACCTGCTCAAATCAAGTACAAATACACTGATTTCAAGAACATTTTACTTACTTTTAGTTCCCTTTTTGCAGTGTCTGTCCAGAGCATGACACTACGACCGCCCTGCTTGACAATTGGTGCAGTGTTTTAGGTTTGAAAGCCTCAGTTTGACTCCTCCAAACTTCTTTATACTATGGCCAAAACTCTTACGCTTTGTCTCATCTAACTGTGAAAGTTTTCTCCAGCAGATAATAGCAACACTAACATGTTAAATTCAAATGCCATGCAGATCTCGTTGAACGCCTTCAATGCATCAATAATCGAGAACGGCTTTTTAGTTGGGATGATGATGGATTTAGTCGCACTCACTATCATTAACCGCGACGACTAAATACTTGTTCGGGATTTTGAGTGTGGCAGCCAGAAAGGCAATCACTAAGAAACGGCTCCAGCCAGGCAGGACTGGTGTGGTTATTCATATTATTTACAATATTTTTGTAATGGAAAGAATTACATTCTCCATCAAGCTACACAAAACAAAATTAGAAGAAAATTGGGAATTATGCAAAACGTATATTTCTCAAAGGTGCCCTTTCATCTAATTTGGATCTACCACCATTTACTTTTATTTTTTTACCCTACATTTGGTATTTCTTTACTCCTATATAACTTATAATAGTTTGACAGCAACTACCCCCCTCCATTTCGCTCTCAGGTTTTGAAAACAAAGATCACCCCAAGTTTCTATGTTAGTAGATATCTTCTACATGTATTTTCTTATTGTAAAATCAATCACTGCAATACTTGCCTAGCTTGCCTTTGTCCTTATCGTATGTGATCTTCAATAAGTCGAGTTAAAAAAAGCAGAAGAATAATTTAATGTCCATATCCCCATTCGGTGTATGGATAGTCATCACTGGAGCTGTATCTTTGTAGATGCTGTCTCTTATATTTTTTCCTTGTTTTTTTTGTCCTTTACAGTCTTGACCTGGAGGAAATGGAAAATATCTCACCTTTCAGAAAGCGCTGCATCATCCCAGTGTTGGGCCTCATTGAAAACTCCCTTTATGAGAACTCCTTGGTGCACAACATCCTTTGTATGCTGCTGCAGCTCGTCAATGCCTGCCCCAAGCTGGCAGACATCCTGCTAGACCACGGGCTGCTCTACGTGCTCTTCAACACTCTGTCTACCCTCAATGGCATGGAGAATGGGTGAGGCAGCCAGAGCAGAGGAGAAGTTGTATCAGAACAACAGAGACGCGCATTAAATCATTCATCTCCCTTTCTGTTGGGATTTCCTGCATGAATAAAAGGCAGAGCGATTGTGTGCTTTTTTTAAATTATTGTTATCTTGTCCTTCTGGCCACCTCTCTGCAGCATTCCCCTGAATGATTACAAGCTCCTGGTGTGTGACATCCAGCAGATGTTAGTCGCGGTGACGATCCACTCCTGCAGCTCCTCGGGGTCCCAGTACTTCCGCATCATCGAAGACCTCATTACCCTCCTGGGTTTCATGCAAACCAGCAAGATGAGACGCACCCAGGGTGAGGGCCGGTTTTCTGAAATTCAATACACATCCAGGCAGCAAGCGAGGCTTCTCATGTGCTGCGTTCGGCTGTAGAGGACGAAGCCCAGCAGTCCAATTCTGCTTGCAGAAAGTGGAAAAAAAAGTACAAATCAGATCTCACATCTCAAATTGACTCTGAAAATGTCTCCTTCCCTATTATGTGGCGACTCTACTGCATTTTACCTTCAGAATACAATTGGCGACTGTTGGTATATTATTTTCTTCTGTAGTCAAATGATGACTGCGGTTTGCCTTTTTTCTGTCATATATCGAAAGTGAGAGTAAATTAGGACTGATCCGTGATCAGAGCACAAAAGAATCAGCCATTATTTTTGCATTATAATAATTTATAATAGAAAAATTACATCCTATTTCATTTCTAGGGTTGTGTTCCTTGCCAGGGAAACAGCAGAGTCCACATTGTCATTATTTGCTGCACAAAAAGGAAGATGCAATGGCAAAAACCTCAATTCAATTTTATTTATATAGCGCCAATTCACAACACATGTCATCTCAAGGCACTTTACAAAGTCAAATTCAATCAAATCCTCCAGACAGATTGGTCAGAAAGTTTCCTATCTAAGGAAACCCAGCAGGTTGCATCGAGTCTTGACAAGCAGCATTGACTCCTCCTAAAGGAGCGTAGAGCCACAGGGACAGCCATCTGCTTTGCAGCAATCCCTCATACTGAGCATGCATGAAGCGACAGTGGAGAGGAAAACTCCCCTTTAACAGGAAGTAAAAACCTCCAGCAGAACCAGAACCAGGCTCAGTGTGAACGGCCATCTGCCTCGACCGTCTGGGGGTTAGAGAAGACAGAAAAACAAAGAAGCACACATTGACCCAGGAATCCTTTCTATATTATATGGTGAAGGTAGATGATCTGCCTCCTTGGAAAACTTATTACGCCCCATGATTTAACAGCTTGTAGAACCACCTTTAGCAGCAATAACTCTCAGTGGTCCTTTTGTCAGTCTCTCTCTGTTATATAGAGCAGGAGGGATTTTAGCTCAGCTTTCTTTGCAATTGTTGCTTTTTCAAGCTTTTGTTTCTGTGCAGCTCTATGAAGCTCTCTCCCACCAGAGCACCTCCTCATTGTAGATTGGCTGCTGTTTGGGATCATTCTCCTGTCGATGACCCAGTTTAGGCCCATCTGACAGATGGCTTCACATTTGGCGCTTTCTGAGGAGGTCATGGTCAATTCATTTAAACAAAGCCGGGTTATCCCCTCCTTCACCCCCTGTGCTCAACAGTGGGTACAAGGTGTTGGTGCTTATATTTGGCGTTTTTCTCCAAACATGTTGTCGTTGTTTCACGGCCAAACTTCTCTCGGTTGGTCTGTTTTCTCCAAAGGGCTTCTGGCTCATTCAGACGCTTCAGATGAGTTCGTTTGGAGAGAAGGTTATTTCTCCTGCCAACTCTTTTCAAATAAAGCGATCCCTTTGTTTCCAAACTTGCTTTGACAAACACCAACATGCTAACTGAGGCCTCTAGACTCTGAGATCGAGGTATTTCGGGGTTATTTGCAGCTCTTGTTAACTGTCCTAAACTTTTTCCGCTTGTGAATAATCTTTCTCGCTGTAGATTGATGATTTATGCGAGGATAGCTTCTGTAAGGCCCCTGTTGATGCCTTACCTCCTAGTCATCGTGTTAGCCAATACCTAAATGCTTCGATCCAGCAAACTGCTTCTGCTCCCGTGGAGGAGGTCGCATCACCATCAGATAAACTAGTGCAAGGGCCTCCAAACTCCTCAGCCTGTGACCCCCAAACTAACTAGACCGGCGGCCCCCCAGAGGCCGGTTAGGGTACTTCTCTTTTTGGAGCTTACCAGAATATAGTCATAAAACTGCGAGAATAAAGTCGTAATTTTATGAAAACTCTTCCCGTGTGTTGAAATGAGGAATGTTGTGCATAAACTTATACTCTGGTATCAGTTTTAAGGATAACATAGATACTACATCAAGTTATTACTAGTGTCAGGGCTTTGAATTGATTATGCAAACGACTGTGTGACTTTATTCTCGTAATGTTCTTTATTCTTGTAATTTCCCAAAAAAATCTGCATTTTTTTTAATTCATTGTAGATTAAAGAAAATAAATTATTGGAAACAGAGAGGTAAATATCCACTAAAAAGCTCAGAAATGTTTAGATTAATTTCACATATTTGCGAGAAAAAAACTTGGATGTTTTCTGATGTTGAAAAGTCGTAAATTTTCAAGGAAAAAAAATCTTTCCCATGATTAAAGGCATAAATTATCTATATTAAAACAATTATATCTCTGACATTGTAAAGTCAGACATTTTGGATCAACTCGCGACACCCGGGGAGGGGCCAGACCCCACATTGGGAACCCCTGATCTAGTGTATTGTACTAAAAGCACTCGGCTGCTATTTCCCCCCTTCATTTTAATAGAAGCAGGAAGGTAATACTTTTTTTTTCCCATAACTAAAGGTTTGGTGTCATCTTACTTTCTATTATTAATGTCATGATTCTTCAAAGAACTGAATCTAGTTGTTTGTGTTTAGTACAGAGCTGACAGCTGACAGGATTTATTATTTTTTGGTAGATTTAGGTAACCGTTTCAACCCTGCATACTTAAAATAAAGTTGTTGGTTAAACGGAACAATGTGACTGGGTAACACGGGTTGAATTTAAAGGCTACGAAGGAAACCCTTTAAAATAAGCATGTTCAATCTGTTCTTTTAGAAATGGCTGTGGCCTTGCAGTTCAGAGTCCTCCAGTCTGCCATCGAGTTCATAAAGACGACGGCCAACCAGGAACCTCCCAAGATGAGCAGCGCCGTTAATACGCCGACCTCGCCGCATCACGCCATCTATCAGAAGCGTAGGAGCATCGCAGGTGAACGCTGCGAGTTTGATGCATTGATTGTTTGTTTTTTTAATTGTTCGGTTCTGTCTGTCTCACCTGTCGGTGTATTGAACCTCGTGTCCTCCTGATCTTAAGGTTCCATTGCCATGAAAGACTCCATTTTGCCCCGCATCCCCAGGCAGCACTACTGCTCCTATGGCCAAATCCCAATGTTCTCTCCCTTCAGCTTCCTGTCCCAGGACTCCCCCCTCCCCTCTCCCACTGGCACCCCGTCGTTTATGCTCCACTCTGATGCAGGTAGCTGGGACTCCGGTCCCCGGTGGAGATCGTCCTCCGTGTCGTGGAGCGTATCTCCCGCGTTTGCCGTGAACTCGAGTCCTTCCCTCGCTTTAGGGTTTTTCATTTTGCCCAGCACTCTCACGCGCTGCTGGTGCTTTCAAGCTCGAATGCTTACCTCAGTCGGCGTCAAGCATTTCACTGAACATCTCTGCCTCTTTTATGTAAAAGATCTTTATTATCTCGTGCTGAGAAACCTGCTTTTACAGTGCTGTACAGAAGTATTCATACCCCTTACCCTTTTTCATCTGTCATGTTGCAACCACAAACATCAATATGTTCGATTGGGATTTCATGTCATTGACCCACATAATGCTGAGGATAATTATGAAGGAAGGAAAATGATGCGCGATTTTCAGTTGTTTTAAAAATAAAAATCCCAAAAGTACGGCGTGCATTTTTATTTAGCCCCCCTCCCAATTTAACAGCTTGTAGAACCACCTTTAGGTGCTAACAGCTGCAAGTCTTTTGGGGTAGATTTTCTATGTAAAATCAATTGAGACGTGTCATTTTTCTTCCACTTTCCACCATTGTGCATTACCTTATGTTGGTCTATGGCGTCACAGAAAACCAGTGAATACATTGAGGTCTGTGGTTGTAATGTGATAAGATGTGAAACAACTACGAGGCGTCTCTGAATCCTTTTGTGAGGCTCTTTCCTTAGAAGTGGACGCAGCCCAACTGAGCATGTTTCCATGTGGCGCCCCGCAGGCCGCCGTCGGTTTTCTCTGGCCCAGACGGACTCTCTCCTGATGCGGATGCGCTCGGTGGCCAGCGATGAGCTCCACCAGATGATGCAGCGCAGGATGAGCCAGGAAAACCCCATCCGTGCCAGCGAGACCGAGTTCGTCCAACGGCTGCAGAGGCTTGTGGTTCTCGCCGTCAACAGACTGATCTACTACGGTGAACCTGATTCTCTGAGTTATCTCCGCTAGTCTTCCCCGTCTTGTCGTCTAATCCCGGCGTCTGGTTCAATGTTTCCCTCACTGCAGATGTCAGCGAGGACTTGTTCGACCTCCTGAACATCCCAGACTCCCCGGACCACCACATTTTCACGCCGGATCCGGGGGATCAAGCGCACGAGGAGAGCGGATCGTCCTCCTACCCGCACTCTCCGACTCCCTTTATCCTCCCACACGCCAGCAAGAAGAGTTTTCAGAGGGACATCCTGAAGCTCATGATGGACGGGATCAAAATCAGCCTGGTGGGACCCCGTTTTTCCTCCATGTCTGCTGCCGTGTCGCTCATCTGCTAACCCAGCGTTTTTTTGCCGTTTGGCCACAGGCCAGCACGGGCCGTGGCGGAGCCCCAAATCATCAGTGGCGCAGGATCCTCTGGTCCTGCAGGGACACTTTCCGGGTGCAGATAGGTCGTCTGCTGGTGCACACACTCAGCCCATCGCTTCCACTGCACGACAGAAAAGAGGCGCTGGAGTTTGTGTTTGATCACAAGCACACCGACATCCTGAAGGAGAGCCTCAGCCCGGGACTAGAGGTGAAGGAGTAACCCTTGTTGCTTGTGAAACTTTATTATGAATAGAAACACTAGTTTAGGAAGGTCAGATCAGAGACGTTGGGTTGCAGCTTTGAGGAATGTAGGAGTAGAAACAAATTAAGCTTTGAATTTTTAGTGATGGAGCTCGTTCCAGTGAAACGATGAAACAAAAGAAGTTGTTCTAGTTAAATTTAAAAAAAAATTTAGATCAGAAATCCCCAAGAATATACTTAGCTTATTTCTTCTTATTAATAGAAACAATTAAGGCTTTCTGTATGTCTGTTAATGTTCTTCTGTATGTGGGTTCATATTTTTCCTCTGTCTGTAATGTTTTCCTGTTCATGTGCAGCACTTTGAATCGTCCTGCTGCTGAAAAGTGCTCTGTAAATGATCTTGCCTTGCCTTTGAGCCGATTGCGTTTCCGTTCCACCCCGAAAACCCTCTGTTTCCCTCAGCACGGCCCAAAACTGTCACTGTACCTGTACGAGATGCTGCACGATCACAACGACGACCTCACTAAAGAAGAGCAAGGTGCCGTGGGTGTCTTCATGACGTCTCTGAAGCTGTGCGGCCATCGCTGCATCCCGCCCAATGCGCCGCACAAGCACGATCTGCTCAAGGCCATAAAGGAGGTAAAAACTGTCATTTTGACGAAAAAAGAAAAAACTAGAGCTTTCTGGGTGAAAATAACCATCACTGCTTTATGATTTACTAGACATATTAAAGACATTCAGCTTTCTTGATGCAGGAAAAATTCAAGTATGAAGCTGAAGAGAAAACCAGTAAAGCTGGGTGGGAAAAGAAAATGGCCAACACTCAGAAGAAGTAAGTTGGTAGTCTTTGTTTTGATCAGAAGAAAAGTTTGGTGGTTTATTTTTAAGTGTCTCCAATCTCTGTTATTCCTGCTCAGTCTAATCCAGAGGCTTGACGGGAAATCCAAGGATATTTCCAAGATTGCGGCTGATATTACCCAAAATGTGTCTCTGCGGCAAGGCATGGAGAGGAAAAAAGTCATCCAGCACATCAGGGGCCTGTACAAGACCGACCTGAGCGCCAGTCGCCACTGGCAGGAGCTGGTGCAGCAACTCACGCACGATCGGTGGGTGTGCCAAAATCCGTAGTTTCATCCGTTTTTAGAAACGACGGCTATAAATGTCTGAGAGGATTTTGTGATTAATGCCCTGTGTACCCATGCAAAAAAGATCAAATAGGATTTACTTTGCATTCCTAAAAAGTCTGGAGCACAATAAATAAATAAATTTTGTACTGAAGGAAAAATAAGTTGCCATTATTTATATTTTTAACATAAAAAAACATAAAAATCTGACTTAAAACTGCACCGTTCAGCTCGGTTAAGTAATTTCCACACTGATCATTAAGTCTAGTTCAAGGCATCTGTGGTTTATGTTGATAAAATAAACTATTTTTGTTTTATTTTAAGCCAATTAAACTGCTGTAGCAAAACTGTTGGCTTCTAGCAAGAAGGTCCTTGGTTCAAATCCATGCCTGGGTTCTTTATGCATGGAGTTTGCTTTTTCTACCTGTTGTCTCTGGGTACCCCGCCTCCTGCCCAGTGACCCCTGGAGATATCGCTCCAGCACATCTTTGATTTAAAAAGATAATTTAACTCTTATTAGGTTCAAAATCCAATTGTCTTAAAATGTTTGGGTAAACAACTTGTTTGTAGATATTTAATGAGAATACATGTTCACAGTTTTGAACTTTTAAAGCTAAAACACATGAATAAAGACTGTGAGAAAGGAAAAAAAAAAATCAAACTAAACATTTGTACTTCTGTGTTGCAAATGAGAGACATTTGAACATTTAAGTGATAAAGTCTTCAGTTTATAAGTGGAATACGTGTAAAAACCGCAGCAGCAGCTCTATTTCAGGCTTGCTAAGAAGTAAAATCTGCTGCTCCGCTCTGTTTCAGGGCTGTCTGGTACGACCCGACGTCTTACCCAACGTCGTGGCAGCTGGATCCCACCGAAGGGCCGAACCGCGAGCGGCGACGGCTGCAGAGGTGCTACCTCACCATACCAAACAAATACCTGCTCAAAGACAGACGGAAACCTGAGGGTGAATAAGCAGTCTGATAAAAGCCCTCCTGCAAAGCTTCTGCCTACGTTTCTTTTCTTTTTTTTTACATTTCTTACATTTGATCTCCCCGTTGTGTTCAGAAACTGTGAAGCCTCCTCTCTCCTTCCTGTTTGAGGACAAGACTCATTCATTCTTCTCCTCTACTGTTAAAGACAAAGTCACCAGCGAGTCCATCAGGTAAAACGTCTGGATTTCCTCTGCCTGTGATCCTTTCAGTGGAAGATCTGCTGTTTAGAGAAACGTGTTTCTGCCCCCAGGTTCACCAGACGTTGCACCAGCGTCGCCCCCTCCAGGGAGACAGCAGGGGAGCTGCTGCTGGGTGAGACCCCGGCCGTCGCTCACTGCGCCGCTCCAGGCATAGACACAAAGAAAATGTAACTTCTCGTCTCGTCAGTGAACTAAATGTCACTCTGAAATTCTTCACAGGGAAATCTGGGATGTATTTCGTGGAGGACAATGCCGCCGATGCTCACGACAGCCAGGTGATTAGCTAAGTAGCGCTCTCTGTCCACCAGTGGATCGATGCTCCGCTGGCTCGCCAACAACCTCATGTGTGTGTGTGTGTGTGTGTGTGTGTGTGTGTGTGTGTGTGTGTGTGTGTGTGTGTGTGTGTGTGCGTGTAGATCCTTCAGGGGGAGACGGAGGCGCCCTCTTTCTCCTGGACGTACGAGGAGATCAAGGAGGTGCACAAGAGATGGTGGCAGCTGAGAGACAATGCAGTGGAGATATTTCTGACTAACGGCAGAACGTTGCTGTTGGCCTTCGACAACACTAAGGTGAGGCAAAAATGTGATGGTGAAATAAAACTCAAAGGCTTGGATTCCCCCCCCCCCTCCCCCCCCCAAAAAAAACCAACAATCTCCTTCTCGTTTATTAATAAATATGAATACATAAGTATATATTAGTTATTAGGGTTACTCTTTGAGATGTTAATCAATCCCCAAATACTCAAGGGTCTTAGCTTAATTGACTTATGACACTGTTGCTTATCTGCCGTTTGCTTCTGTGAAGTAGGAACATATCATGCCACTGGAAAATAAGGCTCCAGTATCACCTTAATATGCATTTAGCATTTCGGGATGAACAACCTTATCACCATATAAACCAGGCTGCCACAGATCTGGTTCCAAAAAAAGTGTTTTATATTAGCGCTGCAGCTGCTAGGCACGATGTTTATTGAACATCTTTATGTTAAAGAATAACATAAATCCCAAATCATTTTTTTGCAGATATGTTGTATAAATTGGGCCTTAAGGGTACTATCTTTGTTACTGTGTAAATCTTGACATTTCCATGGTCTAAAAACATCTCAGTGCTGACGTCTATGGGTTGAAACGTGGCCACTGAAGTTGAATTTTCCTATTGGCTGACACTGTGCAGCCTGGTAAATGTCTATATTACAGCACCGTGTTCGGGTTTAAAACCATCTCACTCAGAGCTTTGGCAAGTCAGGAGTCAGAGTTGGGAGCATTGGTAGATAGTATTCATTTGTATTTATTTATTTATAAGGGGACATTGCATATTAATGAACACAAGGTAAATATGTGAGATTATAGCCACTGCTAATTTCCTTAGGCAGAGCCATCCTCAGCAGAACAATACATTGCAATAGGAAACAAAACAATACAGTACAATACCAACAACAGACAATATCAAGATCAAAAATGATTAAATACACCATTACTTCAGACTGTGTAATAAAAAATACTGTCCATAGTTAAGATGATTAAATAAATAGTTATTTTACATACAGAATATACAGAACATGGTGATACCAGTGCATAGTGTTTATCCTTTGTTATTGAATGTTGGCCATTATGCCGCTAACATCACTTTATCGCTCAGAAACTGCACCCATTCTGTCCACCACTGCTTCTGCAGACCCTGTGTCACCCTGGTTACTCGCCATGTTTCAATACGGCATATTTGGCGGATAAAATGCAACAGCGGACACTTTGGGGAAAAAATCTGATGCGTATCCGAATTAGTACCACATAAGGAAGTGGCACAGATCGGATTTTTTGGGGGGGTGAAAAGATTGGAATTGGGCCGTTCCAGTGCAGTGGAAAAGACAGACGTGGGTCGCATATGGGCAAAAAGATCGGATTTGGGTCACATTTCCCTGCAGCGTGAACATAGAGATTGTCCCATTTTCTGATCAATTCAGCTAAAAGTTATCCAACCATATGAAGGCTTTTTTTTAAATGCCATTCCCAAATGATCAGTTCATCCTTCAGGTCTGTAGTGGATGTTAATAATTATCAATTAAGTGAGCACACAACTCATGAAAACAAATGATGCATCCTTTGTTTGTAAGTTATTTAATTCAAAGGCATGAGTGTTTGAATGTCTCTGTCCCACAACGCAATCAGGAAACGGAGCGAAGAGATTAAGAACACACTAAACTTTTATACATCCTGGGTTAACAAGGAAAGTGGGAGTAATCTTCAGAGGAGTGCACTCACTGGTACATCCAGTTCCTATCTAACTCAACTCCTCTCTGTGTCCTTGGATGTGGAAACACAATAGTAAATCTGTAAGCATGTGAGCTTCTTTCACATGGGAAAGTTATGCAGGTGCATCCAGACCAGACAGATCAGAGTTGCATACATCAATAAACTTTTCCACAACAGGTCCAAGGATCATAAGTTACATGCCCCATTCCTGAAGTATGAGCTCCACAGCCTTCATCCCACTTTATATGCACTATTCAGAGCAGGGATCGTCAGCTCCAGTCCTCGAGGTCCGGTGTCCTGGGAGCTTTAGATGTGTACCTCATTACCTCCTCAGTAAAGTTCTCCAGAGTCGTGCTAATGACCTCATTATTTGACCCCTTTTATTATTGGTGTGTTGGACCAGAGACGCATCTAAAAGTTGCAGGACTCCAGCCCTCGAGGAATGGAGAGAGTAGCAACATTCAAAGCGACACGCTTCAAAGACTTTTACAGAACGTGATATTCCTCAAAATACCCTCCGTTTCCTCATGTATAAACTTGCGTAACAGATGTGAGTCTAAACACCAACATCCAAGATAGGAAAAACAGTGACACAGAAGTTTAAGACTTTAACAGAAATTGAAAGTTTCCAACATTCTGAAAAAAAAAATTACAATTTGCCATTGTGACTTCATTGTAAATTAAAAATTAGTAACAAATCTTATAAAAAAAAACCTTATCAACCAATAAATGAGCCTTTTAGCTATCTAAGATAGAAGATGGTTCCCTCTTAAGCGTATTAGCCTCATGTAATGTTACATTTGATGCTAACACTGCTTAGATTACATGTTAGCATGTCGGATTGGCAAGTTTGGCTCCAAGAGCATCTCTGTAGATCCTTATGCAAAACATCCAGTGCTCTTGCCTTAAGCCTGTATGTTCTAGTAATCCTTCAGTCCGGGTTTTACTAGTCTGTAACTATAGCCCCATTTACACTACCCTTGTTAAACCGATCCATGCCGAGCTCGGACGGAGCTTGGATCAGTTAACCGTGCCGAGCTTGGTTCTGACAACCGTTTACACATCACGCTATCTCGGTTCCTCGCCTCCTAGTGACGATCTACGATACTACAGCTCTCTAGTATTGAAGGAGGGACTCAACCAAATCAAAATGGCAGCGGAGAGTCAGGCGAAGAAGGCAATCTTTGGTGAATTTACTTGACGGAGTCGGCTTCTGGGACGTGGATAAGACAAACGAACGTCTAATCAGGGCTTACAGACGCAGGAAACAACGACAGACGTTGAGGTTCATCACACTGCTAAGCAGAATCATCACTGGAAATCGTGTGGCACAGTAAGGAAGCTAGTATTTTTATGAATGTCTGAAACCACTAAACTAGTCAGCTGACTGTAAGGAGATGACGGGGTCTGCTCATGCGCTCTTTGTTATCAGAGAACTGAGCCAGAGAAAAACCGGGCCAAGCCACCTACTGAACTGGTCTAGATTTAGCGCGGTCCGGTTGTGTCTGGCACGGAGCAGTTCAGTTTGCGTTCCATTTACACTCGATAGTTATCTCGGTTACTGAGCTCCGACCGGTCTCGGCACGGTTAAACAAGGGTAATGTAAACTGTGTATATTTTACACTTCAAACCTCGTGTTGTAGTTCTCATGAGAGTTCTGATTGACACAAGCTTGTGATATCCATCTATTCAGAACCCAAAAGCATTAAAACTGAACATTTTCAATGTTGTCATGCTCTACCATGGTTGTCTGCAAATGCTGATGTCTTGAATACTGGTCATATGTTTGGGTCGCTTGATTTCAAACCAGCGGATGTGTCTCCTGGCTTTAGTTCAGGGATGACGTCTACCACAACATCCTGACCTCTGACCTTCCCAACCTGCTGGAGCATGGGAACATCTCGGCGCTCACTCAGCTGTGGGGCTCCGGTCAGATCACAAACTTTGAGTACCTCACCCATCTGAACAAGCACGCCGGGCGCTCGTTCAACGACCTCATGCAGTACCCGGTGTTCCCCTTCATCCTGAGCGACTACATCAGCGAAACCATCGACCTGCAGGACACAAACATCTACAGGTCAGTGCTGAATATGTACGCCTTGCACAACGGTCTCTGTCCATGATATACCTGCATATTTCACTGGACTCGAGCGTCTCCATATACTTCCACCTACTGGCCAGCCAGTGCAAGTTCATGAAATATTTCTTCAATAGTATGACCACTTTATGTGTAGAAAAACATCCAATCAGTTAAGAGCTCATATAATTTTTAAAGTGCTGATTTTATGGTGGGAGGAGTTTGTTCATTATTGCGGACGTCATGCATCACCTGCTGTATTTCACCAAAACTCTTCACCTGGGTTCATGTCCAAAAAAGCTTTGAAAACCCACATCCTGAGTAGGGCTGGGTAATATATCGAGATTTTAAAAATATCTTTTTTTTTTTTTTTTTCTTAAGATGAGATGTGTTGGAATTACGGGTGCTGGTCATATAATTAGAATATCATGAAAAGGTTTGTTTTTTCTGTAATTCCATTCAAAAAGTGAAATTTGTATGTATTGTATGTTTGTATGTATATTCATTACACTCAGACTGATATTTTCCAGGTTTTTATTTCTTTTAATTTTGATGATTAGAACTGACAACTAATGAAAAAAAACAAATTCAGTATCTGAAAAAATTAGAATATTGGGAAAAGGTCCAATAATAAAGACACCTGGTGTCACACTCTAATCAGCTAATTGACTCAAAACACCTGCAAAGGCCTTTAAATGGTCTCCCAGTCGAGTTCTGTGGGTTACACCATCATGGGGGAGACTGCTGACTTGACTGGTGTCCAATAGACGACCATTGACACATCGCACAAGAAGGGAAAGACACAACAGGTCATTGCTAAAGAGGCTGGCTGTTCAGAGTTCTCTGTTCAAGCACATTAATAGAGGCAAGGGGCAGGGAAATATGTGGTAGAAAGAAGTGTCCAAGCAACAGGGATGACCGCAACCTGGAGAGGATTGTGAAAAAAAAAAAATTAAAATGTGGAGGAGGTTCACAAAGAGTGGACTGCAGCTGGAGTCAGAACTTCAAGAAGCACCAGACAGACGTCTGCAGGACCTGGTTTCAGCTGCAGCAGTCCTGGTGTTGAGCTACTCCTGAACAAGAGACGGCGTCAGCAGCGTCTCTCCTGGGTTAAAGACAAGAAGGACTGGACTGCTGCTGAGTGGTCCAACATTACGTTCTCTGATGAAAGTAAATTCTGCATTTCGTTTGGAAATCCAGGTCCCAGAGTCTGGAGGAAGAGGAGAGGCAGAGAATCCAAGTTGTTTGAGGTCCAGTGGAAAGTTTCCACAGTCGGTGATGGTTTGGGTGCCAGGTCATCTGATGGTGGTTGTCCACTGTGTTTTCTGAGGTCAGAGGTCAACGCAGCCGTCTACCAGGAAGTTTTAGAGCACTTGATGCTCCCTGTTGATGACCGACTTTATGGAGAAGCAGATTTAATTTATCTAACAGGACCTGGCACCTGCACACAGCGTCAAAGCTACCAGTACCTGGTTTAAGGTCCATGGTGTCCCTGTTCTTAATTGGCCAGAAACTCGCCTGACCTTAAACCCAGAGAAAATCTAAGTGCTATTGTGAAGAGGAAGATGCGATATGCCAGACCTAACAATGCAGAAGAGATGAAAGCCACTATCAGAGCAACCTGGGCTCTCATAACACCTGAGCAGCGCCACAGACTCCATGCCACGCCGCATTACTGCAGTAATCCAGGGAAAAGGAGCATTGAGTGCTGAGCGTGCTCATCCTTTTCATGGTCATACTTCTCAGTTGGCTATCATTAATGGAAATCTATTTTTGGTATTGGTCTTAAATAATATTCTAAATTTCAGTGATACTGAATTTGGGGTTTTCATTAATTGTCGTCAAAATTAAAAGAAATAAACACTTGAAATATCTCAGTCTGTGTGTAATGAATGAATAAAAGTTTCACTTTTTGAATGGAATTAATAAAAGAAATCCACTTTTTCATGATAGTCTAATTATATGACCAGCACTTGTATACTTTTATGTATTCCAGTAGCTAATTTTTCAGCTATTTGTTAAAAAAAAATGTGCCACTGAGACATTTGGGATAAAGCTTTGATTCAGAGATGCCTTTTTATAATTACTATATGAAAAGAAAAACATATCAATATATTAAAAATATCAAGATATTATTTTTGGTTCATAATCCTGACTGTGGTTATCATAATTCAATCATACATAATGATGTAGCAATCCATCTTAAACATTTTAAAGTGGTTCATTCTGATTGGTTATGTTTGCGTTTATCTGTTTTAAACGTTAAAAAAAACGTAAATTATTTTGTCCGCTGAGCTTGATGAAGATGTTCAGCACACGTGCAGCAGCCTGGGAGTTATTTATGGGTTTTAGTTCAGCTTTTAATTGTATGCAAATGCACTCATTAGTCTAAAGGCTCTAAAGCAACATCATTCACTGGATACAGTTTTTTTTTTTTTAGGAGATCGACCACAGAGGGTACGATTGTTGTGCTTTGTGCTGTTTTTTTATGTTTTTAACCACCAAAGGAACATTCCACAAATATGTTTACAGTAGAGATTGTTGTTTTTGTTGCTGTTGTTGTTACTTATTACTGGTTAAGGGCATTTCAGCTTATGTGATTCATTGCAGAAATTTTAATTTGCAGGAATTTAAGCAAACCCATTGCAGTTCAGTCAAAAGAAAAAGAGGACCGCTACGTTGATAACTACAGGGTAAGGCTTTGTGCATGCCCTAAAAAAAAAAAGGGGTTTTCACTGGAGTATGCAGGATGTCTTTAAATGTTTTGTTTCCTGTACAGTACCTGGAGGAAGAGTACAAAAAGGGCATTCGTGAGGACGACCCCATGCCTCCCGTCCAGCCTTACCACTACGGCTCGCACTACTCCAACAGCGGCACGGTTCTGCACTTCCTGGTCCGAATGCCCCCGTTCACCAAGATGTTCCTGGCCTACCAGGGTTAGTCGTGGATTAAACTTTTCTAAACTTTAACGGGAAAACGGAAGACTCCAAAAAAAAGCAAAGCAGAGGTTCATTACGCCGGTCTTATAGTATATGACAAACATTACATTTTATTGTCGGGTTGGCTGTGATGTGAAAGCATAACAAATGTTTTTCCACTTTAAATGTGACGTCTATCCCAAAGACGTAATAAAAAAAACCCAAATCTGATGGGGTGTTAACATAGAAAACAAAAAAACAGCGCTTTACTGTGCGCAGAGCTTAACTAATACTTTAATACCTTTTGATTCGGTTTTAGCATCAGCGGTTCTTGAGTTCACATCTAACAATAATTATATTGCGTTTGGAAAACCTGAAACAAATTTCAGAGAAGTCCTTGTCGGATCATCTGGAATTTGCTCGCTTGCTTCCTTCAGTTAAAACCAGAGTTTGCAGAAAGTTTACAGAGACTCAAATGAAAAGTCATTAAAAAGGTGAAGGTCAGGAGAAGAGTAGAAAAAAATCCCCATCTGGAGCTCTCTTCAGGTCGGAGGAAGAAGGCGGAGGAAGAAGGCAGAGGAAGAAGGCGGAGGAAGAAGGCGGCCCTTAGAATCTGATAGATGTGGAGGAAAGAGTTGGAAAGTGTTGCTAAAATGAGATGAGTTGCTTGTAGGCTCCAACCAAAGCAAACTGAACGCTGAACTGGGTTCTAAGGCGCTTCAGTTAAAGCCTAGGAACAATTAGACCATCTGGTTATTAGCATTTGAGTTTTATTTTTTAAGAAACAATATGTCTACCTATGGCTGAACAATTAATTGCATTTGCAATATAATCACAATTTTAAAAAACACAATTTCCAAATCGTAGGGGTCTGCAATTTTTGGTTATGTAACAATTAATGTCTAAGACGCGTCCTTTAGATGTCGGTAATGTCTTTAAAGTGGTTTTGCTCCACATGGAAGAGAGTTGCAGAAGTGAGATAATCTAATTGTAATATTTGTTTTAGAGTTTATATAATCAATAATACTTTTTTTACAAGAAACTTTCAGGAATCTCACCAAGTAGCGGTCAGACTGTTTAATACATAGACTTGTTTTTTGGTTGCATTATATGTTCAACAAGGCTTGATGTCCAACTCAATTAAAAGCTATTCTCTTGAATAATAATATCCAGATTAATACTTATTGTTAAATTTCATGTTTTTAAATAGCCATTGTTTACAAACATCTTTATCTAGAGGCCATTTTTGTTTCTTGTGGTTAACGCAGAGAAAAGTCAAAATTAAATGGCAATCGCAATTATTTTCGTATAGAGAAGAGGAGAGTACTGTCCTTCTCTTGTTATCACTATAAAAGATCATTTTATCTTTAAGCTTTTCTCTAATCAGCCCTTTTTTTTCATTTTTGTTTAGTTTTTTTGATCATCTCTCCCTCTTCTATGATCTTCTGAAGCATCTTTTCATGCGATAGCAAATGTATTCAGGAAGGCGGCGGGTTCAAACATCATGAAAGGAGGTGTTTCCAAGCAGTGGGTTGAATGTGAAATTCAATTTTCTTTGACCTCAATTAGATCAGAGCTTTGATATCCCGGACCGGACGTTTCACTCCATGAACACCACGTGGCGGCTGTCGTCCTTCGAGTCCATGACCGACGTGAAGGAGCTCATCCCAGAGTTTTTCTACCTCCCAGAATTCCTGGTCAACAGGGAAGGTGCTCATTTTTCTTTTATTACTGCTTAGTGACCGTTCGTGCCTGCGTCCGTTTGCGTTTATCTCCCGCCTGCACGCTTTGTTTGTGATGCCGCAGGCTTTGACTTCGGGGTTCGTCAGAACGGCGAGAGGGTGAATCACGTGAATTTGCCTCCGTGGGCTCGCAACGACCCGCGCCTTTTCATCCTGATCCACCGACAAGCCCTGGAGTCCGAGCACGTCTCCCAAACGCTGTGTCAGTGGATCGACCTGGTGTTCGGGCTCAAGCAGAAGGGCAAAGCAGCTGTCCAGGCCATTAACGTCTTCCACCCAGCTGTAAGCGAGCGCCGACTGTCACGCACGCGTGAGAATCCTCTGACTGTGCTGCTTATTCCGGCTCCACGTGTCGTTCCCCCAGACTTATTTTGGCATGGACGTCTCTGCTGTGGAGGACCCGGTGCAGCGACGGGCCCTGGAGACGATGATCAAAACATACGGCCAGACGCCCAGGCAGCTCTTCAACGCCACTCACAGCAGCAGGACCGCCCCTAAGCTCATGATGGAGGGGGAGCTCCCAGCAGCCATGGGGCTCCTGGTGCAGCTCGCCTTCAGAGAAACACGAGAACACGCAAAGGAAATCGTCTGCCCGGTGAGCTTCCCTATGCCGGGGTCTCTGTACAACCACAGATATGAAAACGTTTTGCCGACCAACAAAAGTCATGCAAAACTGTTAAGTAGCTGGAAAATGATGCGTTGCTTTCATAAATATTTACAAAGAAAATCTGAAAAGTGTGGCGTGCACTTGGATTTATCGCCTTTACTGTGGCGCCACATAATTTAAACTAGTGCGGCTAATTGCTTTCTGCTGTCACCTAATTACAGCTGAGAGTAATTTTATCGATTAGTAGTATAAATCCAGATGTTCTGTTTGGGACCATTAGGGGAAAAAACAGACCAAGCAACGCAGCAGACGGGTCAGGGATAACGTAAAGAAATTAAACGCTGGTATGGCTACCATGCAGACTTTTAGGCCCGTCCCTGGTCCAACACGCCTGAGTCAAGTGGCCGAATTAGCTCCTCGGCATGCACTGCAAAAACAAAACTAAAAATAACTCACATTTTCTTGAAATGAGTGTATTTGTCCTCAATTTGAGCAGGTAAATAAGATGATTTGCCAGTGGAATGAGTATGTTGACCCCTAAAATAAGTTAATTAGATAAACTGCACTTGAAATAAGATGATGGAGATGAGTTGTTTCTATTTTAAGTCTCATTCCATTGGCAGATAAGCTTATTTACCTGCTCAAATCAAGGACAAATCCACTCATTTTAAGAACATTTTACATACTTTTAGTTACATTTTTGCATTGTGCAGTCAGGTTCTCCAGAGTCCTGATTATTTGACTCATCCGACCACACCGGACCTCGAGGACTAGATTTTTGGTGCTTTTTTACAAAGAATAATGCGTAGAAATTAGTAAAGAATATCAATAAAACACTCTAAAGTTTGAGGTTGTAACTTGTTAAATGTGTAAAAGACCAGTGGATGTGAATGCTTTCCACCTACGAAATGATTTGATGCTCACCTGCCGATTTTCTGCTCCACAGAGCCCGCTGCCCTGGATCAAAGGCCTCAAGTGGGGCGAGTACGTGGGCTCGCCCTCTGCTCCCGACCCGGTGGTGTGCTTCAGCCAGCCGCACGGAGAGCGGTTCGGATCCCTGCTGGCCCTGCCGACTCGAGCCATCTGCGGTCTGTCCCGTAACTTCTGCCTCATGATGATCTACAGCAAGGAGCAGGGTAAGGAAGACCGGTCCACACGCCCGCTGCCCTGCGCAGACACGCGTCGGGATGTACCGACGGGCTTCGTTGTCTCTCCTCTTCAGGTGTGCGGAGCATGCACAGCACAGATATCCAGTGGTCGGCCATCTTGAGCTGGGGCTACGGCGACAACATACTGAGGCTGAAGAGCAAGCAGAGCGAGCCGCCCATCAACTTCATTCAGTGTTCACAACTTCACCAGGTAAACACGAGCGTAAAATAATCATGAGCTTAATTCAGGCGTAGAGGAATAACGGCCGCTGCCATGTCGTCTTTTTTGTTTGTCATCAGATTGTAGGCAAATACATAAGTCTGCAGGCACCTTTTATTATTGAGAGAATCATGGCAATGGTATCAATAATGACTTTTTAAAACCATCAAAAACCTAGAATAGTGTAAAAACTTGTCATTTATTCATTTAGTCATTTATTTACCATCTATGTGTAATTGACAGTGTTGTAGTCAAGTCACTATGCCTCGAGTCCAAGTCCAGGTTCGAGTCTCCAGTGTTCAAGTCCGTGTCAAGTCCAAGTCATTAAAAAAAAAGTCCGAGTCGAGTCACTATTGATCCAAGTTCGTTGTAGGAACATGCCGTGACGTGTGATGTATGACATGAAGCAGTAACATTCCATTGCACTAATAATGGCGTTCTGCTAGGGAGCTGTTTTTAGAACGTGACGTCATATCACGAACAGGGCAAATATGCATTTTCCTCCACTCTTTCGCTGTAGTTACCCTTGGTTTTACTCGGTAAAACGACTGCTTTTTCTAAGTCTAAGACGTCTCCTAACGATGGTTTTTAAACATTGTTGTTATGGAACGTGCAACAGCGACTGGAGGTACGCTGATAGGCCGCATATGAAGGATGTTAAAGCCGCAAGCGGCGTCGATCGGCCCTCGCAGCCAAGCGCGCTGCGGCCTATTGGCCACCGCCGCGGCTCCGGCCGGCCGGCGGTGGCCGCCCGCCACCGCAGATACTGTCACGCATTTTCCTCGCCCGTCCACCGGGCGATTCCCACAAACGCGTTCGGCAGCGTTCCCTCATGACTCACAAAAAATCTGGTGCAGATGCAGCGAGGAGATACAGCCGTTGGATAATGATAATGCATTTGGCCACCGGACCGGACTAAATTGCTCGGCGGGCCGGACAATTTATACCGATTCCTGGACGGTGACTACAAACAGAAAAAAACGGCTGCTGACGCCATGAACGCCGAGCAGGAGAAAAACAACGACTTACCGTTCTATCAACTCGGCCCGTTTTCCAGTCTGAGCCCTCGACACTCAAGCCATCGTTTGAGCTGAACGTTGGTATGTTGTTCCACAGTTCTACCAGTAAAATGGGCGCCTGGACATCCTCTTGTGAAAGTTTAACAGCGGAAAAGTCGGTCATATCGTTGTATCTGTTGCAGGTGTAATGGCTGGTTGCTACGTGCGCTCTCACACTGTTTGCCCTACCTTAGCGGCAAGGGGCGTTGCTCATGAGATGGTGACGTCACGTGCGCGGTTGCGCCATTTAGATATTAAAATCATACACCAAATAATATTCTAATGACATATTAAAATTATAGCCTAATGATATAAAAAAAGTCGAGTCTTTTTCTCAATTTCCGAGTCAGAATGATCTGAATGTAGGAGTCCGAGTCCAAGTTCGAGTCATCAGTGCTCAAGTCCAAGTCAAGTCACGAGTCTCTAAATTTAGCTAATGACTCGGACTCGAGTTCGAGTCTTGGACTCGAGTACTACAACACTGGTAATTGATTCATTACACATAGGCGGTGAAATATGTCAAGCCTTTGTTTCTTTTAATACCAATGAATTATATCTTACAGGTAACAAAACCCCCAAATTCAGTGTCTGAGAAAATTGGAATATTACATAAGATCAATTAAAAAAAGGGGATATTTTAAACGGACATTTTGGCTTCTGAAAAGCGTCCATTTATATGATCTCAGTACTTGGTTGGGGCTCCTTTTGCATGACTTACTGCTGATGAGCCTGTGAAGCCCAGGTAGCTTGGATAGCAGCGTTCAGACCATCTGCGTTGTTGGTTCTGGTGTCTCTCGTCTTCCTCTTAACGGTTCTCCATAGGTTCTCTGTGGCGTTCGGGTCGGGCCAGTTTGCTGGCCGGTCAAGTACCTTGGACCAGCTTTTGGTGTTCAGCAGTAGTTTTCAGCTGATTGGGATCTGTTACTGCAGTGACAGAATAATAAGAGCGGTGGCAGAATTGACGGCCGAATGTCTCTCTCTTGCGTGGGAGAGAAACGTGTCGCGTTATTCTTTCAGTCAGCTGACCTGCAGTGTGCAGCAACAGGCGGGGGAGGGGCTCTGTGGCACTTTCTCTGACATCTCATTCAAATGCCTTTAAGCCATAGGAACGGAGCGAAGGAAAGTTGCTGCATAACTTTTTTTTTTTATTATAACGATGATTGGCCCATGCCTCGTCAGGAGCTTTTGAGTAATATTAAAAGGTTTTGACAGGTGGGAGTTGACCATTGACCAATTCCCCCCCCCCCCCTTTTTGGTCTTAAGTTTTTAAGAGCCAAAGCTGAAGGTGTAAAGAGTCACAGGTTAGCCCTAGGAAGAACACGCCACTCACAATATGGCAGCCGCACTGGCGCACTGCTGTCATAGGGCGACTCGACCGGTGTGGTTGTCTAACTTTCTCTGTGTATGGTTTTACACCACAGACCAGCCAACAGACCAGGAGTTTTCTCACTTCCTTTGTCCAAATGTCCCCCCCCCCCCCCCCCCTCCTCTCCTCTCCTTCTCCTCCAGGTAACCAGCTGCGCCTGGGTGCCCGATGGCTGCCAGCTATTTACGGGCAGCAAGTGTGGAGTCATCACCGCCTACAGCAACCGTTTCACCAGCACCACAGTAGGTTTCCATGGCAATGTTCCCCACTAACCTTCCTCCTCCGCACAAACGCCCATTACAGCCACCCACCCCCTCCTCCCCCCTCCCTTTAGACAGCCTCGCCATGCTCAAACGCTCAGCTTCATTAGTCACATCACAGCTGCCCTTGAAACCCATTTCCAGCGAGTTCAGAAGTGGGATTGGGGGTGCAGGAGTTCACTCGTCAGAGAGGCCTTCAGACTAGCGTCAGCGCCCGATGCCGCGTGGAGACTTCCTGCCTCTGTGTGTCTGAGGGGCTTCGCAGCGCTAGATCACGTGCGGAGCCTTGTTGAATTTTGATTAATGGAGTTCTTTTATCAGGGAAGAGGTGAAAAAGCTCCACACGAGTGTCCGCTCCTCAGCTGAGTTACAGATGCAGTGTGATTTTGATGCAATCAGCTGGTTTCCTTATATAGGAAATGTTTTGACCAATCTGTATAATCTGATTGAATTTGACTTTGTAAAGTGCCTTGATATGACATGTTTCATGAATCGGTGCTATATAAATAAATTGAATTGATTTTTGCAAAATTTCCTCTTTTTTTTGTTGTCAGCCATCGGAGATGGAGGTGGAGTCTCAGGTTCACCTGTACGGACACACGGGCGAAGTCACCAGCCTGTTTGTCTGCAAGCCCTACAGCATCCTCATTAGCGTCAGCGACGACGGCACCTGCATCCTCTGGGACCTCAACAGGTCAGCGTGGCGATAAAAGTCAAAGTAAAAATAAAAGATTTCCAGGTTGCTTATGTTTTTAACTGTTTTTTGTTCTTTTCACAGACTCTGTTACGTGCAAAGCCTCACGGGTCACAAAAGCCCGGTGACGGCCGTCTCTGCGAGCGAGACCACGGGCGACATCGCCACCGTCTGTAACTCTGGTGAGGCCTGATTGCTCGTTGTGTCGCTGCTGCGCGTCGCAGACGTATCTTCGAGTCACGAGTTCTGCTTGTGTTTCGTTCTGCGCGCAGAGGGCGGCGGCAGCGACCTCCGCCTGTGGACGGTCAACGGAGACCTGATTGGCCACGTCCACTGCAGGGAGGCCATTTGCTCCGTGGCTTTCTCCAACCAGCCAGAGGGCGTGTCTGTCAACGTCATCGCTGGTGGTCTGGAGAACGGCGTTGTCAGGTAAAAATTGGTCAAATCTGCAGAAAACCAAAAAGAAACTTTAAAAAAAAAAAAAAACTATTTTATTGCGGTAGCTTAATCTAACATTCCGATTTATTAATTTGACTACTTTGAAAACACTTGCCAGTTTTAATAATTGAATTCAAAGCAGATTTTGATGCACCGAAGTCTGCATTTGAGTAACTAAATATCACTGGATAGATGTTACTACGAAATTAAAGTGTGTTTATTAAAAGATGAACACTTTGTGTCATACTTGATATTTTCAATTGTATTATTTTTACTTTTCTGTAATAATTTTGCCCTAATTAAAAACTAAAATCTTCCATCTGCATCAGGCGCCTGTGCTGGTGGACCAAATCTTTCTTGAAAGGCAGTTGGGGGGGGGGGGGCACCCACAATCAGTACGCAATTTCCCTCTGGGATTATTAAAGTATCTCTGATTCTGATTAGTCAGCTCATGAGGGAGTGATCAGGGTCGTGTAACACGCTGCGTTCTCTCAGAACCTTTAACCATGCTCCTTTTAATCAATGTTTCTTTTCTTTTTTTGGTTTAAATCGACACAATTTGTCATCATTGTGCCATTTTTCTCATGTAAATGGAAGAAAAAAACAATATCGGCTCCAAGAATTGGCCCTAAAAAATCGGCCCAGCGTATCGGTTATCGGTTTGCCTGATGTCAAAATAATTGGTATCGGTATCTGCCTTAAAAAACCTGTATTGGTCGACCTCTATTGAGTACATTTATTCTCACGTGGGGACTGAGAGAGCAATGGAAAAAAAAGTTGATTTTCTGTCTGATCAACAACTCATCTGTTAATATTTCTGAATGATTTGGATCATTTCCTTCCTCAAAGACCCGTTCATAACTTATTTTCAGTTTTCTGACAGAGGGCAGCAGATTCTTTTTTTAAATATCCTGGGATGTCAACAAGCTTTGGATACTATTTCAAGAAGATTCCCAACAGCTTTGAATGAGAAACAGGCCCACAGCATCAGGGACCCTCCGCCGTACCGAACAGTGGGCCTGAGGAGCTTTTCCACATGTTTATCCTTCGTTTCATGCCTAAAGCTAAAAGCTTAAGCTCTGTTTTGACCATCCTTTAAATTAGCGATCCTCTCGTGTTCTTTACATGCTGCATGGTGGCGTTGCCGTATCCGCCGTGAGCTGTAAAGGGGTGTGGTACCAGGAAGTGAGCCTTATGTAGGGACATGAAAGATGGCGTCAGCTGCAGCAGCAGGACTCGGCAGGTTCACATTAAACACGGGCCCCACCTTTATTTATAACCACGTTTAACAGCACAGTTGACCAAAGTGCTGAACAGGTTGGACAGGTTTAAAGCTTCAAAACACAAATACAAAAAAAAACAAAAAAAAACCACATAAAAGATGTTCTAAACGACTTTAATAAAGTTGATCACTTAATCTCGGTCACGATGGGTCAGAATGCTCTTCTAAGTGTCCGTCTGAGCCGAGAAATGCATCGATCAGCAGAATTTGAGCAGATGACATGTTGAGGATGTGGAGCGACATCTCGGCTTGTGCTCGAAGCACTAAATGAAACTGAGCGGCGCTCATGAGGACCGCGACGCGGCGATCCGCCCTGTGCGCAAGTCTTACGCTCATCGCTCAGGCGACTGCTACGATCAACGCAATTTCCTAATGGCAGCAGCGTGATCAAGCGCAGCCCGTGATCTCGGCGGGTCGACTCGTGTGATGTGAAAGGATAAAGTGAGGGGCTTATTGGTTTATTTAGGGGGGGAACTGTGGGCAGGTTCCAATTAAAGTCCTAGTAGAGTACAGCAAACACCTTTTCTTACATTTGTGATGGCAAATGGCTGATTGTGGTCGCTCCCAAGCAGCTCTTTAGCATGTAGTCAACGTCTAGACGTTATCAGGGCGGTGTGGCGATTACATACTAAGGTCCGTGTCCGTCCCTGTTTGTCTCAGCTCCGGTTTTAAACATGTTAAGTATTGCTCTGACTGTAGATTGGGGCAGGTTTGGGTGAGAAGTGCTTTTTCTTGTAGCCATTATAAAGGCTAACACTCTTAATTAATTTGAATGGCATGTTCTCATGTCTTTCCCATTTTGAACAGTGGCTTTCCGAAGAGAAATCGTTCCTCTGCGTCACATCCTACTCTTCTGCAGGGAAGCAGGAAGTCGTGGATTACAAATACAAGTTTAATTATGAATGGATTCACTCTTCAGGTGCATCGATTGTGTGCGTTCTTAGGGCTGCCGACAAATAAGGCATTTTAAACAATTATTTCTTCTAAAACGCCGAGTGTGAGATTATTCTACTGCAGTGAAAGATTAATTTATTTCAAGGGTTTTTAATTAAAAAAAAAATCGAGATTAGTGTTCCATCTAAATTATTATTGTTCTTGTTATTATTAAAGGAGGCTCTTGTAAAAGAGATGTTTGTTTTTATCTCAATGAGACTTTTCCTGGTTAAATAAAGGTTAAATAAAATAGATATAATATCTTCTAGGCTGTGGAGCACCTGGGATCTGAAACCAGTCAGAGAGATCACCTTCCCGAAGTCGAGCAAACCTATCATCAGGTAACGATCGTAAATCTCTTTGGTCTGCTGTGACTTTCTTCATGACCCTGTTGGCTGACCTGCTGCTGACCGTGTCTCCTGGTGGGCTCAGCCTGACGTACTCGTGCGACGGCCACCACCTCTACACGGCCAACAGCGAGGGCACGGTGATGGCGTGGTGTCGGCGGGACCAGCAGCGCATGAAGCTGCCCATGTTCTACTCCTTCCTGAGCAGCTACGCGGCCGGCTGACCGCGCCTCTGATGTTTACTGCTGTCCACTTCTCTGCGAGGGGACCTCCTCTCCCCGTCCTCCTCCTCCTCCTCCCTCTGCTCCGCTCCGCACTGACAGGGAGGAAAGGAGGTGTCCGCATGGCCTCCACCTCCCTGAACCCGCTCTGACTTTGAATGACACCACACCCAGCATTAAGCAATGAAGATGAAAAGAGTGTTATGTGTATATAGATATATATTTATAAAGCTAAATATTGGAGGTGCGGATGAATTTTGGGCTGCAACAGACACGTTTTTTTTTTCCTGAGCTTAACATTCGTCTTAAACTCTTTGATTCCTCCTGTTTTCCTCTTCTTTTTTTTTCCCTCCTCTGAACCAGTCGTAGCCGTTCCCTGGTAAGCTGCTATTGTCCGGGCAAAGCCGGAGCCACAAAGTGTGAAGAAGAGCCCCGTCTCTCACCTCGGCGGGGCCCGGGTCTCCCACGGCGCCGCAGCTGACAGATTGGTGCGGGAGCTGAGCGAGCGGCGCGTGTCGTGCTGACGCGGCGGTTCCTCTCTTTGTGCCTGTCGCCGGGAGGCTCCGTGCGGGGGGGCCGCCGGCCCGGCTCTGGTCTGAACAGCGGTGTCACGGCCCCGCCTCGCTCCGCGTCCCAGCTATGAGGGGGAACTGCAGGGGAGGTGGGACGGGATGAATTGCACCTTGTGCTGCCTGTTGTTCTGTCCTCCTCCTGCATGCCAGGATGACGCTGACCTTAACGTTGTGAATGTGGACGTGACATTTGCAGTCACCAGCTCGTCGTCTAACGCCTACCTGGGCTGCACATGTCGTCTTGCATTTAGCAGGGCTTATATTTATGTATTTATTTAAAACTGGGGCTCGTGTGTCCCTACTCGTCATGTTTTTTTTTTTGTGTGTGTGTTTTGGCGCTGCATTTAACCGCTATATAAAAAAAATAATAAATCCCACTTTCAGTCCTTTTTAAGAGTGCTCTGAAGCTCGGAGACGCAGCATTAAGCGAATATGATTTACGGACACATGGTGAGGGGGGGGGGGATACTGTGGTTTTATGACTTTTACAGCGAAATAAAACAAAAATAAATAAGATTGATTTGAATTTTATTTAAAACAGAAAAGCTACAATTATTTCTTCTGTTGCTAAAACTGATATAGGTTCAAAATTAGTAGAGATGCATAAATCAACCAGAGGTTAAAATCAGATGTTTATTTATTTATTGTTTCGCTTTATGCATTAAATGCATCAAAACTAAGAGATCCAACCACCCTTAGTCTATAAACCCTTGAACTATTTGGTAGCTAAACAAGAATCACACAAACTGATGAATAACTTTGTTGACTTAAAAACTATCACCTCTAACAAAAGACATGTTTGTTTTTTTTATATTTTATAGTCCTTAAAGTTTGAATTGATGATTTTTTTTTTTTTATGCGTAAAGTCAGATCCTAATGAAAACAGGACATTAGAATCGGCCAGAAAAGGCCTGTGAAGCACATCTCTAATTCTGACATTTCACTGTTCTAACATTTGTTATTATTTTGATACAGACTTGAGGAAAAAAGCAGAATAAACCACCCGATAAGTTCAGCAGTAGTTTTCAGCTGATTGTGGCGTAGAATATTGTACCTCTTAGCTGTTCTGCTCTTTGTCGAGCAACACGGCCGTCCAGAAAGCCGTTAACTCCTCAGTTAGTCGGGCTATCAGCTCAGGTTTAATCTGCGGTCAGCCGCCTAACGGATCCGTTACTGTAGTTTTAAAAACAGAATAATAAGAGCGGTGGCAGAGGTGACGGCCGAATGTCTCTCTCTTGCAAGCGAGAGCAACGTGTACCGTTATTCTTTCAGTCAGCTGACCTGCAGTGTGCAGCAACAGGCAGGGGAGGGGCTCTGTGGCACTTTCTCTGACATCTCATTCAAATGCCTTTAAGCCATAGGAACGGTGCGAAGGAAAGTTACTGCATTAACGTTTTTGATGGGCCCATGCCTCGTTAGGAGCTTTTGAGTAATATTAAAAGGTTTTGACAGGTGGAAGTTTTAGACCAGTGATGATGGGGAAGCGTCTCAGACCCGTATACACTACACCCATCCATGCAGGGAAGAGGAGACTAGCCTTTGAACCCTTACACCCGCCCAGAGGGTCCACACATCTTCTCTCTACATTCCCACCAAGCTGGCCGCACTTACAGTTTGGCTCTTATAAAGCCAAATATTTGTCAGAAGCACTTTTTTGTTTGTTACCAGAGCAGCAGAATAATCTGCGGTCTTAATGTGAGCAGGGGGCTGAATCAGTGTTGCACAGAAATAAATACCAGGAAGCAATATCTCACACACAAGAAATGTCTTTTCTTTTCTTTCTTTTTTTAAAGATATTTTGAAAACTGCTCCTGCGTTTGTGTTGCATTCTGCATGAAGGAAAAATGTCTCACAGGTTGTCTTAGAGAAAGGGAAGTTTTCTTCGTTTATCCTCATTCCTTTGTCCCACCTTACCCGGCTGACTCTTGGGTGAAGGGTCTTGTTACTGTGTGTGTTTACTGTCTCCAATGCTTTTGTACAAACAGGTAGATATTTCCTGTACGATGCCTCCAAACGGCCGCCTCAATCTTCTCCTTTGCGTCCAAGAGTATTTTTTTTCCAGAAGGTTTCTAATTTGTTTTGTGAGAAAGTGGGGTCTAAAAAGACAAAGTTTTTATTTTTCTGTTAACTTAAGCTATGCATAATTTAGGATCATTGTCTTACTTTGTGTTTTGTTCTTGTGCATACTGCTCCCAGAAGTCATGTTGTTTTTCTTTTTGTTTTGTACATATGTGCTTGTTTGAATTGACAAACCAAGTGGTAAATATTATAAATATATATATATATATATATATATAAATATCTGACGAAGTATGACTACACCTCTTTAGTTGTCTATTCCTTTGTGTGGAGAAAGAAACATGCATGGGGCTTCTGAAATGAATTGCACAAAAAAGACAAACTGTAACTAGAAAACTAACTATAGATGCGGACAGATTTATTGACAACACTCTCTTAATATTAATGAAAGAAAAAAAATTTAAAAACTATTGCAAAAGCATAATCTGACACTGTAATAATTTAGAAAGATCCAAGCCTTCATTAGTTTGTTTAGTAGGTGGGACTGGGCCTAGTTTAAGATAAATTTCTTAAACTTGAGTTCCCCCCCCCCCCCCCCCCCTCCCAAAAAAAAAAAGTAAATGTAACAATCATTTTGAAGTAGTCTACAGATTCCATGAAATTTTTTCGTAATAATTTTTATTATTACATGACAACCCAATTTCTTTCAGCGACTGCGTTGGACAAGTAAGCGTATTTGTCACCACATAGGTAAGAGGGTTGAGAAAGAAGAAAAGAAAAACATCCCTGATGGAGAACAGCTGCATCTTGACGTCTCCAAGCGTTGGATCCCATCTACAGACCGGCGCATCGTTGGGGAGTGATGCCGGGTGGGAAAAGCCTCATGGAGTTTAACCTCCACTGGAACAATGCGCTGCGCTCCGATGAGGCGCAGATTGAGCTTTGCGGCAGCAAACACTTCAGGTTGCGTCTGGCATCCCAGCCAATGTTGACTTGAGGGGCCCCTGCAGGTATGGAATGAATTAAATAATTGGCCCCAGACGGGATTATCTGCAGGTTGGACACTACAAAAAGATTTGACTGGCAGGTTTCATGCAGAACAACTCTGGGTAAAAGGTGGAACCCGTTTTCTTGATTAGCCACACTTTATTTACTGCCTAGTAAAACAAATGGCAAATCAGCCAATCACATGGCAGCACCTCAACACACTTAGGCATCTGGATGTAGGCAAGATTCAATTGAATTTTATTTATATAGCGCTAATTCATGATACATGTCATCTCAAGGTACTTTACAAAGTAAAATTAAATCAAATCATGCAGACAGATTGGTCCAAAAGTTTCTAAGGAAATCCAGCAGATTGCATCAAGTCTTGACAAGCAGCATTCACTCCTGAAGAAGCGTAGAGCCACAGTGTCATCTGGATTTTTGATGACTTTGCAGCAATCCCTCATACTGAGCATGCATGAAGCGACAGTGGAGAGGAAAACTCTCCTTTAACGGGAAGGAAAACCTTCAGCAGAACCGGGCTCAGTATGAACGGTCATCTGCCTCGACCCACTGGGGGTTAGAGAAGACAGAGCAGAGACACAACAAGAGAGACAAAAAGCACAGAAGCACACATTGATCCAGTAATCTGTTCTACATTAGATGGTAATAGCAGGTGATCTGTCTCCCCTGGATGATGTCACAGCTAACAGAACGCCGGACCAGGTGTACCTACTATGAAAAAAATAACAGAACAAAAAGTTAAAAGATGAAATGACAAGCAATGCAAATCGGAGAACAGTAGGAGAACTCAGCAGAGTGAGTAAAATAGCCCCTGATGTCCTCCAGTAGCCTAAGCCTATAGCAGCATAACTATAGAGGTAGCTCAGGGTAACATGAGCCACTCTAGTTATAAGCTTTGTTAGAAAGGAAGGTTTTAAGATTAGTCTTAAAAGTAGACAGGGTGTCTGCCTCACGGACCAAAACTGGGAGTTGGTTCCACAGGAGAGGAGCCTGATAGCTAAAGGATCTGCCTCCCATTCTACTTTTAGAGACTCTAGGAACCACCAGCAGACCTGCAGTCTGAGAGCGAAGTGCTCTGTTAGGAACATACGGGGTAATCAGAGCTCTGATATATGATGGAGCTTGATTATTAAGGGCTTTATACGTTAGAAGAAGAATTTTAAATTCTATTCTTGATTTAACAGGAAGCCAATAAAGGGAAGCTAAAATTGGAGAAATATGATCCCTCTTGTTGATTTTCATCAGAACTCTTGCTGCAGCATTTTGGATCAGCTGAAGGCTTTAAACTGCATTTTGTGGACATCCTGATAGTAAAGAATTACAATAGTCCAGCCTTGATGTAACAAATGCATGGACTAGTTTTTCAGCATCACTCCTGGACAGAATGTTTCTAATTTTGGCGATATTCCTGAGGTGAAAAAAGGAAACTCTGGAAACCTGTTTAATATGGGATTTAAATGACATGTCTTGGTCTAAAATAACACCAAGATGTTTTATTTTATTACCAGAGACCAATTTAATGCCATCCAGATTGTGATGACTTTCTGAAGTTGAAACTAAGCATAAAAAAGGATATTTGCAATAAGCAGTTTGTAGTTGATGGCAGACGGGCTGGGCTGAGTATTTGAAAAGCTACTGATGTTCTGGGCTTTTCACATGCAACCATTGTTCTTGTTTTCAGAGAATGGCCCCAGAAAGGGAAAATGTCCAGTGAGCAGCAGCTGTACAGGTTCAAGATGATAAAAAAAACTGTAGCAGCAAAAACAGCCATTCATTACAGCCAAGGTATGTGGAATATCACCTCTGAACGCTCAACATGTGGATCCTTGAAGCCAATGCGCTGCAGCAGCGGACGACCGGACAGTGGCGCCTCCAGAAACCTTTCATAGGGATGGCCAGATGTGGCCACTTAAACTCTTGGGTCAGCACACTGAAACTAAAAGCCATAATTTCAGGATTTTATTCTACTGTTGTAGTAAAGCTGCCTGTAGAGAACTATCTTAAAGACTTAAGTAAATTCCTACAAATATCTTTTGGTTTATTATTTGATTTCCAATGTTCCTAATGATTTCTACTGTTCTCCAGATTTGCATTGCATTGCATTGAAATGACTGTTGTCATTTCAGCTTTTAACTTTTTGTTCTCTCTCTTTTTTCGTCATAGTAGGTACACCTGGTCTGACGTTCTGTTAACTGTGACATCATCCAGGGAAGACAGATCACCCGCTATTATCATCTAATGTAGAACAGATTACTGGATCAATGTGTGCTTCTGTGCTTGTTTGTCTGTCTTGTTGTGTCTCTGCTCTGCAGTCGGTCGAGGCAGATGACCGTTCATACTGAGCCTGGTTCTGGTTCTGCTGGAGGTTTTTCTTTCCCGCTAATGAGTGTTTTTTTCTTTCCACTGTCGCTTCATGCTTGCTCAGTATGAGGGATTGCTACAAAGCCATGTACAATGCAGACGACTCTCCCTGTGGCTCTACGCTTCTCCAGGAGTGAATGCTGCTTGTCGGGACTTTGATGCAATCAACTGGTTCCCTTATATAGGAAATTTTTGACCAATCTGTATAATCTGATTGAATTGACTTTGTAAAGTGCCTCGAGATGACATGTTTCATGAATTGGCACTATATAAATAAAATTGAATTGAATCTAATGTGCATAGACCAATAACAGTACAGTTAACATTTTGAGTTGAACAACAATTCCTTTTCATTGTGTAATTATATTATGAATAAGGTGTACATTTATTCATTTAATTAAAAACAAAACAATTAGTTGGGTAGCCCACAGGTGAGCTTCCTTAATAGGCAGTCCTGAATCCTGGTTGGTCCTCTTAAATTCTCCGTCCAATCAAACTTCAAACCGGCACCAGTCTGCCTTCTGACCCCCAGGAGAAAACCCACACAAACCCACCGTGCCAGACAAGTAACACCCATACTAGCAGGGCATTGCTAATAGCGTAGCTGACCTATGACCCCTTTGTACCAATCCTGCGATGCCCAATTGGCGTCCACATGCTGGGTGGGATTAAAAAGAAAATTCCAAGAAAGGAAATCTTACTGCAGCCCGCCGCCATCTAAAAATAACTATTAAGCTGATCAGACTTTGTAGAAAAGATTATCTTTCTTCAAAAAGGAGGAAACACAATAAACCTTCCCTATCAGGGAGGCCAGGTGCATGTTGGTCATCACAAGTGGTGAAATGGCCTCAAGAAGTTGTCAAAACCAGAGCCACAAGCTTCGAGGCAGCCGGAGCAGCGACAAACAAGACTGCATAAGGACCCATATTCATCTTGCACAGAGTGCAGGATGGTAAGGGAGGTAAAAACAACTCGCTATGTGGCAGAGGGGAGACAACTTGGGGTCACCAGGTCACTAGAAATGCCACACATGGCCACCAGCAGTTAGGGAGTTATGCAAAAAGTTACCTTTACTTTCTCGAGTTGGCAAACGTAAACCATGTGACGTTTATAACCGTGTCTTTTGGTCGGACGAGACAAAGATTGAACTTTTGAGCAACGAGAACTCCGGAGCTGAGTACGGCGGAGAACCCGTGATGCTGTGGGCCCCCCTTGAACCTTAAACTGGGTCAATCCAAAACATAGAAAAATCAGCACATAAGTGGTTCATCAGACAAAATTATAAATACAATGAAAAATCTGTCTCATCTCATGGGCTTCAGATCCCCAGAGGGGGTCTTCCAACTCCTTTGGATGACCGGGTGAGGTGAGCAGGAGAGAACATGTGCATGCACAAATGTTGGGTATTTCTGCAATTAAAGACGAATTTATTTATTTATTTAAATGCCTGCTGCGCATCTCTACCGGGGAGGGTATTAACAAACGCATGATTAAAAACCTAGTTATTAATCCAAGAATGTTCCTCTGAAGGAGGCTGTCGTTAAAACTGGGTGAGGCTCGTCCGCCGCCGCCGCTGCGGGGAGGACCCGGTGATGTCAAAGCTGATGTAAAAATGAAACGGGGAAGCCTTGCAGATCCGTGACGCCTTCCCAAGCGGTAAATCAGGGAGGGGAGACAAAAAAAAAAAAAAGAAAAGCCAGCCCGTCATCTTCTAATTAGAGTAGGAGGCCAGTTTGTCCAGTGGAAACGCGCCGTCGCTGCTGCCTCTCCTGCCCCGCACTCGCAGCATCACAGATCCCTCCGTCACGCCGAGGTTTCCCCCCTCTGCCGCCTGCGTAACATCTCTCCAGGTCCAGCCGCGCAGCGCACCGACACCTGACCGCTCGGATCGCGTCGGAACCCGGCTAAGGCGACACCATTGCGCGGATTTTCGTCCTTCGGAGAGCTCGGAGAAGCGAGGTTGGGATTTCCTTCCTATCGTTTCATTAATTCTTACACATCTTCTGCGCGCGTGTGTGTGTGCGTGTGTGCGCGCGTTGGGGTTGTTGGGTGGAGTCAACCCGGAATTCTCCAAATTGGAAACGCATTGGCACGTCTCAGGTAGGAAGCCTGCATAGATGTCTGCTCAGTCGAGTTTTATTTATTTTTTTAAACTCCTAAATCCAGATTTTTTTTCTAGGCTGATTCGTGGCGTGGGCTTTTCAGTTCGCAGGGCCGCAGCTCTGGTTTTGTCTCCTTAGAAATAAGGAGAGGCGCCCGCCCGCGTCTCGCTTTGACAGATTTGAATCTACAGTCAGCATCGGCGCATTTGGATAAAAATGGCACACGGGCGACCGGAGGCTGGAATTACAGCCAGATGAAAGCGCGGACTGAAGGGAAACCTAAAGGCCTGGTAGCTTCGTGCAAGGGTGTGTGATCAGAAGCTACAAATTAATCACAAACCCCCCCCCCCCCCCCCCTTTTAAAAAAAGGCGATGCACTAGAAATGAAATACTCCACCTCTCGCTGCAGCACATCTGCTTTATTATATCTGAGTTATTTCGATTTGATGGGATGGAGATGAAACACCAATAAATAAAAAACAGGGAGAATGCATCCTGCTGCACCCTGCATCTCTGAAACGCTTCATATCTTCATGCACCTCCTTATGAAACACATCTATGGTCAGCTGCCTCCTCCTCTCCCCTGCTGTTGCTGCCAAACTGGGCCAATTCAGCGCTGATGGGGGGGTCAGAATGAAAGCGGCGTTTGGTCACTTTGCTTTCAGAAGTATTCACACCCCTTGATGTTTTCCCTTCGTGTGTTTAATTGGCGTTTTAGACCCACACTTTGGTGCGCAGAGCTGGGAAACTGATTCATTGTTTTCCCAAGTTTTCTACCAGTAATAGCCTGAAAGCGTTGCATTCATGTGTGTTACTGCTTTGCAACGAGATTGACGTTTTTTGTGTGTTCCTACAGGTAAAAGCCAGTAAATTAGAATATTTTGAAAAACTTGATTTATTTCAGTAATTGCATTCAAAAGGTGTAACTTGTACATTATATTTATTCATTGCACACAGACTGATGCATTCAAATGTTTATTTCATTTAATTTTGATGATTTGAAGTGGCAACAAATGAAAATCCAAAATTCTGTGTGTCACAAAATTAGAATATTACTTAAGGCTAATACAAAAAAGGGATTTTTTAGAAATGTTGGCTAACTGAAAAGTATGAAAATGAAAAATATGAGCATGTACAATACTCAATACTTGGTTGGAGCTCCTTTTGCCTCAATTACTGCATTAATGCGGCGTGGCATGGAGTCGATGAGTTTCTGGCACTGCTCAGGTGTTATGAGAGCCCAGGTTGTTCTGATAGTGGCCTTCAACTCTTCTGTGTTGTTGGGTATGGCATTCTGCATCTTCCTTTTCACAATACCCCACAGATTTTCTATGGGGCTAAGGTCAGGGGAGTTGGCTGGCCAATTTAGAATAGAAATACCATGGTCCGTAAACCAGGCACGGGTAGATTTTGCGCTGTGTGCAGGCGCCAAGTCCTGTTGGAACCTGAAATCTCCATCTCCATAGAGCAGGTCAGCAGCAGGAAGCATGAAGTGCTCTAAAACGGCTGCGTTGACCCTGGATCTCAGGAAACAGAGTGCACCGACACCAGCAGATGACATGGCACCCCAAACCATCACTGATGGTGGAAACTTTACACTAGACTTCAGGCAACGTGGATCCTGTGCCTCTCCTGTCTTCCTCCAGACTCTGGGACCTCGATTTCCAAAGGAAATGCAAAATTTGCTTTCGTCAGAAAACATGACTTTGGACCACTCAGCAGCAGTCCAGCTCTTTTTTTCCTTAGCCCAGGTGAGACGCTTTTCGCGCTGTTTCTTGGTCAACAGTGGCTTGACACGAGGTATGCGGCAGTTGAAACCCATGTCTTTCAAGCGTCTCTTGGTGGTGGATCTTGAAGCACTGACTCCAGCAGCTGTCCACTCCTTGTGAATCTCCCCCACATTTTTGAATGGGTTTTTTTTTCACAATCTTGACTAGGGCGCGGTGATCCCTATCGCTTGTACACTTTTTCTGACCACAGTTTTTCCTTCCCTTTGCCTCTCTATTAATGTGTTTGGACACAGAGCTCTGAGAACAGCCAGCCTCTTCAGCAATAACCTTTTGTGTCTTTCCCTCCTTGTGCAATGTGTCGATGGTCGCCTTTTGGACAGCTGTCAAATCTGAAGTCTTCCCCATGTTTGTGTAGGCTTCAGAACTGGACTGAGAGACCATTTAAAGCCCTTTGCAGGTGTTTTGAGTTAATCAGCTGATTAGTTTGTGGCACCAGGTGTCTTCAAAATTTAACCCTTACACAATATTCTAATTTTGTGACACACGGAATTTTGGATTTTCGACTTCAAATCATCAAAATTAAATGAAATAAACATTTGAATGCATCAGTCTGTGTGCAATGAATAAATATAATGTACAAGTTACACCTTTTGAATGCAATTACTGAAATAAATCAAGTTTTTCAAAATATTCTAATTTACTGGCTTTTACCTGTATTTACTAAATACCCCAAGCTTAGTCAGATTTAATGTTTTTTTTTAAAAGATTTGTCACAGATTCTCGGTTAGATTTAGGTCTGGGCTTTGACTGGGCCATTCTAACACAGCCATTGTTCAGGTTCGTGGTCCTGCTTGAAGGTGTGTAATGCTTTTGATGGCTTCTAACAGCTTTTCGCCCACCATTGCCCTGCATGTGGCTCCGTCCACGTTCACATCAACTGTGACCATGTTTCTTGCCATGCATAGTGTTTTGCATGCAGATCAAAATGTAAGTTTTTATCTCATCTGACCAAAGCATCTTTTTCCACATTTTTTCAGCATCCCCTGCATGGCTTGTGGGATGAAAATAGGACTTCTTGTGGGTTCCCCCCCCCCCCCCCCCCGCTCATTCCACTCATCCATAAAGACAGTATTTATAGTGAATAACTTACAGGAGCTGTTGATATCTGCAGCTCCTCCAAAGTTGGCAATGTGCTTCTCAGCAGCTTCTCTGATTGATGCTCAACTGTGCCCACCTATCAGTTTTAGAGGTGCAGCCGTATTTTCTGCAGGTGTGCCATATACTTTTCATTTCCAGATGATGGATAAACAACACTTTTTGTGATCTTTTAAAGTTTGGTGTAATGTTTTATAACCTAAACCTGCTCTAAACTTCTCCGGAGCTGCCTCTCTGACATGTCCGCTGTGCTCCTTGGTGTCCATGAAGTTGTTTTGCTCACCGAGTAACTCTATTTACTAAATTGGTGACGTCAGAAGGTGATTGGTTGCACTGCACTTTATAGGGATGTCAGATTAAAGGCGGCTGAATAAAATGAGCTGCTGAATTTTTTATTTTTTACTTGTAAAAAAATGTCGACTCCAGGTAGCGGGACAGATTGTGCAGCCCCCAAGTTTACCGCTCACCTGTTTTCTCCCTCTGCTGTCCGTCACAGGCACACCATGAAGGACAGCATCGCCAACAACAGCACAGCCAGCATCTCCCAAGCCAGGAAAGCAGTGGAGCAGCTGAAGATGGAGGCCTGCATGGACAGGATAAAGGTTACATTTTATTCTGTGTTTGAGCAGCTTTTTCCCTTCTTGCTTCACCTGGAAGCTTTAGACACATCAGGGTCCTCTTGTTCACAGTTAAAAAAGAGCCTCCAAAAATGTTGTATAGATACCAAGTACTGGAAAGTGGTGAAGTATGAGCAGCCAATGATCATGGCAGCAATACCTCTGTCAATAAATTGATGGCAGCTAAACTCAGGATCAATCAGCAGGTGCTACTTTCTATTCAAAGAGAAATATAAAGGATGCACACAAAGTTAAAGACAAACAATCTCCATTGATAATTCCTGCCAGGAAAGAGAGGCAACTTAACATTTAGTCTCTGAGCAAGAAAAACTTTCTATGAAATGAAACAAAACAAATGGCAACAATACCTCTCTGTGACTTTGTCCAGGAAAGAGATTCAGCTAGAAACAGAGTCAAAGGGTGGGGAGTACTTTTGTTGAAAAAAAAAAAACTATTAAAAAATTAGAAAGTAAACAGCATTGTCAGTGACTCGGTGCAGAAAAGAGATTCTGCTGTACAGAGAACTGAAGGGTGGTGAGTACAACAAGAGGAGGCAGTACTTTCTATGGAGAAAAAAAGTACACACAGTTAAAGGCAACTATAGCTCCATCATGCACCCCATCTAGGGAAGAGACAGAGCTAAACACAGAGTTAATGGGCAGGAAATACTCTTTATGGAAAGAAAAATGAAGAAAGTACACAAAGTTAAAGGCAAGAATAGCTCTGTCAAGGCCTCCGCTCAGGAACACAGATCCATGTGGCGAGGAGTTCAAATTATTGGAAAAAAAGGAGCGGCAAATGAATAAAAATAAAAATAAACTAAATCAAGGAAGTTCACAAAGATAAGCAACAGCTCCAGCAACAGACAGCAACAGCAACAGCTCCAGCAATCCAGGACAAAAACATGTCTAAACACAGAGTCACATTATGAGGAGTTCCTACTATGGAAAACCAAAAAAAAAAAAAAAAAAAAATGATAGAAGAGAAAGTTGTTGGCAGCTACAGCTGTCAGAAGCCCCCTCCAGGAAAAAGATGATGCCAAACACAGAAGCCCTGAGGTGGACTAAACGTCTGTGGAAAAAAAAAAAGAAAGCTCAAAGTTAATGGCAACAATAATCACAAATGATACATAAATGGCGAGTAGTAGGAGAAAATAGCAAGGGGAGGATGAGGGGCCAGTATGTCTGTCACCAGCCTAAGCCAACAGCACCATAGCTATAGAGATAGCTCAGAGAAGGTGCTCTAATACCTGATTATTACAGCTAAATGCCTGTCTGAATAAACGTTTAATGAGATGTATGGACTATATCCACCTATCAGGTTAAATCTGTTTGACCACACCGAACAACATAGTTCTTTATTCATAAATCTGCTTTGTTTTGCTTTGTGTAATTGACTGGATCAAAAAGTGCAGTTCACCATTTTAATCAGTCACTGAAGTTACTAAGAGGCGCTCTAACAAATTCCTCATACCCGGCTTATGTTGATTTCCGCATTCGATGCTCTGCGCTGTTTCTCATTCTAGTATATTATGAAACCGCTGCAGGAAAATTTGGGTACTTTAAACCTGCGCACTGTTTTTCTGCATGTATTGGGTTTAAATTATTAGCTGGAATTGGTCCAATATTGTCAAAGGGAGCCTTGACAAAATGGCTGCAGAACAAGTGTTACCAAGTACGGCATAAGACTGCTCTATGGCCGAAGGTAAACATTGATATTGGCTGCCAGGCGGTGGACGTTTTCCTATCAGGCTGATCTAATCTCATACTCATTCTGGGCGCATATGTCAGTCTGTTTACACATCTGAAGCTGTGGGTTGCTCCTCGGTTGCTTGGTCTGCTGACGCTGATGCCTACAAGTTTCCAGATTGCACGATGACAGGATTCACACTGTTCGGTTGTACCTACCATATGGAGAGCTGAACGAGCAAAGACCTGTGAGTCTCAGTCTTCTCTATAATTGGATCGCCATGAAAGGAAGTTCCAGCGTACAGGACGACAATCTCCTCAGGTTTTCGGAGCACAACTGCTCACGCTCCTTTTAGGTCCCATTCGTTGCAGCTAAAGCGTCTCTCCCAGTAAGCAGCAGAGCAACGAAGGTAGAAACGCATGCAGTGCTGCGTCTCCCACAGTTGTTTTGCTTTGTCGTCACACCGAAATGTTTCAGATCATCCAAATAATTTCATTATTTAAGGTCATCCTGAGGTGGTTGGGAGCATGAACGTCACGTTTAAGGTGACGTTTAAGGCCAAAACTTTGACTAGGCCACTCCAGAACCTTCATTCCTTTTGTTTGTTTTTTAGCTGTTGTTGTTTTTAGGCATTAAGAGGCTGCTGTGCTTTAGATATTGTTCTGCGCTCCTTTGTGTCCCTCTGGATGATTTGTTGATTTGCTCCTGCAGTAAATTTGGCAGCTCAGCATTTGGGGAAAATTATTCTTACTGTGTTTCCAATATCAAAACCTTAGAAATGACTTTGTAACCCTCTTCCGTTCTTTAACCTTGTCAGAAAAGTTCTGTTTAAGGGATTTCTTGATTTTTTTTTAAGTACTTAAAATTATCCTTGTCTGATATAAAAGTTGTAACGTAAGAAAGCAAAAACAGGAGAAACACTTTTTAACTGGGCTGTAGTTACTAGAAGATCACCTCAGCCTGGCCCCGTTTTCCATCCGCTCCGTCCTCCATGTTTTTTTTGTCTTTATTTAATTTATCTCCTTGTCTTCGAGACCTGGTTTGAGTACACAAATCCAATAATCAAACTGGAATAATTTGATTTGGAGCTCATAAATCCACCTCCGTTTTGGACCCAACTTGTTTGATCGAAGATTAGGACGACATAAACCAACAGAGGCGGGAAATGGCATCTGTTTTTTTAATCATCAAACTCATATGTTTCTGTTTAAAACTTGTGACCGTCTAATAAGACCTATCTTAATAACTTCCTCCTGGAGCAGATAAAGGTTTTTGTCATATAACTGCTGCCTTATTAAATGTTGATACTCGTGTTAATTGCCCCCCCTCACCAGTTTGGATCCGGCCGTTGCCATTTTGCCCCATCCCTCCGTCCATTTTGCACAATCTTTGTGCCCGTGAGCTCATATTATTAAATTACATATTTAGGTAATCTTAAATATGCTCAAGTCTCACTTGTAATTTATCCATCCATTGCCTTAACCTGCTTGTGCTTGCAGTGAGGTGGGGTGCAATTAGACGGCTAACCATCATGTTGTTTGGACTGCGGGAAGAATCTCGAGTACCCGGGCAGAAAGTACAGATTGGAGTACACGGAGACTCTGTGTGACCAGGATTCAAACCCACAACCTTGCGTGCTGCAAGGCAACAGAGCAGCACAATGCAGCCCTCTTTTAAATTGATTTTACGCTACTTTCTGGATATTTTTTAAATGTGACAGATTATGAGAGGACACAGGGCCGTTATCAGATTCTCAACCTTCAGTAAAAATACTAAAGTTTCTGCTTTACATACTAAAGTTTCTGCTTTACATTAAAACAGATACAATATCTATTCCCACTGGAGTTTTATTGCTTACTAAAACATAGAAATAATAATTTGCTAAATTTACTCTTTTTATGGGTGATGCATAATACATAGAAGTATTTTTGGTACACAGCTTAATTCTACTTTCTTGTAAACGAGGGGAAAGCGGAGCAGCTCTTTTCAGCCAGCTGACCGTCAGTGCTCAGCTGCAGATGCACCAGCCGTTCAGAGACAACATTGATCACTACAGTGTTTTCTCTGGCCTCTGATTAAAAGCATTTTATTGTGATTAATATTTTTCCTTATAGTAAATAAACCAGAACTGGTTGAAACCTTTGAATACCTTGATACCAGAAACCAGGCGATGCCTAATTTTGGCCCATAATCAAGCTAAAATAAAACTTGAATGAGATTTACTAGACTCACAGCAGACGCTTCGGTAATAATAGAAGATTGTCAGTTGCTAATGCATGTACGAAACGTTTCCTACCTGAATGGTTGGCATCAATGGTCCACTTATGGACAGCTCCTGTTTGTACACGCAAAAAAACTGTCTTGAAGAAAAAGCCCCAAACTGAAGTTTGGAAAAAAATATTATAGGTCAGCAAAAAAGTTTAAAAATTTTTTTTTTAATGATTTCTATTTTCCAGAGCATAATAGATATTCCTTTTTATACTAGATTGCTCAAAGAAGTTGGGCAACATTCAGACAGATCACCTAATCCTGTTCAAGACAGCCGTAAATTATGTGAATAAATTTGTAATTTTCTTAAAATCAATACTTCACTGGCATTATTTTGAGGACTAGATGTCGTGTTTGAGGTCAAAGGCGGATTATAGTGAAACAAAGAGCAATTTGTTTGTTTTAAACCTGATTTAATGACACTCAGGTGCAGTATAATGTCTATAACAGAAATGCATTGATCCACAGTGTATATTTTGACCTGATATTAACCCTTTATCTAATGAATTAAAGCGTTTAAATCTGAAGATAATGGTAAATGGCGTGTACTTGTATAACGCTTTAACTAGTCTGATGACCCCAAAGTGCTTTACACTACAGTCAGTCATTTCCCCATTCACACCCTGACGGTGGTGAGCTATGTTAGCAGCCACAGCTGCCCTGGGGCAGACTGACAGAAGCGAGGCTGCCATACATCGGCGCCTCCAGGTCCTCTGACCACCGCCAGCACTAATGAGATAATTAAATGGTTATTCTAACAAAAAAAAACTAGAGTTGAGTTTATGTCAAGATAAGAACGTTTTCATCACGAGAAATAAAGGGGGAATTATTATTTTGACATAAGTTGTTGAAACCTTTTTTTTGGAAAATAAGTACTGTTGTGATTAAATTCCTTCAATTACACATCAGGCTTCACATAATGTTATCTTAAAATAACAAAAGTATGCAATAGTTGCCAGAAACTGAGATAACCGAGCTGTCTCTACAGACAGAGCCTGAAGTCTTGTCAACTCAACATGGCATCAAGTTCAAAAACTTGTTATAATAAGGAAAATAACTTGTCTGTGCATAATACATAAAAATTGTTTTGTACAGTTTTAGAATATTTATTCTTATTATTTTGTATTCTTATTATTTTGGATTTGTACCTAAATTATATTGCTGTAGAGACCCATTAGTTGAGAGTTTGTAAACCGAGTACTAATATGTAATTTTATTTAAATATTTGTATGATTTCCAAACAACTTTCCTGAATGTTATGGGTAGTTTCTTATATTCTATATTTATTTTTTTTGCTTTATTTATTTTTGATATTTTTATATGTATATAGCCATTTTTAGACCTGTATGTTTGTTTCGGGTGTTGAGTAGCTGAAGGATCACAATAGAAATAAGCCCTCCTGGCTTTCTTATACTGACGATACTTGACTGAGGTCATGGAAAGGCTAATGTTGCGTTGAGTTGTGCTTTTAGCAAATAAATTCAACCCATCTATCAGTCAATCACGGGAAATTTGCTTTACTGTCAGAGAAGGACGCAGGATACGCAGTCACAAAGCCATTATCGCCCATCAGTAAGTTAACAAACAGATATAGATGAATAAAAGAAGCACCTCAAATATTTGTTCTTGCATGTAAATCAACATTTTCTTTCTGAACCTCTTCCAGCATCTGTTTTCGTTTACTTTGGGTAATTTTGGGTCCTCGTCATCTCGTACCCCCAAACTTCAGCACTGAAAGTCACAGATTAAAACATCCCAGATGGAGCAAAGAACACACAAAAGCTTATAAAGCCTAATTTCTCTCTTTAAAGTTGAGGTTAGCCCCATGACTGCAACTATTGCAATTTCAGTTTATTAGATAGAAGGTCCTAACAGGTTTTGTAAAGGGCTTCTTGTGCAGCTGAAATGACCGTGTCGTTCAGAAGGCTCCTCGTGTGCTCCGGGAATCATTTCCACCCGAAGCTGACCGCACACACAGCATCCTAGCTGGGCCTAGAAATCCTCCTTCTATCAACACCAAGGCTGTTTAAACATAACGTAAGATCTGAGTAATACGTCTGAACTTTTGTTAGACTTGTGCGTCAAAGTGAAAACAAAGTGTTGATTAGACAGTGACGTGACTGTCGCCTGCTGCCTCGATAAACCAGCTGCTTGTTGTGTCGTGTTTTCACACGTTATGCTCATGCGTAATGTGAGTTCTTACACTATTGTGAAGAAAAATCATTGCATCATAGCTGAAAAATGTTTAATGAACTGAATAAATCAATCTTTTTTTTTTCCATTCCTAAATACTATTAGTTACTCAAGTCGGCTACTTGATTTGCTTTAAGTGAAAGACATTTATATCATTTAAAAAAAAACATCTCTATTTGGTTATTTATGTCTAAGTGTGTGTTGGTGTATTTGCCCAGGAGAGGAAATTGCCCTTTAGGTATTTGCAGCTTCTTCGTGTGACACAGCAACCATCTGAAAGAAGGTGGATCTAGTCAAGATGATGCCAAAGTCAATCTTTTTGGCCAAGATGCAAAATGCTACGCGTGGCAGAAAGCTAACACTGCACATCATCCTGAACACGCCGTCCCAACAATGGGACATGGTAGTGGCAGCATCATGTGGTGAGAACGCCTTGCTTCTGCAATGACAGGGAATCGATGGGAGTGCTTCTGTTGTACATTGTGTTCAGCGCAACATTGTGTTCAGCGCAACAATAGGTGAAAATGAGAATGGACTAAGGACACAGCCCTGTGGAGCTCCAGTGTTGATGGTCAGGGCAGGACGTGAGGTTGAGCACAGCTGCACTGCCTGTTGCTGAGGATTTTAAAGCATAAAGGCACTTTTTTTTCAGGCATGCCACATGGAGAAGCTGGTTGCCTCTGTGTGCCAGTGCAGTTATATGGAGGATATCATAATCGCTTGATTGACTTTAATAAATCAGGGTTGCGTCTGGCATCAATGGGGACAGGTTGCATTAATAAAACATGAACCTTTGTATTATCTAAAGAAAATCATGACCCACCATACCATATAGGAAAATTACAATAAGGTATTTATCACAAGACAGTTCCCCTGTTCATATCTTAGTGGGGGGATATGACGGTAGTCACACCACTTGACTCTTTAAACGCGAGTATCTGAGTGACTCTTCAGCGAAACCCCTTAACTAATGGTGTGCCTCTGAAGACGTAAAAACCACAGAGGAAACGGAGAGTTATGGCGATCTCGTAAATTTAATTAAGGGGTCTGATGGGGGGGGGTGTCTGGTAGGTATCAGTGGAAAGAGCAGGGATCACCACATTCTCATTAATTGCTCAATCAGCCAAAGGAATGCGATCTGTGCTAATTAGACGGACTCTCCTTCCATCATGGGGCTCTGGTGTAATTACAATCAGTCTGGGCCTAATGACACACTCAGTGCAGTACCACGTTTCATCCTGCGGGGCTCCTGCTTTCTCCACACGTCCGCCTGCAGTTCATATAATTACTGTACTTAGTTTCTTTACAAAAATAATGAGGTTGTTTTTGTTGGGGGGGGGGGGGTTTGCAGGAGACAACCGTGTTAACGTTCCTCCTTGTGCAGGTTTGAATAGTGGGGTTTTCTGTGCTTGGGTCAGTGCAGATAGTGTATGGCGTCCTTAAAGTGAATATTCACTCTTATTGCTGCTTCACAGCTTTGCATCTAATGTTGGTACTTTGGCTTTAACGATTAATAAATAAAACATTCAGTTTTGTTGAAGATAATATAAAGCAACTCTGTTTGCGTAAATGTAACACGTGATTTCTAAAGCCTTTTTTTTAGCTGCAGAAAAATGGCAAACAGATCGCAGGTGTAGCATTGCAGACAAAAATAATATAAACCAGATCATCTGGAAGAAACTAGTGACGGTACAGTAGTTAGAGCAGAAAAAAAAAAAAAAAAAAACAGAAGTGTGCAGATTGGTGGTCATGCGTGATAATACGGCTCTTGCAATCTGTTTCTTTGCAGCTAAATCTGTTTGGCTACTCTATGGTAATTTGATGCCAGCAGCACTTTTCAATCTTCATTGGGACAATGAGATATTTACTGGCGAGCTGTGTGTGATTTAGAATGTTTTTTTTTTAACTGCTTAAGCTCCTGTTAACACTTCAGGTTTCTAAGTATTATACAAGGTTTGCAATCAAAAACCCTTTTCCAACTTTCTTCCTCTTTTAATGTGACGTTTCTCTTGTAAAACTGGAAGGAAGACAAAATGTCTTTGAGGGAAAATATCAAAACACACACAAAAAAAGCTGCAATTAATTGCCTGGTCGCATGATCGTGCACGCCTTTTAAATAAATTATTTTGAACCCTGTTTTGAACAAACTATGGTCAGGTTCCCCCAGCTTGTAATATTTGCCCGCCGTAACTTAAAAAATGTTCCCCAAATCTCTCAGACTGTGAGGATGTCTCTTGTCCCGAGCCAGGTGAGCCCGCAGCTTTAATTCTGGACTCTGTTAGGCCATAGAAAACAAATGTACATGTCTTCTAGCGGAGCCATTCTGTCTTTTATTGGCACGTATGCTGGGACTTCACAGAGTTACCGAGAAATGAAATCCATCTTCCAGCAGACAGCTGAAGAATTTGGGTCAAAAACACTTTCCATTTGAAGAGAGGTAACTCCAGATCATGATGCTGCCACCACCGTGTATCGCTGTGGTCTTTTAGATGTGCTGTGTGCTGTTTCTGTACCAGACACACCCTTTCAAACTTCCAGTTTCACCACCGCTTGTTCTCCCACAAGGATTTCATTCAGGCCTGGATGTTTCCTTTGAAACAAAAGGCACAGAAACCTAAAAGTCACACGAAAAACATGTACAGTAGTTGTTGGAAAGTCCTACAGCTCTCTCTCTGTTTCTTTCAGCCATTTTGCATTTGATGCTTTGTCTTCTTCTCCTGCCTGATACCTTTGTGCAATAATAACAGAATATAGTAATCCTTTGTAATCTCTCAGGAAAATATGGTGTCAGGAGAATTGATGGCTGGTATGATCTTCAGATGAAAAGATGGAAATTTGATCATAAGGTTAGAACAGAACAGAAATAACATTTATTGTTATATTCAATGTACTGTAATTTAACCATATTTGTGTGAACTACCAGATTTTATCAGTGATTGGTGCCTCAAGTGATTAGTTGCTCTTCTTTTTCATTCTTCTCTCATCTTCATTGATTTTCTTTTCGCATTTGTATGTATGTGTATCTGCCTTCTATGTAGATTATATCAAATAATAATCAGCTAAACGGGTTACATAATGCATAAACCAGACACTAAGCTTTGTAGTAAGAGGTGTTTTTCACTAGCCTTGTGACAAAGTGTTATTAAGACTATTATTAAGACTATTTAAATGGGAGAGGGGAAAGATCTAATTTTATTCAACTTTCTGATCAACTGATGACAGTAAAAAAGAATTCAATAGAAACACAGATTACTGTCTTAACTATCTTTTGTAAAACAGCTCTAAATGATTAGCAACATTGCCATGTTTTTACCAGTGATTTAAAACTGTCAGTGATCTTAATGAGTTAAGTGTTTTCATGCAAAAGGAGCAGATCATGTAAATGAACACTGCAACACCAAGCAGGCAGGGTTTTAAGTTAATAGTTACACGCAGCGTAGCCTTTTGGTTTCCACTGAACTTCAAGAGCTTTATTGTGTCTAATCTGAAGAGAGCATTTATCACTTTCTGGATGTTCAGAGAACTGGTATTGATTTATTTTCAGCCTGGCAGATGCTCTCCTTGGACTGGAAGAGGAAATACCTTTCGGCTGTCCTATGTGACTCTGTTTTGATTGAAAACACAGCAACGCTGATTTTGGCAACGCCCATTTGTACCGTCCAGTTTGAAAGTTAGTGCTGCCATTGATTTGTACTCAGAAGTTGGCATTTCCGAACTCCACTGGGAAAGCCATAATCCATGGGCAATCCTGGGTTCAATTTCCAACATGCCTGCCACACAAAAATGCAGTCAGAGTTTTTATTTATTTTATTCTTTTATAAAATGAGTGTGTATACCTTACAATCCCTTTAGTTCCCGGTTTCCCTTCATATCTAAGATGATGCAAATATTTTTCTGATCATAATCACTTGCGCACATTATTTCAATTTAAGTTTATTTATATAGCACCAATTCACAACACATGTCATCTCAAGGCACTTTACAAAGTCAAATTCAATCAAATCATACAGATTGGTCAAAAAATTTCCTCTCTAAGGAAACCCAGCAGGTTGCATCAAGTCTCTCCAAGCAGCATTCACTCCTCCTGAAAGAGTGTAGAGCCACAGGGAGAGTCGTCTGCATTGTTGATGGCTTTGCAGCAATCCCTCATACTGAGCATGCATGAAGCGACAGTAGAGAGGAAAACTCCTCTTTAACATGGAGGGAAAACCTCCAGCAGAACCAGGCTCAGTGTGAACGTCATCTGCCTCGACCCACTGGGGGTTAGAGAAGACAGGGCAGAGACACAAACAATACAGAAGCACACATTGACACAGGAATCCTTTCTATGTTAGATGGTAATAGCAGATGATCTGCCTCCCCTGGATGATGTCACAGCTAACAGAACACCAGACCAGGTGTACCTACTATGAAGAAAAAAAAGACAAAAAGAACAAAAAGTTAAAAGATGAAATAACAACAAGCAATGCAAATTGGAGAACAGTAGGAGAACTCAGCAGAGTGAGAAAAATAGACCCTGATGTCCTCCAGCAGCCTAAGCCTATAGCAGCATAACATATACATTTAAGTTTTGAAGAATTTAATAAACTTGAATAAAAAAAATATTTCTGAACTTTGGTTTTTGACATTTTAATGTTTTCCACGACAGCCACTGATCAGAGTCAATCAAGTAAGATCATAATCTGATATCACTGACAGATTGATTGGTGCATCACTACCTAAAAGCTGAGCTGTCGTTCTTGAAGTGGCGCCAAACGTTGGTTTAAATTTTTTTATACAACTTTTTCCAGAAGAGGGTTTCCAGGTTTCAGGTTCAATGATTCTGTTTGAAGGACACTTTCCTTTCCATTTAGGTCTCCTTTTCCACACACAAAAAAGGATTGCACTGTTTTAGTGGGTAGTTCTAGTTTCAATAGGTTATCACTTCTGGACCGTATCACTGTAGAGCAATTCAAAAGCCATAAATAGAAAGCAGGAGAGCTTACAGTGACCGAAGCAAGGCAAGGGACTGGTAAAATGTCTGTGGCCTATGAGTTATTTTCTTTTTTGAACATATAAAATAAATCCCTCAATGATAAGATACATGAATAAGTACTGTTTTCTTAAAGCCTACCTTGTCTTACGTGATGAACATTTTTGTCTTTGAAGAAAATATCTCCTCTGCAGCTGCTAACACCTGCAAGATGCATTAGGCAGCAACTGAGCATGAATCATGTCTCTGACTTCTCACCAAACCATTTTAATCCTAATGGCAGACATTTGTGATAAACAAAGATCCGCTACATTTATAGCGTTTCCCTCAACCTGTAAAGCTGTCAGACAAAGCTAATTCAGGCAGAGAAAACTGTTAACTTCAGACCGTTTTCTGCCGCTTATTGAGCTCGCCGTCCTGCGGCTGTGTACAAAATGCAGGCTTTTAGTCTTATTTTATATTTTGAAAAATCCAACTCAACAGTTCACAAACAGACCTTGTGCTGTGAAATTGCTGTACTTTGCACAGCAGGTACCCTGGTAAAATTTTCCGCACGATGAAAACCTGACGATAATTCACGTTGTTCAAATCAAAAGCAGACACTGCCATTAGAGCTGCAGCTTTTTGGGACTTTTGATACTTTCCCCACATTTAATGTGACACTTATCCTGTCCAATACGAATAAAAAGCAAATAAAAAAATGTGTGTTTGTACATTGAAGCAGTAAGAAAACCAGGTTGCCTCAGTATGCACATGCAGCTTTTGATTAATTTCCACAGTTCTTCAGTCCTCTTTGGCAGGATTGTTTTTTTGTTGTTGTTTTTTTCCACATATGGATCTGGCAAAGTTAGCCAACGCTACCTCGCAGGACTTCTCCAAATCCTTCCGATTTTGAGGACACATCTACAAATTTTTTATTTTTTTCTGATTTGGTTGTGAGTATCTGGCTCTGCCATTTGAAAACTCCTCCCATGGAGCCATTCTTTGGACGATTTGGATGCTGAAAAATGAATTCCTCCTTTAATTTCAGCTGTCTAGCAGACACCTGAATGTTTGATCTAAAGTGTCTGGTATTTAGGACTCCTCGTGATTTATTTCACCCATGGCAACAACAAAAAAATCTAGCTCCATCCAGAGCATAGTACATTGAATAATTGGTTATTGTGCGGCAATAGTGAACCCCACAAACCAATGAACGTAACAATGTCCAACAGCGTCTTTCAATCAATGTTTTTAAGGGAAATAATACATGCCTGACATACAGATACACATTAAATTATTGCTAAAGAAAAACATCAGCTCCAGCGTGATGATCTCTCAACAGTTGCTGATCGTTTGCACACATCGTGGCCTTGTGCTGCATCGTTGCTGGAGCGAGGGCTTCACATGGCCGGATGATGAGTTTTGTGTGATGTTTTCTCCCCTGAGAGCAGCAGTGGGTGAGGTGAAGTGGCAGGCAGGAGATCAGATGGCCCGCTCCTCCGTGTAGATCCCCGAGCCCTGGCCGTCCCCCTGCTGCAGCTGCTCCTCCGCTCTCCATTTGCCGCCTCCCCTCCTGTAGCTCCCACTCTGGAAGCCTGCGCTCACATTCGGTCTGGTCGTACTGTCAAAAGATGTTCACTGAGCGTTTGACTTGGAAGGAAACAATTAGCAACTTTAATCCTTAATTTCTGGACTGTGTTGCTTGTAGTACTGGTGCATTGGTTTATGTGGGTAGAATACTTGAAGATGCATGGCTATGGAGTGAATTTTGTTCCATTATGGTTGAAAGCAAAGAGCATATTTTGTAAATGGAAATTTGAAGAAAAAAAATGCAATCCAGAAATTAAACTTTGAAAAACTTCTTATGGAAAAAAAACTTTTGAGAATAACTTTGTTTTTGTTGTTCCAACTTAATTTTTTTAATTATATTTTTTTCAATTTTTATATTTTATTTTTTCACATTTTAATTTCAAAATATATTTTTTACAGATTTAATATGTTCAAATATAATTCTTATAAAATTTCTCTTTTTCCAAACCGAGTTTTATGAATTGCCTTTTTTCCAAATTGCGTTTTACGCCTCACACTCTCTTCACTTCTTGCTCTTGACGAGCACATCGACCAATAAAAATGTCGGTTCTAAAGTCCATGCAGACCTATAGAAATGCGTCTTTGCTCTTCAGTCCAGAGGCAAGAAATTTTAAGATAAAGATGAAAATATAAAATCTGGAAAAAAATTAAAAAAGATTGAAGAATAGATAGATAGATAGATAGATAGATAGATAGATAGATAGATAGATAGATAGATAGATAGATAGATAGATAGATAGATAGATTTAAATACAATCTGAGAAAACAGCTAAATTACTCTCAAAACCGTTTTTTCATTAAGATGTTTCTCAAAGTTTAATTTCTGGATTGCATTTTTTTTTCAAATTTCCATTTACAAAATGTGCTCTTTGCTTTCAACCATAATGGAACAAAATTCACTCCATGCGTGGCTACTTGCAGATTTTTCTGCTTCACCTCAATTCAGCAGCTAGACTTTTCAAACTCCAGCAGGATAAAAATATAAAAATCAAAACTGAGTTTGGAACAATTCAAACAGGTGACATTAATATTACATCTCAATATGATTATCTTTGGATGAGTTTATTTTACAAAATAAGGTTCGCATTGATCATGGCGGAAAAAAAATCCTTCCAGTTTGCAGCTTCCTTGGACTAGAATCTGCAGGACTTGAAGCTGAAGGATTTGTACTCTGTTAATGTATTTAAGGCCATTTTAAACCAGTTTTTAAATAAGATTTGTGTTTGTACATGTTTTAACTAATTTCCACTCATATTTTAGCTTGTTAGATTTATCTTATTTACCAAAATTGTATCTTAAATGTATTTTTATGTCTGCAGATGTCTGCTACCCTTCTTGGCCAGGTGTCCTTTGAAAAGGACATTTTTAATCTCAATGAGATCTACCTGGATAAATAAAGGTTACATACATACATACATACATACATACATACATACATACATACATACATACATACATACATACATACATACATACATACATACATACATACATACATACATACAAAAAACACTGACTCCCTGTGCAGCTGCAGAGTTGGTTATGTCTTGCTGGGACCTGGGGAATTTCCAGAAGACACTACAGGGTGAAAAACTGTGGTGTGATATCTTGCATAAAAACACACAGGTATATAAGGGACAGGGTAGTTTTGTCTAGTTAGAAGAGAATGGATGAGGTTAGATCAGAACAGACTTTTTCCTGCTGCTCTCCTCATGTGAAGACAATAAATTCTAACTTTGATAAAATCACCAATCTCTGCCTGAGTAATTAAGGAAAGCAATGAGAGTTTTTTTTTCCTTGCGACAAAATATGTGCGATACACATTAAAACATCAAGTACATAAAACAATAAGCGTTTCTGCTCTTGGTGAATAATGCACAAGAAACATTTGAGCTACTTCAGTGCAAAGCAAACACGTTTCTTAACAAGCTTTTGGCCAAAATCTAAAGCCAGCAGGAAAGTTTTGAATCTTAGTGTTCTTCATTAGTCACATGAAAACGTTTAGCTTCTTTTTTTAATCATATTAGCTGAACTATTAGAGAAGAAAATCACTTTTTTGTTTGGATGCCTTTCTTAATCAGATTGAAGATGTTGGCGGAAATATCCACTTGTTATTATGTAGGAGGTGTGTAATTTATCTTTTGTTGCACCTGCTCATTTTCATGCCTGAACAATAAAAAAAAACATTAAATTATATCCTTTTTTTTAGTGGAGGAAAATAAATTCACCCATTAATAAATAGTTGATTTTCTTTAAATCACCAGTCCTACAAAAAGTTACCAACCCAAGTTCTTCCAATGACATCCCTGTGAGGAAAGGACTTTTTTTAATTTACATTGTACTTTTTAAGTTAATCATAGTGCTTACGTTCATGACTGCATCAACGTCTTGTTACCATCCTTGTCCGGTCATGGTTGGTGTACCCCAGGGTTTCATTTTGGGGCCCTGCTGTTTTTGATATATCTGCTCCTTCTTGGACCTATTCTGCCAACTCTTAAAGATATTTCCTATTATTGTTAACAACCTTTATTGAATACAAGAGAGACCTGGCCAAGACTGGCAGCATACATAGAGTCAATTACAACGCATAGTCACAATAAACATAAACTTACAATAAAACATGTGCAAATGACTCAAGTAGAACAATTGCACATCTGCAACTTAAACATAATGGGATCTATCATGGTCTTAAATACATTCAGTTATAAGTTTAAGCTCCAATCTGCAGATATGCAGATCATATTCACTTATTCATCTCCCTGCACCTAAATAAAGTTTCTAAACTGCACGTTTTCCCAAAGTGCATAGATTCCACCAAAAGGTGGATGTCTGAAAGTAACACTTTAAGGGAGATCCTTGGACATTTGACTCGGGTGTTATGTGAAGTTTCTGGTTGAATCCTGCTTTTATCATTTAAGAAATGTTCCGGAACTTAACTCAATTTTCTCTTGTCCTGAACCAGAAATTATAATTTATGCTCTTGTTTTGTCACGTCTGGATAATTATGCAGCTCAAACATCCTCGATTGGTTGGAGGTTGTTCCAAGTTCGTCTTCCAGGTTTCTGACTAAATCATTCAAGTTAACACGTGTGATATAGTTTTCTAGCAGCCCTGGGAGAGATAACAAACTTCCTCAGCTCTTGTAGAGAATGTTTTGGCCTTCAGTGTAATAACTAAAAAGTTTCAAACAACTGGCACTGACTTCTTCACCCTATAAAAAGGCCGAATCATTAAAGCTTTGGTGTGCTGTTTTCATTACATAGATAATATAACAATGACGAAAAACGTCAAATATGTGAGGGTTTTAGGTAAACGGGGAATCTCTTTTAAAAAATGATGACGAACATCTGGTCACCGGTGCACATCTGTTCCCTCCATGTCAACAACCCAGGTCTCCAAAGCAGCTGCAGACCTGATGGCGTACTGTGACGCCCACACACGCGAGGACCCCCTCATTGTCCCCGTCCCCGCCTCCGAGAACCCCTTCCGGGAGAAGAAGTTCTTCTGCACCATCCTCTGATGAGCCGCCGCCGGAGCTGTTCTGAGTGCGGGCATGGCGTTGCCTGGCTTCTCTGTCTTCACCACACCTGAAGCTACTGGCCAATCAAAGGCGTTGAGTTGAGTTTTGCCTGGTGGACACTGTTGTTGCTGGTCAGCTCTGTCTTAGTGGCTGAGGGTTTTGGGGGAGTCAGCCACCGAACTGGCAACCCAGTGAGCGTTACCATGTCTTGTTAAATAGGTTTGTTATTGCTTTGTTGTTAGAGAACAGCCTTGCTCAGTGCTTCATGAGATGAAAGATGTGTTTGTTTGTTTTTGTTTTCCCCCTTTTTTCTTTTTTGAATTTTCTCGTGCTAGATCGTTACTTGCCTCAGGAAACAGAAAATTTGCCCAGTGTCCAAACTTTTAAAACATGTTTCCCTTTTTACTTATAATTCAGCATACATTTTTGTATTTGTAAAAAAAAATTTAACATAATTGATTTTCTAACCTGTTGAGCACTTTGATTTTGTAGCAACATCGACTGAAATTTGACGCCTCCTTCAAATTTTCTAGCAGAGTCTCGGAAAATTCACTGTTTGGTTGCGCTTTGATGTAGAAAAGGTGACTCAAGTCTGACAAAAACAACTTCAAACTTGACTCAGACTCACACTTCAAAGATCCGTGGTTGACTTGGACTCGTGGTCTGGGACTCAGGCCTCACAGGGAATCTATATCCCATGTAATCAGGTGTGAAAGCATCCGATATGTAAGCTACAGAGTGCAACTCTGACACGTGATACACTGCATATGCATATTATAGCATGAAAGCGTTTGCTTGACTCATTAGCATTAAGGGACCGACGGCTATTATTGATTTTAGCTTTAGCTTCATTATGGTGACCACATGGATGTCCTATAAATAACTTCAGTAATTTCAGAATAAGATAAACTTAACTCGTTGTCATGCTAACTGTGCCACAACGAACACTTTTTGCTTCCAGAAATAAAAGCACTTCCTTTTTTTCCCTTCAAACTCAGAAATCAGATGCACATCAGACGTACTTTCTATGTACATATCTTAGCTTGGAGCGGGTTAACCTTTTAGACTTTGCAAGAAAGGTTTTAAACGAACCAAAGTTAGGTGAAAAAAACATTTTAAACCCCATACAGTGGTTGGATAATGAGTGGAAAACTTAAACACAGGGATAAACTAGTTAGAATAAAGGTTTACACACTCGTTATCAATGGGTGTTAATACCTTCTGGCATAGATGCATATTTACAGTATCCAATAAGGAAAATTAGTATCCGTTATCAATTTTCAAAATAGTTTAAAACATCTGATGGCGGTTTTTGCCTTGTTGAATCAAATGTCAAGATATTGAAAGCTATCGATCACTACTACAAGACTAAAAAAATAATTGTTACATGAACAGCTGTCAAATCTGGCCTCAGGACAAAATGCGCGGGATTTCTGTTCCTACCCAACGCAATGACTTAGGAAGACTAGATAAATGTGCTTTTGGTGAGACATTTCAGTCATTAGGGAACTTGAGAGCTGACTTAAAGTGAAAGTCTTGAGACTTGAATTGGAGTCATGGTGCAAAGACTTGAAACCTGATTTTACCCAGACTCTATAGACTAGAGACGTGACTTCAACTTGCCCTCTAATGGCTTCAGCCTTGACTTAGACTTGAAGGACTAGAAACCGGACTACGAATCATGCTGTGAAGACCTGAGACTTGATTTAGAGTTACACCCTGAAGCATCGACTCATAGTTGCACGAGAAAAACTTGAGACGTAACTCAAACTTGTGCTCTCAAGAATTTTGTCTTGATTTAGACTCGTGCTCTAAAGACTAGAGACCTAATTTATAACTACACTCCAGATTTAAGACTGGACCTGCAGCCTGAAGACTTGAAACGTGACTTTAGACTCATGCTCAAAGGACTAGAAAGAGTTGTGGTCTTAGATTTTAGTTTCTTTAGCAATCTTTATCTCATATAATCAGATGGCTGCCCACAGCCGCTCTGACAGGTGATTATAACCCAGCTACATTCACTGAACGTAGGCTGTCAGTATTTTATAGCAGTCACTTAATATGTGCTGTAACGTCACAATAATGACTCTCCAACTGAACACTGCATTAAACAGCAATGTAGCGTCCTAGGCTGTAATTGACGAGGAAATGACTTCAGATTTAACTTGAGAGAAATTACTTCTGTACTTCACCTCAGTCAGCATCTGCCGAAAGCACAGACAAAGAAACGATTTCCGGTAATAAAGCAATTAATTTGCACAGAAAATAATAGCAAGGGGGCTGCAAATTAGTTCTGTTGCAAGTAATTATACTGAATCTATTTGTTTCAGAGCACACCGACAACAACCAGGTGACTTCTTCAAGGTTATCACAGCAAATAGCGTTGGAGACACAAATTATTCACGAATCTGTCATTTGATTTGGCGTTCTGTTTGATTTACCCCCAATTTATTTTATTGCCTTCAAATAAGAGACATTATGGTTTCATGTAGCTCCCGGCTGGAGCATTATCTTTCAATTTGCAAGGAGCTGTTTTCCTCCCTATTTGTTTTCTGGGCCTGTTTCCTGAGCCTGGTTCTGTTTCGCCTGTCCTACAGCGTGAATGGCACGGCCTTTGACATTAATGCCGGACCGGAGGCCTGCATGTTTGCCCGCTCCTCCTCTTTTCGACAGCGTCCTCTCTTTCCGAGGGGCTGTCGGTCTTTTAGAGTGTACAGTATGTTACAGTGCCAATGTCTGTGAGAGCTGCGTGATTCTCACCCTGCAGGCCCCCGCAGTCCTTTCTTTCCCTTTTGTTTGTTTCGGCAGAAAAAGCACACTGTCGAAGCGTTTCCTTTACATGGTAGTCGACTAGCGTTTGCTAATTTTTACAATAACTTGTTATGATCGTTATCATCATTGTTATTATTAGTAGTAATATTGAATATTGGTTGCACAGCACTGACAGCTACATGACGTGAAGTGCTACTATAAGCTTGTATGAAGAAAAAAATTGTTTATAAATCATTGCAAATATTGATACTATCTCTGTATTTTTTAAGAACAACAGTAAGGGTTGTTTACACGATGTGATCCCTTTAGTGGTTCAGGCCATTTTTTTTGCCTCATTTCTGTAAAATTGAGAGAATTTTCCTCCCTCCTGTTACTTGAACTAATCGCACTCCTGACACAGGTTGTATGATCAGATTATTTTCAGGATAACAAACCATTTTTTCCCTCCTTTTTTTGTCTCATATCAAGATGGTGCCAAATCTACAACTAGAATTAAAACATCTAAAGAAGAATAATGCATGGATTTGTTTCTGTCTACAACAGAGAGGACTGTTATGATATAATATATTGCGTCGTCATTGACTTTTATGGGTGTTACAGTGTCAGATGCAGTTGTTGGCACCCCTGGTAAAGATATGTAAAAAGCCTTCAAATCAATGAATATTTCATCTCACTCAGCAATGTGTTTTGGAAAAATACAGTCTTTAATTTTAATGCATTTATCCGGCAGGAAGAAAAATCCCATTTTAAGAATAGTCATGTTCTAATTGACATAAAAACAGATTGTTTTGTCTTCTTTTCAGCTCATTCTACAGGACTTTTTCTGGATTTAGGACAGCTGGCCCTAAAGCGGTGGTTCTCAAATGTTTTCTGTTGCGCCCCCCCTTTGAAGCAGGAAAGATTTTCAGGCCCCCCATCCCAACAAAATGGGTCTAAGATGTAACTTATTTTAATCATTTTCAGTTTTAGTGCATTAAAGCTGTCCTTCTGAAAATTACCCAGAATCCCTTTTGAAATTAAAATTTATGACATATATATGGGTTCATGTATAACATATAACAATGGTTTCTAACAGCTAGAATATTTAACATTGCCACTCTTTTTTAACTATATAATATTAACAACAAGAATAACAACTTATACCTGCAGTCAACTTTTAACTAGCTGTGAACCTCATTAATATTAAAGATAAACTTCAGTTACATTAAGTTTTTTACTTTTTTAGGAGTTTATTAATAGTATTCATCATACTACTGACTGCAGGTACAGATCAAACAGCAGGGAGTACTGTATTTCCTGGGGGGAAAGGCAAGGCTGTTGTGTGCCCCCCTGCAATACCCTTAGGCGCCACACTATTTGAGTAGCACCTAAAGGGAGGTGAACTGATTCTGAGTTGATTAGTCCAAATATTTGGGATCTATATTCTATGAAAACACCTAATTAGAAACAATTTTAATTTTTCTGGCAGATGGCGGCAAATTGGTTTTACATTTCCTGGTATTTTGAGGAGTCCTTGATGACATAACCTCTCACAAGAATCCTAGGGGACCTTTGGTATAGAAACAGCCCCACAGCATTACAGAACTTCTACCATACTTAACAGTGTGTTTTTTTCTTTTTCTTTAAATAACCTATAAAAAAACAAAACTCAACAGTAGCCTCATCTGCCCAAAGCACATGAGTCCAGTTCAATTCCCAGAAACATTTAGTAAATTTCACATTTACCTTTGTGATGGTAGAAGAAAAGACTTTTTCTCTTACATGCCTCCTAAGCTGACAGGAAGCCTCTATTGGTTTCCTATGAAGTCTGATTAACTTAAAATATATTTATGTTATAAACAAAAAAGATTATTTAATTGCATTTGTTTTTTCAAAATTATTCCGTGTACAAGTAACTTGTTTTTAAAATGGGATTTTTCCATAATTGAAGCAATGCACTCAAATTTAAAGGGCTGTATTTTTCTAAATTTCTCAGTGCTGCAATATCAGATTAATTTATTTTAAGGCTATTTACACATCCTTTCCAGCCATGCCAATTAATACGGCTGGCACTGTACTCTGCACAGAAAGATCTCACTGGAGTCTGAATATGTCAATAAAACATGCAGCCGAGTGAATGGTATTACGGAGAAAAAAGCATTTAAATAGAAGGCTTTGTAAACCCTTTGAAGAATCAAATAAATTAAAGGAAAACGGTAACCCATTTGTGTCTCTCCGCTTCATGTCTCTTCTCTTTGAGGTTTCCAGCCAGAGTCTCATCACACTGAGAGCATAAAAGGCCAAATGGTTGAGTCTCACAGAGGAAACATGGTGCTGTTGTGTGCAATGGAGACCTCCTGTGGTTGAGCTGAGCCACAGGCCTTCTGAATGCACACTACATCTGTTGTGACACTTAAAAAAAAACATTAGGAGTAATTTCAACCTCAGTTAATTTCCCCTATAAAGAGCACACAGAGAGAAAACGATGCGTGCAGAGCCTTTATTTTGCGTGAAGGATCAACACATTAATACCTTTTTTTAATTTACATTTATCTATGGTTGTTGCTGCTGTTTGTCTTGTACCCATTCGTTCACAGCTACAGCTAGGAATATAATAGAATAGAATAGAATAGAATAGAATAGAATAGAACAAAATAGAATACAAGTACCTTAAATGTCCCACAATGGGGAAAATAAGGCATGACAGTGGCAAAAACATGGATAGGATACACCAGACTTGCATACTAGATTAAATAATATGAATAAAAAAGAGTTTTTTTAAAGTTAAGTTGTAAAGCAGGAGAGAAAGAAATTATCAGAAAGGGGGCAAATGCTGTGCAATTATTATTTGCTAATACGACATATTCAGGTAAAAATGCAATGTTTAAGTTAAAGATTGAAAAAAGACAGGAGCCGATTTACGGAACGATGTAAGAAAACTGTGCAAGATGCTGGATTGTACACACAAACACTCCCAGGGAAGCTAAAAATTGTACAAATTGACATTAGTATCTGAAAGACAGTGTAAATAATTAAACACAATAGACTAGATTTTTTTTTATCATTTTGCCCCCACCTGTCCTCAAACATTTAAAGCCCGTGTGTAAGATTTACACACTCACACAACATCTAGTGATGCGCTAAATGAATTACAAACAGCCTCACCCTCCAGCGCGTAATGACTACTACAGAAGTATCATAAATGTGACAATGTAAAGCTGTCCTCCATGTTTAGCTATTGCTAATAGCTAAACATGTGTGAAAAGTTTTTTGGCACTGTTGCCAAGTCCACTTGTTTTTTTCTAAAGTTGTTTGTAAATTGTGTAAATCGTGGTCTTTTGGCCTCGTTTCTGAATGTAAAGTCGCTTATTTGGGCTCTATAAGCAACTATAACCATCAGTAAAGAAACCCGGACTTACTGCTGCGCTACGGACACAGTGGTAGTCACTGACAGTCACTTGATAATCAAGTGACCTGGTTGCAAGCCAATGTAAATGAATAGGCCAAATAAAAAGTTAGCCTGACACGTATTGAAGAGCCAAATTGTGACAATGATGCATTTCCCCCTGTGGACCAACGTGGATATTACACGTTTTTCAGTGAGACTGGGCTGCCCTGAGAGGGAGAGGCATATGAACAAACAAGCCGTCTCTGCCAGGAGGACAGAGTTTCTGGAGCACACAGCCCTGTTTCTACCGTCACACCAAAATAAACTTCACTGTTATTTTGGCTTAATTTACCTGCTGTCCAGCAGAAAGCCTGCAACCTCTGCATCTGTTTTTAATCCCAGCTCCCTCACGATTTGTCTCCACCTGGTAATAATAGCTGCACCAATATAAACTCCCGGTTGTTACTTATTTGTCTTTTCCTTGGTTACTTTCTTTTCCATCTCATTGGGTAAAGAATATGGATGGTCCTCCATTTCAACAGAAAACAACAAATAAAATGATCTACGGATGTCTTTGCTTGTTTTCTACTCCTCCACCAACAGCACGTCTTCATATAGGAGACAGATAGGGGAAAACGCATATGGCTGACAGTTTGTCTCCTTTCGGCCTCTGAAATCAGAAATAGCGACGCAACATGGCGCCTCCCAGTGGGGACACCAACACCTATGTACTTATAAACTACTAATTCTAAGATATGAGAACGCTTTCATTTTTGATGTGAGGTTATTAGACTTTGGCAGAATATGTATTTATAAAAGCAATCCTTGACTTTTGCTAACTAAAAGCAAATTAGTTAGATATGATTAAGGTCTACGACAAAAACCCAATTCAACCTCTTGGAAAATTACATCATTACAACAGACCAATAAAAAAAACATCTTAAAAACATAAATGTTATGACTGTTACAGCTTAGACTGTAATGGGGAAGAACGCTGACCTGCGGACCGGCAGACAGTCATTGACACCCTACAGAGGACGGATGTTCACAGACTGCTGGATACAAACAATTTCAGGGAAAGTTGAATGGCAGGAAAAAGGGTGAGCTAGCAGTAGAGATTGTGGTAGTTATGAGAGGATTTTCAGAACAGAAATTTCACCCTTCTGAAAACTATTTTCCCATGCACTGTACAGTATTATGGTCTCAATACTTGGTCTGCAGGCACCTTTACTGTTTTATTGTGATTATATATATGATGACTTAAAAGGTACATCTAGAAACATTAGAACATTATGAAATAGTTCAAGTATTTCAGAAGGTAAAACATATAGATTCATTTCACATTGAGGGAAATATATGTTATTTATTTCTTGTAATTATGATGACCATTGTCTATAGATAATGTTAAAACCCGAAAGTCGGTCTCAGAACATTAAGATATTACATAAGATCAATAAAAGAAAATATTCGGTATTGATCTGTGTACTCTGGTTGGTGTTCAGATTAACTTTGTTGTGCCAAAGTCTGCATTGGACTAAAAGTTATTGGATATGTGTCATCAAAAATGTTATAAAATTAAAGAGAATGTAAAAAACGTGGTTGTTAAAACAGAAATATGTTATGTTATTACTAATATTTTTAATTGTAAGTCGATTTGAACTTGTCTGTGATAATTTTGCCCTATTTGAAATTGCAAAGTCCCCATCTGCATTAACCACCTGGGCTGAATGAATCTTGAATTGCAGTTGGGCGCCACAGAAAATCCGTCAAATGGCCCCCGGACCCCACTTTGGATACCCCTGGTGTAGTGGCTCTTGAAGCTCTGAATCCAGCCACTGTCCACGCTTTGTGAATCTCCTTTAAATTGCTAAATTAGCTTTGCTGTTTGTGCAACTTTTTGGATGGCAACTTTTCCTTCCACTCATTTTTCCATTAATACACACCTGGATTCAGCCTTCTGTGACCTTTTGTGGCTTTCCCCCTTTGTTGAGGGCGTCAATGACCATGTTATTATTTTTCTATATCAAGAAGCCATTGTAATTGGTATTATGGAATGTATATATATTTTGTACAAGCAATAGCCATGAAAAATGAAAAAAAAAATAAAGCCTTGAAATAAAGCACTTGGTGCATAATAGAAACTATAAAAAAAGTTTTATTCGGTTGAAGTGAAATACTCAATTAAAATAACTTTTAGGCTGCATTCTAGTTTATTGAGAAGCACCTGCACAGAAAAACAATAAAAAGGTGATACTGGATGCTGCAATAATATTACATTTGATGAAAACATCTAATGGCATGTGAGGATTTTTGTATGATGACGTAAATCCTGGCATCTCTCATTGATTTCGCTGCTCTAATCCTAACGGATCAGGATATGGATAAAAACATGAGCAGATATGAAGGGGGGTTTCTAAAGCCTTGAGACTAGCTGTGCTGTGGAGTGTCATCCATATATTTCTTTTAAATCAAAGCCTGCAGAAATACATTTTCTCTGTCTGTGTCTGACAATGAATGATGAGGTCCTGAATGAATACAGCGCGTTCTGTGTGCAGCTGCTCACCGTTAGTAATATCTGATCAATCCACACCCAGACGGCCACGATGAAAGGGAATCTGGGTGCCGTTTCTCCAAACAATTACTAATGTTGGCTGTTGTGTGATCCAAACTGAAGGAAAAATACTCATAAGGATGAAATTCAGATGACTAATTTACCTCAAAGTGCAATGCCGTCTGAGGTTTTCCTTTTCTTTTTTTTTATCTTGCAGCCCACCGTGTCCCAAGACTGTTGGTTTTCCGAAACAGGGAGAAATATATATCCAAAAATAAATGAGGAATTCAACAAATAGACTTGGTATTGTGGGGAACATGAGTCTCAGCTGGGACTTGAATGAATAAAGAGAAATTTATAGAGAATGCAGCGGGGCCTGGATGCTCAGACACTGCAGAGTAAAAGGAGAAAACGCACACAGATACTCACACAATCTGAAACAGTGACGAGACCTTAGTGCATGCATAGGGTGCAGTTTATGAATAAAAAGTGAAGGGAAAGTAAAAGACAAAGAAGGCAAAAGTTGGACTCCACAACAGAGTGGGAAGAAATCCTGAGTTAGGTATGACAAGAAGGGAAATAAATCACTGTATGAATATAAGTCAAGAAGCCTTCAATACTCTCCAGAATTATTGGTACCACTCAGAAAGATGTGTAAAGAGCAATAAAAAATACTTTCCTATTGCGGTAAAATAATCCCACAGAGAAAGTTCAGAAAGACTTCCACTTTTAATTTGAAGAACTTCCAGAACCTTTTTGTAATGCATTTTCCTTTTTAAGCTAATCAAAGTGTCCAGGAACTTAATTAGTAATCTGTTTCCCTGGGGAATACGTTGGACGTGACACAGAGGCCTGTTTCTGATGGACAGGAGAACATGTCATTCAAGTAACGCAGATGTGTATAGAGCTTCGTGAGTCTGGGAATGGCTGCAAGACAAATAATTTATTGCCTAAACTTCCACATATCAATAAAACTGAGAAACAATTCTAATGTTAAACCACAGAAACTGTGACAAACAAGGCCTGACAGTGTCATTATTCTGGAGTTGTTTGGTTTGGTTCTGCATTTTTCTTGCTACATGCTGGTCTCGTCATATAGTTCAATTCTCTCTGTTCTTTTTTTATTTATGGATTTTCTTTTTAGGTGATCTTCTAGCTTCCTTGTTTTTCTGTTTTCCTTATCCTTGGTAGTTATTTCTATTTAGTTCCTATCATGGCTTGCTGGTTTCATTATCTCACACTCTCAGCCTCCACCACCTTAATCAGTGCCATTCAGTCCACCTGTTTATGCCAGTCAGTCTCCTTACTATCACCTGCACTATGCTATATACATATACTAGTGGATTTCCTCCACTCCTCACACGTGAATACTGGTGCCATGCCACGTCTGCGAGATCCACAGCTGTTTATTTTATGCCAAGCCTTTCCATGTTCATGGTCATGCCTGCCCTGTTCTGTAAAGTTTTACTTTATTAAACCCACCTTTCTGCACTTGGGTCGCACTCCAAGAACCCCATCTTAACATACAAGGATCCATCTAACGTGTTGTTAAACATCACACACAGTGGATGAAATACAATCTCCAAGGCTCACTGTTAGAGAACTGCAGTATAGCATGGCATAATGGGATCGCCAAGTCTCCACAACAACCACTAGACTCTATCTATCTATCTATCTGTCTGTCTGTCTGTCTGTCTGTCTGTCTGTCTGTCTGTCGAACAGCTACAGAGCAAATTCCAAAAACCCATCTCCATTTTACATTTACATCAGCAGGCTTCGAAACCGTATTTCTTCATCCCCATTTCCACAGTGAGATCTCGTTTCATCACCAAGCATGGGTTTGCTCAATAGAATTGTGGACAATCTTGTTGTGATGTTGCATCTTCTGATAATTGCTATGCAGATACCTTTATCCAAGCCTCAATACACAACAGCTGTATGGGCAACTTGAAACAAAAGAAGGACTTTGGACACCATCCATCCATTCATTATCTATACCCGTTTGTCCGTGCAGGGGCGTGGGGGAGGCCGGTGCCTATCTCCAGCTGTCAGAAGACAAGAAGGCGAGGTACATCTTGGACAGGTTGACCACTGTAAAGACAATGAAGCATAAACTAAGGAAGTCCTTTTTTGTTTATTATAGATTAGGATTAATAACTCTTCAGTGCTGGTAAACAACAAGAAGTCATAAATCACATAATGAGACAATATGCAAACCCCGTGGCCTTCATTTTTTACAAAAATGTAATTTAATTTAATTTAGACTTTTCTCTGCATTAAACACAAGTAACATAAAAATAGCAGTCATACAGATGTTTGTAAACTATTTAAAAAATTTACTGTTTTTATTAATCAGAATATTCTTATTCAAGAGAATAGCTTGTTGAGCTGGACATCAATCCTTGTTGAACATAAAGTGCAAGTATTAAACAGTTTAACCGCTATTTAATGTTATGGTGAGATTCCTGAAAGTTTCTGGTAAAAAGGTATTAGTTATATAAACTCTAAAAGAAATAATAAAAATAGATTATCTCACTGCTGCAAATATCTTCCCTTCCATGTGGAGGTAAACCTACTTTAAGCACATTACCGACATCTAAAGGACACGTCTTATCCATTAATTGTTACGTAGCCAAAAACTGCAGACCACTGCTATTTGGAAATTGTGTTTTTTAAAATTGTGATAATATTCCAATTGCGATTAATTGTCCAGCCCTAATGTATATGAAAAGAAAGGACATATTTACTTATTTTTACTTCTGCCTACCTCCTTCTCAAACAAATTAAGAGAAAACATTTCATGGTATATGATTGTGAATGTTAATATGCTTGAAATAAATAAACAAACAAACAAATCAATGTTATTAGAGGGTTTTGAAGTGGAAGGAGCTTACCTGCTTTTTGAAAGGTTCTTTACAAAGGCATACAGGAATGGTCAGAGGACATGTTACCATCAAGATCGTTATCTCCAAAGTAGTACATTGGAAGGATAACTTTCTATACCAAAGAGTAAGAAAGAACTTTAAGTGTGAGTAATTTAATTTCAGTGGAAAGGTCAGATTGGCTCGTCTAGGTACCAACATTCAGCTCAAACCCCACTCTATGTTGGCCACTTTTTAACGACAGGGGTGAAAATAACACACACTTAATCAATAGAAAACACATTAAAAGTTGGATTTTTTTTTTCTAAAAAACGTTTTCGTTTGAGATTTATGTTGCTACGAAAACAGACTTTTTCCACACCTTTGCCAGGGGTGTCAATAAAAACGGGAGGGACTGTGTAAATTGCTAAGGGAACAAAGAGTTATTCTGGGAAAGATGTTAAATTTAATATGAATACTTTTTAATGGAAAAATAATTCTGTGCATAAAGGAAGGTAATATATAAGATTCATATAAATTAATTCTAAATTATTAGCTGTATTAATTTGCAGCGGTTGCTCATTGATTTCACCCTATGAGATGATTACTCTTCAGAAGAAAAGGTGTTAGGATTTTCTTTTTAAATTTGACATTTAAGTAACACTGAATTTCATTGAAATCAATTCAAATAAAATCTACAAAGCCTTTTTCTAATGCTGCACTCGTCCCTCCTCTCAATGAAAATAACTAATACTAAAAACAAAAAGGGAAAAAAAAGAAAACACTAATGCTTTCAGAGTCAGAAGAAATCATCTTCATGCATCCATCTCCATGCACAGCGGCTCCTACTTAAATGATTTATGTGCTGCACTGACAAAAAGGTTTGATAAAGTTCTTCTTTAAGCAAACCTAAATCTAAAACGTGTCACCGTGGGTTTCTCAAAGATTAAAATGATTCATATGCTAATTTTGTATTCTGTTCGCATGTTTTTTTGTTTTCATTAGATATTCACAGAACAAACTGAAGGGAAAAGAGGACAGGCTGAATTAAGGAAGCTGTAGGAAATAAAGGAGCTTTTTATGCAGTAAACACAACAACTATTGCGTTTTTGTATTATCAGATTACCTAATTATGGTTATTTTTTATAAAAAGATGTAATAATAATAATAATAATATTTTTGTCAGATCTAACATCATTGTACTGAGTCTGATATCTTCACAGTCTCTGACAATGATCTTGTTTGTGTTGCCATATTATTTAATTTTGGTGTTGAAATATTGTCCACATTTTTGTTTTTACATAGACTGTAACATCTAATTAGGATTAAGCCTTCTGCTTTAGATTATATTTTTAGGTATATCTGTACAATAGATTTCAGTTTATATCTTTAAATTTGGATGAATTAAGTGGAGTTACAGTAATTCTGGTTTTCCACTGAGTTTTGCATTCGGGCTGATTCTGTTTTGATTTGTTGTAACTTTATGTCCATTTTATGTGTGCAATACTGTTTGGAAAAAGGATGTTGTTATGACATAAATTATTACTTTTGTTTCACTCAACGGCGTTGACCTTGCTGCTCGCATTTAGTGGCGGCCAGGACACAACATGTCTGGAAATATTAGAAAACACAGATACATAATTTTTCAAAGTGACAATGAAAAACCGCTCCATGCTTTTATCGCATGCTGCTTTTGCCTATTTTTGTGCCATTTTAGCTGGGTGTCCAAATTTTACAGCTGAACCAGAACACTACAGCTAGTTGATAGGTGTTACTGAAAAAGAAAACCTATCTCTGGTTTTGTTTTACTTACATAGGCTCCCTGTTAGTTTTCTCATTACTCCCAAATGATTGCTTTCTGAATATGCTGACTTTTCAGATGATCCCGGAGTTCCCAAATTATTGTGGTAAGTAGAGGTTTCGTTTTTCTTAAACGTCTCTCTCCTGAAATCAGCTCTCTGGCTGGGTGTGTGGCATACAAAGCAACAGTCGGTGAGTAATGTTTCTTTTTTTTTTATTTAGCTTGCTAGCTACCACGGATATTTTTATTTTATTTTAATCTAGTCAGCTGACTAACGAACCAGGTAATTTTATTTTATTTTGATTTGGTCCATTTCTAGTCTTTTTGAGTATTATCAAAGTTATAGAGTGGGAAGTACAGCATTCAGATTTTAATCTCCAACTTTGATTGCAGGAATCCATTTTTTATTTTATTTTATTTTATGTCATGATTAACAAGCTAGCTCGGCCATTTTTGTTTACTTTTTTTTTTATTGGTAGGCGAGCCAGGTTAAATTAGGAAATTAGTAATATTCATCTGATTTGTCTGGTTATTTAAATCTAGTTGTTACCAATTATTCCAGCACCAGAATGGGAAGCAGAGCTTTTAGAGTTTAGGCTGCGTTCCATTTACCTTGAAATTGGAACTAGGGGCTGGGAATGGCATAACACCCAAGTGAACAACTTTCCAAGTTAGCACAAATGACAAATCAGGAGTCCAAAAAGTCTGTAGTACCTCTCAAGAATAGTGTGTAAAGCTGTACTTTCCACATGAAAACACCACTTTTCATTTTCTCGGTTAAGAATTGCAGCCACAATACAACATTGATTTTTAGACCCACTCTGACAACTGTGTCTCAGTGTTGCCAAGTACGCTTATTATAAGCAACTTTGAGTTTGTTTTTTTCTGAGGTCGCTTGTAAATTTTGTGCGTCATGGGTTGCCGTTTTTTGGGCTTGTTTTTGACCATGACATCGCTTTCTTGGGCTATGAAAAATAACCAGCTATAAACAAAAGCTATAAAAAATAAAAACAAATGAAAAAATAAAAACAGAGTGCATCGCTTGGAGTTTTTTGCATCAAATCAGTAGTTATCTGATTGGTGCTAACCCTGTTAGTCCCACCTTTGAAATTGGGCTCTACCAGCTCCTTACCAGACTAATAAGCAGTACGGCGTAAGTCAGTCTGGCTGGTCAGACTGAAAGACCAGCCAGACCAGCACTGCTGTGTTAGACATAGCGTACACACATACGCCAACTCCCTCAGAATAGAAACCTAAAGTGCATTTCAGGGTTGCTTGTTGCGCTTCTATTGGGCTTGTTTTCATGTAGCTGCCTGGTCGCTTGTGTCTCTCACAAGATCTGGCAACACTGCTGTGTATTGTTGATTTTTAATGTCTTCATCGCTTACTGTTGCTGATGCAAGGAGCTGCCATATTGGATCCGATAATAAACCTTAATGTTAAACATCATTTGTGTATGGCGCTCTTATATTGTATTACGGTAGCCAAAGAATGTTGGTCGTCATATGTGGGGTATTACGGTTTTTCATATCCGCATGTATGCTATGCTACTTCCGTTTTCACTTGTATGTAGTTGATGAAGAAGACGGATGAACAGAGCCGTACTCTATGTGAAAGTTCATTTAATAAATGACATTGGATAGACACTCCGCTTATTCTTCTCCACGTCATGTTAATCCTGCGCAACCGTCAGTTAACTCAACAGGTTATGGGCCCAGGGCCGAAGATAAGCGAGTGTGAAAAAGTTTAACGCGACGTATTACGCGATAGCTAGCCAGCAAGAAGCTGAGAAATCGGCGGGGTTGGAAGATGGCAAACCGAGCAACAGGAATTCCAGCACCGCAGCTTTTATTCGACGGATCTGAAGAGAAATATGACCTTTGGGAAACGAGGTTCCTAAGCTGTCTACACATTCTCAAGTTGAAGGATACCATTCTACATGAACCCACTCAGGCGAGCGATGAGGACAACCGGAAAAATGCAGACTGCTATGCCGAACTGGTAAGGCTAATAGACGATAAAAGCCTATCGCTAATCAGGCACGAAGCCGCTGATAATGGCAGAAAAGCCCTGAGCATACTTAAAGAACATTATTCAGGAAAAAGCAAGCCACGGATTATAAATATGTACACGTCATTAACAAAGCTGCGAATGGCAGAAAATGAAACTGTTACAGACTTTTTAATAAGGGCAGAGAACATCATTACAGCGTTAAGAGATGCTGGAGAAACCATGAGTGATGGATTAATCGTAGCCATGATACTAGGCGGGCTACCAGACTCGTTCAAGCCGCTAGCAGTCCATGTAACGCAGAATGAAGATAACGTTACGTTTTCGGACTTTAAAAGAAGGCTACGGGTCTATGAAGAATCGGAAAAAATGAAAATGACAGAACAGACTACAGATAACGTGATGAAGATGCATACAAGACGGGGCGGAGGCCACAGCAAGCCACAAGGTAACAGAAAAGAAGAAGATGCCAACTTGACTTGTTATAAATGTGGAATAAAAGGACACAGGGCGAGAAAGTGTTACAAGAAAGTGTGGTGCAATTACTGTAGAAACAATACCCATGCTGAGTCACTATGTAAGAAAAAGGGGGGACAAGATGGCGCCAGAAAAGTTGCTGAGGAACAAGATGGCCATGAAGGGGATTACCTGTTCATGGCCAAACATGTGAAAAGTGAAAGACCACCACTCAACGTGAAAACAAAAGGCATCATGGTGGACGCGGGGGCAACTTCCCACATTGTGAACGACATCAACAAGTTTCAGAACTTCGACAGCTCGTTCCAGCCAGAGACCCACTGTGTGGAATTAGCCGACGGAAGCAAGTGTAGTGGAATGGCCCAACAGAGAGGAACGGCGGTGATCTACCTTCTAGACAACGCTGGACGACAACACACAGCGCAGCTACGAGATACACTCTACATGCCATCATACCCACACGACATCTTCTCAGTGGCAAGAGCGTCAAATGGAGGAGCTACAATTATTTTCAAAAAGGGGGACAGCCGCATGATCACCAAGGATGGCAGCAGGTTTGACATTCATGAGACTGGAAATTTGTATTACTTGCCAACTGTCGAAAAAGATGTTGACCAGTGTAATGTATGTCATGATCTACAGACTTGGCACCAAATACTGGGTCATTGTAATTTTGAGGATGTTAAAAAATTACAAGGTGTTGTGAAGGGCATGGAGATTAAGGGTGGTGCAGTTGGTTTGGATCAGTCATGTGATGTGTGTACACAGGGAAAGTTCACTCAGACAAGAAATAGGGAGCCAGATAGGAAAGCAAAGAAGCCCCTAGAACTAGTCCACACTGATTTAGCCGGACCTATGTCCACACCAAGCAAAGAAGGACACAGATATGTGCAGTCCTTCACAGATGACTACTCAGGCACTGTACTGGTGTACTTTCTAAAGTCTAAGAGTGATACGGTGCAGGCCACAGAAAGATTCTTAGCAGACACAGCGCCTTATGGAGAAATCAAGTGTATCCGTTCAGATAACGGCACTGAATTTACAAGTCGAGACTTTCAAGCAATATTAACAAAGAATAGGATTAGGCATGAGACGTCTGCTCCTTACTCACCCCACCAAAATGGCACTGCGGAGAGAGGTTGGAGAACACTCTACGATATGAGCAGATGACTACTGATAGAAAGCGGGCTGCCAGATGAGCTGTGGAACTATGCTGTGCAAACCTCAGCTTATGTGAGAAACAGGTGCTACAACAGACGCACAAAGAAAACGCCCTACGAGTTATTCACAGGAAAGGTACCAAATGTATCCAAATTGCAAAAATTCGGATCAATGTGTTTTACTTACAAGCAAGAGAAAAGCAAATTGGACTCTAGATGTGAGCAAGGCATTTTCATAGGCTACGATAAAAACAGCCCAGCCTATCTAGTATACGATCCAGACACAAAGAAGGTCCAAAAGCATAGACTGGTGAAATTCACCATTAAAGCAACCCAGGAAAGGGAAACACAAACATCTGAGTCACACATAGAACACAGGGGTGTACATCCAAGGGTTGACAACAGTGAAGAGAGTGTTGTTGATGAAAATGTGGAAAATGTACCAGGTCAGGGTGACCAAAGTGGTGTTACCGAGACTTCACCTGAAAAGACTGAGCACACACAGCCAGGTGAAGTCACAGAAACTGTGACCAAAAGGTACCCACCGAGAAATAGAAAGAAACCAGCTTATCTACAGGATTTTGAAACTGAGGATAAGGAGGACAAACTGAACACATGCATGGACTCTTGTTACAGAGCGGTGTGTGATATACCGCAAACTTACCAGGACGCTATTGCATCAACCAAAGCGAGGCAGTGGACAAATGCCATGAATGAGGAGATGCGATCTCTGGAAGATAACGAGACCTTCAGCCTAACTCAGTTGCCACCAGGCAAACGGACAGTGGGGGGCAGATGGGTTTTTGCACTTAAGACAGAAATTGATGGGTCTGACAAATACAAAGCAAGATTTGTAGCAAAAGGCTACAGTCAGAAACAAGGCACTGATTATGATGAGACTTTCTCACCCACAGCTGATATGACAAGTGTGAGAGTGGTCATGCAAAAGGCAGTGCAGGATGATCTAGTCTTACACCAGATGGATGTTAAGACCGCTTATTTGCATGCCCCAATTGACTGTGAAATTTATATGGAGCAACCCGAAGGTTATGAGAAAAGGTCAAAATCAGGTGAAAAGCTAGTGTACAAGTTACACAAATCTCTCTATGGTCTTAAACAGTCAGGGAGGAATTGGAATGCTATGTTACATACATGTTTAGCTGAGAATGATTTTGTACAGAACCCAGCTGATACCTGTGTGTATACAAGGGAAAAACATGATGAGAAAGTAATCCTAATAATTTGGGTTGATGATCTAATCATAGCAGCTAACAATGAGAGTGTTCTGGGAAATGTAAAGATGATGCTTACTGAAAGGTTCAAAATGAAAGACATGGGAAAGCTGAGACATTTCTTGGGGATAGATTTTGAACAAACAGATGGTTTAGTCAAAATGTCACAAGAGAGATATGTAAGAAAGATTCTAGATCGATTTGAAATGCAGGATTGCAAATCTAGAGAAACACCATGTGAACCAAAACTTGAATACACAAAAGATGCTGAGAAAATGAAAGAGCCAAGAAAGTATAGGGAGGCAGTAGGTAGCTTAATTTACTTGTCCACATGCACCCGTCCACTGTGGCGTGCACAGACATTTTAGGGGGCAGGTGCTCAGGAGGGGGTGGGAGGGCACTTTTTAGCGTGCGCAAGGAGGTGGCTCATTTCGGGGCATTGTTTCAGTGGTTTTTAATGGCTCAGGTTTTCAAAAGATCATTTCAAAACCGACCTCAGTAAAATCTTAATAATATTCAGGGCAGTCAAACTTTTTTACAGTAGCAGGCTACACACTATCAGGTAGGAGGGTGCACTTATATATAGATATATATCTATATATATAGATATATATACTTCAGACTAAACAGTGGCTCTGTGACTACTGTAACGAACAAACAAATAGCAATATCGTAGTCGGTGTTGCCAAATTAGGCAGGTTTCCAACCAATTAGGCTTTTGAACACATTGAGCTGGAAAAAAATAGCTTATGGGCAGATTGTAAAAAATTTCCGAAGCTTTTCATAACATTTGTTGGGCTTTTAGAAAGAATTACTAACAAAATATATCAAAATAGTCATTATTTATTTTTTAAATAAGTTGAATCTGTCAATCTGACATCAATGAATAATAGTTATAATGAATAATATTGATTGTTATAATAAAACAAGAAAAGACTAATGGTTAATCAAGTGTTTGGTCAATGTAAACGCCCAAGAGGGGTTGAGTTCTACTTAAAAATATTTCATGACTGCGTGTAAGAGAAATGTTTAATTGAGCTATACTGAGAGAAATTAAGTTTATATTAAGGTAGATTTACAACTCATGTTGGGAAGCTATTTATAATTTATTTTTTCTGGGTGAAATATCCTGATTATTAAAGAGATCTTGTGTGTTATTTGGTTGTCTGATTGTACATTTTGTTTGGAGCCCATATGCGCAGTTTTTTTTTCTTTGCTTCAGCTCAGTTGTGTGCTAATGGCATGTTCTTATGTGTTTAATAGTTCTGTGCTTTTAACATGAGAGAGTTTGAGATTTGGCCTTTGGACTAACGGTGACATAGGGTAACCTGTAGCGCTGTGTCTTAACTCAAAAGTCCAGCATAAGCTACACGCTAATAAACATGAGCGCTGGTGTCAGGCTGAACACTGACTGAAGTAACAATTCTGACTAGAACAGGTTCTTTAATTACAGCAGCTATGAGAACAAGGAGCAGAACAAAGCAGAGTTCCCTTCTACCTGCAAGTAACTCAAGTCTCTTCAGTTTGGCAGCTTTAGTGCTTGATTCTGCTCCTTGGGCTCCTAGCTGTCCTAGCTAACCCTGCTAGCTGTCCTAGCTAACCCTGCTAGCTGTCCTAGCTAACCCTGCTAGCTGTCTAGCTAACCCTCCTTGCGTGAATGTTTACTCCAGTTTAGACTTCAGTGCTGACATTTCAAACAGAAATTAATAGCGCTCCTTCCAGCTCGCTCTCTGCTTTGTTGTCACTTCTTGTAATTGTTTGGTAATCAGACCAAATTTTCATCCCGCTCTACCTACACCAACGGGTGACCACACCACAGCCGAACTGCGGCGGCGACTCAAGGCTATGACTCGGTGTCCCGCCCCTCTCCAGCTGTGATTGGCTAGCATGTTGCCTTCAGTCGTTGATTTGATTGGTTAAATTGTATGATTGACACATCAAAGATAGTACTAAAAGGTCGATGGCCACTCCGAGGTAAAAAAAAGAAAAAAGAAAAAAGAAGACGGCTTCCAGTCCAGGGTCTGCTCCGCGCTCAACCAGAAGGCACAAATATCGCTCCATTATATAATCGGGGAAATGTAGGCGGCGGCAAGAGCTGCTATAGACGGCGATTTGCCGCCGTTGACCGGCTACTTTTGACTGCCCTGAATATTAATAAAAAAAAATAAAAAAAAAACGAGTTTCAAAAGGGCATTTTCGTTGATAAAGGGCAAACTTCCTAGTGCTTTAGCACCACCTAGTGTCTATGTATGCACGCCCCTGCCCGTCCAGATATAAGCTTTGTGGTCAGTAAACTCTCTCAGCACTTTGCTGAACCAACAGTAGAACACTGGAACACAGTAAAACATGTGTTCAGGTACCTCAAGGGTACAACAGAACAGGGGTTGTTCTTCAGGAGAAATGACACAGAAAAACTAGGTCTGAAGATCTACTGTGATGCTGACTGGGCGTCAGATTCAGCGGATAGACGAAGTACATCAGGGTATTGTGTCAGTCTAAATGAGGGAAGCTCTTTGATATCCTGGAAAACAAGAAAACAACCAACAGTAGCGTTATCTACTTGTGAAGCTGAATACATGTCCTTAGCTTCAGCCATACAGGAATGCATCTACTTAGAACAACTGCTCAGGGGTATAGACACTTACCAATACGCACAAACAAAGGTGTATGAAGACAATCAAGGTGCCATTGCACTAGCCAAAAATCCAGTTAACAGACAACGTTGCAAACACATTGATATTAAATATCATTTCATCAGAGAGAATGTGAATAATGGGAGGTTTGTTTTGGAGTATTGTCCTACTGATCGAATGATTGCTGATGTTCTGACAAAGCCAGCTACAAAACTGAAGTTGAAAAGGTTTGCAGGAGACATGTTTGGCACTTAGGAGTGCAAAGAGTGTTTTATACTTCAAGATAATGAGAAAACCTCATTCTGTTATTTTGTTTTCGTGTAATCTAATGAGATAAGAGCGAGTGGGGGTGTTAAACATCATTTGTGTATGGCGCTCTTATATTGTATTACGGTAGCCAAAGAATGTTGGTCGTCATATGTGGGGTATTACGGTTTTTCATATCCGCATGTATGCTATGCTACTTCCGTTTTCACTTGTATGTAGTTGATGAAGAAGACGGATGAACAGAGCCGTACTCTATGTGAAAGTTCATTTAATAAATGACATTGGATAGACACTCCGCTTATTCTTCTCCACGTCATGTTAATCCTGCGCAACCGTCAGTTAACTCAACACTTAAAAAAATTCCTCCAACTTTCCAATGGCAAAGTCCGACTTTAGTGGTCGTTCCAGTTGATACTTTTGATCGGAAGTCAGGATTTCCAAGTTCCAGCTGCAACTTGAACAAAGCCTTAATTTCCTTTTTCCTGGAATCAGTGCGATATGTTTTAGGTGCAGACCAAAACATACGGTAGCCGGGAAGTGCAAACCAACAATACAAAATCTGAAACAAATTTACATTTCAGAAGACAAATTTACGTTTCAGAAAATAATTTAATTTGCACTTCCCGGCCACCGTACACACACCTTTGGTGTATCCTCTCTTTCTCTTTAGAGCAAATATGAAAATGTGTCTTTTTGAACAAACATTTCTGAAGTAGTTGTAAACTGTCACGATTAACCTGTTTACGTGTTGTTTTACCATACTCTAGCTAGCTAGCTAAACACAGATTTTGTTTTCTTATTTTTGTTCTTTTTTTATATTCCATTGTTTTGTAGTTTACTTTAATTCAGCTTGTTAGTTAGTTGGGTTGCTTAGATTTATGGGTTAGACATTGAATGGATTGTTCATATTTTATATTTCTTTTATTTTAATTTGCGAGCTAACTAAGGCAACGCCTTCGAACTTCACTTCCCAGGGTGCACCGCGGAAGAGCCCGTCGCCTCCCATTGGTCGGACTCCCTGAGCAGTGGAGGCAGGACTTGAGGCAGAGCTGCTGGGAGCCCGGCGCAGAGAGCTGCGGAGCTGAAATGAGGCGCACTCGCGGAGCGGCTCACACCGTGCACAGCCGAGCGGCTCAGGAAGAGGCTCCACTCCGCCCCAGCTCCAGCTCCAGCCTGCTGCCGCCGAAGGAAGTGCTCCGTCCATGCGGAGGCTAGCGCTCTTCCTGCTGCCCTGTGCTGTCGCCGTCCTGGTGCACTTGTGGTTGGCACAACGACCCTCCTTCTCCTTCTTCTTCACCCCGCTGGACAACAGCACACGCTCGGGTACTTTTAATTTAATTTTACTTTTTCAGCCTCCCTCTCCGGGGCTTTACCTCCGCGAAGCCTCGAAACTTTTATTTTGCACGGTAGCAGCGGGCTAACTTTGCCTCTTGCCGCACCGGCGTGGTGCTCGAGCTGCGCGAGGACAGCCGGTGAATGGCCAAGTCGCGGTAAAATGCGTGTTATCATGTGTTTTGTGGAGAAAATAATGTGAATATTTCAGTTCAGTGGTGTTGGGCGTTGCTGGGATGGTCTGGCAGCGCAGCATCTCAGCCTTGACAGCAACATAAAGACTCACTTTAGACCCTGGATAATGTGTAATCTTATTCTTTTATGGTGTCTTTAAACGCATTACTTATCACTGAAGCATACTGAACCTGCGTTGACACTTGAGTATAAATTAAGCTGCTCTTGATGCGTTATTTTACATTTTGTGGTAAAAACTAATTATAGGAAGAAGAAAAAAATACATCACTCAATGGTTTTATTATCTGTCCCTCTTCACGTTTACTATTAGTTTTATCCTTTCTCCATCTAATGACTTTTGTTTTGCTTTAGCTGTCTTGTTTTGATTAATTTAACTTCTAATGTCTGTTTAATCAGTTTCCCCAAACCTTTGCCTTGACCAGGTTGGTTATTTTTTGTCGTTTTTAAGATACACCTGTCAAAATTGGTGACTGCCACTAAGGGCAGATATAAAATGTGAAATCCTCAATGGTTCTGGGTAATTTTTTGTGTGGTACCTGCTGGTGTAAGACATGCTTCAAATGAATGACCACGTTTATTTGCTCTCTATATTAATGACTTTGTGGAGAAAGGCATGTTGGGTTTGTTCGATTTGAGGACATGGAAATGTAGGGTTTTGCTGTATGCTGATTGATTACAGTGGTAATGGCTCTGACAAAGCATGGCTTAAAAAAAGTGCTGAAAAATTGTCTCAGTAATGATAAAACTAAGGTTTCACTACATATTAACCATTAGTGATGAGCCTGTTTTGATTGTTTGAAGTGGTTTTTTATTTTATTTCTACTCATCAAGTGACCCCAGCTCATCATTACAGGCTATTTTTAATTTAATTTAACTTGCTAGCAAACTAGCTTGGACATTCTAGGTAATTTTTTACTATTTTTTATTTTTATTTTAATTTAGTCAGTTAGCTAGCCAGCCAAGCCATTTGGGCGTCTTTTTATTTTAATCCAGCTAGATAGCCAGGTCGCTTTATTCAGTTTTATTGTCTGTCTACACACTGGTGATTTTTAAGTCTTTTTAGTGTATTTTGTTTAATCTATCAAGTTAGCTTGCCACCGGGGTCGTTTTCGTCGTCCTTTCATTTTTGTTTTGCTCGAAAAGGAAGGTATTCCAAAAACATATCCTGATTTATGCAACGAAGCATACATCCCTCACCATCAATTTCTGTTAAACTCAAAGAAAGTGCATCAAAGTATACGCTGTGGGCTGATGCATTTATTTCTTTGATGTTTTGGGCTTTAGACCATGTGTATGAATTAATTATATTAATCGCTTCCCTTGTTAAATTTCAAGCAAAACTTGGGATTCTTTAATTTTTATTTATTTTATTTTTTATTTTTTTTTGCGGTGCAGATGAACCCTTGCCTTTCTTTGAAGTTTTGGTGGGAGTGCTTTCAGCGAGGCACCATCATGACCTCCGACAAGCGATAAGAGACACGTGGCTGGGATACATTAGAGGTCACCCGCACTTCCAGCACAGGTTTGTGAGCTGATGCTCCGACTTCATCTTTTACTTTCAGTCTGAACGCGTGTAGTGGAAACACAGCCTGCAGCTGGCAACAGATGGCCGGCTGTGGCATCCGTGCTTTTATCTCTACCTGACCAGTGGGCAGTATTGTTCTCTCTTTCGTTCTTTTTTTTTTTTTATTTTATTTTTTTCCTCCCGATCTGGGCGCCGATAAGGTGTGATGGCCTTTAAGCAACCCCCAGTAACCATGGTAACGGCGGGCAGAGAGACGGACAGGCCTCTGAGATGTTGTAGCTGGATGTTGCACTAAACAGGAGATGAGCCGTGCCGTTTCTGCTTGTTTTTTTTTTTTTTTATTATTTGTTTTTTCAGGGTGGCGGTGAAGTTTATCGTGGGTCGGCATGGGTGTCCCGTTTCGGACGAGGACAGGGAGGATCCTTACTCCTGCTCCCTCCTGAACTTCAGCAAGCCAGGTGAGATTAAAAGGTCGGGATCTGTGGACCGCAGTGCCGAGGAACGCCCTCTGCAACGTGCTGCAGCTGTCAGAAGCAGTGCAGAGGCAAAACAACAGCAGAGGAGTTGGGAGAATAAAAAAAATAAAATAAATAAAGAATCCGTATTCAGAATTAAAAAAGTGAAAAGGCTTTAGTCATGCTCACCCACAGCTCAAGGACAACTTTCTTTTCGCTTTCTGTATCCAAGGCTTTTGTGGAAAAGACTGACTGACTGAGTCTGCTGCAGGTGAAACAAGAAACATCTTAATAACATGAAAAGAGGAGCTTGTGTGATGCAACTAGGCATGGGCTGGAGTATAGATTAACAAAGTGTAGCCCCTCTTCCACCTGTCCCTGGGCACTGCTGGCCAGCTATACATAAAAGTATTATAACTAAAATAATCAATGTGTTACAACATTCTAGCAAGAGTATGGATAGTTATTAGTACTTTCTGTCTGATATTGTACTTGGATTTAGATACAGTAAATAATTTCAAGGTTAATAAACCAAATAATTTCACAATATGTGAAAACAGTCATATCATATGAAAACCACTATGAAGGATGAATTCTAACTTGTATTGAGCTGTCTTTATCACATAAAAATAAGCAAGAATCTTCCAGTAGACTGTCAGGGAAGACTAAAATTCACATTTCAGCCAAAGATTAAGACGAATCAACATGAACTGATCTTTGACGAAAGTAAAGTGTATTGTTAATCACATTAAGCACTGCTCACTATTTGTTCTCTACTGATTTAGTTGCATAAATGCATAAAAAAGAAAGATTAAAAGACAGATACAATATTAACTCCACTGCCACAGCTTAAGTGGAAGTTTTATGATGAGGGGAAGAATGTTTCAGATATCTAAACAAGCTGCCATTACGCTATTTTCACATGTGTTAAAAAACACGTGTTATGCTAATCTGAACATGAATAAATAAAGCATGTTTGGTATAGTATAAAACCAATCTCACTTTGTGGTGCTCTCACTGTAAAGGTATATAGCCATGTAATATGCTTATAAAAAAAAAAGACCAAAACCTGATAAAATAAAGTTATATACACCAAACCTTCATCTTGACAATGTTTTGATGGACGTTTTGGTGAATAAATAGAACCCAGCATCAGGCATGATGAGCAGCTATAAACAGATGTGGCGCCATCTAGCGACAGTATCGCAGAACTATCATAATGCCGGTTTGCTTGATTAATAAATCAATTGTAAATAATGCCGAACTAAGCCTGGTCCTCTGCAATGCCTCGCAATAAACTGGCAGCTTTTCCCTCTGGAATCATAGATTTTTGTTAAACTGTGTCCGAATGGGGTATGTTACTCTTACTATGATGTCATTTCTATGTTTTTTCCCTCAATATTTAGGGATGAACTGACCACCATAAAATTAATGATCTACGTGTCCCCAAGTGGTGTGGTAATTATCAGCCAAATTAATCAAAGTAGGTCATGCTGTCAGTTTCCCTTTCAGATTTATGCATTAGATATCCTGAAGTGAGTGAATCTTGATCAGTGCAGACTAGGGTTGCAATGATTAGTAATCGGCAACGTCGATTATGAAAAAAACGTTGACGTGCTTCGAAGTGTCATTTAAAAAACATAAATACTGCTGCGATCTCAATGTATTACTCTGTGGTAAACTCTTTAAATCTAGTGCAATTCACTAAGGCTGCAGCAGAGGGCAGTATAGCGCCAGTTCCCCAGTGAGAAATAAGAACCCCTATCACATGACCGCAGCTCCGTTCAGTAATGGCCAAAAGGCACCAAAGTTAGCAAAGTTTCATAAATGACACGTTATTTCAGACAAAATTAACTTTTTGTTTGATTTTAGGAGAGAATGTGGCTGTGTAAAACCAAGATATCTGCTTGGTTTATCAAGACATGGCTCAATTGTTAAAAGAGATGGCTACAATAGTAACTCCTCCTGGCCATTAGGTGGCGCACTCACACTCGCTGTCTCTCATTCCAACCTTCAGCTGTACTGTTTGCCAGCCGGTTGTCAGGTCCTTTTGTTAGCGTCTGAGTTTTAAAACAGTTGGATCTTTATTTTACGTTTTAACAGTAGAAAAATCTACCTTAATAGAAATATTATAAATAAATTCAGTTCAATTTAAAATTAATATTTTATGGAGGATCATTTATAAATCTAATAAATAAAGGATAGTGGCAACAAGAAGCAACATGAGTGAAAATATTTAAAATGATGATGGAGATCATACCAAAAATAATCGATAGATTATCTGACTATTAAAAAAAACGCTAGTTGCAGCTTTAGTGCAGACAGAGTGTTTGCATAGTGTGGCATGAGATTACCCAATGACCTGACTTAGACCGAAATCTGGCTTCTGTCTTGCCCACAGAAGCAACCGGACCTCTGCTCATATTTTTCCCACACTGCTTTGTCCTGTCTAGCCTTATCGAGAAGTCATGCCGTAAAGAACTGTCGTTTCGATCAAGCAAAACCGAAAGGGAGAGACTTTTGGTACGATGCAAATGGAAACATTCGATGCGACTGAATCCAAAAGGTTGACCAGGCCTGAGTCTGACTCAGTCATGCCAAACCTTGATGGGTCTGTCTGGTTCTGTTTCACTGACCCTAGAGCAGCTCATCTCAGGAGCCTTAGGAGTCATCACAAGGCGCTGATCAGCCAGTCAACGCTCGAAACACAGCGTTGGACAGCCATTAGCCATGTTTCCATCAACGGGAGTTTTTTTTTTGGTGTGCATTTTGTAGTATCTTTCGAAAAGGTTGATTAAAAATGGCAAAATTTAACATACCTTCCTCAAATTCACAAAGAAGTTTTTACCCTTGCTCACAGTGCTTTTTGGCTTTTTGGAAAAGGAGTTGAGGCGCTCAACGGTAGATGGAAACACATGCCAGAGGAGTTCTGATGTAGCAAACGTTTAGCTCGCATGACTGATCAGCTGCTTCCACTGTCGACATCTTCCCGGATATTCCCATAACACGCAAAAATACGCCAATACTAGTTAACATGACGGAACAATTACAACTTGCAACACATTAAAACCTCTCCCCATTTTTCTTAGACGTGTGGTCCATGCTAGTTGGCAACCTCCACTTCCTGTTTATTACAGCCATGAGTGACGTCAACATGCGTAGCCTGGTTATTTCGCTCCAAACCAGTAAATGAAACCAGGCCACATTTGCATGTTCTTTTTTGAAGCATTCTTAAATGTTTGCTCAAAATTCGCCTGACAATTGGATGGAAACCGAAATTGATAAAAGGATCCTTAATATATATTTTTTAAACACATTCTTTAAACTCACGAGACCACAAATGTCAACAAGATATTACTTTGGCCTTAATGCGATCTCATAGCTGGGGGTTTTTACACAGTCAAAGAGTCAAATATGTCCTCATTAATTGAATTTATAAAACAGGTCCACACTCAAGGTTTACCATATTAACGGGCGCAATACACTGTAGGATATATTTGCTACACCTTCTGGATTATTTTAAAGCCTCTGAATTTCTAAATTAGCTGATAAGGATCTTTCTTGTGTTTGAATCTTGTGACACATGGCAATCAGACCTTTTGAATTTAACAACAGATGAAGTCGTTTACTTATCACATGAGGGAGAAGTATGACTGCATGGAATTAGAGGCTATTTTAACTAGACCTATGGCCCCGCAAGGATCTTTTGAAGGAAACTGGAGGAAAAGCAGTACTTGTAAGTGTATATCAAATCTGAGTTGTTTATGCACACAAAAAAATAAATGTTGAAATTTTCTGATACGCTGATCCAGTGAAACAGCTGTTTTTTTTTTTTAAATCAAGGTTATCCATCTAGTCATGCTTAGATGCACCATATATGCTGTAATTGGACAGAATCAGTTGTCAGGTTGGACGTCTGCAGTGATGGTTGCGTCTCTCACCTTCACAGTCAGTCGAGCTCCGTGTTTTCTGCTTGTCACGAAAACATAATTACTGCTCATCAGAATGGACTTTTTTTTTTTTTTCAGACGACAGCCTTTAAGGTCAGAGCGGCGTTTTATTTTTCCCCGCTCACCGCCGCCGTGTTAATGGCCAGGCACATTGACGTGAGTTGCCTCAGAATCGCAGGCTGCTTCAGTGTGAGGTGCTCAGTGTAATTGGATGGGGAAAAAAGAGACGGCGGCTGCTTTTAGAGACAGTTAGCCGCTGGACTCTGGATTCAGGTCAAAGCACAAGTTAATTTGTTGGTGAGACGTGTTTGTTTGTGATGCATTTGTCTTTGGGGCTACAATGAGGTGAATGTTAATTAGCCCCTTAAAACTTTGTTCTAGTTTTTTTGAAATGGGTCTGTGCTTTGCATCCAGGTGAATATGTCCACTTTCTCCTGATATCCAGCTCGGGTAAATAATTACTCGGCACTATCAAGCTTTTAACTTACACAGCAGCATGGTAAAAAACTAAGTTTTTGAATGCTTAATTCTGTTAGAAAGCATCTTTATATTGAGCAAAAATGGTTTGGCCAATTTTCACAATTTGTGATGACACTGGGAGAGGAACATGTTATACCTGAATTTGTCACAGTACTGCTTGTTACTGCTAATTATTTTTCTGGAAATCTCCAAACTAGCACCAATCCCTGTAGGATGGCCATCCAGTATGGAAAGGAATAAAAAAAATTTAGGATTAAAACATTTATTTGTCAGGGCTGGATATGGGAGGAGAAAATACAGTGTGTGTGTGTGTGTGTGTATATATATATATATATATATATATATATATATATATATATATATATATATATATATATATATATATATATATATATATATATATATATATATATATGACGGCTGCAATCACTCAGATGGCATTCTAGCCATGTAGGTTAATACTACAGTCATTACATCCTCCCAACCAATCACGACGCAGACCCAGGAACCTCCGTCACCAAGCTCCACCCCCGTCAGAGTGCACGGGTTCTTTCTTCTTTTTAAAAAAACTTGCAGTTTTGGTCCATCCCTCCGTTGTTTTTTCCCTCCATCCATCATTCTATCTGTCCATCTTTCTGTCCAACGGTCGGTCCATCCATCGTTCTATCTGTCCTTTTTATCGTTCTTTGTATTTGTGTGTATGCGTGTGCAGCACTTTGTGAATGATGTTTTATTTTAAAGTACTTTATAGATTGAGCTGGTATGCTTTGAAGTTGTGAGACAGAAAACTCTCGTCCTTAAGTGAATGTCTGTCTCCCCATTGTACAACACGCACTTCATACGTTTTTCCTGTCACCACCGTTTAATTCAAGATGAGTGTGCAGCCGCCCTCACTTCTGTCACACCAGGTGGATGTTGAGCAAACTTAGCAGTTGTCTGTTTTACTACTTCAGCTCTGTTGGCTGAAATGATTTAAACCACTGTGTCACTTAAAAAAAACCTGACTTACTAATGGCTCATACTCCATATGAGCTCCTCATTAAGTCAGTAAATTTGTAATGATCTATTTCTTACCAATTCTCAACAAATTAGGGCTGGGTGGTAAATTGATTTTATTGTCCGTCCGTCCGTCCGTCCGTCTTCTTCCGCTTATCCGGGGTCGGGTCGCGGGGGTAGCAGCTTCAGTAGCAGCTTTTTATTGATTAATTAGAATTAGCAATTTATTAAGATTGCTAATTCTAATTCTAAATTGCTAATTAGAATTAGCAATTTATTAAGATTTAATTTTTGGAAAATCCGTTTTTTTTTTTTTTTTTTTTACTTCATTGTCTACAAAGGTTAGGACCTACCATGTATTTATAAGCAAGTTTCCCAGCTTGTATTTAGTTGCGCTCTGAATTTAGATAAACTCTCAGGCAAAATGATTGGAAAATTTTTTTTAATTATTTTTGTAGTTTGTTTTTACAAAATTAAGGGTTGAGAAAAAAAATCAATTACTCTGATTTGGTATAATAAAATGGTATATTCTACTTTTAAGCCATATCGCCTGGCCCTACAACAAGTATTATCTCAAGGGTCTTGTAAGATTTGCAAATAAACCCGTCCAATTTATCTTATAACAAAGAATCCAAATCTGTCCTAATGTAATCCGGTTAATAGTAACTCATTACAGTACGGTACAATACATATTCAGTTAAAATTATTTACAGTAAAATCCAACTTATTGATGCGAAAGTCAAATTTGGTTGGTCAGAAATTGAGAAGGTAACTTAAACGCATTGAATCCTCCATCCTGAGCAAGAATACGAAGACGGTGGAGAGAAAAATGTCCGTCTGCTGTTGGTGGACAGGGCGGGCATGAGCTGGATTAGAACATCTTTGAAACACAGGAGCTCTGAGGCAGCTTTTGATAGGGAAGAATAAAAAGGTACACAAATGTAATGGCAGCAATTGCTCTGTCAGTGTCACAGTTACTGAGCCAGGAACCTCCTTCTACAGACAGAAAACAAAGTTAATGGCATCCATAATTGCAAATAAAGGAGAGTAGCAGGAGGGAATAACCGAGTCTCTATGGTTTGACTCTGGTAGTCTATTCTTATTATGTTATTTTGCTTTATTCAAACTGCATGGATTGTATGACAAGGCTTTAAAAAGCTGTTAGAACTGAACCAAACCTTCAGGTTGATTAGCACAAGCTAACGTACAGCGGCTCCACTCCAACGTTAATTACAGGAGAAAAATAATAATTTTCCCGTTAAATCGCTTCGGAAACAACAAGGAGTCAGAGATATCTAGCTGCTGAAAGATGATTTAAAAAAAATAAGTGACCATTAATGCTAATTAGGCTTTATTACTAATGTCATTGAGTCAATGACTGGCCTTGACAAGCAGAGGCTCTGCACCAATTTGTTTTGGAAAGCTTGCCCAGGCAAAGCATTTGTATGTGGTCGGGACAGAAACATCACCTACATCTTCAGGTCCTGCAGTTCAATTCCATTCTGTCAGGGAGGAAAACATTTGGTTTGATAAACCGCTGCTCGCTCCCTGTGATTCCTCACCTCTAATTGCCTTTATTTTGGAGGGAGCAGTGGAACCGGTGTAGCCTGCGTCTGAAGCAAAAAGCCTGCTTCTCTTTAACAGCCTTGATCTTTTCATTGATCCCCCGAATAACAAACTTCTCTTTTTGTAATTAAGAGAAGCTCACTTTGAAAACCAGCTCCTCCGATAGTGTTGCTTTAACAGAGTGTTTTTTATTATCTTAACAGGCTCTGAGTGTTTATCACAAAGTGGGGAGACATGCTGGAATAGTAATAAATAATAAACGTGCTTTTCTCACCATCTGTAATCCAGTGACGGGGAAGGATGCAGAGATGGAGATCGTCACGGTGGCTGACCCCTCGTTGCTCGTCTCCTCCGACGTGTCGGCTATCGCTCTGGACTTTAAAGTCCTGCACCCGGTGGTGATTACCAGGCTCGGGGTGTTTTCCAGCGGGACGCGACCTGAACTTCACAGCAACGTGACGGTGAAGCTTCTGCAGCTCGACCAGGAGGTGATGGCGCACCGGGCTTTATGTTCGTTTATCTGGCAGAAGTTGAGCTTGGGGGCAGCTGGAGGACACGGCTAACCTCGTTCTGATAAATGTCTTTTATTGCTTATTGAATTTCTTGATTTTTTTTTCCCTCTGCAGGAGGCTGTGGTTACGGCCCGCTTCAGCTCCATCAGCATGGGGACGATGGTAAACTGGGCGTGGTACAAACCGGTGGAGCAGTTCATCTTGCCCAAGGTCAGTTTCTCCACACAGGGTGCTTTGCTTCAATGAAACCAGAGAAGAAATCCCTCAGGGTTGAATCAGGTTCAAAGGTCTTTTATTTTTTATTTTTCACACAACTCATGAATTAAATATGTTTCTTTCTTGGTTTTATCTGATTTGAAATGTTATTTTGAAACTATAACCGTGGCACATTTAACAGTTTATGCTTCTATAATTTCTTTTTGGTGCTATAAAACTCATTGTTTGGTTTTAAATCTTTGATTTTACAACTCGGGACTCGGGTCTAAAGCTGTGTTGTGCTGCAGATTTGTTGAGGGGAAAAGAAAACCTAGAATCAGATTAGGTAACAAAGGTTTTGACATCATGTCATGAAAACTTTTTCATGTGATGCATAGACCAAATATAAGTAGTGCAAATAAAACGATGCTTTGTTGGACGACTTGTTGCCGCCTTTACAGCTGCCGGTCTTTTAGGGTTTGTCCCTACCAGCTCTCCATGCTTAGAGATTCATTTTTCTTACTGAAAAAGGGAGCTAAAAGTAAGTAAAGTTTTTCTTGATTTGAACAGGTAAGTTTAAATGATCTGCCAATGGAGTAAGATTTTTCCACATAAAATGGAAACAGCTCATCTCCAACATCTTATTTCAAGTGCACTATATCTAATTATCTTATTTTAGGGGTCAAAATACTAATTTCATCGGCAGATAATCCTATTTACCTGCTCAAATCAAGAGCAAATACACCAATTTCAAGAAAATGTTACTTTTAGTTCCCTTTTTTGCAGTGTTTCTGGAAAAGACGTGAAGCTTTGTCAGACTGGATGGAGAGCATCTGTAAACATAAATCTTCGTTCTAGCACTGGAATATGCTTTGTTGGAAACCGTATGCCTGTGGCTGAATCTTAAGCTCATTGTCTCGCGGCAAAGTAACAACTCAGTTTGTACTTGACACTTTCCCATACAGGGCAAACTTGTTGAATGCATGACTGTTATTTCTCCCACCTGAGCTATGGTCCTCTGCAGCTCCTCCATACTCACACTGGGTCTCTTGCCTGCTTGTCTAATTAATGCATCTTCTCTCCAACTTTATCCCTGACCTGTGTGGCGTGTCTGTGGCGGTGAAACATGACCAATACGGATCTGTTATATGCAAATAATTGTAAAATTAGACGTGAATGGGACGTCATCGTGGACCCTGAACGAAGTGTGTTTATTCAGGGCTTTGAGGGGACGCTGGTTTGGGAGAGTCAGGACTCCGCTTCGCTGACCACTGTCAATTCCTCCTCCGTGGAGCTCAATGATGGAGGAGGCGTCCTCAAGATCTCTTCTGTAAGTATTCACATCACAAAGGAACACTGCAAAAGTGAACTAAAAGTAAATAACATTTTCTTGAAATTAGTGTATTTTTCCATGATTTGAGCAGGTAAATAAGACTATTTGCCAATGGAATAAGATTTCTGCACTTTAAATAAGAACAGTTCATCTCCATCATCTTATTTCAAGTGCAGGATGTCTAATTATCTTATTTTAGGTCTAAAACTACTAATTCCATTGGCAAATAGTCTTATTTAGCTGCTCAAATCAAGGAAAAATACATTAATTTCAAGAAAATTTAACTTTTAGTTCTCTTTTTGCACTGAAGGGGCACAAGGACAGATGATTACAAATTGTGGCGTTTAAATCTGTTGTTGTGCTCTTTTATTTATTTTTAATTTATTTTGGAAATGCAGATTGCAGAGGGCACCTTGCCTCACAGAAGTGCTCTTGGATTTCCCGGTTTGGCGGGAGGCTTCACGTTTACGATCTACGGTCAGTCCTGCAGCACAATTGATTCGGCTCAGCTTTTCATGAAAACTGTTCAATGAAAATCCCTCCAAGAACCATCTGTTGTGAAAGAGATAATCCCAATATAAAAGCTCCAAGAGGCATTGCTCACTCTGGCAGGTTATGAGATTAGGCTTTATATATATATGGAGAGAGAGAGAGAGGGAGAGATACCTGAAGACACCGGCACTTATGTCAAACGGACACCTGGCTTTGTTGGATTATTGATTTTCACCAGTATGTGTTTGCATCTGCTTCTGTCCGAGAGCGAATCTGCAGCCGTTTCATGGAGCAAAATCATCATTCGGCATCTCTGAAAACAGAACTAATGATCCGTTTTGTAAAAAGTGTTGCAGCTTTATCATTCTTTTGACAGCCAGTAATTAGTCATCTCTCAACGATGCGCCGCTGCTTAACGCCGTGCCGAATAAATAGTTGCGGCATTGTTTATTTTTCTCCTGTCTGCTTTCTTCTCACTCCTGATTACCTCCGTGGCGCCGGTCCTTCCATCGCCACTCTGCGCGTCAGACGGAGACGGATTGTCGGAGCTCCTGCGAGGCCGTGCCGCCCGGATGGAGGAGCACGCCGCCAGGTTGAGGCGGGAGGACGCCACTCTGCAGGAGGAGAGCCTCAGGCACGGCGACATGGTGTTTGTGGACGTGGTGGACACCTACAGGAACGTGCCTTCCAAGTTGCTTCAGTTCTATAAATGGTATGCCAAGTGCTAATGACTAGATTCTCTGTCTCCAAATTGCCTGAGCCCTCGGAGGAAATCAGCAACCTGAAATGAAAGTGTGCCGTCGCCCCAAAACGTCTTTGTGCTAAAATTACGGCTGCAATCACTCAGACGGAGAAGCTTCGCCGCCGTGAGTCATCAGATAGCGGAGTGCACCGCTTGAGTGGGATCAGGCTTTAAATTGACAGCTGCAGTGGATCTGGAAAGTACACACTCCTGGTAAAAATGGCCAGGTTCGGTCTGATGTAGTAAAATGAGACCATGATGAATGATTTCACTAACCTGACAACAGCCAGATGTATTTCGCTCCGCCTAGCTCCACTCACATACATCTGGGACACCGCCATAGAAATTGCCTTTATTGAAATTGCCTGGGCCTTATCCTTATCAAAAATTCTTGCATATGATTGGATAAGCCACTTGTCTGTCATCTTTATCGACGTGCTATTTCAACCACTCACACCGAAGCTAACCCGTGACTCTAATGAGAGCGACACAGGAAAAAAAACTACTTTTTTTTTTTATGTGTTTGCGGCTCTAGTGGCATGCGTTTTATAGACAGTGAGCTGACAGGAAGAGGGGGGAAGACAGGCGGCAAAGCGCCGCGGGTCGGAGTCGATCCCGGGCCAACCGCGTTGAGGACTTAAGGCCTCCTAACATGGTTAGCGCTAACCGCTAACCGCAAACAAAACTTGCCAAATCCGGTCGGGAGAAGGGCGAAAACATGGTTTCCACCAACAAAAGCCTTCAGAGGCGTTCTCTGATGTTCTTTTAATGAAACAATATTAGGTAGATTGGACAACACGGAAGAAATAGCAGCATCAATGTTAACGCTTGCTTCCTCGACGAGCCGCCATTGCTATCAAAACAGTCTCACGTCACGGTCGCTTCTCCACTACGTCACATCTATGAAACTCCAGCCCTGCGTCCTGATTGGCCAGACCATAAAATTGGTTGGAGAAATCACTTTCTATGGGCGGTGTCCCAGATGTATGTGAGTGGAGCTAGGCGGAGCAAGACATGCATCTGGCTTTTGTCAGGTTATGATTTCACGTGCTTCAGCTTCTAAAATGGGCAAATCTGCGTCAACCTGGTTGCACACGTGCGCTCAAACTAACAGCTTGGTGAAGCATCTACTCATTCCTCAGGATGCTGAGGTTCTCCAGATCTATCATTAAGTGAAGACATCTCGTCCTTTTTTTTGAGTTGGGTCTATTCTGGTTGAGCCAATAGGAAATGTCATTTGTTGATTTGGATGTATGATTTGACTCTCAGTGATGCTGAAAAATTAACTCCATCTTGACCTGGATAGTTAGAGCTGGTGTCTGGTGGAACGGCTTCATTTCATCCATCTTGACCCAAAATGTAGGCCCACATGAAGAGAAGTGACCCCAGATCATGATGCTGCCACCACCATGTTTCACTATAGGCACAGTGGGCTTATTGTTTTTTGCTGATGCATCATTTTCTGCACCTTTTTTTTTTGTATTTGTGATGTTTGCGTTATGGTTGGATAAAAATTATTTTCAGAACTAGATGTTCTCTTTGGAAAGAAATAAACTTTATACATGCAACTGTAACTCATCAGTCAAGACATCTAGCGAGTTTAGGCGATTGTTGCCATATGTACAACACGACCAGGGAATTCCTGCACCTCCTTCAGGGTTACCGTCAGGTTCTTGTCAGTTTCTGACTCTCTTCTGGATAATTTCTGGAGAGGTTTGTTACATTTTTATACCCTTAGCAGTGTGTTTGAACAATGATCCCTCTCATAATTTTGTCTTCAGCTTAAAGTTGCAAATATCAGCAGACACCTACTAGGATACTGGAGCTTTACTTCAGGTTAATCAGATTGACCATAATTGGTGCCAGGAAGTACTTGAGTATTATTTTAAGGATCTGCACGCAGTTTATTGCAACAGTTTTATTTTTCCCCTAAATTCTTTATTTCTGCTTGCAGCTGTCAGGATCCTCAACAAAAAATGATATCTGGATTCTCCATCCACTCATTTATTGAACTTGACAAACCCTTAAGTGCTGTACTGTGTTCAGATAAATGATGAATCTGTCCTCCATGAACATCTTATGTCACTGATATTTCCATTTTACACACTAGTCTTTGTTTTATTGTTAGTCTTTTGGCTGTTTTTATTTTAAATGTCTTTGTCGATGCTGTTAAAACTCAACGCTTTTCCCTCATGGGATTAATAAATTCCCTACTTGATTATTTTATTTATTTTGTTGTTGAAGTGTACGAGATTTATTGCAAAGTAAAGGTGGAAAAAAGCAGGAAATTCTTCATCAGAGTTTCATTTTATTTGGCATTTTAGCAGGGCTGTGTGTAGATTTAAGACGGAGTTACTTGCAGACCTCTTGTCCTCCGTCTCTCGGTGGTATTTGAAAAGAAATCTGCTCTGAGATATTGCAAACAATCGGGCGCTCTTTTAATTAAAGTTACAAATTCCCTTCCTGACAGGTCCGTGGGAAACGCTGACTTTGATCTGCTGCTGAAGACGGATGATGACTGCTACATCGACGTGGACTCGGTGTTAATGAAAATTGACCACAAGGGTCTGAAGCGCAGAAACTTCTGGTGGGGGAAGTAAGGACAGTTTGATGTCTGATCCTGTGTGAATTTTTTTATATTTTTGTCCCCCCCCTGGCTCTGCCGTTGACCGCATATTGCCTCCTGACCCAGTTTCAGGCAGAGCTGGGCTGTGGATCGGATCGGCAAGTGGCAGGAGCTGGAGTACGCCAGCCCGGCGTACCCGGCGTTCGCCTGCGGCTCGGGTTACGTCGTCTCCCGTGACCTGGTCCAGTGGCTCGCCGGTAACGCGGGGCAGCTGAAAGCCTATCAGGTAGAGATCGCCGCGCGTTGAGCAGCCGTGGCAGATAACCGCTACTGTAAAGCTGAGCGACCTCTCTGGGACGTTCTGTTACAGGGAGAAGACGTAAGCATGGGAATATGGATGGCAGCCGTCGGGCCGCAGAAATATCAGGTGAAACAAATTAGAATCGCACTTTCTGAGCATGTCTTCATACAGCGGTTAAATACACCGCTTATCAGACTTTAGAGGCTCTAGGTTGTTGTGTCCGGTGTTAACTGTACACCTTTATTACCACTGGACTCGTAAAAGGTCAGAGTTTGACATTAAAAGAGAAACTAGACGGAAAATGAATAATGCATACAAATAATTTTTCCTCCAGAGCAAAGCGGCAGCAGTTCATTTGCACATTACATAAAATCAAAGCTGTAGCGAGGAATGCATACCCAAGACTGACCTTTATTTGCACATTTTTTGTAATTCATTAATCTACAGATACTTTTCTCTTCTCCAGAAGATGAAATGGGTGCAGGAGGCATGTTTTATAGCTCTATATAATGTTGTCAGATCAGCTTTTTTCGTAAATGCTGATTCAATCAGACACTTTTCAGCTGAGATGGAGACGGAGCTTTATTCCCCTTTTTGTCCAAGTATGCATCAACGGTGGCATTTATGTACATTTTTGAGTTGGTTGAGTTGGTTGAGTTGGTCAGTTGTTCAGTGCACACAAGCCTTATATCACCCACCTTCATGCCATTTATGAGCAAGTATCGCTTGACCTGACTGAAAGTAAGGTCAAGTTCAGAGTTCTGAGCTCCTACAACGATTAAAAACTGAAACATCTCAACCCATCGCTCTTTTTCCCCAAAGCGATCGTGTGAACGAGGGTGACAGTTAATGACACAGCACGTTTGCACCATGTTTTTAACTTCTTAAAAAGAAAAGAGCAGAAAACAGACAGTGTGGTGGATTAAGGTGGCGTAAACAAACAGAAGCCTGTTTCAAAGATGTCAGGTATCCCACAATGCAGTGCGGTTGTAACGTCAGCCTTTCAAGCCCCATGCTGATGAATGAATTCAGCCATTTGAGTCAGTTGAGCTTGAGCGTGGATTTATATGAGTTTTTTTTTTTATATGCAGAAATGCATATTAAAAAAATGTACATGTCCAACCCCATTTGTCATAGTTTGCTTTGCTTTAAGGAAACAATTGTTACATTCCCTGATATATGATCGTCAACACCTTAGCATTACTTATATGGAATGTTCTCTTGTGTTTCCCATTTTAAGTAGAGGCGTATGAGAGAAATAAGCTTCTAAAATGTATTTTCTTAATGTGGGAGTTAAAAAAAAAAAAAAAAAGATTTAATGGTGAGATTTTGCTCCTCTAGTAACAGATGAATTTAATTCAAGGTTGTTGTTTTTTAACCACCTTCACCAGGAGGTGTCAACACATTTGTCCGTGTCTGTAGCTAATGAAAGCTCCATCGTAACCCGGGTGTGTTGCCAATGATGAGCTGCCGCCTGTCTGCAGGACGCCGGCTGGCTGTGCGAGAAGGACTGCTACCTGGACATGCTGTCGTCTCCACAGCACACGGCCGAGGAGCTGCGCATCCTCTGGGACAGGAAGAGCCTCTGCAGAGACCCCTGTGGGTGTCCCCGGGACCCCTGATGGTGGTCCGCTCCGACCGCCCACCTTGTGGCACTGTGGGTAAAAAAAAAAACAACAACATGCACATAAACACTTCTTCCCCTGTTCGGTTTCTGGGGGCATTTCCTAACTAACCAAACCGAGTGGTGGTTAGTTATTCTGCTGTGATGCAAAGACTTGAAGTGTAGGATTTTCCTCCTGTAATTACAATGTTGAAAACTTTAATAAAAATAAACCATCTGCAGTTTAGAGGTTTGCTTTAAACTCAGATTTAGCCGTATTTTACTGTCAGTAATTCCTGTCAGCCATTAACTCAGTTCATGTGGAAGGAGATGTGGGGGGAAAGTGCAAAGTTTTCAGTGTCGCTGGAAGGCTTTACTAGCTTTTAAAAATGTGATTTAAAGGGAATATTTAATTGCATTTTAAAGATGAGTGTCCTGCTTAGCTTTATTTGGTAAAAACATTTTGTCACCCACCCCTCACTTGTTTGTAGACTTCTCACAAGCAGAAACTCTTTGTACTGTAACGGTTCTCGTGCAAGTAGTGAGTGATGTGGCCTTACTGTGTTTGTTAGGCATCATTCTGTACGTGTGTGATCTCAGCACAGGCTTTCTGAGCCACTGTGAAAACGGACGTTTCAACAAAGAGGTAATAAAGAACCCAGAAGACAGATGAAGGACTTTGCTCGTTGTTTATTTCGTGCAGAGAAACTCCCACCGCTGCTGATTCTGGCGTCGAGGCTGCAGCTTTGCTTCAGCTGCTAAGGGGGTTTTGATATATGCAGTCGGCAGAGTTGAGTTTTCTTGAAAAGGAATATGAAATCAGCCCCAGTAATTGTGTTTTTTAGGGACAGGAGGCTGAAATATTTTAAAGATGTGGAGCTTTTCTCCTTCAAAACTGAAGGATGTTAATCAGACAGCCACAGATCCAGATTGAAGCTGAGCTACAAGAGTGGAGATCAACCCCAGGCTGTTTGTTTTTGTAAATAATGAAAGATGCTGCTTAATGTTTTATTAAAACAGGATTTATACAGCTGATTTTTTTGTTTTGTTTTCATTTTTTTTTCCCCCCTTCCACCAGCCAGAGGAGTCCTGACACAGCAGCAGAAACTCTCATCCTTTCACTCAGCCTGGTGATAACACATCCTGCATCTGTGCCACTCTCTCAGCTAGATAAGCACGCCATTTTTAGGTTTTCCTCTCCAGCCCATCAGCTTCTCCCTCTGATTTGGCTCGCAGCTCCGCGCCGAGAGCGGCGTGGAAAATGACACGGGGAGATGAAAAATAATCTCGCTTTCTGTACGATCGCCTCTGTAGATTATGGAGTTATTGATTTTTGTCTCAACTTTGACGAGCGATGTGGAAACGTTGTCACTCGCTGACATATTCCAAATCCTCTAAATCCTTGATTTGCAGGCCCGCTCATCCGTACATACAGATCCAGCCAGATGATGAAATCAGCTGAACAGTAACTCGGGACAAATTGGAGCATCTTTAGTGGCAGATTTGTGTAACGCCGCATTTTTGCTCTGATTCTCCTCAGACGTCTCTTATTAAAATAAAACCTTCAGTGTCTTGATTTGGGTTTTTATGTCAGCAACACCAAGCAGTGTATAGTTGTGTGACACTAAAACAGGGGTCTTTCAAAGTTTGGATACGTATAGTATTTGCTTTTATCATTTTCCAGGTCTGGATAGGTGTGGAAAAAAATAAGATTTGATATGGAAATATGCTTTATTTTTTTATTTTTCCTGAATATTTTCCAAGTACGCGAAAGAACGGTGGTTTTCACATCGATTTATTGTAAATGTACTGCTTCATCTTTGATCCGAGGCCTTGATTTTTAACATTTTATCCACCATTATTTTGTTTTTTTTACTTAAACTGAATGCACACTCATTCAAAAAAACAAAAAAAATGTAATTTCTCAACCTGTCTGGCCACTTGACAACTTTAAATTCAGGTTGAACTTGACCTGGGACTTAATTTGGGTCTAAAATGAAGCCTAGGCGGAAGTTCAGCTGAAGAAACTGAATTACTTGCCTCCATCCAATCAGAGGCTCATCTGCCTCCGACACAAGCCAATCAGCATCCTGAGTTCATCTTAAAAAGTGTTCAAATCCACGTCTCAGCCTGCTACCCGGGAAAGAGCAAGCAGTGGTTGCACAATGTCTAATTTGGACTCGGATGACCCTGATTCAACCCACCTCCATCCCCTTCTCCACCATCGTAGCCAAGCTCCATCTGGCTTTTCCATGGTGTTCCTTCAACCTCGTCCCTATCAGAGTGTAATTCCTCCCAGACTCTTTCAGCATTCCCTGTCACATCTCAATCGGTCCTGCAGAAGACCGCCATGTTGAGCCTGGTTCTGCCAGAGGTTTCTTCCCAAAGGGGAGTTTTTCCTCTCCACTGTCGCTTCATGATTGCTCATCATGGACAGGTTCATGCAAACTTGTCATCCAAGCTGGTCATCTATCTTTCTGGGTCCCTGATAGAAGCACTAATATCAGCTCTCGCAGTCTACTGGACCTCACCAATACAGCTCAAGCAGATCATCTCGTTAACCAGCAGTTTATGGACTAAACCACCACCAGTTTTAGGCCTGGGGGAAACATCCCCGTTCTCATACACCTGCTTATGCATATTAAAGTATAATTCAGCGTTAATGTTTCCTGCCTAGGTCTGAGTGGCAAAGTCTTAAAATATTGTATCAATAAAATTCTAATTGTCTTTTCTTTCCGTGTGAGTTTTTCAGATTGAAATACCAATTAAAATTATTTTTTGATATATTTTCTTGTATAGCAAAATAAAAGTACCAAAGTTAGCAAACAGTAGGATCCTATTTGCCAAGTCCAAGAGTTATTTAAATGGAGTCGATTTTAGTTAGTATTGCTAAATACCAAAACGCCACTCTCAACGCACCGCCTCGACATGAAGCACAGAGGTGGCAGCGTCATGCAGGGACAGGGAAGCTGCTCAGGGTTGATGGGATGGGGCTAAATGCAGAGAAAGCACCCAAAGGAATTCCTGCTATAATTCAGTTAAAACACAGCAAACAGGCTTAAATCGGAGGCAACTAAACTTTCATTCAGTTCTTTCTGAAAACGTTTCCACTCCTATCCAGGAGTCTTTGTTAATTCTGGTGGCTCGCACTGAGCAACCTGTAGTTGGAGCGCTGCTGTTTTTAAAGGCCCATCCTCCTATAGGTGCATTCTCAGTCAGATGCAAATCAATGACCCACCCTCCGCTGTACTGGGTGGTTAGAAGCTGCTGATTGGTGTATATTTGGTCGCCTGAATCATGATGTAATCGGCAATCAGAATTTGCACAGGCATCAGTAAAAGATAATTTTAGTGTTAGGATATAAACTCACTATAATTTGCAGTTAATATTTAAAGATCTTTTTTTCCCTCCACTTCACAATAATGCACTACTTTGTGTTGCTCTGCCACCTAGAATCCTGATGAAATACTTGAAGTTTGTGACAAAACGTGAGATTATGTTTGCTCTCAGGCTCCTCTCTCATTGCAATGAAGCGTGTTTTCAGGCAGTCTTTTCAGAGTTTCTGTGTTATGATGGAAAAATTGCTCCTAAACAGGCATAAATCTGTTAGCTTCAGATGGGAAAAAAAAAAACTGCTACTCAAGAGCCCCCTTGATCTCTACCAGATCAATAATCTGAACCAGTGAAGCAGTAAAACCGGCTCTAATGAAAAGATGTAATCTGCCTGACCCAGAATCAGATTCATTTCTGTTTGATCATCATAGACCCGGACCAGTTAAGTTGTCTGTCCTCGAGCGTGTGTGTAGTTTCTTATTTTTCTAAGTTGTGACAAGAGCACGCTTTCTCATTTTCACTCTATTAATAATTCACAGAGAGAGTGCAATCATCAGTTTAGTATGTGAAAGGTGCTGCCTGTAGAAAAATGGAGGGGAACGGAGAGGCGCGCTGCGTTTAATTGTTTTTAGAAAATCCTTTTTTTTATCTCGAGTCTCACTTCTTCCCCCAAAACTCACCGTCATGCCGCAGATTGAATAAAAGGATTTGTTGATGGTACAAATTTGAGTCGTGTTTCCTTTAAATGGGTTTTGGCAGAGCCTCTGCTGTATGTACTCTATACGTGTAATTCCTTTCCATCCAGGCATGAAATGGGTGCACGGTTTTAAAGAACCTGCTAGATGTGGCGTGAAGCAATCACAGAGGGCTTTTTGATGTTTTTATATTCCCTTAAAGTTGAGTTGTCTATCTTTACCTGTGTCCCATCCACTAATTTACGCTATTTTGTGTCGGGTTCTTTTTTTTTTTTTTTTTATGGGTTTTCACTCCAGGAGAACAGATGAATCTATCCAACACACTTGTACACATGAGACTAATAAACTAGGGCTGGGCGATATAAAAAAAAAAAAAAACATATCGATAAAATAGAAATCATATTGATCGATATAAATAATTATGAACAAATTCAGAACATATATTTTAAGTGCAGCCCAGACCATTTTATGCTGTTGCTTATTGACCTATTTTTAGATAATGGTACACACAAACACTGAATTCAAACTCAACCCTTTATTCAACCAACTTTTAAGTTAAGTTTTTTTAAAAAGAAAAAAGAACATGTGCTCTTTGAACTCTAAGCTTGATGACTGAGTGTTCCTGGGTCTGTGGTTGTGATTGGTTGGGAGGATGTAACGACTGTAATATTAACCTACATGATAGGCTAGAAGGCAACAGGAAGGAAAATTGTTATTCTATTGAACTTTTTATTGACCCTTTTTTTTCTATCATTGATATACGTTTATCGATTGATATATATTGTTATTGAATTATCATCCAACCCTACGATGAACCTGACAGTCATGTTTCTGGACTGTGGGAGGAAGCTGGAGTACCTGGAAAGAACCCACGCATGCACAGGGAGAACATGCAAACTCCATGTAGAAAGACCCAGGCTGGGAGTCAAACCCAAGACCTTCTTGCAGCAGTGGTACCAACTGTGCCACAGTCCTTTAGTTGTGTATATATTATTAACTGATTACTATCAAATGAGATAATTTTGATGTAGAGACCTGAAAACTGCAACCTCAGCTGAAACACTTTAGTGAGAGCTGGACAGATTTGGGTTCTGGCGCCGGTCATGTTTTTATTTTTTTTGTCGTTTCCTTGACAAGTTTCTCAGGAAGCCGTCTGACGCACATCAACCGATGATTTAAACTAATTTTCTCATAATCTGCTCTGAGGAAATGTGGTTTCCTGATTATTAATAATTATAATCTCTACCAGCAGGAGGTCTGTCATTTCTTTCACTTCGAGCTGCCAGACTTTGTTGGAGTCGTTTGGTGTCGTCTTCTCCGTGCTTTCTGAAGCTCTTTGAACGGGTTTATTTGAAATTTCGCTTCAGTACCCGACTGCTTTCAGAAAAATATGTTTTTGTTAATCCACCTAACTCTATTTTAACACCCCTGGGGCATGTTTACACTGTGTCCTCAGATATGGAGAGAACCCACACATGCAAACTCCATGCAGAAAGAGCCTCAGGCTGGGATTCAAACCCAGGACCTTCTTGCTGCGACGGCACCAAGGTGTATCCCACGGATGTAACACGACAGATGTAAACAGGTTCAATCACTGTATCATTCAGGAATGTGTATAAAAAAAAAAAGCGTGAAGCTCAAGATGAGCAGGAGTTTGTGTCTGCACCTAGCAGACAACTTGGCAAAGAACCAGTGAATAAATAAATTGGACCCTGTGGTACCAGCAATCTGTCGCGGAGAAACAATATGTTCCCATTTCCTCAGTTCAATCTCTTAAAAATAAAAACCTCAAAGATAACACAGTTTGAGTGGCAGGAATTGGGATTCTGGCACCAACAAGCTGATTTCCAGGGAGCTATTAGATGAAGACTCGACGAACACGAGACGGTGAAACATTCCTCGTGTTTCCCAGAAGCTGTTCGGGTGTTTTTCAGGGTCTTCTTTTGTCCTCTTTACCTGGTGCACCATATGTTGTCACAGTCGAGTACAAGGACTGGACAGAAAATCAGAAACAAAAAAGAAGAGGCAGCCAAGGTATGAAGAAACAATTTGGAAGACCTTCAAGAAACAAAGGGAACTGTCCTGTCCTGGGACTGCAGATGTAAAATAGCTGTCAAATAACCCAACTATCAAGACCACTTATGGGGATTTATGGAGAATTTGGCTCCTTGGAAGCAAAAAATAAAGCAATTAAAACTTTGCACCAAATTTTGACCTATTGATCAGACCCACATTTTGTAGATTGTCGTTTAGGGTCGGTACATTCTGGGGGAGATGGTACTACTGTCGGATGATTGAGATCAACCTTCACAGATATGGGGGAGGGGGGGGGAGGGAATTGTGGGCCGTGGCGCGGTGGAGCTGTTTGGATGAGTATGAACATCTGCATACTCATCCAAACAGCTCCAGATTTTCCTCATGGACTGCTACACATTCCTGTCAATCTTCCTCTTGTGTGAGCCAAAATCAAAGCGGAAATCACTTATTCATGACAGCCAGCACCCCCACCAGGCATGCACAGATAGATCCCTAGTGGTGCTACTTTTGCCCCAGAGAAAGGTGCTCATTTTTGTTTGTTTTAAATAAAATTTCTCACTTTTTATTCATCAATATTTAGAAAACAAAAAACCCTTTCTGTTTTATAACTCCCCCTCAAAAGTATTTCGATGTTTGAAGGGCATCCTCCAGCCAAACGTCTGCAACCCCTTCCCCTTTGTCCTGTGACATCAGAGACAGTTTTACCGTTTAAAAAAATGACCGATTGACTAATTTAGAGAAATTTAAAATCTTATTTTAATTTGAAAGGCCAAAGGAATAATAATAAAAAAAAATTGTCACCACAAACACAATGTAAAATGGCTCTCAAAATATTGTGTTGAAAATAATTAAATAATAATTATAGTGTTACGAAATATAATCCTTTACTTTTATTGAATTTATTCAGATCAATGTTTTGATGAGTTTCAGGTTGGAATATTAATATATTGTTTGATTACTAGAAAATATGCACAATGTGGCCCTGCTGTGTCCAGGTTTACCTAATACACATTGTTTTATTTAATTTGATCATTACAGTTACTCTATTTGATTAGACGTGTTGATTGTGTTAGCAAAAAACATTTCTTAGTATTTTTTTATTTTATAAATCAATTTGCCAACGAGTGCCATTTGTTTTGGGATCAAACACACACACACACATACACTCCTGATCAAAATCTTAAGACCAGTCAAAAATTTGCAAGAATTTGCATTTTGCACTATTGGATCTTAAGAAGGTTCTAAGTAGAGCTTCACAATGTTAAAAGGACAAATCAGTGCAAGAGACAAGAACATTTGAGCAGGGAATTGTCTGAAAACTGCATTTATACTCAAACATGATTTTTTCAGCTGATCAAAAGTTTAAGACCATAGCTCAAAAAAACCCGAAAACCCCCCAAAACAGAAATCAAAATGTCAAAAAAAAGGACTAGTAACTCCACCATTCTTGTTGATGACTTCAAACAATCGTTTAGGCATGCTCGATGCCAGTGTTTCCAGGAGGCTAGTGGGAACGTTGCTCCAAGTGTTGAAGATGGCTTCACGAAGGGCATCCATTGTCTGGAACTGATGTCCATTTTTGTAAACTTCCCTTGCCATCCATCCCCAAATGTTCTCAATTGGGTTTAGATCCGGGGAACATGCAGGACCAAAAGAGTGATGTTATTCTCTTGGAAGAACTCCTTTGTCAGGCGGGCATTGTGAACTGCAGCATTGTCCTGTTGAAAAACCCAATCATTACCACACAGACGAGGGCCCTCAGTCATGAGGGATGCCCGCTGCAACATCTCCACATAGCCAGCTGCTGTTTGACGCCCCTGCACAACCTGAAGCTCCAGTGTTCCATTGAAGGAAAACGCAGCCCAAATCATGATGGCGCCCCCACCACTGTGCCGTGTAGAAAACATCTCAGGTGGGATCTCCCTGTCATGCCAGTAACGTTGGAAGCCATCAGGACCATCAAGGTTAAATTTTTTCTCATCAGAGAAGACAACTTTTTTCCACCTTTCAATGTCCCATGTTTGGTGCATCCTTGCAAAGTCCAAACGGGCAATTCTGTGGCGTTGAAGAAGACGTGGCCTTTGAAGACGTTTTTTGTTTCTGAAGCCCTTCTCTCGCAGATGCCGTCTGATGGTTATTGGGCTGCAGTCAGCACCAGTAATGGCCTTAATTTGGGTAGAGGATCGTCCCGTGTCTTGACGGACAGCCAATCGGATTCTGCGGCTCAGAGCTGGTGAAATTTTTTGGGGTCTACCACTTGACTTTTTTGTTCCATAACCCTCAGGATCATTTAAAAAATGCAAAATGACTGTCTTACTGCGTCCAACCTCAGCAGCGATGGCACGTTGTGAGAGGCCTTGCTTATGCAGCTCAACAATCCTACCACGTTCAAAGTCAGTGAGCTTTTTTGCTTTTGCCATCAGGAGGTCTTGACAGTGTAAAGACTTGACAGAAAATGACATGGAATCCAGATGTTTGCACAGCTTTTGGCTTTTAAAGACTATGGTCTTAAACTTTTGATCAGCTGAAAAAATCATGTTTGAGTGTAAATGCAGTTTTCAGACAATTCCCTGCTCAAATGTTCTTGTCTCTTGCACTGATTTGTCCTTTTAACATTGTGAAGCTCTACTTAGAACCTTCTTAAGATTCAGTGTTGCAAAATGCTAATTCTTGCAATTTTTTGACTGGTCTTAAGATTTTGATCAGGAGTGTATATATTTAAATGTATATATATATATGTGTATATATCTATCTATCTATCTATCTATATATATATATATATATATATATATATATATATATATTGTATGTGTCTGACCACCATTTCTGGCTGTTTCTGTGTCACAATATCTAGGCGATATTGTTAAACACACACCTCTGTCCAAACCTTTTTATTTCCCAGTATGAACTCCCTCAGTGTCATTTCCACAGCAGTGGTGGTGTTGCCGTAAAGGGACGCCACCATCTGCAAACATTTGCAGAACACAGCTTCAGCAAGAGACACTCTGCAAATCGGCTCCATGACATATCGGGGGTTAAAGGTCGGCTGTTAGACGGGGAACGTAATTACACACTTTTGAGGAAGTGAGGGAAGTGCTGAGCGACTTTCACAAGCCCTCCTGACCCCCGCCGCAGTAACTTGGCAGATTCACTGCGATAGTGTTTGTGGGAGATAATTAGCCCGGCCATTACTGACAGTCATCCAGCCAGTGGAGGACCGTGAATTAGCTCGTCGCCCCGATGATGAGATTCCTGGAAGCCGCTCCGTCGTCTGATGTAACCTGTGGCGAGACGCTGCATGGAAGAAATGCCATCATGTCAGCTTAAATGGACTCGGCTGTGGCTCCACGGCTGGAGGCCGGGGGCCCCATTCGCCACTGAATTCGGTTGGGAGGTTTTCAAGTGATGGATTTGATGAAAAGAAAATTGATGCAGCAGACATGAGCCCTCTCCAAAAGCACTGGACCCTACACCCCCCCCCCCCCCCCCCCCCACACCCCTTAACGCACCTCTCCAACCCAGTGAACACTGCTTCTTCAAAACCCCATTTCCCTTCTCTTTTTATCCTTTTCGAAACGCAGGATTTTCTGTGGGAGAAGTCTGAATCCCAGCTGAGATGAGGCTGATGGTGCCATTAAGCTTCCCATCAGAGCCTCGAACAATAAGACACATCTGTCCTATTGTTTGTGTGCTCTGAAACTCCCCGTGGTGGATAATGTCACGGCTAAAATCTCGCTGTAACGAGACAGATTTATACACGTTACTGTAGAGGCAGGTGGGAGCCGGCGAGTGTTTTGTTTTTCCTCTTCAAACCCAATGGGACGGAAAGTCGCAGTGAGGGTTTGTGGGAAGCTGGCAGAATTATGCATGAGAACGTGTGTTGCTGTGGGAGCCCCGCGGATCCCGACAACAAGACTGACACGAATATTGTAAACTCAGGCCCAGTTCTTAGGTGATATTTAAAGATATGTCTCTGAATTTTCTCATATTTTAGCATTTTTTTTTTTTAGGTAATTGCTTTAAAATGCCAGACATCGATTACGTTCAAGACGAACGAGTGTTTCCAGAATCGATCTCAGGTTACTTATTCACGCTGCAGAGCTCCAGACATCCACCGTCTGTTGTTTTTCTGAGTCTGGCTCGTTGGGGAAACGCTTTCAGCTAAACTGTGTTAGTTATTCTGGGGGACCTCAAAGGACAGAAGGGATAAATAGCCTCTACATAGAGTTCTGGAGCCATAATCTCATGATGGAGGCAGTGTGATCAGTCTCCTGAGCCACCTAAACCATCTCCTGCAGATGTGGATGCAGCTGCAGCTTCTGCCAGAGGATCGAGCTGCTAACAGCGTCTCTAACGATGAACCCTGTCACCCTGCTGTGTATGCTACTTTCTGCTGCTTGTGTCCGAGCTCTCACTACAGGGGTCATAAACCCGTTCTCACGACCACAGGTCAAAGGTCAGAGTGTATGCAGACTGGTAGAACGAGAGCTTCACGGTCTGGCTCAGCTCTCCCTTCATCCCAACACAGCAGAGGTGAACCTGGAGGCCCTAATCCACCTGCTGTCCATGTCCTCTTCCATCTCACCATCACTTGTGAACAACACACCAAGATACTTGGAGTCCTTTGCTTGAGGCGCCCAGGTGACATCATGGTGAGATGCTAACACATCACCGCTGAGCCCTGCTGTGCGTGCCACAGTTCTAACGTCACGCTTTGGGCTGTTTTTGATACGTTTCAATCAAGAGAAACAAAAAACTTTTTTTTTTTTACTTTATTCAATAGTGAAGAACACACGTTTACATTTTCTGATCATTTCAGTTTTTGGAGCATTTTACAAAAATGGGGAATCTGATTTTATAAATTAATAAAACTCTTAAACAAAAAATAAAACCACTTGAAAATAGTCAGTGTTGTTGTTAAGGGATTTTTGAAAAGATTGTGCTGATATTTGACGATAAAAACCACGTGCACATCATTTTGGAGTTATATTGATGCGAAGAGGGTCAGATATACGAGTTATACTTGAATGCACCATAGAAGAGCGCCTGCCTGAAGCCCCCCCTCCCCCCAGAGAAGCAGAACATTATTTCTGCTGCTTTTAACATGGAGGGGATTTTGTTCCAGTATTGTTGCAAGCAAAAAACACGTTTTGTAAATGGAAATTAAAAAAATTTACTTTAAAAAATCAAAAAAGATTTTGAGAGTAGGTTTGCTGTTTTCTCAGATTTATTTTATTTTATCAAAAAATAATAATATTTAATTTATTCTTTTTATGTGATCTACAAAATTCAATGAAAAGAATGCAATTTGTAAAACTCAATTTGAAAAAGAGAAATTTGAAAATTTGAATTTGAAAATATAAAATCTGTAAAAAAGAAATTATGAAAATGTTTCTTTGAAAAAAATAAATCTGGAAAAAAATTCCATTTACAAAACATGTTCTTTGCTTTCAACAATAATGTAACAAAATTCACTTGATACATTCTCATTTATTTTTGTAGAAAAACGCAGACTTAAAGCTTTGGTTTGGTCCACCTTCTTTAAATTCCTCCATCATCGCTGTAACTCAGGGGCAAAACAATAATGTTCCCAAACATCAGACTGCAGTGATAGCCAGGAGTCGCTGGATTTGGAGGCCAATTATGTCACAACGATTTGAAGGCTCCTCCAAAATACGCCCAACAACTCCAAAGTATTTTGGAAACATTTTTTTCAACTCAAAAATTTCAACAACCTTTCAATTGTATTGGAAAAAAAATCTGTTTCGGTTTCAGCCATAAGAGGAAAAATTACTCCAATCTTTATTAATCAAGCTACATTTTTTACATGCATAAATGCAATTTGTTAAAGAGAAGGCCAGGTTTTGTTGTTTATATGCCCACAATTCGATCTTCGTCTAATCAAAAAGCAAAAACAATCATATGGCCCAGTTCCCGATTTAAGATTACAATATATAGTCTGCGTACAGAGTAACCAATAAGGTGACCAATTAGAGACCAGCATGAAGTCACATGGAAGCCAGAAGGTTGTGGCCCCTAGAAACATTAAAATTAGGAGGCCTGCACAAAAAAGTAATGTCAAACTAATCCAGAATGGAATAGGAATGCTGAAAAATCTAAGATTATGCACATTTTATTGAGATAAAAGATGTGATAATTACTTTATATGTGTATACCATCTTTCTTCCCAGGATTTTATGGGGGCGGCGCCCCCTATTGACATGTAGCCACTGATTACATCCCTACCCATGAACAGAAACTGAGACAAACTGGTTGAAGGAGCTTTTTGACTCGCCTCTTTCTTCTCCACGACAGATCAGACCTGGTTTACTGCGTCTGAGGTCCTAATCCATCTATTCGTCTTATCCTTCATCCTATTACTTGCCAACAAGGCTCTCGAATGCTTCTTCGGAGGCAGAGGGTGACCAGAAGATGCTTCCCAACAGTTTCTCGGCTTTTGTTCTTGAGAGGCCGTCGTTGTGGCAGAAATTGCCATTTAAAAGGAAAAAGGCTATTGTTGGACAAATGGGATTGTGATGGGAGCCAGAAGAGATCAGAGGTTCCTGGGGGACCAACCCACTGAACATGGCATGCCTGCATAGCTGGATGCAACAGCAAACTAACAAACGTGTCATTTAATGCGCATTTTATTCAGCTGTGATGAGGGAGCGCGGTTTTAACGGGATGCTGGTTTAATTGAAACCGCTCAGCTGTCATGGACATGTTCACATTTTCTCAGCCTGCTTTATAAGGAATACAATTCCCTGCCAGGAGCAGCGCAGCAGTCCTTGACTGAAGGACGGCAGTCCTTCTGCCAGCATGGAGGTGTAAATGTGTGAAAAATGCACCTGTAAAAACTATGGCAACGTCTCATGAATTTAAAAAGAAAAGAAAGGTGAAATTTGGCAGAATCAACAAAAAGCACGATGAACTAAGACGTGACTCGTCTGTTTACATTTCCTACGAAAGAGTTGTTGTGTTTTTTTATATCATTGTAGATCTACGGAGCCACACGGCTCAGTGAGAAATAATCCAGAGCTTCAGGAGCCCGAGGGAGACGACTAGGCCGCGTTGCTCCTCATACAAAAGCCATTCTGTTTGTCTTTCAAACACAACTCAGACTATGTGGGTGAAGAAAATCAATCTCGCCAACCTAGAGAGGACAAAGGGGAGAAGAAATGAAAGGCACGAGAGCGCTTTGATTTCTGTCACGGACTTAACTTAGATCTACAAAAGCCACTTTGCACATTCTCTTCACCGTTTATTGCATCAGACAATCATTTGCGTTGGGCTTTCCTGCATCTTGTGGGTGCTTAACGGGGGAAATTAGCAGGGCAGGCCCAAAAGACTCTCAGAAGGTTGACATTTTGATGAATAGATGTATTCTCCGTGACGGCACAATGCCATCCAAAAAGACACATGATTAATTGAACTGCAGCTGTCAAGAGCTGGAGCTTCAATGAGTCAACAGAGCTGTCTGGGGCAGATAGGCTTTATCAACAGGACTGTGTTTCCTTTCAGCAGCCGAGGGAGAAGCTCAAATTAACAGAGACAGCAGATAATACAGGATTTAGATGAACTGTAACCAGTACAAGGACAAATTTCCAAGAAAACCTCTGGCATCTTTATCTCTGTTTACTTGTAGTCAGCGCTCCTCAAACTGAGACAAACAGCCCAAAATAGCAAGTATACTTCTGTTTAGAAGGTTAAATCCACTCATCATAGGCATGAATGTCATCGAGTTTGGGCCTTTAATGATTCGATTCAACTGCTCTTTTTCAGAGGTGGACTGATTATGGAAAACACAACTGTGAGGATGTTCCTACAAATGTTTTTTGAAGCCCAGAGGAGCAATTTCCGCCTGAAATTACATACCTGATATAAATCAGCCACAGCTTCACAGCTATAAAGTGTGAATGCAAATTTTTGGTACTTGTGCTCAGGTAAGACAGTGGACCCACTAATGCAAATGTCACTATTTTTGACTCATAGGTGATTAAACCGAGAACAAATAAACAATTTTTCACCCAAAACATTGTTTTGAAAATAAACGCCATGAAAACCCTTTTGAAAATATAGGAGAAGTTAACTGGGTTCTCTGATTTTACACCAGCTCCCCTCAATGGTGTGTCCTCTCGCCCCTTTTTCATGTTTTATATCCCAACGACTGTCGCAGTCGGTATTCACTGTGTCACCTTTTAAAGTTCACTGATGATTTGGTCATCTGTTCTGCCTCTGCAGCGATGGCCCTGATCTCAGGCCAGCAGTCAGAGATTTCACCGACTACTGCGAGTCCTTTTTTTTTTTTTTAAGGTTAAACGTCTCCAGGACAAAGGAAATGGTTGCTGGTTTTAGCAAAGGCGGCTGTTGCCTTATTTCTGGTAAAAACGTGGAGATTGTGAACCTTTATAAATACCTGGGAGCCTTTGAAGCCCAGGTGGACTCGTATTTTTACAGGATGCTTCAGGGTTTTAATGTGAATTCTCTTTGATGTAAATGTTTTGAGCCTGTATTAACGTTTAACTTCATCTCCTGGTTCAGGATTTTAACTTGTAAGAACAAAAACAGTCGGGAAATGCCTAAGTGTGCAGTAAAACTGCTGGGGTGCAAGGTGAGACTGATCAGAAAAGCCAGAACTCACACCACCAGCTGGACTATGACTTCAAGCTGCTTCTGTCCGAGATGGAGGGCCTATAGACTGAAACTCATTTGTTCCTGGAGTTGTGATTTTTAGCAAATTTCTTACGCGTTTCTTTTTAAACTATTGCTGTAAAATGAAATGCCCTTAGGGCAGGGGTTTCCAAACTTCTGCCATGTGGGCAAAAATACTGGCGGGCCAAAAAAAAACATTTTTTAACCTGCTCAACAATACATAAAGCATCCAATATTTTAAACAAGGAAACGGTGTGTGTAAATTCCTCTTTTAGGTTTAATTAAAAAATAATGGAAACAATTTAGTCCATTCTCAGCAACAAAAAGAGGATTAGGGTCGCTCTTTGAAAATACTTGCTGTATTTGTGCAAGTTTAATAATAAGTTTAATGCTTTTGGGTAAACATCATGGGATAATGAGGATGCAAAAAGTGTGGCTTTTTTCAATTGTAAAAATATTCAATTTGTTGGTAATTTTGCCCTAATTAAAAATAAAAAGTTGGACCACAATTTGTGTATCATTAGTTATTTTTTTTTTAAATTGAAACCAACAATAAAAAAAAACGACTCAAAATAAAAAAAATAAAAAAAACCTTCCCTGGGCTGCCACCTTACCGTGGTGGAGGGGTTTGAGTGTCCCAATGACCCTAGGAGCTATGCTGTCAGGGGCTTTATGCCCCTAGTAGGGCCACCCAAGGCAAACAGGTCCTAGGTGAGGGACCGGACAAAGAGCAGCCCAAAGACCCCTTATGATGAGTACCATAAACGGACGTAGTGTTCCCTCTCCCGGACGCGGGTCACCGGGGCCCCACTCTGGAGCCAGGCCTGGAGGTGGGGCACGTTGGCGAGCGCCTGGTGGCCGGGCTTTTACCCATGGAGCCCGGCCAGACACAGCCCGAAGAGGAAACATGGGTCCCCCTTTCAATGGGCTCACCACCTGTCGGAGGGGCCAAAGGGGGGTCATGGGGGGTCGGGTGCGTTGTGTAATGGGTGGCAGTCGAGGACTGGGACCTTGCAGAAGCTGGCTCTTGGGACGTGGAATGTCACCTCTCTGGTGGGGAAGGAGCCTGAGCTAGTGGGCGAGGTTGAGAAATTCCGGCTAGAGATAGTCGGAGTTACCTCGACACATGGCTCTGGAACCAGTCTTCTTGAGAGGGGCTGGACATTGCCTTAGGGAAATACTAAAGAGTTTTAAACTTGAATAATTTTCAGAAGCCTCACGTATGTTTAAAATATCTGTGACACTGAATTTGGGTTTTCATTATCTGTAAGTCATAATAATGAAAAAAACAAGGAATTAAGGCTAAAAATACCACACGCTGGAATACGAGTAAAGCCATCTGAAATGAAAGACAAACATAATGAACTTTTTCTTTATATTGCATTTTTTTAGGTGTATTTTCGACATGTATTAGTTGGCTCACATTTCTCAGCATGATTCATCACCTATTTAACACGGAGCTGGGGAGTCACTCCCAGGAGGTGCATTGCATCAAATGGGCGAAACCACGGCGAGCGACGTCCAAACTCTTCAACCTACCTTTGATGGATGGTCCAAACAACCGAGCTGGTTTTCCGAAGGAACGATGATACCAGCCTTCGGTCAAAACGGGATTCAGAAGGAAAACGCAGGCTTACACCAGGCTTGACCTCAACGGTGTTAAACATGTTTAAACTACAGCCAGTTTAAATGAACTTCACCATTTCCTCCACAGAGGCATTAGACATCCAACCAGAAGTGAGCCAGGACCTTCTTGATGCCATGTGTTTATCTTTGTAAACAACATTACTAAACAACATTTAAACCAATATTAACAGGACTCCATCTACAGTCCTGCTCACCATTATTGGCGCCCCTTCATGTTTTGCATAACGGAGTGAATATCTTCAGAAATAAAATGGAAATGTACCAAATTTATACCGGCAGGGGGTCCAAAGTAATTTAACAAAGGCAATTGTTATTTCAACATAGATATTATAATTCCAAAGGAAAAAACAGAAAAACAGCATGTGCACTAATGTTGACACCCCTCTTTAATATTTGGTTGCACACCCTTTTGCAGCGATGACAGCCTCCAAGCGTTTCTTATATCCATCTGTAAACTTCTTTCACTTCTCTGGTGGTATTTTCTCCCACGCTTCCTTTGCAATGTGCTCAAGCTCTTGACCAAAGAGTTTCAGTTGGATTGAGATCAGGACTCATTGCTGGCCATGATAAAACAGTCAATTTGTTCCCTTTGAACCATTCCTGCGCGTTTTTGGAGGTGTGCTTTGGGTCTTTATCTTGCTGAAGGACCAATGATCTTCGACTCAAACCAAGTTTCCATACACTGGTCAAGACATTTCGCTCTAGAATTTCTTGGTAATCTTCTGATTTCATGACGCCTGTGATACGGTCAAGGCCTCTAGTACCAGATGCAGGAAAGCAGCCCCACAGCATTACGGGTCCTCCGCCATGCTTGACTGTTGGTATGGTGTTCTTTTCCTTAAAGGCTTCATTGCGCCCTCTGTAAACATGCTGTTTGTGTGCATTACCAAAAGGCTCCACCTTTGTTTCATCTGTCCATCAAACTGTCCCAGAAGGCTTGAGGTTTGTCCAGGTTGTCTTTCGCCAACATCAGTTGTTCTTTATTATTTATTTTCTTCAGCAATGGAGTCTTCCTTGGCCTCCGCCCATGAAGCCCTGCTTTGTTTAGTGTGCGGCGGGTGGTAGTTGTTGAAACAATCACACCAGACTGCCCCAGGTTGGTCTTCAGGTCTTTAGATGTTTGACGTGCTACTTTTTCCACCATTCACATCAACCTTTGAAGACTTCTGTCATCGATTTTTCTCTTTCCCCCCCCACGTCCAGGGAGGTTCTTCACAGTTATATGGCTGGAAAACGTCTTAATAACATTACGCATCGTTGAAACAGGGATACCAAGGTCTTTGGAGATGGCCTTTTACCCATTGGAGGTCTTGTGTTTGCAAATAGTATTTCTGGTGTCCTCAGACGCCTTTGTCTGTAACATTGTCACACATGGAGGGGGGATAACAAGGGGCTTTTTAAAACACCAAAATGATTATTCATTGGATAATTCATGTCACATGGGTGGAGGCAATTCACCCCAGGAGATCCTTATTTGTGATTTGCAACAGGTGAACCACATTGGTTTTCCATATTGATTTGCAGCAAAGGGTGCCAACACCATTGACACGGTATGTTTCAATGTTTCCTCATGTTTATCTTTTTAAATGTTCTTTATCATTTGCTGTTCTGTATCAAATACAAGCTATCTATAGTAAAGTGTTGTTTCACTTGATGAATTTCCTTCAGCAGACATTTCATAATATGTACTTAAACTTCATGGGTGCCAATAATGGTGAGCAGCACTGTATCTAAATGAGCCTGTATCCATGATTTTGGTTCCTGTGGTGGAGAAATCCAACAAGACCACCTGGTTCACGCAGTTTTAAAAAATAATTCAAGTTGTATCAACATTTCAGCTTTAACAAAACATTTATTTAAATAATAAGCTCAACATTAATATAATCAGGCAGCAGATGATTGGGAAACCTCTTTGCAGAACTGCTGTTGTAAAATAGTATAAACCTTAAAGTAAGACACATGGTGCAACCTTTACGATCCATGGAGCCATTTTTACCCTCCGTCCAGCAACAAAGGTTACATGATCGTTAAAAAAAAAAAAATTATTAATTATCTACACTCGTATGGAGTAAATTGAAATCTGGTAACGATTAAGCTCGTTTGTCGGAGTAAAATTACTTTTGAAAATAACCTTTTAAGCGCAAATTTCTGTATTAAAAATGTTTTTTTTATTGGTCTGATGGAAAATTCAAATCTTATGTCGTTTTCATGAGCTGTAAGCAGGAAAATCCTCAATTAACAAATAAAAGGCTTAAAAACATCAGTGTGTAATTAATTTATTATGCGTTTCATTCAGTGATGGAGTTACTGAAATAAATGAGCTTTTAAATAATGTTATAATTTATTAAATATGACTGCATAGTGTATAAGTTATGGTTTATAAATATTCTATTTCAATATAGTTCAAACATAATTCTTGGCTTTTAACACATTGTTAGTACATTTTAGTCTTTTTTATTGTGTTTAGACTTTTTAATTGATTTGTATTTTCCTTGTTAAACAACACTTTGGTTAACCATGTGTTGTTTTTGTGCTATATAAATAATAAATATTTTATGGTAATACACTTTTATTCTACTTTATGGTGTTAAATAAATAAAAACGTAATTGTTTTAACATAGTTATTTTTTTTTAAATAAATTCTTGGGATGTTGATATTTGTGAAAGAAATATGTAAAAACAAAACAGCAGTTTTTGGCATAATGACAATAAAAATAGATATAAAATCACATTACTGATACTCAGTGTCATTCTGTTGTGGAAACTTAATGTAAAAAAACTAAAAAACTGCTAAAACTGTTGTATCTATATTGGAAAAACTTCTTTCATAATTTCTTTTTCTATTTTTGTGGCACTAATGACTTTTTTAATAAAAGTAGTCTGACAGGAAGGGGCTGAGAGAGAGAGGAGAAAGACGTGGCAAAGGTCTACAGGCTGCAGACCCCTGGTCTTGTGCAGCATAGAGTCTCGTGTTTTCACACAGTTGACTAATGTTAGGTAAAATGAACGTAAGGAAAAGAAGCTTTAAAAGGAAGGGACACAAAACACAAGTCGTCAAAAGATGGCGCCGTTGCCTCCAAGATCCAATAAGTGAGACTCAGAGGCCCTGATGTCAGAAGAAACTAACTCCTTATTTATCTTTGAATGTTCTTTTATTCAAGAGGTGCAAACAAGACCCTAGATTACAGCAGTGTCAGTATATAAACACGTGAGCATCACAGTAACCGTGGGGATTTGTGCTGTGAGGCGACTGCGTGGGAACAGTCTGCCGGAGGAGGAAGGCTCGCCATGGAGAACCGATGCCACTGTCGTCACATCCGACTCACGAGTCGCACGCTTGCCTTCCTGCAGAACCGGCGCTCTGCTGTTTTCCTCGTTACGGGGACCTCAAATCAGATGGATACGGCTTTAGTTAAGAGATTTACGTCAAAACAACATTCACTCAGTTAACGGCGTTAACTGGGACAGGCGAAAGCACTTTAGACCCGCTGGAGTGTGCGTCAAGCCAAAGGCTCTCAAGATCTTTCTTTTCTTAATAATCTTGTCAAGAGGCAAAGCAAAAAAAGCGACTGTGGCTCTGCTGCTTAATTTCTATTCCTGAGAGCGCTGCAGCACTTCAGATGGGAGAATTAGCCACGGCTGCTGTTTTCACACAGAGGGTAATATGTGGAGCTCCTCTGCCGTCACGGCGGTCCGGATGAACCGCGGCGGCCCGGTTCGGAGCCGTTCGGGAATGTGCCTCAGGAAGGTGGGAATACGAGGAGGGGGTCAGTGGTTCTGGCTCAGGTGTGGCTCCCTGTAACACTCAGCAGAGGCCTCTGCTTCGTTATGCATGCGGCTGAGCTGCTTGACCAGGCTCTCAAGTTGAGGGTTGCCCCCGAGCTCCCTGATGAGGCGGTAGGCCTCTACCTCCAGGTCCCGCAGCGTCTGACGGGTGTAGGCGAAGGAGCCCACCTTCTCCAGGTAGTCCACGCAGTATTTCTTAATGTCCATGTTCTCGGTGCGCTGCCTCAGGATGTTCTGCACCTGGGTGCTTTCCGGGCGCGACCATATGGCGTGGATTGTGGGAAAGGAGAACTTGCCCTCGGTCAGGTCCTCGCAGAAGCTCTTGTTCTCGCTGTACTCGTGGGAGCTCAGGTTGGCGTAGTCGTCCCGGATCTGGAAGAAGAGGCCCAGCGTGTCCAGGAGGGGCTTGAGGTCCCGCTTCCAGTCCGAGAAGAGCTGCATCAGGCCCACCGCCAGGCCGAAGAGGCCCCCGGTCTTCTGCAGCACCATGTTGCGGTACTCCTCCTCGGTGGGACAGGTGTAGGTGTCCCTCCAGTGGATATCCAGCCCCTGGCCGCGGTGCAGCTCCAGCAGCTGACGGGTAAACACTCTCACAGCCTCCGGGTGCTCTAGGACCAGCACCTTCTCCAGCCCCAGGAAGTACACATAGTTGGCCGAGTTGATGACCGAGGGAATGCCGTAGATGCTGTGTGCCACCGGGAAGCCTCGACGCAACTTGGAGTTGTCCTCGATGTCGTCTATCAGCAAGCTGGCGTTGTGCAGCATCTCCGTCACCTCGATGATCACCTGAACAAGACACAAACATCGCTGATCGTTGATCTTTACACAAGGAGGGGAAAAGCACCAGGGCAGCAACAACATGACATACAATCTACCTTTTAACTTTGCTAGTAGCAGATTCTCAGAAAGCTTGTTTAAGTTGCTGGTGAAGATTCTCAGTCTTCCAGTTCATGATCATTCCGAAAAAAGTAAAAAAAAAAAAAAAAAAAACCTGGAATTTTTTCCGAAGTTTGAAGACGTTTCGCTCCCCATCCAGAAAGCTTTCTCAGTTCAAATGTCTGGAGTAGTGTGGAGTTACAAGCTTTATATTATTGCCCAAAAAGGCTTTGTTATTTATAATATAAAGTAGTGTGAACTCCACACTACTCCAGACATTTGAATTAAGAAAGCTTTCTGGATGGGGAGCGAAACGTCTTCAAGCTTCGGAAAAAGGTCCAGTTGTTTGTTCTTAACTTGTTTAAGTTGAGCATTACAGCTACGGTCCAGCAGAGGGCGCCATGCCTACATTTTAGACGCTGCGTCTTCAGCAGGGCAATTAGATCATCAGGAGCTCAGCAAATGCCTCCTCATGAGGGAGCACGTCAGTTCGTCCATCCGCTGGGACGGAGCCAGATCCAGACGGGCTCAGAGCAACTTTATCTGCTGTGAGGAGCCTCAGATCAACCCTAACCTGCCCAAATTTAGACATCTCGCTAATAACGACGTGTGTTTGCAGCTTTCGTGTCGCTGTGAGCCACAGCAGCTGCAGGGAAGCTGATCTGAAGCACGCTGCAGATCAACCTTCGTCTGCCCATCAGGAAGACCGCCGACTTGGTAGACAGCAGCAGCTTTATTCCACGAGCTGTCGGGTTTACCATCGGGTTCCTGCTCGGCCCGTTCAGGAGGCGGACGGTGTGTCCTGGTAATGACAGCTGTTAGGACGGGGTCTGGCGGTACAAAGACGAGAGTCTGTGGGTCCAGCAGATTGCCAAGGCCAGACAAGTCGAGCAGTTTAGAAAAAGAAAAAACACACGCCCCTCGCTTTTGGAAGCGTCCCAACACTTTCTCTCTCCCTCCAGCAGCAGTGAGCATAAAGCTACAACCTGCTGTTCAAATCAGAGAGTAGAAGTAGGCCACAGGACTCAAAGCTCTCGTCGGCACAACTCCAACATCTAACCAACAATTGTTTTTGTTGCCCAAATTTTCATCGACGTTCCAGATCATGAGCATTTGCTGATGTTTGACGTCCGTCTTTGGAGGCGAGAAAGCAGCAGCAGGGTGTGACATCCTTGCTGAGACCGGTTGGACCCCCGCCTTGCCTTCAGAACCGTCCCAGTTCTTCGTTGCAGAGTTTAAACAAGGTGTCAGAAACTTCCCTCTGAGCTTTTGGTCCACAGAGACATAAAATGGGGTAAAATCTGCCATAATTCTTTAATAAAGACATAGATCAGGTCATCTCTGGTTCCTGTCCATTCGTAGTCAGTATTCTGGACCCAAATCAAAACCTTTTGGGCTATTTTTCAATGTCTCAAACCAAATGTCTGATATATATTTACAATTTATGTTCAGGAATGTGATCAAAATAAAACAAACAGACCACTTTGTTCAGCAAAAAAAAAATCATTATTAGTAATAAAAACCAAGATTTTTTTTTGTGTCTTGTGATTAAATACTAGTTTAATCACAAAAAATGTATTTAATACTTTATACTTAAACCATAAAGTCTATAGAGTATAAAGACAAACCTTAAGTGGCGATTCAACATATATTACGTAACAATCTGGCACAAATACTAAAACTGAATGGAACTTTTATTGTTGCTTAAATTTGCTTAATCTAGGAGCGTTGGAGACGCTTGGTAGAAGGCCTTTTTTGCCCAACTGTCCAGGAAGTGGTATCAAGTGTTTTCAGAAGCATTGAAATAAAACTTTTGTCTTTAGGGCAGCCCTAACAGAGATGCTACTTTGTGTGTGAAAACAGGAACCTGCATTGTTGAGGGATTAAACTAAATAAACTCTTCAATCATCACACGCCAGACCTGCAGGAGGGTTTATAAAAACAAGCAAAAAACACTTTTTGTTCTACTGGGTAAAATGGTCCTTCTACCTGACAGCAGTAAATACATGATGTATTCAGAGATCTCTGTGGGAGCTGATGGGCCTGTAAAAACTCACTGCCGTTAGCACTGAAGGGCAGGGATTTGTCAGAGTTTTGTTTCTGCTCTCTGTCCCTCACGTTCCAGGTGTATCATCTTATCTTCTGGTTGTCCCACACGCCAGTCATCCTGACATGCTCACCTAACGCCAGTGTGCGCGCTCGTTCCTTGTTAGTTTCTGCTTGCCGGCTGCGCATGCACACCTCTAATGTTTATGTATCCGGTTAGCTTAGCAGTTAGCTTCAGTGTTAGCCGTTCATTGTAGCTCCGCTGCTCTCACGGTATACTTTGCACACGTGTTGTCACTATACCAACATTTTGGTAGGCGGGTAGCAGCAGGACGAAGCAATGACTTAAATGCTTGGAAGGTGGGAGGGCAGGACCCACAGCTGGCTAAAAACAGTAAACTGCAGACAAAACAATGCTTTTACGTGTTGTTGCCAAAGTCTCCAACGCCACAGAGAAATCTCTCTCTCTCTCTCTCTCTCTCTCTCTCTCTCTCTCTCTCTCTCTCTCTCTCTCTCTCTCTCTCTCTCTCTCTCTCTCTCTCTCTCTCTCTCTCTCTCTCTCTCTCTCTCTCTCTCTCTCTCTCTCTCTCTCTCTCTCTCTCTCTCTCTCTCTCTCTCTCTCTCTCTCTCTCTCTCTCTCTCTCTCTCTCTCTCTCTCTCTCTCTCTCTCTCTCTCTCTCTCTCTCTCTCTCTCTCTCGCATGAGAAGAAGAGGAAAGCCTCAGCAGAAAGAAATAAGACCACAGTGGATTTGGGAGATTTTTTTTCCAAGCGATCCCCCCCGAGGAGCGGAACAGCAGGTAAGATGGATTTTGTTTTTGTTATTCAAAAAAAGGACTTGGGGAAACTTCTGGGGGATAAAATAAAATTGCTGACTACCTTTAATCTCATTAAGTATTAATAATTATTACAACTTTCATAAAATTCAATTAGCATTACAGACTGTTTGGTTTTGATCTACGCTACTGAAAAGTCAGTTGTTTTTTGTTGATTGAGGATCTGCTTGTATTCAAGCAGGACAAAATGTTTGACAGAACATTGCTTTACGCTACAACAGTAGATTTACTGAGACAATTTCTTCAAAAACAATACATTGTGCTCTAAACTAAAAAGATTTTCTTCTTTATTAGTCCATAGGTTGTTTTTTATTATTACTATAGAGTTCCTGCATGTTTTGGTGATCTTCTAGACTACTTTCCAAAACAGGGAAGGGAGGTGCGAAAAGGTAGAAAGGAAGGGAGGATGGGTAAGAAAAAAGGAAATGGACAAAAGAAAGAAAAGATTGAAAGACACAATGGAGGTTTTTGGAGGGGGAAAAAGACATTGGTGGAAAGAAGGTAAAAGATAAGGAATGAAAGGAAGACACAAAGAAGGAAAGAAAGGAAGGACACTGGAAAAGAATCATAGAAACAAGGACACAAGAAAGGAAGATACAAGACAGGGTAGGTAGGATAGCTAGAGGAGAACGAAGTGAGGAAGCAAAGAAAGACGGGGTAAGAATGAAGGTAGCATGAAAGGAAGGAGCATTTAAACAATCTACATGAAAGAAAGTCTGGAAATAAAAGCATAGCATGCTATCACGACCTTTGGCCCCACAGTACTGCTCCCTCTCTAATGGCACCGCCACACTGAAAACTAGAGCTGCTCTGTACCTCGCTAATGTATCATTAGCAATGCAATATGAATATCACGGGGAACGGCATGGGCAGCAGTAGATGTAAGCTAAATATTTAAGCACCAGGCTCTCAGCTCATCTATCCTTGTTATACATTTAATGGCACTAAAAATATATATATTTTTTTACATACTTTCCTTTTCTTCTTCCATTTAGTTCCAGACGTGGAAAAACACTGATACCAAATTCCTGATGTTTCCCCAGACAGCATAAGAGCCTGGTTTTCACCCGACTTTTAATAAACCGGAACCGTAGAAGATTAATTGACCTGAATATAGAAACATGGTGTAAATATTTGTCCTCGTATCCGTTTTGACATATTTCAAGCGTGTAATTTTATCGTGTTCTGCCACGCAGCAGTTTATGCCTTAATGTGCCACCTACTTCCTAGTTGTTTTCCACTCAAAGAAGCCACATGAGTCACATAAAAGCACAAAAAGCTCTCATACCAAAGCAACAGACGCACTCATGTCGAGAGCACCATAAATAAACGCCACCCTTTCGAAGGACAGAAGAAAAGCAAACGGCTTCAAAGCACCAAAACGAAACACGGCCAACATCCACGACCCGCGGCGCACCGGCGGCGCTGAAGCACACGTGGGGTGCGAGACAAAAAGAGAACGCTGCCGCAGGAAAACCAGCGTGCCACGGTCGGTGCCTCCGTCTGTCTGAAAGGCGCCGTTGTTTCCATGGAGGCGACTTCTTGGCAGCAGCGGACTAATGATGACAAGAGGAGAAGCTCTCGGTCTGTGCGACGGGTTCAGCTGGAGTTTACGGGGCTGTTACACAGATTTAAAACCTCAGCTAGCCGCTGCGCCGTGACAGCGGACCCGTCCAAACCGGAAACGTCAGCAGACCTACAGATTAGTAGTTTCTCATCCGAACATCCTGCAGCGTGGAAGATGTGATTAAACGCAAAGTGTGAAATGGGAATCCTGTAGTAGGGGGAGGGGCTGATCTATGATATCCAATACCTCCTGTAAAGGGGCTGAGTTGTATCACCTCTACACATTTACACACACACACACACACACACACACACACACACACACACACACACACACACACACACACACACACACACACACACACACACACACTTCCATCTGAGGCTTTTTCTGTTGACTGGAGATTGAAAATGGCTACAGGCGGCAACAGTGAGACCTCTGACTTTTAATGTGGGACTGGGTTCATCTCTTAGGGGTGGGTTTATAGAAGGAAATCTGCTGAACCATAAACAAAATGAGACCTGAAAGAGTCAAAACTAAGCATTTTATTACCATTTAAGGTAAGTAAACAGTTTAAAACTGTCAATATCTTTGTCACTATCCATACCATAGTTTTGATAAACAACATATGCTAAAGTCAACAGTTTAGCCAACCAAAGTAAAATCTGAATAGCTGATTCAATATCATCTTACTGTGAAAAAACAATGTCAATAAAGTTGCGTCAGCAAGTCTGCTGCAGTCTAATCAGCCCCATCCAGAGTTTAACGCTCCTAATGTGGATTGGTCAGGATTCCTGTGTGTTAACGAGAACCGGGACCTGGGGTCCGTTCTTCGTACGTTGCTTAAAACATCCGAGATCAAATGAGACATCCAAGATGATTTCATCCGGCTAATCATGATCCGGCTAATTGGGTTCTTCGAACACACCTGTTGTTTAGGATTAGTATCGCTGGATTAAGTTATCTGAGAAACCTGCGCGTTCATGCGTTTGTTTAAAAGGGGAAATGTATCGATAGTAGAAATAATGATCAGCAACGCTGCTATTGGCTGTTCAGCATGGCCAAAGAACGCCCACAGTTTTTCTCCCAAGCAGAACAAGAGCTTTTAATGGAAGGTTATGCTGAATTTGAGTCATTAATTAAAACGACAGGGAACACCTCAAAGTCTGCTAAAGCCAGGAGAGAGGGCTGGCAAAAAGCAGCAGACATTACATGCATAAGTGCTGTCCATGGTGGATGTTTCTATCACTTTCTACAGTATGTATTTTTGCATTTTAATAATTTCATATTTACTTTGTTCTTTTATGTCAGAGCCTCCACCGGACACATTAGAACATGGGGAAAAAAGTGAAGTACAAGAATATTCTACAAAATGGTAGCCTTTAATTTTTATACTGTATTTTAAAAAGGCACTTGTTAAAGGATGCGTGCAAACTGGGAATTTTAACAAAAAATTCTTTATCTATAAAAAAATGAAGTTTTTCCAAGTCATACACAGTTTACACGGTCAAAAACTGTATTGCTCCGTGTCTAGATAATCCGTTAATACAATATATGGCTCGACAAGGAAGCAAGCCTTTCAAAGTAAAACTAAACTTCACAAACAAATCTTCTTACTGAATATGATAAAAATAAAAAGCAAACCATCATACAAATAACTTAAATATTTTCTATTTATGGCTCTAAAACAACTTTTTCCTCCTTTTAAAAGCCACTGTTAAATGATGTGTTTGTCTGTTTATAACAGCCACCAAGAAAAATCTCTCTACTGTCGCGCTGCACTAAAGGATCCTGTCTATTGCGCAATACCTTCTGCAACAGGTTGCTGTCGTAAAAATGGAGAAGACATGGATACGACAGACTTCCCTATCTCCTCCGCTTATAAAGCCGTGAAATAAGCCTGCGAGCGAGCAGGCTGAAGTTTGCGCACATGTTGCTATGACAACAAGTCCAGGATGAGTTTCGAAGCACCAAACAATCCAAGATCATGCCAAATCGTCAACAATCAAATCCAACTAACTGAGTTAGCGACGTACGAAGAACGGACCCCAGGACCGGCCATTAACCCTCTGTAGCAAATAAACAATCTTCAAAACTTTGTAAATACAAATGACTGAACTGACTACAAACAAATACTCTAATAAAACTTAAGATAAAACACAGTTTAGGCTTTAAAGGGACAGTGTCAGCATGTAAGATTTACTCCCATCTAGTGATGTGCTAATTTAATCATAAACAACCAAGAAGCGCACTCTGGAGCCTTGCAGTCGTTATGTCCTTACGCGTGTTTTTAAGCTATTTAATGTTTAATAAATAACCCTCGGTCTGTTAGGTATTGCCTGTAAATATTAATTCATTAATTAGCCCAAAACAGCTGATGTTAAGACAGTAGTTGAAAGGATGATTTGAATACTGGCATTCTTTTAACAGCAAACTCTGCACACATTTGGAATAAATTAGTGACAATTAGCGATCAAATGTGTCGAATGGAGTGGACAAATCTAAAAGCACTAAAACAACAAACTTTTCAGCCTGTTGGCAATAATATATCATTAGAAACCCTCAGAAGGGTGCTCTCTGTACTGTGAAGGGCTTTGAACCCAGACTGAAACACCTCAGTGATACCATTGTCCTCTAAAAATGGTAACAACTGGTTGTAGACAACCTTCTCTAATATTTTAGAAAAAATGGAAGATTAGAGAAAACGGTCAAGGCCTATCTTTTAAGAAGGCGACGTACATCTGCATGCTTATAAATCCTTGGTTCTGTACCAGAGGAAAGACTACTATTGATAATCTGAAATGAACTTGGTCCAATAGCAGCGACTACCTCTTTAAACAAGCGAGGTGGGATGGAGTCTGTAGGGGAACCAGAGGGCCTCACATGACCGACCGTGTCCTTAAGAAAAAGAGAAGGACACCGGCTCAAACTAATCAAAAATGGATGAATAGTGCAACAGAAGGGTCATAGGAAGGCTGAGAGATACAAACTCTGGTTAACAATTTGATCAGTGAAAAAGTGTGAAAGAGGAAACTCTCACAGATTTCAGTGGAGGCATCACATCCACTATCTAATATAGCAGCTGTTTTAATGCAAAATTAAATAACACATTTTAATAACAATTATCTATAACGGCTAATATTTTTAAAACTTGACGAACTAAAGTCTCTTTCTCCATCTTGTGAAAGAAAATGCTGAAAAAATAAATAAATGGTGGCCTCTCATACCGCCTTACTACGCTTACGTCATTGATATTGTCGTTTTCTGTTCAATGGTAAGATACTGAAATCATTTTATTGCTTTATCACTGGGTCTTTATCACTTACAGCAGACGGCGCAAAGGATGTTTAGCAAGCCTTGATTAGTAAGTGAAATTTACACCTAAAACGAAGAAAAACTTTTTTAAAACTACACATATGGCATGCTAAAATGACGCTATTATGATCTTTGGCCCTGCAATACTGCCCCCCCCCTCTCTAATGATGCCGCCACACTGAAAACTAGGGCTGCACAATATAAAGCAAAAGTATTGTTATCACAATATCACGGCACGCAATGTGCATTTCATGAGAAACCGTTTGGACAGCAATAAATGTTGGCCAATTATTTAATTAAGTGTTCTGTTCATTTATCCCTGCAATAGATTTAGCGGCACTAGATGTTCAATGCAGCATAAAAACGTTCTGGATGATAAAAAGTGGGCCGTCAAAAACTCCAACTAGGTTGTTTCCTTGCCAACAGCGTTGGCCATAAACAATTTTTACAGTAAGTCCCAGTTATCCGGGTGAAAATAGATTTCATTTATTTTTTTCCTCCAATAGCTGGATAGATTTCTCATTATCTGGATTCTAAGTTCGCTATGAACCCAAAGCAGAAGAACATTAATACTTTGATTTAACCATTTATTTATTTATTGCCATTCGTTACATCTTATACAGCAGGTTTTCCTAATTTCGTGCAGCAACTTTCCACATTACCAATTTTCAGCCTCAGCCTGTAATGTAGAGCTGCACAATCCAGGTGCTGGTCATATAATTAGAATATCATGAAAATGTTGACTTTCAACAAATGAATATAATATACAAGTTTCACTTTTTGAATGGAATTACTGAAAAAAAATTAACCTTTTCATGATATTCTAATTATATGACCAGCACCGGTATATTGAATTGAGGAGCCCATCATCATCATCATCATCATTATGCACAATATCAATACGGCCTGCTTGGATGGAATATTAGGTGCAGTATTAAATTTCATGCATTCATGCTTTGCACGTTTGGACAGATGGATGGACTTTAACGGCATTAATGTTCAGACTTTAGGCACATTTTTAGTAACAGCCACGCTAAAGCAGAGGGGAAAGGGGCAGGAACATTGACGGTAAAGAAAAAAATGGTCAGGAAAATATTGTTTAATGATTAAAAAAAATCGACTGAGGATAAGAAATGAACGTGCTGCTGGTTGATTGACAGATGTAGTCGTTTTGTCTTGAGGGGAAAATGAGAAGAAGATTCTTCCTATTTATGCAGGAGAGCATATGCCCCAAACGTTTATCTGATTTTTATCGCATATAATAAGTGCCAAAAAGTACATTTTATGCATTTACAAACCAAAAAGTCTGATTTTGTTAGTCGGAAGCTTTTACTGCACGGGAAAAGAAATTTAATTTTTCAGTAACTGACCTGCTGATCGCTGGGGACTATGGGCTGATTTCAGCCGCTGGCTGATTGATTATTACATTATTCATTATTCACAAAACTAAAGGGGGGGGGGGGTTGTCTTTGGCTATACTCAACTCAAACTGCTCATGTTGAACTTCAAACCACCTTGCCCCAGAAAGTAGTCTTGTTTACTGACTAGAACAAATGTAATCCAGATATATATTTAATTATATCAAATTGCACTGAATGCATCAATGCTTTCATTCCTGATTCTATCCATCCCATCACTCCCAAAGAGAAGAACATCTTTGAGGTAGCAGAGATTAAGATGTTGAGCCTCTCTTTGCGAGTGATGGGGGTGGAGAGGATCAGGAATGAGGACATGAGAGGGGCAGCTCATGTTAGATGTTTTGAAGATGAAGCCAGAGAGGCCAGACTGAGATGGTTAAGATGTGTAGAGGAGGGATAGTGACATAGGCAGAAGGATACTGAGGCTTGAACTACCAGGCAGGAGGCCTAGAGCAATACCAAAGAGGAGCTTCATGGATGGAGTGAAAGAGGACACAAAGGTAGTTGGTAAAAGCCAAGAGAGAATGCAGGGGACAAAAATCTGACTTTGCAACCGGGAAGCTCGCAACTTGGCTCTCCATTTCACCTCTGAACTATTGTAGACAAAGCAGGCAACTGTGCACAAGTTTACAGACTGTGGACAAAACCATATCCACTATATAGGAGTAAGTGTTTGAAAGCAATATTTGGTTTAATTCAATGACCATTAAAGTGGTTATCTAAGATTATAGGTAAAGTATTTCATTTTGGTCTTTTTTCCATCAAGCACTTAAAGGGTGACTCAACCCCAAATCAACTTTTTTTTTGTTAATAAACTGCTAAACTTGCTGTTTTGTAGTGCTGTTGCATATCCTGGTGCTTATTTGATAAAATTATTGCATATTTGTTTAAGTCATGATTTTGTGTCTAAAACAGTCAGTGTGGCGCCCTCCTAAGGTTCAACGGGTGACTTGCATTGAATTTCTAATCAATATGACTATTGGCTCAAAGGTTTTTGTGACGTCATTTGGAGAAACTGCTGCTGTGGGGTATAAAAGCAGCTCCGTCTTGTGAGAGTTGGAGTTTGAATGGTGAGTTTTGCGGCCCTTGTATCAATGTTTCAGGTTAGTGATTTATTAATTTAGCATTTAGTTTATTTAGTTTTTCCTAGTAGCCCAGACCATGCCCATCCCCCCCCCCCTTGCACATTTCCTGGTTCACTGGGCGCCTCCTCCTCTCCGCACATTTTCAAGTATGAGATTGGGCGGAGTAAGGCTCTGGTACGGGGGTGAGTTTCACTTTAAACAAAGGCTTATCCAACACAGAGACAGGTTATCCCTGAAGGAGAGACAAGCGCATCAGCAGCTCTTTAACCAGACTTCTTTAGACGAGTTGAACAGGTTCAGGCAAAAAAACAACAACAACTAACCTGGGGTCCGTTCTTCGTACGTTTCTTAAAACATCCAAGATCAAATGACACATCCAAGATGATTTCATCCGGCTAATCATGATCCGGCTAATTGGGTTCTTCGAACACACCTGTTGTTTAGGATTAGTATCGCTGGATTTAGTTATCTGAGACAACTGCGCGTTCATGCGTTTGTTTAAAAGGGGAAATGTATCGATAGTAGAAACATTGATCAGCAACGCTGCTATTGGCTGTTCAGCATGGCCAAAGAACGCCCACAGTTTTTCTCCCAAGCAGAACAAGAGCTTTTAATGGAAGGTTATGCTGAATTTGAGTCATTAATTAAAACACCTCAAAATCTGTTAAAGCCAGGAGAGAGGGCTGGCAAAAAGCAGCAGACAAATTAAATGTGTAAATACTGTCCATGGTAGATGTTTCTATCACTTTCTACAGTATGAATTTTTGCATTTTAATAATCTCATATTTACTTTGTTCTTTTATGTCAGAGCCTCCATAGGAGCCACTAGCAAGCCTTTCAAAGTAAACTAAACTTCACAATAAAATGGCCCGAACAAATCTTCTTACTGAATAGGATAAAAATAAAAAGCAAACCATCATACAAATAACTTAAATATTTTAGATTTATGGCTCCAACACCACTTTTTCCTCTTTAAAAGCCACTGTTAAATGATGTGTTTGTCTGTTTATAACAGCCACAAAGAAATCTCTCTACTGTCGCGCTGCGCTCAAGGATCCTGTCTATTGCGCAATACGCGATTAATTGGAAAAACTCTGCAAATTATTCTTGCACCTTCCGCAACAGGTTGCAGTCGTAAAAATGGACATGGCTACGGCAGACTTCCCTATCTCCTCCGCTTATACAGCCGTGATCTAATCTTGTTTACATGAAATAAGCCTGCTCTCGAGCAGGCTTAAACTGGCGCACATGTTGCTATGACAACAAGTGCAGGATGTCTTTCGAAGAACCAAACGATCCAAGATCATGCCAAATCGTCAACAATGAAATCCTGCTAACTGAGTTAGCGACGTACGAAGAACGGACCCCTGCTCTGAACGGATTTGCTCTCACATCCACCTCAGAGTAAAAACACACAGCCAGAAGACCTCCCTGGTTCCTTTAACCTGCTCAACAGCCCCTCACTAGAACAACATAGTTATTTGTAGACCATAAAAGAAAAAAAAGGTTCAAATCAAACGTGTGAAAATGAGCCGATTTCTGCAATCAAGCTGTCAAATCTCACAAGAACCTCCACAAGACTGTCACTCAGCTCACTACCTGTCATGTAAACAGAGTCAGAAGCAGCGCTAGGCCAACAAGCAGCCTGACCCAGACCCGCCTGCAAGAGACCCCAGCTTGAAGTGGACCGTTCCTCACCTGCAGTTTGTCTTCTGGTACATTGAGCCAGTGGTTAAATGCTTGGGAGAGTTTTGTCCTTACTTGTTTTCCTGCAGAGACAACAAAGCAATATGCTGTTTAATCAACCAGAAGTTAAAAGTACATTTTAATTAGAGCAGGCTTGTCCAAAGTGCGGCCCGGGGGCCATTTGTGGCCCTTGTACTGATTTTGGGTGCCCCCCCCCCCCCAGACACATTTGATGAAAGATTTGATCCACAAGCACAGGTGGCTGATGCAGATGGAAACTTTTTTAACTTAGGGCAAAATGTTCAAATCTTACTTTGAAAATATTAAGTACAAGAGAAAGTGTTAATCTTTTAATAACCACACATTCTCTTTAATTACATAATAAAAAAGGAGCCATGACATTTTATTACTCGAATGCAGATGCTTAGTGCATTAAAATATGCTTTGGATTATTAAAAGTGCTTTCAAAGAACAACTGACCAAAAATCCTGCTCTTACAGTGCTAGACCAAAAAGAGTTAAATTTATTATTATTATTATTAATAATAATAATATGTATTCATAATGAACAAGTCAAAGTAAATCATTAAAAATTATTTTATAAACTGAATGACCATCCTTTAATACGACAAATAAGCAAAGCCCCTTTTCACCTGTGGATCTACAATGATTTACATTTCCTAAAGAAAACCTGATTGCTTTGTTTATCTAACATTATCATATTTTTTAGAGCAAGTAAAAAATTAACATCATCACTTTTTGGGCCCCGGGTTCCTTTGACTTGAGTTTGGACCCCCCTGATGTAGAGCAAACCCCAATGATACATGTAAGATCAGCATAATGAAAACATTATAAGGTCCCATGCCTTGCTGACATTTTCACAGAAATTCAACATTAGTTTTTAAGCGAGCACGGCCGTTCATTGATCCTCGTCGGTGAAGCCAGAGAGACGTCTCTGCAGTTAGGCCAATGACCCAGATCGGCTGCTTTCACCTGTACCGCCAAGACCTTTACCGATACGCTCAGTTAAGAGGCCGTATCGGCTGCAGCAGCCTCCTGTCTGTCCATGTCTAATGACCTGGGCTCTCATTTATAAAACATTGCGTACAATCCATACTAAAAGTCTACGTATGCCAAAAAAAAAAAATTCTAATTTATAAAACCATGCGCACGCAATTCTCCTTTACAGATCACAGCTGTGCCTGAAGGTTTGCGTACCAGGTTTGTCCTCACGTTCTGCCCTCTACACGCCCAGATTCAACCATACATGCTCAATGCAAAGCATCTCATGAATGTTAACGCGTGTTTCAATGGGTGAGGTTTTTTTTTTTTTTTTAAATGTCGAAATGGCAACCATGGAGAAAAAGCAAAGAGACTCCTCTCACAGAGAGGAGTTTATTAAATGTATAAATCAGAGGTAAAAGCTGTTCAGACGCCGTCCACAACAAAAAGTGAAGTCGATTGCTGTTTTAAACGATGAGAGCCTCAAACTGAGCTCCATGTTGAAACACCACAGAGGCAGTGCGTTCTGATGGACAATATGAGGAGGGAGGGAGACCAAGAGGAATGAGAGGGTCCCCCCCCCCACCCAAAGGAAAAAAACCCAGCAAAAAGCATTTTAGGAAGGGCATCTGGCCGACTGAAGCTGTGCGCTGCGTGTGTGTGGTACAAGAATCTTTTGTAAGCAAACAATAAAACAATAAAAGGTGAAAGGCAACGGCTCAGGATGCACACAAACAATATACAGGACTGTCTCAGAAAATTAGAATATTGTGAAAAAGTATACTAGTAGGCTATTCAACTAATCACTTGAATCGTCTAATTAACTCGAAACACCTGCAAGGGTTTCCTGAGCCTTGAAAAACACTCAGCTTGGTTCAGTAAACTAAATCACAAGTATGGGGAAGACTGCTGATCTGACTGCTGTCCAGAAGACCATCATTGACACCCTCCATCAGGAGGGTAAGACACAAAAAGAAATTTCTCAAAGAGCAGGCTGTTCACAGAGTGCAGTTTCAAAGCACATTCACAAAAAGTGTGTTGGAAGGGGGAAATGTGGCAGGAAACGCTGCACAACCAAGATCTGGCACCTGCCCACAGTGCCAAAACCACCAGTAACTGGTGTACTGACCATGGCATTACTGTCCTTGATTGGCCTGCCAATTCCCCTGACCTGAACCCCATCGAGAATTTGTGGGGTATTGTGAAGAAGAAGCTGAAAGACACCAGAGCCAACAATGCAAATGAGCTAAAGGCCGCTATTGAAGCATCCTGGGCATCCATAACACCTCAGCAATGCCACAGGCTGATTGCCTCCATGCCACGCCGCATTGATGCAGTAATCTGTGCAAAAGGATTCCAAACCAAGTGCTGAGTGCATTAATGGACATTTTCAAATGTTTGATTTTGTTTTGCTGTTATAATTTTTTTTTTACTTGGTCTGAGGAAATATTCTAATATTTTGAGATAGGATTTTTGAGTTTTCTTCAGCTGTACGCCATAATCAGCGATATTAAAACAATAAAAGGCTTGCGATATTTCAGTTGATTTGTAATGAATCCAGAATGTATGACATTTCATGTTTTTTAATTGCATTACAGAAAATAAAGAACTTTATCACAATATTCTAATTTTCTGAGACAGTCCTGTATACAGGTAGACGCAGCAGACATGGACCTTTTTTTAATATAGAGATGAAATCCGTCACTTTTTAAACAATATGATTCACTGCGTTGCATGACTCGTTTCTCAAAGCTTCTTTGATGATACATTCATGCCTGCAGTAAATTCTGTGCAAACTGCATGGGAGGCTTACCTGATGACTGCCTGCATGGCGCCGTCCGCCTGTCTGGCTTTTGGCTAAAAGTTTGGGAAGACCTACGTGCCTAGAGCACACAGCCCCAGTCTGCCCCTCACTTTGCCTTCTTGGTGACATCTCAAAAGTGGATATGGAAACGAAGATCATCTGTTCGTTTCCATATCCAAGTAAAGATTTTCCACATCTAAAAGCTCTAAGAAGTCAGGAGATAATGTTACAACAAAACATGTTTCATGAATCTTCAGAAACCTTGCTGCTCAAGTCTAACCTGACAACAGCCAGCTGCATGTCGCTCCGCCTAGCTCCACTCACATACATCTGGGACTCCGCCATAGGAATTGCATTTACAGAAGGCTGGACCTTATCAAAAATTCTTGCATATGATTGGATAAGCCACTTGTCTGTCATCTTTATTGACGTGCTATTTCAACCACTCACATCGAAGCTAACCCGTGACGCTAATGATAGCGACGCAGGAAAAAAAAAAAAAAAATAATAATGTGTTTGCGGCTCTAGTGGCACGCGTTTTGTTGACAGTGAGCTGACAGCAACAGGGGGGAAGACAGGCGGCAAAGCGCCGCGGGTCGGAGTCGATTCCGGGCCGACCGTGTTGAGGACTAAAGGCCTCCTAACATAGTTAGCGCTAACCGCTAACCGCTCCGGGGCGCGTCCGCGTCTGCACGTCCGCTGGCCCCGGAAAACAAAACTTGCCAAATCAGGTCGGGAGAAGGGCGAAAACATCGTTTTCCACCAACAAAAGCCTTCAGAGGCGTTCTCTGATGTTCTTTTAATGAAACAATATTAGGTAGATTGGACAACACGGAAGAAATAGCAGCATTAATGCTAACGCTTGCTTCCTCGACGAGCCGCCATTGCTATCAAAACAGTCTCACGTCATGGTCGCGTCTCCACTACGTCACATATATGAAACTCCAGCCCTGCGTCCTGATTGGCCAGACCATAAAATTGGTTGGAGAAATCATTGTCTATCGGCGGTGTCCCAGATGTATGTGAGTGTAGCTAGGCGGAACGAGACATACATCTGGCTGTTGTCAGGTAAGCTCAAGTCACCTATAACCCAACAAATTATTGAAATAACTATGATACACAGGTGGTATTTGTGAGATTTACACGTTGTCCCTATGTACAGGTGGAGCGATGCCACACAAAGCGAGGCAACAGACGCGTTTCTAGCGATGCAAAATGCGCGATGTTGCCGATTAAAGCGAAGCCAGAGTGACACGACATCTGCGATGGATGTGAAGAAGTTGAAAAATTCGAACTTTTGTGTCTTGTTACGTCACGACAACCAATCAGGAACCGGATGTGGCTGTGACGTGGGGTGAAGGAGTGCAGTGGAGACGAAGCAGTTTTCATTCAACGTGGAAGACATGCTGATGGTGGCGGTCTGAGTGGTATGACACAACCAATTATTACTAACGAGACAAGTGCAGAAAGGACCAAGCCTGGAGAAAAGTGCGTGAGGAGGCTGGAGAGGCTGGTAAGTGAAAGCGTCACTAGATAACACCATTTTATTGCTGTATTTCTGGCTTGCCGTGTGAATTTCCGGTGATATGTCAGGAGAGCGACACATGCAGAAGAGGCGACTTTGTCACAGATATGGCGTTTGGTGTGAACGCACCTTAAGTTCTAATAATAATAATAAAAACAATAAAAGGATTTTACAAATTATATACTAGTCAACATCCCTAAAGCAGTGACATCCTGCTCACAATGCCAGTTTCATTGGCATCAACTGTTTTCCTGAAACACACGACCAAAGGAGGACTAAGCAAAGTACAGTTCGTTGGCCTTTTTTAACTGAATGTCAACAGATTTTCCCAAACTGTGCAGAGACCGATGATACAAAACGACCCACCTGGTAGCTGCAGCAAGTACTTGTATGGTTCTAGCAAAATCCGGTCAGAAGCAGGTTCAGAAAAACCATCCATCTCTTCCTGATAATTCTCCCTTAAGCTGAAAAACAAGAAACACAAGGAAAGGAAAACAAAGAAAGATGAAGAGGTTGGCTATAGGTTTTTTTTTTTAAGCATAGTGGTATAATAAGATTATAGCAGTGATCTGTGCAGAGAAACTGTTCCCCCAAAAGATTAAATAACATGATAGTTTGGGAGCAAATTGTTAAAACAACAACATTTAAAATGCTCTTTTTGCTATTAAAACTGCTCAGGGATTCTTTAACATGGTAAATAAGGAATTAAATATAGTTGATTAAAAATAAAAAGTTTATTTATTTTTTAATTTAATGAGGATATTCCCCTTTGCTTTTGGATTTTTTTTCCTGATCCACAATAAGGGTGTAACAACACATCAATCCACATCGATTAAATGATTAACGATCCAATTACAAAGTCACAAAATTAAAATATCAATGCACATCGTCATTTTTAAGATGCGCCTTTATTTTTATGTTCAGGCATGAGACTATCGTGAACAGGTGATCTATTATTATTATTATTTTCAACCTTCAGGCCCATCTCAAACCTCCCCTTTATCAGTAAGATTATTGAAAAAGCTGTTTCAACAATTAAACACCTTCTTAACAACGACCAGCTGCTTTGACGTGTTCCAGTCAGGTCCTTAATGACATCCATATAAATACAGACTGTGGAAGAACCACAGTGCTGGTACTATTGGACCTCAGTGCAGCATTTCATAGTGTCGATCACTCGGTTCTGTTAGAACGCCTGGAAAACTGTGTCGGCCTTTCTGATACAGCTCTCCATTGGTTTAAATCCTACTTAAAGGACAGGGACTTTTTTGTGTCAGTAAGTAACTTTACATCAAAGACAACAAAAATCACATGTGGGGTTCCCCAAGGGTCCATCCTGGGTCCCCTCCTCTTCAATATCTACATGCTCCCTCTAACTCAGATCATAAAAAACAACAACATCAGCTACCATAACTATGCAGACGACACACAGCTCTACATCACCATGTCACCAGGTGACTATGAACCAGTTCAAGCACTGAGTAAATGCCTTGAAGAAATCAATGCATGGATGTGCCAAATTTTTCTTCAGTTGAATAAAAACAAGACTGGAGTAATAATTTTTGGACCAATAGAGGAGAGATCAACAAACAAATCAATATAACATTGTATTGTGATAAAGCTGCTGGTTTATCATCACTATATATATATGTTGTTTGTATATCTGGAGCGTGTAATGAAAATAATGAAAATAATGAAAATAATTTCCCTCTGGGATTATTAAAGTATTTCTGATTCTGATTACACCCCTAATCCAAAATATACTACATAAATTTTGGATTTTAACTTCACAATCATTTAATATCACAGGAAATGTAAAATAACAAACATCTCTTCATCTTCCATCATTTAGCTGTGGTTTGATTTAAGAAATGTTTAGTTTTCAGAAAAATGAGCCATTAAACCCCTGATGAGCGCCACCACTGAGGTGAGAGCTCACCGTTTCAAATTACAAGAGACATTTTAACGTACCACAGAAAATCAGATGAAGTCGTTTCAAGCATCATTATCCTCAAAAAGCGTTGGTTATATGATATTCTACAGAATGAATGATTTTATTACACTTTCTTTTGCAATCTTATTGTTCTCCACTATGGTACAAGGAAATGAACATGTGATTTGGCCTCAGTGTTTGTCTTTAATGATCTTTTGTTTCTCAGCACAAAACTGTGTTACTTATCTGCATTCCATTTGTGATTACTAAATATTTTAGAGCTGAATTATAAACAAATTTAGACATTAGGTGACTGTCAAAAGCGTACAAAGCTTGTTTGTTTTTTGTTGCTAAGTAGCTGGTTTTTATTTGTAGCCAATACTTTCAACAAACTACCAAAAAGAAAGCCAGAGAATCAACAGTGAATTCTAGTTTCATTAAAAAAAAAAATCAATAAATCCCGCTGACCAATATTAAATGCTTGTAACAAAATTAGACAATTTTAAAAATATGCATCCAAGACGCAAAAGACAGTTTTCCACTTATGCAGCACTCCCAACAAACAGGCGTCATCTTCAAGCATTTTGTTTTCAATATCAACAATCCACTTCACTGTTACACAAAACAGTGCAATATGAGTACAAAAAACTTATTTTAACTTTTGAACTTGTTCTCTAATCTGTGAACTCTTCACCTCATACAGATATGTGCAGAAACTGAGAAGCAAAGCAACAAACAGGATACAAAACATGTTGCTGCTGTCTCACTGTTATGACTGCCTGATCTAATCTGTGTTAGAAAGGTGAGGAAACATTCTGCACATGTGCAACTCTTCATCTACTGGTATGTTAGTCTGTTTAGAAATGTGGTTTGTGTGTACATACACATGTTTTAAAACAGGAGCCAGCGCCCTGCATGTTTTTAGATGCGTCCCTGCTCCAACTCGGCTGAATTATTACCTCCTCGGCACGTCATCAAGTTCTGCAGAGGCCTGGCAGTGACCCATTTATTTGATTCGGATGTACTGAACAAGGAGAACAACTTAAACATGCAGGAAATCTTTAGGAACCGGAGTTGGACACCCCCTGTTTTAAAAACTAATGTGAGTTTCTTCGTTTTTGCTGCGGCATTTGTCCATCTATAATGATGACTATGATGAATACGAAGACGTCACTCAAGATGCACCGGGAAACCAGCTGATTTAACGCTTGGTCCTGGTCCATGAATGACTTTTTTCCCCCGATCATACACAACTATTGGGTCGCATTAACCACAACTCTTTAGTGCAGAACGTTGTTACTGAGAGAAGACTCAAAGAAAATGTTATGCACCATATGGAGATTTTAAAACAAAGTCAGAGCAACCACAATAAAGGAAAGAAACTATATTTTCGACAAACATGTTCATTCACGCTGCTACTTTTAAATATGGGGTGAGATATCCGCACATAACTGTAGGAAGACGAAGCAAAGCTCCGTTTTGATCAGTCTGACTGCATTCGCTGTGGAACAAGCTGGATTTGGTTTGCAGCCTTCTGGAAACCTCAGGGTAAAGGTATGCATCTCCACCGCATTAAACACTTAGTAAAGCTAACCTTGCTAATTTGTTAGTAAAAGATGTTAAAGACAGCATAAATGTAAATTCTGCAATCAGTTTGTCTTCATTTTGGAAAATAAATTCCTGTTTGAGAGCAGAGCGGTGCAACACAGATTTCTCTCGCACATGCATGCGTTGACTGTGCCTCACATAAATAATTAATGGCTGATCATAACAAAGACTTCTTGAAGCTCCTTTACAGTTACTATAAAAGCATGAATTATTTAGAAATAAAACCCAAGCATTTTCCTTTCAAATATTAAGTTGGACAATAGGTTTTTTTTTTTCCCAGAGACTCTTCCTATCATTTCTTGTGATATCTTTTGAAATATAAGGTGAAGAGATGCTGTGCGGCTGCATGCACTAATCATAATTTAGGACATGCTATCTTCAGGTGAGACCTTACACACAGACCATTGCCATTTTACATAGACGCATGACAATGTACTTTATAGTAGGGCTGGACGATATAGAAAAAAAGCATATAGATAAAAAAGAAATCATAATGATCGATATCGATAATTATCACATAAATTCAAAATATACATTTTAAGTCCAGCCCTGGCCATTTTATGCTTATTGTTGCTTGATGACCTATTTTTAAAAAAATGGATTGAAACATAACCTTTAATTCAAGTAACTTTTTACAAAAAACTGTAAGTGTTAAAAAAGAAAAAAAGAACACATGCTCTCTGAACTCTCTGAAGGCTGATGGAGCTTTCCTGGGTTTATGATTGGTTGGGAGGATGCAATGACTTTAGTATTAACCTACATGATAGGCTAGAATGCACTGTTCTTTTATTGAACTTTTTATTGACCCGTTTTTTATATTGAACCATACATCTATCGATCGATATATATCGTTATTGAATTATCGTCCAGCCCTACTTTATAGTGTGTGTATATATATATATATATATATATATATATATATATATATATATATATATATATATATATATATATATGCTGTGGGGTGATTATGACTATGTAATTTGCCTTTCACAGTAGCACAATTTAAAGGAACGCTCTGAACAAAGCTGACCTATGTTTACCTATGGAAGAGCTTGTGTAAAAAATAGGGAGCCATGATTTATGTTAAGGCAGTAAGGACATATTCTGTATAATTTATAGCTGGGTTTTATTTATACAAATAGCTCTGTCTAGTAACCGTTAGGGTGTGATTGTATTTGTAGTTTTTCTGTGACAAAGACAAAAGGACAGCTCGTTTGCTTTGGTCTGTTTGACAAAAATCACTGATCATTATTATTATTATTATTTTAACATTTTGTTGAGATAGTTCAGTTTTGATTGTATCACAAAAGCAGAAAAAGTGTATTTTTGCATTATTATTATGTCATATAGTTCTTAAAAATAAATTGCAATCCGACAGACTAGATTCAGTGCATCTTGTTTGTGGGAGACTTTTACAATCACTATTGTAATATGACATTTGAAGGTATAAATAAGAGAGATTTCAAATGCTAATATCACATGTGCTTAATGTGTGTTTTTTTTAGAATTAAAGTCATTCAGATTTTATTTAGTGCATAATTCCTTTAAAAAAAAACTTGGTGGGTTTTTTTTGTAGCAACTTTTGTTGCCAAGTTGCATCCAGTCAAGAGAGAATATTAAAAAGAATTTATCGAGTTTTACAAATATACTTTAGTCGTGTTTCAGTTCCTAACCCCACCCACCTTAGCTGCCGTGTGTCAGTCTGTTCCCCAGCCGTCCCTGAATTCCGGTTAGCCAGTCTGCTAATTAGTTAGCGGAAGCGGCGGGCTAACATAAACGCGTCGATATGCCCCCGCTCAGCCTTCCTTTCTTTTCCTTCCCCAGAATAAAACCTCACACTTCCACGCTGGGGGCGTGTGTGGTGCCACACGACAGGACTTTCGCATCTAGACCATTTAAACTTCGTGTGCCCGTGTCTACTTCGAACAACACTATGCTAGGCAGCACTGCTTTTATTACCCACCGTTGCGAGAACAGATGAGCCTCGGAGAGCAAGTTTTCGATGAGCTCACTATATAACCTCCAGCCACGTTACAGCGCACGCGCAGAACCTACTGGGGAAATATATGTCGTTTAATGGGTGTTTGAATTATACCTCGATGCTTCCCGGTCGAAACGTTTTTCCTTTTACAAGCGGATAAGAACGCGCTTGTCCTCTCCGGGACATCCCGGTTTCTATATCAAACAAACCTATTCAGTAGCAACGGGAATTGTAGTCTTTCGTGATTTTTGCTTGTATTGTGACAACCACCCAGTAGCATTACGTCGAACGCTTTACTGTGCATATTTTTCTCCCGGATCAACCAATCCGGTGTCACAAAGGCGTGTTCCGCCACAGTTTCGTCCAATGGACGGTCGTTCTTCTGAAGAGAGGCGGGACCACTGTCTCCGTCAATCATCCTCAGAAGGCGGAGGATCACAGAAAGAGCTAGGTTAGAGCAGCTACTCAACAAGGCAAACAGCAGCTCCGTGCAAAAAGCACTTTTACCAGTCCGCATCAAACATCCACCGGGATACAACGGACCACTATAATTTCTTCCGCCACATAAATGTCCCCATGGATTACTAATACACTATCGTCGAAGAGCGGACGCGTTTCTCAGCCTGACAGCAAAGGTTAGTGTTGCTTTTGTTCGCGAAAGCGGTCGCTATTTTGGAACATTTTTTTACTAGCATGCTCCCCTTGCTGCCACTAACCCAGCCGTGACGGTGGCTAACTTGTTAACTAATGATGTGCTGTACTTGGGAAGGGGGGAGCTTTAGAGATGGAGGGGGGGAGAGAGAAATGAATGGGAGAACACGCACACAGAGGCAAACTTGATGACAAAGTTGTGTTGTGGCGAGCGCGGCGAAAGGTAACGCTCCTTCTTGGAGGTTGAACAGTTTCTGGACGTGGCCAACCGCCGCTGTTGTGTCGGTGAGCGGAGGAATCCTCGGGGAGGCTTCGGTCGAGCAGCGCCTGTCACGGCCGTTGGAAAGTGATATTACGCGAAACAGTACTCGAAACAATCCGTCGACGTTTTTTTTCTCTTAATTATTAGTTGTTTTTTTAAACATGGCCACGGATTCGACCAGCGATCTAGTTTAACAGGTAAACTGCACTGTCAGGGGAGGAGGAGGAGGGGGGGGGGGTTCTTTTGTGCCATCGGTGTCCGTTAGCTTCTCACGATCGACTTGTCCTGGTGTAGGCTGGAGCAGACGGGCTGCTGCGAAGGGAGAAGTCCCGATGTCGTGTGCGTGACCAGCACATTTCTTTTATTTTTAATTTTCTTCAACAACAACAACAACAACGTGGAAAGTAAACAACCAGTAATCTTTTAAAAAGGGGCAGGTTTCTGCGCTGTCGACGGCGGCTCGGTCATCCTCTCGCCCCGAACAGTGTGGGGCGGGTGAGCTCGTATCCTCCGCGGTGGTTGCCGAGCCGCAGAGAATGCGGGGCTACCGACCTTGGCTCGGCTCTCAACAATGAAACGTCGGAGGAGCCGAGCGTTTTCCTCGGGCTTGACCTTGCTGCAAACCCCGCTCCCCGTCGACTTGTTTCTTTGTCAGGAGCGAGCTCCGTCCAAAATAAATAAAAAAAATAAAAAAAATCAGTCAGCGAAATGTCGATAGAGAGAACATTTTCAGAGCGAGTAAAGTGAGTTTCCATCGGCCTCTCACTTTGTTTCACTCAACGCTGGCGGAGCGTTACGGCGAATCGACGTGACATGTTTATATAAAGGTTTTATGACCGTGTTTAGCGGAGTTACCGCTCTATTTTTTTTCCTCTTTTTTATTTGCTGTCGTGTGTGTTACTCTGCAGAGAGCAGCTGCACCGAGACAAGAGAGCGAAAACGTACAGCTAATAATAATAATAATGAAATTAGATTTGTCTCGAAGAGAAATGCCGAGCCATTTCATCGTTTTTCAATCCGAATTGCGTTGCACGGTCCCCGGCGATTGTCAAGCGCTTGGTGCTCTCCTTTTCCGTCCGACTGTCAAGGCACAGAAATGGCGTCATCCCTCCGCGGTGCTGTCGGTGCAGACGGTCGGGGGCAGAGCACCGCGAGGCTCTCCGTGAACGTCATACCGGCCCACGGTATCCGTGTTCTCTGCGCGGAGCCACGGCGGAGAGACGGAGAGTCGCCCCCCCCCTTCTTCCACGGTGGTGTTCTCCGAGAGCCGAGTCCGGCCGACCGACGGGCGGCAGCGGGCGTTACATAAACGCCTCTCTGGACACTCTCTCCGCCTGCCTGCCTGCCCGCCCGCCGCGGCTCACTTTCTGAATGTGACTCGGAGCGCTCACGCCGACTCACACACCCATCTCTGGTTCTCCCCCCAACAGACCATTATAGGCAGTGGCTCATACATCAGGATGGTAAAAAAAAAGCAACGCAGCGAAAGCGATGTTATTCCACCCCGCGTTATTATTTATTTATTTATTTATTTATTTATTTATTTATTTTCCCCCACCGGTGTAGCAATAGAAGTGATGTCATCATAACACAATCGTGTGTGTTGTTGTGAAGTTGGCCACCCTCTGTAAATGCCTAACAGCCTCTCCATCCTCCCTTCTGCAGCCTCGGATTTCTTACACTGGTCACCTAGAGGACTGGCAGAGAGATGAAGGTATGCCCATTCATTAATTTATTTTTATTTTTGTGTGTGTTTTGTTCACGCATTTTGGTGTTAGAATTGCTATCGGTTTGATTTTTTTTGCAGCTTAAAAATAGATGCCTCTCATGTCAGTACTACAAATTGTGATTAAATGTGCTTTTGTTCTTTTGTGTCGATGGATAAGCCCAGGTTTATATTTCATAAACTGTCCAATAGACCAGACCTGAGTGATAGTCGCCTTTTCAAGTTCTGCTTCGTCTTTCTGCTGTCATTGAAATGTACGCTGGACAGAGGCTCTGGGTTGGATTATACAGTAAATGAGCTGTGGAGCATTCAAAGCATTCAAAAAGTGACACTGTTTACGCAGCTTTATTCTGTTTGGAGAGAAGTCACTTGGGGAGTCGGAGGGGTGGGGGTAAGTTCTTGTACTTTTAAGCTTTGCTGTGCTGGTATTTATTTGTAGCTAAAATGTTCGTTTGCTACGGGGAATCTGTCCCCGGTTGTCGCATCGTGCCTGACCAGCGTCTGTGTTTTTAATTTGCCACTTGTCGCTTCAAAGGAGAGAAATTCAGGCACGGGTCGGACTTTAACCGACCAAAAGCGATTCAAGTTTACTTTGAGATCTGACCTGCTCTTTCCGCTTCGGAAAAGATATGAATGTGCTGCAAGTGCTTTGATAGAAGTAGTAGTTTTAATCCGACATGAACGAAGAACTTACAAGTCCATCCCCAAGTCTCAGTGCGTATTTCTCTGACCCTTATCTATTCTTGTTGAACTTGTGAAAGCATCCCATAAGAGTACATGCTGTTGGTTCTTCTCACTTTTGACGCGTTTAATTCCTAGGGTAAAAAAAAAAGATTCTCACTATTTGACTGGCTGATGAGAGAACGTTTCCCTGGATCCGATTTCTGGTTGATTGGTGCGTCTCTGGACGAAGCAGCTGATAACGGCTCGCGGTGTTGTTTTTGTTTTGTTTTTTGTATTTGTACTTGCTGTAAGCTTTTATTCTCCTCCGCCACCCAGTAACAGACGGGTGAAGGCTGAACCACAGTCTTCTTTCCCATGTGAAATAAAGAAGTTAATCAGAGGCAAAAAAACCCCAAAACAACGGTCTGTTTCCAAAGCCTGTCAGGTTCCCGTGCGTAAAGACGCGGCCTGCTAGTAACGCTGACTCGTTCTACGGTACGTGTGACGGTCATGACAGATGCTGTGTGTCATAGGAATGCGTTGGGATCCCTGACGCCATCGTAGAAAAGTTTAAACAAAGGTCATCTTTGCTGTTTAAGTTAGTGTTTAAAGAGAGGTGTTACCTCCACTAAATCACTGTCCATCTAGATTACATTGTTAAAGGTTTTTTCTTTCTTAATGCTGCTATAGTGTTGTTCCCACTTTGACATTTAGGTTTAGTGTGGCAGAATGTCTTGTTTCCGTCGCACACCTGAGTTTTCTGGTTGTACTGATGTCAGAGGAGGAGGACTCACCGTTTCACTGTGTGTATTCAGGACTTTGCCGTATGATGCCCAGCCTTTTTAAATCTGCCGCACACTCTTATTTAACTCTGTGTGCAGTAGTAGTAGCCCTACTACTGCTTTGTTAGAGCAACATCTGTCTCAAATGTGCTAGATGTTTTTCGGCCAGGCTTTTGCATCCTTTTGTTATCGATTAAATCTTTGCCATATCTGGAATAAGAGCCCAGTGAAAGCTGCAGATGCATGCAGCGTTTGTCTTAAAATGAACGTTCTGTAACAAATCCGAGGGCCATTGTTTAGTATAAATCTGTGTAAGACGTTTGAGTCGTGATTAGTTTGGATAAATTGTTGCATATAAAAAATTTTTTAAACTTTAAATTAATAGTCTTGTTTGCAATTTAGAAAATGAACATTGTTTTTTTTTTCCCCCTCCAGTCAGCTACTTGTTAACGCTCTATAACAGTGCTTTGCAAAAGCATTCATACGTCTTTGACGTGTTTACACGTTGTTTAAGTACAACAACATTCTTCAGTGTATTTTAATGGTCATATTTGACAGAGAAACAAGTTGGATGGGTTGGTAGGAAGCTGGATAGAGCTAAGTCCAGGGCAGAAGTCAGAGCTAAAATGGAACGGTTCGCTTCAAAGAATATTCGTGTCTTGGAATGGCCTAGTCAAAGTCCAGACCAAGATACAGTTTAGAAGCTGTGGCAGAACTTGAAGATCAAAGATGTTCTCCATCCAATCTGATGGAGCTTGAGCTATTTTGCTAAGAGGAGAGGCCACAGATTTCAGTCTCTATAAGTTAGTATTCTCTATATTTATGTTTCTCTTTTGTCTTCTGTATTGTTTTGTTTTTTATCTTTGAGCCTTGCAACAAAATTTCGCTGAAATGTGCAATCATGTGAATATGCAGTTGAATGACAACAGTCTGTCTATGTCATGTGCAAAGCTAAATGAGACATGCAGACTTTTAATTTCAGTAAAATATGGTTGTACAGGCTGACTTAGTAGAGCTTAATAACAAAATGGTAAACTCATTTTTCAGATTTTTATTTAGAAATGACAAAAGAAAAGCGTTTGTCCGTCACCTTTACTCACACGCCAAATAAAACACACTAAAGCTTCTAGTTGTAAAGGTGACAAATTGTAAAAAGAAGAAATAGGAATACTTTTACAAGGGACTGTAACCACATTTCTTTATGATGTCGGGGGGGGGGGGCCCTTTTAGTGGAGTTACTCATGCTTTAGCTGCTATAGGGATAGTTAACAGCATGTGGTGCTGTGGTAATATGCTACATAATCATGTGGTTGGAGAGGGCCTCAGCAGGTCAGAGGCAGTAGTCTCCTTTGGCGTCTCCCCTGGTAAGAAATTTCTTTGTTAAATGTATACAAATCAGCTTTTAAGTGTGTAATGTATTACATTCGGACCTAAATAGTATCCTATAGAGTTTAAAATCCATACTTTGGGATGTGAAGATAAAGTTTCTAGTAGGGTTAGACGATAAATCGATTTAATTGCTTAATTCGGATTTGTAATTTATGAACATTTCATTTTTGGAAAATCTGGATTTTTTTTATTATTATTCGATTGTTCTAGTTTTTTGACAATTTACTCCTTTGAGCTTCCATGGAACTTCGTGCTATATCTGTCCCAAAAGGGGAAATTGATTTGGTAATGGCAAGCAACGTTGAAAAAACATAGTCAAAATACTTTTTTTTTTACCCTAAGAGGCACTTTAATTTAGTCATTTACTTATTTTTTTCAGTTAGTTTAATGTTACACAAGTGAAGCCTGTTCTTAGACGTATACTCAAAACTAGCTTATTGTGTAATACCACCAGCGCCAAATGTGGCAGGGCCGGCATCTTGTTTTACAAGCATGTTTGACGGCTTGTATTTAGTTGCACCTTGAATTTGGGTCAGACGAGATGATTGAAATAAAGCAAGTATTTAAAAATAATTTGTGATTTGTTTTCAAATGTAAGGGAGCAAAAAAAATCGCTAATCAGATTTGGTATAATAAAATTATCGCCCATCCCTAGTTTCTAGTCTGTCTTTACCATCAATGTTGCACAATATATTTTCAATATAAAGTTGAAATAATCAGTAAACTTCACTGATGTTCTCACTGATACTAAAATTTGGTTCCGTTTTCAAAGTTATTGTAGATATGTACCATATTTTTTGGACTATAAGTCACATCACTCAAAAAATACGTCATAAAGAAGAAAAAAAACATAAGTCGTACCGGACTATACACATTTATTTGGACATTTATTTCACTCAATCCAAGACTAAAAACTGACATTTAATCTGGTGCGCTAATTTATTAAATTACACAGCTGCATCCACAACCATCTGAATAACATGGAACATACCTGGGAAGATGAATGGGGTAAATTAGCAACTCCGACCAGCAAGGTTTTATCCAGCGCATTTCAGCGTAACGGGTCGTTACGCTGACATTGACCGTGAGCGTAACGGTGCTACGTGCTAAGCTAACAGTACGACACGGATGGTTCAGAGCAACATAAAGCTCATGTGCATCAGCAAAGTTGTAACCTGCTCGGACAGCAGACCTGTAAGCTAGCGCTAGCTGTTATTAGCTTCACAGACAGCCCAGTAACAGGGTTCTGTCGCGGTCTGGGTTCTACGAGCTGCGACGCACAATGCTACCCAGCGTGAATGTAGACTGAAACAGCGAAACAACACACAAACATGTGTTCAGTCTTTGTTGTCTATAAATTAATGTTTTAATACATTTTAAGTGGTACAGGAGCAGCATAGTTTTCACAAGCATAGCGAGCCCTCTTGTGGCTATAGACGGTCATGTTTACTCCTTGGTTCGTGCTGGTCAATATGAATTATCATTTAAATTTGATATATAGGTCACACTTGAATATAAGTCGCAGGATCGGCCAAACTGTGAAAAAAGTGTGACTAGTCCAAAAAATACGGTATGTATTCTGGATCAGTAGGCACTTTAAAAATCTGCATAATTCCTTTTATTTATTTATCTTACTTTATGTTTTAAAAAGTGGCTGTTTGGTTGGACAAACAAGTTGGAAAAGAGCAAAAAGAAATTGTCTTTAATTTGTCCTGGAGAAGGCAAATTACATTTCTGTTTTCCTTACCTCAAATGTCTGCAACAAGTGCCAAACTAAAGGCATTTTAAGGTATTATTATCATTCATCCATGAGTTTGGAGCTGCCATGGCATTGCCAAGGTAACTCCCGCTGAAGCACCGGTCTCTGGGACTGTGGTCATTCTGGTTCGCACAAAGACGTGATTCACAGCAGGATTATTGTATGTGTGAGCCCGGCTGGTGAGGGAGCTTAATTCTTTCCTGCGTGCCCCTTACATGTCCCTTTGTTCAGGCTGTTTGCTGGGGAACAATGTAATGGATTAAACACTATTGCTTAGTGTTTTAGTAACGCACAGATCCTAAATGTTTAAAACATGCAGATCTTAAGCATGAATAGAATTAGTGCATCGGGATGCTGCAAATAAAAATGAGTCATTATATAATGGTCTTTATTAGACTGCTACATTTGAGTTTAATGTGACTCTGCTTCCTTCACTTTAACCCGAGGGCCTGGACTACAAAGCAGGATTCTAGGCTTGCTACTGTTACTTTCAAAGCAAACGGAGGGCTTGCAGTTTCACTAAGCTGATAACCAAACCTTCTTTGGAGCACATTACGTTTCAGCATGTGAGATAACAGGCGTAAAGTGCTTTAATGGAACCGTGGAAAAGACAGACACTTGAACAGGGACTCTGTTCTCACTTCTGCTTTTCTCACAACTTAACTGTTGACTTTTTGAGAAGCAACCCTCAGTGATGTCTGATCCAAAGGGAACCCTTCCTAACCTAAAACCAGAAACTGATCCCTCTAAATCATAATCTTCTTGACTTTTAGGTTCCTCTTAATGCCTGAGTAGTTTGTATGAAGATTTAGAGTCACACAGGCTCTGACTTCTAATTTTTGAGGACTACTAACAGATTCAAACTTATCCATGTAAACCTTATTGGACTCCAGCAAATTAAATGCAGCAAAAATTGAGCATGGACACAAAAATGTGCAGCAGGTTCTTTAATGGAGCTAGCAGTTTTTAATCCAACTCTCTAACATTTGAACATATTTTTTACTAAACTCAAAGCAAAAGACAACAAAAACATTCTGATTGGTGGTGTGTTTACAGATTAAAATAACTGCATGTTTTCAGTTTAGAAGCATTTAATGAACAGAGAAAATCAATTTTCTGGCATTTGACCTGGCAAGGTCTAATCGGCCAATTAAATGGTGTCTCAATGAAACATCACCAAATTATGACCACGCCTAAAAAGTCACAACAAATCCACTGCACAATAACACCATGTCTAATTACTCTTCTAAAGAACACATCTGATGGTCAGACAGGACATGTGTTGCTTTTTTAACGTTGGTCAAAGGTCATCTCTGTTGTATGCTTTAAAGATGATGAACATGATGCTAAAAAGAACAAACTCCTTAGGCGGTAACTTTAATTGACGATACCTATGTTTACATGCGCAAAAGTCCTTGATTGGATTGAAATGTGTTCGGATTGAACAAAAAAAATAATATCAGAATACATCATTGATATGGCCACGAAATCAATGAATCTGATCATGACGTACGCTTACCTGCACCACGCTTTGTTCAGAATAAAAGTACCGTGACATGCGCAGAGCCCTCAAATTACCCTAAAAACCACAGAAGAAGAAGAAATTGTACTTCCGCCTGTGCTGAAGAAACAGCCGTTTTTATAATGTTATTGAACAGTCAAACAATTACACATGCAAACGAACGCAGAAGTGTGTTCGTTCTGTGTCTTCTGAGCAGCCCAGAATGGACCCGCGGCAGCTTCTAAGAACGGCTGAGACGTTTCTGCACGCGCTAATAAAGCTACAGGCTTAGCAGCACATGCTGTTGGTCTTCCTGCCTTACAGGTTGACGGACATGGGGCACGACACACATGTGCCGTCGGGGCAGATCGCCTTAATCCCAATGACATGACCGTAGCATGAGTTTAGACGGACCCTGTTTGGATTAACGATCTGCATAAACCCTACGTCTCGTTCGGAATATAATTTTATTTCGATGGAGCTTAATCCGATCACAATATCTGATTAGCTTGTTTATGACCCATTTGTTATCCCAATCGGCCCATTATTCTGATTCCTTATGTCCATGTAAACACGGCTAATGTTCTCTCCATGCCCAGATTATGGCTGCAGTTTAATATATATATTAGTTAGTATGTTTTCCAACAAGATAATTTTTTCATGAATCTCTCTTTGCCTTTACCAGTTGTACCACGTTGTGCATTGGTTTGGTTGTGAGAAACCTCTTTACTGGCTGATATTGATATGCATGTAGCAGCGGGGTTGCTTTCTAATTACTCACAGACTTCAGCTGTTTTCTTGGCTTTCTGTACGTTTTGCGTATCTTTTTATTCACGTGTTCAATATTTATTCCCTGTACTGTTCTATTTCATTAAACATGCTTTTGTTTTTGGAGTAATTTGTTTTTATAGCTCTCTGTTATGTATTACTGGGGTTGTTAGAAATACATTTACAGAGAAAAAGGTCGACGACTCAAATACTTGTCTTTCCGACTGTGTGTGGCTAATACCGGCATAGCCATAAAGCAGGGATTGGGTTTCGTTTCAAATATGTTGCCTGAAAGCTGGAAGCATTCAGGCCAGCCCTGAAGGAATCCCTCGAGCTGGAGTCGGTCCCTTATGAGCGAGGATACAGCTGCACCATCAGTGTTCCAGCTTTAACCTTTAACTGGTGGCCATGAAGCATCTTTTTTGCTAGCTTTAACAATAAAGCGCTGTTGTCATTCATACTGTCCAGGAATTGCTCTATAGGCACCGGCTTATATTCAGCCGTGGAGATGGTTGTCAAACCTTTCACGACTTGACGGTTTTTATGGAGCAGAAACTTTGCAGCTGCAAGTGTCATCTCAACATGTTTTGGGTTTGCTGAGCTCTGAGCTTCTGTAAGCGGCGTTGCTTCTTTAAATAACACTAAAACTTTTTTTTTTTTATTTCAGACATTTAGCCATTTGGAAGTTCTGATGATTTGGGTTTAAAGGTTGTCAAATCCATGGAAAGACTTTTCTAAGGACTGCAGATTGGTGTCTTTCTATGCCGGCCACAGGTGTGTTTTGTCCCATTTGTATGTTGAATCAAGCACACGGTCCTGGAGCATCTCCCACATCACATCAGCAGCATTAGATGAACGTCACGAGGGCTCCTTTGGACTCCTTGCAGCATAGTAGCTGAGGAGGTTGTGGCTTATAGAAGATGGTGTTTTTTTTTCTGTGTGTGACAAAATCACAGAAGAGAACAGGGAGGTATTTTTATACCTCTCATAAATGAAGGAGGTTTCCTCCCTTGTGCTTAGCCGCCCTGAATTGTTGTTTTTCCTCCGTCTTTGAGGAGGATTCGTTGTCAATTAGCACTAGTAGAAGCGACAAAACTAAAAATGTTTCTCCGCAGACAGCTGGAGGCTAAAAAGCAGCCTTGGCAATCTGTGCAATGACTGGAATTTTCTTTCATGGTTTTTCCTGAATGCAGGGAGGCGGGGTATTTAGGAGCAGAAACAAACTGTCCTCTGTTGTTGTTGTTGGCATACAGCAGCATGACAAATGTAACTCGGGCCTCAGAAGACAGACTGTTATTAGTCCTCATCGTTGGGCCGTGTAGGTTTGACTACACAGCTGGCGGGGTAACCCGAGCTGCCCTCAGCGACGGGGACTGAAAAACCGACGGTATTAAAGAGAAATGATAAGCAGCAGAACCGCAGCAGTGGATATTTGTGTTGCAGCCCTGACTGGCAGAAGAGCTGGTGGAGCGGGTTGCCGGGTCACACGAAGCTGGTGTTGGGTGTAGACTGCGAGCTCTGAGGCCCATCTTCACCAAAAGGGTCTTGGTTTGTTGCTCTGAGAGGAGGAACTGAAGTTCCGCGGCGTCCGTTCCTCAAACCCGCCTGTCTGAATCCCAGAAACACGTACGAGAAGAGTGATTTCTCCACGAGAACTGTAGTTAATTAGGCTTTCGAGGTTGAGGTCATGAATCATTTTACCAGACAGCAGATGTGATGCCACGCTGCTCGTGTGGGAGCAGTTGCTGTAAAAACTTTGTTTCACTATTTCTGAACTAAGGCAAAACTATAAGAGTTAACATTTTGAACGTCCACTACTCACATTAGCAACTAGCAGGATTAGGGCCGGACGATAATTCAATAACAATATATATCGATCAATAGACGTGTGGTGCGATAGAAACAAAAGGGGCCAATAAAAGGTTCAGTGGATCGTTTGCATTCTGGCCACAGTCATGTAGGTTAATGTTACAGTCATTACATCCTCGCAACCAATCACAAACGCAGACTCAGGAACGCTCCGTCACCAAGCTCCGCCCCTTCAAAGAGTTCAGAGAGCACCTGTTCTTTTTTTTTTTCTTTCTTAAAAATTTGCAGTTTTGGTAGAAAGTTGATTAAATAAAGGTTTGAGTTTCAAGTCAGTGTTGTTTATCTAAAAATAGGCCACGAAGCACTTAAAATATACTGATCAAGAAAATAAAGGGAACACTAAAATAATCCATCATAGATCTGAATGAATTAAATATTTTTATTAAATACTTTGCCCTTTACATGGTTGAATGTGCTGACAGCAAAATCACACAAAAAATATCAATGGAAATCAAGTTTATTAACCCATGGAGGTCTGGATTTGGAGCCACACTTAAAATGAAAGTGGAAAAACACACTACAGACGGATCCACCTTAGATGTAATGTCCTTAAAAAAGTCAAAATGAGGCCCAGCAGTGTGTGTGGCCTCCATGTGTCTGTATGACCTCCCTACAACTCCTGGGCAGCTCCTGATGAGGTGGAGGATGGTCTCCTGGAGGATCTCCTCCCAGACCTGGACTAATGCATCCGCCAACTCCTGGACAGTCTGTGGTGCAGCGTAGCGTTGGTGGATGGAGCGAGACATGATGTCCCAGATGTGCTGAGCTGGATTCAGGTCTGGGGAACGGGCGGCCAGTCCATAGCATCAATGCCTTCGTCTTACAGGAACTGCTGACACACTCCAGCCACATGAGGTCCAGCATTGTCTTGCATTAGGAGGAACCCAGGGCCAACCACACCAACACATGGTCACAATGGATCTGAGGATCTCACCTCTACCTAATGGCAGTCAGACTACCTCTGGTGAGCACATGGAGGGCTGTGTGGCCCCTCAAAGAAATGCCACCCCACACCATTACTGACCCACTGCCAAACCGGTCATGCTGGAGGATGTTGCAGGCAGCAGAACGTTCTCCACAGCGTCTCCAGACTCTGTCACGTCTGTCACATGTGCTCAGTGTGAACCTGCTTTCATTTGTGAAGAGCACAGGGCGCCAGTGGTTAATTTGCCAACCTTGTTGTTCTCTGGCAATTGCTAAACGTCCTGCACGGTGTTGGGCTGGAGGCATAACCCCCACCTGTGGACATCAGGCCCTCATGCATCCCTCATGGAGTCTGTTTCTGATCGTTAGAGCAGACACATGCACATTAGTGGCTGCTGGAGGTCATTTTGCAGGGCTCTGGCAGTGCTCCTCCTGTTCCTCCTTGCACAAAGGCAGAGGCAGCGGTCCTGCTGCAGGGTTGTTGTCCTCCTATGGCCTCCTCCACGTCTCCCGATGTACTGGCCTGTCTCCTGGTAGCGCCTCCATGCTCTGGACTCTACGCTGACAGAAACAGCAAACCTTCTTTCCACAGTTGGCATTGATACTACTTCCTGGATGAGCTGCACTACCTGAGCCACTTGTGTGGGTTGTAGACTCCGTCTCATGCTACCACTAGAGTGAAAGCACCGCCAGCGTTCAAAAGTGACCAAAACATCAGGCAGAAAGCAGAGGAACAGAGAAGTGGTCTGTGGTCACCACCTGCAGAACCACTCTCCTTTATTGGGGGGGGGGGGGGGTCTTGCTAATTGCCTCTAGGTTCCACCTGGTGTCTATTCCATTTACACAACATCAGGTGAAACTGATTGTCAGTCAGTGCTGCTTCTCAAGTGGACAGTTTGATTTCACAGAGGTGGGATTGGGTTGGAGTTACATTTAAGTTTAAGTGTTCCCTTTTTTTTCTTTGAGCAGTATATATAATTTGATCTTTTTGATAATTGTCTGTCGAGCAATACGATTTCTAATTTATCGATATGCTTTTTTTTACTATATTGTTCTGCCTTAAGCATGATTAGCTTAGTTAGCGTATCAAGAACTCTTCCATTACTCAAAGTAATGTCCACAAGGCAGGTGCAGGTTGACTTCCTGTGGCAGATTTAAACCCGAAAATGGTGGGTACAAAACGACATAAACAGCAAAAGTACAAAGTGGTGAGCGAGTGAAATAACCAGTGTCTGCTAAAGTCTAGCTCTCTGTTGAGGAAGAGCAGAAAGCGTGCCGCCTTAGCAGTTTCCTTACAAATGGCTTCATTTAAAACTCCTACCTGACACTGAAATAGCCAGCGTTGAGTCTTTTTCTTTAGCTGATAACTTCACACTAGCAAACCTGCCTGCTAGAGCTTAAGGATGGTGTGTGTTCACAGACTGGAGCAGATATGATGTTTCAGTTTCCATCTGGCCTGTCACTAATTGGGGCCATTCAAGTCGAAAATTGTCGGATTCTGGTCACCAGGCGGTAGGGCTGTGTGATTTTTGCCAAAAATCTAAATTGTGATTTATTTATTTCAACCATAATTGCTATTATGATTTAATTTTGACTTCTCTCTGCATTAACCACAAGCAACAAAAGTATAGATAAAGATGTTTGTAAACAAACATTAATCAGAATTTTTTTTATTAATCAGAATATTCTTATTCGAGAGAATGTCTTTTAATTGAGTTGGACATCAATCCTTGTTGAACATAAAGTGCAGCCGGCTACAAACAAGTCTATGTATTAAACAGAATGACTGCTGCTTAGTGCTTTGGTGCAATTCCTGAAAGTTTCTGGTAAAGTATTGGTTAAATAAACCCTAAAACAAATAATAAAATGAGATTATCTCACTGCTGCCACTCTCTTCCATGTGGAGCAAACCCACTTTAAACACCTTACCGACACCTAAAGGACGCGTCTGATCCATTAATTGTTACATAGCCAAAAATTGCAGACCTCTGAGATATGGAAATTGTGTTGTTGTTTTTTTTTTATGTTGTTTTTTTAAATTGCGGTTTATATTGCAAATGCGATTAATCGTGCAGCCCTACCAGGCAGTCCGCTCTGTGCATCTCCGTTTTTTTTACAGTTTCTGTAGCTGTTTGGGGCTGATGTTGCCATAAAAAATGCTCCGTATAGCTCGCAAGGCGTGCATGTTGTATGAGTTGTCGGAGCTCTTACATTATTTTTAACTAGTGAGTGAAAATGACAAAAACAACATTACAGCAAAAATGCACTGCGTGGGTGATCATAAAGGCCTCTCTCCGACACGAGATGTGCACTGCATTTATTAGATGGATGAAGCCATTAATATTACATTTCTTTTATGTCAGAAGGACAGAATTGTTTTTTTTTTCTGTTGTTTCTACAACAAGATGAAATATGTTAAGTTCTGCATTTTGAGTTGACTAAACATTCTTGGAAATAGTTTTTATGGGAAGATATATTGCAGCAGAGAGCTAAACACTCTCTTTTGTAATGCATCTGCTGGGATATGAAGCATGACATCTGTTTTTATGAACCACTCAATTCTACTTAATTGGCTGGCAGTAACTAAAAGTCCTGTCCGATTTACTGAGCATGACGGGGGGAAAAAGACAGGAATAAATCCTTATGTGTCACTGGGAAACCTCAGTTATTTATCATCCACTTAGTGAATATTCTGATTAGGAATGTATCTTTAATATTTGGGTTATCTTAACATAAAAAAAATCTTACATTGTCTTTTTTGTCTAGTTTAGGCAATTGCCAAGACCAAACCTTTATCTGGTGTAAAGTTTGGCAAAGAGTACCTGCAGTTTAAACAAGTACATCTAATAGCTGCTATAAATAGCTATAAAAGATGCAAAGTAAGGACAAAGGGTTGAGCAGAATAAATGAACACAACATAGACTTTAAGCAGACAGCTACGCTGCTGTTTTTTTTTTTTTTTTTTTTTTTGCTGCTTTACCTTTAAGTTTTGCACTCTTGCATTGTTATAAGTGTTAACAATAAGCCAAGTTTCTTATTTATTCACTTATCTGAGCATTGAAGCTTCTAAAAATCGCAACCTCCAGACTGGGTTGTAAAGCTTGTGAACCAGGTGATCTTTTTTCACCACAAAACAGACAAAGGTAATAACATAAAAATCAATCTGTTTCATATCCAATTCTAATACATTATTTCTGAGGGTAAGTTTAAAAAAAAAAGGCTTTTTCTTTCATTGCACATAAAGCCTCTTCCTCATTGTTTTGATTGTGGGAAACGATGCTGAAAGAACGCTGCTGCTCGCGTTCTCACTAAAAGATAGAGCACACCGACCCGGTTCTGAAGTCCTTACACTGGCTCCCTGTAGCTCAGAGAATAGACTTTAAAATACTCCTATTAGTTTATAAATCACTGAACCGCTTAGCACCAAAATACATTAAAGACCTGTTGCTGTATCAACCCTCCAGACCGCTCAGATCTCCTGGTTCTGGTCTACTCTGCATGCAGGTACATTCCTTTTAAAATGAAAACTTTACAGCAAACCAAGGCTGATTGTGAGTCTATATGTTGTGGAGATCTCGTCAGTGTCACAGTTTAAGGCAAAAAAACATTTCACCCAACGCAACAGTTACCCTTTGACAGCAAAAAAAGATTGTGACCACATGTGAGCTGTCGATATCCCTAAATTTGACAATTCACGACCCAATTATGCATCGCAGAGGCAGCATCTGGTGTGAGCGATTAGTCACCTTTAATTGCTCTTTGTGCTGCTAATCGCTGGTGTAGTTGCAGCTTCATGATGGGAACAGTTCTGTTGTTTGCTGCCTCTTCAAGTATTTCTGTTTGCTTCTTGTAAAGAACACAAAAATGAAAGAACAATCTTTATCTTAGCAGCTTGTGATATAGACATTTTCCGAGAGCAGCTTGTCTGCAGCGAGGCTCTTTATTTCAGCTTGTAGTAAATGAAACTCAGCTGATGTTGGGAAATTTTATGGACTGCCTGTTAGTTTACTTTTTTCTATTGATAATAGTAATAATCCATCCATCCATCCATTTTCCAAACCGCTTTATCCCTCATGGGGTCGCGGGGGTTGCTGGTGCCTATATCCAGCGTTCACTGGGCGGGAGGCGGGGTACACCCTGGACAGGTCGCCAGTCTGTCGCAGGGCAACACAGAGAGACAAACAGGACAAACAACCATTCACACACAGACTCACACCTAAGGACAATTTGGAGAAGCCAATTAACCTAACAGTCATGTTTTTGGACTGTGGGAGGAAGCCGGAGTACCCGGAGAGAACCCACGCATGCACAGGGAGAACATGCAAACTCCATGCAGAAAGACCCAGGGGTGTACTCGAACGCAGGACCTTCTTGCTGCAAGGCAACAGCGCTACCCACTGTGCCACTGTGCAGCCCCTAATATAGTAATAATTTCTTTAATAATTGATATGTCTTATTAGTTTGGACGCTAATTCAATAACGATATATATATATCGATAGATGTATATCAATGATATATATAGAAAAAAAGGATAAATAAAAAGTACAATAGAATAACAGTTTTCCTTCCTTTTGCATTCTAGCCTATAATGTAGGTTAATATTGCAGTTATTACATCCTCCCAACCAATCACAAACACAAGCAGACCCATTAAACGCTCCATCACTAAGCTTAAAGAGTTCAAAGAGCACATGTTCTTTTTTTCTTTTTTAAAAACTTAACTAACTTAAAAGTTGGTTGAATAAAGGGTTTAGTGTTTGTGTATTCTGTATCTAAAAATGTTGAATTTGTTGATAATTATCGATATCGATCAATATGATTTATATTTTATCGATACACTTTTTTTCTATATCGTCCAGCCCTATGTCCTTTTAACCAATCAGAAATCACTTTAACACAGTGAAGGGTAATCAAATAGTTTCCTAGAAGTTAACGTAAAGTTATAACTGGGTGTGAGAAGGTGTGAGGCCTGTACAAGTTCTCAAGCAGGCTTGAATCGGAGGCAGCTGGACTTTCGCCAGGCTATTTCGTCAGAAGTTGATGCTACGCATGGCTGTTATTAACATGGAGGTTGAGGTTGCAAACTTGCATGGACCATAGATCTAAAAAAAGAGGTTTCAGGAATGTGTTGCTATCAGACCAGTTGTAATTGTTTGGTCAAATGAGTATTGGCGATGTCACGTGCAGTCTGGAGACGTAGAGACAGAAATGCAATTCTTTACACGTTATGAGAATATCCTGGAGGACGCCGACACCAGAAACAGCTGATGGTGAACATTTACCTCACATGACCTAGGTCAGAACTTATTAGGCAAATGTGTTTCCCTCTCCCATTTTGTACATTAACTCTTTTTTTAGCAAAAAAAACAAAAACCAGCTCAAGCGAGCATAAAAACTTTTGGGAGTTTGAGAAATTAATTTACAGTTTTATCGTTTCCATCAATTTTTTTCTAATGCGATACTTCAAAATGCGCATTAAAATACTGATGGAAACACAGCTACTGATGTTGGATGGAGATGTCTAACACCCGTCTTTTGTGTAGTTCTCTATATTGACCCCGCTGAGTTCCACCCGTGTCTTTTTTTGGTTCTGATCTAGACCCGGTTTTTGAAAGTGCTTAAGGCTTTTTACAGTCAGATGTCTCGGGTAACACAGTGTAGAAATCCATGTTAAGGCTGTGCATGTTTATGTGAAGGGTTTCGTGTTTACAGAGCGCGTATGTGGTCTGTGGGCTGAATGACTTCTTTTTTTGGGGGATTAAGATTTACCTTCCACTTAACTTTCCATTAATATCCCAGAATACATCTTTAAATGAGCAGCCAGCTTCTGTCTTCCTCCATCTTTCTCTTAAATATCCAGCTATCCATCTTCTGTGTCTCTTTTTACATTTCTGTCTCTATGTTTTGTACGTCATTATATTTTGAAGGCTGTTTATTCTTGATGTGTATAGTGTTGATTTTTATGTGTAAACGTGCATATTTAACTTTTTTTTATTTGATTTTATTTTGCTGCCTTTATCTTTCTATTGTCTACTTCATCTTTTATTGTGTTATATATTTAGTGTGTTTTATTTTGTTGTGCAGCACTTTGGAATCCTTGTGTTTGTTAAAATTGTGCTGTTTAAATAATGTGGATTGGATTGAAGGCTACCTGCCTTTCTTCCTTTCTACTTCTTGATTGTATGAAAATCTCTTTAAATCTAGATCTGCTAGGGTGAGAATAATTTTGAGCATAACTTTATTCAATTTTAATTTTAGTACATTTGGAGTTTGTTTAATATGATCCATTCATGGGGTCTATGTAGCAATAAAAATGTGTTTTCCAAGAATAAAGCAGCCATCTGTTTTCATTGATGGACTCAGGAAGGTGGATTCTTGTTTCCAGCAGACAGATTTAGGTGATGTGCGACAATCAAAGCAAATGGTATTTTTATACGACATCTGGAAATGACCATAGAGCCGTTTATTTGTTGAGAACGTGTTATATTGAGCATTCATGTTTGTAATAATGTTAACAGAGTTTAAACAGATGTGATCATCCTCATATTTGTTTTAGGTGAACGTTCTGGATATTTTGAACTAATCACGTGAAATCCACAAATGTGTCCTACTGTGAGCTTACTTTAGGAGACTCATTAAAGGCTCCTACATACTTGTTGTACTGGGTGCATACTGTGAGCTCTCAGCAGACATTACCCTTGATAGTTGAGCACACCTAAGCTCCAGTAAGTTGAGCAAAAAGCTAGGTTTATACTCAATGCATGCAACATATGGAGCTAGAACAGTCTCAATATTTACAAATACACATATGTGATTCATACATGCACAGGACAAGATCCCGGTAGATGTAAGAATCAATCGGCCAAGCATATTTTTTTACCGGCCAAAATATAAGTTCTGACTGACTCCTGCTAAATATGTCCACATAATCCCGCTACGTAATTAGCCTGAGCTAAACGCCAGCTACTAGCAAATGGACATGACGTAGTTGTTGTCGTTCTTGCGTCACATGTGCGAGTGTTTGTGTACGTGCGCGTTTGTTGTCATACGAGTTGAAAGCAGAGGAACATAAAGAAGCATCCACCCAAATGATTGAAAAACACGACGTATTTGGTGCAACTCGCCATGTAGCAGCTAGCCCTCTGAAATTTACTCACCAGACGGAAAATGTGCTCACATTTGGCGTCTGGCGAGCGTTAATTTTGGACCCTGTCTCTAACCTTTCATTCATTTCTGTTTAGCTGACATAAACACACCAACTATTCATGATGATTGTTGACAATACTGCACACACGGCCATTTTGGGTGTATGACGTCAACTTTCTCTTCTCCTGTTTACTGTATTTCCCCTAGTGATGTTGAGTGTTGCCCCCTGTGTTTTTGGAGAATACTGTACCTACATCCGCGTCAAGCATAAACAGCGCTTCTTTGGGCTCGGACACAGTCCGCACAGACATGCGCAACAAACCAACGCGCGAGTATAAAGGCCCCTATATACTTGCGCAGACATGAGTCCGTGCATACTCAAGTGGGACTCTGCGCTGACAGGTACCTGCCTAGCTCAATTTTTACGACCGCAGAGTCCCACTATAAACTGAGAAGTCTTCACATTGGACTGTTTTATACGTGACACCAAGCTTGAAACACTGAGCTACCCAAGCAGGCGGTCGTAAGTTCTTATTTTGTAGAATAAATCTGAAAAAGAGAAAAAAGTAGAATTTTGGGAGAAAAGAGTTTTGCTTTTTTTCATGCCATGGCTCTTTCTCTTGACCAGCAGCAACACGTGGGGGAGGGGCAACTCTTCATTATTCTACACTCCTTACAGTGGGAGGAAACTTTACTTTTTCTGGCATCTCATTAAAAGGACTTTAAACCTTTGAAACAATATGATAGAAAATGTTAGCTTTTTAAAAGAAAACGCTGTATACCTTCACAGCAGAAACCAGCCCGTGCCTCATACCACTGTTGATGATGCTCCTGGATGGAGCGACCAGGTTTGACAAACCTCCAATAACGACACAAGATGGTGCTACAAGTTTAGAGCAGCTCCATCTTTGTAACAATGAAAGCCACAGTGAAGTGGTCTTTTTGTTTGCTTCGTCGGAGGCTTGTTTTCTAATACCCGCAGCAGATGGTATATGTTTTCCATGGATGAATCACTGAGCTTTACAATGTCGGCCTACACTGTGTAGGACACCAGTCTTGGCTTGGTGAATGTGTCGGTAAGCTATATACTCATCAGCAGCCTTTTTTTAACCGAGTTTGTTTTCTTTTCCACAGACTTTAGAGGAGCCCCCCTACCTGACGGTAGGGACGGACGTGAGCGCCAAGTACAGAGGGGCTTTCTGTGAAGCCAAGATTAAGACCGCCAAGAGGCTTGTCAAGGCTAAGGTAAGTCATGATTGAGGATGCTCATGTGGGAAACAAAAAAAATAATTATCTGCCTCTGCCGCTGTTGGCCTGGGAACTTGTGTCTTTGTTTGGAGCAGGTACAGTGGAGATAAAACAGCTCAGCTTCACTGTAGATCTGACGCTGTGGGTAGTTGGACACGTTTAAAGCCCTGCTGTAAAGAGCGGGTTTTTGACATGATTAGAACACGCTTATGTTAGATATTAGAGTCTGCCACATTGATACTCTATGATGAGATGCACATTTTAATTACTTCCCTATCTGCTATGCTGGAAAAGGTCCAGCTGTGCTGCTTGTGTGCTCACTGGAGCTCCACCACCTGGTTTATGTTGTTTGTACTGCTCGTATATAGCTGAAAGCGTAATCAAGAGCCCAGCTGTGATCAAAGTCTCGTCCAGCCCACTCAGAGTCCCCCCTCATCCTCAGGTTTCCCTCTTATCAGTTTCTTCTACGCTTTTTGGCAGCTACAGAACAGCTGCCGCCTGTCCGACCCCCCTCCTTTCGCCTATGAAGGCATTTCATGATGCACCTAGTACTGTATTTCGTTCCCCAGTGGGGCAGGAGCGTTTGGATAATGCCATAGAGACCCATCTCCGTTATGCCGGAGTGTGTGGGAGGAACAAAGATTGGATGCTGGCTCTTTCACTGAGTCAGTGCACTGTGGTTTCCCCCCGTAGAGACAAAGGAGTGGTGACATCCTGCTTTTCTGCCACGCTGTCTTAAATCATCAATGACTTGCTGTTTCGGTCTCATTCACAGGATCAAACACCGTGACAAAGCAAACCACAAGATTTTCTTAGTTTAGATAATGTTGGCTAAGAAGAAGAAAGCAGTACAGCCTCGGCTAGTAGATTCATTACCATACTAATTGGCTCAGTGTCAGATTTGTTTTGTGGAAGCTTTAATGAGAGCATGAGCTTTGTTACACAAATGTTGAAACATGGCTATCATGCGGTGGTTGGTTTTGGTTTGAAGATTCTGCTGTAATCAAGTCGTCTTTACCTTATTTACTCACTGTGCTGCATTCATTTTTGTCTGCTTGTGCAGCCAAGTCAATAACTGTAACGCAACTGTTTTTTTTTTTCATGAGACAAAGTGAAAAGATGTCTCGCTCTGTATAACGCAGTCTGTGTTACATGACCTGTAAGAAGGCAATTAGCAATCTTATCAATCTCTGTGAAGAGTCAGCAGCTGTATTGTGAGTGAGGACTAATCCAACGTACTCTACAGTGAAGAGACTTAGACACATTGACAGTGTACATTTGAGACAGGTTTCATTGCAAGTATAAAAACACAAGACAAAAGAGATGTTATTTGTCAGGAATGTAGTGGAAATTTAGAGACTCTCCATGTTGTGTGTTTTAGAAATTCTTCTTCTGGACACGTTTTTGGAAAATTTCCACCCTCTGATTTTGTTTAGGTCTTCTTTTTATGTGTGTATGAAAGGTGGCTGATCACGTTAAGGCCCGCAAAACTCTCCCACCCGCGTCGTAGCAATTAGAGCCAGCTGAAGTGAACGGGGCCGGACAGACCGGCTTGCAGTTCCCCGCAACCGTGTCTGCGTAGCAGCACGCAGCTATGCGACAATTTGACAGGAAATCCATGAGTCAGACGAGACGAGAGACACTTTGGCAAAGTAAAACACATCTCCTTAGGCAAAAAAAAAGACAAAATAAAATCTCCGAACCGCAAGGTAAACGGTACGCATTTTCCGGCCATGTTTGTCCCCATATACGTTCGTCCCAGAAAACACACAGCTCAATAAAAAAACATTTCAATAAACGGTGTACTTACCAATGGTGGCAGCTCAGGAGTACAGAAAACTGGTAAGAAAGTGAAACAGCAATCTTCTTTGAGCTTGTTCGAGAAGCAACCGCAACTTTACGTACATACTCTCGTGTGATTACTCGATCTCACGAGTCCGCTAGTTCGTAGAGGGACCATCTACTCAGCCAGTAGGTTAGGGAAAAATCTGTACGGCTCTGTCTGTCGGAATGGACGCATCCGACGGACAGGTTTGGTGTGTCTCGCTTTTAAGCTGAGGTCTTCTACCACAGGACTGGTAGCATAAGGGTCCTTCGCAATTTCTTTGCTGTTCCTAGGACTGTGGTCTTCTTGAGTTTGATCGCCGATGTGTGTATCGTGTGGGACGGCCACATCGATCACAACAGATGTCCTCTGCTGCTTCTCATTAATTACTATCTCCAGTTGGTTAGCCATTACCATTTTGTTTGCATCTGTAGAACTGATGGTGGCTACCGTCTTAGCATTAGCAGAGCTTTAGCATTAGAAACTGGGATCATGGAGAAACTATTTTACATGCTTATAAGGACTATTCTGACATATTTATGCAGGGTAAGGAGAGGAGATGAAGGGAAAACCCAAATAAAATGGAATAAGCTCCCTTTGCAAGCGTAAAGATACTGTTACCATTCATCAGGTTTCCAAAACACATTTGTAGCATTAGGCTCACTGGCCTATTAGCAACTAAGCAGCACAAACAAAGTAAAACAATGAAATAAACTAAATTTAATTTGTTTTATCCTGAATTAGTTTTCTCTGCCCAGACACAACCTCTTACTGTGATTCTTCTGATGAACATAGGGGGGTTCAGTACATCCAATGGGTCAATGAGTTGCATGGCAGTCGCTCTCGGTCTATGGGTTGGAGTGGGCAAATGCCCGCTACCGGTACATTTCTTCAGGGCACGGTGCTGCGGTTTCAATGCCGTCTTATTCAGGCAGTAGGGAAAAGCCGCTTCATTGATGTAATCAGAGACGCTGTGTCTTCTTGGGGATTCTATTCTCAGCTTCTTTGTGCAGAAGGACAGACAGCAAACATTGGTGGCTAGTTTTATTCTCGGCCAGGGTACGGTCACCTCAACCTTCGACAATGCTTCCTTTTACTCAGCTGCATTTGGTTCAGGCTTCCTACACAGTCTGAAATAGAATTGAACTTGATTTGCTTTCCTCACCTCGTTTTTTTTTTATATATATATATATATATATATATATATATATATATATATATATATATATACACTCACCGGCCACTTTATTAGGTACCCCATGCTAGTAACGGGTTGGACCCCCTTTTGCCTTCAGAACTGCCTCAATTCTTCGTGGCATAGATTCAACAAGGTGCTGGAAGCATTCCTCAGGGAGTTTGGTCCATATTGACATGATGGCATCACACAGTTGCCGCAGATTTGTCGGCTGCACATCCATGATGCGAATCTCCCGTTCCACCACATCCCAAAGATGCTCTATTGGATTGAGATCTGGTGACTGTGGAGGCCATTTGAGTACAGCGAACTCATTGTCATGTTCAAGAAACCAGTCTGAGATGATTCCAGCTTTATGACATGGCGCATTATCCTGCTGAAAGTAGCCATCATGGGTTGGGTACATTGTGGTCATAAAGGGATGGACATGGTCAGCAACAATACTCAGGTAGGCTGTGGCGTTGCAACGATGCTCAATGGGTACCAAGGGGCCCAAAGAGTGCCAAGAAAATATTCCCCACACCATGACACCACCACCACCAGCCTGAACCGTTGATACAAAGCAGGATGGATCCATGCTTTCATGTTGTAGACGCCAAATTCTGACCCTACCATCCGACTGTCGCAGCAGAAATCGAGACTCATCAGACCAGGCAACGTTTTTCCAATCTTCTATTGTCCAATTTCGATGAGCTTGTGCAAATTGTAGCCTCAGTTTCCTATTCTTAGCTGAAAGGAGCGGCACCCGATGTGGTCTTCTGCTGCTGTAGCCCATCTGCCTCAAAGTTCGACGTACTGTGCGTTCAGAGATGCTCTTCTGCCCACCTTGGTTGTAACGGGTGGTTATTTGAGTCACTGTTGCCCTTCTATCAGCTCGAACCAGTCTGGCCATTCTCCTCTGACCTCTGGCATCAACAAGGCATTTCCGCCCACAGAACTGCCGCTCACTGGATGTTTTTTCTTTTTCGGACCATTCTCTGTAAACCCTAGAGATGGTTGTGCGTGAAAATCCCAGTAGATTAGCAGTTTCTGAAATACTCAGACCAGCCCTTCTGGCACCAACAATCATGCCACGTTCAAAGTCACTCAAATCACCTTTCTTCCCCATACTGATGCTCGGTTTGAACTGCAGGAGATTCTCTTGACCATGTCTACATGCCTAAATGCACTGAGTTGCCGCCATTTGATTGGCTGCTTAGAAATTAAGTGTTAACGAGCAGTTGGACAGGTGTACCTAATAAAGTGGCCAGTGAGTGTATATATATATATATATATATATATATATATATATATATATATATATATATATATATATATATATATATATATATATATATATATATGTCCATACTTTTGTCTGTCCATCCATCCTTTCATCGATCCATTGACTAGTTTGTCCGTACGTCCATCAATGTATGTTTAGTATTTAAAGCCTCACCTCGATGAAAATATAAGCAGTGAATTTGTAGTTAACTTTTGTATTTATACATGGGACTGAGAAGTTTGCTAATTTTAGTGAAGAAAGGCGTTAAATGAGGGCATATACATTACCAATCAAAAGTTTGGACGTACATTTGTCATTCAAATAGCTTTTCCTTATTTTCATGACTTTCTGCATTGCAGATACATAGTGAAGACATCAAAACTGTGGTTGAGCGATATGGACCAAAAATAATATCTCTATAGTTTTAGGCTGAATGCTGATATACGATATTTATCTCGATATGTTTTTCTTTTTGGAAAGTAATTTACAAAAAAGCATCTCTGAATCAATGCTTCATCCCAAATGTCTCACAGGCACATTTTTCACAAACAGTTGTAGATAAATATGAGAAACGGCTGAAAAATAACCTACTGGAATACATAAAAGTATAATTATAATGGAACACAGACCATAAATGAACAATATAGTGTCATCTTATATCTCTTTTTAAAAAAAAAAATGATATATTGCCCAGCCCTACTTAAAACAATATAGAATTATGTATCAAACAGAAAACTGTGAAATAACTTAAAACATCTTGTATATTTTAGCTTTCTTTCAATAACTCCCCCTTTGTTTTGATTACTGCTTTGGTCACTCTTGGCTTTCTCTCGATGAGCTTCCCAAGGGATGGGGTTTCCAACTGTTTTGAAGGAGTTGCCAGATTTAGTAATAAAAATAAAGACAAACCACTGAATAAAAAGGTGAGTCCAAATATTTGACTGACAGTGTGTGCGTGTAGGAAATGTGTTATACCAGTCGCTCCTCTGAGTGACTCAATCCAGACAGTGACGGGTGGTAGATGTACATAAGCACAGAGAACATAAAAACACTCTGGTAACTCTTTGCAAACACTTAAAGAAGGTACCGAGTTAAAAAAGTACTGACAAAGACGAACTGTTACATCAGTAGTACATCCGCGGATGTTTCTGAACTAATGTTTTATCAGATACGATTGTTTTTTGTTTTTGTTTTTATCGGGTTCAAATTGCAGCACAGCTCCCTCTGCCGCAACCATCTCACAGTTAGGCGGGTCAGGTGTTATCGATGTTGTCCAGCTGTGGCTTTGGACATCACTAGTCCTCCATCTCTTCGCCTTTAAAGTGAAAAGCATCCTGCTGCTCTCTGTTAAAAGAGGAATTCCTCTATTTTCACCAGGCTAGGATGTCATTATCTGAGTAACTATTGCCTCAGTAAGCGTTTTGTTCATTTCTTTCCCGTCGTATTTTATCCCCCTGCCATTTTAGTACATATTTCTTTCTTTTTTTTCCCCCCTTTATTCTGCCTTCACGGTGAAATTTCGATTGCTTTTTTTCTGCCGCTGGTATATTTGAAGCTGAATTAACTCCTTGTCATTGCCTGAAGCTGTTACCTGCAGGAGTGCTTTCTAATAGCGGCTATTTGACATTTCCTTCACCCCACGCGTGTGTGTCATTGAGTCTGATTTTTATTATGGCAATTATAATGGTACCCTCAAATTAATGTTAGTATTTTACGCGCACATTCTCCCATAAATGACTTAAAAGTGTTCTCAGAAAACAGAAGGGTATAACACACTTGTATTGGTGAGCAAAAAAATGCCGTTGTACGTAGCTCCTGCGTTTCTGGCTGCTGTGAAACTCTTCACACATTCAAGGCATATAAAACACGTAATGGTGAATATAGTGACTTGTAATAGTATTCATACCCCTTAAAAAAATTACATTGCAAATATAATATTCAGTAAATTTTATATGATAGACAAACACAAAGTAGAACCTTATTGTGAAGAGGAAGCCAAAGAGTACGTAGTTTACTTCTTATAAATAAAGCTCTGGTAGTGACGTGCATTTGTATTCAGGCCCTTTTACTCAGATAACCCTAAATAAAATCAACTCTCCTATTATTTGCCTGCAGAAGTCACCTGATTAGTACAGGGCTGGTACAGATTCATGCAAGGAGGTAGAAATGGGTTTAGGAGGGGAGCGGAACTGCCCTGTTTGTGGAGCAGACATCTCCAGCTCATTCACACGTGTCTGTGAAATAAGATGGTCAGGTCTTTAGGTAATTATTCTCATTACCGATTCTCTTTTGCCTCCTGCCTCTCCCAGGTGACCTTTAAACCAGATCTGTCCACAGCTGAGGTCCATGATGAAAACATCAAAGGACCTCTGAAGGTAAGGCTTCAAATATGAAGGAGACTGGTGTATTATCTTACGTTCCTCTTATAATTTACCTTTTCTCTTTTTTGGGCTTCAATCTTTATTATTAAATCCTCTTTTTTTTTTTTTTTTTTTTTACATGAGAAATTATATTTTGTTCTTCAGTTGCTCCTACCCTCCCTCTCCCTTTTCACTGTGCATAAAAACAAACCATAAAAGCATCAGACAGTGGAAATTAGCATTTTAATTTGATCTGTTACTTTAGTTTCTGTGGGTGCAGTGTGATTATCTCACTACACACTGTATTAATAACATGTTATCAGATTTATTATCAGACAATATGATTTGCAGCGCGTTAGTAACAGCTGTGCGTCTGTCACACAGGTGGGTGCTGTTGTTGAAGTAAAGAATCAGGACGGCGTTTACCAAGAGGCCACAATTAACAAGCTGACGGATGCCAGTATTTACACAGTCGGTAAGTCAACGAGGAAGCTGCTTAACCTCCACAACTCTGAGCAAATCTGCATCAGCTAACTTGAAAAAGTAATATTTGTTTAAAGAGAGTGAAAGTAGTGACATTTGCGTTCATAATTTTCCAACCCTGGATAAGTGATAAGAAAACAACAAACAAGTTGTCAGCTAGTAATTACTTGTTTCGTTTTCTTAAAAATTAAAACATATGTAAATTTTTCTCAATTGATTTTTTTAATTACCTCCTTTATCTTTGATTTTCCAAATGACAACCAGACTTGAACACTTTAGCTATCTCTAATTTGGCTATTTTCACAGCTTATTTTGGTCAATTTTACCCTTTAAATCAGGGTTTTAATCTGAACTGAGCATTTTTAGAACTGGGTATAATTTAAAGTGATTCAGATGTTAAAGTATTCAACTTGTTTTTATTTTTCTATTTTAAATAGAATTATGGTGTCAAGATCATAAGCTGTGCTTTAAAGATTTATATTTAGTCTTGATTTTTCCAGCCAAACTGTCCAAACTTTTAAAACTGAGCTCATCTGAGCTAGATTCATATCTAGCGCAGATAAAGCAGAGTCCTTGTGGATTTGTGTAACATAAAGATTTTATTAAAAACTGACTCCAGACCAATTTCAAGTACGTCCTTATTTTACTCTCCCCTTCAGGTAAATTGTAGATGTACGGATTTAACTAAGAGTCATCTTAAAATAAGTCTAAACATATTTTTCTTGTTATAATGTCATATATCTAAGACTTATTTTGATTCATCAAAGTGAGCAGATATTAAAAGATGCAGACCATCGAGGAAATAAAACATTTTGCTCACACTCCCTCATCAATCCTTGCTGCATCTCAATAAATTAAAGTATTTGGTAATTAAAAAAAAAACATAATTCATTTCAGTAATTTGATTAAAAAAAAGTAAAATTTGTATTCTTAACAAACGCATTAAGAGGACTCTGTTGATTTTTATGATGACAGCTTACAGCTAACGAAAAGCCAAAATTCAGTTAAAATTATTTTAATATCTAAATGTTAAGATATAGACATGATTCCTGGTATGAGGAAGACTGCAATGCTGACCTGAGTTGTCCTGCAATTGTCAGCTAAACAGTCTGCCTGGAAAGAGCGCTGTATCCAAGCACATCATTGGAAAGTTTAGTGGAAGGAGAAAGTGCAGCAAAAAAAAGTTCCAAAAGCAACATAACCGCGGTCTAGTGAGGATTGTGAAGCAGACTCCAGAGTCCCAGACTCTGGAGGAACCGCTGGACAACTGTCAAGGTAGTTATGTTCTACTGTGATTTTTTTTTTTTTTTTTTTTTTTTTAGGCCATAATAATTCAATTAAATTTTATTTATATAGCACCAATTCACAGCACATGTCATCTCAAGGCACTTTACAAAGTCAAATTCAATCAAATCCTCCAGACAGATTGGTCAAAAACTTTCCTCTCTAAGGAAACCCAGCAGGTTGCATCAAGTCTTGACAAGCAGCATTCACTCCTCCTGAAAGAGCGTAGAGCCACAGAGACAGTCATCTGCATTGTTGATGGCTTTGCAGCAATCCCTCATACTGAGCATGCATAAAGCGACAGTGGAGAGGAAAACTCCCCATTGACAGGAAGGAAAAACCTCCAGCAGAACCAGGCTCAGTGTGAATGGTCATCTGGGAGTTAGAGAAGATAGAGCAGAGACACAAAAAAAAACACAGAAAAGCACATATGGCTATGAAATTACATTTCTGCCTTAAATATCCTTTTTTTAATTGGTCTCATGCCATAAACTGAAATTTGGCTTTTCATTAGTTGTAAGCAGAATAACCAGAAAGAAAGCATACATTTAAAAAAAGCTAAAATAATATAATGTAATCTATGTAATATATAAAAAATTTCTCTTTTTGAATTGAACTACTAAATATCTAATTAAACTTGAATGTACCATTATTCTTGCTCTTTTTTTTTTTTTACCAAGCTGTCTTGTTTACTGTAAAAATATCATGAAGAGCCAATATTTTAGTGTCCCATCACACCTTTACCATGGAAGTCCAATGAGGAAGACTTTATCCTGCTTTTGTTGACAGGACACTGTGGGTGAAAGCTGGGTTGGATAGTTTTATAGTAGAAGTTTTATATAGCACAATAAAAATGATATATTGTTTTTCTGAGTTTCTATAGTTATATAGGGTATAATACGCCCGGAGAAAGGAATCTGTCAGCCACAAATGTTCATATAGTTTAGCTTTTATCTACGAACCTCAAATATTTGAGAAAAGCTCTAAAGTGCAAGTTTCCTCAAGTTTAGTTTGCTCCTTTATTGAAAATCTATACCCATGAGTACACAGTCGCAGCGTGTGTCTTCTGCTGCTTTGATCAGAGCTTTCTCAGCTTGTTTTTGTCACTGTAAAGCACCCAGAGGGATTCCACGGTGGTGAAAACATCCTCGCCCAGATAAATTATTTTCATTCACCGATGCTCCCTCTTGTAGTTGATTCCACACGTGTCTCTTCTCCAAGACTTCACCGGTGTGCGTTTGAGGGACGGAGAGCCCTCCCCAGCAGCTGAAAGCGGAGTTGTTTTCATTACGAGGGCGTCTTGATGACGGGATGAGAATGTATTTGTGTCCAGCCGTGTTGATGGACTCCTGTCCTACATGCAGCGGCCTAACGGCTTCGTGTCGTCTTTGCAGTTTTTGACGACGGTGACGAGAAGACGCTGAGGCGTTCCTCTCTCTGCCTGAAAGGAGCGCGCCACTTTGCAGAAAGCGAGGCAAGTAGCGTGCTGGCCTTCAGTGTAATAGCTTGCTTTATTGGGAAAGAAAGCTTCACAGATGAAGCCATCCACATTTAAACTAAACATTACTTCTTAAAGATGGATAAATGTTTTCTCTATTGCAGAGTAAATATATTTTAACTAATAAAATCCAGTGAAAATATTTCATCTTTTGTCACTGTACCCTTTTTGGGATTCTGATTGGTTGAAGACGCAGCTGAGGCTCTTTGTTTTGGTTCGTTTCACTGCAGACACTCGACAGACTCCCTCTCACCAACCCTGAGCACTTTGGCACACCGGTCATTGGCAAGAAGGGCAACCGCGGCCGGCGATCAAACCCTATGTGAGTATTGGCCTTTGTCTGACTGCTGCAGTGCCTTGGAAAGGTATTCAGAGAAAACCTGTGAAGGCAAAGGAAGATGACACCTGTTTTTCCATTATTGTTTTATTTGCAGATAGAAATCTGATAAGGCTTTCATGCATTTTAACTCCTAGAACCAAGTTTTCTGCGGTTTAGGTTATGTCTCTACCAGATTTTCTTGCCTAGTCTTTGTAAAATACATCAAGTTCAGTCAGACTGGATGGAGAGCGTTTGTTAACATCAAGTGTTGCCGCTGATTCTAACTGGATTTACGTAGGTCCGAACTTTGACTGGGCCATGATTATGCTTTAATGTAAATAGGGCTGAAAATGAATGATTAATTTAATGGTCAGTTGATCAGCCAATTAATTTTTTCAATTAGTCAACTAGTCACGGTTATTTTTGTGGTATGATCTCCATCATCACTTCAGTTTCCTATATAAAAATTTATCTCACTTGTTCTAGTCTGCACACCTTTGCCTTTTGTTGCCACAATCTTTTATTTTTTACCTTTTTTATAAATGATCATCCATAAAATATTACTTTTAACTTTAACTGACTTAATTTATTGTTAATATTCTATCAAAGTATATTTTTTACTTTTAAACATCAGAAAAGATCCAAATATATTTAAAAACAGTCTTTCAACCTACAACCTTTTAACATTGGTTAATGCTTTTAAAGATGTTAAACTATAGTGTAAAAAGGGAGCATATTAACGTGTTTGCACTCAGGCTTGTCCTCTTTAATAAGACAATATTTCCAATCCCAGCATCAACATTAAAGAAGATTAGAGTGAATAGAGTGAATTATTCATTTGCAAACATCCTCTCCGTCGCCCCAGTTAGACATTAAATTTAAATAAAACGATCCCGCTATGTAGCTTCACATTCATCTCAGTGATAAATTAAACACTGAAATAGTATAACCGTTAGCTATTGTCTTGACTAAATTATAACTTTGTTGAACTTCCACTCAGGAGCTGAGGAGTTTAGCACAGCGAGAACGGACATAACGCAAAGCAGACGTGGAGTGCTTCAATAATGAAGCTGTATCTTCGTAAACCAAACAGATATTTCAGCTTTACACAACCACATTCTCGCCTAAAATCATTCTAATAGTCATTTTCTATCAAAGAACGTGTGATTTATAAAACTTTGATCACTTTTTTGCTCTATGCTTTTGTCTATGTTACCTCTTTGAGCTGTGGTCATGTGATAGGATCATGTGATAGGGTCGTTTGATAGGGTCGTGTGATAGGGTCATGTGATGGGGTCATGTGATGGGGTCGTGTGATGGGGTCGTGTGATAGGGGTGCTCTTTGCTCACTGGGCAATGGACGCTGTACTGGCCTCTGCAGCCGCCTTAGTGACCTGCATGTGATTTAAACTAAGTGAAATATTGAGAGGCACAGAAACTTCGACGCATGAAAGTCGACATCTTTTCCTAATTGACGTTTTCCATTACGCCGACTAATCGTTGCGGCCCTAGATGTAAGCTATTGTGTGTTTAGATTTGTTTTCCTACTGGAAGGGGAACCTCCGCTACCAGTCTCAGGTCTTTTGCAGAGTTTTTTTCTGAGATTGTACTGAATTTAGCTCCATCTATTTTCCCATCAACTCCCCCATCCCCAGCTTCCCTGTTGGACAAAAGCATCCCCGCAGCATGATGCTGCCACTACCATCTTTCGCGTTAGGGATGTGGCGTTCAGCACGGTTTGCATTGCTGGGTTTGTGCCAAACATAGTGTTTTGCATTTTCCCCAACAGTTGCTTTCGTCTTGCCACTTTCCCTTAAACGGCAGATTTGTTGAAAGCCCGACAAAGACGGCGTTCATCAGATGTGTGTGACGCTGGGCCCATACTCCTCCTCCACTAACAGGCGTACCTACCTTTGTGGACAGATTTGAAATGAAAGACTTGCTCTCATCTCAGTCCCTTCATACAACGTTTCTGAGGCCTGACGGTGGGAGGAGAGCCAGCTCACCTCCTCCAGCTCCTCCATCATTAAGGCTTATGTCTGTTTAGTGATTCAGCTGAATCTGTTTTTATTTTTCTTTCCTCTAACTCAAATGTTCTAGCAAGTTTTCTTCTTATTTGGCTGTAAAAACCCCATGATGTTTGTGCGCTCCTGGAAAATGGCACACGTTTCGTTTGGGAATGGGGACTGCTCAGTGTTTATTTGGATATAATCGCATCTCCTCCCTTATAAAGTGGACACTTGACTACATAATCGTATTCTCCTTTGTAATTGCACCCACAGAAAAGCCAATATTAACCTAAACAGTGATGCCCTATTGATTTAGAATGGGCCCCAGCTGCACATTAGCACCCTCTGTTATCCCTCTGCTCACCAAAGAAGTTTTACATCATGAATTACAAAGGTTGACTCCACCGTATAGGCCGACGTGACTGGAAACAAATACAGTAGCAGCAAAAATGGCTGTGGCATATAACCCACAGAGTGCTGAGGTACCGCTCTAAATCACCGCCTGCAACAGCTGTCAGTTAATGTTGAATTGTGTTTCCTAAATAAATGGTAGTCTCTCTTTCATTAAGTCATTAAAGTGCTTTGTTTATGACTTTGAGTCACAGCTTGTTGTTATTGTTGCAGCAGCAGCAGCCTGACTGATTTACTGCGCGCTCGTCGTGCCAGACGCCGTGTTTATATGTACACAGAGCGGTGCACAGAGCCGGCCTAGTGAGGCATAAAAAGAGGACAGAGGATCTGTTTGCCTGCTGGTGCGGCTCGCATGATCACTCAGAGACATGCCTGTCTGTACGTCTGCTGGCTGCAGGACGGAGAATGGGGAAGACGAGGAGAGCGAGCCTCTGAGCGTCAACACACTGATCCTAATGAGTGGGCTCATCAGCAGAGTCTTGTGTTTCACTCTGCTGCACGGTGATAAGAGCAGAAAAATGGAGCCGGTTTGTTGTACCCCAGACTGTTCATGTTTTATTGCTGAAGATGTAGCTAAATAAAGACATGGTTGCTTTGGGGGAAATTAGCTCTTTTTTTTTTCCTTTTTCTGGAAAGAGGCCGGGACAAGTTACTCGTTTTCTCTCTTTTTTTATTATTGATAATTCTCATTCAGTTTAAATGTTATTTTGCAGAGCATGTTTGTATTACATAAATGCTAAAGCCTGCTATGCAACAGCTCTGGTGCCCTTTTAACTTCTTTTCACAGTAAATCTACAGCCAGAAACTTAAATATAGTTTACTGGGATTTTTATGTGGTAGACCAACACAAATTAGTGCATTACTGTGCAGAAGAACTTTTCACATATGAATATCTGTGCGGGGCTACGCAGTGTAGTGTTGGTAGCGCTGTTGTTTTGCAGCAAGAAGGTCCTGGGTTCAATTCCTGGCCTGGGGTCTTTCTGCATGGAGTCTGCATGTTCTCCCTGTGCATGCGTGGGTTCTCTCTGGATACTTCGGCTTCCTCCCACAGTCCATAAACAGGACTGTTAGGCTAGTGGGTCTCTCTCCAAACTGTCCTTAGGTGTGAGTGTGACCCTGCACCGATCAGCAGGTATAGACAATGACTGGATGGAAATCAGAAATGTGTGGTGTGTATTTGTAGGCAGCACCCTTTGCTCTGATAACCTTGACTAAAATCCAGTGCCTTCAGCAGCTGCCTGACTCGTAACTTAAGCCCACCTTTTAGTAATTTAATCTCAGCATTATTATAGCTGGTTGGTGGAGAACATTAGTAAACAAACAGCATCATGGGGAAGAACAAGCTGAGCGCTAGATATCTTCCACAAATCAAAGGAATATGGTAAAAATGTAGATATCCTGACATTTAGGCGTCATGGCTGAGCCAGGAGGGCATTAATCACAGAAGCAGCCATTTTGTTGTGTTGATCTGTCATGTGCTTCGCAAATCTGGCCTTTATGCAGGAGTGGCAAAAAAAAAAGTCATAAACGTTCCTCGGTGCAGTTCACCAAAAGTTATTTATGGAAAAGCGTTTGGGAGACGGTGCTCTTGGCAGATGAGACCCTCTTGGTATAGACGCTAAATCTAATACAGCACACCACCCCGAACCATCATGTTTCAGCATCCATACAGGGAAAGGCGGCGGTGGCAGCATCGTGCTGTGGGGATGGCTTTCTGCGGCAGGGATGGGGAATCTGGCAGGAGTTGATGGGGAAAGTAGATGGAGCTAAGTCCAATAAGAAAACCTGTTAGAAGCTGCAAAAGACTAGGGTGAAGGGTCCGCCTTCCAACAGAACAGTGACGTTAAACATACGTCCGGCTACAATAGGATGGCTTATATGTTTTAGAACGGCCTAGTCAAAGCCCAGACCTCAATCTACCTGAGAATGTTTGGCAAGACTGGAAAAGTAACGATCACAGATGTTCTCCAGCCAATCTAACTGAGCTGGAGCTGGAGCTGGTGGAGACGTCCCCTAAAAACACTCACAGCAACAAAATATTGACTCAGAGGGACTAAATCAGACTTCTCAGACTGTAATTTGTGAAGAATATGCATCATCTTCCTCCCTCTTCGCACATTGTTTGCATCACGCATCACATTCAATCCCGATATAGAACATTAAACTTCCTGCTTATGTGACTTAAGTGTGAAAATATTTTTGTAATCATATGTGAGCATGCTCAGCAATAACTGGGATTGTGATTTGAGACTAACCAGTTCAGATGGAGGAGCAGGGCTGGGTGCCGTCTAAGAGATAAGAACAGCTGCTGTCAGAGATTTTGAGCAAATTGTCCTTTCCTGCCACAGTCAGGAGGAGGAGGCGTCCTCCTCGTCCAGCGAAGAAGAGGAGAGTGACCAGCGGCAGAATGAAGACCTGTTTGGCAAAGTGGTCTGCGTGGAGGGAGCAGCCGCCGGCGACAAAAAGAAGACCACGTGGTACCCCGCTCTGGTGAGTCTGTGCTTTTCTCCCCCAGCTGCTCCGGGCCGCATCGTAGCGGGCCGCCAGAGACCGCCGCTGCCGACCTAACACCACAGCCTTACATAACACGCCGACACCCAGCAGGATGAAATGATTGCTTTAGAGTTCAGCTGCCTTGAATTGCAGCAACGCGCGTGTTTGTGCAATTAGAGAGCTAATTTCCTCGAGCAGGGGAAGCGTTTCCACACGGTTTCTTTAGGAACTAGATCTTATCTGAGTGGCGGTGCGGCACAATCAGGTCAGTTGTTGTCAGTTCGTGTCTGGGATCCATTTATAAACTCTCTGTTAGCACACACTGATGTGGTGACTGCTCTCCCTGGTTCAAGCGCTAGCAGGAGAAGCGAGAGAGTGGCAGAGGGTGGGGAAAGCTGTCCTTTTAACCATGCTCAGCCCCGCCTCCTGGGTTTGTTGTTCTTGGCTCGTTTCTGGCTGAGCTCCACGCTGCCTCCTTGTGACCGAATAGAGAAGAACGTTACACAGTGGCTTATCACTGTTTACGCTGTTACCTTGGGCCAGAGGGATGCTGCCAGATGTGCCGTGCGACAGACGAGGGTTTGTCCCCGACTTGTCTAGTAAACGGAGGAAAGGTCACGGGTGCATACGTGAGCCAAGTGCTTCCCCTTCACAGCTGCAACATGCGAGTCGCTGCGTTAAGGTCAAAGTTTTCACCCTGCAAGCATGTTTGTGCTACAGCGTCCAGGAGGAAGTGGACAGAGAGCGAGTAGAAAGCATAATAGCAGGGCTGCCTCCTCTCAACGTTTTTGCTTCTCAGCTCCTTCCTGCAGCGACGCATGCTGCTGTAAGCTGCTTACTCCTACCACAACACTTATCTCCCCTTCTTGTGTATTTGTACTTTCACGGAGGACATATTTGTCCATGCCATCTGGAAAAACTGATTTAGACTCGAAGCACCTCCGCTCCTTCTCCTCCTCGTTATCACATCTGACTTTGTGTATTTTTCCTCTGTTTCTTGGCATCACAAGGTTATCTCCCCTGACTGCCACGAAGACATGACCGTGAAGAAGGACAACGTCTTCGTCCGCTCTTTCAAGGATGGAAAATTGTGAGTCTCTGACGATAAACCTTCACCTTCTTTTGCATGAATTACCAGAAAGTATTCACACCCCTTGAGCTTGTTCACGTTAACAGCAAACTTAGATGTGTTTTTATTTGACAGACCAGCACAAAGTAGAGAATAATTATGAAGTGGGACAAATAAAAATCATAAAGGTGTAACGTGCATCCCCAGCCTTCTGCTGCAGCTACAGCTGCAAGTCTGTTGGGTTATGTCTCCACCTGCTTTATGCATCTAGAGGACTGGATTTAGTGCTGAAGACAAATGCAGGCCACACTTTTCAGATTTTTATTCATAAAAAGATTTCAAAGTCATGCATTCATCCGCTTCCTTCCACATGACAACGATTTTCTCCTCCTTGCTCATCAATCACATAAAATCTCAATGAAATCTATTGAAGTTGTAAAATGAATGCTGAAAAATACGGCGGGCATTAAAGGGCCCAGTCCCTTTACAGGTTTTCTTACAGCATCCATCTTTCCATCAAGCTAAAGACGATTATTCCCAAAAGAACGATGCTACCTCCACAATGTTTCGTACCTTAGCTGATGTGTTCAGGATTCCTATTTTAGTCTGAAAAAGTAAATTTCCAAGTCAGGATACGTGTAGAAAAAGGGATAAATGAGAAATATTTCAGACTCAGACTAGTAAACGCTGTGGTCCTCCCTATGAGTTTATTCCTTTGATGTCCTGGTTTGTAAGGTAGTTGCAGGGGGGGGGGGACTGGAAAAATGACCAATTTTGAGGGGTTATTTAAAAATATATATTGATGGCAATGTTGAATTCACTTAGAGTAAAATAGACAGTTAAGCTTAAAACAATTACACTTTTAAAGTGGAAGTTTTGTGATTTAAAGAAGATTGCAGTCTATTTTATTATGTTTTACTGCAGTTGGTTTTTCTTTGTTCAACTGTCATAAAGGCTGGGGGGGGGGGGGGTGAAAACTTTCTTTTAAGTCACAGGAGGGCGAACCAAGAAAAGTTTGGGAACCACTGTGCTAGTCCAAGCGCTGTGAGTTACTGCTAAGGTGACATATTGCAGCTTCCCTGCTGCCTCCATCCATGCTGGAGCCCCCCAGCCACATGTTGACTGTGGTACAGAGAGAAAGAAGTCGTGTCAGGTGTTTGCACTCAACCAAAGCTTTATTGTTGCCGTCTGCGTACGCGGCTACAGACCAACGCCTACATTCAGCCGGTGTTTGTCGTCCCTTCCCAACGTTGCTTGAATTGGACTGTTAACAGGACTGCCTTGATCTGTTCTTTAATAGATATCCTCCAAGAGTCATCAGAACGACCCTTAATCTGCATTTGCAGCACAGGAAGTCTTATCGCTTGTGTTGTGGCTGGTAGGTTGGTGAAGGGCGATGAGGGTGATAAGATGGGGGATGATAAATGAGACAAGAACTGGCAGTCAGATGCTTCTCCAAGCAAACCAGCCTATCATAATTAAACATGTTGTATCATCTTTCCTCGCTGATTTCACTTGTTTAAGTCATCGCTGTGTATTTCGAGTGGCTGTCAGCGTAAGAAGACGGATAAATCTATATTACTGCTAATGAGATTTTCAGGATTATTGCCCTGCAGGCCTAAATCTGAAATATTGCTGGAAAAAAAACATTGATCCAATCATGGCTACTTATGCATGATAAAAAGCGTCTTATTTATTTATATGTCTTCTGTTTTGGATATTAAAATTCGACTGTAAACGTTCAGCACGAGTACGCGATTTAACCGGATCACGCATGGATCAAGTGGTGTGCCTGAAATAGCACGGATGGAAGACAGCTTGCACAGATACTGATGGAGCCTGTGGGATGATTGCTGCTGACTTATCCATTGATTTTTCATCTCCGAGGTTGACACTGGTGGTTCAGGGCTAAATGTCTTTTCAGTAGTAGTTTATCTTGACATGTGCCACTACATGCTTCATAAAACAGGTGTGTAACGGCAGAACAGGGTACACGTCAGACCTGGGCAGCCGATCCCAGAACCACACGTCTCCTCCAGCAGTTCACTGAAAACGGTGGTAAGAGATGGAAGTGCCTCCAGACGCTACTGCAAGTCTGAACTGAAACTGCGGTCAAGAGCTACACTAAGAAAACGTTTTTGGAGGCGTTGACTTTATGGAGCGTTTCTGGGCATGTTTGGTTAGCGCTGCAGGCGTTTTTTAATTCAGCTGAAGAGCTCCAAAAAAGCCTAACCTGCTCTTAAACTAGATTCCTGTGGTTGTGTTTGCTGTGTGGTTTGCTTTTAAATCCTTGCTGCAATGCTTGGTTATTTACTCAGTGTAATGTTGCAAATGACTATTAGTCAAAAAAGGTTTTTTGGTTGGATTAATTTCCACTGTGCTGTGCCTTGCAAAAGTATTCAAAACTCTTTAAGATGTTCAACTTTTGTCACGTTAGAGCCACAATCTTTAATGCATTTTAGTCGTTAGCCTTTCAACCATCTACCCATCAACCTTGACGCTGTCTACATGCCATGTAGTTGTTTTGGGGGAATACCAGGAAAAATCCTTAAATGTAAATATGTGAAGTTTGCCGAACTGGGACTTCAACGATTGCTGCTTTTGTGAGATTAAACTAAAACTGACCCTCGTGTGCACTGTTAAGTACGGTGGAGGATATGTGATGCTGTGGGCCATTTTCCCTTCTAAAAGTCCTGGAGACTCTTATCTGAATCTGTGGCGTTAAGGACTCTTTAAAATACCGGGACATTTTAAGTAAAAGTTTCATGTTCTCATCCTTTTGAAAGCCCCACTCTCAGGTTTCTGGCAGACGATTGCCGGTCCAAAACGTTTGTCCAAACCAGCACAGAAATTATTCACCAGACACGCGATCAAAAATAAGGGAGCATAATGGTGAGATTGTGCAAAGTCAAGGAACCATTCATTGTCCTCCAGACTTGTGAAGCGTCAGGGTGCTTTCATTTTTATTTTATACAATAGATTGTGAAGTGGAAGAAAAATACAAATAAAAAATAAAATCTGAAAAGTGTTGCTTTAATTTGAAGGGATGGGCATTTATCGTATTGATTATGTTGTTGTGATAATGAAATTCATCACGGCAACGATAAATTCCCCTTAACGGTGTTTAAAACCCCCAGAAAATGTATGTTATCGTCAAAATAAATGACCCAATATTTGTTCCATGAGCGTCAATGCATTGAAAAATATGATAAAGTCAAGTTACTGTGTGCAGTTTGGTGATTAATTCACACTTCTGTCTGTACGCGCTGCCCTGAAGAAACCTATTTCAGAACTTTTTTTTTTTTTAAGAGCTGCATTTGTTTTTGTTGAGCAGTAACTGCTCTGACATGCCGTCACAAACAAAGTTGCCAAGAAAAAAAAGACCTGAAAAGAAGCTGTGAATAGTTTTTATTGCCACTTATGGTGTTATCATTATAAGTACTGCTAATTTTCCATGAGATTTTTAGTCCATGTCGCCCCTGAGTCGACTTTAAGACTTGCGTGGTGTGTCTCTACCGTCCCGTTTTTTTTCCACGACGTTTTCTACAGAATCTGCCCATCAGCCTCCTTGAGAAATATACCCCATCCCGCAGCAATCCTGCTGCCACTACTATGTTTCACAACAGGGATGGTGTGTTCAGCTTCAATATCCAGTGTTGGTTTTCCACCAGAAATAATGTGGCATCCAGTCCAGATCAGAGCACCTTGTTTCCACATGCTAGGTGTGTCTGGCAGCTTTAGGACGCCTCTCTTCCTTATGATCTAGCGTCTGGATCCGCTCAGCTGCTTACAGTCTCCACAGTAAACAGTGTCTCTTGTTTACCAGCCAAGCCTTTAGCTTCTTGCGTCTTTCAAGCTCCACTGATCCATCTAGCTGCCAAATCGGCTGCACTTTGCCCAGATGCTGTGGTGATGTAGTCACCAGTCTGACTGCTTAAACATCGAGGTTTCCCCTTCCCCTTCTCTTCCTACACTCCTCCTAATGTGTCTTAACGCACCTTGTTATTATTGTTGTCGTGTTTTGCAGCTACATGGTACTCCGGAAGGACGTCAGCGAGATGAGCTACGAGATTCCTCCAAAAGCCGATGCAGGGCTCAAACCAGGTGACGCTCTTAAAAAGGGATCTGACTGTGGTGGTGCATATTACGTTCCCAGATCCAGACGTCTTGTGGGCTGCCTCTGTGTGTTGGCACACTTGGCACAGGGGGAAAGAAAACACTCTGAGTGGGTTGCACGGGTGCAGGTTTAAGAAAGAAAGGCTTTGTTTTTGTTCTGGGAAAAGGCAGAGATTGAAAGCTCCTGCCGCTGTCGAATCTATTTTTATTTGAAGTCCTCACTGTGGTTTTCAAGCAGTCTCCCTGTTGTTGTTGTTCATTTTTTTTCTTTCTGCTGCGCCGATGTTACTCTCTTTAGTAATTACAGCCAGGAAACGGCTTAGCATTATCTCAGCCGAGCTTTTCACAGGTGGTTGACTCACAACTGTGATATTTTTCCACTATACAAAGCCTGAAACGAGCATCTGCCGAGGTAGTGAGGCCCGCCTGCGACACGGTGGCCCCCGCTGCTCCAAGTCGCTGCGCTGCGGACGTTGATATATTTTTATCTCTAGATTCAAATTTAGAATTTTAAAGCTGCTGCATGTTTAAGTAACTCTTGTTTTGTTTGTTTCTGACAGCGCTGGACGCAGCGTTGGAGTTCCTGCAGAAACAGGTTGTTCCCAGTTCCTGGAAGACAGAAGTGAAAGAGGAGAGCTCCAGCAGTGAGGAGGAAGACGACGATGAGGAAGACGAGCAGGAAGAAGACGCCAGCGGGGAAGAGGAGGAGGTTAGAGGCGGCACCGTGAGCCATCTCTGCATCCTCCAAGAGAAGAGGATCCTCATCTGCTCTCTTTGTTTCCTGTCTGCAGGAGGAGGTGGAGCCTTTCCCAGAGGAGAGGGAGAACTTCCTGCAGCAGCTCTACAAGTTCATGGAGGACAGAGGTGAGCGCTGGACGGATGAAATAAGCATTTGCAGGGTTTATTTAAACGCTTTTCACCTAGTGTTGCAACGCTTCAACCTGCTAAAACGTTTCATATCTGCAGGAACCCCCATCAACAAGCGGCCTGTTCTTGGCTACAGGAACCTGAACCTCTTCAAGCTCTACAGGCTGGTTCACAAACTGGGTGGCTTTGACAACGTGAGCATCCCTTTAACTGTGACTCCCCCATGCAACAGTTAAGCCCCGTTTCTGTGACTGATTAGTCTTGCGGTCGTCTTTGAACAGATTGAAAGTGGCTCCGTCTGGAAGCAGGTCTACCAGGATCTGGGCATCCCTGTGCTCAACTCAGCTGCTGGCTACAACGTCAAGTGTGCTTACCGCAAGTATGTAAAGACGCTGCCTTCACTGTGCTGAAAACGTTTAAAGGGCCTATATCATGCAAAATCAACTTCTTTCAGCTTTTAACTGTGTCATGGTGCTATTCCTCCGTCAAAATCATGCCCAGACATTACCCGTCCCCTCCAGGAAGTACCTCCCTTGACCACCGGCCCTGCCCAGTAAGCAACACGCTCCACAAGCGGTGATGTGAGGCAGAGCATGATCATTTCTGCTCAAAGTTGAGACGAAGTGGCTCTTTTAGCGCCTAATCTGCACAACAACAGCAACTACTCTTTTTTTTTTTTTATAACATGCTGCACCGACCCCACAGGAGGAGAGGCGGCGTCACCTTGTTTTAGAGTGATCAAAGTGTGCAGGAACTCTTCTGGTTTCCCATGGGTATAAATCTAACATGACACTCTTATGTTTAAGTGAACCAAACGTGTGTTATTGGCTACACATAAATAGCTGCTGACCAAAATTTACCCAGATACACAGTCAGATGGACAAATCAAAGGTTTGAACAGTGGAAACTGCGGCAAACACGGCTAGACAAGGAAATAACTTTATCTTACCGCCACGCACTCTAAGCAGGATGGTGTATGAGGTGAAAAAAACAATCGAGGTTCACTGTCAGCTCAACAGGTTCATAAAACAACTATTAGATTGTGTCCTGATGCCAGTTGGCTTTTTTGTAGTCCTTCTCCACTATGTGCCTTTATCAGAGGAGACTAAGGTTGGAAAAATACTCCAGGTGGGTTTTGACGTGGGGGGAAAAAACAGATCAATATGTGAAAAAGCACCTCAGGGCCGCTGGTGAGCATGTTGGAGGATGTGTGATGCTGTGGCCCTGCCACCCATCTGAAAGTTGTTTAACAATAAGTTATAATGACACCTAGTGTTTTAAATTGGAACAACACGCAAAACAAGGTTGTTTTGGCAACCCTGGGAAGTCTCATCTGATTGGCTGAGGAACCAGGAAGTGAACACACGCTACACACTGAGCCGAAGTTCTGCTCCGTACCTCTAGGTTTGAAAGGAGAAAAGCTTGACAAAGACATTGTTGATGGAGCGGTAGAGCTGGACGATATAGAAAAAAAGCATATCGATTAAAAAAAAATGCATATTGGTCGATATCGATAATTATCAAAAAGATTTAAAACCTGGCTCTTATGATATTGCTAAATGACTTACTTTTAATAAAGAACACACAAACACTAAATTTCAATTAAATCCTTATTTAACCAATATTTTTACCCATAACTGATTTTTTAAAGAAAAATAACTTAACTTAAGAGACCTGGGTGATGTTATTAAATACTGACAAAGAATAAACTAAAGTGACCAGTAAAATTACCAAAATAAATCTAACAAATAAATAAATAAATAGAATAGCCTATTTAGGTGGGAATAGTACACTAGTTACTTCTCAGGTTTCATAATTGAGAAGCTGATGCAGGGGTGAGGTCCGAGGTTGTGGCGTGGGAAGACACAGATTGCAGCTCATTTTGCACTGATTCCTGGCACTCGTTGCTCAATTTAGGGAGCGCTGTTGGAGAAAAACTTGCGGCCCGGACCTTTATATCGCGTATCAAGAGTGGCAGGTAGTTGTTTGAAGCCAGGTTTTTCAACTGCAGACAACAGCGGCATATCCATCACTATGAAGCACGTTACTGCATGCGTGATGTCCTTATGCCGCTTGGACGCTTTGTCATTTTATCACAAAGAAGGGAGCCCAGTTTAGCTGCTATACCTGCTTTGTTTTGGAAGAAGTTCCATAAAATTCCATCCCTTATAAAAACCTCTCTGTTTGCTCCAGCCTTAAAAAAGGGTTTAGGAGAAGACTTAAGCGCTTGTTGGCAATGGATGGTTGTGTAAAGTATTAACTCGCTGAATAAAATGTTTTTACATTAACGTTTGGAGTTCTCCTACTTTTTTCAACGAGAGATTCTTTCTGATGCATTTATGAGGAATGTTTCATCTTGCAGGTATCTGTACGGATTTGAGGAATACTGCACCTCCACTGCCATCACGTTCAAGATGGACCTGCCTTTGAAGCCGGGTCCCAAGAGGGAGGTGAAGCCTGAGGAGGAGGCGGGGAGAGCAGCTCCCACCACCTCCGTCTCAGAAGAGCAGGAAACCCGGTTGGACGAAGCGCTTTGCATTCCGCCATCTGTTCACTGCAAGGTACTTTTTCTGTAGGAAAGCACGGTTTAAAACGTTCTTCCTCTGATACTGTTGGATTTTAAACGAAACCCCTGCCCACACGTACAGGAAGAAAAAAACGACTTAACCCAAATCAAGGCAGAGTCTGAACCGTCCAAGGCAGAGGGACCGGACAGCCGACAGAACGACAATGACGACGACGATGAAGAAGAGGAAGAAGAAGAAGGTTCTTCGAAGGCAGACGCCGATGAGGGCTCATCCACATCTCGCCTCGGAGGCGAGAACGTGAAAATGGAGCTGGATGACGGGCAGGAGAGCAAGGATAACTCTGGGTAAGTGCTCTGAGAGGGCCTCTCCTTACTCCACAGAGTTTAAAACGAGTATCTTCATAACGCAAAACCAGCCTCACCCAAAGAATGTTAAAGTTTGTTGTCAGCCATTCTCTTTTCTTTGTCTACGCTGCAAGTCTGTTAGCAAATGAGGAGCAGTGATCCTTGTGCCCTTAACGACACTAATACCCACAATCCTCCTCTACCTGTCTAACCAAAGAGAGCGCAGAGCTCTCCTCGACCTAAGCTCTTGCCCACTGCCCTCTGTGCTATTATTATTTTGGTTGCTTGGTCGGGATCAGCTGCCAGAGGCCTCTTAGGGCGCCTCGCTGCTACCTTCCACCTGTCCTATCACGCTGTGCTCTCTCTGTCTCTCTGTGTGAGATTGCTTCACCGTGGCAGAGCCTCACCCACTCGGTGCGCACAACATGGCTGTGCGCTCCGCCAGCTCTCTCTCTCTCACTCACTCACTCACTCACTCACTCACTCACTCACTCACTCACTCACACTCTCTCTCTCTCTCTCTCTCTCACACACTCTCTCTCTCACACACTCTCTCTCTCTCTCTCACTCTCTCTCACACACTCTCTCTCTCTCACTCTCTCTCTCTCTCTCTCTCACTGGCTCTCCTCCCCTGCCTTTTCTCTTGCCTTTTTTTTAATTTATTTTTTTGGCTTTTGCTCCTCAGCTCTGGTTAAATGTTCCATGTGTATGAGTGTCATCAATGAGACATTAACCCTTTCAGCGCTTTATATGCAGTGACCTGTAGCAGAGCGAGAACTTTCTAGCTCAGCTGGATGTTGGCTTGGCTTTTATTCCCTGGTTTGCCCTCCTGAGTAGAATCTGCGTTGATGTGAAGGTGGAGAGATTATTGCTTGTGACTTCCTGTCTTTAGAGGCTCTTTAGTGTCCTCCTCTCTGTAGTTAATGTGGCCTGTGCTGTGTCAAGATCACAGACTGTTTTGGTAGCTCGGAGTCACTCTGTGGAGAACCCAGAGGCTGATCTGGTCTTCGCTGACGGTGTCTTGTCTCTTTGAAGGGTCCGGCGTGTCGCCTGTGCTGTGTGAGGATCACGTGTTAAATCCAGCAACAGATCGGGCGATTATTTATGTGGTGGAAAAGAAGTCTATGCAGAGTATAGCAAAACTTGGAGACTTATTGTGAAGTAGACGGAAAAAGACACATGGTTACATTTTTATTTAGTTTCTTAAAATCTGGAAAGTGTGGCATGCATTTGTATTCAGCCCTCTCTATTCTAATGGCCCTATGCTGCAAGCAGCTGCCTTCCATTAGCTACGTTTACATGGACAAAAGTAATCAGAATAAAAATGTGTCATGTAAACCAGCCTTTTGGAAAATGATGATCGGATTAAGATCAATCTGAATGAAGTTGTAATCCGAATCAGAGGGGTGGTTTATGCTGATTGATAATCTGATCAACGTGCATATAAACGCTTGTCAGGCTCAAGTTATTCCGAATATAGCAAACTTACCCGAGTGCGAATGTGCGCCGACGTAAACGTGACGTATTTCTGTGTTGGTGAGTGGCAAAGATATGTCGGGAAGCAAAGCTGTCGGGGCTCCTGATACAACCTTTCTGTTCAAAACATTAAAAAAAACTCAAAATTATTATGTATTCGGTGTTACGGTGGCTCAGTGCAAAATGACCATAAATTTCCATTCTGGGGAGGGTATGAAATAATAATCCGAGCTTCAACAACTCAGTGAGCACGGTTAAATTTATTATGAAAATGGAAAGTATGGCACAACTGCACACCGACCGAGACGTGGCCAATCACCTGGGCAAGAAGCCACGGAGAGACCCACGGTAACTCTGGAGGAGCTGCAGAGATGCACAGCTCATGTGGGAGAATCTGTCCACAGCGCCGCAGATAGATCTGTGCTTTACAAATCTGGTCTTCATGAAACAGCGGCACAAAGAAAGCCATGATTGAAAGAAAGTCTTGTTTAGAGTTTCCCACAAGCCAACACAGCAAATGTGGCAGAAGGCGCTCTGCTAAGATGAGAAAAATGTTGACCTGACATAAAATGCGAAGTGTGGGAGGAAACCTAACGATGCATATGACCCTGAACACACCGTCCCCGCCACATAGCATTGTCATGCTGAGAAAGGCTCTTCTTTAACCGGGATAGGGAAACTGGTCAGTCGGTGAGGAGAGGAAAAGCTAAAAACAGGATAATTATGGAAGAAAACGTCTCGAGGCTCCAGCAGACCTTAGACTGGGGCAGATGTTCACCTTTCTGCAGGGCAGCGACCCTAAACATACACCCAGAGCTTTAGATAAAGGCAGATTTATGTGTGGAAATGGCCCGTTCAAAATCCACACATGAACCCAATCAAGAATCTATGGTAAAAGTTGAAAATGGCTTATTATCTGACGCTATCCATCTAATTCTTCTGAGTTTAAGCTACTTTGAAAAGAAGAATGAGCAGAAATGTGAGGTTTTAGACATGTAAAGCTTCTAGATTCATAACCCAAAAAGACTTGCAGCTGTGCCCGCATCCAAAGGTGGCACTACAAAGCGTCAAGAGGGCTGAACACAAATTGAGGCCACATTTTTTCATTGATTCCTATTCTCTAAAAACAATGCAACATTTTCCTTCCACTGCCCAGAAATGGCTACTTTGTGTCGGTCGGTCACATAAACTCCTGATCAATACGTTGAGGTTTGCTGTTGTAATGTGAGAAAATGTGTAAAAGTTCAGGGGGCATACTTCTGCAAGGCAATGTAGACGTAAGATAGCACCTTAACACTAGAACCGCCAGCAGGGGGATGGTACCAAACACCATGGAAGAGGGGTAGTGTCTCAGAGAGGCTACATGATCTTTAACTGTGGGAAAAACTATTTTACATTAAAAGGTACAGCCTATAATATCAACAAAAAAATTACATAAACATTACAGAATAATAGTTTTTCCTATTTGAAATGTTGTGTTTAAGTATTCAGATCAAATCATAAGCTCCACGCCTTTCTTTTATGCTTTTAGTGATTTAGCCAAAAGTGGAAAAACACACCAGTCTAAACAGGAAAATGAAGGATTTGAGCTCATATTTTTGCTGCCATTTTTTTTTATTTTTTTTATGAATGCAAAACCCTCAGCAGCTTCTGCACAACATATTGCTGGACAGGTGCCCAAAGGGATGCTGTTTACACACGGCCTGTAGTTTTTGGTAGTTTTTGGAAATAAACTTTGCTGGAATATTTCTGCTGCAGGTTTTCAAGGTCATGTTAGTCTAGTCGTGTGATATTGACTATTGATCTCATCCTCCTCAGATTCCTTTATGCACGACATCGAGATTTTCCTCACATCTGAGACCTGCAGCAGTTCCACAACACATTTAAATCAACTTTTCAAGTATAAATCCAACTATATTTTACAGCTTAATGCAATTTATTTAGGTCCTTATAACTTTAATTGTGTATTTAATTGTGTCTGTTGTGTATATTCAGACCTGTGAAGCTAATAAACACCGATTCGGTGGGTTCTATTTAGGAGCATCTGGGCAAAGAGGACTGAATACAAATGCACGACAAATTTTTGTTTATTCATGGTTATTTTGGTGTTGAATATTTGCGTTGGTTGTTAGTACTACGGCCTCGTTTCTGCAGCAACAGATGAACAACAACAGGACAGCTAAATGCAGCCTTTTGTATTGTTTCTATTGGGTAAAAATCACTTCCTGGATATGTGGTCCCAATTCTAAGAATTAAATTTGTCACGAAGTTTTGATATTTGAGAAGATGTTTCAGGAAGACATGATGAAACTAGAGAAAAAATCATGAAACATGAACCGTGGAGGGATTGCTTTTAAGAGAGTTGCAGGAAGTATAAAGTGTCCCTGTGGCTGTTCTAGTATTGAAGCTGTACTGACTTTTTGCTGTTTAAGCTGTCAGCCTGTTGTAGAGAGCTGCTTCTTTTGCATTCTTCGTGGATTTTCACTTTTAACATGCAGTTATATTTTTGTGTTTTTTTTTTTTTTTTATCAGCGTTGAAAGTACAGCACTAAAATAGCAGCTCCCCCCCCCCCCCCTTGATCATTTGTTTGTGTGCCAACAGAGAAATCAAACACCTAATGAGTAGGCGTGCAAAATCTGAGTTTATTCCAGCCGGCACCCGTGCTTCCCTTTCTGGGTGTTAAAAGACTTCATGGTGTTCTGAGCCGAGAGCTGCAGGAGAACCGTGTTGTAGCCTCGGACCCCGGTGCTCCCGTCAGTGCTACAGACCTGCTTTAAGTTGCTGCTGAGCTGCCCTGCAGAGCTGCGTTTTTTGCTGTCCTAACTGTCCCTTTGCATCTAAAACCCTGACTGCACTGCCAGACTGGCCTCCAGCTTTGTTTCCCACTAGCTCCTCCTTGTGGCTGCTTTGTTCCCTCCCTCACATTGTGTGTATGTGTGTGAATGAGAGTCTCGAGTGTTTCATGTTTGGGTGTAGGGTTAGTTCAAAGTTGTGTGTTGTTGTTTTTTTTTGTTTTGTTTTTTTTTAATCCCCCCCTTATCATTGAGTTTTGTCATTAAAAGAATGTTTTACTTGCTGAAACACATAATGTACTGTTCCCGGTCCTGGGTTACTATTAATGATGTAGTTGTTTATCCTGCAGCTTTGCCTCAGGTTACATTGGGCTGGAGTTAAAGCGGGTCATAAACAGGAAGTTAATGTTTTTTTCTAGATGAAGGCCATGTGCAGTAATGGGACAAGGCAGGCAAGGGTGGAGCTGATTAAACAGGCTTCTTTGCAGCAGGCAGTAGGCTGGGTGGATGGGTGTGAGGGTGGGTCTTTGTTGTCCTAGACATAGAAGAGTAAACGCCACGTTAGTGCCCGGGTCATATGCTGACGTTGACGCCATCTTGTGAGTGGCACGCTTGTTGAGACTGAGGCAGACAGTTCTGCTGTACGGGTTTCCGGTCCAGCGACGTCCATGTGGGGTCCGTAGTGATAGTGTGAGGCGTGAGACCCGCGGGATACGGGATCTGGTGTGTCATCAGTGGCAGAAATACCAAAGATCGCCGAAGGCGGTGGAAAAAGAGGAGTCAGAAAATTGTTGGTCGACCACAGTCGATATTGTCATTCTAATATTCAGTCATACTTTTGGGATTAATAATAATAATAATATTAGGAAATAATGGTAATAAGTGCGAGCCGCCAGATTTGACAAAGACTAGGCGCCGAAACGTTTTCAAAAAGACTGAGCGCAAGTCCCGTTGCCTCCAATTTAAAAGCCTGTTTGCTGTTCAGATGACCCTAATAGCTAATGGTAATACGCATATTATATTTATTATGCACATAACAGTGACAACAATAGTAGTAATTAAATGAAACCATTTAATTGTGTTTGTCAGATGTCGTTCCAAACTTTAATAATAAAACTAACACTTTTATTATTACTGTGATTATCTAAATGATTGACATCTGAAAAAGGAGGTCAAACTCTTGGACATTTAGCCGTGAAGTCGTTTTTTGACATCATAAAAGAGCTTTCAGCTTAATTGAATGCAGTCGTTTTGGATATAAAGGTAAATTCGTATTTATCTACCTGATATTAAGAGGTTTCCAAGGAGCCTTGCATCGTTTCCTGAGGTGAGCTTGCCACTCGCAATATGGCGGACACACTGGCGTCTGGTTCCGATGGGCGTTGAGGCCGATCTGGCTCTCCTATGTCTCTGCCTGTGGTGTGGAATGGGGGCAGCCTAGGGCCAGGAAGTGCTGAACTGTTTTTCTTGCAGGGATGACAGCAGTCAGGAGGGGGAGGAAGGGGAGGAGTTTGAGTGTTACCCCCCGGGGATGAAGGTGCAGGTGAGGTATGGGCGAGGCCGCACTCTGAAGACGTACGAGGCCACTGTGAAAGAGGCAGACGTGGAGGGGGGAGAGGTGCTCTACCTGGTGCACTACTGTGGCTGGAACGTCAGGTAAGACAGGACCTGGGGAGAAATCACCTCTGTACACCCTGAAACAAAAACTACTCAGCAAATTTTATTCAAGAGCTTGTAATTCAGGTCAGGGGATCACCGCTACTTGGGTATCCCTGCAGGAGCAACAGCTTTATCCTTCATCCCTTAGACGGTGCTCTGATTCTGGAGAAAACTGGGCCATCTAGTGGCACAAGCAGAACTGAGCACTTTGGTTGCATCCTGGCTCAGTTTTGACTCAATCCTTCGTCTTTCTATCCCCCCAGATGTCTGTCTTTCTAACAAAAAAAAACAAAACAAAAAACTACAGACAGGCTGATTTTTAGCCAATCAGAGTTCTCGAAGTGATCCAACCAGTGCTTCTGGTGTTAAATGATCTGTAAAATCCCATAAGTTACCCTTTGGATCTCTTGAATGGCCAAACAAAGTGCTGCTACACTCACCTCTACCTCTCAACCCTCTCCCCCCCTCCCCAGCGAGTTAGGGTCAATGCAGGAGCGTTAGGGCTACCATGACCCAGAAGTCAACCGGTGCAATCAGCATTTCATCGTCACAGTGTTGTAGTGTGGTCCTCCAGCACTCTTTTCTCAGACAGTGGGATGTTCTCTGCATCGTCTCTGTTGTGTGTGATGTCGTAAAACGTTTCATTCTCCACCCATACGACCCCAAGTAGCTCCCCTTGGTACCTTTTTTTTTTTTGTTTTGCTTTTGGAACAATAATTTGTGTGGTGGCTGGTGTGTTTCTTTCCTCATTGTAAAAGGTTTGTGTGTTGTTGTTTTTTTGTTGTTTTTTCCCCCCCCCCCACATGTTTCCTTTGGGTTCTCTCCGTTTGCTGTTGAAGCTTGATTGTGTCACAGCAACATGTTGGTCGGGCGGGTGTCTGTGTGGTGGCCGGTGTCCGGGTGCCTGTGGGCTCTGCGTCGGACGACCTGAACCCTAAACCTGTCTTGTCTCTTGTTACCGAATTCCTTCAGATATGATGAGTGGATCAAAGCCGACAAGATCGTGCGCCCAGCGAATAAGAACGTCCCCAAAATAAAGCACCGCAAAAAAATAAAGGTACGCCGGTGGGGGAGCGGTCACGGTTTCGGCGCGAGCCGGGGTCCGGTTATGACAGAGGAATGAAACGCTGACTGTGTTTGAACCCCGACAGAACAAAGGCGAGAGGGACAGGCTGGAGAGGCTCGGCGACAGAGAGGTCCTCGGCCCGAACCGGCTCCCGCGCTCCAAATGCGGCCTGAGTCAGGACGTCTTTTCCAAAATGAGCGAGGGGGAGGACAAAGGGGCTCAGCAGTCTCCCGTCAAGTCGATAGAAATCACATCTATCCTCAACGGATTGCAAGGTAGCAACACTCGAAACGCAGCGCTGCTCAGAAGTTCACATTCATTCATCGTCAGCTGGAGCGTCCTGAGCGTTTTGGGCCTTTAGTGACACGTTCAAGCCGTGCTTTTGCTGTTGCCTTGCACCAAGAAGGTCCTGGGTTTGAATCCCAGCGTATCTGGACTCTCTAAATTGCCCTTAAGAGTGAATCTGCATAAGTTTTTTTCTTCTGTCCTGTGTCAGTGCGTCGCCCGGTTATAGACTGGTGACCCGTCCTGGTTGTCCCCTTTCCTATTTATTTTTTATTCACTTATCAAAACTTAAGTTTTGTTCAACACTAAGCTCGTAAGTAAAAAGGTAATTTCCCAGATATCTGTAGCCTCTAGATCCTTTATAATTCTCAGCTTTAATTGGACCAGATGTTCTCAACTCTTGGTTCAGCTTAGATGTCAAACAGAACATTACAATGCCTTTTTCCCCCCTCAACATAAAACTGTTATTTAAAAAAAATCAGCATTTAATCATCCAGTCCAGATGTATGTTAGTATTTTAAGATTTCAACTGATCTGATGCTTTTCCAGGTTAATCTGTGAATTTGGAAAATTCTGGATGTCTGGAAAAGTAGGACATGTCAAAATTGAAAGTTTGTAGGAACCCTGGGTGAAGTAAATGAATTTAAATAAGTTGTTTTCTGGGCACGGACCGTTTTTTTTACAGGGTTTAAGTTGGAGACGTTCCAGTTTGGGATCGTTATCCTGTCGAAACTCCCAGTTGTGTCAACAAACTTTATTGATCGAAAAGGGAAACTAAATGTTGTGGCACCTCTGAGGCTGTTGGCAGGAAGCATCTCCTGTAGCGGTCAGTGTTCCAGCGGGCCTGAAGAACCTCTGACTGAAGAGGAGGTCCAGGGATGTCTGTGATGTTCTTAGAGGATCCACAGATGGCCGTCTCTATCACCTTGTTGGACTTTTTATCATAGCTTTTCTTAGCTTTAAGTTTGACCCCTCTAAACATATTTCATGCTATTGTGGCTAAACGGCCTTAATCTTGGGGTTAAACTGCAAAATCTTAGGGTTAGAAGTGCTTAAAGCCGGGGTTTTTTTTTTTTTTGGATCAGGGGCTTCTTCGTTGGTCGGCACCTTCTCAATCAACCATTATATCAGGTTTAAGACATAAACTCCCTTCTTCCTGGTTATTCTAGCTGCATGTCTTTAATCAGCGGAGGGGACAGTTTGGCTCAGACGGCTGAAACTTGGGACACAATTGGGTTTTAAAAAAGCTAAACCAGGCTAACGTTAACTACATGGAAAGGCCCCGATCTCAACCCTGTCGGAAACTCATGGGCGGTGCTTAAATCTGGGTCTGAGCCAGAATTACCAACACTGCCAAAAAGATATCCAGGTAGAATTGTGGCAGAAGCTTGTTGATATCTGCAAAGATTGAGCAACTTGCCAAGAAACATTTATTAAAGCGGGGACAAATGTTCCCACAAGCCACACTTGTTAGCTGTATATTCATCCCCCCCCCCCCCCAGTTCTAATAAATCGTTGCAAGCCCAGAATAATTGACACTCACGGCATGACTCCTGATGACGATGAGTGTGTGGGAACCTCTGACCGGGACGGTGAACTTCTCTCGCCTCGTGATGTGTTGCTGAAGATAACCGCCGTTTGCACCTTGCAGCCTCCGAGATGTCCACAGACGAGAGCGAGCGCGAGGACGAGGAGCCCGAGCGCCACGAGGACGACCAACCCAGCGGCAGCGCCCGGCGAGGTCCGACGGAGCCGCCCCAAGCGTCTGAGCGCTGGGAGAGCGGCGTCCCCCCTGAAGGGTCCAAAGTGTCCTCTGTCTCAGGGAAGGTGCTGGACGCGGTCAGCGCAGAAAGCCCAGACGTCGGGAAGCGCAGAGGCCAGCCCGAGTCGGAGAGAGAGGTGGGCACCAGGAAGAGGAAGTCTGACAGCGCTGCGGAGAGGACCACAAAGGGTCAATCCAAAGTCAAGACCCGGAACACCAGGAGTGCTGACTGGTTACCGAGCGGCTCTCCTCGGAAGCTGGAGGAGCGAGGGGCCGGTCCTGGAGGGGAGAGGGGGGCTTTGTCCAGCAGCAGCTCAGAGGACGAGAGTGCCGCGGTGGCAGAGATGCCGGCTGAGGAGAACGAGCGAAGCCGCACGAAACCCAAAGGCCCGCCTTCCAAGAAGTACAACGGGATGAAGGAGAAGAGCAAAGCTGGACGGCAGGCCGGCTTCTGGGAGGTTCCTGAGAAGAGGGCCAAGGGGTCTGGGAACGCCGAGGAAAAGGCCGCGATCCGGCCCAAAGGACAAAAGGACGTGTGGTCCAGCATCCAGGCCCAGTGGCCAAAGAAGACCCTCAAAGAGCTGTTCTCCGACTCGGACACGGAAGCGGCCAACTCTCCTCCACCTCCCGTGCCGCCGTGTCTGGATGAGTCCAGAGCGGACGAGGAGGCGGGACCTGAGGACGACGGCTCGGAGGAGCAGATGGAGAACAACAAGCTGCAGGAGTTTCCCAGCAGCGGAAGCAACTCCGTGCTCAACACCCCTCCTACAACGCCCGAGTCTCCCTCAGGAGGAGCAAGCACAGTGGAGGACTCCAGTCAAGCTCAGCCTCCGTCTCCGCCGCCGTCCCTGCCCCCCGCTTTACCCTCAGAGCCGGTTTCTGACGTTTTGCCCCCCGATCCAATACAGGAGGAAGCGGCGGGCGGACGCAGCGAGACGGACAGCAGCACCGTGGAGGTGGAGAGCCTGGGCGGGGAGCTGCAGGAGCTCCCCCAGGACGACGGGGCCGGTTCCCCCTCGAAGGTCTACGACGTCAGTCTGTCGTGTAACAGCAGCGTAAGTTGAGCAGCAGCTTCAGCCAGTGACAGCGAGCAGCAGGCCACAGTGCAGTGCTACGAAGGCCACCCTAGGTGCACCCTGGAGCTACTAGACCTCCTTATGTAACTACTGAGAGCAGTAAAAGCTGATTATTTAAGCTTGATCTGTTGAGGAAGCTGAGTGTCATTTAGGTTCTCAGTTTGTAGCATCTGAGAGGCAGAAGGAGGCAGAAGGGACTTGCAGCCAGCTGGAGTCTCGAAGAAACACAAGCCTTCGCGTAAAAGCCTCGGTGTGCCTCCCAAGAAACACAGGAAAACAGGTGAGAGCTCAGCAACAAGCCATCGGGAAAAGTCTGCACTTAGATTTAAACACGTTCCAGGTCTGCAGACGGATGGGGACATAAAACAGAGTATGGACAAACAACTTCACTCCCTGTTAGAGGACGTTGATGCTGTTTTAGAAGACGGAGGCCATCTTGTCTTTTTGCTTCTCGTTTTAGGAAAAGCTTTTAGGTTACTGACAGTTATTCACGTGTTCATCACCCCATAGGGCAGGCCAACTGTTTCTCCCCCACCCATCTGTTTATTCCATCCATCCATCCATCCAACCATTCATCCATCCATGTATGCATCCATCCATCCTTCCATCCATGCATGCATGCATCCATCCATCCATCTATGCATACATGCATTAATCCATCTGTTCATTCATTCATCTGTTCATCCATCCATCATCTATGCATCCCTCTATATGCATCCATCCATCCATCCATGCATACATGCATTAATCCATCCATCCATCCATGCATACATGCATTAATCCATCCATCCATCTGTCCATCCATCATATGCCTTCCTGTTTGGGGTGTTTTGCAGGTACCAAATATAAGGCCTGCCCACTGTAGAAATATTGGCTGTAAACTTTTTTTTAATGTTTATACATTAAAAAATGTCCCTTAAATTGTCTGAGAATTCTGTAAATTTGTGTTTGTAAAACTGTAACAGGTGTAGATGAACTGTAGGTTGAATTTATAACATCGTGCAAAACTACAACTCTTCTTTTAAATGATCTAAACTTGTTTTTCTTTCACACACCCCTCAGCTAACAGCAGTGACAGCGAGGACCAGTCTGTCGTCGAGGCCACGACCAAGTCGGCTGCCTGTAAGAACAGCGCATCAGACCTGAAGGCCGCCGCGTCGCTCAAGTATCACGGCCGATCTCCCCCCTCCAGCCATAAGTACCACAAGCAGGGGGACACAGACCATCACAGGGACAGCCATGGAAGATCGCCCCGCGTGTACAAATGGAGTTTCCAGATGTGTAAGTCCCCCCCCCAGCCCCGCTTTCAGTATTGAAACAAATCTGAATGTTTTTTTATTTGAAATAAATGAATAAAATTAAGTTGTTTTTTTATTCTGGCTTCCTACAATCACAACATAAATATATTTTAGTGCAAAAAGCTGTGGAAAGAAAAAAAAAAAAAATCATTACTCCTAAGCCATCTAGTGAAAGCTCAGTCAGATTGGATGGAGAGCCTCAGTCAGCATCTGCTTTCAAGTCGGGCCACGGATTCTCATGGGATTTAGATCCGGACTTTGACTAGGCCGTTCATTGTAGCTCTGCAGCTGCACTTTTCAGATTTCTATCTGTGTACCATTTTCCTTCCATTCCCCCAACTAACCGCCACTGTGTCGTCCCTGTTGTCGACAGTTTTGCACGGCTTTGTACTTTGGGCTGCAGGTCTCCAACCTGTCTGTGTTTGCTTCCACTCAGCTGATCTGGAAAAGATGAGCAGCCTGGAGAGGATTTCCTTTCTTCAGGAGAAACTGCAAGACATCCGGAACCACTACCTCTCCCTTAAGTCGGAGGTGGCCTCCATTGACAGGAGACGAAAGCGCATGAAGAAGAAGGAAAGGGAAAGTAAGTCAGTTCTCTGCATCACGTTGCTGGACCAAAATATCAAAAAAAGCACTTAAAATAAGCCCTTTTTTTTCCCCCTTTGTACCTGAAGGCACCGTGGCAGCTTCCTCCTCCTCCTCCTCCTCTTCCTCACCATCCTCGAGCTCGCTAACAGCAGCGGTCATGCTGACGCTCGCCGACCCTCCAGTGCCGTCTTCGTCCTCCTCGTCTCAGAACTCCGGGGTGTCCGTGGAGTGCAGGTGACAGGACGAAGCCGCAGCAGCTAGCAGCCACCGCACCAAGCACTTAACCAGCACCCCGAGGTCGCCGGCCCCTTTCCTTTTCAGCAGGACGGCGAGACGAACCTGAGCGGTCCGTCGCCGCTGCTGGGGCACAAAAGCCAGACAAGAAACAAGCACTATTTTCTACTGACAACTGTTTCCTCGGCAAGCTATTCGCACTTAAGTGCACTTTTAGGAAGATTGTGTTTAGGGGAGGGGAGACGAAATTAATCCTAAACAAAAAAAAAAAAAAAAAAAAGATCATGTAGATTTTACGTTTGCGCTTTCTTTCGAGTTATTTTTTACAAGCAATAACGGTTTCCATTTGATCGAGTTGGTATGCGATCCTATCCAGTGGCGTGCCCTCAGAGCTCGGCGCTCGCCCCGTTACGGGCGCGCTCCTTCGGAGGAACTCTGGCGAAGCGAGAAGTCGTACCGCGAAGCGCTCCGACGTCGCTCCTCTCACCTACAGGCGTGTAGCCCTGTGGAAGGAAGTGGATTTGGTTTCAGCCCATCTCCTCTGATAACCCCAGTGGACGCAGATGGAATGATGCTGCAGTGCCTTTTGTTCGTCTGGAGAAAGGACGGTCCGTTTTCTGCAGGAGACTGCAGGCTGTGAGCGAGCGGGCGGCGAAGGGCTTCGTCTGACGGATAACGATGAATGCTTTCCGTGTATTTAAGAATCTACTACTGAATACTCATCCATCTTGGGTATTACTGTTGAGTGTGGCAGTATAAAATGTGCAGTGATGAAACTGGTGAATGATCACATCATAAGTTGTTTTTTGTTGTTGTTGTTTTTAAGCCTGTCTGCTTTAACTCGTCACGTTTTCCTCGGTCCATTAAACCTCCGGCCTGCCCTCCTTCACTGAAGACACGATGTCTGTAACTGGATCAAACTAACTGCAGCTGCATCCCAATACATTAGAAAATAAGCAAAATCTTAATTTATGTCAGTAATTCATAAAAAGCTAAACTCTTATTCGGATTCATTGCAGTCAGAGTAACAAGCTACAACCGGTAATGGCTACTGATTCAGGCAATCTTTCTCAGAAATTTGACTATTAGGACCAATGAAAAGGATTTTTAGGACAGAAATGTTGTTATCTACCCGATCATGGTGAAGACTGACGGCAGTGGTCCAGCAGAAAGTCAAGTCGATATAAAGAAGTTGGCTGTGTTGTGTCCAAAACAAAATGGAAAGTTTAGTGGGAGGAAAAAAAAATTTGAAAACTGAAGGACTGAATACTTTTTAACCCAGAAAAGTCAAACCGACCTCAACATATGTCCATTTACTGTACCTCATGTGCACTCAGTACCTGGTTGGACTCATTTTACCACAATTACAGCATCAGTGCAGTGTGGCATGGAGGCGATCAGCTGCCGCTCTGCCGAGGTGTAATAGTGACTTTTATTGCTTCTGCAACGCTGGCTTTGGTGTTTCTCGTCTTCCTCTTGATAATACTCATTGGGTTCTCTGAGGTTTAGGGCAGGCTAGTCTGCTGGCTAGACGAGCGCAGTGATACCGTGGTCATTAAAACCAGGTGTCGGTACCTTTTTGAAGTGCGGTCACGTTAAAGGTCTTGTATGACATGGCGCCCCAAATCATCGCTGGCTGTGGAGTCGCCATTCTGGTCTTACAGCAACTATGAGTCTGTGCCTTTTCTCTCACTCGCATACATACAAACTACTGTTTAAATGTTTATAACCTAATGTCTGTACACTGTGAGCAGTGCAACCAAAGCCAGTTTCCTTGTGCACACAATCATGGCCAATAAAGCTGATTCTGATTCTTTTTCCTTCCACTTAACTTTCCAGTAAAATGCTTGAATACAGCACTCGTCCACACTTAGTGAATCTCCCCCAAACACTTGATTGGGCTTTACTTGACAGTGTTGCCAAGGCTGTGTTTATCCCTGTTGCTTGTGCACCTCTTTCTATCACAGTTTTTCCTTCCACACAACTTTCCCTCAATACGTTTAGATGCAGCACTCCGTGAACAGCCAGCGTCTCCGTTAACATCCTCTCGTGGCTCGCCCTCCTTGTGCGGGGGGGGCCAGTGACGGACTCAACACAACACGGCCGTGTTCGTCTGATGAAAATGTTCTAATTTATTGTTCTGCTCGCCAAAATGAGTGAAGATAAACGTTGGAGATGCGTCACTGTGTGTGATGAAACTAAACGATGGGTTTCACCTTTTGACCTGAAATACAGTCATAGATGAACTTTTCAGTGATATTCCAATTTATTGAGATGCACCATGTATTTAGGTACCGCCTGAAGCATTGAAAGGCAAGAATCCTACGTTTGCAGTATTTCCAAAAAAGAAAGTTTTACATCTATTGTTTGTATTTTTGCCACGTTGAGTTTTCTGACTGTCCCCCTGAACAGTAACAACGTGCAGGCCTGTTCTTGTTCTCATCCCTACCAGAACCCTTCCCTGTACTCCGAGCAGAGTAAAGGTAGAGCTATTGTAAATGTGCATTTATATCACAAAGTGACGTTCGTGTGAACACTTCTAACGACATCCCTCTGGTGTTTTCCTTTTGTATAGAGCCCCCCCGCTGTATAATAACCTGAAGTTACATTTTTGTCCAGCACTTGTATGTAACTGTATGCTTTTGTTATACATTTGTATATTGAGAAGTGTTTTGAGTCAAGCTATTTAATATCTTGCACTGTTAATAACATGTACTTTTCTGTACAGACAGTTTTACGGTTTTAAGTGTAGTTTGAGTGTAAATACTGAGGGTTAGAGCATGTTTATTCTTCATGACTTTATTTTTTCCTGGTTTTCCCTTATTTTATGTTCCATTCAGTCCAAATCCTGATAGTTTGTTGTTGTTTTTTTCTAATTTTTTTTTTTATTTCATTTTTTCTGTAGTTTGTACTTACTTTAGTTTTTCTGTTTGATTTTGCTTGTCAGAGAAGAATTATGGTTTCGGATGCGGCTGAACCATTTTCCAGCAAATACACGGCCTGCAGCATCGTAGATCAAGACAAACTAAAGCAGCTTGTCAGAATAAATTTTAAAAAAAGCCTCATGGTATTTATTAGGCTCATCTGATGATGGTCATTGTGTAATTTATTGTAAAAATGTAAGCAAAGCAGATGCCTCTGTTTGAAATAAATGCCATAGTTTGTGAAGTGCCCGTCTTAAGCATCAGTTTGTTTGCACAAAATGTTAAAAACCAAAAACCATGCAGCGTCGCCCGTCTGCTTCACATCTATGGAGGAGTCTGTGTTGCTTCATCACTTAAAATCCAGATAAACACGTTAAAGTTTGCGGTGGCAATGTGGCATAAGGTGGCGCTGTGTTTGCATTTTGCATTTCAAGTCAATAAGTGTCCAAAATAAGGGAGTTTTTCTCTCGACTGTCGCATCATGCATGCTCAGTATGAGGGATTGCTGCAAAGCCATCAACAATGCAGGCGACTGTCCCCTGTGGCTCTACGCTATTTTAGGAGGAGTGAATGCTGCTTGTCAAGACTTGATGCAACCTGCTGGGTTTCCTTAGAGAGGAAAGTTTTTGACCAATCTGTCTGGAGGATTTGATTGAATTTGACTTTGTAAAGTGACATGAGATGATGTGGGTTGTGAAATTTGGCGTTATATAAATAAAGTTTAATTGAAATATAAAATATTAACCGGTAGATGAAGACAATTCTCTCCATTTTGATCACCTGTAACAGTAATCGCATAAGGTGTAGTTTTAAATTGATTTCTCACTAAATCATGTTGACTTATCTAGCGAATGCACAAAGGTGGAAATCTGCTTTCTGTGGGTGTACATCAGTTATAAGTACTTGCGTTAGTTCTTTATAACTACTGTATAATTATACTAGCCAAAATGATCTCAGTGGCAATTTTTTAGTTGCTAATCCATCCTTGAAATAAAAGGCTTTAGTCACAGCACCTTCCTTCTAGCGTCGGTATCATTGTGTATTCAAGAGAAGTACCCACTAAAAAAAAAAGCTATGGATTATTATGCAACAAAACACACCGAGTCTGAGTAGGCTTGTTTCATGTTGATTAGATTTTATAGCAGATCTAATTTCCTGGTGGAACAGGCTACTTTTTCCTTTTAGATGAGCGTAATGAGCTTAAAGAAATGGGTTTTTGAGTGCTAAGTGAATCGTATTAGATATGCCTTCCTGTCAAGAAATACCCCACTTAATTAATCAGCAGGTTTGTGAAGTAATGACTTACATAATTGGATTAAAAAATGTAAATTTTAAATATGGGCTGTCAGTTTACTAAATCCAACAGAGGCTTAGTGCTAACCTGAACAGATTTGGGGTTAATAAACAGAATTACAAGATGGGAAAAACTTTTGAAATACAGGCCTTACCTTTTTAAATAATGATTTCACATAATAGTTATTATGTAATAGTTGTCACATAAAAGCATGGATAAATCCTGTCTTGAATTGCATATATAAGATATCAATAATGGCATTAATCTCATCTAGTTATTTACCTAAAATGAACACTAAGCTTGCAAAAAATGTCCATCACTGTCAAATGATAACCCCAAACTTCACTGTGATTTAATTGGGATTTTATGTGATGCACCAAAGCAAAGCAGTGTTTAATTGTGAAGTGGAAGGAAAGCATTACACCTTTTTGTATTTGTTTATACATAAAAATCTGAAACATGTTGTGTATTTGTATTTTAACTGTTTCAGTCAATACCTTCAAAGCTGCACATCATTTGGAGTGTCTCTTTCAGGTTTGCACATCTATGCACTGAAGATTTTCTCCTATTTTTGTTTGCAAAATAAGTTCAAACTCCGTCAAGATTGGATAAGGAGCACCTGTGAACCTCAATTCTAAAGTCTTGTTACGAATTTTCACTTGGATTCAGGTTTGGACTTTAACTAGGCCATTGTAACACAGCAAGATGCTTTGATTATAGCTCTGGCTGAATGCTCAGGGTCGCTGTCCTGCTAAAAGTCGAATCTTCAAGTTGGTCTCACTTCTTTTCTCGCCTCTTAACAGAAGTTATTTTCGAAGATTTCGCTGTTTTTGGTCCAAATATTCAAATTGATGTTTAGTGATAGAACTATGCCACGCAATATTTTCCATAACGACCAAAACAGTTCAATTTTAATCTTGTGTGACCACAGCAATGTTTCCATGTTTGCTGTGGAATAAAGTGTTTCTAAGCCAGGTATGATTAGACCATTTTGTTTGTTTGTTTCTAAATGTAAATGTATGATTTATTTATTGAAAAAACAAAAACACTAAGATCTGTAATGAGAAAATTAGCAATTGCACACATCCTGGGATTCTTCTCCTTTAGTTATTGCTTAACATTGGCTGCAGCCTTTATGCTGGAGGTTGCGTCACCAGATGGATGCTAACTCACTGTTTTGTCACTTACACATAACACTCAGATTGGTGTGCAGGTTGTAAAAAATAAATGAAGAATTCATATGAGATATTTTAAATGCAGAAAATATGCTACTACCATCAAAATCCCCAAAATAGAGCCCCCTTGTCTAAAAGTAGATTTTCCCAAGCCTATTAAGTTTTCAATATCTTCTGATCTAATTTTTGAAATACATTTTGTATTAGTGTTTTTTATGTCATATTGTGTGTGTGTGTGTGTGTGTGTGTGTGTGTGTGTGTGTGTGTGTGTGTGTGTGTGTGTGTGTGTGTGTGTGTGTGTGTGTTTTATAGGTGTATATGTGAAGATGTCACTTTGTTTTATGTAAGAAACAGATGTGTTTTTACATTTGCACTTTTATTGATGTTTTTGTATTTTGACGCAAAGCACATTGTGTGGCTTTGCGTCACACAAATAAATAAACTGATTTACAATAAGACAGGGATTATAACAAATATAAAAAAGACTATGAACCATCCTTGGAGTGCCAGGGGGTAAAAAGAAGTCTTACAAAGATTTAATAACACATTGTTGAACGATAAATAAGAAGCATGTGGAAATGCTTGGATATTCTGGGAAGATTTGATAGTTTTAAAGTACTTGGGTTTATTCATAAAACTTACTTGGGTTTATTCATAAGATAAATTTAGTCAACTGAATGAGTGCTTCACAATCTTATAAAAACAACTATTCAGTAGTAAAACAGTAATATGTTTAGGTTTTCAACGAATTTTCATCTACATTCTGGAATAAGTCTAAATTTTAAGTGGTTAGGGTTAGGGTCTGGGTAAGTACAGAAAAAACACAACTTTTAAATTTGTATTTATTAATTTTTGTATATGTTCAATCAAATCCACCTATTTTCTGTTTAAAACAATTATAACAAAGCGTTCATAATCCGGAAAAATACATATTTTAACACCAAATTGCACAACTCTCCAGAACGATGTGGAAAAGCTAACAGAGCTATATATTTATGGAGCTAACACGCCGCCATGTTGGAAGGAAACGAGCGGAAATTACGTTTCCTGTCGAAGTGACGTGTTACGTCACGTGCCTTGTGTTTCCTTTCCGCCGCAGTGTGCTAGCAGCTAGCCGCGCTAGTCCCTATGAGTAGTTTTTTAAACATGATGAGCGGCAGGACGAGCGTCATGGTTGCCGGGATGTGTGGGGCCCTGTTCGTCGCTTACTGTATTTATTTCGACCGGAAGAGACGGAGCGACCCCCTGTTTAAAGAAAAGCTCCGGGAACGTAAGTTTTTACCGAGCCTTAAGTTGTGCTAGCATCGTTAGCCTCGTACGGCTAGCCGCAGCTCGCAAGGACACTGCACTAGAAACTTGACATAGATGCCCCCTCCATGGCAATATTCGCCGTACTCGAGATAATTACGAGACGAGGACGTGTTGACGCTGATTTTGTTTCACCGGTGGGGTGGTTTGATTATAAAAAAATCTGCTCTAAATTTAGTCTATAATCTCGTAACCACGTGTTTTTGACCGGGCTCGACCTAAAGACGGGGGTTCTCTCTCCCTCACAGGCAGGAGGAAACTAAAGACGTCGAGCGAGAAGTCCGGCATGGCAAAGGTGAGGCATTTGTGAAGCTTGTGTCGGTTGTGTTTCTCATTTCTTGGCCGTAAATCGACTGATGTGTCGCCGTTTGCACCGAAGCTGCCGGACCTGAAGGACGCCGAAGCCGTTCAGAAGTTCTTCCTGGAAGAAATCCAGCTGGGAGAAGAGCTGCTGTCCCAAGGTAAGCCATTGATCTTCTACCCACGTGGGAGGGGGGAGGGGGGGCACCTTGCATTTATACTTCAGTATACACAGCTATTCAAATCAAATTTAGCCACAATGCACGTTTTCATAATTGCATGACACATGAAATGGCAAAAAAGAAATAAAATTTGACCATGACAGTACAGTATAGATTGAGATCCATGTAGTGAATGAGTCTGAAGAAGCTTGCCGAACATGAATGGGCTGTTGGGTTCTTAATTGAGGAGATTATGGGAGACGTGCATATTTCCGCCTTCCAAACATCCGCCGTCTCCGTCCATCTCTTGCATCCACCAGCAAACCCATCGTCATTAATGCCCTCATCGCTTCTCGGCTGGATCACTGCAGGTTCCTTCTTCGTGTCTTCCTTTAACGCTGAGAAAAGGACACAGCCGCTCGCGTCGTCACTAGGAACCTCTCCTCACTCCTGTCCTTAAACTGCTTCACCGGTTACCCGACAAATATTGCATTGATTCTCCGCCTCGGATAACCTGGCCCCTCCTTCCCTCACCGATCTTGTTGTTACGCTCCCTCCCAAGCTCTTCTACGTCCGTCATGTTCATGTTCATATTCTGTCTAATCTCGTTATTTATGCAACCAGCAGTTGTTGGGGGATTTTTATTAATTGCTCTTAAATGTTTTATTGTTCTTGTATTTACTTCCTGCTCATTGACCTTGAGTGACTTCAAAGGCACCTTCAAATAAAACGTATTACTTGTTACAAGCTTAAACCTTGAGAAAGAGGAGCAGGCGGTCATACAACCATGTGATCTTGGTGGCAGGAGCTTAAACCGACTCCTTGGTGTTTGACCATCAAAAGCTTTGATGTAATTTTTAACGCCACACTGCTTTGTCTTAAGCTTGCGGTCAGAAATCACAGCCAAACTTTGCAAATGTGATTTCATGAGAAGCTCCAGGAGAACCAGATCTACATTAGTAATTCAGCCAGTCCCACTGGGTCCAAAGATTATTTCTAAAGCTGCACAATATGTGCGTAAAATCACAAATGACCGCTTGGATTCAAGCAGCCTGTAATAGAAAATCTTACAAGAGCCGTGATCCTCACACCTGGTGCAGATGTTTGGTGTGTATTGTTGGACCATCATGATGACGGGTATATATGAACGGGGCCAATGTGGCTTAGTTGTTTATCTGTGTTGCACGGTTCAATAATAAATGAGATAATCTGGGTGACCAGTTTATTTTTCCGTTTTGAAAAGCAAACCATAATTGAAAACACTAAGTGGACAATATCATCATACACACAGATCGTTGCTGATTTAGGAGATTCTCACCAAATGCAGCTGATGCTCTCCAGGCTGTACAGGTATGGTTGCTGAGACTAAGTGAGTACAGATCAGAGAAGAAGGTCCCATGAAATTACTATAAATTGAGATTTTTAAGACCTGCGCATGTTTGGACGAGCCCTTCCTCTATAGATCCACAAATGCTCCTAATCAAGGTCAGATAACATTCGGTGACGTAAACACTAAATTAGCAGAAGGCAGATTTCTGAAGCGGAGGAAGGTCAAAGGCTTTAATGCAGGTCAACAAAAGGCTTTTTGATTAAACGACGGATCTAGTGGGAAAACGTGCCTTTTATGACCGGATCCAGTCAGGTGGGCGATAAACAGCATCTTAGAAATCTGCAGCCGTTCTCTGGAAGGTGAATCAGGTTGTCAGAGGATTTTTAAGGCGGGTGGTCTTTAAAGTCTAAATCTTCCGTTTCTTATTGTATTTTGTTGTTGCAATGACATGAGAACCGGTTTTATAATTGTCGTGCTCTTTAATTTGACCCAGGTGAATTTGAGAAAGGCGTCGACCACCTGACCAATGCGATCGCCGTGTGCGGTCAGCCTCAGCAGCTGCTGCAGGTCCTCCAGCAGACGCTGCCGCCCCCCGTCTTCCAGATGCTGCTCACCAAACTGCCCACGATCAGCCAGGTGAGCTTCCTCTTCCTGCGTTTTCTACCTTTTTCATGACTGCAGCCGCTGCAGCGGAGCACCCTTAGAAACCCCCCAGCTGCTTCGGTAGCTTCTGGGACAAGAAGGGGTGCAAGATCAACCTTAGAACCATCCAAAGCTGAGAGCAGGGTCACTGTAGCTCTTAGCTATTTCACCTCTAAGACAGCGTTAATATGGACCTTACCAAGCTCCGCCCACAACTGACTTTAAAAATCTGAAGTCTCACAAACAAAGCCTCGCGGCTATGGAAGTTTCTATGTAAACACGGCGTCTTCCACTTGGACTGATTCTTTGCGGAGTATTCCCGACTCGATTAGTGCGTCGTTTCTGCCTGATTTTGAACAAATATCATCTACAACAATGGACAGAGGAACTAACAAGTTCATGTCAACATTTTTGGATGAGTTAAAGGTATTTGAGCCAAGCGATGCCTCCAAAGTTGTGCACGTCACAGCAAAATGCTTTCGGTCGATGAGGAAAACGGCAGACGCTCACACCCTCAGCATTAATATAGATGTGGACAAGATAACTGATGCCTATTGTTCTTGCAAGGCTGGGTACGTTGTGCATTCATCGTTTTGTCTGTTACTTTTGAAATCAGTGGATAATTCCTGTGGTTTGTTGGCAAATGTTTGTGTGGCTAGCCTGATACGTTGTACTTGGTGCTAGAGTGGCTAACACGAGGAACAGTTTCGTCCAAAGCCTTTTCTGCTAAAATAAAATATTTAGTGTATGTCAGATACAGTACACGTTGGACACTTTCCGATGCTCTTTTTCGTGCGCGCCTAGCTGTATGCACTCGCGCTCCGTCAGCTGGTGTCGGATAAGGATGGGACGCTGTTGGCCCATCCCCGCCGACAAAATGCTAATAAATAAATAAATAAAAAGCAATAAGTATTATTGCTTTGCTTTAAGTATTAAAGCAAAGCAATAATACTTACACCAGCACACACTCCCTTGTTCTTGTTAAACCTACGAAGGTTGAGCTGCTCATGTGGTCGTGCACAAGCTTTGATCCAACCCCGGCATTCTGCTCCTGATTTTGGAAATCTGTGAATTTTCCGACCACAAATACGATCAGGATATCTGACATCACCAGTACAGATACCCCACTGGCAATGGAGAACCATTATTTTTCGATTGTTGATTCGAAAACTTTATGCCGGTATGCTAGTACAGTAGTAATCTAGCACTACATTAGCTTGTGTTTGTGAGACTTCTTCGCACGTTGTAGCCACTCTATGACGTAGAATGGGCATCAGCCAATGAAAAGCGGCCCCTCTGGTAAGGTCCATTGTTAATACCCGCTGGTTAATCAGGTTTACCCAGCAGCTTAATGTGATAATTATTGATTTTTTCCTCTTTTTGTTTGTTTGTAGCGAATCATCAGCTCCCAGGCTTTATCAGAGGACGACGTCGAATGAACGGATGACGTCGAGTGGGAGACAGGAAACTGCTTTTACTTCTCCTTAAAAGGGTTTAACAGTGATGAGCATTGTTGAATATTAGGGACTGTTGTGATTTATCAGCCCAAATATGGCAAACTTTGTTATATTCTGGAGTTAAAAGGAACTCTAAAGTTCGTCTCACCTCACTCTCATCAGATTTTGTGTTTTCTTGTCATTTTGTTTGTTTTCCTCAATGTGTTGTTGTTTTTTTTCTTGGAACATCATGGCAATAGTAATATATGAAATTAACAATAGACTGTATGTTGCTGTGAGTATGACATTAAATTTGTCTACGGAAAAGAAAAAAAACGTGTTTAAGTTCTGTGGAAAATGAATTTGCATTGTTGGTTTAATGTTATTTTTTATATTCTAGTCTGTCACCTATTTGTGTAAAACTCCATAATAAAACATTAAAACATGCTGAGTTTCTCACTTTAGTGGCTCTTAAAATTACGAGGCCACAACAGATTATTTTAAACTGTTTTGTTTTTTTCCACCTATAATGAGAGACAGTCAGGAAACAAAGCTGATCTGGTGGAGGGGAACATTTTTATATGGAACAGCTGCAGTAACCATGTGGCTCAGGTTTGCACAGCCTCAACTAGTCCTGGGTTGAAACATCTTTTGATTCGGCCTTCTTGAGTTCACACGGTCAGTTGTAGTGAATCTGATTAAGGTTTTCTGGATATTTGCTGTAGTTTGCAGAGGTGACTAGAGAAGGGTGCAAAAAAATGTACACTATCGGAAACCGTGGTGCAGTGAAGGCAATCCTGACAAAAGTTTTCCAAAACTGGTTAAAAAGACGAGACAAACCCTGCAGGTTAATATAAGAAAAGGAAAATACTATGGACAAATTATTTTTAAATAAATCCAATGTTTTTATACAGAACTAAAACTAGGTACATTTTTCTTGAAATATGTGTTTGAGCAGGTAAATAAAATAATTGCCAATTTAAGATTTTTGCACTTGAAATAGGAATAACTCATCTTATTTCAAGTGCAGTGTATCTAATCTTATTTTAGGGGTTAAATAATCATTTCATTGGCAGATCATCTTATTTACCTGCTCAAATCAAGGACGGGTACACTGATTTTAAGACAGCATTGCTTATTTTTAGTTCCGATTTTGCAGTGTACATTAATTTATTTTCAATCCACATGTATTACCTCTGATTGCCTGTTGATTATAACATTCTACCCATCAGTATTTTTAACATTTTCACACTCATTCAAAGCTAAAACCGTGGTTATTTTACTTCCTGACTTAAGCTCCAGGTTGAACTGGACCTATGATTCTGAAACTAACGGTTATCTTTAGCAGTCTTTAAAAGTTGAAGGTACTAAAGTTCACAAATCTGTTCCTAGATCTTAAAACAGTTCAGATGTCTGGAAATAGACCTGTACAACATTGTAAACTAGAACCTAGTTTCAACCTTATAGAGTCTGCAGATAATAAGGCGCAGGTGCAAAGGCAATATTTTCTACTCAAATGTCCAGAATGCTATAAAAACGCAGGAAAAAACGGAACGAGCTGCAGGAATGTTGTACTTGTGTGGCAATAGTCTCCTCTTTCCTCCACATGTCTGGAATAAAAAGTGAAAAAGAAGTGGTAGCATCGCCGAAACAAACATTCTGACCTGCCGTGGGAGACGATGGCGTAGTCGATTTCAAAAGAACCCGACTCAGTGAAGCACGGTAGCGGTAGGATCATGCTGCGGGATTACCTTCACTCAGTTTTGACCCAATCCGCTCATGTGTCCGCTGGAGAGGCGACACTGAGTCCGGCATGCACCTGAATACGTCAAATAATTACTCCTCAAAAAGAGAGACGACTGGGCCCAGGTCCAGAACTAGATCCGACAGAAAATCTGAGTTAGCCTGAAGTGGGCAGGAGACGTGATAAGTTTGGAGATCTTTAACACGGTAGAGTGGGCAGACGCAGGGGATGCTGATAGACTTTAACCAGGTTTATTTTGGATCACCTGGTTGTTTTGCAGTACAACTGTGAGGTATATACTATATTTCAAATTAAAGGTGGGAAAAGTTTTGCAAAGGGGGTTCATCGAGGTCACATCCCCATCAGATCCACTCGTGTACCAGCAGATGGCAGCAGCCCTGCACAGCAAAGTCCACCAGCTGCTGTGGGAAGTCAGGGGAACTTAGAGAGGAGTGATGTGCAAGAATCCAGTGTTTTTGATCCTCAAAATAATAAAATGCCTAAGGTGGCAATAAAATATGAGCACGAGGGGGACGTAAATCAAACCCAGGCTTGCTTTTTTTTATTTTGTTCAACATTAATAACATTCAGACACCAGCAGAGTAATGTACAGCTGCTGCGTCCGGGCCAGCACGCGGAAACCTCAGCTCCTGTGAGTCCCCTGACCCACAGCATGTCTTCAGGATGAATGGCTTTATTGTGTGTGCATGAGTGCAAAAGTGGAGCAACCAGTTTAGTGGAAGGGAGTGGGCCTGGTCTGGTTTGGGAGACAAACAGAGGCGTAATTATTTTTATCCCAGTCTGCAGCTGTTATTCCGAGAGAGCTGGCCAGAGGAAACTGGGCCACGAGGTTTGCCAGGAAAAGAGAGCAAAGACAGGGGAGGGGGGGGAGGAAAATAGTTTTTCTACATAAGGAATGAAAAGTGGAACGCCGGCTCAGAAATGTCAAGCGGAGACTAAATGGTGGTCGCTGTTCCATTTTCCATGAACTCATGAGCTGCTGCTGTTGCTGTTAGAGTCATTTGGTGGAGCTGGAGAAGCCCGTCGGGAGGGCCTGCGAGCCTTTTTGGCTTCATGCGTCTGTGCAGGAAGAAAGGGGCTCGTTGTTAAGCTCTCCTTTCTGGAGAAAGACGCAGGAGGTCAATCTGAAACTGGTCTGCTTCTGGCTGTGCTGCCCTTCCACACGGTTCACCACGGGCCTCCTCCCTCCCCCCACCATAAATAAACACTCAGTCCCCTGGCTCTGCGGTTTGTCCCCCTGCAGACTGGCTGAAGGGTCACTGAAGGATACCAGACCTCTGCTGGCAGCTCGAGTCGTTTTCAATAAAAGAAAAAGCAATAAAAAAAATATACAAAAAACAAAAAAAAAAACAGCCGTTGTAGTTCAGGATGACACAGCAAAATCTTGTTTTTGTGCTGCACAGCAGGACCCTTCATGCAAAAGTAAATGTTAAAATAAAACATTCGTTGTCATTTCTTTGCGCATCATAATTTTACTTACTTACTTGCATGCCTGACTATGAGTCAGCGCTTTGTAGTTGGTGAAGCAGGCAGTAAAACCAGCCAAGCCCCTCCAGTAGGGGGCACTGTTGCTCCAGGCTGGACTCCTGCTGCTCTGAGCTGAGAAACCTGGGAGCACAGCAGCTCCCCTTGACAGCAATAACAATGCAGCAGATAGACGGTGTGTTTTCAACAGTTGATACACCTTTTTATTTTCCCCAACTTTCACATGGTGACGGATTCCAACCTGTTAGTTTATTAAAGCAGCCGGAAATAGTCCGCTTATTAAATGCATCACACCCCAAATGGGTGGAGGGCTTAGAAAAGCAGCCAGAGGCAATTCAGACTAATCTGTTCGAACGGATTCTGACTGCAAGGGCTGTAGTGGAAACGTCGTAATTGCTGTAATAATTTGAGATCTTGTCAACAAAGTATCCACAACAGCTCATGACCTTTGCATGGTGCTTATTCCATAGTGTGAGTTTAAATGTCAAATGCTGGATGGCTGCCTCTGTGCAGCGAGAGCCATCCGGACGGAGCGGTGGAGATGTCTGGTTATGTAGGAGCAGCTGTGTTTGAGACTTCAAGGCAGCCAGAAATAACTTGGTTGTGTGCAGTTTCTATGGCAGCTTCACGTAGGCTCTGCTGCTGCACTGATCTACATTTCACATCCTCAGAGTGTTGCCTCAAAGAAGTTTTATTCTCAGAGTATCGAAGGCCGATGTGGCAAAAAATACCGTATCGGCACTGTTATTTACAGGAAAATTACGATTTTATTACAGTTTCTCAAAGTGAAAAAACATAACACAGCATTTAGGCGATGTAACATTTGATATCATTTATCACTTAACAATCAGGATACTCTATATGTCTCTAAGTCTATACTTTGATTAAAAAGATAAACAGCAAAAGTTAGATAAAGTGAACTCATCCATTTGTTTAAAAGGAAAGGAGGTCAATGTAATAAATACACAAAATCGGCCTTGGTTTAAGATATATTGAAAAATGTTTTTATTCCCAGATTAATCGCATACATTTTAAATTTTCTAACTTCAAGTAAAAACATTCTTTCAACCGTACATTATCACGTCATAGTAAGGTGCATCAGAGCTAGGACAAACTCGCGTAATATCGCCGCTTTATTGAGGTATTTACACAAAACATTAATCCAGTCATAAAAGCAACAATCGTTCCTACTTCTGCTTAATTTAATCTAATGTAACAGCATTATTACATGAACAATAATAAATGCTTCAACGTTTCGCTGCTGCTACCACTGTTTTAACAGCGAGGAGCTAGCTGACGCTAGCTGGCTCCTCCTCTGTTTTGAAACGACTCGTTGATAATTTGGCTCATAAAACGTATCTTTGCGATACTGATGAAAAAACTCACAGTAGCAGCAGTTCTTCTTCTCCTTCATAAACTGAATACTATTCCCTGAATGTGTAGCTTATTATTAGTTTACTGTTTTTGCAGCATGCTGTGTTCGGTCCGAGAGGTGAAACAGCTCCCGTGTAAAAATCAGCGCAAATGGTAAACAATCACTTAAAAGCTAAAGAATACTATGTCACAAACGGTGACATAGTATTCTTGCAATAGTCAACGTTTTACTCTGGATTCCTCTTTATCTATTAAATGTCTCCAAATTTAGCAGGACTATGGGTGGGTTGCCGGGTTGAATCCTTGCTTTGTCCGTCTCAGACATTGTGCCCTTGGATAAGACACTTCACCCGCTTTACCTGCTAGCGGTGGCGCCAATTGTATGGTAGCCTCGCTTCTGTCAGTCTGCCCCACGGCATCTGTGGCTACGATGTAGCTCACCACCATCAGCATGTGAATAAATGGGTGATTATAGTTTGAAGTGCTTTGGGGTCCTTTGGATTTGATAAAAGCTCTTTACTATTTATGTATCAAAATCAAAAATAACAACCCAGATAGCGTGATCACACAGTCGTAGCAAAAGAAAGTCTTTGTCAAACACAGAGAAATTCCTGATTTCTATTGTCATAGCAAAAATACTGCATTCAGTATTCAGGTCACAGAGCTGCAGCAGCCAATACTGTCTTTCTTCCAAAGTGAACAAAAAAAAGTAAAAAACAACAAATTCTCTTAAATTCTGCATTAAACAGTGAGTGTATGTTTTCTCTTTAAAATTCTGCAATTCAGAAAAAAATAATTTCACAGCATGGAGATAACAGGGGCCTTCTACCTACAGTCTATCTCAGGGGCCTTCAGCTCTTTCCAGCCCATGACCCCCTTGATTCTTGGAATTAAGGGGGAGAGACTGACCCTCTACCATGTCAGGCCGTTCTAACCATTTGGTCTATTATTGTGATATCCATGCATTCGCTGGTTACTGTTATCAAGGTATACCAAGACTTTCAGGAATCATGCATTCAAATTTCAGGCTGCAGGATAAATCAGGAGCGTAACCAGAGCTTTCCCTGGCTGTATAGAGTAAAGGTTGCTTTATGCTTGACATATGTACGCTCCTCGCGGACACAACACCTGCAGCATTTACACTCCATGCGCTGTTCTCCTACCAAGACTCTAGAGGGCAGCATTACTCTCCTACGCCAAGCGTACTACACCCGCTACACGTGGAAGTAGAAAACACAGTTGTTTCCAACATGTAAGACTCTTACTTTCTTCTAAGAGTGACGGCAATTTCTGTCCAGAAATTGTTAACAATGTCTTGAGCGCAGTGATATAATTGGGCCAAATCATAAAGATGTCTATTTTCACGAACTTCCACCAGAGGGAGCACTTGCTCGTACGGCATGTTTTTCTTACGGGACTGTCCGTGTAGTTAAGAATTTTCTTAAGGGGAGCGGAGTGGAAACGATTGGCCGTGCGGAGGCGCATGGGAGCCAAAATTATGTAATTAATTTTTTTTTTTTGGGGGGGGGTCCCCTAAATGTTCCTGATCACTGGCTGAAAGAAAACTGTTTGTCCGCAGTTACAAGTAAGTCTTATTTGACTGTTTGGAAACATTTTGGGTTGCTTGGAACATTGAAATTAGTGGTGTGTAAACTAAAGGAGCGCCGCCTATCACTCTGCTTAAGGTAATGCTGTTTTGAACGTATTTTGTCTGTAAAGCGGTAGGCTGCAGGCTGGCTACCTCAGCACATAGCCCTACTAATTAACCAGCTAATATTAGCTTGATGTACTTGTGTTGTTTTATAAAGAGCAAGGCCTCCAACAAGAATAATACTATACGCAAAAAGCATAACATTGTCATCATTATCATCTAGGATGAGCCGATTCGATACTATTGTTGATACATAGCCCACGATACAATACGATTCTCGATATAGCTCAGCTTGATTTGATTTGACTCCAATATCGATATGTATTATTTTCAATTTAATGCTGGTCATTCAATCACCAAAACCAGCCAAATATTATATTTATGTTCAATTTATTGAACACTGATATATTAACAGGAAAATAAAGTGCATTTGGTTCTTTGCCTTTAATGTATCACAGAAACCAAAAATGTGCCCAAACGTCTGATTTTACGGACGAAGGCGCTTCTAAAATCCTGTCGGTCATTCCTCAAATTTGTATCACTTGCACTTCCTCGCTGTGAACAGTAATGGCGCGCTGTAATAACGCCCCCTATGGGTTGGGAGGTATGTTGCCAGAATATCGATATAAAATTGTTTTTAAAAACATCAATATTAATCTTTGTACCGATTTTTACGCATAGCCCTAGTCATAATTGTAATATTCAACATTATTAATTATTTTAGCAGCCGTGGGAGTGATTTAGTTTTTTTTTTTAAAAAGCATATAAATCATGTTTTTTGGGGGTGAAAATAAAGTGAAACCGCTGTATTTTTACTTGATGTTGTCACACCATGAGAATCTGTACCAGCCCATGGCTAGTCATGTTTCCCACCTCTAAATCTGTGAGATGAAGGGAGCCACAGAGGCCATATTTTTTCCCCGGCTGTCTGTGTCCGGCGGCACATGTCGGGGCCGCGGTGCTGCTCTCTGCAGCCTGTACTCTACGTTGTCATGGAGAGGGCAGGCTCAGGAGAAACACGAGCCACGTCCAGGCTATCATGAAGCCCCTCGCGGTGGCAACATGCTTTATTTAACCACAGCTTTTTCACTGCCATTCACCACTGATGGGGGCGGAAAATACGAAGAGAAAAAAATTTCCAAGGCACGTCCTAAAAATAAAGCAGTGCTGTACGTGCTCAGAGTATTAACTTTCACACAGATGACCCATTTTCCATCTCAAAGGGTCTGAGGTTGGGTGGAAAAAAAAAAGCATGGTGGTGGGGAGGGTGGAGGCAGCAGTTTAGCCAATCACGTGAACCTAAAGCAGGCTACAAATCCTGGTGGATTTCTCTTCCTCTGTGGGCTAATGTCTTTCTGTCATCTGTTTTTCCATTCCTCCGCCGCTACCCCCACAACCTCCTCCACCGTAATTTCGCTTCATCTGTTGCCCTTCCTCCACTCTCAGAGCTGGTTTCCCCCCTCTGAACTCACTTGTTTACATTCTTTGTGAGCGTGAGCTTAAGAGCATGGACGGACATTACCAAAAACCAAAACCATAACGTGTGACTTCTTCTGTCTAATAATGTCACCCGCCCACCCGTGGGCCTCCTCGGGCCTCCTCGGGCCTCCTCGGGCCTCCTCGGGCCCCCACCCTGCATGCATCTCCTCATCTCCAGATTGCCTGATAGCACTGAAACTCAGCAGCCCTGCCTAGTAGCAGCTAGTGGATCACATGACCTGTGAATTCCTGTTTACGCCGCGCGGTTTTCGTTTTATTTATTTTTTGGTCAGATAAGGCGCCTCGTCTAACAGCTGGGGAAGGAAGAGGGAGCGTAGAAGCCAGCAGGGCTGCAGTGACAGAGAGGTCGTGTCATGTGTCGTCAGCATTATGTGCTCGATGTAGGCAAGAGGTGAAACTAGAGGAGGGAAGTGGCTCACTGCACTGAAGAGGAGGGGGTGGAAAGGGTTAACATGAGCAGACTGTGTGCAGTTATTCCTCTCCCCCCCCCCTTCTCTCTCTCTCCCACCCTCCCTGTCTCTGATCTGCCTTCCTGTCTCACCAGCAGTGCAGTGCAGAGGCTTTGAACATCATGAGAGAGTCAGACAGGCTTGTTTTGCATACTGTAGGTCTCCTGCATTGACTTGTAGCAAATCCCTGCCCTCAGGAGGCACGTCAGAAGGGATTAGTGGGGAGGGCCGGGGCCTCACAGAGTTTCCCGTCGTCGCGGCTCAGCCCTGCTCTGTATTTCCATCCTGCACAGTGAGAAAAGAGCGAGCAGGTGGGGGTGGAAGGGTGGCAGCTTTAGTGTGCAGTGTGTGTGTGTGTGTTGGAGGGGGGGGGGGGGTATACAGTGGTGTTATTTCCCTCTGTCCTGATTCTTTGGAGCTGAGCTGAAGGGAGGGGTGGGGTGTAAATAATGTATTTGGAGCGGCGGGGTAGAGGGAGATGGAGCTTGACCGAGATGAGAGCAAGGGAAGGGGAGGGGCTGAGCGACCATGCTGTTGCACAGGAAGCTGGGGGCAGGAGGCGCTGGGGGTGGTGGTGGTGGTGGAGGAACTGTACGAGTTATAATTCTGTTTTGATGCTCAGGGGAATGTGGGGCCTCCACAAGAATGTGGCGATCCTCTGCTACCACTCTGCTCTCTCCCTTCTGGCAAGACCCGTAACAGACTGTCGTTAATGGTACACTGCTAATAATAATGATAATAATAATGTAGCAGCAGCTGGAGCTATGGGATTAAAAAAAAAAAGCAAGAAAAGATAAAAACAAATGCAGCTGATCTTTGGCATCATTAAGGAAATTTGTTTGTTTGTTTGTTTTTCAAGGCAGATTTTGCTCAGTGAAATGTTCGGTGATTATAGCAGCGACAAGCTCTTTGCCCGTTCAACATTAAAACTAAGAGCCTGCAACGTGACTGAGCGTTGCATAACATGGTTAGGTCAGTGGGTAAATATTTGGACTGGGCAACCCCCAACCCCCTTCTGCCAGCCCATGTACAACCAAACACTGAACCACTCTTCTGACATAGTCCATTCTGCAAAAAAGAAACCAGGACTGAAACATTCAGAACCAAAAACATTCATCCGATAATAATTTAGCGCGCTGAAAAACAATCTTTCAGGGGACGAGTCCACATTTTCACACAGAGAGTTTGCAAATTACAAACAGCATAGGAACCAATGCAGAATCATTCAGTCTAATTTGACCAGTCGGTAGTGTTCATTGCTGTGTATATTTAAGGTGGTGCTGAAGCCCAGAAAGAAAGAAAAATGCTATTTTCTGTGTTTTTACAAAACAAATACTTTAAAATTGTGAATTAACAATCTGTGTTCAGCGTAGGGTTTTTTTCTTTACTCTTTTTCTGGGCTTTTACAGCACTAGTGGCTAGTTTTTCACACAGTAGACTGACAGGAAAGCAGGTTTGAGAGAGGGGGTAGACATGCAGTAAAGGATTTCAGGCTGGAATCGAACCTGGGTCAGCCACGTCGAGGACGCCCATACAGTCACATATTTGAGGTCCAACGGGCTGTATATCTGAGATTTTAATCCGGAGATGGTCAAATGCTGTCAAGATTATCCCTTTAATTTATTCCCCTAATCATAAACTGTGATTAACGCTGCGTTCTATTTGTGCTCGGAAGTTGGAAAATCCGGCACCCGAGAAGGAAATTTCAACTGGAACGCCCCTAAAATCAGAAATACGAGTCGGAAAGTCGAAGCAACAGGACCATACCTGACTCCTGCATCCAAGAAGACTGTTACCTGCAGCACTATTGAGTAAAACTTAATATTTTGGGAAAAAAATTTAAGCAATTCTCTATTATTTATGTACCATCTAGTCAGTCGCAAACATTCTACTTTTCGACGTTCATAGGATGGGATGTTTCAGCGCTGTTTATGTGCACAAAATACTGCGTAGTGTTATTATTTTAACAGTATTGTTAACGGTAGCCATAGTGGCTAAACAAGCAGTGAAGAATAACCTATTGTTATTTACCGTTTCATGTTCAGTCGAACAGTTCAGCACGGCTATAAAAAGACGAAGATTTTACGATAAAATGTGACTTTAAAAAGAAGAATGAGACTCAGGTTAGCTGTATTTGGACATTTAACAATGGCTTTGGTGTGAGCGTCCATGTTTTTTTCCTTATGTCAGACATGTGGCAAATTGGGACCCTGTCAACTCAGAGATGATTTCATTTCAACTTCCCGACTCTGACGTCCGAGGTGAATGGAACGCACCATAAAACACCAACCTCAGCATCATTAGCCAGCCTTGATCAACAGAAACATTTTCTACTATGTGGAGATAAAAGAAAAACCCATCAGGGCACAAATGACAGATAACTTAGTCGTTGCGCCGCTTCACCCATCTGAAAACTGCCTAAAATACTAAAGTTTCAGGTTTGATACCATGATGAAGTGATTGGTTTCCAATATGCAAATCGCCATGAAATGTGTGTTAAAATATTTGTATTTCTCAGTTGTTTTAATGGAACAGTTTCCTTGTTTCAGCATCAGCTAACAGATATTGAGTTTGTTTTATTATGCTAATTGCAAAAAAACATTTAAAATACAAAAAAAAAAAAAAACAGCACTCAGTTTTACCAAGTGTGTGTACAACCAATAGGTGGCGCTATCACAAAACTGCTAAAATGACGGCCTCACACTCCGCCAAAAACTCTGGGTAATTTAAAAATTTTTATCTACGATGCCTAAAGAGCATGCTGGGCAAATCTGAAGCTGATCCGTAAAATAAAACATGTGCAAAACCTCCAATAGGTTGCAATATGATCACAAAGTCTTCAAAAGTAACATTCTCTACCATCAGTAATAATTATTTAAATTCAGCTTAGATGTTTTTGGGTTTTTTTTGTTCAAGTTTGAACAGTTTTATCAACTCAGAACTCAAAGTTTGAGGCGTGGTCGCACTCACATGCCAAGAAAGCTTTTTCTAACTTTTAAACTCCCAGGCCTGAGAATATTGGACAAGCTTGAAGCCAACCCAACCTGATAAATGGCTAACTTCCTGTTGGGTTTAGCACATCCCTTCCAGAAACTTTTTGTTCATTCCTTTGAGCTCTGCATACCTCCCTGTTCTCATATGTATGTCATATTTAGCAATTTTGCCACGCCCAATTTTAAAGCAGCCGTATAAGTTTTGACCCAAGTATTACCTTAATTTGAGACATATCAAATGATTTTTCAGGTCAATATACAGCACTTGGCGCATACAGATCCTCAGTGCAGGCTGCCTTTCTCACAAACTCGCCTATGTCTCTTGAGAGGTGTGGATCTGCCTCTTAATGAGTCATGTGACCTAGAGCGCCGCTTTACGGCAGTCTGAGCTCGCCTTGAACACCTTATGTGCTTCTACTTTTCTCCTCCTCGAGTCAAAGTTCGTCACGGTCATGGGTATTATTACTAAATACAGTAAATGTAGTTCACAAATTGAATGTCAGCTCTTCTCCTCTGTTACTTTTCTCATCGTTGAGTGAAATGGGCATGCATGGTGTTGTAGGAAATAATAACTTATCCTTCAGTTACCTATTAAATAAAAGGAAACAGTGATTCCATAAAGTTCCAACATTTTATTGAGAACCAGAGCAGAGATAAAGTAATTGCACCCCTGGCTAGGCGTGTCTCCCTTCTGCTCCCAGACCTGGTCTCCTCCGAATCTGAGGTCACCGCCTCTCGCACATTGCTATCCCGGCTGCATAAAACGAAACACAAACACCTCATAATCCAAACATTTACAGTCCCACACAGAAAATACTCCAGCATTGACCTTGACAAACAGAAGGAGAGAGTGAAGCCGTCTCCTCCCTGAGGGCAGCTGCTCACATGTTTCCGAGGAGATAGGTCAGAGGTGAACTTAGAACCAAAGCTGTCATGTTTTCATTCATGCATGGTTATAATTACAAAATACAATAAATATAGTTCACAAACATGCATGTCATATTTTCTCCGATGTTGAAGTTCCTGCAACCTTTCATAATCAGATGACTGAGCCTGTTGTCTCCCCCGTCCTTCTCTTCTACAGGTTTAGTGTCCCCTGTTGGCTGAAAGTTACATGGTGCTGCTTTAAAGAGGAAGTCCGGTCAACAAGGAAAAATCAGGGTATCATTAGCTATAACTAAAACTAATACATTTGTGGTTATTTAACGAACTTATCTTTAATCAATAAGAAAATAAAAACATAAATTGTTGTCTGAATCACTGTGTATGGGGGCTGACATGACTGCCCAAATATGGGCAGTAAGGGGCGTTTGACATCACATCCTGCGACGTGGAAGAGCGGAAGCGGCGACAGCATTTCTCTCCGCTTTCCATGCAAAGTCAATAGGAGCCGTTCTACACAGCTGCGATCATCAATATTTATTTCGGATTTCCAGAGGACTTCACCGCTGACATTCCCAAGAGCTATTGCTGAAGCAACAATGCCCACGTGCATGGCCATCGGATGTTCCAACACAACTGGTAAAAGAGGAAAAAACATTGCTTATTTCAACACAGTCACTTCAGCGATCTCTCCTCCGCTGTGTGTGTGTGTGTGTGTGCGCGCGCTCAGCTGCAGCGCCGGTGCAAAGCCGTGCTCAGCCCAGCATGTGCTGGAATGCTCTTATATTTTAATACTTATACTATAATAATCAGCTAACTTAAGTCACTTCAGCGATCTCTCCTCCGCTGTGTGTGTGTGTGCGCGCGCTCTGCTGCAAACTGAAACTGAAACCCCGTCTGTTAGATGCAAAGCCGTGCTGCGCGGAGCGCGCACACACACACACACACACACACACGCGTGTATAGATATATACTTTAGGACCCGACTGAGTTTGATCTTGGAAAATAGTGCGGCGTGACAAACAGAGCGTTGAAACTTGCTCAACAGCGGGTCCGCCGAGTGACGTCAAAAAATGGGAGGTGACAGTACTATTCTTGACCAAGATGGATTCCTCCACATAAACATGATTAAATGAGAATTATTATTAATTAAAAAAACTTATAATTTTTTGCACAGTATGTAGTAGTTTTATATTTAAAGTACTTTCAGCAGTTTGAATTCTGATTTTGACCGGACTTCTCCTTTAATTTCCTTCAAATACCAAAATTTTGCCCTACACTGGAATTTTCCTAAAGAATTTACTGACTCTTCATGCATATGTAGTTCTTTTGAAACTTGTATTTATTTGTCAGAGGAAGAATAACAACTTCTGACCAACATAATGTAGCGTTAAAGATTATTTTTTAATAGAAAGTATTTATGTGCATTATGTAGCAAAAGGAAAAAAAATCACCAGCTAATTTTTTCAACAACAAAACTTCCTTGATTATTTATCATCAAAATGTGTTTGGTTTGTTTAGGCTTTTTGCTAGCAAGTAGTAGTTTGCTTCTGTGCTCTTTAAGCAGGCTCACACAACAAGGACCTGACAAAACTATATAGCCAATGTTGCACGCAACAAAATAATGTAATGTATGGAAACACATTAAAAATGAATCTTTTGTGTTTTGCTACATTCAAAATTTTTGCCTTTCTCTCTAGGCATACACGGAAATTTGGCTCCTGCTAGCTAGTGAGACAAATTAGCATAGCAGGAAAGAATATGTTAGCCTGATTTTGGTCAACCCTAAGCCCTGTTCATACCAAGAAAGAAGCAACTTTCTCCATATTTGTTACAGTTATTTCTTTTGTAATGACATCCACGGTGGCCTATTCCTAACATATGTTAGCTGAACTCTTGCTAGCACTGCATGCACCAGCAATGTTTGTCTTTACACGTCATTTGCTAAAGTTGCACAGACAAGTCCGTGTGTGTTTGTTTGCTGATGTTTTTACGGTTGATTTGTGTGTGATGGTGCCAACGACTCACGGCACAGTCTTTGTTTTTACAAGGACCAACATTCTTTGAATAAGATGTCTGACATTCTGATTCCATCCCAACAAAATGTCACATCAGAAAAAAAAGTCTCACGAAAACAGCGAACATGTTTCTATTTTTTTTTATTCTTCCTCTGCTCCTGCTACTTTTATTTTTTCTGAATAAAATATCTGAAATATGTATCGTATATAGATGGGAGAAGTAGGTGTAGATTTGCCGTCATTCAGGACATGGTGACAATCCTTGGTGCTTAAATAGAAGGTAAGCAGGGTTTTTATTATGTTTTTTGAACACATTTTAAGATTTAAGCTTATAATTTTTAGTCAGCTCAATGACACTAACGAGCCATTAAGGTCACTAATAGGGTCAGGCTGTACTAGTCACTGGCCACACCCTCATGTTTGGTATTTCACTGTATGTTTGAGCTGTTATGGTGGTCACATTAGTTTATTCCTCAAGCTAGCTAAAAAATGTGTGTGCTAAAGGAGTAATGTCTTTATTTCTAGCATCCCTTTGTTAAAATATTAGTCCTTGAACATGTTTACTTATACTTAACTCGATTATATCTCTTGTGTCCTCACATGTTTGTCCTTTCCTTTCTCCTACGTCTGCTATATTTTATAGCACCAATAAAAATGGCCTAAAGCATCAAGGACGATACCGCACCGTCAACTACAATCTTCTAAAAAGGGTTTGGGGTAAAAAACAAAATCACTCCGGTTTCCTTTGTAAACACTTCAACCTTGATGTAACTGTTGTACGCTATCATTTTTTGGGGGGGGCCCACAGAGCTGCAACTGTTTCACCTCATGTAGAGTGGCTGCTAAAACGCCCACTTGTTCACCCTAGAACTACAAAGTGGGTTTGACGCCTTGCATCTTGTGTAACCGCTCTCTTTGAAGACTTTGGCTTTGAGCTCTGTGTCTCATCAATTCCCCACGCAAACCTAAATTTGATCGTGAGGCGAGCACATGAGGGGGCAGCCTATCTGCCCCACTCGTTTTAATGTTATTCATTCATGCCCTCTATTTTTGTGACAGGCGGTGCTTACAGAAGTATTTTACTTTTTTTTGCTGTTTATGTAACCATTTTCATCTGTGTATGGATGTGTACAAAAAGATGGCAGAACAAGGATGATTTTCACTTGTGGAAAAACCCTAACAGGGTCTTTAGGAAGCATCAAAAGCAAGGCCTGTTCATTCAGTCAAAAATATATGGTCCCATGCAAAATGGGGCTCAGTGGGTAGAAGGGTAGTCTTGCCATTGGAAGGCTGTGGGTTTGATTCCAGCTTGGTTGCCTGTCGATATGTGTATCAATTTAGGAATGTGTGTGCATTAGAGAGTGAGGCTGGGTGAGTGTGGCTATAGTGTAAACTGCTTTGACTAGAAGAACACCATACACATTCAGTCCATTTAAGTACCTGGGTGTTCACTTGAACAACAAATTGGACTGGAGTCACAACACAAATGCTCTTTACAGGAAGAGTCAGGGGCACGCCCTGCTAAGGAGACTGAGGTCTTTTGGAGTGCAGGGGGCGCTCCTGAAGACCCACTTTTGACTCTGTGGTGGCATCACCCATATTCTAAGGTCTAGTGTTTGTTTGAGCAGGAGTTTCTCTACAGCTCAAAGGAAGTGTTTAGATAAGCTCATTACGAAGGCCAGCCCTCTCCTGAGATGCCTCCTCAACCCATTGCTGGTGGTGGAAGACAGAAGGACTCTGCCAAAAACATCATCACTGTCAGACAGTTTCTCCCACCCCGTGCATGAAGCTGTTGCAGAGCTGGAGAGCTTTTTAAGTGACAGATTGCTCCATCCGAAATGCACAAAGGAGCTTTATCGCAGATCCTTCCTCCTAGCAGCTGTTAGACTTTAAAACTGTCACCGATCCTAACAAACTCAATAGCTATGTTTACATCCACAAAATTTCACGATCGGATTAAAATGTATTCAGATTAAATAATTGTATAGTTTTTGTGGGCACACAATTAATCTGATCATAATGTGCGTGTATATACACCTGGTTTTATTCAGAATAGAACCACTCTGACAAGCTCAGTTATCAAATTCTCCTAAAAAACCCGCAGAAGAAGAAGTACGTCCGTCTTTGCTAAACAACAACAACTAGCAAACAAACCAGTATTATACGAGTTTGTCTTCCGAGGCTTGACTTGCACCATGTTCTAATTATGGTTGAAACATTACTGAGTAAGCAACTATTTAGAGCTCTTTTATTTTTTTCGAACAAAAAGGATGTATCGGGAGCCCCAACAGTTTTACTTCCCGATGTATTTCCACCACTCACCAACGCGGAAATACGTCACCTTTACGTCGGGCACACATGCTCACTCGGGTTGGCTTGCCACATTCGGAATAACTTGAGCCTGACAAACGTTTATATGCATGCCGATCGGATTATCAATCAATATAAACCACCCCTCTCATTCGGAATACCATTTCATTCTGATTGAACTTAATCCAGCCACAATGTTCCTATTGGCTTGTTTACATGCATTTTTATTCCGATCTGCCGTTTATTCCGAATAATTTTGTTCATGTAAACATAGCTAGTGAGTGCTTACATCCCTGCTGTTTAGCAGTTTTTCAGTTTCTTGTAAATAGTCTTTTTATTTTTTTATGAACAAATATACACGCACAATTTATACTGGTATTTACCTTCTACATTAAACTTTTTTTTTCTTTAGAACTAATTTTAGATTAAAATAGCTTGTTCTTTTTTTCTTATTTTTCCATGACTATTAATTGTGTGTAACTGTCTGTGTCTCTGCCACTGTCACATCTGGATTTCCGCATTGTGGGACAATAAAGGAATTTCTTATTTTTAAAAAATTATCCCACTCAGTTGCACATTTATTTAAGTTTGAGTATACTACTTTTAATAACTGTACAGTGTTTTCTTACTGTGTTTCTAACCTCTGTGTAAATCTGCATGTTTCCATTTGCCTGCCTCTTTGGTGCTGGTACCTGAATTGTCCCTTATGGAACAATAAAGGGTATTTCCATTCTAGAAGGTCAGGGAGAAACTTGTGGGGAAGTTTCAAGCAGGGTTATGTTGTAAAACAATATCCCAAACCTTGAACATATCACTGAGCACCAACTCATCATCTGCAAATGGAAAAAGTATGCCAGAACTCTAAACCTAGCAAAACCTTGGAGAGGATTAATCAGAAAATCAGCAACCTTATAGTAACCTAACTTGCAGAGATCTGCCACTCAGGTGCTAATTAGTCAAACACTTGAAAAATATGGCCTTTCTTGATGCTTTTCTTCAAGAAAGGCACAAGATGTCGTTTTTGCAGTTTGCCACAAGCCATGCAAGGGGTACCGCAAAGATGGGGAAGAAAGAGTGCAAAAATTAATCTTTTGGTCAACTATCTTAGTTCTATGCATGGTGATAAACTGACATTAACTTAAAAACAACATCTTCCTTAGGAGAAACATGATGTAGGCAGCATCATGCTGTGGGGACACTATGCTTTAGCAAGGATAGGAAGCTGGTCAGGGTCAATGGGAAGATGGCAGGAGCTCAATGCAGGACAATTCTGGAAGAAAGCCTGTTGGAGGGCTGCTGAAGACTTCGAGCACACCCACAAACCTAAACAAACACCCAGAGCTACAACGCTGGGCTTTAGATCAAAGCATATTCATGTATCAAAATGCCATAATCTAAGTCTAGACCAAAATCTAATTGCGAATTTGTGGCATGACCTAAAAATTGATGCTCACGGATGTTCTCCAACCAATCTGACTGAGCTTAAGGTATTATATTAAAAAAGAATAAGCAAACATTCAGTCCCAAGATATCCAAAGCTGGTAGACACCCACCTATAGACTTTCAGCTGTAAATGCAGCAAAATGTGTTTCTACAAAGCATTGATTCGGGTCAATGAATGCAAATGTGAACCACATTTTTCAGTTTCTTTTTGGTCTATATTCGAAAACCATTAAATAATTTTTCCTTCAACATCACAAATACACTGAAGCTGGAGGTTGTAATGTAACAAAAATGTGAAAATAGTCAAGGGTTATGAATACTTGTTAATGGGTTAATGCAAGTTTCTGTATTTACTACCAAAGCTAAAAGCTTTCAAAAGGGGAGATAAACTGTCAGACGTCTGGGCATTGAAAGGAAAAAAAGAGTGAAACAAAAATTCCACACGCTCCAGCCTTTGGAGGGCTTCCTCATAAAATGAGTCCTTTTCATGACTGTAAATTCCCGCCTCGTTTGTCATTGGGGGCCTTGGATTTGTCACATCCGCTTTTCTCAATGAGCTGGAAAACGGAGATTGCAGACTCGTAGTCAGTGAGATGATGACTGTTAGTCAAGCTTTGATTCAAGCCCACAAGTGGATGATGCATCCTACCTGAAATTCGACTCTCATGGTTTGACTGAAGCTCGTCTTGCAACCATCTGGAAATATGATGTTGAATGCCGGTTAGGCTCCCAGTTTTTTATTGGGGCTGCTGGTGAATAATGCATTAATCATTTGATGTAACTTCATAGCTCTGTGTGGCTGCAGAGGAAACACAGACAGCTTTTCAAATTTAAAGGAGTGCTGTGGTTTTGGACTGCCAACTCGATGCTCTCCTATAATTATAAATACATGAAATAGCAACTCCACGGTGCGGCTCTCATGCACTGAGCCATCTCCGGTCAAAAGGAAAGGACTGGTGGAAAGCGGAGCTGCAAATGAGTGCAGCAGCTCAGATTGAGTTAATCTTATGACGGGAAACGTAGCAAAGGCTTTTAGTCCAGATGACGCTCAGCATGAGACCTATCTGTTACACAGCTCGCCGAGAAGCTTTGCAAGAGCCCATCCCGCCGCCATTACCTCACCATCCCCCCTCTGCCTCTTTCTTCCAGAGGGATGGCTTGTTGACATCCATTAGGAGGTTTTCCCAGCATTGAATTGGGCCAGGAAAGAGGACTAATGATGTAATTCCCTCAGAGATGACATTAAAATGTCAGTGCTGCAGCTGACATCATCCATTTACCACACATTTTCCTACAACATATATTTGTCTTCCTCTTTTCCTTCAGCAAAAACTGGAGCTCCCCACCCATCTCAGTGCCTCCAGGCTGTGCTGAGGTGTGCTGCCAGACAACGGAGGACACACTACAATCAGATTGTGTCTTCCCCCTGCAGCTACAAATGCCCCGCTCCAGAGAACTGTGTTTTCAACATGCTTTATGTCACGTTTTATTTCCCCATCCTGTTTTAAAGCTCCATCTGATGCTAATTTATCTTGTCTTTACACCCAAGTGTGTTGTATTTGTACACTTCTTTTGTTGTTTTTAAGTCATCCGCGTGTATCTCCCCAAAGAAATTTTAATCATCGTTTTTATCACGCATGTAACCCAGTACTTTTCCAGATTGAAACTTTCCGTGAGTTCTGACTTTTGTTCAACCCATTTTTTATGTAAACAAAAAATCTTTATTGCAGATATTTTACAACAGAGACAAGTATTTCAGACTCCTGTTATTTAAACACACTGAAGCACCTATTTCTTGTTGTTGCACTTTATGTTTGGGAAACCTTCAGGTTTTTTCTCTCGCTATGGTGAGGTGTTGCTAGCTTAGCGTTAGCTTTAGCACTGCTATAGCTAGCCTAACCGTTCTGTCTCTCTTGTTGTTTCTCCGCCTCTGCATTAGTCTCTTCCTCCATCATGTTTTCTGTGTTAGGTGTTTAGTTATTCCTCTGCCTCCTCTAGTGATAATGATACCTGCAATAACAGTTTTATTTTTTAGCTTGGGAGGCAATAGTGTCTGAAAAAGAGGCCCGGCTCCACGCTGTTGAAAATCCAGCAAATAGCTGAGGTCCGTTAGCAAGCGCAGCGTCACCAGGGGTAGTTTCAGAGGAGAGCTCAGGCTATATTCGTGACAGTATTGGTGACACCCGTAGAGAAGCCGACTCTGGTAATTGCGTGCTCTGTTGTCAGAAACGTGGCATTAGAGACAACAGCGACCGCAGTCAAATGTCTACCAGGGGCCAGAATAAGATTGTTAATCACGTGGTTACTCCAATGGGAGGTCAATAAAACTAATGTTTCTTTGTTGTGCCAGTTTCCCAAAACAATGTTGTACTCTGTAATTTTTCTCTGGTCCCCTGCCTTATCTGACCAGTGGTGCCATGTTTGGCCACATGTTGTCATTCAGTCGCTGGTCGCCTAGGTGGTGTCCTGAAAATGATGTGGGCTACACTGAGAATTGCGCAACTTTTTGGGGAACACCTGGTCTGGTCCATCCCTGTCTTTCTGTCTAAAAGTTGCAACTTTTAGACAGAAAGACAGCAAAGTAAGCCTAGAAATCAATCATTTTTTATACTCCATGATCCTTTTCAGACCCTTACAGAGGCCGCTAAAATACCGAAATCAACTTCAACACCTGCCCAGATTGCTTTGGACCCCTGCAGAACCAAGAGACCATCTTTTTTAAACTTTTCGAATGACAGGCCTTTTTGTTGGGGAAAATCATATTTCTATCAGGGGAAGCTTGACATCTCTCTATTCTTCAGCCCAGTGAGTGGGCAGGAATATATGTCAATAATAGATGCTAGAAGGCAGAGTAAGTAGACGTGAACGGGAAGCAGAGCGGGGGGCTGTGCCTCACTCAATAATGAATCAATTGATCCCCCTGAAGATGATGGATCGGGTTGCCATGACAACAGAGGCGGTGTTAACCAGAGCGTGGAAAAGAGGGTCTGCTTCCTAGAGACACGCAGTCGGCGTGATGTGTCGATCCTGGCATTAGACGCACAATGATGATGATGTAAAATTGGGAATCTTTTATTTTATTTTTTTAAGAAATTCTAAACGGGTCGAATCAATGCAGCCAGATGGCTCTCTGCGTGTAGTGCAACACCTCTGCGGGATGAGCAACACATGACATCATTCTTTCTGATTTCACCCTGAAACACAGATGTCAAGATGTTGCAGGTGCATGAGATCATGCTGGCAATCATTCCCGCTTTGATTAATCTGAGCGCTCCCACTTTGATGGATGCCTCCGCTCTGAGCTGAATACACATGTGGGTTTTTACTTTGCATGTTGAGCCGCTGGTTTCTGAAAAAGGGGGGCGGCGGGTGCGCGTGTGTTTGGGGGGTGGGGGGGGGGGGAAGAGGTGTACATGTTTGCCATGTCTGCATGTGTGCGTTCTGTTGCCTCGCAACGGGGCTGATGATGGGTCCAGCTGGGACCACGTTGCCAAGTAACAGCTGAGTTATGATAGCGAGGGAGAGGATAGCGTGTGAGGAGGGAGGGTGGGAGTGGGTGGAGGGGTTGAGGGAGAGCGACGGATGTAAGGAGCGCTACAAAGGAGGGAGCCGGCAACAAAGACTGGGAGCATGAGAGGCGAAACATATCTCTGAGAGCTGTGAAAAACAACCCTTACTTAGGTTGCTTTATTTATTTTTTTAAATAAGATAGTCTGCATCTCTGACACCTTCAGAGTCTGGGAAACATACAAAAACAAAATAAAAGTGCAAAGCCAGTTTTATGATCAGACAGTTCTCCGGCCTTTAAAAGATGGTTCAGGATTTTTAATGTATCGCAGTTAAATGGTTGAAGCCCCTCCAATGTACAATATGTGGATTGAAAAGGTCTTGGAAATCTATCATATGGAACAAATAACTTATTGCCTGAAGCTTCAAAAAGACATATTTGTTAACAGATGGAAACCGGCCATGACCATACTAATGCAGTAAAATTCTCATTATTTAGATTTAAAAAAAATATATTTTATATTTCTCTCTTATTTTTATTTATTATTTTTTTATTTTATTTCTCTTATTTATCTTCATATTAATTTACCACCTATAGCTATGTTTCTATGTTACTCCTGTTTAATCATGTAACCTACTTTACTTGTAAGCTTAACCTGATGCATATACTTTTAAAGTTGCTTTAAGTATATCATAAGTGAAGAGCACTTATGTGTATTTGTCTATGTAAGTTGTAAAAATGTAAATAACAATTAAGTAAAAAAAAAAAAAAAACAGATGGTTAAGGATTTTTGAAGTGAGGCTCTGTTAAAAGGTTAGATGATATCTGGCCTGCTCTACAAAACTTTGCTTGGCATCTCCATCATATTTTCAGATTAGTTGGTCTTGGCAGCTGACGCTAATGGCTAGTCAAAGACCAAAGCGTCTTAAAACAAATAAAATCTCAAAAACGTCACAGCAGTTTCTGACAATCCTATTTTATGAACCTTTAAATCTCATCACGTCATCAAATCTGTACCGGACAGTTTTTCTTTTACATTAGGAGTAGTAGCAGACGATTATTTACACAGGAAATGAAGACAGGAGGTGGTGCACAGCCAATGATCTTCCTGTGTGAAACAAGCGCTGAGAATGGAACAACTTCCTGTCAGAATATCTGCCAAATGCAAAGTAACTGAGTATTAAAATCAACGAACTACCTGAACTGCTATCATACATTCATTTATTCAAATGAATCCAGTTTAGTTGATCCTGGAAGCGAAAGCCAATGGCTGTCTAAGTGGGGTCAAGACCACAGTGGACCTCTACCATCTTAAAACTACAACCTCAAAAACACTGAACACTGTCACATTTACTGTGGATGGTTATTCACGCAGCAACCAATGATTATTTACACGGGGAATGGTGTTAGGAGGTAGTGCGCCTTCTCTGTCTATATTCATCCAACGCAAACATGGGTCATATGATATCCATTCATCCATTATCTATACCTGTTCATCTGTGCAGGGTAGTGGGTGACTGGTGCCTATCGCCAGTAGTTATTGGGTGGGAGGCAGGGTACACCGTGGACAGGTCACCAGTCCATTGCAGGGGTCATATAATGACATTTACATAAAGACATTTTTTAGATTATATTTGTTTTTAAGTAAGTAGAAGACCCACTTTGGGCTAGCTGTTAACTTCTGCCTCTGGAACCAACTAATCTGACTGGTCTGGTTGTACAATGCAAAAAAAATACTAGTTTAAGTGAACACAATTTTATTGATTGATTTTACGTGGCTTTTCTTTTAAATAGGACAGATATTTTAAATGGAAACTCTTAAAATGCTCCGCTCGCAGTATGTGTTTCACACGGGAAGATATTTGGTGGCGCACTGCCTCCTGCCTCCAGTTTCTTTGTATAAAATCCCCCAATTCAAACGTGACAACAGTACAAGAGGTGATAAAATAGGGCTTGAGCAAACATAACATTTCGCTACTACAGTAGGATATTTTAACGTAGAAGTCAGATGTGGTCTTGGCCTCTCTAGGACTGTTTGTTAGATTCAGCCTCCAGATCCAACTAATCTGGATTCAGTCTGAATAACAATAGTTTGTAGGGTATTACCAGCTTATAATTTCTTAATACACCCTTTAGGGGTGCGACATTGGCCATAAGATGAACTTGATGACTGACTGACTGAGTCAGCAGTGTTCTGGCATATTTACACACAGACAAGGTTACAGTGAACCCTTGCAGGAATGCAGGCGATACACAGGTAAGTGCTTTGAATGGTTAATGGTTTGTGATGCCAGCAGCTGGTATTTTTCCAACTTCCGTTAATATCTTCAAAGACAAGTTACGCTCATTAAGTCTTTGTTTTGTGACACATAAAGGAAAACAAAATAGTTTAACCATCAGTCCCCTCCCTCGGGTTTTGTCCTCGGTGTCACATCCTGATTCCACCCTTTTTGGACATATCTGTGTTTCTCTTAGACCTGCTCATTGTTACACTTGTTCACTTCTTCCTCTGCAGAGCTTGCAGCAGCTCTGGCTGTGTTCACGGTTGTTGCGCTGCTGGTAGAGGAGCCTGTACCTGAGTCTCAGGTCTTTTGCCGCCTTTAAGGGGTTCTATTCTGGGATTGTCCTGTATTTAGCCACATCCATCTTCCTACCAACTCTGACCACGTCATCTTTCCCCGTTAAAGACAAAGCCTCCCCCCTGCAACACATGGCACTTTGACCAGAGCACCTTCTTCAACATTTTCTCCCCATCAGATCTCTTTCTGTTTTTAAAACTCATTTAATCACACATTACTGGCTTTCAACACGGAGTGAGTTAATATCTGTGTATTAATATTACACCTTTTCCATGTATTTGTTGTGTTTTTGATTTCTTTTGCATATTTGTTTTACTGTTTTATTGTTGTTTTTGGTTTTTATATTTGTACGGCACTTGGGTCAGCTGCTATGTTGTATTTTAAGTGCTTTAGAAATAAATATGGTATGGTGTGGTAATGGTATCTTGGCTCATAGCAAACAGGCCACTCTCCCATCAAAGCGAGATTAGTGAAGAAAATAAATGCACGGCAGGCTTTTCAGATTTTTATTTGTATTAGAAAAAACCCATTAAAGAGTCATTTACCGTCCCGTTTAAAATTACGCAGCACTTTGTGATGGTCTCCCACATAAAATCCAAAGAAAATAGATTAGTACTTGTGGCCTTAACATGAGAAACATGTTGACTAGTTTAGGATTCGTGCAGTTTAGGATTGACAGGTAGAAAGAGACCCGAGATGAGAAGCAAAAACAACAGAGCCAAAGCGGACCCACACTTTATATAACACAGCCTGCCTGTGGCGATTGTGCAATGCAGTGCAGTTGTCTGGGCTGATGTAAACAGAGCCTTAGAGCCTCTGGAGGCTAAGCCATGTGCCTTGATGCAGCAGTTATGGGCACATGCCCTACTTTCATAAATCAGAGCTGGGAAAAAAAAAAGGGAAACAGCGTGTTGGGGAGAGGAGGGGGGATGCCGAGTGAAGAGTGCACAGGCGAGGGAGGGAGTGAGGAGGTGGTGATGGTGGGGAGGTGGAAAGAGGCTGAACAAGGCTCATATTGATGTTCCAAACACAGCTGCAAGCGTCAGCTGACTGGCTGGCCTGGAAGCGGCCCCAAGCCCTGCCTCCTGCCTTTATCAGCTTACACTGCGACCTTTCTCTCTCCATTGGAATAGATCCCCTTCCACCCCCACCCTTTAAACCTGATGCCCTAACACCCCCACCTCCCACCTCCACACACACAGAACAGGGCCCTCAACCACATACTGTCCACGTGGCCCCGGATGAGTTTGGGCCTCGTCTGTCCTCTCTGACATCTGACTTTTACCCGTGGCTTCCACCATCGCTGGCTCTCTCTCTTTTTTTTTTTGGCTCATCAGCACTTTCGTTTGTCTCGCACGGCTCGGTTTCCAGGCCTCGCCCCGCGCTCTTACACAACCCCACCATGAAGTCACTGTTCCTCCTCACGTCCGCACCTGCCCCATGGCGGCGGCGGCGGCGGCGGCGGCGGCGGATAAAGAGGGGAGACGCGGACGAGAGGGCTCAGGTAGTTTGCAAATACTTGTCCGCTCAGCGGGACGGGCGAAGTCCTCCCGCGTCAGATTTCTGCAGAGGCAGGGACGTAAAAGAAGGGCATCTGAGCTGACGAGTCAGGTTCGGACATATTTGGAGAGATGTTATGTGAGAAGGCTGATGTTAGCGAGAGTTCAGGGGGAGTTTGAAGTAGCAGCTGTTGTCAGGAGTTTGTCCCCGAGGAGCAGTAATCAGCAGAGTCAACTGTCAATCACAGATCTGCAGGGCCTCGTGGGCTTTTTCTCAGAAACACGCCTCCTCCGTGCTCACACACAGCACACCTCCCCTTGATGACGCTCCTCAAGTGTTACTGGATAGTGTTTATATGGAAGCTGTCCACCCACGCACACACACACACTGCGACGCCCCCCCCTCCCCAAACTGTTTGCAGGAAACACTCATCCTTCTCTGGAGATGTCGCTCGCGGCGGCCCATGCACTCATAAATCCTCGGCTCTTTTCTGGGAAATGAAGGGCTTGAAAGATACATGCACACACACACACACACAGAGTGGGAAAGGGTGGAAGGAGGGGTGCAAAAACACAAGTTACCAAGTATATCTCCGTCGCCATTCTGACATTGAGGAGGTCGGATTGGATGTCTGCTTTCTCCCGGAGGCAAATAGGGAGCATATTCTGCACCTCCCCGGTTACGGTTTAATGATCCAAGTAACTGTGGTCTCCATGCAGGCCTCGGCAATGGCCAAACATCACAGGAATGATATGTGTTTGGCAGTGGAGGACAAAGACGGACAAACATTTTATTAGCAACCGTTGCTGGTTTCAAACGTCTGTCGCTTCGTGTGCAGACCATGAAAGCCGGCTGTCGCTGCAGCTTTGAACTGCAGCTGTCTGTCGCTGGCATGTTCTTAATGGGGGTGCATCCAATCGCCGTTTTTTTGGTGTTTTCACACGATAAAGAATCGCGGGAAGATTGTTATGTGCAGCATTCAAATGTGAGAGGGTGGACTCGGGTCACGGAGAGACACATGAGTAGGTGGTGAGTCAGAGGCTCCTGATTTAGAAACCCTCGAGCGAGAGGCAGAGATGAGAGGTGGCAAAAAATGGCTGCAGCGCTGAGACTGGAGCGGGCTGCATTCGTTTGAGATTCAAAATAATAAAGAAGGAGGATGAAGGATGAATCTGGCAAGGATATACTAATGGAAAAAATATGGTTTTGATTGAATACTGAGAGAGGAATTTGGAAAATAAATTCAATGATTTCTCCTGTTCGTGACCAAATCATCCGAGTTGTCCTTTCCTCCTGCAAATTCCTGTCTATCGGTGTCATGGCAGGATGCTTGGAGAACACCTCTTTCACCATCTCTGCTGCTTCTTTGATCATCCTACAGACAATGCGTCATTGGACCTTGGTAGATTTTTTTTCTCTCCCAAGCACAGCTCAATTACTTAAAGGGAGACTTATTAGCATATCACAAAGTGCAGGCGTGACTCTGCAAAGAAAAGAACGCATTAGATCCCCCAGTGCTCTAATTATTCCTATAATGTAAGAGGGAGCAGGTACAACTGAGTCACACCTTGACTTGCATATCTGCATTTTGCATTCAGCTTGGGAAATTGACATTTTCAGAGGCCTTAACCAAGTACTCCCACTTGTATTTTAAAAAACGAAGTTGGGTTTTTGGCTGCTTCGGCCAGACGATCTGCTTAAAAATCATTGTGACGAGAGCTTGCTGTGTCACTCCTTTGGCTTTTTGATCCTTTGTAGTTTTGGTCGTTTTATTGGATAATCACTACCTGCAAATCGAGATATTTGCTTTGACAAATGACAACTTAAAGTAATTTTCTATAATCTACTCAAAGTCCACAGTCAGGACATGTGGTCGTGGCACTTCAATAGATAATTATCTCCCTGCAGTAGGTCACTCAGGGCTACTTCAGCTTGATTGAGGGGGTCATAATCTGTCATATTTCGTAAAAGAGCAAACTGCTCCTTACTGGGAGCAGAACCACAGTCAGTGGAAATATATCTTCATTAAAAGTCTAGAGAAATAATATACAATTAGGTTACATTATACATTAGATTTGCACGTTTTTTTTATATCAGTTTATCCACGCATTCCCTGGATGTACTGACGCTGACACACAATGGTTTAGCACATGGGTACAAAATAGTTTTTTTGGTAATGTAATATATTAAACTACACAGCAATATCAAATTATTTATTAAATTTGTGCATTTGTGCAGCTGAACTGGGCAGATTCAAGGGGTTTCCTGAAGACCACTGTCTATGTCTCTTAAGTGAACTGAATGTGTTTGAGAATGAATTTAATTTTATATTTCCTTATGATCTGACAAATAAATAGTTTTGGAAGATGCAACAGAAAAAAAAGATTTATTTTGGTGGACTGAAGCAGATATGTTAGATTGGCTTTTTAAAGGTGCATAGTGTAAGTTTTGGAGTTTCTTTCCTGTATGTGCCCTTACAATTTGCCTGATGTGTAAAATGAGTTTTCCTCTGATTACCGCAGTTGTCTCCACAGGCTGGATATTCAGTTCATGACAGAGCGATTCGGGCCGAATCCTCTGGGCATGCGCGTGATGCTCTGCACTTTGTTGAGTCTCCACCATAATCGCTGCATTAGAGAGACATATATTCAATATTTATAGCTATCTTGCCTGAGAAGACATCACGCCTCTAAACAAAAGACCTGTGCAGGCGCAGCGGCAGGCGCTTTTCCTCTTCCGCCATGCGCGTGCATAACACTGGTGTAATTTCCACTTGTTGCCAGAGGGGGCAGACTTCTGCCGAAATCCTGGAACTTATGCTATGCTTCTTTAATAAAGAAAGTTTTGTTTTAGCTAAATTTATTGACAATGCTTGGCAAGAGTTTTGCGTCCTTTATAGTGTGTTATGTTATTTGGCTTTTGTAAATATGTTTTCCTGTTTTGTGATTCGTGTTTTTAGCCATCTTGGTATTCCTCTTTGTCTATTATTTATTGTGTCTTGTAGGCCTATGTAGGCTGGGTAACATACCATGGTGAACGACTCTAATAAATAAATCAAATTAAAATTGTGTTTCTTTCTGTAATTCATGGAAATACTTTACCCTTGCGTAACCATCCAGATTTGGCAGGAGATTTTTGTTGTTTTCTTGAAACATAGTAATACCAGCTAACTGGCGGACAAGCAAAAAAAAATTAGGTGTCCTTTTTATTGCTAATTCTACAACAATAAAATCAACATGAATCCGGATGGCCAATATGGAAGAAGGTTTACTACAGAGAAAATAATATGGCTATAAAATGTTTAATTTTTGGTTTAAACAAGTGAAAGAAGGATGGAACAGAATAGCAGTTTTGGGGTACGAATAGGGTTGTCAAAAGTATTGATACCTAAATGCTGCCTCCGAATACAGTACTAATTTGGCATGGTATCGATACTAATCTTAACCAGCCTGTGTGCAAACAGTGGTTGCGACGAAATCAAGCAGCACAACGAACTTGGCCAAACAACTCAAGGGCCGACACCCTGGTCTTCATGATGAATTCCGACAGGTAAATAAATAAAAATCCCGTTCATAATTTAATTTAATACATTAAAGATATTAGCAATATTAGCGTGACCGGCAGTCCGCATTAATGTTGTGTGATTAGCTGTGGATAGCATGCTACTAGGCTTGTTATATTTGGGTTATTGCATTTATTTAGCATTTATTTGCACACTTGTTTAAAGCATGTTCAATGCAAACTGCCTTGAGAAGACATATTGTGAATTGGGGCTTTATAAATAAAACTGAATTGAATTTTTTTTAATTGAATGCTGAGGTAAGTTTTTCGTGTTACTGAAATATTTTTATGCCTTCAATTATTTGTAATTTTTTAAAATTGTTGTGGTATCAAAAATGGTATCGAATATGTTCCTGGGTATCGATTTCGAGTTTGAAATTTTAGTATCGTGACAACCCCAGGTATGAAGTATTGAAGGCGTGACTTTTCATGTACTAGGAGATATCTGCCATTGGACGTTTAGTACCAACTTTTTAGCTAATCATAGCGGTTTGCTTTGTCTGCTTTGAAACACTTTCCCTGCTTTGCCGTTTCTGGTTGTGTCGCACTGATTTGTGGGTAGAAAAAATGTCAGGCCTACCAAGGTACCTTTTGTACGGACCATGCGGCGACTGGTACGCACAGTTACATCTGGTTTAACTACAAGCATGACTGAGCTCCTCACAGAATGATGACCGTGGGTGAAAATGTTAATGTTTATGCAGAAAATAATGTGTTTGAAACCGAAAAGGGTCATTTATTCCTCCTGTTGCTAGAATGATCAAACACACTGATTATTACATTTACAATTAGATTGTATTTATTGGTATTTTTGTTACTGTAGCATTAGAGACTGTCATTGACGGTAACAACATAGGGGGGTACATGGTTAGAGCAGGGTACTTGCATCCCACTGCCACTCCAGGTATCTGGGCGAGACCGTTAGCCCTAGAATGCTCCAAATTTAATTGAAATGTCCAGACGTTGCAAGACGAATACAGATGATGATTAATTAATAGACAGGAAACCAGATAGGGCAGAGAGAAAGGTACGACCTGCAGCAATGTTCCCCTGGTCTGGACACAACCCTAGATGGGTGCATCAATGACTTTGTACAAGAGGCGACTGCTCTATCACCATACCACGCATCAACCTTATTTACAGTTATGTCGAACATGACAACTAGGGATAAATAAAAAGACGTGTAACAAGAACTGACTAAATTTAGTCAATTTGTTGAGTGCCGCTCCTTTAGTTTCTGCACCATGACTGTCCGTGTTTTTGGCCACAGGAAATGTTTCCGAACAGTATAAAAGAAAGGGAAAAGCAATTGGAGCCTGGTTTCAGAATGACGTTCAGAAACAGGTGGGGGAGGGTCAGCGCTCCGCTACTCTATTTAGAAGAATTTTAAACAGTAAAAAAAAGCCATTTAGTGGCCACAGCCTAACAACTCATTATAACCTTGGTACAGAGGTAACTGGCCCATATCTCGCTTCAAGTGATATTTTAAATACATTTTTTTGCGATTAAAAAAATCTCAAGGTTAAAAAAAACCTAGCAACAGCAGAGTTATATAGTCTGTTATATTTCTACAAATGAGCTTCCCAGAATGAGGGTAAAGAACCACGAGCATTTTAAATTGGGTTTAATAATTTTTTTTTACAAAATGTAAAATGTACTTAATTATGCATCAGATTTTTCAGCATATTTATGATTGTTTATCTTCATAGATGACTGTACAAAAAAAATGATACACAATGGTTCACTATATTGGTATGAAATGATATATTTAGGGGTATAAAACAGAAGAAGGAAGGGATAAAATGGGTAGGAATTGGTAAATTAAACCAGAGCTGCTAAGAGTGCCTAGTCAGCAGATCCTCAGCTCCAGAAGACGGGACTGCTCCATTATTCTGATCACACACCCTGAGTCTCACTTTACCGAAAAGATAACAGCGGCATTAGCAAGTAAGAATCCGTATTCCTGCATTTTCATCAAACAAGGTCTGCAAAACAACAAAGAGCATGTTAGCTGTTACCACTGAGCTTCGATACTGAACAAGCTATTACGAGGCTGTGTTTTTTTTTCTGTGTGTAAAGATGAGTCAGCATTATTCTGCAGGTATCTGACAGCAGGTGAATCAAAGGTTTATCTGCTCTCGTGCAAGCTTTGTCTGGAGGCGAGTTTCCCCGAATAATGGATCCGTTCATTGTTGCAGACTCTGCCTCTCTCTGGGTTTATGCATGCATGAGTAAAATCTTGTGTCTGCTTGCGTGCTGCAGTGCAGTGCGGTGCAGAGCAGGGCAGAGCGGCAGCCATTGACAAACACAAAGAATGTGCGAATATGTGCGTGCCTGCGTCGGCCGCTGACTTTGTGTTCGTTCCGCAGTAAATTGATCTGCCTGCTCACTAGACTGGATGGAAAAGGGCCCGAGGGCGAGAAGTGCATCAGCAGATGGGAGAGCCCGCTGTGTTGCCATCACACGGCATTCCTGCTCACTGGGCATGCTCAGAAGGCCACGCCCCACGCACCAGCAACCCCCATTCCTCCCAGGGCCTGTTTGAACCAGTCAGTCAGAGGTGGCAGTGTTTTTTTTTTTTTTTTGCTCTCTCTTTTTTCCCCTCTCTTTTTTTTCCATCTGACCTTCACAGTCAGGCAATGGGAACAGTAGGTTGACAGGAGAGGAAGGGAGGAGGGCTGTTTTTCTAAAAGCTCTTTGGGTAGCAGGGCTGATATGTCACTCATGATTTCCACTCTGTGCTTTTGCTCTGTCACATGCGCCCGCAGTTACCCAACAGAGGAGATAACGCACTCGAGTGTTTGATGATTAACGACCTGAAAACAAATCCTCCTTTTATCTGCAGTGAGATCATGCTTTACTATAAGCAAATGTTAAATGTGGAACATGTACTGTTTACTCAAAAAGCAGAATAGCAGAATAACAAGGAAGTGAAATCGCTTTAGCCACTTTATGCTTAGCTTACGTAATTTCTAAGTTGTTGCAACAAAAAAAAAAAAAAAAAAAAAAAAAAAGGGAATTCAAATCACTTAAGCGGAAGTTTCACACATGCAGACCACTGCATATTCAGAGGTGACATCCTGCACTAAAAAAAGGTGCAGATGCTTGCAGGAGGCTCGGTTTCGAAACTAACAGCTAACGAGTCACATGTTCCTTGATCTCATTCACAGTGTTATATTTACATAACTGGTGTTCAAGGGCTCCTGTCTAACTATGCTTGGGCAAAAATATTCATGCCCTTTATGACGTTTTGTCACGTTACAGCTAAAAACTTCCATGGGTTTCACTGGCCTTTTATGAGCTGGGCCAACACAAGGCAGTGCATAGTTGTGAAGTGGAAAGAAACAGACACATCCTTTGATAAAAACCCAAAATGCCACTTTAGCTAATGTCACCAAAGAGGCCATTGGTAACAGGAGGAGCTGCAGAGACGCATAGCTCAGGTGGAAGAATCAGGACAACTGTTTGTCGTGGAGCTGTAAAATCTGGCCTCTATGGCCAATTTCTGGCCTACTTGTTAAACTTTATATGTGTCGGGACACTAGCTTCGTACATAACCCTGAACATGACATCCCAAATGTGAAAGGTGGTGGTGCCAGCTAATCAAAGGTAATGGCAGGAGCTACATGCAGGGTAGTCCTGGAGGAAAACCTGCACAAGGCTTCAAAACGCTAAGTAGACTGGGGGTGACGTTCACCTTCCATCAGGACACCCGTAAACCAGCCACAGTTGTTAATGTTTTATATCTAAGCGTATTTATGTGTCAGGACGCGCTTACCCAGAGCCTAGACCTAAATTCAATTTAGAATCTGTGATGAGACCTGAAAATCGTTGCTCACAAACTCCATCCATCCATTTTTAGCTACTTTAAAAAGAAGAAAGGACAAAGGTTTCAGCCTGGTAGAGACACACCTACAAAACTTTGTGCTATATTTGGAGTGAAAGGTGGTTCTTCCAAGTATTACCTCAGAGAGGCTGAATACAACTGCATGGCACATTCTTCAGATCGTCAGATGTGAAATAGATAAATGAATAAAACGATATCCCTTTCCTTCTTCCTTCAGAATAGTGCACTACTTTTTGCCGGTCTGTCTGATACAATCACACTGAACCACCGTAGCGTTCCTGGTCGTAAAGTGACAACATAAGAGCTAGAAGTTCAAGCGGCGTGAGCACTCTTGCAACACTGTAAAACTACTGGAGGTAAACATCGCACCACGATTGCTGTGTACGGTTGGCATCGTTTTGCGGCTTCTCGCCCAACTGTTGCTTCACACATCACCACCATTTTCGGTGCACACGGCCTGCTGACGAAGCAGAGATCTGAATCACACGCCGCATTCCTCCGTTGAGTCACACGGCACTCTACAAACAAAAAGGGTGTTTATCTTTCTCGCTCACTCTCAAATCTAAGTCTTGCAAGCCTTTACACATTCCCTCTTTGTTTAGCCACCACGACGTTCTGCACGTTGCCTGCCGCTCCCCTTTGTCCGCTCCCTTCTCTGACTTGCACGACCGGCTTCCTGTTTGTGTCAGGCCAGCATCAAGCCAATCAGCTGTGAAGGCTGTGATCCTCCTCGCAGCTATTTACTACCCTGTGGTCTGTTTTAAAAAAAGACCGTAAGCAAGCTGTGCTTTGGTACAGGCTGCTGAGTAAGCAGACACGTAAAGCTCCAGTCCGTCCACAGCTGACCTATATACGGTTTTTAACAGCCTCTAAGTGTTTTTGTTCAGTTTGTGAAACTTTGGTGAGTTAGTCATGTGTTGTTGTTTTTTTTTTTTCTTGTGCTTCTCACAGCGCAGTAGGATCTGCATGCTGACATTTATTTTTTTTTGTTTGAAGGCTGGAATGTGCTGGTTTGAAGATAACAAAGCAGCATGAGGCGGTTGCGTGTAAACTTTGGATGAGGTCACGCTCCGCCAACACAGCACACTGCGAGATTAAAGGGGATTTTGTTCTGGATTCTCCCCTGGTGGTGTCATACCTTTTCGCTCTGTCTTGTTTGCAGATTCAGCATGCAGTTGTAGGTTATCAAAACAGCCCTCACGTTATGAACCCTCAATAAACCGAAAGCTCTGAAAAACAGCATGCAGTGGACAGTTGTTGAGGCGTCAGCTGGTATGGGATTCTTGAAGTATGATGATCTTTGAGTGAAATTTTCATGGTCTTTAAACTCCGTTTAAAATGTAAAACATTGTATAATTGCTTTTATTCAAGAGCAAAAAGTGGATTTTGTTTTTTTGCTGCTTGAGAAAACAAGTTATTACAGCTATGATAGGGCCAGCTGTTACCAAAATATAGAAATTTAGTGCTCGGTGCTTATTAGACAGAATAATGTGTATTTTAGGTACCGTATTTTTCGGACCATGAGGCGCACCGGATTATAAGGCGTATGTAATATCACTCCTGCCCTCCGCGTACACACGTTATCCGTCTCTGTCAGAAGGACAGAGTAGCTGGACTACACTGCCCTGTTTCTAACATAGGGCCAAAATAAACTTCACTTTTATATTGAATTAACTCTCTTGTTGTTAGCGCGTACTCCGGGCGCAGGCTGCCTTACATGTATGCACTACTAGTTTAGACATTACAGTCAGGCAGTCTTGTAGACAGCTCAGGGGTCTGATCAGGTAGTGACACAGTGTACCATAATGCTCCGTAATGAATATCCATTGAGCGGAGCGGCTTCGTTGCTAGTCAAAATCGTACTTACGCATTTTAACAGATTTTTGAGTTAATAAGACTTACAGATGTCGTAGACACTACCATTGAAATTGGGCTACCTTAAAGGAGCATAACATAAATTCCAGGATTTCTGCAGATGTCTGCCCCCTCTGGCGACAAGTTGAAATTTAGATTAGAGTATATTAGATTCAACTTTATTGTCATTGCACAGGTACAGGTACAAGGCAACGAAATGCAGTTTAGGTCTAACCAGAAGTGCAATAGCAGCAAGTGCAGGATAAACAATGGTTCCATAAGTACAGGACATGGGTTTTTACTGAATAAATGACACCAGTGTTGTGCACGTACGTGGGAGAAGAAGAAAAGGATCTGCTGCTGCGACTGCACAGGTCTTTTGTCTAGAGGCGTAATGTCTTCTGAGGTCAGAAATCTATAAATATTGAAATTAGCCCGCGTTCTCTTGCTAATGCATCAATAACAGTAGAGACTTAAAAAGTAGCCAGGTGAACGAGAGCGTGCAGCGCGTCACACTCACACACCAGAGGATTCGGCCAGAATCACTCATAAACTGACTAATGGAGGCTATAAAGGCAACTGCAGGAATTAGAGCATTGCTCATTTTACACATCAGGCAATTGTAATGGCATGTATGGGAAAGAAAATAAATAATATTTAACTTCAAAACATGAACTATGCACCTTTAATGAGTGTTGCTTTTGTATTTGCTTATGTCTTTCTTAAATGTGAATAACAAGTGTAGGAGGCCTCTTTTAGTCAGGTGACCAGCAGTGCTCAGCAACAGGTGGGGGAGGGGAAGTGTTGCAATACTCTTTGCTCCATATAGTTTGTGAAAACTCCAGCCACTTTTTCCTGGCATTTCAGTAAAAGTACTGAAATTTTAAGAGGATTTGACACTACAACAGTTTGGTACACTTCAATACCATGAAGTGGCTCCTGCCTTGGTGTGGTAATATCAGATTATGAAGTAGGACATGTTGACAATCTGCCAAAGCAGACAGATTGTGTCATTAGACGTGTTTCCGTAAAAGTCCTTTGTATACACACTTTGATGTATCGCATTAGAAAAGGTTGATGGGAACTGCAAAATTGGAAAAATTTCCTCAATTTTGCAAAACAGATCTTACGCTCGCTTGAGGTCGTTTTTGGCTTTTCCCAAAAAGAGTTAATGTGCAAAACTGGAGATGGAAACATATTTGCTGGATAGGTTCTGACGTAGCGAACATGATCAACTGTTTCCACTGTCGCCGTGTCCCCAGATATTCCCATAATTGCATTTCTTTCTCTAAATCTTAGGAGAGCCTGTATCATCGGTAATACTAGTTGACAGAACAATTACAACTGGGCCGACAGCAAAACATCCCCTGAAAACCTCTCTCCATGTTTGTCAGATGTGTCGTCCAAGCTAGTTTGCGATTCCCTACTTCCTGTTTATTGAAGCCATGTGTAACGTCGACTTTTGATGAAATTACGCTTTGGTTAATTTGCTGAAATCCAGCGGATAATTCTAATTTTCTTGTTTTTCAATCTTTTTTGTGACATTTTAAATGTTTGCTCAAAACTCTCATGGTAATTGGACATTAACATAGCTATTACCTACTGGTAGGGCCCTAGAATATCCAAGTTGCTAATAATGTGGATGACTTTTACAAAATAAAATGGAATCTAATGTAAAACAGAATTTTGGTCAGCTAGTCATTTGTGCTTTTCTCTGTAAATATAGTATATGTATACATATATTTACACTTTTCAAATAAAGAAAGTAACTGCACCCAAAGCAAAACAACTTTTTCCCACGCGTCTGTTTGTAATTGATCAATTGACTCTAAGGTCCTCACCCCACAGCAGATGCTTGACATCCAATGTTAGAAAGAAAGGAGGACATGCACTGTAACAATGGTCTTAGTCCCGTTAAATAAAATCACAAACTACTGTCTATGCAACTTAGTTGTTTTTAGGTGTTTTTTTAAGGTAAAATGATTATGCAAGAAAGTTTTTTTCCATTTGATTGTAAAAAAAAGTAACTGTAATCACTGACCCCACCTTGACCACGTTTCCCTCCAAATTGTATTTGTATTCAGTAATTTCCCTCTGGGATTATTAAAGTATTTCTGATTCTGTATTTAAAAACTTGTACTTAAAAGTTGGCAACCCTGCGGGAGAAGCTTCTTTAGTTCACACTCCATGACTTTCTACAAAATACGCCCCCCTATAAAATATGCCTAATTTACCCCTAAGCCTAACACAAGTGGGCGTGTTTTGAAGGGGATAGGGGGCGTGGTTGTAGGACAGGGGGGAGTCGTTTGTAGTGAATGCGCTTCCTCTAAAGACTCTTCTTCTTCTACCTCCAATTGAATGCAGGCACATTTAATCTGCAGTGCCATCTACTGTTTAAGAACTGAAGTGCACATGCAAGCCTCAACCAAGAGTGCAAAGGCCAAAGGTGAAGCCAAAGGCTGTCCTTCACCTCCAAAGTCTCTCAAGACGGCTGGAGCTCGCAGATGTAATCACAGGTAAACTCGCAGATCCATGTTCCATGGATCTGCAGAAAACTAATCACTAACTTTGTCACTTTCTCTCCCATCTCCTTAAGGTGCATTTAAAGCCAAAAAAAATGGATCACTGGGAATAGTTGTGTGTTTTTGGCATGTTGATCTATGCCCATACAGAGTTTTCCTGTTTAGATATCCAGCCAGCGCCAGGTTTCTCTCCGAGTCCAAGCTGTTAGACAGGGAGAAAATATAATCAGGGCTTTGCTGGTGCATTTGAGTTCACTGCGGGCCTTACGTGAGGACTAATGCCTAATTCAGCCCTGGCTGTGGCAAACATGCCTGACATTCAGTGTTTACACTGCTCAATGAAAGCTCCCAGTCAGACGGCCCAATAACTCGGCCTGGAATTAGATTCAGGAAGTCATGAGATTTCCAGGTGGCCCGGCTTTCCTAGAACTGTTAAGCAGGGATTGTCAAGGCTTTGACAACACACATTATACTGAAGAGACCATCCCCACCCCCCATCCCAAGAAAGGAATGACATCAGTACATTTCCAGCACTTGGCAAAACACATACTGATCATTTTCAAAATGTAAATAAAGGGAATGCAAGCTGCCAGATTTTTCCAGAGAAAAAAAGAAAAGAGGCCTCCACTGTGCATTCATTTGGAAAAGCATGAATAATGAATCTGTCCTGAACTCCTGCTGAACCCTCCCCACCAGCACCAGTCCAGAGATCAGCACCACATGACATCCAACGCACACTCACGCACCCGTTGACCTGTGCAAATCTCCGAACATGCAAAGGCAGTCCTCCGTGCAACTCTGCGTGAATCATTACACTGTGCGGCACCTGGCTGCAGTTGGACCAGGGACCTTTTCTCTTTGATAAACCTGATGACTGTTGGGAGATGACAGAGGACGCAGCCAGTCAAAGTGGAAAGATAAACAGAAACTGGTGCGGCGGGCGGTTAAAGCTCCCGCCTTTTTTACCAGCTCTCGTGTGTGTGTGTGTGTGTGTGTTGTTCAATGTTTAACCCTTGTGTCAACAGCGCGCATGTGTCACAACAGCATTCCTGTGAGGCGCTGGTCTTGTGACCAGAGTAGTTTCATAATGGGAGCTCAGCTCTGAATTGTTTTGTTGCTGGAGGAGGAGGAGGAGGGGTCCTGCAGCGAGGTGAAGAATGACAAGGTTTCATGTTCCTGCGTGTTGGGCATTACTGAGCAAAAAGCCGATGTGCTGCATGCGCCGTGTTCAGACAGCGACCGCATTAACCTGCTTGTCCAGAATCGAGCCCTTTCCTTTTCGGTGCTGTAAATAAGTGGCGCCCAAACTCCTGTCGTTGAGGTCCTGCAACGTTTAGACGTCAAAACACCCGACTCAAATATTAGCGTCTTTGCAGGGCTCTGCAGAGCTTGACTGCATGCCGGTGAGGCAGTTTAGCCATGTGATTCAGGTCTGTAGGGCAGGGGACACGTCTGAAGGTTGCAGACCTTGAGGTTTTGAGTTTGAGGTTAATGCTGTAAATGGATAACTTTGCAAGAATCATGTGAGAGATTTGATTCTTGAACTTTAAACTGCTTGTCTGGCGTCGTTGAGCGGAGAGATTTCATCACAGAGAGCACACGCCCTCATAGGAGAAGCATGATTTTATCTCCATGCAAAGTCGTGATGAACAAATAAGCGTGTTTTGAAGACAGGAGGGGAGGGGGGGGGGGTGAGTGTTGTCCTTCAGGGCAGACCTGGGTGTAGCTAGACTCGTCAGTCGGTTTGAGATCGTTTCCTCTTCAAGGCTGTCTGGCTCCTCCCTCGCCATTGTATGTGGCAACACTGTGTACGTAGGTGAACTTTGTCCCTCCCTGCAGAGAGGAAGATCTTTCAAGCGATTTGCATGGCGCGCGATCAGGTTACGTGTGTTGAGCGTGCCCGCTGAGCAACGTAGATCTCGTTGCTTGCAGAAAAGAAAGCAGTGAGGTCAACTTTTGTGTACGTTCAAAAACAGCCGCCGCACAAACCTGTACGACAACTACAGAACTCCCCTGACACGCAGCGACCTCGCCGTGACAAACTCGAGTCACACAGATAACACTCACCACACCCAATAGTCGCCCTTCGGACGAGCAGGCCTCACAGCCGTTACAAATTTGCACAACACAAACACGAGGGGTCCGTATCGCCTTATCAGGCTCCTCCAAGGGCACTGAACTTTCCCACAGTTCTCGCTCGGTCTTTGCATCCCTCCGAGACTTCATTGTTGCCTCGAAGGCTCTAGCAGTCGGCCCATGTGCTTCCCACAGCGCTGCTGCCGTCGAACCTGTTGTGGTGACTAAACCATCCGCCATGTGCCTCTCAGGAAAAAAAAAATATTTGTCATTCTCTAGGCCACAAAACCAGTTTGTCGTGGAGGTTTACAGCAGTAGTGAACGTGTCAGTCAAGCGCTCCTGAAAGGGGAAGTGTCTGTTTTGCTTTATGCAAAAGCCGAGGGTTTCAATACATAAATATCAGCAGTTTTGTTTTTTACTGACTCATCGAAGCGAACCAGCTCAGGCTGCTTTGTCTGAAGACGCTAAAAAAAAAAAAAAAAAGAAGCAAAATTACTGTTACTACTGTTAGACTGGAAGATTTTAAACTCAACATAAACGCGTTAAAGCATGTCAGTAAACAGCTTCACTTTCGTCTGGTGTTTTCCAGTTCATTGTGTTGAATCCTACCTGCTTCCTCTCATTATTTCTCATTTGGTTCTCATTTCTCAAAATACGAGTTAGCTAAGACTCGCTGGGCTTCTCCTTTTTGTCTCAGCATGACGCCACATCTGAGTTGTTTGTAGTAGTGCAACAGGTTTGGTCAGTGCATTTTAGGAATGCTACCCTACAAGATATTTATTACTCAACTGCTAAACCTTAAAGCACCAGACATTATCAGGACTCTTACGTCCAGTTTTATCTTCAGATTTGACAAGTGAGAAACTAGATTTACATTCTCTTTTAGAGCTGCAGGTCCTTTGGCGTTCCTACCAGCTTTGCATATCTAAAGACTGAACTATTTTTCCATTTTTCTTCATGAAATAGCTCAAAAGTCCAGTCTGTCAGGTAAATTTTCAATTAATGTCAAAGTTTCCTGAATACGTTTATGTTACTGGAGCCACTCTAAAAGATTTATATGTATCTCTCCGTTTATGTTTATGATTATGATTTTCTTCCATGATCCCCCTGTATTTAGCCCCATCCCTCTTCTCTGACCAACTACCCTGTCCCTGTCACATAAAAACACCCCCTCAGCATGATGCTGCCGCCACCATGTCTCCGCATGGTTTATTCAGGTTGATGTTCAGTATTTCTTTTTGTCATATGTAGCATTTCTTCGGTTGGACACAGATTTAAATGTTGGTCTTCAAATGTTGTGCCTTCCTCTTTCCATTTCCAAACGATGGATTAACAGCTCCCCCTGCCAGATGTCCAAAGATCGGGATATTGTTTTTCAACCCCGGCCTTAATTAAAACTCTTCAGTAACTTCCTCCCAGTCTTGTCCGTCAATTATTCAGTGGTATCAGAGTAATGATGGCTGATAACAAATGCATGCCGCACCTTTCAGATTTTTACTGGCAAAAACATCACAAAAACATATAACTTCCCCTTGGAGCGCAAATAAAGTCTAACAAAATGATCAAACTAAGACCAATTCGTCTTAACGCTCCTGAAATCACATCTACCCAGCAGCACTTATCATCAGTGCTCTATTTTCTATTTCTGCCCGTCACAGCCAAACGTTGTTCTGACGTGGGGCTTTGAAGCTGGATGGAGGGAAGGTGAGACATCATGTGCTCAGATGGTCACGGACGCTGCGGTTTCGGGGAGTTTATCACCCAGACAGGGAGACGGCGTTCAAGTCCTGCCCCTTACATCCTTCACTGCGGCAGGGGGCCGAACGTGACAAACAGTCCTCGGCAGCAGCCCGCCAGCCAGGCCTTGCGGATACCGCAGGCCTGGCAATGACTTCCACGCCACCACGAAAAACTTGCACTTTAATGGGAAAAGGCGAGGAAGGACGCTCCTGGCCCTCTCACAACATCGCAGGCTGGAACATTGTCTATAAACCAGACAATCACAGAAAAGGGCAGGGAAGCATCTGTGGAATCTGTGACGCCAACCTCAGCTGATTGATGAGCGCTGCCGAAGCTGCACTACTTCCAGGAGAACGGATTTGGAAGTAAATTGCGGGGGAAACCAAAGCTGTGTCGCTCTCCAAGTCCAACCGCGACATCTGTAAACGATATGCCACAGTTGCGTTCTCCATGCTCTTCCTTTATTTTTCCCATGCAGAAGAAGCCGCATGCCATCTCTGATCAATTTCCAGCAAAGCGAGCGCAGATGAAGTTCTCCAATTAGGCCAGCCTTTGCTATTCTTAGGCTTCCTCACAATCACACATCATGGCATTCATAATCGCTAAAGCCTTTTGCTTTCAAGGCAAATGTGACGAGAAAAGCAGCTGCCTTTGATCTTCTTCCAGTAGTAGCAGCCCAGAAATATCTCCTAAATAATGGACCTAGAAACACATGTGTGCACAATGGAGGATCATTTACCCAGGGTTTCTCAAGATCTGGCTGTAAAAGGAGAAAATATGAATCAGTTAGGCTCCACCTGATAGGAGAAAAGAAAAAGGACAGCAGCAGTGCAAAGATGACACCCACACTTGAATATATTATGCGGCTGAAAGCTGAGCCTCGGTGCCATGCTAACTGCTGCGCCGCCGGGATGTCAGAGTCCATTTTCAAGCAAAGCAGCTCCAAAATAGACAGGATATGCGGTGAGGGATAGGTCTACTTTGAGAAAGTATCTTTTTGGCTCAGATGAGGAGGTTACATAACCAAGAAAATACTACTCACCCTTCTGGAATCAATGGAAAACGTAAGGAATATGCTCCTTATACAGCCAGGGAAAGAATGAGGACACCCGATTACATACCCGCTGCGTCATTCAGAGACGTTAACATATTGATGTCTAATTTCACTTTCTTAAAGTGATCCGATTGACGTTACCAATAACAATGAATCTTATTTTCATAACTAAACAAAATATATAAACAACAAAAAAAGCAGGTTTTCTGACTGAGGAAAACAGAAGGACACCCTACCCCCTGTTATTGAGTATTACCCACTATAGCAGAAATAAAACGCTGCTCATAGCCCTCTGCCAGTCTCTGATATCGGTCTGTGGGAAATGTGCTCCAATCCTCAACTTTAGCTGTCATCTGAATCCAGATCCGGGCTTTGACTAGGCCCTGGATTGACCATTTCATAGTGCTCGGCCAGTCCTTGGCGGCTTCACATCTGTGTTTTCGGTTTGTGTCTCTCGTTTACCTAAAGCACCCTCTGATACGGAGTAGGATTCATGGTGGATTCTTTGGCAAAAAGAACCCAAAGCATGACACCTCCACCTCCCTGCTTCACGGTTATTTTCTAGCATATAGTATTTGGTTTGCGGCAGACGTGGCCTCTGTTCTGGTGTCTGTAATGGCCGGATCTGGGCGTGGTAGCGGACGTTTTAATGTCCTCCACTTGTGGGCTGGCTTCCATAAAGTGGAAATAGTTGATTTTAAATATGTTACCAGTCTCATAGCAGTGTTAGCACCCTTGCCTCACAGCAAGCAGGTCGCGGGTTGGAGTCCTGGGCTCAGCAGGGTCCTTTCTGTGTGGAGTTTGCATGTTCTCCTCGTGTCTCTGGTTCCTCCTAGCACCAAAAAGACATGCTGGTCAGGTCGGCCATTAGTGGCGGCACGCTCCGTGGCTCAGGCTAATGCTCCATGTGATCTACAAAGTTTTGTTGTATGTATAATGACAAATATGGCACCTTATCCTTACAGTCTTCTTCCTGAAGGCCTCGTACAGCTCTTTCGATCTTACTGTAGTGTTTGCTCTCGCTTGAGTAGCCAGGAGCCCACCAAATTAAAGACCTGGAGTATTTAAAATGCTGAGCAATGATATTTTAAACATGTGCCCCAGATGTGATATTCATGCATGTTTTTTTTATTCCATTTTACTTGATAATTTAAAATACATTTTCTTAGGTTTATATTGTTCATTCGTGTTACTTAAAATGTCAGGACACGCCCAAATGTGTTAGAAAAAGACACAGGCCGGCGTAAGGTGTCCTCGTCTTTTTTTCCCCCCACATGACCGTTGAGGCATTTGTTTACCACCCAAACACACATGAGGTCCCCTTGGAGCCTGCAAGAGCAAGCCAGGTGCAGAGGGAGCTCTGCAGTCTTACTGCAGGAGTGGATGTGGGCGACGCTGCCGGCCTGCTGGAAACTCTAAATGTGTTTGGGTGCATGAAGGGTTATGCAGCAGAATCCCATTTTAAGCGTTTTTCTCTGAGCCGGCCGCACAGCCAGCACAGCATTCTGAACGTAACAGCTGTGACTCAGGATTCAAACCTCCTTATAAGGCCAACAAGTCGAGGCAGAAGTGATACTGCAGCCGACGATGTGGACTCTGAGATGCAGAGGTTGTTTACATCAACGCCTTGTTGTGGCTGAAAATATCCGGGGGGGGGGTTTCCGCTGGACAGGAAGCCATGACGACAGCCAGCTATACGTGAACGCGTATTTAAGCTTGAAGCCTCGGTGCTTTCTGTTCCTGATGGGCCAACTGAGCTGGCGCGGCAGCAAAAGCCACTGAAACTACCTTCTGTTTAAAAATGGAAGTGAAAACAATGATGTTCATTTACATTTTTTTTCTTCCTGCGGGTTTTTTTTTCTACTCCTCCTCCTCCTCCTCCTCCCTCCTCTCCCTCGGTCCTGCACCTCTGACCAAGCTGTCTGTCCCCGCCGAGGCGGGCAGATGAAAAGGGATGTGTTACCATCTTGTTTTTGCTCTAAATGGATACACATGTGGCACATCTGGGTCCAGGCCTGACTCATTACTCTCCTTTTTATGCTCCCTTCTCTGCAGCCATGGCAACTGCTGCATGTTTGGCAGAAAGCTTTTGAAGGCAGTGGAAAAAACAGAGCGATAGAGAGGAGAAGGGGGGGGGGGGAGCTCTCAGTAGTTGGCCTACATCCAGTGCAATCATGCCATGGAGCTGAAATGAGGCCTTTGGCAGCACACCAGGTTTCTGAGAACAAAGATGTGAGCTTCTAATGTTGGCGGTGGGGCCTGCTTGGCATCCGTTGCCATTTCCCAGCAGCCTTTGCATTGGCCGGCTGCCATCCACCACCCCCCTCCTTCCCTGCCGGGACTGCAAAGAGGATCAGAATAAAGAGAGAGACTTGTTTTTCACTCGCCTCTTGCTCTGGCCAATGACATCACCTCTGCAGCCTCCAGCCCCCAGATTCCAGCCGCCCAGCACATTGTTTCCCCTCTTGCCGTTCACCCTCCGTCTTATTTCAAATCCACTTTTATTAAAACTGACTCCTTATATTGCTATCCTTTTTTTTTTAATGTAATATGGTCCATACGCTGCGCATGGTTTCTGTCGTCACCATGTGAAATTAATCAGAAAAATCAATGTGAAGCATCCAGACCACGCTGACAGCAAGACAGAAGAAAGCTCATTAGGTTTCCTATCTCCTCGAATTAAAATCAGTACCCTAATCCTTCCAGGGCAAGAGAGCAGCTAAAAATAGCACTATTACCAGGATATATATGGTAGCTAGTCTGGTAGATAATCTCCATGGCTAATTCACATACAAAACTATCTAAATTAAATGCACGTTTACTCTTTGCATTTTCCTTTAGCCTTTATTGCATTTACCTCAGAGCCACTTTGAAGCATGGTGGAGAATCTGTGATGCTGTGGGACCGTGTCTTTTCCAAAGGCCCTGGGACATTTGTTGTCACATACAGAAAATGTGAAGTGAGCTGATAAATCCTCACATGTAAACCCAATGTATGTTTGTTTTTTTAGCTTTTGCTGCAATACAAGTTCCTAGTGCCCACTTTTCAGTACGGTAAAGAGTCTGTAATGCTGTGGGCCAGTTTCTATCGCAAAGCTACAGGAAACCAATGTACACACGTTCCATAAACTGTAAAGCATGGTGGAGGGTCACTGATGCTCTGTTTCTTCAGATATTTATCTCTTCCAGATATACTTAACAACATGTTGACCCATTTTAGGTCGGAAAATAGGTTCTTACATTTATTCCTTATCCATTTCTTTTAGCCTTTGCCACAACATAAGCACCCCATTCCCCACTTTTAAGCATGATCTGTGATACTGTGGGCCTGTTTCTCTTCCAAAGGTACAAAAAAAGGGTCTATTTTTCTCACTCTACTGAGTTCTATTGTTCTCCAGTTTTGCATTGCTTGTCGTCATTTCATCTTTTAACTTTTGGCTCTCTCTCTTTTTTCTTCATAGTAGGTACACCTGGTCTGGCGTACTGTTAGCTGAGACATCATCCAGAGAAGACAGATCACTCGTTACTACCATCTAATGTAGAACAGATTACTGGATCAATGTGTGCTTCTGTGCTTGTTTGTCTCTCTTGTTGTGTCTCTGCTCTGTCTTCTGTAACCCCCAGTCGGTCGAGGCAGATGACCGTTCATACTGAGCCCGGTTCTGCCGGAGGTTTTCCTTCCTGTTAATGGGGAGTTTTTCTTTCCACTGTCGCTTCATGCTTGCTCAGTATGAGGGATTGCTGCAAAGCCATGGACAATGCAGACGACTCTCCCTGTGGCTCTACGCTTCTCCAGGAGTGAATGCTGCTTGTCGGGACTTTGATGCAATCAACTGGTTTCCTTATATAGGAAATTTTTGACCAATCTGTGTAATCTGATTGAATTTGACTTTGTAAAGTGCCTTGAGATGACATGTTTCATGAATTGGCGCTATATAAATAAAATTGAATTGAATTGAATTGAAAAAAATACTTGTTGTCACATTCAGAAACTGTGTGACGTACGCAAATCCGCTCTTACTGCTACACTATTCATTTATTAGCCTTTGCCACAACATACTGGTACATTTCTCCCAGTTACTTTTGAGATCTGTGATGCTGTGGGCCTTTTTCTCCTCTAAGGGCACGGGGAATGCTTTTAAAGAGCATGGTGACATAGTCTCACAGAAATGTCATCACTGGAAAGTCCAGCCCCTGCAGTTTTCTTTTTTTTTTTTACTGCTGTCCTGTTATAACCTTCCTTTTAGGTTGACAAAAACAGGTTCTAGTTTAATCTGCATACCTCAGCACTTGCTGTGAAAAAAAAGGGGTGGGGGGGCTAAATAACATACACAAAAGAGAAATCCAGACCTGTGCTGTGGTTTTGGGTGGAAAACTTCACAAGGAATTTACAATGCGTTTCCTTCATGAATAAAGCATGTGTGGCAGAAAAAAGAAGAAAAAATTTAAGGGGGTTAGAAAGTTTTAAAACAAAAATAACGTCATCCTATCCTGCCCGCAGTGCTGTCACATGCTGGGTATTCCCCTGGCCGTCACCTACCTCTCAGGCTTTATTTGGCTCCCACATGTCTCACTCTGCAGTCAGAAAACCAAGCTAAAAAACGGATTATACAGCCGCGCCGTCTGGTTTAGTGGCGAGTCTCAAGTCAGATGGTCACCAGTCGGGTCACACTGGGCTGGGTTTACTGTATACAGGGTCTACATTGCTGCGTCTGTGCTTTGCAGCAACATTCTCCTTTATCTGCTTCTGTTGTTTGTTTGTTTTTGTTTTTTTTTTTAATCATGTGAATCTTCCCCTTTATAAAATCAGGTCACTTAGATTTAAATGAATCCCAGCATGCCTCTTGCATAATAGCTGCTTGGCCCTGCAGCTATTTGCTTACACAAACGTCGACCGAGTGGAAAAAGCAAAGGATCAAAGCATTAGGCAACTGTTTTCCACCAGTCTCAAGGAAAGACTTTTGTTTATTTTGTCCCTCGCAACAGCTATTTCCCAACTCCGCCGTAAAGCCCAACACCACATTCCTTTTGTTGTTCGCCCAGCGAGGACAGGGAGTTGAGAGAAAGCGGAGATGGAAATATCGCAGTTTACAATTAAACTAGAACTTGTGACAGTTGTGTACAGTGGGAATATAACTTCTCTGCGCTCGGTGGAGATAGATCAGGAGCAGAAGTGTCTTATTTTGTTTGCGGAAAGCCTTTGAAGAAGGGCCCCATGCCACAGTGCATGATCATGGCCGCAGGCAGGGAGCCAAATGGCCTCATGTTCTGTGTGGATGGGCGAGGCGGATGAGGGTACGTGACTAAACATCTTGCTTCCTCTTTCCAACGTCACATGGACTTGCACAAACATATCCTGCTTTGTGTCTGCAGGTTTCAGACGCATTGCCTCACCCAAAGCCCGAGGCTAAGCTGCAACAAGCTGGAATGAGCCCAGATGAGAGAGAGCAAGAGAGAGAGAGAGCAAGAGAGAGAGAGAGAGAGAGAGAGAGAGAGAGGAATCTTAACTGCTGGGACACTCCTCCAGTTAAAACCTACACTTTTACTTCAGGGGATTTTGGCTGGGGTTTTGGTGTCTAACTTGTTTCATGTGACATTTTCCATCCTTTATGTAAAACAGAACAATTGTGAAGCAATTCATCTGAATAAACCTTTAAGGCGCGTATCTTTCGCAGGAGAACTGGCTGCTGCTTTCTCAAAAACAGCGATAGAGGCGAGTGCTAAATTCGTCCTCCAAATATGAGGACGAATTTAGTACTTTTGGATTTAGAGGACTGGTTGCTTAAGGATTAGTTTGGAAATTTTGAAGCGAGGTTCTGTTAAAGGCTTATAAACAGTTAGGATCTTAACAGCTGTTGATAAATGGCGTCTTAATTCAGGATAAATCGAGATTATCTGGTCCTACTGGTTAAGTTAAAACAACAATTAAAACAACCCGTACCTCAACAATATCATAACATGCTCACCAAACTCAACAATCCAAAGACCTATTTTTGCCCTCACTCGTACAGTTTTTTTTTTAAAGAATATACTTTAAAATAGCTCCTTGTGGGTTTCTGAACAAGTAAAAACATGACATTTTTAAGAAAAAGAACCTTAAAATATTTGAGAATATTAAATACTTGCAATTTCCCATTTGTGGAAATTGCAAAGACATTATGTATTTGGGCGATTTTATGATGATATTGCAAAATAAGAAACAAACAAAACTGCTAACTTGGTCTTTTCTTTGGACTTTATGTAGGTATGTTACTGTTAGTGAGTCTGGCTACCATATTTCGTTCTAGTCGATGGATTTTCAATGACGCTAGTAGCTGCGCTGTCTTCTCCAAAATTGCATTTTATACGCATTTTAGAGCGTAAGTTTCCAGAATCCCTGTCGATAAATTAAAGACATCTACATCTCAGCTTGTTATCTGTGGCTTACTCCCCAGAGAGGGACACAGCCAGGGCAACCTTTGGGATGACAAAATGGTGTTGATTTGCCTGAAGAGGAGTAGAAACTGTTTAATAGACCTAATAGTGTGTTGATTAATGTTTCCAAGAACCAAGAGTTTAAAACATTCACTGAATTCATGCGTTTTTCTCAGAAAAAAACATGTCAAACGTGCCTTTTGACCTTTATTATCAACAATATGATACATTTTTTATCTTTATTTAAGATCATGTAAGGATCCAAAAAAAATAATTTGAGTAGAATGTATTTTAGTTTCCCGACAACACATTTACTGTTGCCGTTTTTAAACGGTAAAAATATATTTTATTTATTTTGAACAGAGTGCCCTTTTTCTACAGAATTTAATATGCTTACAAACTTAACCTTAACTATTTAAAGTAAATTGAGGGATTAATATTTAGTCCATTAGTGAAAAAGGCAGAATATTTATTATGGAACATTTGCTGAGAGTTTTGTGGCAAGAAAAAAAAAGTGGAATACCTTCCAGTTTCTATAAGTAATATTATCTCTTCAGTCACATTTTTAATATGAACTGGGGCTCTTTTAATATAGGCGATGTGGCTCTCTGCCTAGGGCACCATTGTGTCAGGGGGCGGCAGGAGAAATTTTGGGTAAAAAAAACAACAACAGCTGCATCCCAAAGTCAGTGAGGACTGTGACAACAGTCATGCAACACTGTCGGCTCATTACGCTGAAATTAGAACAAGATTCCAATTTGCTGCAAAACCTCAGAGCTATTTTATTGTTTTTTAAGAACCCTGGACTGCATTTGTTTATCTCTATTTCAAACTATAAAACGTTACAAATCAGTAAAAGTTTGCTCTTCACAAAACAGATTTATGAAAACTTTATGCTATTTCTGAAGAAGAAAATCAACAGAAGCCTTTACTATGTTTTTTTTTGGCATGTTAGACTGAGTCCAGCATGGAATCCCCAATATATAATATGTTCAAGTTCTTCTATGTTTATTATAGAGTTTTGTGACTCTACTCTCTTTCAGGAGGAGTGGATGCTGCTTGTCAAGACTTGATGCAATCTGCTGGGTTTTCTTAGATAGGACATGTTTGACCAATCTGTATAATCTGATTGAATTTGACTTTGGAAAGTGCCTTGAGATGACATGTTTCATGAATTGGCACAATATAAATGACATTTTATTGAATTTTTGAAAGCTAGCTATGATTTGGGGAAATTATTAAGACGAGAGAATTGAAAAATAAATAAAACATATATATATATATATATATATATATATATATATATATATATATATATATATATATATATATATATATATATATATATATATATATATATATGTTTTATATATGTGTGTTGGAGGGGGGCTTGCCATGGCCCGGGGCAGCATTCATGCAAGGACCACCTCTGCTTGCAGCTCTTTTAAAGACTCTTACTAAGTTGCCAAAGGAATATGCCAAGGAGGATTTCTACTCTAAGTAAGATAATAACTGCTTACAACCTCTTAGCAGAACCTCACTTGAAAAACACTGACCTATCCCTTTAATGTGTGGGCAGATTGCGAGTATACGCATGCTGCAACCCCAGTCCATTCAAGTTTACAACACACAGCGGCTGGAAATCCCCACCTCATGACAAGAACTTCCTGGTTACTGCCTAATGGAGGCGCTTCTCTTTCCTTTTTATTATTAACACAAGACTGGGTCAGTCTTGGGAAAACAAAGGTAAAACATTTGAGTTGTAAAATCCTTTTTAGTAATCCTAATAATATGCCCTTTTAAATTTGCAGGGGGGGGGGGGGGGGTAAAATAAATCCACCCCCCTCCCTCCACCCCCCTTGCCATGGGATTACAGTAGCTCGGTTGTTTTTCTTAGGGTCGACCCACCTCATTCATTGCACAGCAGTTGTAGTAGCAGCTCATTGCGTAGAGGCGCTGTGCATTGAGAAAAACAAGCCGCAGAGAGAAAAAAAAAGCGCTTTACAGCAATTTAGGACAAAGCAAACCCCACATCTCCTTTTTTTCTAAGGGGGGGTGGGTATTTTTTTAAACATCAAAAAAACTAAGAAAAAAACTAGATCTGGGTAGATTTATTTTAAATTAATATAACAATAATTGAAATAATACTTATCAGTCAGAGGCGGTGAGGTTTCAACTATTTTTTTGCTTGTTTTGTTTTTGTTTATTTATTTTTTTTGGCAGAGGATTAAGTGATTAAATGAAATATATATATATATATAAAGTGACAGAGGCTGCAGTGAAGTGGGGGAGAGGTGGGGTTGGGGGTCTGTCGAAGAAATCAAGTCAATAGAAACTGGAAGCAGGCGTTTAGCCGTGGTGACGTCGCTGCTGCGCACTGAGCCAGTAGTAGAGAGTCAGCGGAGGTAGATAGAGGAGCGCCGGAGTAAAGTACGCACCGACATGAACTTCTCCCTCTAAAACTTCAGCCTTGTTGCTCTAAAAGCCGCAAGAGGACCAGCTTCTTTTTTTCTTATATCTTCTGTTTGGGCTTATTTGTTGTTGTTTTTTTCTCTTAACGGGGAGCTCAGAGGAGAGAGGCACGCTAAATTGTTTTTTTTTTTTTTTTTTTTTTCTCTCTGTGTTCCGGGGGCAGGGGTTTTTATTTCTGTTTCTGTCGGGAGTGCGTCGACGACAAGCAGCAGCCATGTCGTCCGCGGCGGTCGCTGCTTCTTCCAGGAGGCAGTCGTGTTATTTATGCGACCTGCCCCGCATGCCCTGGGCCATGATCTGGGATTTTACCGAGCCCGTGTGCAGGGGATGCGTCAACTACGAGGGAGCCGACCGCATCGAGTTCGTCATCGAGACGGCCCGCCAGCTGAAGCGGGCGCACGGCTTCCAGGAGGGGCGGTCCCCGGGGCCGGGGAAGTCGCAGCTCTCCGGGAAGGAGATCCAGGCGATCAGCCACCACGCGGCCGGAGACCCCGGCTCGCGGCCGCCGCAGCCCCTGGACCGCTACCCGCTCTCCTCCGACCGCCCGCCCAGGCTGGGGCCAGAGTACCAGCCTGGGCGGCAGGCGAACGGCATCCCCGTCCCTAACGGATTTCCCAAGCCCGACGAGCCGCCGGAGCTGAACCGCCAGAGCCCCAACCCGCGCAGGAATAACGCGGTGCCGCCGAACCTTGTGCCTTTGGTGAACGGGGGCATGCCCCCGGTGCACGTCGTCAACGGCAGGCCGGCGCAGATGGGGCTCAGCGCGGCGCTGGCGGGCGGCAGCCCCGCCGACCTGGGCAAGAGACCCGCGTCGGTGTCCAGCAGCGAGCACGACAGGGACGGCAAGGAGAAGCACAGACCGGACAGCCTGACGCCGGAGATCTCCGACGGCCACAAGAACCGCGAGTCGGACTGGACCAAGGCGAAGACGGTGAGGGACCTGATGGCGCAGCACCCCTTCGACAGCAGGTTCAAGAAGGACCATGCGGCCATGCAACAAAGGGTGATGGGCTACGAGGCCAGCCCCTCCGCGTCCAAGTCAGGTAAAGCCTGTCTACGCTGGGTGTTGTGTGTGTGTGTGTGTGTGTGTGTGTGTGGGGGGGGGGGGGGTGTTGTGGGGTTGCCTGTGGTGCAGTGGTAAGGTGCAGCAGACTTGTCTTTTTCTGAACTGTGCAGCTCACCTGTTTTTCTTGACCCCCTCTCTCCCACCTCCAGACAGAGGGAAGCACCCCCGCATGAAGAGAAAAGCGTCCCCCGAGCCGGAGGGCGAGGGCACGGCCGCCAAGCTCAACGGCGAGGGGCAGCAGTGGCTACCGCCGCCCGCCGAGGGGCTCAAGATGCCTCCGGTGCCCCCGCCGAGCTTCGCGTCTCCCCCCTCCACGATATCCCCCCACCCTCGCACCACCCCGCCCGAGGCCCAGAACGGCCAGTCCCCCATGGCGGCGCTCATCATGGCGGCGGACAACGCGGGTGGCAACAGCTCCCCCAAGGACGGCAACCAGGTCCACTCCACCACCCGGAGGAACAGCAGCAGCCCCCTGTCGCCGTCCTCCATGAACCAGAGGAGGCTGACGCAGAGGGAGGCGTCCGGAGCGGGCACCCCCCAGGTGCAGAGCATGGACCAGGGTCACCCCCAAAGCATTCCGGACTCCTCGGTGCCCGGCAGCATACCGCTGTGCTGCACGCTGTGCCGCGAGCGCCTGGAGGACACGCACTTTGTTCAGTGCCCGTCCGTGCCCTCGCACAAGTTCTGCTTCCCGTGCTCGAGGGAAAGCATTAAGCAGCAAGGTGCCACGGGTGAAGTGTACTGTCCAAGCGGAGAGAAATGTCCCCTGGTGGGCTCCAACGTACCGTGGGCTTTCATGCAGGGGGAAATCGCCACCATCCTGGCGGGGGACGTCAAAGTAAAAAAGGAGAGGGACCCTTGATTTTGTCTGAACACTTCTTCTGGGGGGAGGGGAGTCGGAAAAAAAAATCTGAGTATAAATATATAAATATCACATACATACCATTCAAAACAAACTAACGGACTTGTACATATTGGACCCAAGGGAAGAGTATACTTCGTAAAAACATGGTTGTATAATTTTTGATTTTTGAATACATTGTGTTTCTATATTTTTGAAGATAAAGGTATGTACTCATCATAATGAACTACGTTCCTCTTTGTTGATGTTTAACAAAAAATTTCTCGATGTACTTCTAGGTCTGGTGGCAGTTCCTGTTTAAACGTAGAATGTGACTAATGCTACTCTACGAGCACTTGGCAAAACTAAAAAAAACTAAAAAAAAAAAAAAAAAATGCTTTTAGCTGTACTTGTATGCACTTGTTTTAAAAAAGAAAAAAAAGAAAAAAATTGCCAAATACAATTTCTGATCTTGTATGAACTGATTGTCTGAGCTTGCTTCATTTGCGTTTTACACACCGGGCTGTGGACAGAGAGGACGAGGAGACGGAGGGAGGAGGAGGAGGAGGAGGAGGTTGGGTGGAGGGAGCGGGAGCGGGAGGGGGGGGCAGGAGGAGGGGGGTGTTGGGACTCTCGGGGTCTGACGTGCAGGCTTGTTGTGGCGGCTCAGGAGGCTCGACTTACGCTGCACAATATAAGTAGGCGTCGTCGGCTGGATGACGGCTCCTCTGCACACGCTGCTTCCCCCCCCTGATTCAACGACACCGTGTCTTTTTGCTCTTTATTTTGTTTTATTTAATTTACGTTTTTTGACTGATTGCAGAGCAAAGAACTCCGGGGTGCCAAGTCATGTTCAGTCAGCTGGGATGTGTCGAGTCAGTAATGAGAACGCGCGTGGCCGCCAACATGGCAGCACAACTTGTTGAGCGCCAATTCTGGACTGAGAGACTTTTGTATGTTCAAGAAAACACAAAGCCTCTGCCTTTGGGGAGTGGTGGTGTTTTTTTTTACTATTATTTTATTTTAATGCAGAGCAACACATTTAAATAGTTTAACCCACCAAAAGGACAAAGCTGCCTTTATTGGAACTGGTGTGGTGTAGATTTGCACTACGGTATGATTTATTTGATGCGTTGTGCAGCTGTGACTTACACTACCACTGGTAATGTTGCAACGTGGTGCCACACTCTAGGAAAGGCTTCCCCCTTTTCTTTTTCTTTTTTTTTTTTTTTTGCACGTAAACAATGAGCCGCTGCCACCTTGTAGGCAAGCCCAGCTCCCAATCTCTTCAAACAGCCAACAGGACTGCTGCGGTTTCCCGGGTCACGCTCCTATGAAGCATCTGCAGTGGCAAGCAGGCATCCAGACCCGTCTCTACAAGCGACGGCGGACATGCTGGGTGACAAAATGGAGCTCCCCCCCCCCCCCTTTCCTTTGGTCCGGGGAAGAGAAGCGGTCTTAGACAAAACGATTGTGTGCAGCCAATGCTGAAACCACGTAGCCTGATATCCTGGAGGACTTTGAGAAGAAGGCGGTTGAGTAATTATTACGACATGTAATCTGCTTCTTCCTTCTGTTTAGCCAAGCAGTTCCCTGATTCTGCAGGACTAACATGCACCCGCAGAGACCTCTGTTCTCGCCCGACGCCTTGGGGTGTCCTTAAATCCGTGAAGTCTGGAGACGTACGGACGTGCCGGCCCTGGAGGCTTCCCTGTGAGCTGCGTTGCTGTCCTGGTGACCCGTTAAATTCACGGCCTGGGCTGAAAACAGCCTCTGCGCCCCACTGTTCAGCCCACTTAGCAACTATTGTCCCCCTTAACTAGGCAGAGTGAACGGCTGCCACGGATGCAGAAGCAACTCTTAACGGCGTACCAGGAACTCTCCTTTTCTTATTTCCCTTAGCTGGCTTTTTCAAGGCAGCTGTTTATTTATGCGTCTCTTTTCCGTTCCGGCCAAAGTTATCTTATCGTCTGGACTTCAAAACCAGGAATACAACCCACTTTGATAAGGGTGACACTTAAACCGTGCCAATCTGCAACGCGACGCCCTCCCCGTGTCCACCCTCTCATGCTGTTGTCACTGATTTCTCTTTTCTTTTTTTAAACTAGCTCAAAGTCTGACCTACCTGTTCGTCATTACGGGCCAAAGAGGCCGCTTCAGAGGAACACAAGGAGACGCGGCAGGTGTGTTTATAACCTGGCTTAGAGTGTGACACAGCGAGATACGAGAGGCCGTTCCTGCCCGTAAAAGACTGACGTCAGCGGGCCGAATACCTGTTTGCACAGCGGTGATTAAAATAGCCTGTGCTGTATCTAATACAGTAACAACGTGTCCCTGGAAGGAGGGGTGTCGTAACACAAAGCTCCTGGGTTGCGTAGCTACCGGTGCACAACAGACGCTCTCCTGCACGGGTCCGTCGGTGCTTTTATGCAGGAAGGAGCATTCGGGAGACATTCCAGTAAATACCCAGAGATTGAGGAAACTGACTTGAACGTTTGTCGTTTTGTTAGAGCTGCAGCGTCCTGCTTCTGTGCCACGGATCGTGCTGCGTGTACGGAAACCAAACGTTATTTGATTTTCCAAACAACTACTTACTATAAAAACAAAAAACATCCAAAGAGGTTTTATGTGTTGCATAAATCTTTGTGTTTGTGAGCAGGTTGGTGTGCAGAGTTACGCAAAAAAATTAAAAACCAAAAATGTATATGATGTGATCTAAGCGCTTCCGTATACGACAGAGGAGCAACGATGATCCATAAAGCTGCGAAATAATTCGCCGTGTTAGCTATTGCAGTTTTAATAATCTCAAACATGTGCTCGATAGATGGATTCAAGCAAAAGTGTGGGAGTAAAGTCCAGCTAAAGGTGGTAACTTTGATGTTTTGAGGACGTTAGTTTCTGCACAGCGACTCTGTTGTTGTTTTTTTGCAGCAAGAGATATTTCCCAAATGTCCGAATCTTTTCGTTAGCGAGCGACAAAACAAAAAAAGGTGCATCTGGTGTCTTTCAGCCAGCTGACCTGCAGGATGCAGCAACAGGGAGGGATGTTGCCACACCGACCTCACAGCCGGAGAAAACCCCGGGTGCCTCCGTTTCCCTGGGATCTGATTAAAAGGACTTTAAACGTCTGGAATGGCATCTGGAAATTTACGGACTTTTAAAGCGGTAACCGTTGAACATCCTGGCATACCTTGATGTTGGTAACTGGCACACATGTCGTGGTGACGCTTGGCGTTCGTCTGGTGCTTTTCTTTCTGTGGCCTCTCATTAAAAGGATTTTAAACCACAGAAACAGTACGCTGGAACCGTTTAGACGTCTTGGTACGGCCAAACGACCGACGCCTGCTTGTGAGAGCTCCTCGGTGTGCTGTGCATCACCTGCCTCACTCCAGAGCGACCGGACGCTCTGCCACCATGTCTGGTATCGTGTTAAAAGGACACAAAAAAAAAAAAAAAAAAGTGATTCCAAGCCACTTTAAACTGTTTAAAACCTTGGTGTAAATCGACGTCGCTAACCCGTGCGGTCACTCGTGATGTGCTTCGCCTTTTATCTTGCATTTTCTCCGGCACTTCCTCCGCTGTCTGATTAAAAGCATTTCAAAAAGCAGAAACCGTATGATGGAGCATTTCAGAGGTTTTATAACAGTAAGTGTTTAAAATCTTGCTATGTCTTGATCCTGCTAACCAGATAATGGTTATTTGTGAGGTCCTCGGCGTGCCTTACATTGCTCTGCGTGGCCTTTTCCCAGGAACTCCAACCACTCTTGCCCTTTCTCTGCGTGGCCTCGTACCTTAAGGACTCTAAACTGTACACACCGTATGACAGACACCTGTATCTGGTCTATAACCCCAAAAATGTACATCCTTTGCCTAATTTGGCACCAGTAACCCTATATATGCGAGAGGTCCTACCCACTTCTGGCACTTTCCAAGGTACCTCAATAAAATCGCTTGGAATTACCGGAAACTTGCGACAGGAGACAACTAAACTTTTGCCCCGAACAACCCGGTGAAGCGTTTTATGTGCAGAGGAAGACGTTTTCCAAAGTTTTAATTTGGACTCCCTGTTTTTCTGACGCCCCCGCAGGACCGCAGGCATTCTTTATCCAGCTGCTGCAACACAAACCCCAACAAATCAATGGTCGTAAAACAAAAACAAAAAAAATCCCTCTTGGACTGACGGATTCTCCTGACATAATGTGGTTAATCAGGCTAAGTCAAAGGGAACAACTGATAGCTGACGGCAGAGCCTCTCCTAGTAATGGTTAACTGGTTAACTGTGCTCGTGGGCTGTTTCACAAACATATTGGTGCTGCAATCACATCTCAGAGGTCATAATTGTTGTCAGGAAAGCACTGGGTACGGTTGTTGCTCTGGATACATGCGCCTCGGTCTTTCCTACGGCTCTAACTCCCATAGGTGCAGGGAAAGGACAGAAAACACTGTCTGCAAACACCAACCGTGTTTACGCTTATTGTAAAAAAAAGCAGCCAACCGTGACAGTAATGCTGACAAGCTCATTCGCTGAAACAAAGAATACCACAAATTTTAATCCTTGCGTTACATTTGAACGTGGCCTATAGTCTGTAGGTGGGCGGAGGGGAACATGGAGCACTCAGTGCAGCCAGCTGTTTCACTAATGAATCTATGTTTAGCACTGTAAATCAAAAGGCCCGCTCTGCTGCAGTAATCCCCCCCTCCTGAAAGCCAGCAGATACGGGGACGCGCCAAAAGGAGTATCTGGTCCACATTTCTCCCCTCCCAGTTTAACTGATCCCGCCCGGTTAATTTTAGAGCCGTCCGGGGCAAGGTCACAGCGAATGTTTGTGTCGAGGGCACGCTCAGATCTTTTTTTCATCAATCAAAGCTCGACTCTGGAGCTGAGGGTAACGACGGCTTCTCTCTTCGCCGAGACTGGAGCTCCAACCGGCAATTAGGAGGAGCAGGCCTTAAATCCGCAGGATGTGTAAAATTTCCCCTCGGATTCTTGGCTCAGTCCGTAAAGGAAGGGAGACGAGCGGGGGGGGGGGAGGGCGTTTACATTCGGCTGGATGTTTACCACCAAGGCCTGCAGAGTTAAGATGATTACAGTGCTGAGTGCCAAATGTGTTTCAGCTCCGAAACTTTTGTGCCGCTTAACCGTTTTCCATTTAAAGCGGTGGACACAAACAAAAACGGCGCCGTGTTTTCCCCCCTCGGTCCTTTACGTGTGCCTTTTTGTACACCGACGTGACATTTTGAGATTCCTAATATTTCATTTTTATTCCTTATGATCTAAGTTGTGTGTCTGCCACCGCCCCCCTCCCTCCATCTCTCTCTCTCTCTCTCTTTGACTGGTGGTTACACTCAGCCTCGCTGTGTTGCCTGTATTCCCTTCTTTCTGCTGTGAATCAACTCTGTGAAATGGAAATCAGGATTGAGTCTCCCCCTCTTTCCAGACATCAGAACGAGCCTTTGCCTCCGATGTTTTTCTCAGATCTTGGAGTGCTGCCAAATCTTATAAGTGGAGCAGAGAGAGAGCGAGAGAGAGAGAGAGAGAGAGAGTGTGTAGAGGAGGCGTAGGACAAAAAAAAAGATGAAAGGAAAGAGGATGACAAATGAACGAGGGAGAGAGGCAGTGAGCTAGATGAGGACAATGCATGGGACTGATCCAAAGGCGCTTGGACCTTTTTTCTTCGCGTTATAGCCGAGCCCAGCACAATCCCCACTTTTTTTGTTTCTGCTGAGCAACCACTCCTTGCTTCTGGCTCAAGATCAGCTGATAAGATGGCATCGCTGCGTCTGTGCCAAACACGAAATAGAAAGCAACAGCGAGCAGCAATGCAGGAAAAACGTGGTGCGCATACTCGTTTTAAATAAATGTCTCTCTGCTGCTGCAGCGTAGTAAGAGTTATGTTACCACTTCCAGCTAAAGTTAGACGGGGCTGTCAGAGTGAGATGTGCTAAACGCGAGCTTGCAAGCAGCCAGCACGGATTTAATCCTGCAAGCAGTGCATATTCCTTAAAACAGGGTCAGACCCACTGAAAAACACTGTTAAAGTCACACTGATTGAGTGTTTGGCTCAGACATGCACGGTCCTCCCCTATGAAGATGCCGAATGAGCCATCGGCTGAACTGTCAGCTATTTTGCTTATTTTCTTTTTAATGTGTCATGTTGGGAAAGGCATGGGCGCCTGTCCCCGCTCCCCTCTGAGATGATTGTTTAGTCAGCTGAGAGTCTGGATTCTAAGAGATGAGATGTCCTGCGAGGGCCATCTGTGCATCGCCTTTGGAGCCGAATAATAGCTCAGAGCCAGAGTGTGCTTGTGTACACAATAACAAGATTAAGCAGATCATATCAAACAGACTTGGAGAGAAACCAAGGTGAAAACGAGGTAGGACTGTTTGCAGGGATGTCCTTCAGCTGAACATACGAACATATGAATCCAAGCTTTTGCATCTGGGGCGTCTCTGGAGATTTCTTTACATTTATTTTTTTTTTGCTTTTCCATACATGATCACACCCTTAAACACCAGATGGGATACTGACATCGACGTTTTCACAATCATTGAATTGAAAAACAAAAAATCGCCGCAAGAAATATCCAAAGTACTTTTGTGCTATCCAAGTTTGCTACTCATGAGTGCGAGCATGACAAACTTAAAATTAAAAAATGCGTAACAGGACGTAATTGATTTTTTTATTTAAAACACAAAAGCAATAATCGTTCATACCACGGCTAAAATCACATCACGTATTGATCGTTACAGTCATAATGTTACACAACATTAGTTTATATCTTAATTTTGAAACAGATGTAGGTAAATATTTTAAAAAGCCCACTAAATTTAGTGTGTTTGATTGGTGCCGCTTCCTTATTAGCAGAAATATTTCCAAACAGCCGGCCTGCAATTCACATCAACATGCTGGGGAACGGCAGCGTTTTACTGAGATTCATGCAGAAAGCTCCTGGTCACACCGGCACTTTCTCTGGCATCTCGTTAAACACCTGCTGAACCTAGCACTTTGGACAGGTGGGGATCTTTTAGTTTCCACACAATAACTGTGTTTTGCAAGCAAAAATATTGAGTAAAGTTAGGGGAAAGTGTCGCAGCTGGCTTTCACCTAGCAGAAAGGCAGTCGGCAGCAACAGGTGGAGGAGGGGCAGTGCTGCGTTGCTCCATGTTCCAGCCGGAGTGAAATGATAGCCCACTTTTTGAATGAATGAACTTTTCTGGCCTCTTCTAGAAAGGAAATCAAACTGTAGAAACAGTACAGTGGAAAATTTGGTGTAGCACAGCACATGGCAACAGGTGTGGGAGGGGCATCTTGGCACTACTTTATGTTCTATACAGTTGGGGAAAATCTGGGTCAATCTGGCGCCTATTCTAGCCCTTCCTAAAAAGCACATTAAATCAAAGCAACGGTTTAATGGAAAATATTCTATTACTTTTTAAACGTTGCTATACTTTGATAGATATCGAATAGAGACTCAGCACGTTTTTATAATTCCATGTTCTGCCACTCCTTGTGCTTCCAAACCAGGACTTTGGTGACCAGAAATATCTCTAAGTAGCCCAATTTTTCTTTCCTATCAGCGTAGGAGACGTATTAGCGGTCTTCCTTCGGCCAGCCGACTCGCAGTAACAGGCGGGGGAGGGGCGGCACTGCGTTAATCGTTGCTAATTAAAGCCAAGAAAACTCGGGTTACTCCTGCGCTTGCTCTGACATCTTTACACTGTTGGAGCGGCGTAACGTAAACTCTTGGATGACCTCAGCCGACCCGTGCCTGTTCTGGACACGTCCTGCACTTTGCTTTTAAAAGGAACAAGCTCGGCTATTTTGACATTTCATGCTTTTATCTGGGAGCGCCTTGTGTGTACGTACCTGCGCGCAGATTAAAGCCCGTCCACAAACTTAGCTGTAGTTTTATTTTTTTTTGTCTCTCTCGCTGTCCGTTACATAACTGTGAGTGGGAACCATTTCTCCCCTTCAGTGCTAATGTTGTTGTCAATCAAAGCTTAGTGGCAGCCGCGGCTCAATCTCCACTCAGAGGCAGAATAAAGCTTTTATCGCCTTTGTTCAGCCTGCCGTGCCAGTCAAAACGCTCTGCAACTCTCATTCCACCACCTCTCTTTCTCTTTGTTTTCCGGCCCTGCTTGGAAACAATATTCTCGGGAATTGTTTACATTGTCTCCCAGCCGTGGAACATTTGAGTCGGAGTTCAGGAGCGAGAGGAGGTCGGGTCAGCAGAGAGGGAGAGAACACGCAGGCCCTCAGTTTGACAGGTGCGCACTATTATTGGAGCCGGCGACTTCCAGGGTGTTACACAACTGCGTCGCTCGGGCAGGTTTATTTAGACTGCCGGCAGAACCTTCGGAGTATCTGATAACTCGGGCAGAGCGTGTCCCGACAGGTGTCGGAAGGGGATAATGGTACGCTAAATAAGAGAGGGGTTTTTATAGCTCAAGGTTGATGGATTGAAATCGGAGGCCTCAGGAGGCTGGAATTCCTGATTTTTAATTCCCCCGGTGCTGGCACAAACACAATCCGGCTCTTCGGATCCAGCCGGGGCACATTTGTATTCAGCCATCATGACATAAAGTATGCTAATGACAGGTTGCAGTTGATATACTGTATACATGTCTGCTGCTCTGTAATGATATAATCACAGAGGAGAAAACAGCAGCTGCTCCCCTCCCTCTGCCTCCTCTTTGGCTGGAATGTACAGGGGGAGAAAAATGATCCGATGTCATCCGGAGTGATGGAAGCTTCTCCGTTGAGCCAGAGGAAAATGTTCAGGGCTGGGAGCAGGAGGGGAGGGAAGGGGGGAGAGAGAGAGCGGATATTTCTGGTTGAGTGTGAGTTTGAGTAAGTCCGGGCACCGAGCCAAGCATGCCGATGGAGGGGGAAGAGAGGGGGCTGGACTTTTCTTCGTCTTCTTTTTTTTTTTTTTTTGTGGGGGGGGAGAGGGAGACAGAAAGTCTTTTGGACTTGCGCACCATCAGCCTCACTAGCACACAGCTGCTTCTGGAAAATTCTGCACCCTGCCCCAGTAAACCGCCAGGCATGACATGAATAACAAGAACGGCCCAGGCATCAAACAGTGGCTGCTTTTTGCTTTTGACGTGGACCTAGCAGACTGGTACAAATGGCCCCGGCCTTGCACATAGTGGAAAAATCAACAGCGATGGGGACACTGCGGCACAATGTGGAAGCGAAATCCCGGCTTTAGGAGGCTTTGTCCGGACAAGGACATGGTTGACCCTGAGGTCTTTGCAAAAGGCCGCGCAGCAAAATGCCAGCTGATATGTTTTGATGGGGGTTACTTGTTCACCAGCCAGTCACTAATTTGAGAGTAGGAACCCGCCAGATTGCTTTCAGTCCACATGGGGTACATGATTGTGAAGTGGAAGAAAAATTACGCATGCTTTTAGATAAAAAAAAGAAATAAAAACTTGAAAAGCCGCTTTACTTTGATACCCCTCATAAAGTGCTGTGCAGCCAATTGCCTTCAGAAGTCCCCTAATTAGAACCCGGTCACTGATAAAGTTGTGTAGTGGTTTATTGCAGATGGGCTAATAAAGAAGAGAGCAATAAAAAAACAACAACAAAGTTGCAATTTGAAAGTGGCCAAAACTCTGGATCTTTCTTTATAACCAGCATGACTTGCATGGAGCCTGTGTTAAGCAGATTTTACCACGTTATTGCTGAAGAAACGTTAAGAAAAGGAAACTACTTTAAGTTTTTCTGGATGAGAAAATGTGCAAAAGTCAGAACCTCAGCGCAAGAGTAAAAAAAAGAAAAGAAAAAAAAGAGGTTTTCTCTGAAGAAACACCGTCTAAGCAAGAAAGACGCAAATACCTGATAGTATAGTAAAAAGTGTTCGGACTAGTTACTCTGCAGCATGTCAATATGGCCGTTGTCAGGGAAACAGGAAGAGCGCACACCAACGCAGGCGTAGGAAGCCACTAGACCCCCCCCACCCCACACCCCCGTCCCCCCTGTCCCCTTATTTACCATTTACTGCAGGGCTCTCCTATCCAGAACTGTGCATCACCCCAAGATCTTCATGAGGAAATCAAAAACTTACTCCTCATCCTGAGACGCAAAGTAATTTTCTAAAAAAAAAAAAAAAAGTTTATTTTGTTCCAATGAAACTATAATCTTCCTTTTTTGTGTGTGCAAATTGTAAACTGGTCAAAAAATATTGTATCTGGTGAGATAAGACCAAAACTGAACTCCATCCATTCATCCATTTTCCTACACGCTTATCCCTGTTGGGGTCGCGAGGGGTGCTGGTGCCTATCTCCCCAAAACTGAACTTTGTAGCCTAAATCCAAAACTCCCTGAGCTCGCCATTTGCAATGAGAAATAGTAGATAGTGGCAACATCATGCTCTGGGGGTGTTTTTCTGTTCGGGAACAACAGAGAAAGCTGGCTCAGAAAACGATGGGTTGGGTAGATGGAGCTAAATACGGGACAGTTGTGTAACAAAAGTTGTTAAAGGGAGCAAAAGGAGACTGGAGCGAAGGCTCATCTTCCAGAAGGACAAGAACCCCAGACCTGCAGCCGGACCTGCAATGCAGTGGTTGAGATCAAAGTATATCCCTGTGTTAGAATCAGTCCAATCCAGACCTAGGATCCATTTTTCAATTTGTTGCAAGACCAGAGAACCGATGTTCTCCGACCAATCTGACTGAACTTGAGTTATTTCACAAAGAAGAATAACATAAATTTCAGTGTCTAGATGAACACATGTGGTAGAGACACAAGGATTTGCAGCTTTAATTGCAGCCAAAGGTGGTTCTTCAAACTGTTGACTTAGGGTGGGCTTAATGGCCTTTATCTGGGCCTTATGGGCAGCTGCCCAGGGCGGCATTAGAGAGGGGCACCAAAGGACCCCTTAATAAACTGTAACTTATTTGTCAGATGTGTTGCCAAGTATGTTATTGCTTTTCTGCACGTGTAGTCAGTAAGGAGTTATTTGTATATGTGCATGACTTTAACTTTTTGCGTTCTGATTAGTTGGCGAATGGCAGAAGGAGGGACTAAAGGTGGTGACTGGGTAGTAGTTTCCGATTTTGCTAAATTAAAAGAATTTTCGCTGTTCATGGGGGGGGGGGGTTTAGTTTGCTTTTTTCAAAATCTTTAAACTGATGAAACCTAAACTGGAAACACTTAAAATACGTTGCTTGAAAGTCAGAGAGATGGCGGGAAGCGTTATTGCGTTCAGTAGATTATGTCGTTACTTTGAGGGTATCAAACGAGAGGTTCGGGGAGGGAGCAGTTTTTGCAGTCGCATGAAATCCCAACAAAACACGTACAGGTCTGTGTTTGTTTTCTAACAAAATGTGAAAACGTTTAAGCGGCATGGATCCTACTGCGTGGCTCTGAATGTGTCACTGAGGTCGGCTGAAGAAGGCATGTGCAGAACAAACCCGCTGTCTGAGAGGGCATGTGCAAGCTGGTGTGTGTTGCAATGTTTCTAACATGACCAGTCGACACTTGCCCTCAATCCAAGAGCCTTACCGGCAATGTGGCTTCGTCTGCTCTGAACACGAGATAATGTAGGCCCTTATCCATCCATGAGGCTGCTAGCCACAAAGAAAGAAGCTTCTCTGGTGTTGACATTTCCCTGCCCGGCCCATGTGAACACACAGTGCCATGGATTCTGCTCTTTGGCTGTCTGTATCCATGACCGATAAAGGGGTGAGTCAGCCGGTTGTTTATCCCCGTCTCCTCCTCCTCCTCCTCCTCCTCCTCCTCCTCCTCCTCCTCTGCCTGGCAATACACCCCCATACGCCCCCGTCATCCTCGCTCGCAAGGCCTTATGTGTACATTCAGCACATGGCGGATTGTATAAATAGCAGCGACCGCGTGGCTCGTCGCTGACACCTGACATTTTCATGCCCCAGCAAGCCTCTGATACATTTGGCGCTTGGCGTGCATTCTTCTCCTGGGTTTATCCATCTGTTGGTGCAGAGCCCAGCCCCCTAAGCCAATACTATGTTCCTGTAACGTAACACGAGGCTCGCCTTTCCCTCTATTCATCTAAACATGCAAGCACTGCATGGCACAGACTTTACCCCTCCCTCCCTCCTCTGCAATCCACCCCCCCCTCCATTTCTCCACCCCCCCCCCCCCATCCCAACAAATTCACCCCCACCGCTGCAACAAACACACTTACACTCTACGCCCAAACCATTAGCCCTCAGCTTTACCCTTCAGCTGGTCGCACCAAGATGGAGAACAAAAGAAGAAGGAAAAAATAAAAAAGCTAGATGGGGATTGTATGAAGCTGGGGTGATGGAGCTGGCGAACAACAGAATGTGAGATTGTGTGCAGACTGAGATCTTCCTGGCCGCCTGCCAGGTTCCTCCAGCAGCAGGAGCAGCGGCGGCGGCACTGCAGCATGTCAATATGGCCGTTGCCAGGGAAACAGGAGGAGCACACACACCAACGCAGGCCGGTGAACGCCACTACGCACCCTCGTGCCCCAGTGTTTCGCATTTAAAAGCGCTCAGTAGGAACTGTAGTGCAGTCCTGTCCAGGGGCTGTGCATCAACCCTGAGCTCTTCACGAAGAAACCCGAAAGCTGATTTTGAACCCTTGAGCATGGCACCAAACCAGAATTTTATGACGTTTATCTCCATTAATCGACACACCGTATCCTCAGACGTCCAAAAACGAGAAAACATAGCCTCTGGCAATAACACTGAGAACACCGTTAGTCTCGATTGTTCATTGCACATTATTGCAAATAAATCAAGCTAATCCTTTAAAAGCCCAAATAATCTCTGCGAGATCTAAATTTGTTTGGATTAAATACGTCCTCTTTGGTGTAAATTTGCTCTTTGCAAACATTATTGAGCTGGAAACGCCCCCCTGCGGCAAACGGCTGTGAGCTGTCAGGCCTGAGCTCCCCCGCCAGGCGTTGGGGAAGAATGACCTCGGACACATCAGGCTGCGCTGTGGCTCTGCAGTGAAGTCGCAGCTTGCACAACCTAAGTGAAGTGTTTCACTGAAGTGAGCCGCGATCCGTCACAGCGACCAACCAGCCAAAATGTTACTTCATCAGTCTGTAACTGGACACGTCCCATTGGACAAAAATGTTTTTCTCCCTTATGCTCTTGCACTTTCAGACGGTCCCGTTGGAACAGACTGTTTTGTGCTCTGCTCAAAGGATGAACTTTTGCAAACTCTTGTGTTTTACACTTTTCACCCTTTTGTCAAGTTGCAATTTAATGTGCTTTGCTGTTATTTCATGTGATAGATACAAAAAAAAAAGAGCCGTGAATGACGGTGAAATGTTACAATGTTATGAAAATGATACACAGTATTCCAAATCCTTTACAAATGTGCATTTCTATTCACCCAACCTTTTATCTGGTAGGGTGGATAAAAATCCGGTTGCCCTGGAAGTCACCTCGTTCAGTAGATTAAAGCAGGATTATGCTTTAAACTATCATCCCAAGGACAACAGAAAATTTACCAAGACCTGGCCGACCACCTAAACTGACTGCAGGGAAGCAGCCAAGAGGCCCTTGGTAACTCTGGAGGAGCTGCAGAGGTCCACTTCGCAGGTGGGGCAATCTGTGGAAACGAAAACAATTATTTGTCACTCAAGTGTGCCAAGAAGAAACCAATTATTGGTGGAAGGTTTGCAACAAGTAATGTAGCAAACATGTGAACATGCTGCCCTGTTCAGACCAGACTAAAGTTGAACTTTGTTAGGATACATTTCAAACAATATCTGTGGTGAAAAACTACAATAGAAATCCCCCTCAGCAAACCATCACAACGGTAAAACAAGGTAGTAGCAGCATCATGCTGTGGGGATCCTTTTCTTTTGCAGGAACAAAACCCATTAAAAGATGGCTGGAGCTAAATACGGGGCGATCCTGGAGAAAGGTCTGCAAAAGACTAGAGATTGTGATGGAGGTTCACCTTCCAGCAGAACGACCCTGAACATAAAGCCAGGGATACAATGGAAGGATGCAGATTAGCCCATTTTCAGGAGTTAGAATGGAGTCCAGAGTCCAGAGCTAAATTCGAGTGAAAACTTCTGGCCAGACTGCAGATGCTCGCTGTCCAAAATGACTGAGCTTGAGATACTTTGCGGAGAAAATGGGGAAACGTTTCCGCCTTTAGAGGTGGAAAGCTGGTTAAGATATCCTCCAAATGGCCAGCAGCTGTAATTGTAGCAAAAAGTGATTTCTAAATGTTGGTCTGTCAACAAAAATCCTAATAAAACACAGGAAATTGTGGCTGTAACTAAACAAGGAAAAGGTCTAAGGGGTAATGACACTTCTGGAAGATGCTGTAAAGTGAGCATGACTCGATATTTAATCTCTTCGTTATTTACAAATAAACAATAAAATACAACATGTCCTCCGTATTTGTTAAAACCCTTAAAAAATGTGATGTTTGGCTTCATTCAGGTGGTCTTCTTCACGCTGAAGGACAGTTAAAGGACAGCTCAGTCTGTCAGCCACACCTAGCTGGCACTCTTATCCAAGTTTGGCTCCGTCTGTGCTCGTCTCACTGGAGGGGGAAGGGGTTGTGCCAACTATAGCGCCTCGGTACTTTTCAGAAGTCTATCTGCGCCTGTGAGAGCTCTAACAGCTGCTGCTGCAGTGTCTGAGCTTGCTCGGGGATGCAGATGAAAGTGCTGATGTGTCCTGTTATTTTAGGTTGCATGGTGCCCCCAGGGGGGGAGGGCAGAGGATTTTTTTTTTTTTGCAGGAGACTGGGCAAGATTGCTTTTGAGGGTGGGATGAGAGGGTGCGTGTGTGTGTGTGTACCTACGGGGGGAGGGGGGGGGGGGGGGGATCTTAACAGAGAGCTTCTCCCAGAATGCAACGCGCCGCTCGTTGCCACATGGTGCGGTGGGAATCCTGAAGGACGAGGGAGGGAGGGGCGGCGTTGCTGACAGGACCACGCTGAGCGACGGGCACAGACACGAGATGAGACGGTCTCTGATGGTTGGCAGTATTTTTGGGTGCGGGGGGGGGGGGGGGGGCTGCTGATGGCCTGTCATCCTCCAAGTGCTGTTCAACGATCCACCCTTCACTTTATCTTGAGTTTCAAAGCTCATTCCTGATACTGAAGCCAAATCCGACCGGCCTGTATCTTTTGTACATTTAGCACGTTGTCTTCGTCAATAGATAGGGTTTGAACTTTGAAGTGGATGTTTTCTGGAACCGTGCAGCCTTCGGAAATCCACGACGGCTCCATTTAAATCAGAAGGAATATTCAAATCTGAGGCCCTTCTGAGTGATTATGTTTTTAGGCACTTAAGACATTTATTTTCCTCCTGTCCTAGATCCGTTCTGCAGTTCTAACCGTCTGTAAACCAGGAAAAGTAAAGCTGATGCTGTCTTCTCTGAGACTGTCGAATGCTTTCCTGCACCTTCTAGATACTTCAGTGCAAAATTATCTCAGAAATCACCGCCTCACATTACAAAGTCCTCCCTATTTTTGTGGTTTGCTAGTAAAAAAAAAAGCATTGGAATGAGCTTCTAAAGTACAGCAAGTCTCTTTACTCAGAATAGCAACTTCATTAAGATAATATTTTATTTATAACTGTGTATGCTTATATTAATCATCTTGTTTATCTAAATTTAAAATATCTAGTAACTGTTTTTACTTATGCCCACTTAAAATGTTCTTAACTGAAAGGTTTAAAAGTTTACTGGGATGCAGGAATTTACTGTCTGAAAGCAGAAGTCTCAGTGAACTAAACAAGACTTTAAAAGCAGGATTAAAGGACCATGATGCTGAAAAGAAAAATTCAGCCGATCAGAAATGTTTAACGTCGCCACTCTACAAAGCTCCGCCTCAAAGTTTTTAGGTAATATCAACAGAAACACCTTCCTATGTTGGCTTTTTTCTGATTTTACTCTCTGACAGGCGCAGATGGAAATGGAGAGGGAACAGTCGTGCCCTCCAGGAACGCTTCTTGCAGGGAAAATCTGCTTCAAAGCAACTTCTTGAATGAACCACGGCCACGTTTTTTTTATTTATTCTTTTCTATTACTCAAACATGGCATCTCTGTTATTTAACGCGTAGATGTTTTTCTTTCTTCTTTCTTTTTTTTCCACTAAAAAGTGACCTCCACCTTCTTTCACTTTCACTCTGACTAAAAATATTCACATCTCAGCTTTCATCGGCCAATATGAAGAAAAACGAAGGGGGAAAAAAAAAATCTAATTTTGACTGAGTTTGCCTCACAGTATAGCAGTAACTTTCAGCGCTGTGCAACGTGTCAGCGGCCCTGCTGCATATCAGCAGCTGTTTGCTGCTTGTAACGGTAATGTCAGCAATCACATTACCATTAGCTCTCTGCTGGCTGCGGATGTTATCATGGATCTTTGCACAGATGCAATGCTTTCATTCCCATTCAACTCACCAGTGGCTGTAATGTTACAGCCTGTTTTGCAAGGTGTATTAGAGTAAGGTGCTAAGTCATTTTCTTAATTACACGTCCCCTGCAGCAAATACGTCGGAAGCTGCCTGATTTATTTCGTCGCTGCTTAATAAAAACTGTTCAGGATTCCCCAACGTTCTCTTGTTCTGCTTGCTCATGTACAAATCACATTTTATTAACTAAGAGTGATACTTAGAGACGCTGCATAAGGTAATTTACTGCATAATAATGTTCACATTTCTGTCTTGTTCCACTTATATTATTCTGTGATGCAGTGAAGAGACAAAACAAGTCCTTTTTAGAGAAGTTATCATCTGAGATGAGGGGTAAATTCTGCTGACTCATGTTTCTAACCTAAATATCTAGGGCATTATAGAAATCCGATTTTTCTGCTTACTGTCAAAAACTATTTGCCTCCTTACAGATTATTTTTCTGTTTTTGTTTATTAGATTGTAAAACTAAGTTCAAGATGATTAAATACAAATAGCAACTTTAAAAGGATGATTTCATTTATTAAAGGGGCCAGATCAAGAAAAATCCACTTTTTCAGCCCTTAAATATATTTTGTTGTCTACTTGGAAGTCTCGAGGAGTGCAGAAAATTTGGATGTAGTCTGTCCAGGACCTGTGCAGATATCAATATTTTTCAAGCTGTTCAGCTTTCTCTGTTCTAAGTTTTTTCAACAATTACGTCACAGCATTTGAAGGGCCTCATTTAGATTTAAAGAGACAGCACCAACATAAGTTGTTCTCAGGCGCACCTCAGAACAGGGGTTAAAAGGGGGAACGTGTAAATTAACGAGAAATTCAGACCAAATTATTGCAGTTCCTCTTTAAATAGACCACAACTAAATGATTTATATGTGAAAAGGAAGGATTGAAAAGCAAGATATGTCCCATTTAAGGGGAAAAACTCTCCAAAGCAACCTGGCCACGTGTCGGAAAAATAAGTACCCCCTAAACCTAATAATGGGTTGTGCTTCCCTTAGTGACAACAACTTACATCAAGCGTCTTTGACATACTGTGTGTTTTACATCACATGGCATTTGACTGTGGAGGAATTTTGACCCACTCTTCTTTCCAGAATTGTTTTAATTCAGACTTTATGGATGATTCTGTCACAAACTCTGTAATAAATGACTTCAGGTTTCTTAAGAACAATATAAACTTTGCAAACCCTCAAAATATTATGCTCTCCCTGCTAAGCAAGCATAATTACAAACATCCTTTTGTTCAAGCAAAAACCTTTCCTGTTTGACTTTTTTGGAAATTTAATATCGATAGCTGTTGAATTTAACGTTTGAAAAAAGTGGAAAAGAGTTTAAATATGTCGAATTGTGCCAAATGTGAAGGATTTGTATGTATGTATGTATGTATGTATGTATATATATATATATATAAGACCAACAGGGACTTCAAACTTGACTTGAAAAAACTACTAGTGAACGTCTCTACAGGCTATACTTAGGGGTTTTAGGTTAATCTGTAGTAGGTTTTCAACCATAATTAGCTTCACATTGACCGTGAGACTTTAATTGAAATGGCCAAAGGAGGAACTCAGTTCTCAAGGCATTTTCTAAATCAATGTAGTTAGATTTTTTCCAATGACAAAGTATCTTTAATCTTTTGAGAGGACAATAACCCAAAGCAAATACAAAATTATTGGCCGAAAGAAATGTATGCGCTGTTCTAAACTGGTCCAGAGTGGCAGAAACAACAAAGCAGACAGACAAAGGTGTGTCTTTTCCATTCAAATCAGCGCCTGCTGTAGCAGTGAATAGAGAGCTGTGCATTGTTGCCGGTTTTGATACCACCTAAGGTTTTTGAGCAGCAACCATTTGCATCGTGGTTGATTTTGCCTCTTAATGTGAGAGAAAACAAGATGCGAAGGTCTCGCTGACACACCTGCTGTCCACAAAAGGTAGGAATCACCATGGCAACCAGCCAGGGAGCCGGCATCTAATGAAATACAATAGAGATAGAGGATGCTCTTCAAAATAAAAGTCCCATTTTAAAAATGACAGTGTAACTAAAGAAGGTTTAAACCAGCAATGAAAAAAGGTTAATTTGTCTCCTGATTAAAAAATCAGATACTGAGTCTCTGACTGTTTACAGTATTTAAGAAAAAAAAGTGATCTTCATCATATCAGTTGGAATATTTTAAGTTTCAAACATAATGGGGTAAATCTTAAAGACAGGCTTCAGAATAAAAGCCTCAGTATTTCATGTAGCAGATTGTTGTAACAATATGGTCCGTTACTGGGACTAAAACTGGAATGAAAACGGCATGTTTGCCTTTCAAAAGTATTTTTTAATACTAGATCCCATACATTCTCTTCAAAATAAAAGTCTCAGCCTATTCTACTTTATATAATTGAAAATGAAAGTTATTCACTGCTAAACGAAATAAGCCAAAGCTTAAAATGGGCTTTTTAGATTTTCAATATAAAAAACTAGCTTTTTTCAAAATGAAAATCTCATTAGTTTAGATTATTGCAAATATAAATCCCACGTTAACAAGTGAATAAGGAAAGTCCTTATGCCTTGAAAGTAAAACATTGTGATACTTATAAAAACGAGAGTTTACCTCAACATGTTTTAATTATCACAATTATTCCTCATCTCCTATAAAGATCATAGCTGAGGCATTTTGGGCCAAACTAGGCAACAAAAAGAACAGAGCAGCAAACCCAGCAGCACATCAAAATTATATTATTTCCTTTTTGTCATTGTTGACTTTTTTAGTTGGAGAACGGAAATACATACTTAAAATGTTTTTAAAGGTTTTGGCTAGAAGGGAATAGCACGTCAGACGCTACACGTCTTTTTACAAGATCAATCATTATTATAAGGCTTAAAAATTGGCTCAATTTTGGAGATCTGAATCGCATGACTGTGTGTAAACAAAGAGCCAAATCAGACCTCTTTGTTATTTTAGCCGCTCATGTGATCAGTGCTGCACACCAAAGGTCCGCTGACCGTCTCCCCCGCCCCCCGCCCCCCGCCCCCCCGGTCCTCTGCAAACTGACACAGACGGTCTGTTAGCAGAGAAACAAAGGTCAGATTTCCCAGCTCACACAGGACGAATCTTAACAGAGGGGGAGAAAAAAATAGGGCCCAAAACAAGCATGCTTTGTTTTCATTTCAACAACCCAGCGTTTGTTGTCGCCTGAACCGTGATGTCATCATCATGCTTCGTCCTCTTGTCGACCCGGGGGGCAACAACTCCAAAATAGTTTCCCAACAGAAGGTGTAAAGCAATTAAAGCACAGATTTTGTTCAGTCACAGAATTGTGTGTGAATTCATGGAATAAAGAAAACCCAGGTTTCTGCTCGGCGGACTGGTTTCCCCTAAGGGAGGCTCTCTTAAATCTGTACCCTAAGTGTTGCGCTATCAGAGCAGCTGCGTGTTTTAAGGCGGCAGGGAGCCTGAGAGACACACAAACAGCAACAGAGCACACAAACGACTTACAGTTGAGTCTGGATATCGGTGCAGCCTTGAAAGCTGCAATGACTCATTCCCACCAGAACCCGTGAACACCTAATGCGACAGATCTTTGATGGTGTAAATGATGTAATACTCATGATAAATGCGTCAGGCTTTGGCCTCAGGCTGCTCTGAATGCTCCGGTCCCCGAAGGCCTCGCAGGCCAAATGGTCCAAAGCGGCCCCATCAATACTACACCGAACAGAGCAGCGGATCACCTCAACTGCAGTAATTAATCTCAGTCTCGTGAGCAGGCGACAAGCCTTTATCCAAACAACAAACAGTGACGGTCGTGGGGTGGGGGGCAGATGGTTATTTGGCTGCGCCTCTCACCGTCTTCACCTGAGATTTAAAATTCAAACGCGTCGGGATCAAAGTGGAATTACCGTGCTAAGCCGCCTGTAACAAAAAGAACAGGTGGGAGATGAAAAGTGGAGAAATTATCTATCTTTCAACCCCCTCTGCAACGCTTGTTAACGTGATTTACGCAGAAAAACATGTTGTTTTGGTGACCTTGTTACCATGCAAGTCACTTTTAATTTGTATCACATTTATGGCGCAAGATGGTGGCAACATCACACGCTCAACGTCTCCCTGCAACAGGATTAGGGAAATTGTTTTGGGAAACACGATTACTTCCTTCAAAAGGAGATGGATGAGAAGATTGAGATGCTCCTGTGCCTTTGTTGTGTCGAGAAATGGATGGTTATCCTGACAAGGTGCTATTGCACGTGTAGTTGTCAGTCTTAAAATTACTGTTTTCAGATACATTTGAAAACCTTCACCTGTCTTTTGTTGTGTACTTTCAAGAATTGACCTTTAACCTCTTTGTAACTGTTTTTAGTTTGTTTTCAAACCTCTAGTAGGACTTTAATTTGAACTCTATAGAGTTTTAACTCCATGAAATCAGCTGGAATGCATGTCAATTCAATTCAATTTTATTTATATAGCGCCAATTCACAACACGTGATCTCAAGGAACTTTGCAAAGTCAAATTCAATCAAATCCTCCACACAGATTGGTCAAAAAGTTTCCTATCTAAGGAAACCCAGCAGTCTTGACAATCAGCATTCATTCCTCCACAAAGAGCGTAGAGCCACAGTGGACAGTGGTCTGCATTGTCCATGGCTTTGCAGCAATCCCTCATACTGAGCAAGCATGAAGCGGCAGTGGAGAGGAAAACTCACGCTTAACAGGGAGGAAAACCTCCAGCAGAACCAGGCTCAGTGTGAACGATCATCTGCCTCGAGTGACTGGGGGTTAGAGAAGACAGAGCAGAGATACAAAAAAAGCAGAGACGCACACATTGATCCAGGAATCCTTTGTATGTTATATGGTAATAGTGGATGATCAGCTAAAAGAACGCCAGACCAGGTGTACCTACTATGAAGACAAAAAAGAGAGAGAACGAAAAGTTAAAACTAGAAATAACAACAAACAATGAAAACTGGAGAACAGTAGAACTCAGTAGAGTGAGAAAAATTGACCCCGATATCCTCCAGCAGCCTAAGCCTATAGCAGAATAACTAGTAAGATAGCCCAGGATGACCTAAGCCACTCTAACTATAAGCTTTGTCAAGAAAGGAAAGTTTTAAGCATAGTCTTAAAAGTAGACAGGGTGTCTGCCTGACTGACCAACCAGGTAGATCTCATTGACATTAAAAAGCTCTTTTTCAAGAGAAACCTGTTCAGGAATGGCAGCAGCACACAGACAATAAAAAAAAGTGAAACAAATAAATATAATAAGAATAAGAATAATAAAAATAGTAATAATAATAATAATAATAATAATAATAATAATAATAATAATAAAAACATGAAATTCATTTAAGTTACAATATTGGATAAATAAATAAACTCACAATCTAAAACATTATTTGAATCATATTAAAAAGTCAAGCTTCACGAAACTTCCCTACTTGCAGACTTTAATTTGGAAAGCTTCACATAAGAGGATGAGTAGCAGCCAGAGATGCTAATAATGCATTTTATTTTTATCTTGGCTTACAACTAAACTCTAGTGACAGTTTATTGTAATGTAATCAAATTTTTGTTAACCAGCTACATAATAAATTTTGTTCTGGTTTGATCTATGTAATTTTCTGAATTACTTTTTCATCAAAACGATACATTTTTCGAAAACAATACATCCACAGAACATCTAGATAGGTGCAGAATAAAAGTATTGATTTTACTGCTAAATAAATATATAGGATATAAATGTTTTGTACATTTTGACTGGTCCAAATCATATAAATATTTACCTCTGGTTATGATGCCAACTTCGACACGCGAAAAGATTCTGCACCAATAGGAATCGTAGGTTGAAGTCACGTGAAACGGAGCTCACGCTGTTGCTCTGTGATGAAATGGCTTCTTCTCTGCTTTACATTTCTCTGATTCAAGCGGACCAAAAACGTTTTTGAGCGTTGGTGCCGACTTACGGAAGCAAAGGGGCTCAGAAGCCATGGTGAGGTTGCCGCTTTCCTTCCAGACAGGTAAGTTAAATGCTTGCTAACGCTAACCAATGGTCCCGGTAACTGGCTGGCAAACAGTGCAACTCAGAGTGGGCGAGTGCGCCACCTACTGGTTTGGAGGAGTTAAACTTGTTTTATCTCCTTAATGTATTCAACATGATTTATTTTCATCTTTTTAAGCACTGTTATTATTTTTTGATAAATTAAATGTCATTGTATGTATTGTCCATTTTTATTTGTCATTTAGTTGAATGCTTTAAGTGTTTTTATTGTGTTTATCTCTGGAGTTTCCTCATCGAGGACTGCATATCCTGTGACATTTCATTGTAGCTGTCTAACGATTACGATTCTATTCATTAAGCTTAACATTTTCGATCGTTGATGAGTGTGTGCGTGTTTATTTCTTGTTTTAATTCTGCAAATTGTGGTAAAGCTGATTATGGGAAATGTGCTTTGTAAGTAATGTGTGGTTGATTGATCGGGGTTCAGCAAATCAACGCTCTTGACTAATTGATCAACAGCAGTGGGATCGGCTATATAATAGCAGAAGATTTGGCACTCTGTCGCTTTGAAGCATATAGGTGTGTGTTAGCACAACGCCAGGTTGGAAAGTAATCAGCAATGCCTTTAGAGAAGCGACTGTCGCTGCCCACAAACATGGGAAAGGTTATTTAACCATCTCCAATTTGAAGTTCATCCTCCTTCAGATTCACAAGTGGCAAAAACATTTGAGCCAGTAGCAGACTTTCCCACCAAGGCCACATCATCAAATGAGAAATTATAAAAGGTCATACAGGAGCTTAATCTAAAACTTGATTAGCAAACTGAAATGCAAAGTTCATCGCATCGCAGTCTTGGAAAGACAGGTGCAGTATGGGTTATTGAAAACAGCTGAAGGAGACAGAATAAAGGAGCGTGACTTGGGCTTGCAAAGTCGCAACAAAACAAACCACAAGACCTTTGTCCTAAACAAAGTTGCAAACATTTTGGAGGCAAAGAAACAAAGCATTTTAGCACAAACACCTCATTCCTGCTTTCATGGATGGTGGTGGAGGGGTTAAGATTGGGGCTTGTGTTAGAGTCACATTACTGCTGCACCATGTAGGGGTATGCTGAGCTGACCATGTGGTCCTCTGTATGCCAAATCACCCTAGACTGATACGTCAGGCTGGTAAAGCTTACCTAAAACTGGGTCATCAACAGAACAGTGATCATAAACACAAGAGGGAGGCGTCACTGAGGGGTCTGCGGACTGTCCAGAATGGAGCAGCTCATCTTTTAACAGGAAAGGCTGAATGGTGGCCCAGGCAAAGTTCGGACCTCAGTCTGATTATGACGCTGTAGCGGGACTTTGAAAGAGTTGCGCAGAAAGGAACGAGGCCAAACAGCAATAAAGTGAAGGTCCGAAGGTGAAAGTCTGTCCTCACTGATGTGAGAGACTGAAGGTCTCAGGGAAAACGACTGCTTCAAGTCATCACCACCAAAGGTGGTTTTACAAGTTGCTAAATCGTGGGGTGTACTTACTTTTTCCACACACAACTTTTCTGTTTTGGCTTTAGTTTTACATAGCGATTAATAAAAGTGCAGAATCTGTGTTTTTGTGGTCTTGAGGTCATATTTAAGGGAGTTTTGAATGTGATAAAGAACCAAAACCATACAAGTTTTGGATCCCCATTACTTAATTTGTGCTATTACCCCATTATTTATGGTGTTATTATATTCTCATTATGCGACTCTTATCCTCCTGTATGAAGTGATACACATATGATGGTTGTACTTTAACTATCAGCTGAAATGCATTAATGGGGACACTTCATTTCTTTCTGAAAAAGCACGAATATGGTTAAAAAAAAAAAAAAAGTGGTGCATTGAGGACTTTTCCTTCTCCTGGTGTGATGAAGTACCAAAACCGAGTTGTGTTGTGTCAAACGAAGAATGACAAAAATCAAAGTAGGCACTGACAGTTGGAGATTTATATGAACTGAATCAGGTCCCAGGATGAGTAGCCGTCTGACTGGAGGCCACCCATGACCCTGTAACCCTCTGTGAATAAAAGTGCAGTGGAGCAGAGGTAAAGGATTACATAAACCAGCGTTGTTTTCTAGGCTCTTACCATTTGACCGCATTGAAACGGGATTTGCTGCAATGCATGCAGTCTCTCGAGAACAATCAGTGCGGTGCAGAGTTGCATGAGCTCTGTATTTAATGAGACCTCTTTGCTCTTACCTCATTCTCGTCTGTGTTTGCATAAGCATGATGCGCAGCACTGAATCAGCAAACGGCAGAAAGAATTAGCCGGAGGCAGAGGTCAGATTGCGCAAAACGAGGACTTACTCATCTCCTGTCTACAGCCTGATAACTCCTTACTGAATAAGTTCCAGTAAGCTTTATCATGACTGAAACTTTTAATTGGCTCTGCTGACAGCAGCTTTGATCTATCGTCACGAGGGATGCAGCTGATGTACGACGTTTGACCACGGCTGCTGTTGATGAACTGTTAGCAGACAGGAAACTGAGGAGGCTGTAATGAAAACTTTCAAAAGGACTTTTTGATGTCATCACCAGAAATCTTATGGCTGATTTCCCGTAACTGTGATTGTAACTGTTCCTCATAAAGTCTTGAAACTATGCAGCGTTGATTTGGTTTGTATCGGTCGGATAAGGCGGGTACATCAAGAACACAACCAGTGCCAAACACTGTAGCTCCTTCCAGGGCCGGCCCCATCTTGTATGTCACCTTAAAGGTACATATACACGTTATTTTTCCAACCTCACACTGGTTGCACACAATGTATTTCTGAAAGATTATCATGTTCTGCTGGTGTAGTATTTGTTATTTTTGTCTTTTAAGCTTTGTTTTTGCTCCATTTGTTGGTAAATATAGCCTTTTCTGTGTACATTTACCATTACAACATCATGTGACCGGGGTTATGTCACTGCGCATGCATAAATAATTTACTTATCGGGGAAATGGCATTGTAATGCATTTCATTACCGTTCATTCCAATGAAAAGGTTTTAGCCTTTGACTTTTATTTGTGGAATTGAAAAGAATTCTTACCGTGATGCTGTGTCCTTTTTTGCGTTTGGTAGGAGCTGTAATTTTCCTCCATTTTGTGGAAGGAGGCTCAGGGGACGGACTCACTGGAAGTTGAAATAGCAGCATGTTGGGTTGTTCTTTGACCCCACCGAGCTGTTGGTTTTCTACGAGGCATTACACTATGGTCGGCTTGGTCGGGACCTATGTAATAGCTGCGTCAATGCCGACCATCTGGCTTTCTGATCGTTCTGCAGTTCTGCCAGTAGATGGCGCCACGTCTGTTTATGTCAGTTCATCGCGCCCGTTGCTGGGGTTCTATTTAGGTTCAAAAAGGTATATCAAAACACTATCTTTATGGACGCTTGGAGTATATAGCCTTATTTTATCATCATCAACTGGATTTTGGTCTTTTTGATATAGGCCTATAATGTGGATATATACCTTTTATGCCGAATTAGATTTGGGGCTCAAACGGCATTTCAACACAGATTTGGTGGGATCCAGGAGAAGGGGCCCCGTTTAACTGGCTGACCTTAAAAGCAATCAGAGATAGTTGGTTCATTTTTGCTGAGGTGTATTTGAGAACAAGTTGAGCTTTGTCACAAAGAAAAGATTTGATTCGTAGCATCATATTGTAGCCACGGTAATTACACTTTTACAAAGCAAACTTGCCAGTTCCTTTAGAATATTAATGTTTAATATTAAACAAACAAATATCTTTTAATTTATTTCTGCTGAAACCATCAGCTCAAATTTAATGGTATTCTCATTCTCAAAAACAACAAATATACAAATTTTAGATCTTTGGCTCAAATTGAAGCACATTTACTGAGAACTAAGTAGCAGGTTAGCTTTGCTTATGCCTTGGGCCGGCTTGGGCTCCTTCAATGCCACTGTCGCCCTTTTGGCAGCCTCCCAAGGTTTCCACCTTGTCTTTTCATCAGTTTCAGCCGAAAAATCCTCTTTTGTAAATAAAAAGCAGTGGATTTTATTTGTACCCTTCTCTTGATTGATTCCTGTTTATAACGAGACATGTTTTGATCATTCGTAAGATTTCTGAAAGCTTCAGCCAAAGGATGCAAATAATTAAATGTCAGAAAAATCCCATTAAGACAGCTCAAATTTATTTCTGAGTAAATGTTATCACTATAATTGATGTTAGGTGTGCACTTAAGTGGGCTAAATGCGTAAATTTGATAAAAATGTGCATAAATTTATATTGTCGCACACTTATGCGAACAAGCTATCGCCGCTTTTTTGTTTTCAGTATTTTCCCCCCAATAAAATAGTTTATTGGGGGGAAAATACCAATTTTCAGTTGGATTGTACCGCTATGCCAAATAAGAGATGGACAAGCTTTTGAAATAATTTACTGTAATGTTTTTTTTTTTTTACTGAATTTTAACAACGGTTCAGAATCAGAAATGAATTACTTATTAATTCTCATGAAAGCATCACGTCTAAAAGTATGATAGAAAATATACAAATAGAACAAAATAAAAAATAAACTAAAATATGACTAAAACTAACATCAGAAGCAAATTTAGGTTAATTAAATGAAAGTATACACAGTATATGTGTTGAAGCCATGTATGGAGCTGTTTGACCTATTTTCTCCCTCCTGATTTAATCTTGAATCAGGAAACCACTGAAACTATGCGTCACTTGGCTTTAAAATATGTTGAATCAGCTGGTAATACTGAGTTTTAGGATCCCAAAGCGCAGTGTACACGTCCAGGACGCTGTGAAGGATGTCGTCCTTGGAAAGTGTCATAACAACCAGGGGATGGAGCTACAGGGGGACCCAGACACACCATCTTTCTACCATGAGCATGACAAAATACTGTTATGTCAGCGCTGGGAGAAAATAGCAGTAAAGTGAGAAATACAGAGCTGAAAAGCTGTGTGTGTGTGTAAATGTGCGGGAGGAGAAAGGGGGGAAATCTGGCTGCACCTGAGGCATGAAGGGGAACATCATTATTCAGAGCACCACTTTGATGTTGAAGCTGGGTGGATCTCAGGGAGCCGGCAAGCAGTGGCTTTAATTAAAACAGCAACAGTTCGGCTCAGGTTGCCCCACAAAAAACAGGAGCCCCAAAGAATTCAATTCAATTTAATTCAATTTTATTTATATAGCGCCAATTCATGAAACATGTCATCTCAAGGCACTCTACAAAGTAAAATTCAATCATATTATACAGATTGGGTCATATTATACAGATTGGTCAAAGATTTCCTATATAAGGGAACCCAATTGATTGCATCAAAGTCCCGACAAGCAGCATTCACTCCTGGAGAAGCGTAGAGCTACAGGGAGAGTCGTCTGCATTGTCCATGACTTTGCAGCAATCCCTCATACTGAGCAAGCATGAAGTGACAGTGGAAAGAAAAACTCCCCATTAACGGGAAGGAAAACCTCCGGCAGAACCGGGCTCAGTATGAACGTTCATCTGCCTCGACCGACTGGGGGTTACAGAAGACAGAGCAGAGACACAACAAGACAGACAAAAAAACACAGAAGCACACATTGATCCAGTAATCTGTTCTACATTAGATGGTAATAGCGGGTGATCTGTCTTCCCTGGATGATGTCACAGCTAACAGAACGTCAGACCCGGTGTGCCTACTATGAAGAAAAAAGAGAGAGAACAAAAAGTTAAAAACTGAAATGACAACAAGCAATGCAAAACTGGAGAACAGTAGAACTCAGCAGAGTGAGAAAAATAGGCCCTGATGTCCTCCAGCAGCCTAAGCCTATAGCAGCATAACTATAGCGGTAGCTCAGGGTAACATGAGCCACTCTAGTTATAAGCTTTGTCAAAAAGGAAAGTTTTAAGATTAGTCTTAAAAGTAGACAGGGTGTCTGCCTCAGAAGAAGCCACTGAACGCCCCGTTTAGAGCCGACCGTCCGGAGATGGCATCAGAAAGAACATGCGGGAGCACACTCCGGCCTCTGTCGCAAAATGTGTACTTCTGGAGCCGCGGTTTATGAGCGGTGTGAGTGTGTCCTACTTTCCAGGCTCAGCGGTGTCACTGTGGGCCTTACAGGAGTGACGGATAGAGATGAGCCGCGGGTGCTGAGAGGCCGGACAAAGACAGGAAAGCCTCGGGGGATCTTATGACAGGTAGACAGAGGAGAGACAAAACTTCATCACAGCTGCAGCAGGAACATGCTTCAAAGCTAAAATTAGCACCTCCAGCCTGCACATCAGACAACATCTGAGCTCTAATATTTTTTGCTCTACATGCGTCCGCTGTTACGGAGAAATAATACAAAGGAGCACCTTGATATTTCTTTTTTGTTGTTGTTGTTATTTCCGCCTTGTCCATCAAGCACGTTTGTGCCTCTTCCCGTATCTACTGAAAGGCAGGAGCGAGGCACAGAGAGAGAGAGGCGAGTGATTCTCTAAGACAGTAGCAGTTCAAAGAGACTGTCTGCATAGAGAGAGGCGGCTAATTTTAACTCGGAGACAGAGAGGCTCATGAAACGGCTCTCTGCCTGGCTACAGCTCAATTATTCATCAACACAAGTCTCTCAGCTAAAAAGCCCTCCACGTTATTCATTTCTCCCCCCCTTCAGCTCGCACGCCGTTTCATTCAGACACAAAGACTTCGCACCAACCAAACCTGCACTCCCTGTAACCTTGGGATGAACTCCTCCTGTGCCTTTCAGAAATCCATTAGTGGTCCGTTAATATGTGTCGAAAATAAACATAACGAGGCGTGTATCGGGCTCAGGATTTTAGGCGAATAATCTGAAAGCAGAGATTCGTGAGGGCGAATTTTTTATTTGAAACGTAATGAAAATGCCTCATCGCTCCGACTTCCAAGGATAAAGAAAGACATTCAGCTGTGGATCAAATGTGATAGATCAACATAAAGCAGTGCTTGCTTATGGGGTGGAAGAAAAATGAATACAAATAAAGAATCTGAAAAGTGTGGCATGCGTTTGTGTCCTGCCTTATTTACTCTGATGCCCCTAAAGGAAACCCTGCAGAGCCAGCGACCCTCAGAAGTGAATAAGCCAGCTGCTCTGTGAAGGCCTCAGAGGTCTGTTAGAGAAGATCAGCGAACAAATGAAGACCAAGGAGTCAAGCAGAAAGATCAGGGAGAACATTGTGGAGAACCTGAAGGCTATAGAAGAATGTCACAAGCTTTCAACATCTCGCTGAATGCTGTTCAAGCTTGAGTTCGAAATGAATAGAGAAAATGGCACAAACCCCAAAACTACCAAGACGTGGCCATCCACCTGACCAGACATGGATAGCCTTAAATCTATCAGACAGCTGCAGCTGATCCAGATGCTGCTGCTCGTGTTCTCACTAAAACCAGGAAGATAGAGCACATCACCCGGTTCTGAAGTCCTTTCACTGGCTCCCTGTAGCTCAGAGAATAGACTTTAAAATAGTTTTTAGTTTATAAATCACTGAACCGCTTAGCACCGAAACACATTAAAGACCTGTTGTTGCTGTATCGACCCTCCAGACTGCTCAGATCTCCTGGTTCTGGTCTACTCTGCATACCCAGAACCAGAACCAAACATGGAGAAGCAGCATTCAGTTCCAATGCTACACGAACCTGGAACAAAACTGCAAATCAGCCGAAACACTGAGTTCCTTTAAATCAACCTGTTTAGAGTTACTTTCTGCCCATAATAACAGGAACACTGACCAACATAATTGATGTGTATTGACGCTTTCACTTGATGCAGTTTAACGTTTGTTACTGGTCTCACAACCAGTTACCGTTGCGACGTGTTTATGTTTTCATGATGTAAAGCAGTTTGAGCCGCCTTGCGCCTGGAATGTGCCACACAAATAAACTTGAGAAGCAGCCGAGGGCCCCTTTGTAAATCTGGAGGAGCTGCTGAGATCCGTAGCTCAGGTGGGATGACCTTCCAGCAGAACAGTTATCGGTCACACGCTCCAAAAATCCGGCCTTTATGCAAGAAAAAAAATAGAACAACTTATATGGAAAAGGGTATGTGGGAAAGAAAACTGACGTTGCCCATCGCCTTGAACACACCATCGCCGTGTTGACCCGTGGGGATGGCAGCATCATGCTGTAGGGAATGCTTTTCTTTAGCAGGGACAGGAAAGGTGTTCAACGAGGATGGCAATGCAGGAAGAAGGCCTGTTGGCGGCTGCACAAGACCTAAGACTGGGGTGGAGGTTCACCTTCCAGCCGGACAACGACCCTAAACATGCAGCCATAGCTACAGACCAAAGCAAATTCATATGTCATAAAGTGACAACATAAAAACAAACAAAACAAACTGTTAACATCGGTATACCGAATGTCTGGATGTTGTGAGCGTTGAATTTTTTGATAAAATTTCCTGATTGTGCTCACAATCAAGACCAAATAAAGATTATTCTGATTCTGATGTTAAAACGATTGGCAGTCAAGACCTAAATCCAATCGAGATTTTGTGGCATCTCTTGGAAATCGCTGTTCACACACACTCGCCAGCCTCTAGATGTCCAAAAAACAAAAAGGTTTGCAGCTATAGTTGCAGCAAAAGGTGGGTCTGCAAAGTATTGACGCAGGAAGCCTAATATATACATCTTTAAAACCAGACTGAAAAGCCTGTATTATTTTTGTTGGTCCGTCACAAGAAATCCCAATGAAACACATTTAAATTTGTGGTTGTAACGTGACAAAACGTTTAAAAGTATGAATACATTTGCAAGGCTCAGTGGTTAATACCAAACTGTTCCGTCAGGACAGAAATCAGGACTTGCAGATAAGGCCTTGGAGAATTTGCCTGCAACACTCCCTATCTGATTTGATCATGCTGAAGTCGCCGGCCGTCGACACGGGACTCCAAGCCGCCGTCGCAGGCCGGGTTAATTTCACGAGTCTCAGCTGAGTCCTTACTGATGTTTTCTGATTAACACTGCATTTTCTGAACGCAGTGACGAGAAATCAGCCCATTTACCGCAACGTTTTTCCATCATCGCAATTTTCCAAGCTTGGATATCCACTGCGCTTCAAATGTGATTTCCCTTTACCCCCTTGTGGACTTGGCTCGAGCCAAAGCTACTTCCAATCATCTAACACAACTCACATGAGCGTCACGCAAAACAGTGACAGAGACCACAGCTCAGTGCTCGCTCCTCTGAGCGATGTCTGGCTGCAACGCTTTTCTGATGACTTTATAGCTTTGAAAGTCGCTGGCAGGCCCTGAATAAGAGAGGATGTGTCCCTGCTGTGATAATGACACCACTTTAAAACTCACCCACCCAGAGAGCCTCACATTGTGGTGCCGAGCTTGCGTTTTCTTGTTGATTAGAGGCTACAGTGTGAGCACAGATAAACGCCTGTACCTGCCCGTCTGCAGGACGGTGACAGGTGTGTGAATTTGGTGGAAAGTTTCGCCGGGGCTCTCCTTGAACGCCTTTCACCGCTCGCCGTGCCAGAAAACCTTTCATTTGTTTTAGCATCAGACAACAAATCAAAGCAGGGGGTGCATAAATCTGGAGGATCAATAGAGAAAATACAATAACACATCCCCAGTGTTATTGCTCTGCGTTAAGCCACTTCCCTGAGCATTTTTCATTATGAAAAGTAAGATTTATTATTGATTTCCCTGCCAGAAAATAAACTGCAGCTGAACTTTGCGGCGACGCTCGCTCCGGCGCGGACATCCTGGTCAGATTTAGTCAGGGCTTTGTCTATCTGTGACAGGCAGTGGACGCTGTATATCACGTATAAGGGGAGATAGCGCTGGCTGAAGTCAGCCAGGTGTGGTGCTGTTTGCAGATAAGGCTAAACAGGATAACTATAGCATCTGCCACACTGTCTGCAGAGATGGAAGCGATTCCTGCGGTCCATCCCGGCTGGATCTGTGGATTTGGACATGAAATAAAGCAGACAAACATCAGGCTATTTTCTGAAGATCTGCTTTAAAACGTCGTTTGTCACAGCTTATCAGCTCAACAGCTGCTGGCCGTAAACCCGTCAGGATGTGGATTTCTTAATTTGCTAAGAGCTGTAACATCCAAACGTGTAAGAAACTGATAAAACGCTGCGTGTAAGTAAATATCTGGTTTTACTCCATAAACATTGACGCAACCCTGTCCAATGTCAGGTTTTTGATATGTAAAAAAAACATTAGACCATGATTAATTATTTCAAAATGTTTTTCAAACATAACGCACCTTAAAGACATATAAAACGTGCAGCAACCTGATTGCATAAATACTTAAACTAATACTTAAACTAATACTTTTTTAAGCACTTCCTGATTAGATTTCGTCATTCGGTCTTTTGGTAGAAGTCGATCACCATCAGACGTCTTGGTAGTGTTTTCAGAAGGTCTCTGGAGCTCTTAGATTGTGAGGATATTTCTTGACACCTCAGTTTCTGTTTCAGGTTTAGTTCTGGACTTCAAAGATTTTCCTCTCATCAAAATCATAACTGTGCAGATTTGGATGCGTGTTTATTCTCACAATGTTACTGAAAAAATTTATTCATCCTCATCTTCATATTTTTTTAGGGGAGACCTGAAGATTTTGGGTCAAAACTGACTGGTATGTGGAATGATGAATAATTTCCTCCACCTTGGCAATGCGATTTAAGGAAAAGCAATCCAAGCACATGATACTGCAGCCACCACAATTCCTGCTGGCTAGGAGGCATTTCTGGTGCTGTGCTGTGGGGTTTCTGTGCCAAACCTTTCATCAAACCATGACACGTATTTCCACAAGGGTTTAGGAGAACTTCCCCAGATCTCAATTCGCTTTCTGTGGAAGGATTTTGTTTTGGTGACCAAATCCCTCTGTGCTACCGTCAGCCTCTTGAATGAAGACGTGTCCCTTGGTCTGATATCCTTAGACTATTCATTTGGTCTTACACACAACTTTTCTGTTCATATTTCTTTCTTTTTTCTTTTTTGTTTTAATGCTACATTTCTGATAAATGACAAATACTTATATTTATAATGTTTGTCTTCTGTTTTTTACTTGGAGCCTTACAATGAAATTTGGCTGTAATGTTGACGGTGACTGTGCAGTTGTCAATGTCTAGTGACAATCGTTAAGGGAAGATTGCACGTTGAGTGGGTGTTTTGCTGCTGAAGGACATCATAAAATAACATCTCAAGATATTAATTAAGTTAAAAGCTTTGGCCCAAATGGCACCTCAGATGGACAATGACCCTAATCTTACTGCCAAATTAGTTACAAGGTGGCTTCAGGAGAACAAAACAATGTTTTGGAGTGGCAAACATAGTTATCGTTTCTGTGTTGCAAAAGAAAATAAGCATTTTAAAAAAATCTGAGAAATCTGTTAAGGGGGTGAATCCTTTTTAACAGCTCTGTTCATTTCGTCGTGATCGTGATAATGGTTTTCCTCGCAGTTTGATAAAGAGTTTAAATAGATTTTAAAGCGTGACAGCTCGGCGGAATAATTTTTTCCATTAGCAAACAGGATGTGGTGATGGGTAATGTCTTGCTGCAGTAAGATGGTGTCTGTGAACAGAGCTTTTTTTTCCACAGTGGGAGGGGATAGACTGCAGGACACAGACAGGGACAGACCACAGGACTCTCCAAGGTTCTCTGGCGACACGGAAACAAACATGGTCCCCCCCGCTTTTCTCAGCTCCTAGCTGTTATCCACAGGCGACGGTCTCCAAGTGCTCTGCCAACACCCTTTGGATTCACACAGCCACGTCCACCCACTAATTTCTGTTCCCTGACAACAAAATGTAATCTCTCAGACCGCTGACATCATTTGGGCTTGCAGACATCGATGTGCTTTCCTGCCTCTCCCCGTTCTCGATCTTCTAGTTGCTTGTGCAGAGATTTTAAACCTGCACGAATTAGTGTTTTTTGTGCTTAATCAAATGGTAGCGCTGGACCAACGCAAAGAAAAGACATTTGAGCAGTGCATCATCGTTTCAGAAAAGGAACGCAGTTTCTGGCGAATTAAGGGTTTAGCTGCAGGCGATGGAGGCAAGAAACTTTTTTTTTTCTGAAGCCCAAAGACTCAGCATTAATTATTCACCCTCCTCTGCGCTTGTCTGACACGCTGATCATGACTGGAGGTGTTTACAGGGAGCCGGTAGGGCTGCAGAGTAGGCATGACAGGGTTTTTAAAGTCTAATATGTTTGCTGCCAAGAAATACAGGCCAGCGGGATGCGTAAGATCCCCGCAGGGCATCCCAACGAATGGGAATAACTCATCTGGAGAAAATGTACCCTATATCCTCAGCCACTCCCATGCAAGGAAAAAAAAACACAGGCAAATTACCAGGTTCTCTTAAATGACATCAATCGAGATGTCCTCTTAAAATAGGCAGTCCATACCCATTATTAGGGAACATTTGAAGTAGGCAACAGTCAAAGAGTCATGCTCGGAAACCTGAATAGAGGGTGTTGGCGTTTTTGATTTGATCACAGCTGACTTTCTGCCAAAATAAACAACCTGAATCTCCCAAGGGCAAGACTTTGAATGCTCAGGGACCACTGCAATGCCAGTGGGGTAAATTTCAGGCCAACCCAACTCAGTCCTCCTTTGTTTTGTTTGTGCATAGCCTAAATACCAGTGTTTTGATGTAACACTGCTGTAGCCTGTCTGGCGCAACAGCTGTTTGTCAGTGAATAATGAAAGTCATTTAGACTGTAGGAACCAGGATCAAATGATGAGTTTATCTACTTCTTTTTTCTACTTTTGGCACACGCTGCGAAACGGATCCATATCCAGATTGTGAAGCGCCGCAGAGGTCCTTCCCGCGGCGTCGAAGTTGAGCCGCGGTGTCGGTGATCTCAGTGATCCGACCCAGGGAGGAGCACGCCGTGAAAACAGGCATGTTGACGCCTTCATGCAACCGTCGTACTGTTTGAAAGGACGCCCTGGAGGGGTGTCACAATGCATTCGCCTCTCCCAGTGGAGCATGTCCCTGTCACACTCCAGGTTGCCGCTGTCAGACGGCGCTTGTTTTTCCCACCGTGCAGCTATGGTGCTGCAGTTACGTGATAGTTATTCAGATCCACAGGACCAGGCTTTATTAGGCATGTGTGAACACATTTTTGCTTTTTTCTGCATGTTAGTCCAACAATACACAATGAACCCGACCATCCATTTATCCATTCATTGTCTATATCCTCTTATCCATGTAAGGTAGCAGGGGGCTGGTGCCTATCTCAAACAGTCATTGGGCAGAGGCGGGGTACACCCTGGACCGGTCGCCGGTTCATCACAGGACTGGATCTCACCAATATACAATATATACCAAAATACAACTGAACTAGTGGAGTGATAATGGTGCTACAGGGATGGGAAAGGGTAAGTTTTCATGCCTACCAATACTATCAGGGGGAAAAATACATGCTTCATGCTTCCATTGGATTTAGAGGTGTGAGAAAAAAAATTATTCAAAGATTCAAAAGGCAATGAACATTCAAGACCACTGCCAACCCTTCCAGAAGTGGATTTCCCTGTAAAGTCACCTCAAGATTTAACCTTGGTGAAATGGATGAAACTAAAAAGTGTGTCTCAGTTGCCTAAATTGATGCGTAAATTTGGTCAAAAGGTGGTCGGTGTCAATCAACTCTCACTGACCCTGACGTTTAACACCCTGTTTAGGCCAGATTTTAGACATATAGGCTAAAAAAGGATAAAAATTGAAGCTATTTCATAGGCTACATGAAGAGAAGCACTGGACAGCCTTATAAAGTCATTAAAAAATGTACAACAGACTAGCTGTAATACGAGGGAACACACCTCAACCTTACTTTGGAGCCTTAAAAGAGCTGAGCAGAAGCTAATGTCTGAATGCCTCTACAATCCGAAGCATTGTTGTGACGACAACGGGTCCAAACGTCTTTCACAACATGGTGAGAGGCTGGTAAAGTCAAACAGAAATTGACTTCTGAGGTAAAGCTAGGTCCAAAACTAGCAAACCTTGGGGTGCACTAAGTTTTTCCCATGCCTGTACCTCACATTAACTTAGTAATCCCATCGCTGCCCTGGCTGCAGTGGCAGTATTATTAGTTCAACATTTGTCACGGCGTGGTTTCCCAACTCTCATCGCCCCTCTTGTCTCGCTATCTTCTAACGGTCTCTGAAGCTGTCAAGAAAGCACCGCGTGGTGTGTGTGCCGCACACAGCACATGGTTTCAGTTAGAGCCGGATAGCGCCACCGTTTTCAGCTAACCCGAGCCCACGGCTTCTTCCGGGCCAAATCATCAGCATGATGTGGGGGAAAGCATGCAGAAACGTTGTCATTTGCACAGCCATGCTGCGCGCCGTCACATATGTGCAGATTCTGTGTGATTCTAGGTGTTGTTCATGCACATGTGTCCGTGGTTGTGTGAGTCACAGGAAGTGGGTAAAAGGTGAGATGCTGTACCACCGGCTGCATTACCACATGCTTTTATATCTCTGTATTGTGTGTTCTCAGAAAATCAACGAACCGAAAACAAAACTAATGGACACGTGTGATCATTTCATGCCACAGCACGTATTCAGTACGTAGCATGGTTGGATTTATAATATGATGGGTGATTTCTCAAAACACCAAGGACTTGCTCACATTTTTTTAACGATACAACAACATTCAATCAGTATTTAATCAAGATTTTATGTCAAACATCAACACAAAGTAGTGCGTGTTTAAGAAGGGAAGGGACACGTCGTTCTCTTGAAAAAAGTTTCTTCACCCCTAAGTTAATGCTTGAGGGGCCATGTTTCACTGCATACCAGCCAGACGTCTGTTGTGGTTTGCCTTTCACCTCCTTTGTATGTCTTGCTGCATTTTTCCAATTGGATTTTGGCTCTGCGTTTTTCGCTGGTTCAATTTTGGTCTTGTATGAACACAACTTGTGATAAACTGCATTGACGTTCCTCATGCCACTCCTACATAAAAGTCCAGATTTGTGAAATGCAGCACTAATAATCCTGTTGATAGATTGTCTCACCTGAGCTTTGGGTCTCTGCAGCTCCTCCAGAGTTACTATGAGCCTCTTAGCTGCTAGCCTGGTTAACAATACATCTAATATTTGCATGTTGCTGTTTGCTGATTTAGGTTTTTTTAAAGTAAAAATTGGATTTATTTAGGGGCAGGCGACACTTTACAGCTTTTTTTTTTAATGTGGAAACAAACAATTTTCTCTCCATTTCACAACTATGCATCTGCTAAGTGTTGGTCTATCAAGTATAATCTATATGAAACACAAAATCTGGAAATATTCAAGGGCTTTTTAAGAAACTGTTTGCGCCTTTGTTAAAATGAGGCCAGTTTCATGAGCTCATCTAAGGACAAGGAGCTTGGTTTCTCTCCTGTGCTGTTTAACTAAAACAGCTTTCTTCTCTCTTGCCAACTATAAACACCAGAGATGAGAGTGAGGCACATACACAGGGCCTTTTTGCAATCAGGACTTGAAAGGCAGAAGCTCGGAGGCAACTGCTGAATACACGATGCGATGCGTGCGTAAATCAAAGCTAGAAAAAAAATGCATTATGCATAGTTTGGACAAGATGGACATCATTTGTCTGTGTTCATTTTAAGTCCTAGCACTCAGGGCAATTTAAGCGCTGTGTTTCTCTTCAAAGCAGATCCATTACTTATTGGCAGAAAAGCTCAGAACCAATAAAACGCACTGATGTTCACCTTTATATCATGTTTCCTGTTCAGACCCCTTTCATGGTTTATATTCGCCTATTACATTTCAGATCATACTTCCTCGCAAGGAGCGTCTTCTCTGGAGCTTCGGGGAACCTTTGAAAACATCATTAACAGCATTTGGGGCTGTAGCAGGAACGCTGGGTTTCTTTTGGAGGATAAAAAAAAAAAAAACAATAACTTGATGTGTCACCTTGGAGACGGCAGCTGACAGCTGTTCCCTGCACACGGCGCGTTTAATTGGCGGGGAAATTAGCCTGACCTTGACTGGGAGCGGCGTGGCCGACGAGCCGCCGCTCTCTGCCACTTCAAATGACATTGTTGTAATTTTCGAACAGCAGCAAGCAAACACTCCGAGCATTAATTATATGCTGGAATGTGCAGCAGACGCGGAGCACACGGTGAATACTTATGTAAGCCGTCGCTCCAGTCTCCATGGAAACCGCGCCTCCTCCTCTAAAGTGGGCTGTTTCCATGGAGACCGGGCAGCTGCTTCAGATGACAGCAATCCTGAAATGACACCCGCTGGTCTGCTGGCTCCTCAGAGAGGGAGGAGAGATGGAGGGATGGATGGAGGGATGAATGGAGGGAAGGATAGAGGGATAGATGGATGGATGGGTAGAGGGATAAATGGAGACAGAAACAATGCATGGCTGGTAGTGATGGGAACGTGTTGGATGGAGGGATGGATGGATGGATGGATGGATGGATGGATGGATGGATGGATGGATGGATGGATGGATGGATGGATCGACAGAAACAATGCATGGCTGGTAGTGATGGGAACATGTTGGATGGATGGAGGGATGGATGGATGGATCAATGGATGGAGGGATAAATTGAGACAGAAACAATGCATGGCTGGTAGTGATGGGAACGTGATGGATGGACGGAGGTTTGGATGTATGGATGGGAAACGAAGCGGAGAAGCAGCTAAAGTAACGACGTCGGTGCGTTTCCCAGCACCAGAGCCGGCAGTGATGGGAGCAGTCGGACCTGATGGGGCGCCGCTGCCCCAGCTCTGAGCCACACCAGTGCCGGCAAGACTCACACGCCTCATGTTGATTCATGTATCGTAAAAAAAAAAAACACTGTGACCTTCCCTTCAACAGAAAAAACTGTCCATGCACCACCATCTCCTGCAGCCCTTCTATGAAAAACAACTTCATCATCCGCGGTAGCATCTGACTATTATTGATCCCTGTTTTCAGCTGCATTTGAACAATTTTCTCCAGGATTTATCGGAGCAATATATTTTTCTCTGTAACTCCCTGCAGCCTATCTGCACTCCTTTTATTTCAGCACACCTATAATCTCTCAGATCCTGTTGCCCAAGCGGCAAACAGTTCTGCGGTTGCAAGTGGCTGTTATTTGTCATTGTTGTGCAACGTCCTTGTATAACCAGATACTCTTCTTGGCAGTCCTAACTGACATTGGCTCGAACTCCACACCTCCTGTTAGCAGTAAAACGGTGCCTTTTTTTTCCCGGGTTTCGTGGGTGCAGTCTGGAAGTTAGTGAGCGGCTTTAACCCCGCAGTGTGTCTCCTGTCTGTGGGCTAATGCAGCCTGCACACAGATTTGCCGGTTGGAGAAAATAGCTCTGGCAGTGGCAAGCAGATCAAAGTGATCAGACGAGTAATCCCCTGTGAGTCAGAAGAGAACCAGCTGGTGGGGGTGAGGAGATACTTCCCTGCATATGCGTACGGGGAAGGCCGGAGCAATTATACACATCACATTTCTCACTCTTTTTTTTTTTTTTCTTTTTTTTTGAGTGCATAATCACGGCTTGAACGTGTAAGATCTGCCGATTGTCTTTGTGAGTGTTGAGCCAGACAAAATCCTCCTCCAGTGTTTCAATTTCATCTTCCTGTAAGGTAACTTTGAAGTTTAAAGGGTATGTTTTGCTTTGACTGAATCAGAAAATTACCCACTGAGCACCGTGATTTCCCCTAAGCGAGGAGAGCCAGCTGTTGCATATTTAGCAGCCACTCACTTGCCTCAGACACATTACTAATTGCTGGATGGCCTTATGTTTCTGAAACTGTAACTGGATCACTCTCGCAAGCAAAGTGATCAAACTGCCGTGACACAGACGTTACTGGTTTGTGGTAATGTGTCATCATGTGGAGTCCCGGGACTGGGAAAGGAGATAAAAAAAAAAAGAAAGCAAAAATACAAAAACCAAAAGAGAGACAAAACATGTGCTTCAGGTACGAACCTCTGTATGTTTTTGTTTATTATTCCATATTTTCCTCGCGTTTCAACCACAAACATACATTCTGCTGTTGTTGTTTTTTGGGTATGCGATCGACTAACATAAAGTGCTGCATTATTATAAAGAAAAAAAAATTGTTTTGTATAGTTTCAAAAGATTTCACAAATCAAAATTTGAAAGTGTGCCGTGCATCTGTATCCAGGGTTGCTTTTCATGCAGCTCCATCCATCTTCCCATCAACTCTCACCACCTTCCCCGTGCAAGCTGAAGAAAAAGTTTCCCCACACCATGATGCTGCCGCCGCCGTGCCTCACCGTGTTCAGAGGGATGTGTTCTACCACACTTACAGCTGTGGATGTGGGCCAGATCTAATTTCCGTCGGACCAGAGCACCTTCCACGTTTGTCGTCATTACAACTCGTCGTGAATCACTATGACAAAACGCGCAGAGACAAGCCCCCCTGGTCCTCGCAGGGTTGCGTTTTTTGGGCGGCTGGCCGCTCTTCCCCAGCATTCATTGGTTCAACGGTGAGAGTATTGTTTCAAAACCCAAAACTGCTTTAAAGTTCTCTACAGCTATGTCTCTGCTGTGTTCCTTGGTCTTCATTATGCATCTCGTGAGGCTTGCACAGGATACCTGAGACTAAATTAGACACAAACAAGCTCTCTTTACTATTTATGTGACACTTGAAGGCAATGCACTTGATTTTATTTATTGGTATCAGCAGTGAAGAAGACTGAACAGAAGTGCACGATACAATCTTCCATCCACTTCACTACTTTGTGTTGGTCTTTCCCATACGTCTGTGGAATACGATGCCATTTGTGGCTTTAATGTGACGAAATGTGGAAGGGTGTGAGAACTTTTCCAAGGCATTGCTGCGCACACTGTAAGGCTTTACAGGTTTAGCTCCTCGACGCAGAAATAATTGTGACATTTCAAAGTCGACACTGACACCAATATTGTAATTTCTCATGCCTTTCTTCTTGGATTGGTATGCCATGCAGAAATGTCCTCACACGTATAACTCACTGGAAATTTCACCCAGTGTGTGTGTGTGTGTGTGTGTGTGAATGTTTGACCTCAGCTCCGAGCATTTTGAGGGAAATGTTTTGCTGCTCGGTATGACTCACATTTCCCTCAGTATATTGCGCTCCGTGGGTGTATTTGCCTGCACTCAGCAAATGCTTGTCAGACACCGAGGGCGTTTTGAAGCACAGGTGCAAGTGAAAGTATTATCCATCCATGCAGCAGCAGCAACAGCAGCGGCGGCAGAACCAGTCTGAGTAGGATGAGGTGGTTTTTATTTTTTTTCTTCTTCTCCGGGGCTTTCTGCCAAAGAGGAAGTTTTTGTTTTTTTCTGCTCTCAGAGGCGTAGCCGTACGAATACAGTGCAGTTGCACAGATGGCCGTGATGAGTCACGTCACGAGGCTTCCTCCTTTTCTGCTGGATAATCCTCATCAATTAGCCCCATTGTCAGTCAGGCATCATTTCCACTAGTGTGAAAATGATGCCTGAATGCTCCGCAGCGGTGAACATAGGCCTCGTTCTTTTAAATACAGGAAGAAAAGTCTTCTTTTTTTTGCCATCGCTTGATTTATTTATGATGGTGGAAGCATTCGAAGCCGTACCCTCCCACCGTGTGCTGTCATGAATAGAAATGCTGTTGCGTCATAGTGGTTTTCAGTTCCCTCCAAAGACACACCCAGAAGGAACAGAAAAAAAAAAACTACGTGTGGGAAAGGCGGCAAACAGGTTCTTACCTGTCCTCGTCCTGCTATAAGTATTTCAGTGGGGTTTTGTGATCTCTGCAGCTGCTTCCATGCTATCAGTGACAGGAACTGGATACAGCCTCATGAGATTTTCCGAGGTGCATTTGCTGGAAACATTATCCAACGCTTGAACAAATACAGACACTCAAACAATTAACATGAAAAAGGAAATGTCTGAGTTCAATGAAGAACCACTGAGCAGTGACAGTTTATCGCTTCTTGTTATTAAACTTGACCTTTGAGCCCTTTGTGTGCAGAGTGACGTCAAGCAAAGCAGCGAAACAGCGGCAGTAAAAGCCTCAGTGAAGACTATGGTGCAACATCTGATTTATGGGTTGAATCCAGCTCGCTTTTAGAAGATAGTCGAATATATCTGAAACAAACAAAAACGTTGGTTTGGATTATAAACTGTTGGTTCCCTGTGAAAAAATGGACAGAAGAGGGATTCATGGCTGTTTATATATATTTACAATTTTTTTTTTTTTTACTGAAGTACAGAAATGATGTACTGGTCATAAATGGCTGTGGTCCAGGACTCAAACTTACCCGTTGTCTTATTGGTGTGCAGTGAACGAGGCATTACAGAAATTAAAGGAACTACATATAAGATGAGACAAGAGTTCAGTTAAGGGATCCAATTAAAAGCTGCCTCCTTGTATAATACCTAAGTCACACTATTGCACATCTCCATATCTTGCATACTGAGACATGTGAAGTAAATTGTGTTTCAGCATCATCCTCCCTCAAATCTGATGCCTTCACATATAGAATATGATTTTCAACCTAGCCAGGCTGACACTGATGTTTTGTTCATGTAAATTCTTGTTGTCTGACTGTGGCAACTTATATATGCCACACATTAGCACTGATGCTGCAAATTGTATGTAAATGATAAATACAGCAACCTGATAAAAACATCCCTGAATGTCAGGGTATGCTATGCAGAAGCTCTGTCTGCGCTGATGAAGATCCAGTCACCTCAACATAGCAAATATTTTGAGTGAGGGGCATGCAGGGGGTTCAGACCTACCTTCTCATGAACTGAGCTAATAATTATTTGACCAAGCTGGTCAAGTAACAATAAACTATTTAAAAAGGGACACTTTCTACATCCTTTCACATTAGCTTGCTTCAAATTTGAAACTCTACATTCCAAAATGCTCCAAGTACATGTAACAAAATAACATATATACTAAATCTGAGCAACAGGACCTGATGCTTCCTATTTGGACTAGGGGTGGGCGATATATCGAGTATACTCAAGTTTTCCTCCGCGCGATAGTTAAAATGACTTTATCGCGACCATCGCGTGTAAATTTCCATGGCAAGATTGAGCCGCTGTATTTAATTCGCTGTGAGTTTAGTTTTTCCCACATGCTGTGAACGCATCACTCGCTCCTCCTCCAAACCAGAAAGCGCTCTGGCGCGCACACACAACAACAAACCCGTGCGCTTACTTGGCGACAGCGAGCGTTTCAGGCAGTGGAAGGATGTCGAACAAAACGCAGTAATTTGCAAAACATGCCGTAACACCATTGCCACAAAAGGTAGCGGTAGCACAAATTTGTTCCACCTAAAAAGTCATCCAGTGCAAAATAAAGACTCTTGTAAGCTCCGCGTGTCGACCCCCCCCCCCCACACACACACACACACACACACACACACACACCGAAGGGAACTTTAATTCAACCAGCCATAAAACTGTTGAAACTGGCGTCTTCTTTTGCTAAATCCCATGTGACAGAAAAAAACGTTTGTTTAAAGTTTCCCAGCACCTAAAGAGCAACGGAGATATTTTTTAGATGCTCTGAATATGTAGCTGCGACTGGTCAGTTGATTTTATAGTCACAATACAAGCTTTTGTTTTTGGGATTGTCACATTTTTATGATACAAATTTTTATGTCTTAAGCACAAAAGAGCACCTTTTAATTCAGGTTTATTCAGATTTTTCCTTGGTGTTCCTTTTGCCCGCTGGGATGTTCTGTTTTTAAGGTCCAGTGTTAACCACTAAAGAGCTCTAATGTGGCAATATTGTAATTTGTGAAAAGCTTCTATGTGCAGCTGTGGTTAAAAAAATGGCTAAAATAAAACATTTTAAATTCATTTTTATTTTGCAATCAATTTTTCAAACAAAAAAAATTGACACGTTAATATGAGATATACCAATGCGACTTTAGGCACTATTTGGCTAAAAACATTTCTTATTCAAGGTTATTTGAACATATCGCGATATATATTGTGTATCGTGATATAGCCCAAAGATATCGGGATATTAGATTTTCTTCATATCGCCCACCCCTAATTTGGACCTGTATGTAAAACATTTTATAGATAAGGTCAACGCAGAGAGTTAGATAAGAAACAGGTTTTGCTTTGGAAGAAAGGTTTTGAACATAATCTATTCTTGTCATGCTTTAGAAATCTCAATGAGGTTTAATTTTTTAGTACAAAAGACTTTAAAGAAGAGCTTCTTAGCCAGGAGGTTGCCAGTTTAAATCTGAGATGTGGCCTCTTAGTCCAGAGTCGGTGTTCTACGACATGCATTGTGGGTTTTTGTCTACATTGGCTCTATGATAAACTGATAAACAAACCTCACACTAATAGCCTCTGTATAAGTGGCGCCTCCTCGACCTTCAAACTACACGATTCATCCAAATTGTGTAACTTGTAAACAGTGTAGTGTAGGTTTCAGCATCTTTATGTACCGATTTTTACATCACAACCAGAATCAGAATGAGTTTCATTGCCAAATAGTATTTTACATGCACAAGGAATTTGCTTTGGTGATATGGTGCTTACACATAGATAAACATACAGTTGACATAAGTAAATGTATGGAATGAACAAAAAAATGCAAGTTGTATAAAAATCAAAGAAGAATAGATAAGAACTATACAACTATTTGCAGAAGAAGAACAATGTGACAAATATTTACACGTGCATTATTTCAGGTTTGGGTTGTGCAGAGCGTATTGCCACGGAAGATGAAATACTCTTCATAAATGTGTATATACATATGTATATAACATATGTACACATGTACATGTATATACATGTACATATGCATATATACACACACATTTACACACATATAACCATGCACATAAAGGGTTCTGGTTAAAAAAAGCATTGAAAATGTTCTTTTCTAATGTTTTCATACCCAAACATTCATAAATGTGTCTTAATACATTTTTGTTCCGAATTGTACAAGGCAGTTCAGGTTTGATCATTCTGAATATTTTAGATGTTGAACTACAGCTGATCAAATAAAATGGAGCTTCCATAAAATCTGTGAAAACGTCCCTTAATTTACCATCAAATGGGAATTAGCGAATCACATTCCAACTTCAATCTCATCTGCACATTTGATGGCCATCTTTTTCCAGGGGTCCTCGTGCCGCCTCGTGGTTGAATTGTGCCCTGGGTGGTGAGTCAGATGTCAAAAACCGCTGCTGCAAACACGCAGTGTAAGCACGATCTAAACTAGCTTCTTTGCAGATGCAACTAAAACTTTCTGCATTTTTGAATTCGACTCAACATCTCTGAGGCAACTGGAATAAAGTTGGAGACGTTGAGGCCAAGTCCTGAAAGAACAGGCCTGCAGCACTTTATTTGCTCTCAACTCACATTTAGAGCTCAGAGTGTTTGTGAGTCTTTTTGCAGGAAGGGAGTGTGTAATGCAGCGTGACTTATGGTTGGTCTCGATGTGACGTTGCAGTGGAGTCTGTGAATGGTGCGAGTGCATGTGTTGTTGTGGTGTGATTAACACTTACATCATGAGGTAGGTGTGTGACAGAGAAGCGCTTCGCTCTACAAGAAATGAGGACACTGCATCTGTTCACTACTGAAAGTGGGGCAGCTTCAAAAAACTTACCACAGAAGTAAAGCAGGCTCTTGTTTTCTCTCTCTCTCTCTCTCTCTCCGCTCCTCAAGCATTTGCACAAGAGTTGTGTTTCGACCAGCTTCTCTTTTGCTGCCGCACGTTCTAAAGAGACCCTTGAAAATAATTTGCAGAACCGTGGCACCGTGCAGAAATTTTGAGGGCCGTTTCTGTTGATTCAGGGAAAAATCCATTTTACAAGAGGCGCAGCCAGCCAAGTGCTCAATTAGTGCTGTAAAAAGAGGGAGGGGAAAAAAAAAAATCTCGTTGAGGCAGAATTGAAATTAAATTTCCTGAATCCTGCCAACATCTGACACAAAGGGAATCAATGACTTCACCGACGTATCAAGCTGTGTCATAAATTAAAGTGTTTTGTTACCTGCAACCTTGATCCGCCGGAGTGAGGCAATTTCTCCGTCTTTGCCGTTGCAGACAAGCTGTGACGTTCCAGCTGTACTCCTTGCGGATATTCAAATAATTGCCCTCTGTGCTGCGTGAGAGAATGAATTTGAATAATGTATTGCGACGGGAGTAAGGCCACCGAGGTCATAAATTCTGCTTCTAAATCAGCTCGGCCCGGGGAGAAGGGAGGCACACAGGGTTGTTTATAAAATGCCCTTGGAAAAATGAGTCTAATCCCCAGCCAAACCGTGAGCCATGGGGAGAGCATTAGATAACCCGCAAGCTGCAGAGTAATGGGAGTAATGAGGGAGATGGAGAAGGAGCGCCAAGACAGAGAGAATGCATCCATTTGTTGGCTGGATGCTCTGATTGCTCAGACCATTTGAGACAAACTGGAGCCTGACACAGTGCTGGAGTCCATTTCGTCTGATCAGCAGCAATAAGCGCTTCCCACAGCCAACGAGGGGTCCGGGCTGCCCACAGCCATACATTATGCACATGGTGTAACCATTCAAATTATGTCCGTTTGTCTAGCATCTAAATGTCAAATGCTAAGGGCTGGTGTAATCTCAAATCCACTATTCTGGCGTGACGTTAAGTCAAAATGTGCAAATAAATAAAAAAAAAAGGTATGTGATCCTGATACATGACTCCTGCGCGTCCCAGGACAGAGATGCACCGCCTTTGTTTTCACCCTGCGAACAGCTTTGACACCTTAGTGAGCGTCAGCAGTGATGCCGATGATTAATATCTTACACGTCTCACTGTGAGAGAATGTGACTGAGGGCGGCGGTGAATGCAGGTTTGGCTGCAGTCACTGTTCTGGCTCACATTAAGCATGTTTCTGCTTCTATGCAAGATGAATGCGTTGGTTACTCCAACACAAGACGGTGCACACAGTCCTTTCACACAGACAAAGAGACTTAGGGCTCCGCATTCCCAGCTTCCCTTGATGTCTCATTAGCAGCAAAATCAGGCTTCCTCCTGTTAAGACAGAAAAATGAGAGGAGCTGGGGGTGTGCATGTGTATGTGTGTGAAGGCTTTGCTAGGGTGGAGGTGGGGTTTCCTGAAGGGTACTTTAGCAGAGCGCAGGTGAGCCATGGAGCTGGCTGTCTAGCATGCTGGCTGGTTGACTGCAGTGTTATTGCCTCCAGAAGTGTTCCTGTAAATGAGGGCTGCCTGCATCCCAGCCCCCACACAACCCCAGCCTTCCCCTGGCAGCCCATCCCATAAAGCCTGGGTGACAGAGCAGGTAATAAACGGGCTGAACACAATGAGTCAGCACTTTAGACTCCATTTAATTTCATCTGAATGCAGCGCTGACCCCTCCTCCTCCTCGTCTTATTCCCGAAAGGGATAAGTGTGAATTTTTGCAGTCAGGTTCTGGTAAAAGCCGTTAAGGAGTTAATATCTTACCTGCAGGAGATAGCTCTCGTGACGTCTTCATTTAGTACAAATCCAGATTAGCTGCTCATGTTACTAACAGCTAGTCTTTCAGGGGGCCAAGGGCAAAGCTGACTTCTACTGCTTTGGTCTTGACAACAGCTGTGATCTTAAAAACATCCTCTTGCTTTATACAGATGCAACTTTATTAACATTTAAACCGTCGTCACAGTTGCAACAGGCGGTTACAAAGAAGCCAATGATTATTTACACGAGAAATTGAGGTCAGATGCTGTGCGCCACCACCAATCTTCCTGTGTGAAACGCTGACTAATAATCGAATATGTAAAGCATCAGGAAGAAACCGCTATTAGAAAATGAAGGCATTGTAATAAGCGACAATATGGAGTTCACTTTAGCTGCTGTAATACTTTTGATATGTTTACCAACAGGCTAGTCCAGATTAATTACTCCCAGAATCTGGTGGTAACAGCTAATCTGAGAGGGATCGAGCCCAAAGTGGTTTTCTACCATTTTAAAACAGCTCCAATCAATAAGACAAGAGTTTATTGAAAGGCTCTTAAACCATCACCAATGATCTTCCTGTGTGAAACACATACGTAGAGCAGTACATAAAACTGTTTGATTTAAAAAAATAAGGCAGAAGAAAAGAAGAAGAAAGAAAAGGATGCTGGTTTTGGAAGTTTATCTCATGGTAGGGTCCTCAGTGGTGCACCACCTTTAGTCCATTTCTTGCGCTATGCCCCTACCACAGTACTGTGTGTCTTCTTTGGGTTACAGTGGCATAGGAAGATATGCAGCTTTAAGGATTTGTTGCAACCCATTTTGATCGCCATCTGATTCACCATGGATCTTTCAATAAATGTACATACGTACGTATGTAACATTACTAAACTCATGCTACACTACGCAGAAGCTCTGCCTGTCTCAATGAAGTTCCTCACGTCCCTATACCCCTACCCAGTTTCTTTAAAGATGTAGCCGAGAGGTTTGAGACTTGACAACTTAACTCAGCATCACGGCCCAGCACAACCGCTGTCTCCAGCTGAAAGTGGGCAGTAAATCCAAACTGCGTGCTTCCAGCATTTCCTTCCCTGATTATTTTCAGTGTGCGGCCTCCTAAACGTGTTCCTGCTGACAGTGAGTGTTGATGTTGGAGGAGGCAGGGGCTGAAGTGGGAATGTAGGCCACACATTCCTTTCCTAGGAGCTGTCTCAACACAAGCAAACAGTGCTACCCGAGCAGACCGAGATGCCACAGAGTCTCTTTGAGTTTTCTTCTCTCTCCACACAAATCCCCGGCTCTGCATAACTTGCCCTTAACACATATTTCTGAAACCGATTTATCTTCTGCTTTTAAACAAGCCCATATTTGCTCTTTGTGCTGTGTCAGAATAGTGACCTTTCTTTTTTTTCCCCTGTCATGCAGCAAAGTACAAACTTAGATAAAAGGCAGCGTCTATGGGTTGAAAATCTATTTAAGATGCTGGTTTCAGTTTGAACTCTGTATAGCATGTGATTCTTTGTCATCTGTTGCCTAAAAATGGATTATCCCTGCACAGTTCCTCTTTCTTCTGCACTCTGTGCAATGTCCTTCAAAGGACGTATGAAAACGCGCAGACCTCTTTGCTTCGTCTCATTCTCATTTTCTCTGTTTTTCTGTTTCGCTCCTTCACCTGCTTTTCTCCCCGTCTCCTCTCCCTCCTTATTTTGTCTCCCTGCCTTTGTTTCTCATGCAGCTGAAGTACAATAACAGTGTTTGAGTGCAATATTCCAGACAGGACTTTGGTTTAAATAAGCACCCCGGAGGCCATGTAATAACCCAACAACCTCCTCTGTCCCAGTCTCCTTGACAGTCCCTTGGCACTCAGGCCCGCTCCACACAACACGATCCTCCCCACATACACACTGCCAGCCGTTCATCGAGCCAAGCAGCCAGGCAGCCAAACCACCATAGGAAAAATACAGAGCATGGAACTGTGATTCACAGTCCTGATATAGAATATCACCTCCTCCCTTTTCCCAGCTCCAACAGCTGGTTTCCTGGAAGCTAGTTTTTGTGGTGTGAGTTCAGCGAGGGGAAAGGCGGAGGAATCGAGGAGGCCCTGCCTCTGCTCCTTCATCAGCCTTTTTTTTGTTGTTGTTGCCCCCGCTCCCCAAACGTCTGCTGCAATCTTCACAGGCATATTTTGTTTAGGTGAATGCAAGGACATGCACGGTTGCTAAACACGATTTGACGTGATTTAGGATATCTTCTAAATGACATCAGTCAAGGTCGTGGTTTTCACATGCTGAAGGTCCCGTCATGTCTGTGGGGTGAAAAGGTGACAGGGAGGAGGGACTGCTTCTTCCCACTGCTATCAAAGTTAGATTAAAGGTTCCCCAGAGAAAGCTCTAGACCTGCAGATGCCTTTGCGGTTGATGAATGAAGAGACTCTACCTCATTACTAAAGAAGACCGTCTAACCATGACACTGATCTTCGAGAATAAAATCCGTTATAGTGCATTGCAAAGGAATATATATATATATATATATATAACCCTTCAACAATTCACCTTGTTTTGGGACGTTGCAGCTTGTTAACATAAACGTTATAAAAAGTAAACGCCTCATTACGTGCTGGAGCGCATTCTGCATCGCCGCCATATTGGATGGGTCTCTTCTACTCAATGCTGGCATAGGAGCTGATGGGAGTAAATGCAGAGTAAATGGATTTCCTGCAGTTTATGGTTACAATAACTGAAGATAACTATTAAAAGCAGATCACGGGGTGCAGATCACCATTCTGGGCTGAGATGGGCTCTGAAGATGAGTTTTATTTGGTGAGAACAATGCAGAGACCCAACAGACAGACCATAATTTTATGCTCTTTTAAATTTTTTATCGCTGTATTTCACTAATTAAGGCTGAATCACGTTGCCTAATTAAGTATCCTGGAGTTACAGAGTGCAAGAAGCTGTGCAAAACAGCTAGTTTTTAAGGATCTTAAGCTCCAGCCCTATTTGTAAGACACTGAAATGACCCGGAAATTTTAAAGAACACTTTTCCACACTTGTTGGTGTGTAGAGAAAGCTCAGGATTGTACATGTGAGAGAGCGAGTAAAATAAATGTAAATGAACAATCCAACTTGTTTCTTTATTAAAATGTACAATATATTAATTTATAAATTTATCAAGATGTAATACCACAAATCTCCTTGTTTAAGAGCATAAAACAGTATTTCAGGATGAATCACGTATTTATTTAGATATTTAATAATATGCCATAACACTTTGTTAAATAGCATAAATTATTATTATTATGTATTTCAGTATGAAATCATTTATTTATACATTAATATGCCATATGTCTGTCTGTTAAAAACCATAAATTTATGAAATACTTTGTTTAAACAACATATTTCAGCCTGAATTAGTGCATACTTTTAAGTTATAAGAAAAATGTCATAAGAAAAACAGCATCCTCTAGACTGGGGGTGTCCAAAGTGGGGGTCGCTGATGTGCTGAAATATTAAGCATTTCCTTATTTGTGAAACTGATATGAAAGAATAACTCAATAATATCTATTTAGTTTTGTGGCTATAATGCGACAAAATGTGAAAAGGTTCCCGGTCTATGTAAAACTTATGCAAGTCACTGGATTCATGGCAAAACAGGATAATTTTAGCTTTCTCCTCCTGTGCACGGTAAGAAAAAGTATTCCTCTGCATTTTCACAAGTAGAGTGCCCTTAACCTACTTCGGAGAGAGCATGTCAAGTCATATGTCTCTGTGGCCTTTCCTGTCTACACAATGACCCTTGAGTAGAAGGGAAGAATAGGAGCGGAGCTTACTTCCCTCCTGTGCATGAACGGCCTAATTTAGGAAAGCGTGTCAGTGTGAACCTTTGTCACATTGCTGGGCTCAGAATACCCATTGTTCCCTTGATAGAGTCATTCCACTTTGAAAAGGCTTTCAAGTAAGCGGGGAGAATATCCTGCATCCTGCACCCGTACGGACACATCTGCATTTGTATACATACGCTTCTCAGTTCGCTCAGGGATCGCTTGCTCGCTTACACCTCCACACATATGCTCGGCGTCGGGAAATTAAGAATGGAAGCAGGCTTAGCTGAGAGCATGAGTTCTCTGCGTCATTGGGTACATTTGATATGGTCTGCCTGAAAAGCCATCTGTTCCAGGTGGATGGTGCCAGATCCAGTCATTGGAAACAAAATGCTTCTATACAATACTGCCATGGCAAAAAAAAACAAGAGTGCTCCATGGATTTATCAGCTTGTAGAGCCACCTTTAGCAGCAATAACTCTCAGCAGTTGTTTTTTTTTCTGACGGTATCAGTTTCTCACTTCATTGTGGAGAAATATTTTCCAGCTCTAGATCCTTTATAAAACACTGCTTCAGTTCACCGAAGTCTGGACTGGTCCGAGTTGGCAAATCCAGCATGTTGATTCTGTTCATTTTCAGCTTCTCTGTTGTTTATTTGCTGATGTGTTTGAGATTCCTGTTGCATGGCGCCATTTTGGCCAAGCTTTAGCAATTGGTCAGTTACCATCGTAGAGACACTAGAAAGGGCTGGGCTATACGAGTTCATGGTCAACTCCACTGCTGAGATCCTTTGGCTGCAAAACAGACCCAAATCATGTCCCCTCCACCACCCTGTTTCCGGTTTTCTGCAAACGTGATGTTGTCCATTATGGGTAACCGTCCCTATTTTCGTTTCATCTGTCTAAAACATATTGGTCCAGAAATCTCATGGTTCCCTCGTAACTTCATAAATAGAATAGAATAGAATATAATAGAATAGAACAGCAGGGGACCAAATAAACACAGGTGAGGGGAGTAAAGGCAATTAGCCTGAAGGAGAGAAGGAGCAATGAACTGGCAGGGTGCCGGAGGAGAACAGAATCTAACAGGATGAATGACCAGACATGAGAAAAATAACCTAACTAAAGACAGGCAAGCAAATAGAAATAAAACAGAAACATGAATAATCACTAACATTTTCAATAACAGAAGCCTAACCAGTGACAGAAACAAGAGTTAATAGATAAACAATACTAAAGGGTGCAAACACAAATGGACTGCTGGATCCCAAGGGAGCTACAAGAAGTAATCAAACCCCTGGGGATCCTGACATTAAACAGGCTGTGTGTGAGTAATTTGGCTTTCTATTAGCAAAAATCAAGTATTGCTTTTCATAAATACATATTTTGCCAAAGTCTAATAACAATCGCATTAAAAATGAAAGCATTCTCGTAGTTTAGAATGAGTTGTTTATAAACGCATAGGTGGCGGTGCACCCAATGGAAGATGCCATCTTGCGTCGCCATTTTTGATTACAGTAGCTGAGAGGGGACAAACATGTTAGCCTTAAGTGTTTTACTTGCATATAAGATGTGCTGTCAGTGGAGGACGAGTATAAAACAAGCAAACATGACCATAGATCATTCTATCTACCATTTTCCATTGAAATGGAGGACCATCCATACTCTTTGCCCAACGAGAAGGAAAGGAAATTAACCAAGAAAAGAAAAAGAAGTAATAACCAGGAGAAGAGTCTATCATCATAGCTTTTACCAGGTGGACAGCAGGTAAGTTAAGTCAATATAACAGTGAAGTTTATTTTTGTGTTATGTTAGAAACCGGGCTGTGTCGTCCAGCAACTACTCTTTCCTCCTGGCAGAGATGACTAGTTGTTTGTTAGCTAACACTGGACGGCCTCCGTTGCAACAGGATGTTGACATTGTCACATTTATGACACTCTGTGGCTTCCGTAGTAGATATTACACCCTTAATGCGAGGCACCAAGGCGTGCTTCTCAGTTGTTTGTGATTCATTTAGTGCACCACTAGATAGAAGAAAATCTTACACACTGGAGCTTTAATATTACATGTTCTGATCTTCTGCTAAATTTTCTGGGACTTCCATTTCTTGCAAGATTTGTCCTTTTGCCTCTCTAAGATCATTCCAAATGTCTCTCCTTCTTGACATGGTGTTAACGCCCAACTCTGTGCTCCAGACCAGCCAAACTCCTGCTTTTTTGTAGAAGTCGTTACAGTTGTTTGTAATCAATAATACAGAGCAGCAAATGCCTATAAAATGTAGACCTGATTTTAATTAGATGCAGTTGTTCAACCTTTTGGAGCTCCTGCACAAGCTTGGTCTCTTTGTTAAGGTAACACTCTGAATATTTTACCTGAGCAGTCCTAATTATTGTAACAATTTTGTGCTTGTTCAAGTTGAAACACGCAGAAATGTAGCATTTATCCCTTCTCTTTGTTTCTTGTTATATTTTATGTAACTGCACACGGAGGACAAAAGATATTGTCTAACAAATTAAATGAGGCTTTAGACACACGTCTTACCTACTAGAAGTTCAAAATTGATAATAGTAACAGAAAAAATTAGTATTTTACAGATGTTTTTCTCTATGTATATCCAGGTGATTTCCAAAGAAGCTATTTAGAGTCTCCAAATTGCCTCTTTGGAAATCACCTGGATAAATGAACTTCAAAAAGTTGTAATTGCTGTATCATTCCACATACAGTCATACGGCAAAGTCCAAAAAAGGGTAAAAAAAAATCTTGTAACCACTTTGCACTGGAAAGCCGAGCACCTCTCCATCCCCAACAAAGAACTCCCCTCTGTGAACTCAAGGATGTCTACATTTTCTCACTTTAAAACAGTATTTCGCAGCTAAATAACCACAGCTGTACATGAAAGTTTCCACTTACTGATTAAAGACAAAATCTTCAGTCTACCAATGATGAGTGGGACCAATCTTCCCCTGAAAAGTTTCATAGCGACCATACCAACCTCATCAGGGGTTTAGCTACTCTCAACAAAACGTTTTGCCTATGATTTGTTTGGTATATGCTAAATGCACAATTACAATCTCATCGTATGACACACAGTGAATTTGATTGGATAGCATAGATCGAAACATGTTGATAAGAAGAGAAGCAGGAGGCCATTGTGGCTCAGTGGTGTTAAGAGTTAATTGTTTTTAAATGGTGAATGATGGAAGCAAGCTCACATGTTTCCAGCCCTTGTACAGGCCACTGCCATCTAAGGGATGGGCAAAGCGTATTCCACAAGAAAAGAGACATTTTTTAGCTCCAACAGGGCTACAAGAATAGAATGACCTCGTTCTATTCTTGCAGCCCTGATTTGGGAGTTCTTGATGCATATACTGTGCAGAACATTTTTCTCATGATGTGTCTGAGAAACATGAAACGTGCAGCAGAGGGAGAGACCTGTGAGGACTTCCCGGGAGTTCTGCACTTTAGTTCATGTGAGGTATGAAATTTCCTGACCAGCAAGAACCTTTTTTCTTGTCCGTGCTGCCTCAAGTGAAGGAGCTAATTTCTCTTCTTGGGGAGTGTGAAAAGGAAGGGGATGTCGGTCTCCAGTCCTCTAAGGCCAGTGTCCTGCGTCTTTTAGATGGGTCTCAGCTTCAACACATCAGAATCAAATAATTAGGTCATTAGCAGCACTCTGTAGAACCTCAATGCATGCTGAAGAGGTAATTCAGCCATTTCATTCAGGTCACCGGCAATTCAGGGCTAGAGTTCAAACTCCTTGCTTTAAGGCCTTCTGGACTATTCCTTGCCTTTACTCCAGTTGCCAAAGAATAAAACTGATTTGATCCTTTTACAAAGTTGCCTTACTGAGCTATATCCTGCCTGGCATCCTAAGCACAGCCCTGTTAATGCCATTAGCTTTCAGCAGGTATCTAATTAGAGATCACTGATGAAGAACAGGGCTGACTCACTGTTTCGGAAAAGTTCCTAGACATTAAGCGTTATTTTTACTCAGACATATTTAGCCGCCAATTAGAATTTTTAGCTCTGAGCAAAGGTCTAGCAGGGCCTCGTTGACAAGGTGATGACGTGGAACAGTGGTTCTGAGGTCATGAATATTACCTTTTATAAGGACCAAGGATTGAACCTTGAATCAGAACATTTTCCAGATAGAACCTTTTCTAATATTAATAGAACGTCTTCTAGTGTTTCTTTTCTAACTATGATAAAAAAACCACTTTTCTAATGGTGGTATAGCATTTTTATAACATTGATGGCACATTTTCTGGTGTTGATAGAACCTTCCCTAACTCTCATCAAACCTTTTGTAACACTGATAGAACCTTTTCCAATTTTGATTCAACCTTTTGTAACCTGGATAGAACCTTTTTTATATTTCTGATGTTAATAGAACATTTACTGACCCTGATAGAACCTTTCCCATCACTGATATAGCCTTTTTGTAATGCCTTTTGTGTGCTATATAGTTTTGTAACACCAATAGAAGATGTTCCAGTGTTGATAGAAACTTTTGTACCATTACTGGAACCTTTTAGACAGAACCTTTTGTAACCTGTACAGAACCTTTTGCAACACTAATAGAACCTTTTCCAATGTTGATGCAACCTTTTGTAACCTGGATAGAACCTTTTTTATATTTCTGATATTAATAGAACATTTACTAATCCCGATAGAACCTTTCCCATCATTGATATAGCCTTTTTGTAACGCTGATAGAATATTTTGTAACACTAATAGAAGATTTTCTAATGCTGATGAAACCTTTTTTACCCCTAATGGAACCTTTTCGACAGAACCTTTTGTAACCTGGATAGAACCTTTTTGATGTTTCAGACATCAATAGAACCGTTCCCAGCATTGATGTAACCTTCTCTAATGCTGATAGAACATTTTCTAAGATTAATAGTACTTTTTCTTGTGTTGACAGAACATTTCTTAGTGCTCAATTAACCTTTTCTCCCAGTGACAGAACCCTTTCTAATTTTAACTATAGAACAACATTGATAGACATTTCCAACATTGCTGGAATCTTTTGTAACTTTAATTGATTTTTTTATGACAGATATAATCTATTCTGACATAGATAAAACTTTTTCTAACGGTGACAGAACACGTTCTAGCTTGTTGGAGCCTTTTCTAATATTGCTGTTGTGAAAGCCAAAGGGATTTAGCTTTTGTCAAACTACGGTGACTGTGTGGTAAGAACAAAGTTTGCATAGTTGTAAAACTTTGAAAGACAGTCAGATTGTTTTTGTTGAAGTTTCTGCATTTTCCATTTACTTGTACAAAATGCTCGGCAGATTTGTCGGAGCCCACCGGGAGGTGTTGAATATCTGTAGGCCGGTTGTTCAGCTTTGTGTGCATATGACTGTGCAGCAGGATATGTGAGCCTTTACGTTGAAGTCTGCAGAGACAGAAAAGCCCCTGTTCCTGTCTGCGGTTGCAGCTGCCCCCACTCTCCTTTGTCTCAGGCTGGACGAGTCTCGGGGATTAACTTTCCACTTCTCTGATCCACTTTTCCACTGAGCGAATTTGTTACGCAGGTCTGGGAATGTGTGTTATGGAGCTGTGTGAGACAGAAATTAAGGCCAATTTTGAATAGTTTAGAACCTCTTTCCAAAAAAGGTTATTATGTTTGGGGGCATACTGTATTTCTTTTTTTTTTTCCACATGTCTTTGATATAAATTACTATTCTGGATTTAAAAAAGTTTGTTTTTGCATCTCAAGTACAGGCATCTGATGTGTTTACAAGCTTTGAACTATTTGTAGCTACAGTTGGAGCATATGAGAGAGGAAACTTTGACTGTTCCTTGTTGTACAAGTTGTCCACATCGTCTCCTCTCTTTAGCTCATCCAACAGGTTTTCCTTAAGGTTTAAGGTCTCTGGACCTTAACGGCAATAAAAGGAGTTGATTTTCGGTCACCCTTTATGTGTTGATAGGGTTGGACGGCTTTATCATTATTCTGCTGACAATTGACCCATTTCAGGCCAGATATCAATTTAAAAATGTCCTGAAATTTCAAATGTTTATGATGCCATGTGTGCTTTGTTTCACGCCAGACACATCTGTTGTTTTTTTGTTTTGTTTTTTTGCTGCTGAAAAGCTAATTCCGACTCTCAATTTACCAAAACACACGATTCCAGTTAAGAACCCATTACAGTTTAACAATACCCCTCATGTTTGTTTGTGATGGTAGGACGGAAAAGACTCTTTAATAATGGCATCAGCTCCAAACATCTGTTTTCAGCAGATATAAACCCTCATATTTGCAGTTTCTATTTAGACGCATTCCTCTACCGGTTCCTGTGTGCTCAGCCAGCTGGACTCTTCTGTTGAAAGTTGCCTGTGTCTGCGTGCTGCACAAGTCTGCCTGTTTTGATTGTTTTGGCTTTTGAGTTATAAACAGAACCCACAGATTAATCTGCTTTTATTTAAAAATCAAAAAAGGGGCAAATCCCTGCTTTTACTGCCTCTAGACCATCTTACAGTTTTAAATTGTTTTGTTACATATGTTGGCAAAGCATTGACTCTGACATAAATCTTTTCTTTTTACAGACAAAATTAAAGAGATCACAAATTTTAAATTTTGATTTAAAAAGCTGCAGCTGCCGGAGGACAAGCTATTCAGGATTTGGTTAGATTATTATAATCTTTTTGTGTGTGTGCTAATGTAGGTTTTGGCAAATACCAGAGAAAAAGAAGTGAAAATGTCCTTCACTGCACCACCAAACCCAAAGCACAAAGATTGATAAAACCAAGCGTTTTCTACTCAAATGTCCACAATGTTATAAAAACTGGGAGAATATTTAGAAATTTGAGCTTGGGATTTTGAAATGGAAACTTTGTGGGAACCCTGTATTTATTTCTTCATTTATGCTCTTCATTTCAAATCACAGTAATTGTTTCCTCCTGCTCCCATAAGTGTGCAGAGATCACTCTCTGCAGCTGGACATATTTTATGAAAGACTCGACTGGAAATCCGACATGACCTCAGTGATGACTGTATGTGGCACGCAGCTCTAAGTGCACTGCAGTTAATTGCTGCTCCGATTTGCAAGAGTTCAGCGCAGCACCGTGCAAAACGCAGGGCGGCCGTGCAATATGGGCGAATCCTTCAGGAGACGGTATTGAAAACCTCCATCAAGGCAGCCGGAGAGGAGTGAGCTGAGGTATTCCTTTGATGTGGGTGGCTAAGATATTAAATAATTGAGTTGTAGGAGATTAAAGTTTCAGAAGCTAATTTGGTTCCCTCCACGGCCTGTCACTCTGGGGCTTGAAGCGTCTACAGCCTGCAGACGGCTGGTGAATAAGCGTGACTCACTTCCTGCATGTGGCTCGGCTGGAGAAACCCTATATCTGAAACAGGAAGTTCATCCAGGGCACACTGCATTTCTGACTCAGAGAGAGGGGTGACGCCATCTTTTTTTTTTTTCTTCTCTCTGTTGTACAAGTTTTCAGGAATTCAATCCGCCGTGAGCTCTAGCAACAAAGGGGCACACAGCAAAGTTTCGCTTCCCCTCCTGTTTCGCTCCATAAACACTCGCCACGGTTTGCTGACAGCTCGGCTGTTATATGGAAAGAGGTTCATCTGCTGATGCAAGAAGAATGTGTTGCTTGTGCAAGCCTGGATTTCAGTGGTAATGGATGGGAGGGGATTCGGGTCGAGCCGCTGCTTCGTGACAGGGGGGAGGGGGGGGGGCTGAACAGCCTGGAGGTGAAAGCTGTGTTATTTTTGTCTGGAATGTGTCTCCCTGCTGACATTGAAACCTCATTTTCAGGCACCTTGAGGATGACACAAACCAAGTCGCAAGTAATTGATATGTATGAGGGCATATAAACACAAGAGCACTGTCCTTCAGGACAAACAACAGGCTGTTTGAAGGCGCCGCGAGGACACGGCGGTGCATCATGTTTCCCGCCGTCTTCTCTGCCTCGCTGTGACTTGTACCGGTGCAGCAACTCTGAATCTCTTTGGCAATGACTCAAAGTCCTGACACAATAATGGGATTCCATCTTCCAGAAGGCTACACTTTCGGTTTGCTCGACAAGGCCTGCCGACTGAGTCCTCGCAGTACGCCTCTGTGTGGCTGGAGCCGCGCGTGGAGGTTTGAAATTTGACACTCGCGCGGTTCAAGCTGCTCTCCGTCAGCGGCCCTCCACTCACTCACACCCAGGGCGCTTAGTTTTGTTTTAAATTCCTCTCTGGAAAATTGTTCATTGAAAATTGTTCATTGTTCAGACATGTGGTTCACGCTCACGATGGTGTATTCAAATCCCGCCCCCCCCCCCCCCCCCCCGGTGACATCGTGTTGATTCAACGGCCAGCGCGACACACTCACAGCATCCCACTCCAGGTGTATTTATCGCTCCCGACGCAGAGCTCCTGTCACCCTGGCCGGCAGTGTGGTTTGACTGTCAGGAGTCGTGTGTGAGCTCAGGGCGGTGTTGCTATGTTGCAGGGAAAAACAGGCCGCATGTTGTCATGCGGGGCCAGAGGGCTGCTGGGATGGCGAGCCAAGGCCCCGCGGTGAAATCAGTTTCTTGGAGGAGGACTATGTTTAAGAACGCGCCCCTGTGGGCCGTTTTACAGCATGCTGAACCAGCATTTCCCTCATGTCGCTGGAGGAAAAACAAACACAAACCCAACATTAACTAAAAAAAAAAACACCCCTCTGCTGTGCTAATGCTAGTTTCTGGCTGTTGCATCACATAGAAAACAAGTTTGCAATGTTAGACAGTGAAATATGCTTCAAAATGATTGTGCTTTGTTGAGCCATGAAATCCTAAGATGTTTTCTTTTCATTTGTTTGTGGATTGCAATACTCCGTCAGCCTACTGAAAAAAAAAAACAATCTCAAGAGCTAATATGTTGCCTCCACAAATTGTAATGTATTTTACAGGGATTTTATGTGATAGAGCAGCACGGGTAACACATTATTGCGAAGTGAAGGGAATGTAAAATGCGAGTGTCATGCGTTGTATTCAGCACCGATAAGTCTAAACGTTACAAAAATCCGTTTTGCAGCACAGGAACCCTGTTGCAGGCTTTTTGCAGTATGTCTTTACCTGTGTCCAACATCTAGAAAGTGAAATCCTTTCTGATTTTCCTCCTTCTTCCTTGTTAGTCTCAATTAGATCTGAGTGAGAGCGTCTGTGAAAGTAACACCTTGATCTGAATCTCCAAACAGGACGTTCTTCTTGCCAGACAACTACTAGTTTCTCCAACAACAGATTGCGGCTCGCCCAGCCTGTCCGTTTAGGTGGGCAGGTTACTCTTTCCGTTCTCACACAAAGATTTAAACAACGCCGTGAGACGCTGAGCGCTTTAAACTTCTCCACAGCTTTCACCCTGACCCGTGTGCTGTGCTCCTCGGTCTTCATGATGCTGTTTGTTCTCTAACGTTCCCTAGCAAACCTCTGAGGCCTTCCCTGAACATCTGACTTTAATTATGCACTAACATACTTCTGTAGGTAGCTGCACTGGACTTTATTCAGGCGTATCAGAGCAAAGAGGAGTGAATATTTAGATTTTTATTAGGAAAATGTATCGAAAAGCAAGTAATTTTCCTTCTACTTCACAACTATCCAACAATTTATTTTGTTGCATAAAATGCTAACGAGAATTGCAACAGTATCATTTCCTGAAAATATGTTTTCCATCCTCTGCGTCATCTTTTTATTTTTAAAGAAATATGATTAAAAAACAATGAAAATTAGCTGAATGAATGTCAATGTTTATTTTGCGTCTCATCGCGGAGGCCTTTCAGTGATAATTTCAAACAACCAGCTCCCCCTTCACATTAAATATCCATTATCATTGCAAAGGTGGGTGTGTGTGTGGAGTGAAGAAGTGTTTTCCTCTTCAGCGCCGCTAAATAAAACAGGATGGGAAACAGAGCACGCACAGACACCAAAGGCACTGGGAAAATCCACCTTTATTGGTTATATCATACCAGCCACTGCACAGAGCCTTCCAGTAAGAAGTCACCAAGGGAACGTCGTCATCATCTCCAGATAAATACACAATATAATCATCAGAACGACGATCACAACAATAAGCACAGGGGTATTCCTGAGCGAGTAGCCAGAGCTCCTCGCCTGAACCCCCTTTTTGTACACCATGCTCCAACCATAAAACGTCCGGCTCAGCCGCTTCACCTCTCGCCTTTTCACGCCACCGAGATAATGTCTTTGCTGCCTGCAGGACGGATGTTTAGGCTGCGCCCTACAGATGAAAGAAAGCAGGATGATGACAGGTGGGGGAAAAAAAAAAGGAGAGCAAACACGACCTGGCGCTGAGCTTTTTTTTTTTTTTCTTTCTTTCTTTTTTTCTAGTGATGGCAGCTACACAAAAGACCCACAGCTACGTTGATCCCTCCCTCCTGCGGTATGGCGGCCAGGCATGCTGGAGCTCTGTCTGCGTCTGCGACTCCTGTGCAGACTAGCAGCGCTTTAGCTGCAGGCTACGAGGGAGGAACCGTGGGCAGGGTGTGTCAGCTTTACCATGGGAGCAGGTGGGCAGATTGCTCCCAGAGGTAGCAGGGAAGGAGATGGAGCAGGTGTTGTGGTGGCGCTGGCTCTCCCCCAGGCAGCCATGGAGCTCTGCCAGTCACCTTTCATACTGGAGACACAAAGGAAAGCCGTAATGTGAAAAAAACATTTTATCGTGAACATCCACTCCGTTCTATTGAAGCCAGTTTTTGTTTTTTTTTCTCCGTTAAGTTGCCCCATATATCTTTGACAAATCTTTCAGCTCGACCAGACAGAGCTGGATCAGGCGAGTTTATGTTAACCAAACCGGGTAAACTGGGTTAAGCGCTTGCTTCAGACGGCAGCAGATAAAGGCCGCGTTGTGTCGAACCTCCTGGTATCTGACTGGCACAGTTCTGGCAGCTGACCTGAAACTGAATCTGGATGAAGACGTTTTCTTTTCCTCCTTTTTGAGACAAAAAAAAAAAAAAAAACATCAGCATTTAAGTTGCACTAGAAAATGCACAGCAGTGCTAACACGTTGGCACCGTTGTTAGCGCTGTTGCTTTGCAGCAAATTAGCCCCCGGGTTTGAATCCTAGCCAGGGTTGTGGAGTTAGCATGACTCACGGGGTAACTGGTTGCTGTAGACTGCCTTTGGGCATGAGTGTGTCCATGCATGTGTTGTCACGTTCCAACCACAAACTTCACTGTCTTTCATCAGGATTTTGGTTGCATCACTGACACGTCGTAATGCCTAATTGTGAAGTTGAAGGAAAGTAATACAAGTCTTTCAACATTTAAAAAAAACAAAAAAAAAACTCTGAAAAGAGTGTCATTGGTTTTGTATTCAGCCTCCTGTACTCTGGCGCCCACACAAACAATCCAGTGAAATCAACTTCCTCCAAAAGTCCACCTGTGTAGGGAATTGAATCTCCGCGTAGATCCAGCTGTTTTTCGGCGAAGGCCTCAGAGGTTTCTTGGAAAACATTAGCGAACAAACAGGATCACAAAGACAAAGCAACACAGCCGACAGGTCAGGCAGACAGTTCCAGCTATAATCGCTGTGAAAAATCAGTCCTGCTCTTCATTTTAACGTGTTAGACCAGATATCACTTTAAATCCCCATAAAATACATTGAAGTTTGTGGTTGTAACAGGAAGTGTGGAAAGGTTCAAGGTTTGTGGATACTTTTGCAAAGGGCTTTAAGGGCCTGTGAGAAGTTTCTCTGTGTTGTTTACAGTTAGTTAGCCAATATAGCCCGGCGTGAAGGTCATGGGGTACTGAAGAGGGATCGAAACCAAGAATGAAGCAGAAAAAGAGAAGACAGAAAGAGTGCAACCTGGTTTATTCTTTAAAGATTAATGGGCTGCTGTAAGACTCTCAGAGAAATATCTTAAAGTTGAGGTCATGCGCTGTACTTCGGTAAATGTGCTCATTTAACTTTAAGAAGGATGTGTACGTGAGGCAGACCTCGCCGTTTGGTCACTTTCAACCAGACGGCTCCATTTTTTTTTTTTTTTTTACAGAGCTTTTTTTTTTTTTTTTCAAAGGTTGTCCCAGATATCCGACAATGTTTAATCTAGGCCAGCTCCACAGCAGGGTAGCCAAGGGGAAACCAAGGAGCCAAGTTAACTAGTTCATGTCACTCATCAACTTATTTTAACAGATGTGGGATGCCTTCAGTGAGACGAAAATAAAGGCAGAAGCTCCCATGAAGCGTTTCCACTTTCAGATACTTTTGACCTGCTTTCAGCTGCACGTTCACATCCCAGGATAACTCCTCTGACTCTAAGCAGCTTACTTTTTTTTGTCTTTTTTCATTTACATTCACTTCTCCTTTGCTGTGAAAGAAAAAAAGGACAGAGGGGGGGGGAGGGGGGGGCGTTGGGAGGTGGTGATACTCAGGCTGGGGCTAAACAAAGCAGCCGCTGTCATAAGCTATCGGATTTTAATAAGGCATAACCTAGTCCTGGGTGGGCGAGGGAAGCCGCTGTTTTTCTATTTCCTTTTATAGACTGCACCAACATGCCCCCTGGGAGACTGCACGCCATGACTCATGTCTCCAGTGTTTCTGGTCCAGACTCCAACCCCCCCCCCCTCCCTGTTCCTATCCCTGTAGCATTGCTGTTTATTTCCACCCCCCCTCTAACTCTCCATAAATTCAGACATGTTTACCATTCCCCATTTGCGTTTCTCCTCGTTTGCTCTGCATTTATCTGCATGTGATTTCATTCATAAGACTTAAAGTTGTGTCTGACAACACAAGGGTGGGGGTGGGGGGGGGGGGGGGGGGGGGTTGAGGGGCTTCAATGAGGCGAGGGATAGCTGGTGATGAAAGAGATAAGCGAGCTGAATCGGCCCCATGTAAACAGTAGCTACAGTACAGACGACGGCCATTTCCCAGAACTGTTGTGGTGAAACGGCAGCGTCAATATGGGGGGATGTCTTCCTCTCTCTCTCTCTCTCTCTCTCTCTCTCTCTCTCTCTCTCTCTCTCTCTCTCTCTCTATCGCTCTCGCTCTATCTCTCTATCGCTCTCTCTCTATCTATCTATCTGTCTGCCTTTCCCAGCAAACCAGCCTGCAGGCTCTTCACAGTCACGTGGTCGGCCTGTCCTTTCCCTTCCCCTTCCTGCCTCTCTGTTTGGTTATATTCCAGTCACGGCACCCCAGCCCACCCCGCCCCGCCCCTCTTTGCTCTGTTGGGTCACCCGCCTTGTTTGCTCAGATGGAGCAGAAGAGGAAATGAAAGCTCTGAGTGCACTGTTAACCCATCCCTTACTCTCTGCTCCATTATTGCGTGCGTGCCTTGTAATTTTCCCTGGGCCCTTTCATTGTTTTGATGAGGATTTGCTTCCATGGCAGGATGCTGTTTGTCCTTTTGAAGTGTGCTGCCAAAGAAATAATACGTTAAAAGGCTTGGCAAAAAAAATAAAAATAAAATAAAAATAAAGCTACGGTTCCAAATAGGATGGAGATAATTTAGTGTCTTGTGAAATTAATTAAGGCCCATTGAATGTTTTCACGTTTGGTCAGTCTGCAGCCACAAAGCCAAATGTATCTTAGGTAGAAGTGGTGCATAATTGTGAAACTGAAGGAAAATGATAGATTGTTTTCTGATATTTTATTCAGCCTTCTTTACTTTGGGTCCATTAAATAAATCTGGTGCTACCAGCTTCCTTCAGAAGTCAGCCCATTAGTGAATACAGCATACATTGCAGTTAAGGAACATTTGACCTCAGCAGATTTCTTCAGTTTTTGCATTTCTGAATGCCACACTTTTTTTCCCCAAATCATTAATCTGAGTTAATACACAACCAGTGATCGATTATTCCATTCATTAAAGCAACAAATTATTTATGCAAACCATCCTGGTTTTATATATATATAAAAAAACAATTGGTCTTCAGACCAAACAGCTGGTTTTAAAGTTTTATGACTACCTTGAAGCCTTGCAGTAACTGGAAATGAGTCGTTTACATCACTGCAAAGGGACTGTGGCTCATTATTTTTTTGCAGGATAGTTATAATTCAGCGAGAGGCTTCAGCAGCATGAGCAGCCTGTTTCAGGTCACACTACAGCATCTCAATGAGATTGATTCCACTAGGCCACTCCAAAACCCTAATTTTGTTGTTTAAGCCATTCAGGATGTGAACTTGTTGGTGCTTTGGATCTTTTTCCACTGTATGACCCCAATGTTCTTGCTCTGCAGGATTGTCTGAGTTGTCCTGTTTCTACAGAGGTGAAGCTGCCACAGACCATCAAACTACCACCGCCATATTTTGTTTTTTTTAGCACGCTATTGTTCCAAGAGGTTCACAGAATATTTTCTTGAATGGCTTGTGGATAATTAGGATGTTTTTCATGAAATCTGAGAAAGGCCATTAGCTTCTTTGTTTATTTATGTATTTATTTTTGTCAGCAGGGATTTTGGCTTTGTAGCTCTCCCACGAAGGCCATTTTTCTCCAATCTCTTTCTTACAGTTGAATCATGAAAACATTAGATTTTTACTGAAATCAAGGTCTGAAGTGATCTAGCTAAAGTGAGGTCTGCGGTGCTTTAAATGTTGTTCCTGTTTTTTGTTTTCTTGGTGATCTCCTGGTTTAGTCATTGATGTGCACTTGGAGTAATTTTGGTAGACCTACCATTCCTGTGGTTCACCACTGAGGACAATGACTCTCACTGGAGACCCAATGCTTTAGAAATTGCTTTGTAACTCTTTCCAGTCTGATAAATGTTAATTTCTTTGTTTAACATCTGTTTTTGAACTTTAGATTGAGGCATGATGTGCTGCTTTTTCAGATATTTTAGCCTAATTCATTTAGTCAGACAGGTTCTGTTTAAATTAAATTATCAGGCAGTTATTAGACCTGGGTAATGCTTGTGAAATAAAATAAAATAAAAAAATGTTTGTGATCAGATTTACTAAGTCATTTAATAAGGGAGGCACCTATATTTTTATTTCAGGCCAGGTTGGGTTGGACGACAGCGAAGCAAAAACAGAAGATGTATGTAAGGAGAGAAATACCTTCACACACCAGTGTAAATCCAGCTGTTTGGTGAAGACCTCAGAGGTTTTTTTAGAGAACATTAGTGAACAAACAGCATCATGAAGGTGAAGGAACACCGCTGACAGGTCAGGGAGAACATTGCGGAGAGCTTTAAGGCTGGGTTAGGCTAAAAAAACACAGTTTTTTGTGATTATGTGTTCAGCAGTTCCTTGTTTGTTGAGATCTTTAGGTCTTGCCTTATTCCGTTAATTTGCCTGTGCTAGTTATTGTTAGAAACATTGCTTTATTAATCATCTTCTTTGTACATAGTTTCTGTGTTTATTGTTATCTTCTGTTATTAGTACCTTTGGATTTATTTCTCTTGGACCTCGGTTTATCTTTTCCCCTTAGTGGTTTCATTATTTCTGTTGAACTCCTTTCAGGTTAATTAGTCTCCTTCCCTCAGCTCCCTGCTCACTCTCCACATTTTCCCCTGATTACTCACACCGGCATCATGTGTCTCCTTTCACCCCTGCCTCAGTATTTAAGCCCCTGGTTCTCATTGTTTACTGCTGGATTCTTCTGTTTGACTGCCGTTTAGTATCTGATCCATTTCCTGTGCCTCGGTGTCCATTCTCCGGTGTATTTTCTTTATTTTTACGATTAAAGCAAGAAATGTGAATAAACTACCAAACTTTAAACATCTAGCCAAGCGCCATTCAATGCCATATCCAAACAAAGAAAGAGCCTAAATGCAACCGTACATCTCAATTCAACTTAAATATTATTCAGAGAAGTGACCAAGAGGCCCATGCTAACTTTGTAAAGAGCTGTTGAGATTTTTTTTTTTTTTTGCAAAGAAGAATTGGCAAAAACACCAGCCTCCAGATGTGCAAAGGTCACACCCCCAAAAGACTTCCAGCCGCTACTGTGCAGAAATATAGTTCAACAAAGCATTGACTCAAGGGGGTTAAATCTAAACCACATTTTTATTTTTCAAGAGTGGTTTGAAGGCGTAATGTGGGAAAATGTGGGGAAGTTAATGGGGTATGAATACTTTTGCAGTGCACCGTATGACAAAACAAAATGCTTTGTCAGTTTTAAAATAACGGGTTTCCACAAAACATGTGACCAGAGCTGTTTGCACACTGTCTAAACAGCATGTGCATGTGTGGGTGCACATGTTAGCTTTTTGCCCGTCCTTATCCTCAGCTCGGCCAGTTGCTTGGTTTCTACGCAACGAGGTCAGAACAACACGGACACCACAGTAGCTGAATGGCCATTTTGGGTAAAAGCTCTCTGCAATAATAAACAGCTTCTGGCACGGAGAAGTTGTTTCCCAGCTGCAGCCCGGAGCCAAAGCACAGAATTAACTCCAATACGGTTTACTGCTGTGGAAAAACATCGCCCATCCAAGCCCGCATACCTTCTCAGAGGCTTTGAGCAGCTTGTAATCCTTCGGCAGCAAGGAGGGCTCTCAGAAACACACCGGCTCACATGGCTGCCAGAAGAATTACTGCACAGTTACAGCGTGTGGAAAATAAAGTTTTCCCTGCTCCTCCGAAAAAGGGGGAGAAAGATTTTCCCTGATTTCCAATCTGCTGCTTTTTTGTCTCCGCTCGGCCCCAGCTGGCCAGTGTTTGCTGGAAGCTCGGAGATGCCTTTACAAGGGAAGATAAGCCTTGAAAGCACAAAACAGCTGCCTTGAATTTTTCCAGCGCTGCATGCGTATATTGATGGAGCTCCAAAAATATTTGGAGTGATTTCAGGAGGGGGTGGGTGTGGGGGGAGGGGGGGTGTAATGTGAACTTTACCCTCTCTCAGAGGAAGGGAAGGGAAAACAGAGACGGAAGAGTCTTCAAGACCTGAACAACGTGTTGGTTAAACAGTGAAGCCGCGCGCCACCATTCAGTGGGTCACTCATTAATTCAAGTCTTTCATCTTGGTCACGCCGCTTTGTTATCTGGAATCAGTCCGCCCACATGTGAGGACGGCCTGTGCAAACTGTCAAGGCTGCAGTTTGTGCTGAGCTGTGACAAAAAGAGCCGCGCCACGTTAGCCTTGCGCTGACATGTCATCAGCGTGGCCTCTGTGACCAAACGCGCTCGGTTTCTGGGAATCAGGAGGAACATGGTTTGCGTTGTACCTGGCAGGGAGGGGGGGGGGCACTGTAAAGCACTCGCTCACAGAGTCTGTTTTGTAACTGAGTCAAGCAAACAAGGATAAGCGGAAGGAGGGCAGGGTGTCGCAGGGGAGCCCGGGCGACTCAGCTGCTGCTCGCACCGGCGCAGGGAGTTGGTGTTGGTCCGCCAGCCGGCTGCGAGGAGCGCTGTAACTTATTCCCAGTGATTGGCTAGGAGCGAGGTGAAGCTGGGACGACCCAAATGTAGAGAAACAGGCTGGGATGCAGCAAACAAGAAAAAAAATGTAAAAAAAAATAACCCATATCATCTGAGAAGCTTACAAAACCCAAGTTTGATCATCAGAAACTGACACCAGGTCCACAACGGTCGCTAGCATAAAATCTGTATGCAAAGGGTTTAATTATAATGACAACAAAATAATCTTTTTTTTTTAAAAAAAAGGTACATCCTGTGAAGCGTCGCTGTTTTTATCACACAAGTATTTATATTCAGAAAGAGTTTATGCCTTGTTTAAAAGCTTCATCACTGATTTATTTAAGGTTTTAATTTTGAGATTATAGCTGCAGTTTTTTTGGGATACAGTAGTTCATTAATTGATTGTTGGTCATCAACGCTCACACTGAGCCTTTCTTGCTGTTAAAATCATTTGTTACTTTCCACTGTCCCCACATGTTTGCTCAGGAGGAGCAATTGCTGCAATATCAGTGACTTAATGCAGCCATCTGGGCTTCCTTAGATTGCTTTTTTTTGCCAGTTTCCAGTTTGTATGATAAAAGCAAACAATTTATGTATCTGGATTATATTGGGATGAATTGGACTGATTTGGGTGTAAATTATTTATATAACCACAAATAAATTTCCCTCTTGTCGCTACAATGATGCTCAGTAAGAGGGATTGCTGCAAAGCCAATGACTCAATGCAATCTACTGTTTTTCTTTTTAAACAATGTGATGTTTTTTGAGACGATAGTTTTTGTGAATTTGTACTGTATGTATAAACCAGCCTGAAATTAAAATTAGGCCAGACTGAACTATATGGACCTAAACAAGATGTTTTAGAAGTCAAGACACACAGATTCAATGTTGGCTCTGGAAAAAAAAGTGCTCCTAGGACTCATGAACAAATGTTGCACTGTCCCCCGGGGTTGTTTCCAGGCAGGACTTCAACTCGCAGCCTTCTCACCCGCTTTGTGATCCGTAGACTGCTGTGACTGGACCAGTTTGACAGATAGACCATCATGAGAGTCAAGGCTGAAAGCCAGGCTCTGTAAAAGCAGGGCCCGGCCAGGCCAGGGATGACGCAGGCCCCGGTAAACAGAGAACGCTGTGAAGAGCCACGGCCCCCGGCCCCCGGCCCCCGGGGCCCCTTCGGCCCCTCCTGTGCCTCCAAGCACTTCCTGCGTCTGTCATTCTACCAGCATATCCAATCCCTGATCAAAGGCCGCGGAGAAAAAAGGGGGAAAAGAAGAGAGAGGAGACAGTGGAGTGAAAAGGGCGCGGGAGACTGACGTGTACGTTGGAGGGAAGCGGGGAGAAAACAACAAACCGCTCTTTATCTGACAGGGGAGGCAGCTGCTTGGGCCAGGGCACCTGTGTGCCTGCTGCCTCCCAGGCCGACGCCAAGCTCCGCCTCAGAAGTTACCGCTGCCAGAGCCATAAAAGGCTGCCAAGGCAACACCCCCGATCCCGATGTCTGAAATAAGCAACCTTTCACCCTCATCTGAGCAGAGTAACCTTTAGATGATCTGTGAGCAGGCGGCGGCTGGGTTGGCAGCGCCAGCGTGACCAAATTGAAACCTCTTCCAGGTTTCCATTTTTCCAAACTCAAGCTGCTCCGCGCGTGCAAGCGAAGGTGCAAATCCACCAGTTTGATCATTTGGCCCCGAGGCTACATGAAATTCTGCAGGACTCGGGCAGCACAACTGCTCCAGACCAGATTAATAAAAAAAATACTACATGCTCGGACTCTTTGTCCCAGCACGGAGGGGAAAACCTATTACATTTCACCAGGCGGGGTAAAGACTGCAAAAGCCTTTTCTTGGGATTGGATGTGTCCTCTCTGTTTAGACCCTGCACACTTACAGGGAGAGTCACACCGGCTCGCTGGCATAGAGGACAAGCCTCGTGCTTTTAAGCAGAAGTGACATCCCATTCATTTAAGCAGGTCAGGGTCCGATGCCCCCACCACCACCAACACCACCATCCCCACCATCTTATCTTACAAGGCTTAGCTCTGTGAAATGGCATTGGCCCAACTCCAGCACGGACCGGTGCGGAGGCGAGCAACCCTGAAGCTCTGCACCGAAGACACGTACTCAAACACTTTCAGTTGAAAAAGGTGTTTCAACATTCTGCAGCCTGGAAATACCACACCTTGAACTTTTTAACATTATTTCCTCATCACAGCCAAAAACTCCAATGTATTTTGTTAGGATTTCATAGAATAGACCAAAGCAAAGCAGAGTTTTCACATTTTTGCACACAAATAAATGAAAATATTTTGATGGTGTGTGTATCAGTTTTGCTCATGTTTATCTGTGAAATAATTTAAGCTCAGTAAGGCTGCATGGATATGAACAACAGTTTAAAAATGTGATTTTCACAGTCTATTATCCAGATTTAGGTCTGGACTTTGACTGGGCCATTCTAACATGTGCATATTCCTCTGTAATTCTGGCTATAGGCAGAGGATCACTGTAAGTAAGTGTGCAATTAAATGTGATTTAGGCAGCGCTTCACAACTAATAGCATTAAACAGGCAAAGATTAAATCTTTCTGGTGAAAATAACATTTAAATAAAAAAACAAAAGAAAATTACCATTAAAACAAATAAGACGGCATGCAAACCAAATCTAAACAGTTTTCTGCTGCTTTTTGAACAAGTCTATCGGGTTTACAGAAAGTAAGACAAAGAGCAAAGATTTCCAGAGTGTAAACGCAGCAACTGCAAAGGCTCTAGCTTTAGTTTTAGGCCTTGGTTTGGTTAAGCTAACCACGGCCGTTTGATTTCATTATCCGAGAGGTGACGTATGACCAGAGAAGGCCAGAAACGGATGATGGTGGGTCACCTTGTAGCGCGTTAAAAGTCCAAACCAATCCTGCTTTTCAGCTTCATATACGTTTTCTCTGCAACTTTGACCAGTTTCTGTGAAAATGCTGAAGAAAAGCATGATGCCACCACACCCATGTTTGACGTGAGGAAACAGGGGGGGGTTTGGTTGCATGTCAGTCAAAGAGCAAAATCTTTGATCTCCTCTGATCAGAGCACGTTGCTGTGCCCCGCTATGGTGTGTGTTGCCATCTTTAAACAGTGACTTTCTTTTTGCTGCTATTTCAGAAACACGCGAGATGTGGAGTGCCAGAGTAACCCAAAAACTCCCACCTAAGCTGTGGCTCTCTGCAGCTCCTCCAGTCTTACCGTGGATGACGTAACTTTCCGTTAATGCGTTGAATAAAGCTCTGCTGAGGTGTTTAAAGTAAAAGATGTTTTGTTTCATGCTGCCTGCAACAAATAAGACTTCCCCCATGATTTGCTTGTTCTTAACTGCAATTGTCGCCCATATTTTAATACTATTATTTTAGATTTGTCATGTTTTTAATCTTCATTATTTTAGGATTTGTTACGCTAGATTGTTTTAAACCTCGTTTATTCTAGAACTGTGAAGCAGATTGAGCAGGCGCAAGATTTTTAAAGTGTGCTATAGAAATAAAATGTATTATTATTATTAATTTATAACATAACCCTGCTTTAATCGACACATTCTGAAGGCAATTGGTTTCTTTTGTTTAGGGGCAGAGTAACGATGGATGGGTAAAAATGCACGTCCCACTTTTAAGATTTCTATTTAAAATTAAAATAAATATAGTTGTCCTTCCAGCCCACACAGTCATGCTTTCTTCTGTGTTTTTACCGACCCCCAGTCAAATACATTGAAGTCTGTACCTGTAATGTGACAAAAATGCAAAAAAAAGTAGGAGGGGTGTGAATACTTGATGTCGACTGAACCCAACATATTTTTCTGCAAACACAAATCCGACTCCCTTTCGACACGTTCCCTTTGTTTTCTCAGCTTTTGTTGTTGGCAAGCAGTGATGCAGCAGGATGAGGAGACGGTTGCCATGGCGATCACAGCCATAGGAGTAAATATCCTTGGAGGGAAAGACTTGTGGCAGAGCTGCTCGCTGTCGGCTTAATTGTTAGCATCAACGTGCCAATAAAGGCAGACAAAAGAACGCGTAGAAAGTCTCGGCAGATGCCAAGAACTGTTAAACTGGCGAAGTATAGACATAACGGGTCGATCTGAAGGGCAGAAAATGACACAGTGGGAACAAATGACACTGTAACAATATGTAGTGAGTTCAGTCTGCACCAGCATCAGTCTCCGCTATCTGCTGGGTGGCAATAAATGAAACCCTGTCAGCACAGCTGTGCTCCGAGACCGCTGTCCACGTCAGAAGTGTCATTTGTCCGGCTTGTCTGCATCGCTCCTCTTTGAAAGGTTTTACTCTTTCATCCCCCATCCCGTTTAATCTCGCCGCCCTGACAGCAGCGCCCCTGTCCCCAGGTTTTTCCATGCAGAGTGGGTTCACAGGGATGAGTGCGGCGTGGGAGTGAGGATGATTGATACGGGAGAACATGCGGCAGGATGGAGCGGTGAGGACGAGGAGGCACGAGGCAGCGTAGGCGGGATGTGATGAATGGATAGGTGATGAAATAAGGCTTTTGAATAAAAATGCAGTCTGCCTTGAGGCTTAATTATTTACCCCAGCTAACATTTTATAATTTTACAGCGGAAATCTTGGCAGATGTTGCACTAGAAATAAAAGCTAAAGCTTCTGGTTGGAACGCCGCTTGCAGCGCCGTTGGTCTTATTTGTGCTTTGCTTCGTGATGACTAAAAAAAAATCTGCCCTTGCAACGCTTGTGCCTCGCTCTGCGTAGTCCATTAATATTCTAGCCATCTCCTGCATCAGATAAAGGGGAGAGACAGACTTCTTTTACTCTCTAAAAACACCAGCTGTGCAGAGCCGTGAGACATCCACGCGTGCACCTAACGCTGTAAACACACCGCTGCGGACGTAATAACAGATCCGCGCACGCACGCAAACTTATATAATTGAAGAGTTTGCGAGCGGCGCCATCAATATTGCACGCCGTTCCTCCTGCATGATTTATCACACGCACTCAGACTTATTTCACAGAACTACTGGCCGGTTTCACGTCGAGCCACCTGGACACCATCAGACGGGGGAGAAAAGTGGGGGAGGAAGTGGGCTCCCGTACGAGCAGATATCAGCTATTGTGCAGTCAGGTGGGTTCTGATATGCCGCTGGCAACCAGAACAGTCTTCCCTTTCATGTCCTACTCTTCTTCCCCCCACCCTGCTCGCCAGCTCTTCATCTCTGAGAGTCTCTCTGTCACTCATGAAACTCACCATCCCTCTGCCTCCAAGCCGCTCCAGAAGATCGGGTTGACCGAGCAGTTTTATCGACCACAGAGCCACGCGAATGTTCCTTCCACTGTTCGACCTCTTGTCGCATCAAAACCGCAAGCGCTAATGTATTTTTTTTGGGGGGGGGGGGGGATTTTTATGTGACAGACCATGAAGTGCTGCATAATTGGGCAGTGAAAGGAAAACAAGTAAAGTAAAATGCTCCCTTGGCAAGTTGCAAAGAATCTCCACGCTTTTCGAACCCATCAACAAGCTCCCGGCATAGTTCTGCCCGGGGAGGTTTCAGGGCCCGGTTATGCAAATGTTATTTCTAAACCAGTTCTTGATGAATGCTTTTGTTGGAACCGCCAAATGAGTCCAAATGTCCAACATCTAGCTGACAGGCTGCCACCGCCCCACACCATTATGCTGCCACCACAATGTTCGACAGTCGGCACAATGCTCATGGGTTTGAAACCTGCACCCTGACCCCTACGGCTTTTGTCCTTGTGGCCAGACAGCTTAGTCTTGGTCTCGCCTGGAAAATAAAAACTTTTCTCCATTAGGGCACTTGGTTTGTGTGTTGTAGAAAACAACACACAAATCACCCTGAACACATCATCCTCTTGTTAGGAAAAAATCATGGTGGTGGCAGCATCATGATGAGGGCCTGCGTTTCTCCAGCAGGAACCAGGAAGCTGATCAAAGTTCATGGGGAGTAGGGTGCGCCGGTAGCACGTGCATCCCATTATACAATAGCTTTAGTCCTTGACTTCCCCTTCTTCCTCTTCTCTCTCTCAGCCTTGTTTCATTAAGGGCCACTAGTGCCACAAAAAAAAGAAGTTCATGAGAAGGAGGTCAAATATTGGAGACTGGGGACAGGGTCACACTAAATACACAGGTAGAGCTACAATGAGAAGGTCTTGATCAGGGGTCACTAACATGGGGCTCCCGGGCACCAAGTGGCCCCCAAAGACCACATGTGGTGCCCTCAAGCCTGTTCTAAAAAAAAACAAAAACACAATCCATCAGTGGGCTGCATCTAAAACTTTTATTCCGTTACTCTTCCTATTTACTGACACTTGCATTTATATAGATTTAAAACTGACAATATCTATAACAAAGCATGAAAAATGTGTTTATTTTACATGAAATGAAGATGAACTCTGACTCTTCTAGTTCAAAGGTCAGTACTGGTAGCCCTTCGTATGACACAACACCAACGAAGTGGCTCTCAGTTTCAAAAAGGTTGGTGACCCCTGCTCTAGATCAAAGCATATTCACCTGGTAGAATGACCCAGTTCAAAAACTCCAGGAAAAGAATGTCCAGTCACCAACACGTGGTACGAATTGCGATGCTATCCACATAAGATTGCACCAGTGTGTAGGTGTTCAAAGCTGATAGAGACAGACGTTCCCCAAAAAACACTTTAAATTGTGATTGTAGGGAAAGGCGGTTTCATCAAAGCTGTCTGCTTGCATGGCCAAAGTCAAGATCTAAATCTAGTCCAGCATCTATGGCAGCACTTGAAAACTGATGCTCGCCAATGCTCTCCGGCCAATTTCCCAGAGCGTGAGCTATTTTACCAAAAAGAATGGGGAAATACTTCTCTAAGTGTGCAGAGCTGGTTGATGCAAAACCAAACGACATTGCAGCTATAATTACAGTAAAAAGTGGTTCTGGGTATAGACTGAAGGAGCTGGATACAAATGCCCACTCTTTTCACCTTTTCCTTCCAGTTCTCAGTTATGCAACCTTATCTTGAGCTGTCTGACACAACCCCAAAATAAAATCTGCGAAGATTTGTGGATTTAATGTGGAAAGAAATGTGGGAAAAGTTCAAGTATGAAGACTTTTTTCAGGAAACTGTCCCCCTGGGTTTTTTTTTTTTGCTGGCTCCCTGTCCTCCAAAGTGATTAGTCACTCGGTCATTGCGTGGACCAAGAGTCTGGAAACTTCTGATAGAGGAGCGCTCGTAGCCCAAGTGACAAACTCAAGGACGTTTTTGTGTCGGCGCTGCCGTTTTTATGGAGGCTGCCGAGAGCGTCCGCCTCCTTTGGGCCGACTCGAGGCAGCGAGCCGTTGTAATTACACGCCACTTGTCGCACCGCTTTCTCCCCTTTTCCCTGACAATCTCCGGCAAAAAAAAAAAGAAGAAAAGCTAACAGCTTGTGTGTTATCTTCGTAATGATTCACCCTTCGGTTCACATGGACGCGGCGCTCCTCTGTCTCCCCGCACACAAACACTCAGCCTTCGCTGTTGCACTCGTTCACCCACTATACGTGGCTAAATTTAAATCTGTGGATTCAGCTCTGTGCTTGCAGCTTGCCGCAACACTGGAATATCTTCTCCATTGTCCCATTTAGTTATATTTAGGATCAGCTGTTTGTGTCTAAAAAAAAACAACAACCCTACACCATTAGAGCGTATATTTGCAATGTTGCTGAGCAATACAGCGGGCTACCTTGTTTCCCAGGAAACAAAGAAAAATCCAATTAAATAATCCTACGAACCATAGTAACATGTGGTAAACACACCATGGCACTGCCGTGAGCCTGTTATTCAATCACGAGAAGTAAAACAAACAATTACTGAAGAATGACCCTAATGCAGGAACAAATGAGAATTTATGCATGGGGAAGCGTGGGCCGGGAATGGAAGTGATTCATCGCTGATACTCGTCGGCAAGAGGCTGCCCGAGATCCCTGTTCACAAGAATAATGATGATACTGATGAGCCAAGCATTGTGGGGAATTTATTATTTTGCTGTCTAAGTGTCTTTCATGTTCGGGACAAAGCATTTTCCAGGGGTTTAGCATTTCAAAGAGGCGCGGGGGCATTGTTCTGATTAGGACTGATGTGTGAATGTTACTGATGCTAATTAACCAGTGCTAATTGTGTGCCTGAATAAATTATCACAGGGGCTGCTTTTCAGAATTGGTTAATATTTCATCCCGATTTTTGTTTTATTTTTCTCTGCTTATTTTGTTTAGTTTTTCGATGTTTTGCCGGGTCTTCTTAGCCGCTGTTGGATTAAAGATGCTCCAGTTACGTCTGTGGGGAACTCAGAAGAAATCACACTTCCTCGCCCCTTATATCACACTCTCAATATAGATCACACCCACAGACGGATGTGAATTCTTGTCATGCGCCGCTCTGGAGAGAAGACCAGTCCATACGAATAGGATTCATTTGTATTTTATGGAGCAGATGCATGGAAAAGCAACACTCTGACTGAGCTGGGTTATAAATGACCCGCCGAATCAAAGCACAGACACACAGGGAACATTAGGTTACACTGAAAACACCTGAATTACGCCCATCAAGCACAGCATTATGACCATTTGCAGGTGAAGAGCTCTAATTGCCTATTCATCGCTGCACCTCTTCGTTGGGTGAGATATTTTTGGCAGCAAGGGATTATTTTGTTCTCATAGTGGATGCGGTGGGAGCAGGAAAACAGTGAGGATTTCATAGTTGACAACACTGCAGCTCGCGTGGAGCAGTGGTTAGCTGGCAACGTCGGGAGCGAAGGCTGATCCATTTCGCCTGATCGAACAGAGAGGCTACTTTAGCTCAGCTCGCCAAAGAGGCCAGTGCTGGTTCTGACACAAAGGTTTCAGAGTACGCTGACGCACCGAGAAGCATTGGGCCCTGCCCTCATCGTGGATGTGCCCTGCAACCTTTTCTGTTGGCCGAATTTCCCCTCCTTCACTTTTCACGGGCCTTTGGAGTCTCTGAATGGACCGAACGCACATATGAGCCAATATTTTGGTGCAGATGCTGCACGATCATCCCGTCGTGACGCCCGGCGCACACTTTCCCTGTTTGGCCGATAGCACCAGCAGTGAGTTAGCAGCCAGATGGCCTGTGTGCATGTACAGCTGACTCACAGTAACTGGTGGCTGAGTCTTTGCTCCTCGCTGCAGGCTGTTAATCATTCTATTCTGAGCCGCAGTCGGGCGCTTCTTCCTCTTCTCTGACGCTTTGTGTTTAGGAGCATAGCAGCAAAATGACTAAATCTTGTGTTGTAGCCACACTGCTCTGAGAAAGTGATTGCCTCCTCCTCCTCCTCCTCCTCCTCCTCCTCCTCGTCGCCCAGTTCAGGCTGGATATGATAGAGCTGTCCTTGTGATTGGAAGCAGCCCCCCACCTCCCCCAAGCCCTCTCACCCCCTATCTTGAGAATGGTGGTGGCTTGTAACCATGGCGACAGCTGGTCTCGTTACCTGCATAGAGGGAGGAGGAGGAGGAGGAGGAGGAGGGAAGCTCGTGACTTTGAAGCTTGGGTTACCAGCCGCAGCGGATGGAGGGAGGTCGAAGCTGGGGGAGGAGGAGGGTGGGTGCTTCACACAAAGACCACACTGTTCTCTGCACATCCATTCACTGCAAGAGCGGCCACGGAGGGAAACAAGATCAATAGCATGAAGTAGTTGATTAGAGTAACTCAATATTACGAGTTAAGTTTCCAGAGATGCTTTTAGAACAGCCGTGTCAGACGTTCCCCGTTTCTGTCTCTCCTGGAAGCAGACGGAGCCAAAGCCAAGCTCCACGCACCGCAAATTAACTCCCGAACGTTAGTCTGACTGCATCGCTCCCTGAAGTGACAGATATTTACCTTAGCCTCATTCTGCAATCACCGAGTTTACACTGAAAGTGAGCAGCAGAGTTCAATGGAGCCTCCCCAGAGATGTGAGACGGTTTACATTAATTGCATGGACAGAAATGACTGCGTGTCACAGTCCTCAGACAAAGCAACTTTGAACCGCGTTGAACTCCCAAGTTTCTCTCATTAGCTGCTGTAATTTGTCACTCCACCTTTAGTGGATCTGCAGTAGGTACCTCGCCCTTTATTGGTCTCACTTCAAGGCTCCCGTTTGGTCTTTATTTACACAATGACTTATTATTGAGAGACTGCTTTGCACAGAGAAGTAATTAATTTTTGACTAATGATGTGCCAGTTGCTTGACAACAGCAATTACATCTTAATGAGTGAAAAGCTTAGTGTCAAATGATTGAGATGCAGCTGGATTGGTGCTAAATCGCTTATAAGCCCACACAAAAGCCAAAACGACAACAACCACGGGTTAAATACACATTTTAATTTGGAAAATTAACTTGGAGACCGTGATTTATATGATGACTCTAGATTAAGTGAGCTATAAATATTTTAGATGGCTCTGAATTTGTGTGGTGAATCATTCTAAAATGTGTGTTTTTGAACATGAAAAGTATGTTTTATACCACCTTTGTATCTGTATTTGACTATTTAAATCGATTCAGAGCTTACTTGGCAGACGTAGATTACAAATCCAAGCAAAAATCACATTTGGGATTCCACAGGGAATCATTCTTGGGTCACTCCCAATATCTTCATGATCCACCTAGCTCAGACTACGGAGGTATGGATTTTTTTGAAGTTCAAACGTCTGTATTTCTCAGAGAACACATTACTTTGTTGTCACTTACTGTGTTAGCTTGTCCACAGTATCAATGGGTCAGAATTTCCTCCAGCTTAACAAAGAATAGATTATTGGTCCCAAAAATGCACGATGAAAACGTTACTTGTTTTTAGTATGTTTTAGTATGGCTACTAAAGACTCACCTTTTTGGCCACTTTCTTCCAATATATACATTAATATATGCTCCCCAGATCTGATTGTGGGCTCTTATTACAGCAACTTTTGCCATATGTATTATGATGACACACAATTTTAGATTTCAGTTTCACCACATGGCCACAGTCTTTTGTTGTTACTAAAAATAAATGTATACTGTACATAATATGAATGAGTGTTTGGGATGTTCTGGAGTGGTGCTAAATTACAGAATGGGACCATTTTGTGCAACTAAATGGTCCCTAGTTCCATGCAGTCATTGAGTCAGTGTGTCTATATAAGTCAGAGGCTTTCATCTAGTTTAAAGGGGACATATCATACAAAATCCACTTTTTTTAGCCCTTAAATACATTTTTTTGTATACTTGTAGTCTGTAGAAGTGCAAAAAACTCGAATATAGTCTGTCCAGGTGCTGCGTAGATATCTTTATATTCTATAGTTTTTAAGCAGTTTGGTTTTCTCTATTCTTTATCATGTTTTTTGAACAATTATTTCGCAGTATTTTCTGTGACGCTACTAAACAAGGTCATGGACTTCTGGCTATCCAATTTCATGACTCCGCCATTTTTATGTCTCGGAGATTTTGTAGTCAAAGCCGAAGCTACAAGTGGATAAGTGAAAATGTTCAGTTGTTCATTATACAATGTTCCAGCATACTATAAATATGGCCAAACAGGCTGGAGTGGAACCTTCTGTGACCAGAAGGGGGAAGGGGTGTGAAGTGGCTCCTTTAGATTTAAAGAGACAGCACCCAAATGAGTTGGTCTCAGGTGAACCGGGGTACAGGGGTCAAAAAGGAGCTTTGGAGAAACAATAACGAGGAATTCGGACTAAAGCCTTGCAGTTTCACTTTATATAGACCATAACTGAATGATTTGAAAGTGAAAGTGAAGGATTTCAAAGCATAATAAATCCTACTTAATGCAGAAAAGGTAGAAGTCAGTGTCTTCATTACACATAAATGCTAAAGCTAAGGAATCAACTGATCCACAGAGCATGCAAAGAACCAAGGCATTGTTATGGATTCTGACCAAATTTTAACATCCAAATAAAGCCTATCACTGTTGCCCACTACTTTGTTTTTTAAATGGTACAGGACATTGAAAAAGAGCGGTCGACTGAATTATTGCCTCTGTAAAAAATGGCTTGCTGCAGCTCATTCAAAATGCTGCTGTCAGAGACCTATTTACTCAGTTTTTCTAAAACTAGAACCAAAAATGTAGTTTCTAAACTTTAACAGCTCTATAACCAACACCTTGTAAAACTAGGATGTGCAAAGAAAACACAACCTTTGGCACCTTTCAATCAGAACTGAAAGCATTAGCGCTTTCTGCAGCCTTTAAATAAAAGGCCAATTATTAGTAAAACATGTTTTTGCCACATCTGAAATGTTTGCTTTAAATGTATGTTTTACAAGTTGTATGCGATGCTCGCAACGCCGTTTTGATGCATTTCGTGTTTTTAATCTTAGATGCGTCCTCTCAGCTCCTTTATTTTCATGTGAAGTAGTTTTTAATCGCCTTGTGCACAAACGGTGACACACAAATTAACTGGCCTCGCCTCGTATTTTCTGCCAAGTAAAAATGACTCCTCTGAGAACCGCGCTCGTTCTGCCGCGAGCAGCTGAGCAAACGGCCTCCCGTCTCTCCGCCGCTAGAAGCGGGCCGACACATTCCTGAGACGCATGAATGGGATTTCGTTGTTATGATGGAGAGCGGCGAGCTGGCCAGATATGGAGGGGCTGTTGCCATGGAGACCACTCCGAGAGGCCGAAAGCAGCTGTAGACAGTCAGCTGATGCCCATTGGGCGAACGCTTTCAAACACCATTTGCTTACTTCTTTCTTTCTTTATTTCACTTTCAGCACACAGAGGGAGAGAGAAAGAGAGTGTGTGCGTGTGTGTGAGAGAGAGCGAGAAAGAGAGAAAGAGCGCTTCCCAGGATGCAGAAAATACCTCCGCCATTTTGTATCCAACAAGAGCACGTATGTGTAAAAGCTGCCCTGTCATGCAAAACCTGGCTTCAAGTATATTTTGGATGCTAAGAAGAACCTGGCACTCGTGTAAAGGTTATAACACAACCATTTAGTTGAAGGTTCGGTGCATTTTCAACCTAAATTGCCAAATCGTTGCTTTTTACATCTCATTGAGTCTCAGTATTTGTAACAACAGTCATGGTTAAAAAAAAAAGAAAGTACACCTTCTTTCAATTCTGCAGTACATCACATCAGTGATCTGGTCTTTACCAGTTCCTGTGATTGGATCATTTCTGACCTCATTAACAGAATATATATATGAAGACTGGAAGCGGCTGTCATTGAATTAAAGAGGTAAAGTAGCAGCCGTGCACCGCTCTTTTAATGCACTTTACCAATCAATCGTTGCGTAACAGCAGGGATCCTGGCAGTTTGCTGGTGTGGAGCATGGAGCTGTGTGCTGACACAATGTCAACCAGGAAATACATCAGCAATGACCATCAACATGCGAAGGGTTATAATGCCATTTACAGATAATTTGAAGCGTATCATTCTATAGTAAGGAGGATTATTCACTTTAAAACGATCCTCTCATGAGTGGAATAAAAGCAACAGCTCTATCTCCTGCTCCTCAGTAACCATGTTAAACTTTAGGGTTTATCAAAGCACAATAACAAAAAAATATTAAGTTTAATGCATTTTTGGTAGGGTTGAAGTAGACAGTCGCTCCCCTCTGAAATTAATTTGGTACCCTGACGTAGGTTTGGAAAGGTGAACCTGAATTAATAATATAACCTCTGGGACAATGTCCTGCAGACAGATGAGACCAGAATTGGGGCCCATCTATCATTTTCTGTTCTTCCAAGATTGGGTCGCTGGTATGGCAGATGATTTTGGGGACTTCAGCGATTTCTGGGTCCACTCTCAAAGGAACGTGCCTGGAAACCGTAAAAGGGAGATGCCCAAATGACCTCAGCGTGAGGATGTTTGGCCATAATATGTGGCATGATGTTTGAAGGAAACCAAACACTGCATACCAACATAAACACGTCACACCGACTGTCAAACAGAGCGGTGAACGGGTGATGATTTAGGCCTGTTTTGCAGCCACAGGACTTTGGAACGTCGTGGTCATCGTATCTGCGTACTAAACTTTCAGACACTATCTCTGCTACAGTATACTACAGTATACCATCAAACAGGACAATGACCCCAAATGCAGCCGTCCTGCAACTTTTAGATGCTTCTCAGCCTGAATACAACTGACTCAAATATTACCACATTAGCTGAGCTCAGCAGACCTTGACTGCATGCCAGTGAGAGTTTAGCCTTTTAATTCAGGTATGAAGAGCATGGGACTCAGCTAAAGGCTGCAGGACAGCGGCCCTCGGGGATTTGAGCTTGGGACCGCTGGACTCTAAACAGAAGTATCAAGGTGTTGCAACAGCTAGGTCAAAGTTCAGACCTCAACAGGACAGAAAAGCTTTAAGGAGGGGGAAGGGGGGGGGGTCATAAACGAGCTGTGCTCAAAGGAATGCTATGAAATGGAGTAATGTTGTGAAGTAGATTGGGCAAAAATCCCTCCCCTGAGATGCGAAAGACTGCTAGAGACACAGGAAAACACAAGATGAAGTTATTACAGGTAAAGTCAGGTTCTGCTATGATGTCCCTTGCTCCATATAGACATATTTTCCACTTTCTGAACATATGGGAGTGCAGAATCATCTTTTTTATAATCAAGGTTAGATTTAAATGATTTTTCCTTCGTAAATGTGTATATAATCATCAAAAGAGGTTGTACCCCACCCCCCCATATGTGACACATGTGACTAGATTTCTGTGTTGCTTATGCCTATTTCCCCCCCTTGCAAAAACAACCACTTCCCATGCCTTGGTAATGTAACACTCCACACTAATGTATTCAGCATGTCACCGTGTGAGTCACATGTTGCTTGTGTTAACCGTCTCTGGAGAAACAGGCCGGGGTCTGTGCGAGCAGGGGTGAATCGGACCTTTTCGGAGGAGATAATGTGGCCCGGCACGTCAAAGAGGACAATGAGATCTTTTTCTGGTCCGGAAGAGAGAGCGTAACCCCATCTGTGGCTTAAATAGAGCGAGATAAAGAGTCGTGTATCAATACTGCTGCTGTCCTCCAACAGAGACAACGATGGGCGTGGGCCGCCACTCGGTTTACAGTCACGGTTTTGTGCAAGTCATGAATGATTTTACTTGCTCCGTGGGACACAGGCTTCTGCTTATGTCAAGGTATAACATGCTGCAAGAAGAAGTGGAAGTGATACGTTGGCCGAAGTCCAGCAAAACAGCAACCTTTGACCTCTTAGAGCGTTTGAGTGTATAAAAACGGCACAAAGCCCGGGTAACCTTAGAGACCAGATGGTGTTTCAACATCAGCAGTGAAAGGTTGAGGTGTGCGTTGGTGGAAGTGTCCGCGTGTCCGCGTGTGCACAGCGTTATTTGTTTGCGCTGCAACTAATCCGGTTCGTCTTACCTCGCTGCAGCAGTAATCGTGGGAAAGAATGCAGCTCCGCCACTGTACCGGTTGTCTTTGTGTGGGAGGTGTGGCCAGGTCACCGTGTGAAGTGCTGCCACCGTGCCTCATGACGGATCACGCCTCGCAGGCGTCCCCTCTCCAGATCGCGGCGTTTGTGCTGTAATAAGCTTAGACACCGAACAAACCGGTGCTGAGAGTGACTTCATGTGCCTCGGGAGGTTCCCAGCAAGCGGACGGGTTTCACTTTACGGGTTTGTTATTGTGGGCTAAAAGCAGCAGTGGAGAAGACAAAACGATCCTGGATGAGATACAGACGCAGGGAAATCAGATTTTGTCTGTGCATTACGTACATACACGAACCAGTTCGCAATAAAACTTTTCAATGTTTTTTTCTGCTCTTAACGTTGCTGCACGTATAGGCTAGGCGGTACTCCTGGTGACTTTCTTTCAACGGTGGTTTTCTTTCGGCCGCTCAGGAAGATTTGTGGAGTGAACGACTGATAGTTTTCCAGCTGAGCAGTGGGTCTCCGTAGCTCCTCCAGAGTTACCGAGGGCCTTCTTGGTGCTTCTCCGATTTTAAAACTCCTTGCTAGGCCTGTTTAGTTAGATCTTCCAGCTGTGCCAAACTGTTAGATGTTAGAAGTTTAGGTCAGTGTAGGTGGGTGGCCACGTCTTGGTAGGTTTGCACTTACAAACTAACCCCGCATTAAACTTTCTGCCTGACCCGTCTGATGTGCTGCCGTTGGTGTTTTCGATGCTTTCTGTTCATTAAAGCTCTCTAACAAACCCTTGCAGAACAGCTCTGTTTATGCTGGGATTAAATCACACACAGGTGGCCCCCGATTTACTGATTAGATGACTTCTGGAGGCCGTCGTTTCAATGGGTTTTATTTGAAAAATGCGTTCACATCGGTCTGTCATGTAAAATGCTAATCGAATTCACTTACTTTTAGTGGTGAAACTGGGGCGCGAATACTTTTGAAAGGCGCCATATAAGCAAAGCCTTCCTGAGGCTGAAGTTCAAATCTGTTTTGCAGCCTTCACCTCTGTTCTTCTTCATGGAAAAATGCCCCAGAAGGGTAAAAGCAGGCCACTTGGCTTAGATTCGGAGCGGCTCCACCACATTTGGGCCCATTTAAAGCAATGTTTCCCCACCATCAGCAGCTGCTTTCCATCTACTTGCATTTTCCTTCCACCCCCCCACCCCCGCCCCTCCGTCAGCGCCTTCCACCACCACCGTCTACTCTATATGCACATCAAGCTTGGCAGGCGAGTTTACACTCGGATTTTCAAAGCTGCCCTGTTCTCTGTCAAATGTTGCGTGGCAACATCAAATGCTCCGCCGGACAGAGCCTTCCTGGGATTCCAGCGTGGTGGGCGGATAATTGGAGGCAGGCCTCGGCGGATCTGGCAGATGTGTGATGAGTTTTTACTGGAGTGTTGTTGTTTTTTTTCTCCTCTCTTTTTGGAAGGCGGGGGGGGTAGTGAGTTTGCAAGAGGAGGGCGAGAAAGAGGATTTAGAGGGAAAACATAAGGGCTTTCTTTGTTGTCATCCCTGCTCCGTCTGTAAAAGCCGGCCACAGGGGCGTCGTTTTGGCCAGAGGAGGGTTGATTGGGGCTGTAAACATTGCATACAGACACGATATCTGAACCCAGCATGTGGAATTTGATCCCTCAGGTCTAACTCAGAACGCTTTAATCCTCCAAAAACAAAATTTCCACATGTCCTGTCTTTGTTTCACTTTTTTATACGAAAGTCATGTTGTTTTAAAAAAAAAAAAAAAAAAAAAAAAGTTCCCTGATGCTTTGTGCAAGAAACACCCGGATAATGGCTGGGCAGTCGTTGTTTGCGGGCGGACCGCGGTTTGAGATGAAGGTCACTGCAGTTGCTGTTAAACGTATCGTTATTGCAGGGATGTGATGGAATGCCTCTCCCTCCCGCCTTCGCTTCCCACTGTAAAAGCAGGAATTCAGGACTCGGGTTCTGGGTTTTCATGTCCATCCATCACCGAGCAAGCATAACAGAGAGGCCGACCAGTCCCCAACACCCCCCCCCCCCCCCCCCCCCCGCCCTCCGAGGCAAGGGTGGGCTCCCATTGAAAGTGCAGGAGGCCAGGGCTCTGTGGAAGGCTGTGGAGAGGAAAGACAGGAACAGGCGGGGGTTACGGAGAGGGGCTATGGAGCTTGGGAAATTGTTGTACGGGGATTGGAAATGAACAAAGGGGGGGGGGGGGAGACATGCAGACAAAGTTCCAAGAGGGAAAAAAGAATGAAACACAGCTCTCCCATGTTTTAGTACAGTCTCTGGGGTTCATGCAGACAGTATTAGGTTTAATTTTTTTTCTTCTTTTTTTTTTTTTTTTTTACACAGGAAGGCGGTGCAGATGTTCGAGCAGGCCTCTGCGGTTTCCCTGTTTTCCTTTCTCCGGTTTGTTCCCGGCTCTCCAGCGTTGCCAAGGCGCTCCCTCGCTCGGCGCTGTTTTTTTTTTTTTTTTTTCCCTGAGAGCGGGGCTCCAACAGGAGGGTCATCTCCAGGCTAGCTTCAAATGAGAAATAGTTGGCCGGCTGCCCTGGCGGCCGCTCAAATCCGCCCTTTTGAAAAGATTACTGTGCTGCTGCTGCTGTTGCCGCCGCCTCCTGTGGGGCATGCCAGATCTGCTGAGAGGAGAGGAATGTGCAGGAGGGCTGGAGGAGGGAAATGAGACCAGAGTCAGGAGAGAGGGTGGTGGGGGGTGGGGCACATTTCATTCGACCTCTTTCAAAAGGTTTTGCCTTCTCCCTCTCCACCTCAAATGTTTTATTTTCTCTAACCCTAACCCGGCACAGTACAGTCCGCGGACGCTCCTCAAATTGAACCTGACAGCGTTTTCCTCTCGGCCATGAACAGTGCAACAAACCCTCTCTCCCCTGCTTGTCCTTTGGCTCCCCGTGTTTGTTTCTTACTTTCAAATACCCTTCCACTCACACGGCATCCCTAGAACGCAACATGGTGGCGGCTGCATCATGGTGTTGGAAAGCCAGGACACTCAGAAGGTTGTCTTTCTTCTTCTCCTTGTTGAATGTTTTACATTCTGCTGCTGACACCCCACCACCTCCACCGAAAGAATAAAGAAGGCCTGACGGGTTTTTACTCACCCATAAGTTGTGTGGCATCTCCTCCTCTTTTGTTTTTGTTTCTTTTACATGCGTTTTCTTCTACTCACAGTCCATCCCCATGTTGACGCACGGTGGTGGCAGCACCATGGTATGGGGAAGGCTTTTCTCCAGCAGGGACTAAAAATCTGCTTAGACGGGAATGTGCAGGAGGGGAAAAGTGAGCCTCTTTCAGACTGCTTCTTCTCTCCCTCCTCGTCAAACGTTTCGATGTCTGCAGCACAGCACAGGCCACAGATTATTCTCAGATAAAACCTGGATTTTTCACACGGCCATGAGCTGCTGGACGCTGCCTCCCTCCCCTGGTTGCAATTTCGCTCTCTGTTTTTGTTTCTTAGGGACAGGTGATGAATGATCGACTGATAGCGTCGGGGCTCACCGAGGGGATGCCACAGGCCATCTCCGCTAAGCTGCTTTGGCCGATAGGCTGCTGACTGCGGAGACTCCAAAGCCAGAGCAATAAAAGTTGATTTGTGGGAGCATTGTGAGAAGCCCCAGACACTTAAGAAAGGTGTGCTTGTCTCCTCCGGGCTGTCACAATCAATACCACCCCACCAACGCTGGGCCTCCCTGTCTTCTCTGTGTTTACTCTTAAATAATGCATCAAATACCCAACCACTCACACACAGGATGGAGACCATTAGCCGAGACTATGAGGAACAATGGAATACAGCTGTTGCATCTTTTCCTTTTATAAGCGGGCAGTTTTCTTCTCCTGAAAGCTTCTGCAAAGGCATCATTTAGGAGCTGCCTGACCTCATCATCCAATCCTTTCAGGTTTGGATTACGCACCCGCCTGGTTGGAGCTCAGATTAAGCCTCTGTAAAGAACTCTGTAACGATTAGAGGAACAATGACGACGAAAAGCTATGCCTGACCTAGGCTGTCTGGGCCGGGCATATTTGCTCCCTCGTAGCAACATCTCTGGAGGGGACACATGTGTAGTAGATGGCGTCTACACCTCTACGTTTTTCATGTTTCGCTACTTTGCAGGCGCAAAAGTCAATTTATCGTGTTGGGACTTTATGTGAAAAACGGTTTTCAAATATGTTCAGAGATGCAAAATGTGAAAAGTGAAGAAAGCATTTGGATATTTGAGTACATTCAACCCCTCGATTCAAGCCTGAGACCTTGTTGCTGCAAGGCAACAGTGCTAAAAGCTGGGCATTCGTGCTGACTAGATACAATTAAATTATGTACATGGAGTCTACCTGTGTGTAATTTAATCAGAGCATAAGTAGGGCTGTTCTCTGAAGGCCTCAGAGGTTTGTGAGAGAACGTTAGTCAATAGCCATCATCACAAAGACCAAAGAACCCAGCAGAGAGGTGAAGGATAAAGTTTTGGAGAACTTTAAAGCAGTACAAGGTTGTTAAACAAAACTCTGTTCAAGCCATTATCTGAACATGGAAACCGGATAGCACGACTGGAAACCTACTAAGACATGACCATCCGACTAAACTGACCACCCTGACAACGAGAGCGTTAGTTAGGGAGGCAGCCAAGAGCCCCGTGGTAACTCTGGAGGAGCTACAGAGAACCACAGCTCAGTTGGGAGAATCTATCAACGGGAAATCTGTTAGCTGTCCAGAAATCTAGCCTTTATGAAAGACTGGCAAGAAGAAACCCATTGAAGTAAAGTAGGAGAAGGTGCTCCTACTTTTCGACCTGCCCACAAAATGCCATGTGTGACGGAAAAACAAACTCTGCACATTTAACCCTGAGCCAAACATGTCGGTGGGAGCATCCTGCTGTGGCGGATTTTGTTCCGACAATAAAAGCAGGGAAGCTTCTCAAAGCTGATGCGAAAAGGGACGGAGCTAAGTGCATGGGAATCCTGCAGGGATACGTGTAAGAGGGAGACACGGAGGCAGAGGGAAACGCGTGGCAAGACTTAAAAAAAAGAAATCCCAACAGACACTTGCAATAATTGGTGTCCGACATACCCGAACGGTTTGCCGTTATAACTGGTTCTACAAGCTGTTGACTTGAGAGGACTGATCCATTCGGGGGCGTCAGAGTACAGGGAGCAAAATGGAAAAGGCACACCACGCTTTCCAGGTTTCCATTTGTAAGAAATGTTGAAAACCGCGCACGCATTTGCCTTCCACTTCACAGTTACGCTGGTCTGTCACATAAAAGCCCGATAAATTAAGTTGAAGCTTGTGGCTGTATTGTGAAGAAACGTTGAGAGGTTAAAGGAGTTCGAACGCTTTTTTACGAGGCGTCGGGATTACCACAGTAGATAAAATAGCATGTTAACAAGCAGAGAAGCAAAAGGAAACACTTTGCTTCCACTGTACATCACTGTTTATCATTTTCATGATGATCATGTTACTGGAGACGCTGATAAATGCTGAGTAATTACATCACTCCTCGACCATAAGAATGTCGGAGCCTCCCATAACTGCTGAGCGATGAGCCCTCGCTGGGTGGTCCTTATCTTTGCAGGCTAGGAAACAGGGCCAGCTCTATAAACACCCCACTTACCACTGAGGAAGCAACCATGTGTGGAGACCACACCCTGGATTGCTGCAAAACTTAAATATGCCCAGAATCTATTGGGAAAAAAAAAAAAGGGGGAGCCTGATTTTAGTCCAGTTCTCACAACGCCCCTGAGCGTGGAGCACAACAGCCCAGCTTGCTTTAATTTACAGAACTGGCCTATTCCAGTAAACATCAGTGCACTCTCTGGCACAGTCAGATCCCTGCATTCAGTGTGTCTGCTCCACACGGTGTGTTCCTGAGTCACATCGTCTGCTTAGCAACATGCACGCTGGAGAGAGCAGGACAGAGCGACGCGATTGGGAGAGACCAGGACCCTCAGGACACAAAGCACTAATTGCGACGCTGTTTTTCTCTGCCATTTTTAGCAGATGCAGTACAGCCGCCACAGAAAAGAGGTTGCATAACAAGGTTTTACAGCAGATATCTCCTCCTCCTCCTTCTCAGCTTCTCTCCCCTCCATTTTTTCATCTTTTTATGCACTGCCCCCACCACCCTTCATCTCTTCTTCTTCATCCTGTCACAAAAGCTGTTCCAGATGCTATTTTAGATCACACACAAACAGAAAAAAACAACAACAAAAAAAAAACCCAGGATCCATTCTGGCATTTTCACGTGTTTTTACTACAACCAGGGTAGAAGCTGTTCCCTTTACTTCTGTGTATTCAGGACACGGATGGAAATCCTTTGTTGATTTGTTTGGAGGCAGTGTTATTGACCTGACTGGGGTCTTTGGCGGTTCCGAACAAAGAGCTCAGTGTGGCCAGCCTTTTGTGCTGGAGAGCTGGAAGAGCGGTTTCCATATTGGGACAATATGCACCGTGACCTGTGACCCAGCTCAGAGGTGGAGGGGGTGGGGGCGCCCGCGAGAGCGAGAGAGAGAGAGAGAGAGAGAGTACCCAGGGATCTGCTAACCAGAAAGACAAAGCATTCCAGGCTAACACACAGCTCCACAAAAAAAAAAAAAAAAAAAGGAACCGAAAAACATGTTGGCACAAGCAGACGATGCACACATGCACACCAACTGTTACTGTTCGCTCATCAGGCCTGCAGGCCAAAAATTACACATGCAAGCGTTTTGCCGTCTGACAGGGGTAGGGCAGACTTGGCCGAGGGGAGCTGAGAACGTCTGCAGCACGCACACAGACTGGTGATCTCACCGAGGGAGAGAAGGCGGACATGAAGTATTTGTTGCTATAGGGCCAGGAGAGCAGTGGGTGATGGGAGGGAATTAGACATAAGTGTTTTATGACTTTTTGTTTTTGCTCGGCACAGTTTCCACTTCGGTCCCAGGGAAAACAAAGGAGAGTTACGCAAGGCTAATTTTAGTCAAGCCCAATTACAGTCTCGCATGTGAACAGAGGAAAAGGGAAAGCAGCTGTGTGAGTGTGCGTTTCAGGGATGTAAACAAAATACAAAGGATATTGGCCACAAGTGTCTCAGTTAAGGAGCAAACGCTTTTCCCTTGAACTAAAAAAAAAACATTTTAAGGCTTTTCAAACGCAGGCTTCGACGGACTCTAATGGTATAAAATACAAAAAGTAATGTGTGATTTTTGAGTGGAGGGAAAACATATGTCTCCCAACTTTGCACATCTAAAGAATGACTATTTACCCAATTCCTCTTTTGCGAAATAGCTCAGGATCTTTGACGGGATGGAGAGCGTCTGTCCACAGGTTCTGCTGCAGACCCACGCCTCATTTTTCTTCCACTTCGTAATGACTTGCAACTTTGTGTTGCTCTACCCCATAAAATCCCAATGAAATACATCACTGTTTGTTTCTGTAAGGGGCAGAGTGTGGAGAAGTTCAAGAGGTATTAATCCTGTAAACAAACCCAAAAAATATTGCAGCTCTGTGCTTTCACATCCCACCTCAGAAGAAAGCTCACTCCTCTGCACTCGGCCCATGTCTGGATGAATGAATCTGCCATCTACAATCACTTACACAGTGTGTGTCGAGTGTGTGCGCTCGGCTAGCCGGGGTGATCGGAGGACACTCCAGAAATAGAAATGTTTCGTGAAAACATCAGAACGGAGAATCATTTCACTGTAAAGGCCCATTTCATAATCGCCCCGGAGGAACCGAGGCTTGTCTGTTCCGTTCGAGCTCCCTTTACTTTGTTGCCCTAATTCACTTCTGCAACTCGTACGCATTTAACCCACTGTCAGCTCTGACTAGCCCTGCTCCCTCATCCCAGCCTTCTCTCCTGTCAGATCAGGTTTGTTACAAAAGAGTAGAGTGCGCTTTATATATATATATATATATATATATATATATATATATATATATATATATATATATATATATATATATATATGCACCGTTAATGTAAGTACCCCAGAGTTACAGTACGTGAGGAAGCAATCATCTAGCCATTGAGAGCCAGTCAGGAGGAAGGAGCACATATGTCAGTAAACAAGGTGGGGCTCTGCTGAGATGGTTTCCAGGGAAGCTTATTTTCCCGGCCAATTGAGCCCTGAGCCGTTCTGTTTATGAGGATTGTCCCAGGATTTGTTTGCCGCAATGTCGGCGGTCAAATTTCACAGTCTTTTTGGAGAAAATAAAAACCTGTTAGATTTCGGTTTTTAGACTGGCGACCTGTCCAGGGTGTACCCCGCCTCTCGCCCAGTGAACGCTGGAGATAGGCACCAGCACCCCCCGCGACCCCATGAGGAATTAAGCGGTTTGGAAAATGGATGGATGGTTGTTAATACATCCAGTATACTTTAGGACTACTTTTATCCTGCTCTATTTTTGCAGTCTTTCTGCCAGAAGGTGAGGCTGGTAGAGTACATACTGACATTTTTCCTCACTACGTTTTTTCTTCTACTGCTCTCCTTTAATGCATCTTTTGCATTATTGCCATTAACTTTGTGTCGTTTTGGTTATGTCTTTCCATAGTAGATACACCTGGTTCACCCATGCTTCTGTGTTTATCTATGAGTCGCTGCTATACAGGGTCCTTGCCTACTCTTTGTTCGTCTGTCCCAGAGCAAGTATCCCTGCGGCAGTGCTTCTGTACTTAGCTTTGGCTCGTTCCTGGATGGACTCATTAACTAACCTATTGCGTCCATTAACTCTCTGTTCCAGCATCTGATGTCCTTCATTAGGTCCACAACATTTTGTGAAGTGTCACGTACTCCTTCGATGCTTGCAGATTTATGGGGTCCTTTGGCCACAGCACACTATTTACACTATTAAAAACTACCACTTGTACCAAACAGGAGCACAGCCCAGTGGTTCTCTGTTGCTGGCTCACTTATTGACAGAGCCATTTGCAGAATTATATTTGCCATTAACTTTGTGCTCTCTCTTTTTCTTTCCCTTAGAAAGTCTCTCTGTTCCAGTGGTTTCATGTTTAGCTGTGTCTTTTGTAGAGCTAAGGCTTTTTGAACTCTTTTTTTCCGTCCTATAGACATGTTTCACAGGCTTTTCCAATTTACTTCCACAATTAAGCTAATTCTGCCAGTCGTTTCCGGGTTTAGGGAGGTCAGTGTTTATTTACATTGGATGGCGATGGCTCTAAATTGGGTGCATTCTCATTTAGTTCTCATAAAAGGTGGTTTATCAAACAGCCACCCTGCTACAGTATTGAACTGGGAGGATAATATGACGAAACAGCCTCATGTTACAACGAGGATAATCATTTTCGTACTTTGTTGAGTCCGTAGACGGTAACGCAATACAACCTGCAAAGCTCAGAAGCTTATCAGTACTTGCATAACAAAAAAGCTGGATGTGTGCTGATGCAAAACCATGGGAATTTGGTGTACATGAAGGCGGATGTTCAACCAAGCCAGTGTATGAATGATTAGTGCCATAACGCTTGGGTGGTGGTTACAGAAGAAAGAGAGGTGGAGACTGTGGGCTACACCGCTGGACCCCGGCCCGGTGATGCAGCTACGCAGCGGCCAAAAGTTTGCTCACCTTAAATTGTAGCTAGATATTTAATTATAGATTAGTTATTTGTGAGTGGGTTGTTGAAATTGTTGTAATTTGTTCAATGTTATGTCCTATTTATTTTGTTATCATGAGTCATATCTGTCGTATTTACTGGCAATCAACTACAATCGCCACAGACTCCACCCCGTCACCCCAACACAATTTTTAAACTGATAATATTTTTAAAATCCCTGTTCGTTGATAGCGCTATTTCTCCCTATCATTCTAGATCACACAGAAACATATGTGCATACACGCTCAGACAGAGAAGTGCGCATACATGCCAGTGGGGCGCAGGTCCACTAGGACCGTGAGTACTGTAGCCTAATTGGTTACGTGACTCAGAGACGTCAGCCAACAGGCTGATTAAGCCCATCAATAGCATGGCTTAACTGCGAAATAAGTGGCGAGGGGGTGTATGTGTGTCATTTAATAACCTGCTGCTGCAGGGAAGACTCAGGAATGGCACCTGCGTGATAGCTGGCCCCGCCATGTTCTCAGATTTTTGGTTGGGGGCAGCTCATGCAGGTGGAGATGATGTGACTCTTCTATGACTTTCTTTAACACAATGTAGAGTTGCTGTCTTCAGTAACAAGCGGAACACAAACTGAAAAATATCCAGTGACGACGCAAACCAGAGGTTCTTGGCAAAAACCAACAAAAATGGCGGCCCCCTTCGTTCTGGCTGCAAAACTTGTCTATAGAAGGTATGCTTTGCTTAATTCTACAGTTTTACTGTATGTCTGTACCATTGAGACAACTATTACTCCCGCTGACTTTTGCTTTCTTTTTTTTCCATGTAAAATACTCTTTGTGCATTACTTCTATAATCAACCTTGTGTCTTCCCAGGACAGAGTGATTTGTGGAGCTATTAATCCAATTAAATATGTTTTCTCTTTGTTTTTCTTTCCCATAGAAAGTACTTCTAGTTCAGGTCTTCTGTGTTTAACTTTGCCTGATTCCTGGACAGAGTCACTGACAGACTGTTGCTGACATTAACCATGTCTGTGTCCAACATTTGTCTGGGAAACCCAGATGTCTCTTCCCACAGGAACAATTTCCAGCTCATTCTTGGGGATTGTAAGGCTTTCCCAGGCCCGAAGGGATTGTCTCTCCAAAGGGTATCTCCCTATAGGGGGGCATTCCTGGAAAACCTCCAAAGAGAAGCTTCCAGGAAGCATCCCAATCAGTTCTTGATCCACCTTTTATGTACTTCCCATGTAAGAAACTCACTTTAGCTGCTTGTATCCGGGATGTGGTTCTTTATATCCTAATCCACATACCATGAACATAGATGGCAAGTGGAATATAGTTGGGTCGGTAAATCAAGAGCTTCCCCAAATCAGGCAGGAGCCAGGCCTCAATCCATCTATCCAGCTCCCAGTCCATTCTACCATAACTTGTTCAAGAAACCAAGATACTAAAGACCGACCCTGGACCTGGAGATGGCAGTCAACCCTTTTCCTGGAAAGAACCATAGTCTCACATGAGTTCACACTCAACTGCTGTTTCATGAACAAAAACAAAGATGAGACCCTGATATATACTACTTTCAATTGTCTTGTTACTGAAAAGTGCTATATAAATAAATTTGCCTTGACTTGATATTTCCTAAACACACCTTGACATCCTATCAATGAAAACCAAAAAAAGATCAGAGACAAGGGAAGCCTTGGTAGATACCAACCCACATTGGGAACAAGCTCAACTTTGGGCCAAGAATGGGGAAACAGGTGTTTCCTTTGAAAGCATTCCAAGTACCTCATTCTCCCACAGTAACCCTCACAAAATACCTTAAGGGACAGGGTCAAGAGACCTCCCAAAACCCAGAACACACATGTGGAGGAGACCACGCCTATGAGTCCCTCAGGAAGAAGGTTGAGATCTAGTTGACCATTCAACGGCCAGTACAGATGCAACATTTCTTCTTATGAATTTAACAAACCCAGTTCTCTTTCTTGAAAAAAAAAAGTTTAGAAGCATTATGCTTTGTGGCTGGTTTTCTGTTTATGGTACAAGATAACTTTGAGAAAAGAGAGACATTGGATGATGCCGTATGGTGTAAAACCTTGAACGACAACTTCTCAGCTAAAACACTGAAGATTGGCTATGGATGGCACTTTCACCATTATTGCAATCCAGGACAGTCTACTAAGGAATCAAAAGAAGTATTACAACAAGCTCATGAAATGTGCTTGCCAATCCCCAGACCCAGATCCCACAAACACAAAAACTGTGGAGGGAGCTGAAGCTTTCGGCCTCCAGGATCACAAGAGTTTGCAAAGAGTCTCTGTGAAGAAAGAAGGTGGGCCAAAGTCCCTCTCAACTGCTGATCATGAACATCGCCGCAGTCAATCAGGAGGATGGAAACATTGTGCTTGGGGCTATTATTTTTGCTGAGGGTCCAGGACAACTTGTTGGATCAAACAGCCAATGGGCAAGGTCATGTTTTCAGGATGGGAATCTGCTTTCCTCAACCAGAACACTGCAGATGAGATATGGATGGGTATTTTAGCTTGGCGGTAACTCAAGATCCATTTCTATGGAGCAAAGAGGCTAAAAGAGAATTACATTTTGGTCACAAAGTGGCCTAGCCAGTCTCCTGACATCAATCCCACAGAAAATGTGTGGAGGGACAAAGAAGCTTTGAGTTGCCAATTGGTACCCAAGAAACCTGAAGGATTTTGACAGATTTGGAGTGAGCCAAAATCCTTTCCCAGTTGTCTGCAAACTTGGTCTCCCAATATTAAGATTTAATAACACTAAACAAAAATGCAGAAACAGTTTTTTAATAAAACAAATTCAGATCAAATAGTTATTTTACACTCTGAAAACTAATTTTGAAACAGGAAAGACCCGTCTATGAGGTGGCAAATCCCAACCTGTGTCCTCCTGCGTTTTGCCTACACAGCTTGCTCACCAAGCTCAGCTCCAGCCTGCACGTCGGATCAATGTAGATCCAGATCAATGGGCTTATTAGAGGTGCAGTTGAGTGGTCGACAAAGCCGATTAGCTGTGTCTCCATGGCACGTCCCCCCAAGGTTGAAGAGAAAAACAGAAGAGGTCACCAGTCACAAGGTCCTTCCAGGGCTTGGAGCTGACGGTTGTACATACCACAGCGTTCCTCAACCTCTCTATTTATATGATTAATGAAAGTGGGCTCTGGGAAACCACTACTCTCTGTGTTTGATCTGCTCCATGCAGGAAACCTACTGACTTTTGTTCCTGTTCAGCTCCCATTTGGAACAATGCTTGTGCCACTGCTGAAGCCAATACCTGAGAGCTCCATTTGCTTGTTGCTTTTAAAGAAATAAAGGTGCACACAAAAACTTACAAACAATAGCATTTAATCCTCAAAAAAAAAAAAAAAAAAAAAAGCTAGCATTAATTGAAACTACTAAGACTGAAAACATGAAAAGAATGCAGACTCGTGTTTTATGACAATTTCCTATTTGAGGTTTTATAAAGCTTTGCACTCATAAAATGATTGGCTTTCAGTGACAAATGACCCATTTACTGCTTGAAAATTTCAAGAAATGTTGCATTATGGTTAGTGAAGTGAGTATTGAATAATGGAGATGTCATTACTTTTGGTTTCATATTAGCACAAGGAACACAAGTATAAGCATTTGATGAACGTGTTTAATTGGAGTACAGCTATATCAGACCTTTATGTGCTTTGTCGTGCCAAAGGATTTATACAACATGAACTTATACATTTTAACTTGTGGAAGTCACAAACTTCAGGGCATTTTCTCTGGATTTAATACAGCCAACACAAAGTATTAGCACTAGTAGTAAATTATGTATTGTTTTTTTTTTTTTTTACTTTCAATTCTTTTCTCAGGGTTTGACTGGGCCATTTTAACGGATGGACCTTTGTGGATCTGTTGTAGCTCTGGCTGGATGTTAGGTGTTGTTTATCTGCAGGAAGTGGAGGCTCCATTTCCTGTCTCAAGTGTTTTACAGTCTGCAGATTTACTTTCTGCTTTAAGAAAAGCATTCCCGCAGCATGAGGCTGCCACTACTATGCTTCAAGTAGGGCATGATGTCCTTAAGGGGTGTCCATTGGTAATTTTCTGCCCCTTGCAGGACTTTACATGTAGACCAGAAAGTTAAACTTCTAATCAGACCACATTCTTCCACATCTCTTCTGTGTCTGTTGTGCATGGACTTCCTGTGGTCGTCTTTCAACAATGACTTTCTTCCTACCACTCCTCCATAAAGGCCCTATTTATCAAGCACACAGCCAGCGATTGTTTTGCTAACAGATTCCTTCACGTGCGCTGTGGATCTTAGCAGCAGGAAAATGTATTTAAATAGCACTTAACAAGGATAAAAATCACATAAAAACAGATCATGCAATTTTAAACAAGAAGCCAAATAAAGATAGAGATAGGTTAATGCACATGTACGAAAAGATCTTAAGGAGAAGCACATTTGAATCCACAGATGTACTGTGGTGGGTTTGTGAGAGTACCACAAGCTTCACAATTATTCACTACTTTCTGTTGGACTATCACAAAAAAAATAAACCCAAGAAAACACAAGGAAGGTCTGTAGTTGCAACTTGAGAGGAGGTGAAAATGTTCAAGCAGCATGGGAAACCAAAGATTAATGGGCCGTTCTTTGCCTGAGACTCTCCTGCCTTTTGAATAGGATCTCTGCAATATGCTTTGCGCACTGAAACTACAAGTGGGAGTAGCATTGCTACGGCTCTCCCCGCCTCCTCCTCCCACTTCCAGCACCACCCGGCACAAAGGCCACCTTTGACCGACAGGCCTGCAGTGAGTTGGTGGAACAAGTAGAGCAGGGAAATATCTGATGACTAAGAGGCTGTTAAGACTGCTGAACAAACTGTGTGATTAATGAACGTTGCATCACCTCCAGAGAGTCTCAGATTATGGCTTCTGCTTAGATTCAGCTAAAAAAAAGGGAATATATTCCTCCTAATGCATAGATTGTTTCCCTTCCAGTGTTTTTACTTCTTTTCTTTTTGTCAAGTCAATGAGGTATGCTGCGGTGTGCGTTTATTGATCCGGAGCCCTGATGCCTCGTCTGCTGGCTCAGGGTTTATATGCAGCTGCTGTTACTGGAAATGGATCCCTGGAGCGATCTGGATTCAGCTGATCCAATTAAACGCTGTGAATAATTGATCTGACAGTGAAACTGAGCCCTGTCACATGGGAGCGGTGACATCACCATGTAAGGGGCTGAAAAAGTATTCTTGTGCAGCTGGACTGCCCCGGGTTGTTTGCTCCACAATCAGCTCCCTGTATCTGATTACTGCCTGTGAAGGACACAGAGCAGACCACGAGGACGCAGAGGGGGAGGTTACAGCGGCATTAAACCATCGGCAAGACTCTGCAAAGACTTACAGCTGGAGGCTGCAAACTCACGGGATTATCACAAGTTACGCTCTTCAAACCTGAGCCCGTAACAAGCGGTTGCGAAACAAAAAAGTAGCATTTTCACTTCACATTCCAAAATCTGAAGTCACTTTTCGGTAAAGAAAACAAATCTGTCTTTGTTTCCTTTCTCACACACTCCTGTTTGGCTATGTCTGGAGTGTGCATGAGATGATCAGCACTGCACGCTACAAAGGACATATGCACAACGTGGTTGCTGCGTGAGGCCTGTTATCTTTCTGGCCATGAAATAAAGTGCAAATAGGAGCCATCTTTGTCCTTGGCCCAGAAGAAAGTTTGGATTGTAATATCTAATGAAACGTCTGGTCCTACTGATCGCCCCCATTTCATCTAGAGCTGCTCAACAAATGAGAAAAAGAGGCTGTTGAATGTCCAACATCGTGTTCGAGTTAGACTCTAACCCCGGGGCAAGAACAAGAGGAGGTAGCAGTGGGGGGTTTTCTCACAGAAAAAGTGGAATGTCTGGGATCCTTGTTACAGCTGACACTCATGTAAAGATTTTTGCAGTTTCAGCACTTTTATATAGTGATTATGAACTCAACGGCCCGGTGAAATCATCCGCAGAGCTCCTGCCCACGTGGTCGCACAGTCATCATGTGTCACCGTGCGATGTCCAACTAGACAGCTCGATTGCTTTCAGTGGATATCCTAAACCTTTATCTCTCATCTCGTTTCTATCTGGTTGTTTGGGGGGCAAACCTTGAATACCTTATCTGGTTTATATAATCTGGAATAGGGTATAATTCAGCAGTTGAGGGTTTTTTCCAGTTTAAAAGGATTTTCTGCCCCAACCTAACTTTCTTGATAATTTGTGCTTACCGTCCTATTGTTTCACCTAAACATACCAATATAAATAAAGAACAGAACACAAATGTGCAAAGGAAACACTAGAGAAACAAAAAATGTTAGGAACCTTAAAAAAACAGGAATTATTTCTTTGGTCATCTTAAAAAACCCACATGACAGTATATCCACATCTCCTTAAAGCAGTATTGTCTGACATAGGAACCTATGCAAAGAGGCCAAGCCCTGAAAAAAGACAACATTGCGTGACATCACTGCCTTTGATTGTGATATGTAAGCTCAAATAGAAGAATGTGTAATTTGGCTTTTTATTAGCATAAATCGAGGATTGTTTTTATAAATACATATTCTGCCAAAGTCTAAGGACAATCGTATCAAAAATGAAAGCCTTCTCATAGCTTAGAATTAGTAGTTTCTAAACACATGACATGGGTAGTGGTGCAAACAATGAAATGTCGCCACCATCTTGTGTCGCCACTTTTGATTACAGTAACTGAAAGGGGACAAACTTGTTAGCCCTACGTGTTTTACGTGTATATCAAAACGTGCTATCAGTGGAGGAGGAGTATGAACCAAGATGATCATTCTACTTGCCGTTTTCTGTTGAAATGGAGGACCATGCATACTCTTTGCCCAGCGAGACGGAAGAGAAAGTAGCCAAGAAAAGAAAAAGAAGTAATATCCGAGATAAAATGAGTGTCAACATCGGCGTAGCTTTTATTACCAGGTGGAGTGTAGATGATTCATGAGGGGGCAAGGATTCAAAACGGATGCAGAGGTTGCAGGCTTTCTGCTGTACAGGTAAGTTAATTCAATATAACATGGAAGTTTATTTTTACTTTATGTTAGAAACAGGGCAGTGTGGTCCAGCAACTACGGTACTCTGTCCTCCTGGCAGAGACTGCTTGTTTGTTCGTTTCTCTCTCACTTCATCAGATGATCTCTGCAGAGTCTGCAGGTCACCAAAAACCATTTCACACGCTGACCGTAGCTATTGGCTATTAGCAGTAGCTTGGTACCAGATACATGAAGGACACGTTTACATTTTCATTTTGTGACACTCCACGGCTTTTGTAGTAGGTATTATGCGCTTAACGGTAAGGTCGTTTGTAATTAATTTCAGCAGACCACTAGATGGGAGTTAGTCTTACACACTGGGCCTATAAAAGAACCTAATCCTAACATCAAAAAATACATAAACAAATCAGTTAATAATGGGATAATCCACCCATCTTCTTGACCTGTAGGATCAGGTTTTTTTTTCTTTGTCAGGAAGAAGGATAAAACATCAAGACCGGAATCAGATAACTGTTAAAAACAAGTATTCCCTCCCCTTCTTCTCCTCAGCCTTTGAACCAGCCCAAGGAGCCACCATCCTCACAAAATTGGACCTCAGTAATGCATACCACATTCGTCCGGATTTGCAAAGGAGATAAATGGAAAAACTGCATTAAGACACATGTTGGTCATTACGAGTATTTAGTAATAACATTTGGTCCTACCAGTGCCACAGCTGTGTTTGAAGCTCATGGAAACAACTTCTTCTTAACAACTTCTTAAACATCTTTTTATTTGTTTACTTAGAGATTTTGATCATCTCCAAGGACCTAGAAGATCATCACTCCCACCATCGATAATCTGTCCTATGGTCCATGAGCTGTCCTCCTGGTACCTTCAACTCACATCACTTAGCTATTTACGTCCCGCTCACCTGCCCGTCAAATCCTCCATCACCACCCACTCCACCGCACCCCATTTTCTGGTAGGAAACAACAACAAAGACACATCATTACCTAACCATTTCTCACCACCAACCACTAAACTCAGTCTATATTTGCTCACTTCCTCCTGGAACGCCTTCATCGACACCAACACTAAGGATTCATCTCTGTATATATGCATATATACACATTTTCTTACTAACAATTATTCTTATAAATCTCACAGAAACTTAGAAAATCAATCAAATGAGTCATTTATTGGTGTCTGGCCTCATCCTGTTGGAGCAGTTTTACATGAGGTTCTTTCCAACCACAAGCTTTTATTTGCCCTGATGGCTTAAAAGGAGAACATGGAGCCTTTCAATTCTCAAAGACAAACTAAAAATGGCAACTGTTGTTCCGCACAGACCAAATTTGGAATAGCTTAGCTTCTTGTTGCGCATGTTTGGAGGTAACATGACTGCAGGTCTTTGCATCCCAGAGCAATTAAAATTTTTGTAAGTGAAAGACTTTGGTAAACTGAAATGAAATTTCAGTTTTCAGACCAATAATCATGTTTTACAATCGTCAAGCAATGTTAAGCTAGTTCACTGCTGCTTTGAGTCATGAAGCAGTTTAATATGTTTGTGATTTCCATTCTCTCTGCGTCTAACTTACATAATAAAGTCGTCTTAAAAGTATAGACAGTTGGGCAGCAAGAAAGAAAAGATAATCTTCAACAAAATTTGACCAAATGAATAATTAGAGGGGTGTTTTGTTATTAGCCATGCAACTGAAAACATACCTTTCCACATTAAAATAAGGCTAGTAAAACCAAATACTGTATGATAAAACTTTTCTCTATTAATTTCATTTCATTTTGGTTTATTTATGTCGCAACGGTTCCTGACAAATATTATCTTAAGCCACTTTATGAGACAAGCAGGCCCAATTCACATCAAATTCGTTCCAAACTCAGTTCTAAACAAGCCAGTTAGTAAAGTAGGGATAACATTACAGCCAGAGATCCAACTAGTTATTAGGTCTGGGGGAAACATGCATGTGGCAACAGTACAGTGGAATAACTTGCTTTGAACAGGAAGTAACCTTGAGCAGAACCAGGCTCAGAGTGAACTGCACCATCTACCACAGCCGGTCAGATGGTTGAGAGGACATGAAGGAGACACAGGAGAAGGATGGAAGCACAGACTAAGGAATACTTTTTATGAGTAAAGGCACAGGAGAGCATACAGTTAGTGACAGCAACAAATTCCTCCATTCAGACAGAAATAAACACAAACACAATAGGCTAGGGATGCTTTCTATGAAGTGCACAGCCTTCAGTTCAATTCAATGTTAATTATATAACGCCAATTCATGATACATATCATCTCAATGCACTTCTCAAAGTCAAATTCAATCAAATTATACATATTGGTCAAAAAGTTTCCTATCTAAGGAAACCCAGCAGGTTGCATCAAGTCTTGACAAGCAACATTCACTCCTCCTGAAAGAGCGTAGAGCCACAGGGACAGTCGTCTGCATTGTTGATGGCTTTGCAGCAATCCCTCATACTGAGTAAGCATGAAGTGATAGTGGAAAGGAAAACCAAAGTGTAGTATAGTAAGAGAAAAATGAGACATCTCAAAGTTAATGGCATAAACAATTGCAAATGATAAATTGAGAGAAGCAACAGAAAATAGTTGTGGTCAGCAAGTCCCCCAGCAGCCTAAGGCAATTGCAGCAGAATTGTACAGTTCAAGATAACCAGAAGCATCTCTGATTATAAGCATTTTACATACATTAGATCTTAGAATCAAAAGTAAATGTCTCTGGCTCAAATAAGAAAAAAAAAAAAAAAACACTGGTTGCTCGTTGCATGATGCAACTCATCTGAACTGGACACCTTGGACAATAATGTAACCATTTCAGCCAATTAGACCTGGACGGTGACAGGTCCATCCATCACGCTTCATTTTCTTTATCGCCAGCAGTGAGTCTAGTCTGAAAAATTCCCCTCATCTGTCAAATCATGGAGCTGCAAAGACCACAAATGAGAGGACAGCTGGAATGAAATCTTTCAAGCAACACACTGACACCAACTCAACCTCCCGGAGGAAGGTCATTTGATGTTGCCATAGCGATGGGGAACACCAGCAGTATGTTAAGAAGGTAGCCTGGAGGAGAGAGGGGGTGTGGTGTGGTGGGGGGGGGGTTGCGACTGAACCGGATCTATGGCTAAGGAATTTTAGTGGCCTGGCGGATGTAGGTTGAATATTAAAATATTCCCTCAGAATGGAGCCAGGGTAGCTTTTCCTCTATTCATTATAGCACTCTGCTGTTCTGGACCCATTAACATCTGTTAATGCTCAGTACGCACCGTGACACATCCGGCTCTCAGGACAACGAGGGTATTTTTAGACATGTGCTCATTAGTGCTGAGAGATCATTTGTAATGAAGGACGGGTGGGGAGAAAGGAGGCCAGGATCTCAAGTGAAAGATGGCGTCCTTACTCAAATGTATGTGGAGCGGGTGGATTTTAACTAGGAGTGAAAAGAGCCAAAGGTGAGATGTGAGGGGCAGGCCGGCGGACGAGTCTGAGAAGGGCAGAGCAATAAAGTGGTCAGGGCAAGGGCAAGGAAATTATGCGGCACATTACGCAGTATGCTTCGAGCTCTAATTCTAAAATATCGGCAACACATGTAACCTCTCACTGATTGCATATGCTAATAGCTGGACTGAATCTATTGTTCCCACTGGGATCAGCATCCAGTCAGCCATCATTCATAGAAGCTCGTCAGTTCTATTAGCAGAGCGGTCGTAATTCAGGATCATGCATGTTATCGATTAATGGACTTTCCTCTCTGAGAACTGTTCCATTAGTCCTCTCTGAAATTATATACGCATCCTGAAGTCAACATGTGCTATATTTCCTGTTTGGGTCAGACAGTGCAGCTATTGAATTGTAAAACGTTTTTTTTCCACCCCTTTATTATAATGGCATTCTGATTTAATTTGCCACAGAAGGGAGAACACTGTTCCTTTCTCCAGGTGTAGGTTATATTGGATAAGAATATAGTCTTGCAAAGAGGACACAAATACAGACCGCATGGCAGACAAGCCTTTTCTATTTCCTTCCTATTTCAGCTACAGCAGTGATTTTTATGCCCTGATGCAACAGTGCCCCCTAATGGACGCGTTGAAGGTTGCCAAAGTAAAAAATACTGTGCCTCCCTGGGAAGCCTGGTTGTATCTATCCAAAGCTAAAAATTAATAAAATAATTATTAAATTCTTATTTAGATATGCCATGATTACAAAAATCGAAAAATTATATAAAAGTATCAGTTACTACTTAAGTACACAAGTTTTTTTAAATAAAATATAGCATTAAGGGAATTAATTTTATTATCTATAACTTAAAATATGATATAATTATCTGAGTATTTAATCGGTTTGTTTAATTCAGTGTACAACAAGATAATTTGAACTCTAACTTTGGTGTTGCAAATAAATAGATCCGGACATCTGATTGATTAACCTGCACAGTATATATAGTTTGGAAATATCGGCTGCATACGAAAAGGACTCTTTAGCCATAGCGGAAGTGTGTCAGCGGACGGCATTACAAATGCCGTCAGTAAGGAAGGAGGTAGGAAAAGGAGCCTGTATGCTTCCTATCATAGTTCCTTTAGCATAGGGAGCTATTGCCATGACTCGGATAACTCTTTGCACAGGCATATACCGTGTTTTTCGGACTACAAGTCACACTTTTTTTCATACTTTGGCTGATCCTGTGACTTATATTCAGCTGCGACTTACGTGTATATCAAATTTAAATGGTAATTCATATCGACCAGTATGAACCAAAGAGTGAACATGACCTTCAATAGCCACGAGAGGGCTTACTAGGTTTGTGGAAACTATATGCTGCTCCTGTACCACTTAAAAACTAATTGAAACATTAACTTATAGACAAGAAAGACTGAAAACATGTTTGTGTGTTGTTTCGCTGTTTCAGTATGTATTCATACTGTTTTGGTCTGTTGCGAAGGGCCCAGACCGCAACAGAACCCTGTTATTGGGCTGTCCGTGAAGCTAACAACAGCTAATGCTATCTTAGAGGTCTGTTGTCCAGGCTGGTTACAACTTTGCTGGTGCACATGAGCTTTATGTTGCTCTGAAACATCCATGTCGTACTGTTAGCTTAGCACGTAGCACCGTTACAGAATTTTGACAACTCTCAGCGTAACAGCCCGTTACACTGAAATGCGCTGGATGAAACCTTGTTGGTTGTAGCTGCTAATTTACCCCATTCATCCTCCCAGGTATGTTCCATGTTATTCAGCTGGTTGTGGATGTAGCTGTGTAATTTAATACCAGATTAAATGTCAGGTTTTAGCCTTGAATTGTGTTAAATAAATGTCTAAATAAATGCGTATAGTCTCAATATGACACATTTTTTGACTGATCCTTATATTCCGGAGCAACTTATAGTCCGAAAAATATGGTACATGTTTTGTAAATAAAATAAAAACATTTTCCATGTATTTGTGATGACATATATGTTCAATTATATATAAGTACATAATTTATCTATTTGTTTTAGTTTTTAATTCATGATGGACACATTTAAACAACAATTTGTAGAGTTTTTAAATTTAATTTATAGTAAATTCTGGACCTCCAAAGAGTTCAAGTGTTATTGTTATAGCCTAACATTAATATAATGTAAAAATGTACGCAGTTTAAACTACTTTTGTGTTTCTTGGCCTTTTCTATCTTTACTTGCGCTTTCAAAACAGGAAAACACAAAGGATTGATAGGAAGACTTGTTTTGCCAGAGTGTCTACCAAACAATTAGAAGGCTGAATAGATGGAGCCAAGTTAAAAGGTGCCTCCTCATGGAAGCTGGCAATGACGACCAGTCTTGTTTACAAAAGCAGACAACAGATTGAGAAAAGGTCTGGTGCTAAAAAACTGTGATAAATAACTAAATATTATATTTACTGCTTTTTCTGCTTGTGATAAAAGAAAAATGTCGACCAGCAGTAGACTCAATTAGATCTGGTCTTATACAAAAGTGCCTAAAAGAAAGCCACTGTTGAAAAAAAGCTCTAAGATTTAATGTTTACCGTAGAAGCCTGGCAGGGGACACAGCAACGTGTGAATTAAAGTGCGCTGGTCCGGTGAGACCTCAGGCAAAATGTTATGTGAGAATGATAACTAACACTACGCATCACCCTGGACATTTTATCTCCTACAGTGACACATAGGAGGGGCCGCATCATGCTGTGGGGATTATTATCTATGAAGTGGAGTGGGAAGCTGATCTGAGTTAATGGGAAGATAGAGCTAAAGAGATTCCCAAAGCGTTCAACTTCCAGAAGGAAAACGACCCCAAACAAACGTGTTGAGGAGCGATAAAATGGTTCCAAGCAAAGCGTATTTATGTGTTAGAATGGCCCAGTCAAAGTTCAGACATAAATCCTGTCAGCAGAATTTGAAAACTAATGCTCATAGACACTTTCCCTTCAGACTGACAGGACCATCATTACAGTTTGTTGAGGCTAAGGATCCAAATGCAGGCAGGGTCATAGTTTCATAAACTTTATTGAAATAAAAGAAAAAAGAATCCAGCGACACACAAAACATAAGGCAACACAGACCAAATGATAACTGGTCCAATACTGAGAGTTCAACTGAAGAATCCAACAAAGAATGGCTGCACCAAGGAATATAAATAACATGGAGGGTGACTGGTAAACAACCACTGTAAATGATTACATGGATGGATGACAGCTAGAAGGACACATGAACCGTGGCAACCGAGGGAGGCGGACATGACAGAAAACAGACACGGGAAACAAAATCTAAACAGAACATGACTTAAAACAAGTAATCACCAGGAGCTGAACAACTAACAAATATCACAGCAACGACCAAACACTAGAATCTAGTAAAATATATAATAAACCCAAAACTACACAGAACCTAAGAAAAAAGATGACAAAAACCGAGCCAAAGTCTTTTATATCGTCCTCTTCACAAATATGTCCTACTATGTGTTGGTCAATCCAAAAAAAAAATCACAATAAAACAATTGACATTTGTGTTCATGATATGAAAAAATATTAAACCGGTCTAGGAGTTTGAAAAGAGTTTTGAGAGGTACTTTATGTAGGTGCATACAGTAGGCACTGTATTAAATCCTACTTAAAGGACAGGGACTTTCTTGTGTCAGTAGGTAGCTTTACAACAAAAATCACATGTGGGGTTCCCCAGTGGTTCCTTCCTGGGTCGCTCCTCTTCAATATCTACATGCTCCCTCTAGCTCAGATCATAAAAAACAACATCAGCTACCATAATTATGCAGACGATGCACAGCTCTACATAACCATGTCTCCAGGTAATGGTAAATGACTTCTACTTGTAAAGTGCTTTATCAAGTCCGACGGCCCCTAAGCGATTTACACAACAGTGATTCAGTCATTCACGCACACATTTGCACCCTGATGGTGGTGAGCTATGTCAGTAGCCACAGCTGCCCTGGGGCAGACTGACAGAGGCGACTACTGGCAGGTGACTATGGACCCGTATAATCACTGGGTAAATGCTTAGAAGAAATCAGTACATGGATGTGCCAAAATTTTCTTCAACTGCATTAAAACAAAATTGAAGTAATGAATTTTAGACTGATAGAGGAGAGATCAAGAGTTAGTGCACAGCTTCAGCTACTATAGCTAGGAACCACTGATCAGGCCCAAAATTTGGGCGTAGTGATGGACTCAGACCTGAACCTCCAAAAGCATCTAAACACAATTACAAAGTCAGGCTTCTATCACCTGAGGAACATTTCCAGGATTAAAGGACTAATGTCTCAGCAGGATCTGGAAAAACTAATCCATGCGTTTATTTTTAGTAGAATTGATTACTGCAACGGTGTTTTCACAGGTCTGCCTAAAAGGTTGATCAGACAGCTGCAGCTGATCCAGAACGCTACTGCCCGCGTCCTCACTAAGACTAAGAAAGTAGAGCACATCACCTCAGTTCTAAAGTCCTTACACTGGTTCCCTGTACCTCAGAGAATAGACTTTAAAATACTTCTGTTAGTCTATAAATCCCTGAATGGCTTAGCACCTAAATACATCACAGACTTGTTATCAGTGTATCAACAATCCAGACCACTCAGGTCTTCTGGCTCCAGCCTACTCTGCATACCTAGAACCAGAACCAAACACGGAGAAGCAGCATTTAGTTCCTATGCTCCACTTATCTGGAACAAACTCCCAGAAAATTGTAAAAGTGCTGAAAGCCTGAGTTCCTTTAAATCAAGGTTAAAAACCTATTTGTTTAGAGTTGCCTTTGAAAGTTAATGTTGAAGTTTGCAGTCCAGCTTGTCTAATATCTCTACTTGCTGCTACTATTCCACTGCAATGTGCTTTTCTCTGTAATGTTTTCTTTTCTTATGATCTGTTCATGTCCAGCAATTTGACTTGTCTTATTAATGAAATGTACTTTACAAATAAACATGCCTTGCCTTGTATGTAATTACGGTAAATTATGCACTTTACCCCTAAATTTGGCCAATCTCCATAATAAACTCCACAGACGGATGTAGCACCCAGTTAAACCTTGCAGAAAAAAAGCCCCAGATACCGAGCTGTTCTATTACAGCCCAATCTAGAAAGTACACTGAGTGGCAAGCTCTATAAGGAAACTGTCCAAAGAAGTTGCTGCTTTCACAATTTCAGCCCCGTGGTCGTACATCTCTCACTCAGCACTTCAAAGGCCTTGAGGTTTTATCAGGCATGGGGCTGTCAGAAAGTATCCTGCACGCTGATCGAAGCCGTTACAAGAACGACCAGATGTCAGGAAATAAAAAACGTCCGCAACACCCTACTGCATCAAAAACAAGGTGAAACTCACATCGTCCTATGTCATGCCAGTAATGGCTGAGTGCAGCATTTACTCTGGCAAGTGTGATTCAGACCACGGGGTGTTGATTTCTGGGAAAAGCAGCTCTGGAGGGTGGAAGTAGGGGGACAGATGGCAACGCGGTGAACCAGCTCCCTTACGAGGATTCGCACGCAACAAGAAATCCAGTTATGAGATGGCTCTCTGGGTATAATGCCACTAATTTGGGTCTGATGAAGAACTCAGGAGCTGATCACCAGCAACAGGGACGTTACAGCTCTCTAACAGGATTTCTGAGAAGCCAGCTGTGCTGCACAATGAGTTTAATTCAAATGTCTTCACCCCACGGGGGATTTTAAAAGGACATCTTATCATATTGTGACAAGTACAAGGAGCTGTTCTTTAAACAGGTGAGACTCAGAGTGACCTTTACCACAACCAACAAGCCAGGTGGTTTGGCTTGAAACCAAGGATGAATATGTGGGAAATGAGTTCATGTCAACTGTTATGTACAGCGGAGGACGTGTGATGCTGTGCGGGTGTGTCTTTTCCAAAGATTATGGCAGCCTTGTCGCAGAGCAAGGACATTTTAAACAAAATCTGGTGACTTCAGCCATACAAACTCATAAATGGATGGTCGCTCAAGCAAATCAATATATACTGTTACAATGGGGTGTGTTTAAATATGGACGGTGCTGTAGATGTAGAAGGGGATTGCACAAGATCACAAATCCTCTGACTTTAAAAACCCCTTACAGAAGTTACTCCAGAGCTTAAGCAAAATGAGTTTATGTTGCAGCAGGTTGTAGTGGATTTCTAACAGATTAATGGAAGACTAGATTCGTTGAAATATCACGTGAACAAACGTAAAAGATGAAAAAAAGAAGAAAGAAGTAACAGCACAAGGATCTTCAAAGCACCAACAAAAAACTAAAACAAATACACAAAGAAACACAAGCCCACTGCTGTTATGGTGTCCCAATTAAGCCATCACTGAAAATGTATCAACACAACTAGACAACTGCTGGAAGCAATTACTGGTATAATAATTGGTAGCACATTTTGCAGTGACAAATTACAGGAATCTTTTTTTATTAGCTTTAAAGAAACGTTTTTCAATGTTAGGAAACTTTTGCTTTTGCAGAAATTCATCGAACAAAGTAATTTTCAGGGAACCTCTGCAGGAGCGAGCTGGTTTCTCCCTGGCAGTGGCGAGCAGGCTTTAGTCACTGCAGACGCGTCAGGCAGAACGGCAGAGATCAGTTCCTGATCCAAGGGGTAGTTCAGTTTGTTACTTCTATTGCTAATTAAGTTTGTCTCATTTTTATTAGTTTGATTAATAGATTTACAACTTGAATTTATTGGTAGCTAATTTTCTCATTGTTTTAAAAGACGTATACATTATCTTTCATTTGAACATAAATTTGAGAATAGATAATTAAAACACCTTTGATCTTTTTAATGTATAAGTAATTGTTCTTTGCGGAAATATGGGCTTTATTTCTCACAGATAAAAAAAATGAGGGATTAACTGATTGATAAACGTATGAGAAAATCGATAAAAGGCTGTAAATGTACTTGTAAGAAGGTTTGGAGTTGTTTATAAATTGCATCACCTTGTCTGTGTTTTGCCACTTCATGCTCACTGTAATTCAAAGCAGGGGAAACACTGCGATGCTTAAGTTTAATCATACTGTTTAATAGAAAAAAATATCTATTCCAAGGGCGACAAACACATAACACCTTGCAAAATCCATGCATCCATTGTCTAAACCAGAGGTCTGCAACCTGCCGCTTCAGAGCCGCAAGTGGCTCTTTGGACCTTCAACAACGGCTCAGAATAACTTTGGATAAAAGTGAAAATGAGGGAAATTATGTTTTACATATACTAGATATAAGATAGGCACCAGCACCCCTCGCGACCCCATGAGGGATAAAGTGAATAAGAAAATGGATGGATGGATGGATATACTATATATAACCACAAATGCATATTTTTATTGAATAATTTCACTGATTTTGCACAACAGAACAACACTTATGTACCAGTTATATACACATATACTACAGTTTAGATAAATGTTTCTTGTTATACGTTTTATGTTCCTCCTATAGAAGAAAATGTATCTACCCTTTGTTTGCAACAGTTCTATGTATGTTTTTATTATTTTTTTTAGGCCTTTAAAAGTAAATGCAACATTTACGGAACTCAACTAGCTTTATTTAGCTTGATTGAGGGCAAATTTGGCTCCTTGGATTGTAAAGGTTGCAGACACCTGGTCTATTTTAGTGTCACCAATTAATCTAACAGACATGTTCTGAGGGATGAAGCTGGAGAAGAACCCACACATGAGATTTGAACCCAGGACCTTCTTGCTGCAAGGTCACAATGCTACCAACTTCTCCACTGTGCAACCCCACCTTGCAATACCCATAAAAAAAAAAAAAAACTTTACATTTGTACTCCCCTAATCATCAATATGTAAACTCCACTGGTTTAAAATATAGTGTAAAACCTTCACTTTTCACTGTTGCTGTTTATTACTTGATCTTTTATAAAGAAAGAAAACATCCGGTCCAATCTTCTGTCTGCTTGATATGTGTCGTTCTGAAATTTGCCTCTCGAAGGCTTCATCCATTTTGACTGGTATTGATTTCTGGAGGCACCAGACGGCGCAGGCTCCTTTCGATAAGGATCGATAGAAGTGTCTACAACAGTATCATCAAACCCTTAACCCTGGTGAAGTATTGATTACCGCATTTTTAGTCATACTTCAAGCATAGCTCCAAGTATGTCACCAATCACCATGTAAGTAGCATTCATGTCTCTTCTAAATTCGTCCTCTGGAAAGGAGGAATCATGACAAATTTGACCTCCTGTTGCTAATCCTCCAGCTTCCCATCTAGTGCGTCTGCTCCTGACATGGAGCCCTGACGATGTGTGCTCTGCTGCACGTTTGAGTCTTAGTCCCTCCAAGCAACAACAAAAACATCATCCAAAGAGATGGAAATGAAAAAAGTAAAGTGTATGTTCAAACCATCTTTGAAACCTGAAGGGACCTTTCCCCTAAATGCGAACAAACCCACTCAGGCAGAAAAGAGGTTTAACAGCTCTCAAACAGCAGACAGACGGGCTGATTGCAGAGAGGGAGGCAGAGTGTGTCTGCTTTTTAGAGGCTCTGTTGACTCGCGTAAAGCCAAACTGGACGCAAATCATCTGGAGCACCATCCAGAGGGGTGGGCATGTGGGTGGATGGGAAGGCAGTGCAGATAAAACGAATCCTAAAAAGCTCCTGGCAGCCGGATAAAAACAGCCCCAAAGGCTGTCTGTCATGGCACGGTGTTCAAGCGTTGGCCCCCTCTTTCTGCTTTCTGACTTTGTTCGTGTCCTGGTTTCGCACAGCTTTCATCTCCCTGCTCGCCTGCTTTCATACGAGCCCGTGTAATCACAACTGACAGAGAGAGAAAGAGGAAGAGCCGAATGTGCAAACGTTACACACGTAATCATTTCCTCTAGATTCACTCTATCTCTCAGCTTATCTGCCAGCTTAATGAGCTTGCTTTTCTCTGCTTTTGTCTCCCCTATTTACCACTATCACCATGCAACCTGAATTTACTGTTACTCATCATTCAGGCAATACCATTAAACCACCTTACTTCTATCCTTGCCTTTCTGTGTATCCTAATTGTTGGCTTTATCACATCCGTTTGCAGCCTTTAACAGCGCGTGGCGCAGCATCCACTTTCCACAGAGTCAGTCTGCAGCTGCAGACTGAAGAAGTTGACGCCTTCTCTTAAAATCAATCAAGAAGCAAATAAAACTTCATAGACTTCTGGAGGAGTGCATGATGGCTCCTATTTAAGTTTTTTATTAATGTCAGCAGAGGGGAGGATGTGCAGATGCCTCTGTCATTGATTTGTAGCTGCGCTTGCATTAAACGGTGCCTTGGAAGAGTACTTGTACCACTTTGTGTCAGGTTACACCCACAAATTCTGTGTTTTATTTGGGAGGTGAAGGAAAAGTGCAGCAGTCCCGTTTAGTTGAGTTCAAGGCCTTTTACAAAGTCAATTAAATCGAATCATACATGCAGAAATTCCAAGTCGATTACATATACTCCAACTGACCCTAGTCATCAATCAGTGCAGTCAGGGTCACTTTATTCTTCAGATTGGTTGAAAAGTTTTCAACCTCAGGAAACTTGGCAGACTGCCTTAAATCACTGAGCATTCACTGGCGATGATCTTTAGTACTATAATGTCTCGTTAATAATTTGCAGTTGCAGAATTAGAGATCGATAACCTTCAGGAAAATTGATTCTTAATGTTGTGTGGATTAACCCTCAAGTGATTGGTTTTTGAATGGAGTTGAAACAAACCAAGATGGCGTCACTAAACGTTTATGGACTCTTACAAGACGGCGAACGCCGGCCAGCAGTTCAACAGAGAAGATATTATCTTAATATCTTAATATCTAATAGCCTTCACTGGGTTGACGCAGGCACAATTTAGCACGCTTTTTAAGGACTACGCTGACATGTTTTATGCAGTTTGGTGAGACGAGATTAAGGGAAAACACAGATAAAACGGAGCAAGCTCCCGTTGACGGACCATTGGTGTTTAAACACTGAATACGTTTCGTTGCAACTGTAAAAGGACAACCCAAAGCAGATTTTGTAGCATCAAAGCTCAGTGACCTGTTAGCACAAGAGCGGAACACCACAAACAAATTTTAAAAACTAACAATAAAATGAACAATATTGAAATAGTTTAAGGTAGACCAGTAGTCTCTGGCGGTACGATACTCTGGTTCTGATGAACAGTGGAGGACAAGTGATGGGGCGGGTTGTGTTGTGTGGCGGCAGCGCTCAGTATACCGCGTGGGGCCTGGGCGCACGTGACAGCTGCGTGTTGTTTCCGGTCTCAACTCTGTCTTCTCAAGCAGTAGGGAAAAATGGATTAGTTGAGGTGATTAGGGACACCGTCTCTTCCTGGGAATCTGCAATTCTTTCAGATTCTTTTCAGCGTGACCTCAGACAGCCAGTCTTAGGCTGTCTGAGCTCCTGATAAAAGAGGAAGAGCTGCTGCTTTTTTGATGCTTTCATACCTCTATGACCTCACAGGGTTTCCAGCTGTGAAGCTCCTCCTCCCTGGGAAATCTGCCTTGGAAAGATGTTAATGCCGTGCATTCTGAGATTTAGTTTTCACAAGTCCCTTTTTGGTTCACTGTGCAGCTCAGATGTTCTCTATCCATTGGTCATTGAAACTAAACTGACAGGCTGGGGCAAAGAAAACATTAATCAGAGAAGCAGTCCCATGGTAACTCTGGAGGAGCTGCAGTGATCCAGAGATCAGGTGGGAAAATGTTGCATCAGCCGTAATTTTGTGGTGTCTCTTTAAGACAATCTAAGTTACTGTTTAGTGATGTCATAAGTATGCGCCTCTACACTCTGTAGAGTACTGACGTGATCCCAACCGTAAGATCGGTCTGCCCACATGGAAGCGTACCCCAGGCTGATTTAACCCCTAACAACAAAGACATTGCAATGGCGGTGATAGGGAAGCTCACAGCGTTACCCGGGGCTTTTTTTTTTCCTTATTTACCAACATTAAAGCAAAGAAGACAGGGAGACAAAATGTTCAAATGAGTCGTACATGAAGTCGTCCTGTGAACTGATAGCAGCAGACAGAGACTCAATTTATGCAACCAGAGGTGGCAAAAGAACAGAACACTTAAAACACAGCAGAACTAGCGTCAAGTATTATCCTTTAATTTCTTCACTAAGCATACAAAGTAATTATGAACAAAAACTAAACGTTTACTTGCAGAGACCTTTGGCGAACATGAGGTAGATCATTTTTCCCTTTAGGTTTGGGGAAAGGAATGAACTGTCCTCACTTACAACGTTTAACCTATTTATTTGATGTTTTTCAACGGACTCCTTCTGACCACAATGCATTCATAATATAGAATCCTGACACTGTTGTCAGAGGTAAAGGGTCGGCAACTCCAGCAGGTAAGGAGAGTTTCGCTTTGGCACAAATTGCAAACGCTGATTGTTTCAGTTGCTGATGAGCCTCCAGGATTGATTGACAGGCGGCATTATGTCAATTAGGGGAGAAACATGCTTGTAGATGGACACATGGACCATGAGATGGACTTTATATTTTACTTCCCCATCTTAATAGTAACGTTCCAGGCTGTATAAACTTTTTTGACTATATGTTTGATAAGACAGTAGCCGTCCAACTGGGCCTTATGAGTTTGATGATAAGGATGTTCCATAAAATTCTCAGTACCAATGTGGTCGTGAGTTTTTGACCGTCCTGCTGAATATATTGCTACCACCTCCTTTTAACCACTAGTCTGCATTGTTGATGGCTTTGCAGCAATCCCTCATACTGAGCATGCATGAAGCGACGGTAGAGAGAAAAACTCCCCTTTAACAGGGAGGAAAACCTCTAGCAGAACCAGAACCAGGCTCAGTGTGAACGGTCATCTGCCTCGACCCACTGGGGGTTACAGAAGACAGAGCAGAGACACAAAAAGAAGCACACATTAATCCAGGAATCCTTTCTACATTATATGGTAATAGTGAATGATCTGCCTCCCCTAGATAGTGTCACAGCTAACAGAACACCAGACTAGGAAGAGAAAAAAGAGAGAGAGCAAAAAGTTAAAAGCTGAAATGACAACAAGCAATACAAATTGGAGAACAGTAGGAGAACTCAGCAGAGTGAGAAAACTAGACACTGATGTCCTCCAGTAGCCTAAGCCTATAGCAGCATAACTATAGAGGTAGCTCAGGGTAACCTGAGCCACTCTAACTATAAGCTTTGTCAAAAAGGAAAGTTTTAAGTCTAGTCTTAAAAGTAGACAGGGTGTCTGCCTCACGGACCAAAACTGGGAGTTGGTTCCACAGGAGAGGAGTCTGATAGCTAAAGGATCTGCCTCCCATTCTACTTTTAGAGACTCTAGGAACCACCAGCAGACCTGCAGTCTGAGAGCGAAGTGCTCTGTTAGGAACATACGGGGTAATCAGAGCTCTGATATATGATGGAGCTTGATTATTAAGGGCTTTATACGTTAGAAGAAGAATTTTAAATTCTATTCTTGATTTAACAGGAAGCCAATGAAGGGAAGCTAAAATTGGAGAAGTATGATCCCTCTTGTCGATTTTCATCAGATTACAAAAAGCCACGCAGGAGACACAACAAACATATAGAATAAGGTTCCATGGTCAGGGAGACCAAAACTGGACTTTTTGTATAGCATGCACCCTGAACACGCAAATAAAACATGATGGCAGCAGCATCGTGTACTGGGGATGCTTTTCCTTCGCAGGAACGGGGATGATGCTGATGGTAAGATGGATAAAGTTAATTACAGGGCAATACCATAACAGGCTGCAAAGGACGTTGGACTAGGGTGGCGGTTCTCCTTCTGTAGGCATGAAATCAGCCCAACAGCTGGCCTGTCAGAAGGTGTCATCTTCTGCAGAGACAAAAACAGGAGAAACTGGCTGCAGAGCCTTTCAGACGATCCTCCAGGCGCTCAGTTGCACCCCCATTGCTCTGCAATGAACTGCTCAACTCCAGATGGGGCTGACTCCTTCACCCATTAAAGATTTATAGGTGAGTCTGCCATTGCATCCCTGACCTTCAGTGCTGTTTGCAGGGGCCTGTGCTTAAGAGAAAAAACGGTAAGTGGGGACTGGAGAGGGCAGGAAGTTGACAAATGACTTTGCTGGCTTTGCCAGTCGACAGTTGGCAGGTTGACAGAATAGAAAATGCAATATCATTTGCAGTAATTTACCAGACCCCACAAAGTGACACAAGGCAGTGTTGCTCTGACAGCTGCTGCTGCAGTCTTACAGTGCAGAAAACTGTCAAAGAACAGCACATGAAACAATTTTTTTTCTATTGGCTTGTGCAATAAAACACACAACAATAGACTTTACCTAAATATACTTGCAGAAAGTAGAAAAATAAAGTTTATAGCTAACTAATAACTTAATTTCTCCCACTGTCCCAGATTAGACTTTTTTCCCTTAGAAAATTTCACACTCTTTTCCAATCAGAATAAAAAGACAACTTAAAGTACCTTCATGAATACATTAAATATAGATTCTGCTGTGGTTAATCAATAATGCAGAAAAAAATCAAACCTTTGTCTCTCGTATTGCAAGATGATTTTACCCACTGCAGCACAAGAGTTGATAGCAAAGATGTTCTTTTTCTTCTTCTTTTGGGGTGGGGGTTAAAAGAAATACAGAATTCAGGTGGTTTACAAAAGAGCATTGTTTCTAGCCTTTCTAATCTATGTTTGCATGCCAAAGCTGACCAGAAAAGGACCAGATAAACTGAGTCAAAACAGCAGCTGCACCACTCTGAGTATCAGTGATAAAAAGCAACATCCAAGCGAAAAACAGCGCCGTGATGTGTAGGATCAGTGCTGACAGGCACGCCCTCCAGAGAGAGCCGGATGGTGTTATGGAGCTGTGAAAATCAAACAAAAAAAGGTCTCTGCAGAACATTTGACTGATGTGCAGCAGTTTACAGCACATTTGATATGGACTATTAGGGATGTCTCGTGTGAGATGAGTTTTATGTAACCACAGTATAAAAGGCTGAGGGAGGATTTATTGTAGGTGTTGAAAAAGAGAATCCAATCTCTTCTACAGACAGCAGCTCAGTCAGGTGGACAAAAGCGTTTTCAGCTGATTAAGGGCTGTGAGGCCAAAGTTTGTTGTTTGCAGCTTGCTGTGTTTATAATTTCCATCTTGGCTTTCGTTTTGTTAATCGATGCTGATGTCCTGTTCCAGTCAGAACTTTCTACTTACATACAACTTGTTCTGTATACTTTTTATAAACTGCGGTTATTTAAAACAAAAAAACAAGAATTGGCCACACAAGTTTGAATTTCAGGCGGATCTTCTTTAATTCACATTGGGTCAAGATACAAAAAACACAGTTTAGAGGTAGCCTTCCTTCATTTTTCCATCTTCGTTGTGCCAGACGAGTACAATTGGCAGCAAAACATGATGCTCCCACCACCGTGCTTGACAGTTGCTAAAATGTTTTGAGGTTTGAAGGCCTCACCACAGCTTCCCAAACATGCTTCTTGTCTTCTTGCTGGTGAAGATTCTCAGTCATCCAGGACATGGCAAATCCAAAAAAGTTTAAAAAGCAAAAGAGCTGGACTTCAATTCTAGTCGAAGACTCTTCGCTCTTCAGCCGAAGGGCTTTCTCAATTCAAATCTACCAAGGGAGAGGTTACAAGCTTTTAAGCTGCATATAAACTTCAACTATTCAACTACAAGAACTGAAGTTCAGTTGTTCTGTTTTTTTTTTCTTTTTTGTTTTGGGGGGGATTTTTGTCTCTGCCGGATTTTTTTCTTTTTTGGATTGCTGTTGCTGCGATAGACTGGCGACCGGTCCAGGGTGTACCTCGCCTCTCGCCCATTGACAGCTGGAGATAGGCACCAGCACCCCTCGCGACCCCAACAGGGATAAGCGTGTTGGAAAATGGATGGAAGGATTGCTTTTCTTCTTGACAAATTGCTCAATTTTTGTCTCATCTGACTGTAAAAACGCATTTCTCAAAGGCGTCTGGATTGTCCGTGTGGACAGTTGACATTCCTGTTGAACCTAAAGGTGTTTGTTTTGGAGAAGGGCCTTCATTTTTGGCCTGCACCATCAGTTCAAGTCGCTGATAAACTAGTGTCCACATTTTCTTTGACTTTTCCTATGTTCTGAGTCTTAAAAACCAGTGCTGTCAAACGGAAACTATGTTTTCATGCAGCCAAAAAGAAACTAACAGCTGCATTCCTAACCAACATTAGGAAGTTGACTCGACTCTTTAGTGTCAAAGTCCAAACCTACCAGGACGTCATGACTGCCCACTGAAACTGACCGCCTGCCGGCTGGGCATGGAGAGTGGCGAAAAGAAAGCCGCCATTGAAAGGGAGCTACAAGACGTCCATTAGGCAACACCGTCAACATGTCAAAGAAGGTCCTATATTCAGATGACACTCGGTTTAAAATATTTTGGCCTCTATGCAAAACTCTCTCTATGCAGGAAACCAGTGAAGCTTTATGGTGGCAGCATCGTGCTGAGGGATTATTTTCTTTAGAGGGGGCGGGGAAGCTGGTCAGAGCTGATGTGAAGATGGATGGAGCTAATACAGGACAAACCTGGTAAAGGCTGCAAAAGACCTGAGACTGGGGCAGATGTTCCTCTTCCTCCAAGACAACAACCCTAAACATGCAGCCAGAGATGGGATTCATCCGTGCAGTGACTCTAAAACGTTTTATACCAAGTACCACTTTCTTTACAGACTTGTACAGCAGGATTCAGACTTAGGGTTTCTTCATTTGAAGTTGATAAAAATAACAGAAAAACGCCATGAAGCTGGAATTCAAAGAGGACAAAGTCAGAGGTTCCTCACTAATGCCGCCTTCACATAAAGATAGAACAAATAACATAAAAAACTGCATGCATTTCAGACCATTTGTATCCAGCCTAATCACCTGTGCACAGCTTGATATAACCTTAGTAATCCAGTTGCTGCAGTGTTGGAGGGTGCAAAGTTATTAGCTTGTACTGCTAACATCAGGACGCCTGGAGATAGCCCCCCACCCTGCACTGATAAGCGGGAGTAGATAATGGATTGATGGATGCTAACGTCAGGTTACCTCCAGGGGTAAATGGAAGAAAGCATGTTTAGCCATCAGCAGTTTCACCTGGTTTACTGCCATCCCCTACATCACAGCCAGATTTATAGTTTATACCAATGCTTTTCCTGAGTACCACTAAACAAAGCCAGTAAAACCAGCAGTTTGTGTACCACAGTTTGACAGCCATGGGTTTTAGAGCTTATCTGTGTTGTGGTGGTGTTAAGGTGAAGAATTCGCTGTGGCACAGTTTGGTCTTTAGAAAGAAACGTTCTCTATTTGTTCTCTGACAATAATAACGACATTATGCACTTTGTTAATATATACAATGTGACAACCATAAATATAACCCAAATATTGACATATTAACATTACTGGGTAAGAACAAACACTACAACAGCATTGGAAAAAATATGCTCCTAGAAAACAAAGAACCTCAGCTGCCTTCTACAGGAGAAAATCACAAAAGAGGAAATCTCAAGAACGCATAAAGAATTTACAAAAGAAAATCACAGAAGAAGAATTGAAGAAGAGGGTCTTGAACTTGAAGGAACACGTTATGAACAGACACCTGAGTTTTTAGGTTTTTTTTCCCAACAGAGATGAGAACTGCTGACAAAACACAGTTTATGTAATTATAACAAAATATGAACCTATTAAGTTTAGATCTAACTTATACAGTTGATGTTCACGGTTAGTCTCCATGAAATATGAGGAGAATACATTACGAATTGCTGAAGATTTCAGTCTGTAGATGTGCAAACCTGGTAGAGTCATAACCCAAAAGATGTGCAGCTGAAATTGCAGCAAAATGTAGTTTCACTAAGATTTTAACTCTGTAGGCCTGAATGAAAATGAAAATGTCAGATTTTTTTATTTGTAAACTTGGAAAATAATATATCCTTTTTCTTCCACTTTGAGCTTCTTTATATTGATCTGTTGCATTAAATCTCCTGAAATACATTGACGTATCTGGTTGACAACTGTGAAAACGGTTAAAGGAGCAATAAGCGAAATTTCATTATTTCAGATAGAAAGAACTAAAAAATAGTTTCGTGGAGAACTAAAGGTGTCTTTTTAGATGGACTATGGTATGCCGTCACACACCATCTCTCTGTGTTGTTCTCCAGTCTCTTGTTTACATAGACAGGCGGCCGTGCATGCGTGTACGTGCATGTGAACAGCTGCCACTCAGGGCTTACCCCCTCCATGCCCGTAAAATCCCACCGCCAGAGCAAAGTTGCACAGGCACAAAGGATCAAAATGTTCTCTTGCTGACAGAATTATAAAGTTATGAGTTACTTACTTCTTCATTAGACATGGTCCTCTGAAAAGTGATGTTGTTTCGCTGTGTATTTATCCTTTGCAAATATACAAGGCGATGGGTGAGAAGTGAAGTGAAGTGAAGTGAAGGGAAGGGAAGGGAAAGAGAGCTGGGTTGCAGCTAGAGTGGAGGTAGAGAGAGGTGTGGCTTGATACACACCTTATTTTAGTCTACAGACAGCACTCAAGCCCTTCCTGTCAAGATATTTTTCTGGGATGAACCCGGACACAGCCCGCACACACAGAGCTAGTTCTTAAAAGTGAGTTTATTGAACAGAGTGGATGATGGATGACGTAAGGAGCCAGAGTCTTTTACCAGACAGAGATGTAGGGTGCAGAAGCTGACCGGCAGGAGGAGTGCGGAGAGACTGACCAGGAGGAACTCTGGAGCCGAAGACTTGAGACCAGGGCGGAGCACTTGAGACCAGGACGAAATACAGGAGCTGAGAACTTGAGACCAGGACGGAACATCAGAGCCGAGGACTTGAGACCAGGACGGAACATCAGAACCGAGGACTTGAGACCAGGACGGAACATCAGAGCCGAGGACTTGAGACCAGGACGGAACATCAGAGCCGAGGACTTGAGACCAGGACGGAACATCAGAGCCGAGGACTTGAGACCAGGACGGAACATCAGAGCCGAGGACTTGAGACTAGGACGGAACATCAGAACCGAGGACTTGAGACTAGGACGGAACATCAGAACCGAGGACTTGAGACCAGGATGGAACATCAGAGCCGAGGACTTGAGACCAGGACGGAACATCAGAGCCGAGGACTTGAGACCAGGACGGAACATCAGAGCCGAGGACTTGAGACCAGGACGGAACATCAGAGCCGAGGACTTGAGACCAGGACGGAACATCAGAGCCGAGGACTTGAGACCAGGACGGAACATCAGAGCCGAGGACTTGAGACCAGGACGGAACATCAGAGCCGAGGACTTGAGACCAGGACGGAACATCAGAGCCGAGGACTTGAGACCAGGACGGAACATCAGAGCCGAGGACTTGATACCAGGACGGAACCCAGGAGTCGTGAACAGGAGTTGAGAACTTGAGACCAGGACGGAACCCAGGAGTCGTGAACAGGAGTTGAGAACATGAGGCCAGGACGGAACACAAGAGTCGAGAACTTGAGACCAGGACAGCCCACCAGGAGTTGAGAACTTGAGAACAGGACGGAACACAGGAGTTGAGAACTTGAGACCAGGACGGAACACAGGAGTTGAGAACTTCAGAGCAGGACGGAACAGTGTCTTGGGTTGAGGCTGGGCTGGAACAGAGCTGAAGCAGAGTCTCTGGCAGTGACTGAACAAAAATGAAGGTGAAACAAAGTCTCCTGACTGACTGAACAAAAATAAGGCTGAAGTGAAGTCTTCTGGCTGACTGAAACAAAAAAAACTGAGCTGACACAGGGTTCTGGCAGAAACTGAGCAGGAGTTGAATACAACGGACCGGCAACGAGAACAGAATGAGGTGAGTATATATAGAGGTGAACACAGGTGGCAACAGATCAGTAATAATTGCAGCCTGACAGGTGGAACCAATCAGGCTGCGCAGGGAAGAGAGAGAGAAAGGGAGGCTCAGCATGCAGCCTACAAGCTGCATCCTGACACTTCCTAGTGGTGAAAAACCACTTATTGCTCCTTTAAAGCTAAAACAGGCGATTTTTGCGGAAGTGTCCACAAGTCCCTTTTTGAATAACTGCGCATGTGCAAGACCGTCTTATCTGCTCTTCCGCTCCTCAGGGAAAAAAAACTCCCAAATCTACTCTGGTCTAATTTCTTTCTACTGAGGCCTTCCTCTTACTTCTCTTAAACTTGAACGCGGTTCGCTTCTTGCAACTCTCAGACACGTTCAAAGTATACAGCGGAGCTACAGTGAACGGCTAACACCAAAGCTAACCGCTAAGCTAATCAGATACATAAACACTTGAAGTGCACGTGCTCACACTGCCGTTACATGAGCGTGTCAGAATGATTGGCTTGTGGGACAACCGATAGATAAGGTGATACCCCCTGAACTTGAGGAACAGAGGGGGGTGGGGGCAGAACCAAAACTCTGACCAATCCCTGCCATTCAGACCGAACGGCAGGGATTGGTTGAGCTTTTATAGGCCTGCGGTTGTTTTTAACCTCCTTTTTCTGAAAGTATAATGTATTGACTACTTTCAGTATGGAAGGAGCATTTTACCCAGTATAACAAAAAGTGTTTCTGAACAGGATTACCAACTATAGCTTTAAGGGGTACGTATGCTTTTGCAAGGCTCTGCAAATCAATAAAATCCTTGAATAAACTCAGACTCACGATGAATGTATGTAAACTTCTAACCACAACTGCATGAAAAGGCAATAACTTTGAATCTGACTCCCATGAAATCTTTCATGGGAATATTACATATAATGACCTAAGCATACAGAGTTCCTAGAAAAATGCTCACCACGATTTCATCAACATGTCTTTAGGTGCAACTGCAGAATAGGGAGACTGTGCAGCAGTCAGATGACGTGGACATAAAATCTCTAAGTGCATTTAGGGCCCTTTAAACAACACTGGTGTTGTTTGTTAAGTGTTGTGGACAGTGACAGGATGTGGTTGCAGAGAAGTGGAAAGTCCACGGTGAAAGCCAACAGGGGCCTGGGGGCGAGACACGCCATGTGCTCATGCTCCAGTAAGCCGCAGTTCACCAGAGGTTAAGTGGGTTTTAACATAACAGAAATATATGAACAGGCAGGCAAGGATGGCAGCTTCTCATGAATCCTGAACTCTCATTTTGATTTGGAAACCGGCTCCCGGGCGAAGGTTGGTTCTGGCAAAACAAACTCTGGTTGCTGCTTCTGAGGTGAGGCACTGAGTAATCACATGCCCAGACCCCTGGGACTGCAGGCAGACTCTCTGACTTGTGAGTCCATTTTACCCCTGGATATGTGGTTCATCCCACTGACCAGGAGCTCTGCTTCAGCGCCCACACTGCTCTCTGAGGAAGTGACCTCAATACATCCAATAACGGCTGCTGCGGAGGACTGGAGCTTGCACCAGCTTTCTTTTCTTAGATACCGCTGAGAGGAAAGGACGCTGTTTTGATGGAGCAAACGTCGGGGGGTGGTTGCAAGTTTTCACACCCAGCTGAGATTAAAGAAAATTTTAAAATTAGCTGCTTCGAAAGATAAACAATTCACCAGAAAACAATATTTACAGTTTTAAGTTTATCATCTATCTTTAAGTTCATGTTTTAGATGATGTAAAAAACTGTACAACGGTTGCTAGATTTATAGAAGAGCCAGAAGATCTAAGCAAGACTTTGCAAAAAAATAAAAAATAAAAGTCTTGTTTACATAAATGATACAAATTCTTGGTCTCTGCATGTTATTGTGATTGTCGAGGTAGCACTCTGAGCTGCAGGAGCTGATCTGTACTGATTACCTGGGCCTCGCTGGGTGTTTGCGTGATTGTGTGCGATCTGCTCTTTGGCCACTGTGACTGTTGTTTTCCACCAAGATGCTAATCATGCAGCATGTGCCGGAGGCATGATTAAATGTCACACACACACCCTCCACCCTTTTCGCTCCCCCCTCGCTGAGAACAAACCTGGATCACACTTCAGCCTGAGGAGGCCTGGGGTCTGCAGACGTGATCCTGCACAGCTCGACAGAGCAACAGCTCCCCCTACAGGTTTAATCACGAAAGACACTCGGCTCAGTGTGTAAACAGTTGCATCATCCCTGCTCCATCTTCTGTGTATCTGTACTGTGTACTGTGGAGAAACAGGAAGCAGTTTGTGCAAATGAGCTGCTAAAAATCATATTGTTTAGATATGACCCCTGTAGGGTCCCTCAGGGGTCAGTGTTGGGTTCTAAACTATTTCTTCTGCATGTAAATGATACTTTTCAGATATCAAACAAAATACAATCTGTTTGGTTTGTAAATGACACAAACATTTCTGCTTTGGGGAGAATTTAGAAATGCTTTTAGAGACGATTAACCAAGAAATGTGTGAATTAGTGAGATGTTAAATAGAAACAAATTCTCACTAAATTTCAATAAAACCAAATTATATTTGGAAAAGTGTTAACAAATGAAAATAGAGTTAAAATGAAATACGTTTATTTGCTTTATCTATTTTAGGTGTGATAATAGATGACAATTTGAAATCTTATATTTTGCATGTAAAATCTGAATATTTTATAAAGCATATTACCTTTATAATGGGAGTGGTGCCCTAGTGCTTAGAGCATTGTGCTTGGGTCCCAGAGGTTCTGAGTTAAACTCCCACAGACTGCCACTCTGGGTCCCTGAGCAAGACCCTTAACCCCAGACTGCTCTCTGGGTGCTGCACAGTGGCAGCCCACTGCTCCCCAAGGGGATGGGTTCAATGCAGAAGTGAATTTCTCCATTGTGAGATCAATATGTTCAATAATTAACTATCACAAATCACCCTAATTACTGTTTTCCTTATTTTACCATGTCTGGAGTACTATGTAGAAGTTTGAGGCAATATACACTCCTGATCAAAATCTTAAGACCAGTCAAAAAATTGCAAGAATTTGCATTTTGCACTATTGGATCTTAAGAAGGTTCTAAGTAGAGCTTCACAATGTTAAAAGGACAAATCAGTGCAAGAGACAAGAACATTTGAGCAGGGAATTGTCTGAAAACTGCATTTATACTCAAACATGATTTTTTCAGCTGATCAAAAGTTTAAGACCATAGCTCAAAAAACCCGAAAACCCCCCAAAACAGAAATCAAAATGTCAAAAAAAAGGACTCAGTAATGAGTAGCTCCACCATTCTTGTTGATGACTTCAAACAATCGTTTAGGCATGCTCGATGCCAGTGTTTCCAGGAGGCTAGTGGGAACGTTGCTCCAAGTGTTGAAGATGGCTTCACGAAGGGCATCCATTGTCTGGAACTGATGTCCATTTTTGTAAACTTCCCTTGCCATCCATCCCCAAATGTTCTCAATTGGGTTTAGATCCGGGGAACATGCAGGATGGTCCAAAAGAGTGATGTTATTCTCTTGGAAGAACTCCTTTGTCAGGCGGGCATTGTGAACTGCAGCATTGTCCTGTTGAAAAACCCAATCATTACCACACAGACGAGGGCCCTCAGTCATGAGGGATGCCCGCTGCAACATCTCCACATAGCCAGCTGCTGTTTGACGCCCCTGCACAACCTGAAGCTCCATTGTTCCATTGAAGGAAAACGCACCCCAAATCATGATGGCGCCCCCACCACTGTGCCGTGTAGAAAACATCTCAGGTGGGATCTCCCTGTCATGCCAGTAACGTTGGAAGCCATCAGGACCATCAAGGTTAAATTTTTAAGAGAAGACAACTTTCTTCCACCTTTCAATGTCCCATGTTTGGTGCATCCTTGCAAAGTCCAAACGGGCAATTCTGTGGCGTTGAAGAAGACGTGGCCCTTGAAGACGTTTTTTGTTTCTGAAGCCCTTCTATCGCAGATGCCGTCTGATGGTTATTGGGCTGCAGTCAGCACCAGTAATGGCCTTAATTTGGGTAAAGGATCGTCCCGTGTCTTGACGGACAGCCAATCGGATCCTGCGGCTCAGAGCTGGTGAAATTTTTTGGGGTCTACCACTTGACTTTTTTGTTCCATAACCCTCAAGATCATTTAAAAAATGCAAAATGACTGTCTTACTGCGTCCAACCTCAGCAGCGATGGCACGTTGTGAGAGGCCTTGCTTATGCAGCTCAACAATCCTACCACGTTCAAAGTCAGTGAGCTTTTTTGCTTTTGCCATCAGGTCTTGACAGTGTAAAGACTTCACAGAAAATGACATGGAATCCAGATGTTTGCACAGCTTTTGGCTTTTAAAGAATATGGTCTTAAACTTTTGATCAGCTGAAAAAATCATGTTTGAGTGTAAATGCAGTTTTCAGACAATTCCCTGCTCAAATGTTCTTGACTGGCACTGATTTGTCCTTTTAACATTGTGAAGCTCTACTTAGAACCTTCTTAAGATTCAGTGTTGCAAAATGCTAATTCTTGCAAATTTTTGACTGGTCTTAAGATTTTGATCAGGAGTGTATATAAAACCATTTAGGAAACCATTCCAAAGAGTGAAAAGAATGATTAATAATGCTGGTTATCGTGAAAATACAGTTCAAATATGCTATTTTACAAATCAAAGGCACAAATTATGTACGAAGTAAGACACAAACTGCTACAGAACAGGTTTTCAGACGGAGGTGGAGGCTATAATCTCAGAAGAAAATACAATTTAAAGACCCTAAGTTTAAGAGGTATGAAAACTTTCTATATGTGCAGAGAATTTAAATATTCCCAGTGTAGAAATACAGGAATGTCCAAACATCACCCAGTTTAAAAAAAAAAAGATTGATATTTTTTTCCTAAAAATGTTTTTAGTTGAGGAAGGCCTGACATATTCATAGGTCATGTGTTTGTATCTGATGTATGCATGTGTGGAAAAAAAAAGAAGATAAAATGCTACTTTTAATTTGATATTGAACTTATTTTTTCATAAGTTATGGACAAAGCTGAATGTTTAAATACAAGTATAGTACCAAAGGTCTACTGACGGATCCATCGACATGGCAGCTTTGATACAGAGTTGCTAGGACAGGATAACATTACGCTGGTAGGCTGTGAATAGTGTGAAATTGCTGTTGATTATACATGTTATTATATTCACCTGTTTCCCTCTTTTGTTTTCCAATCATGTTCAAAATAAACTAACCAATAATGAATATGTGGGAAAAATGGTCTTTCAGCCATAGGTGTAGGTTTCTCACAATTATATTAGAGGTTCAAACATTTGTGCCTTACAAAAGCTTTCACATCCCTTCAACCTTTTCATATATTTCGTTTTTTAAATATAATCAGAAATTCCACTGTCTTCTATTAAGATTTTATCTAAAATATCAACATGAAGTAGTGCATAAATCTGAAGGGGCTCTACCAATAACTGCCCTTACAGTAGCGTGTCTGCAACCCCTTTGTACATCCAGAGAATGACGTTTTTGCACATTCCTCTATGCAAAATATCAACATCAGTTAGACTGGATGGTGCCTTCCAGTATGAAGGTCTATCGTTCCAGCTTCCCTGTACTTGTTAAAGGAAAGCATCCCCACAACACTGGAGGTCCTCCAGTTACCTAAAAAAAGTCAGTTACCTAAAATTATGTCTTGTTGTGTCGGCGTGTAATCTGTGTGCATTCTGAGCCGGTGTCTCACCAAATATTTTATCATGTTAACATAATGAACATAAATATTCTTATACCTCTTGGCTGCTTCTCTGATTGATGCTCTCCTACTGAGGTCGGTCAGTTTTGTAGGACAAACACGTCCTGGTAGGTCAGTAGTTGTCCCATACACTTTCCATTCCCAAACCATGCCAGAAGGTTTAAAGCTTGCATTATTATTATTATTTTTACTTAACTCTGCTTTAAACTTCTCCACAGCCCTATCCCATGATGTTATTTTTTATTATTGTTCTCTAACAAACCTCTAAAGCCTTAAATTGCACACAGTTAGATTCTATTTACAGATTAGGTGACTTTCAAAAGCTTAGTTGCCCATATTTTTTTGAGCATCAGTGTACAGGGGAAGGAATACAAATGAATGGCAAACATGTCAGGTTTTCTTTTTGGAAAACAAATTTAAAACATGTTTCTTTTCTATACCCAGTTAAGCCTCAGTGTACCTCTAATAAATCCATAAAATAAGATAAATTGCTATTAATCAATTGAAATTGTATTTTGGATGTTTCTTTTTACCCAAAAGGGTAAATAGAAACCCGGAAAGGTTTTTGGTCAGCAGAAATCCCCTTAGAGAGTGCAATCACTGAGCATCAGCATCAAGGTTGCATGTATTTTTTTATTACATTTTATGTTAAAAACAAAAGACAGAAGCAGATGTTTGATATATATATATATATATATCCTGGATAGTCTCTCAGTGGAGTAATTCAGGTGTACCAGCAGCAAAGTGAAAGGCAAATGGAGGCATGCAGATACAGACAAAGGAAAAAATAAAAAGCAGAAAGTAAGAATAAGAAAGTGTACAGTAAGGGCAAATTTACAGGATAAGAAAAAAATCTTGTAATATTTTCCATTATTGTTACATACAGGACATATATCATTAAACAGAATTTTTAGTCCTAAATACATGGTTACATGGCATGATGCATCAGAATAAAAAGTGTCTGACAACATTCCTGTTTTCAGGACTTTCATTTATAATCCCCAAAAATTACAAGATCATTTTTCACCTCATGGCACGTAGGGCGACAGTAAAAAAAAAAAGCTTGATATGAACTTTTATGAAATGTTGGGTTTTTTTGCAGTAGGATTATTATTTATAATAAGTTTGTTGAAGGCGTCCCTTTGCCAATTTTTAGCTGTAAACAAAGCAATTTGTATGCATGTACTTTACAATCATGTATATCAATATTTTTTAAATAGGTCTTTTCATGAAATATGGAGCAAAACAATTAGAAAAAATGGGCAAACATATAACTCAATTTAATTGTCTTTAATTGTCTTCTGAACCTTTAATAAAATACCTTGCTTTATTGGTTTTGATTCTGACCCGTTGTTTTAGACTTTTGTAATAAGCGGGTATGAAACGTCTGTTCATTTACACCCAAAACAACAAAAGTACACAACGGCAGTATCCAGTTTACTAAAACGTGAGTTTTAACTAATTTCAATGCGGTTGTTAAAACGGAAGAAAATTTATTTAAATCTAAAATATGGACTTAGCACACATTAAGTTTTAAACGTATTTTTGTACATTGTTTAAAAACTAGAGCAGCTGGTTGTTTTACTTTATAAATAGTAAATTAAAGTGCATCATATTGCAAAACCGAAGGAATACTGTATGTTTCAGAGGGGTAACAGTTTAATAAAAATGTTCAGCTTGCTTTCTGGCACCCAACCCAACAAGCCTGCCGTAATTTTTCCCTCCAGCATAAACACAATCCTTGTAAAAATAACAACTTCTATGATTAATAGAACTTACAAAGCTAAACAGCTTCCAGAGAAAAACAAGAACACCCGCTGTTAAAATCCCGCAAAAAATTGTTATTTAGAGCAAGCATTATTATTGAAATTGTAATTGTTGTAAGACACATTTTAAAATCACAATATGTTGTTAATTTTTGCTAAATTTTCTAATATGATGTACTTTTTGTGACGTACTCCTTAAAAGTGCATATTGTTGACAACCTTCCTCACATATCATGAGAAAATAAAGCTTCTCTTCCTCCTGGCCAACCAAACTTTGACTCTTTTGACAGTCAGACACTGTGATTTTCCAGGTGCAGATGTTGTCTTTGGCTTAATTTCTCCAGAACTGCCTTTAGTTGACTTGCTTCAAGTCGATTTTCGGGGTTGTCGCACAGCAAAGATTTGATCATTAGGTGCTGAAATTAAAAATAAAGACAACGAAACTCATTTTGCTACGAGGCTTTGTCCTATAAGTGAACTTTGTGCATAACTCAGCAGGGATTGAAGAATATAATAACTTACCTCTAGGGGAAAAGCCTGTGAGAACTCTTCAGGAAACTTCTGATTTCTTGCATCTTCAAAAGTCTAATAGTCACAATGTAGTTATGAAATAAAACAAGAGTGAATTACATCGGCTCAATAGGACAGAAATCTGGTTTATAATAGTTTTTTACATGATATGTTAGGGAAAATTTGTTAAAAAACATAATAATGCATTTGAAATAAGTGAATTATATATTTTTGCTTTAAAATTGATGTCTTTATGAAAGACTCACCTTTGATCTTTCGTGGTTACTTGAGATTTTCCAAAGGAGTTCAATGAAGATCAGCCCCAAAGTAAATATGTCAACTTTACGATCATAGTTTTTAGTCTTCTGTTAAAACAACAACAAATACCATTTTTGAAACAAGAATGCGTACACACCCAGATGTCAACTTTAGCTCACAGAACCGTGTTTTCACAGGATAACCCAAATTATCTCGTAGGATCATGGATTTAGACAAAGCATACTCTTAACCTTGTCATATCCCAAACATGAGGAATCAAACTTAAAGGGGATATATGATGCTTTTAAATCCTTCCTTTTCACATTGAAATAATCCAGTTGTGGTCTATATAAAGTGGACCTGCATAGCTTTGGTCTGATTTCCTCATCAATTTACCCCCATGTTCTGCCTTTTTACCCCTGTTCTGAGGTGTTTCTGACAGGAACCGGTTTTGGATGCCGTCTCTTTAAATCTAAAGGAGGCATTTCACACTCCGCCCCCCCTACAGGTCACACAGCTCAAAAGCATATGTCTCCTTTAACACTTGAAAGATGAATAACAAAAATAGGATTTTGCTAAACCTGTCAAATTAATACTTTTCTAAACAATAAAACCAATGCTCATGTTTTCAGCAAATAATTTTACTAACTTGCTCCGGAGCCATGTATGATAGGGTTCCTGTTGCTTGAGTTCTGTCCATCCACTCTTCACTCCTGTCAGTGGTGACAAGACCAAAGTCCCCAATCTTCACCTTCCCATCTTTTCCAAACATGATGTTGCTAGGCTGAGCAGTAAAAAAACAACAACCACTGTTTAAATTGGCTATCAAACTTTCTGGATTAAACAACTTATCCGTAAAGAAAACTAAAATAACTTTTGGACTATGGAAAAGAAACTGAAATACTGAAAAATAGACTAAGGTCTCAACCGACCCTTTGACTTTGAGGGTAATAATCTTAAACATATTGTGTAAAATAAATTGTGTAAACTTCAAGACTTTTCCAGACTCGGCTTTTCAGAGCTCTCAGTCCTCTAAGTCCTTCATTTTAAAATAACTAAACTTCACAATTAATTCATTGCAGATATTAGTATTGGGGGAAAGGTTTAAACATGGAAGCTGTACAGAAAGGAAGAACGGACACAAAGAAGGATGGAAGAAAGGATAGCTCGCATTATGTTGGATAAGAAACAATTCCTGCCAGTATAACTATTTCTCAACACTCCTTTAGACTTAATTTCTTTCCAGATTGTAGAAACCTTGAAAAGCTTTTCTTTTTTAAACAAAAACTGCTGTTTGAAAGCCCAAACCTCACCTTAAGGTCTCTGTGAATGTGGTTGTTGGAGTGAATGTATTCGACTCCACTGACTATTTGCTGAGCAATAGGAAGACTTTCTGCTCCTCTCTGGGAGTGCTGTAGATCCTTCTCATTCATCTCATTAATCCATTGTCGAAGGGTTGCAGAGTTACACAACTCCATCTTAATGAAAAGGTACTCTTCAGATCTCTCACTTGGAGATAAAAAAGAGGGGACAGTGAGATATTATTGTTGGTCTGTAAGAGGAATTGAGTTATTTGAAACCAGGGGAGAAAACATTTACTCTTTCAGTTTCTTTTGGATTTTCTCTTGTTGCACTTTTGAATCCTCGACCCAACAGTTGTAGTATCTGACAATGTTGTCGTGTTGGAGTTCAGATAACACCATCACCTCTCGCAAAGCTTTTCTAAGCAATAACAACAACACAAATCAAATCACACAGAGTGTAAAAGTTAAACTGGAATGCATTTACCAATATTTCTGTTCTCGTGTCAAAAGTAGCACCGCGTACTCACTCTGTTTTTGGAACGATCTTCACAGCATAACCATTGCCCAGCAGTTTTTCCTTTACCATGTAAACACAACCGAAACCTCCTTTACCAAGATAATTGAGGATTTCAAACTCTGATGTGAATCTGTAGACATTAAGAGAACTGCTTAGCCAAGAAGAAATGTGTTCACTGCAAAAAGGGAACTAAAAGTAAGTAAAATTTTCTTGAAATGAGCGAATTTGTCCATGATCTTAGCAGGCAAGTTTAAATGATTTGCCAATGGAATCAGATTTTTGCACTTAAAATAGGAACAACTCATCTACATCATCGTATTTCAAGTGCAGCATATCTAATTAGCTTATTTTAGGCGTAGTAATTCTCTTTCCATTGGCAGAGAATCTTATTTATCTGCTCAAATGAAGGACAAATAAACTAATTTCAAGAAACTTTTACTTACTTTTAATTCCCTTTTTGCTGTGTCGAGGCAAGGCAAGGCAAAGGCAAGTTTATTCATAAAGTACGTTTCAGTAACAAGACAAATAAAAGTGCTAAACTGCTTGAAAACATGCTTGAAAACTTATTCTAGCTCATGTTTTAAGAGCTATTAAATGTTTTCCAATACCTTGGCTGGACTGATGAAGAACTTGCATTTGCACATTTGTGTTCTTCCACATTAATCTGAGAAAAAAAATCATTAAAAACACTTTACTGTGTGTATTTTAAAAAGGATTAAATTGGAACAACAGCCTAGAAATAATATAAATACTATATATTCAGCCTTTAGAAACAATATTTCCTCACAGATTTGAAAAACAACCCAAAAAGGACAGCTGAACTGCATCTATAGCAACAATACTGTATCATTAATGGGATTCAAAAACACTAATCTCATTCACTAAATAAAAAAAATCATGTATACATATCAGGGGTTTTATTACCACCACTAGTACAACTTGTAATTTTATCCAGCAAATCCTCATGTAGTCTTAAGGTGAGCTCAATGTGTGGGCTAATAACGCTGGAACAGGAAGAACGCTCCTGATGTGGCTCACCAGACCTGAGTTGATCTCAGCACTAAGACGCCTCAAGGCAGATTTTAAAGGGACTGTTCAGATTTGGGTGTTGTGAGGTTATGAGTCAATTTATTTAATTTGTCGTGTGATGGCAAGCCACACAGGGTAAAAGCACACACTACAACAATTTGCTTTCTCTCTAATTCACTTTATAGTTATTACTTTAAATATTCCCTAATTATATTTCTAAGTTTATTCCTTTATCACCTTACAATGTTTATATGGAGTGCACACATATTAACACTGCAAGGTCAATTCAGTTTATGTTGTATTAATACTCTTTTTCTTTGTTTGAGTTACATGGGTGTTTGGCTTCCCCTTCTGGATGAGCAAAAGGCGTGGCTAAGGGCCGGATCACTGAAGTGCAGCTGATGGCCTTATTGCACTGAACCAAATGCCTCTTGCCAAGTGGGGGAGTCTTAGGGGGTGTTTTAGGTTCATTTCATTGTTTGAGTTAGTAGTTATGTGGCAGCCATTTTGTTTTCCCCTATTGTGTGTCTATGGTTTAGCTAAACCAGTATTTATGAGCCCTTGTGTGTCATTTCATTAGGTCCATTTGGTTTGTGTCTGTCTGTGTTCAGTATTTTGAGTTGACCTCTTTTATTGGCATGCCAGTTAAATTTCTAACTTTGTTAAATATTTTTTGTGTTTTTGGGTAAATAAAACCCACTTTTTGAATCCAACACCTGTGTCCTCCACTGTGTACTGCTCTGGTCCCTCGACAGTCGTCATAACCTCTCGCAATGGGTTAATTTTGTATAAATACAGTTTTTTTTTTCTCCCCCCCCAGAAGCCTTAGAACTGGATTTTCAACAGTTTAAACACAAAAGGAAAACCTGGTTTGTAGAAGGTTGGGAAGAACCTTCGGCCAGGTCAGATGAACCTGTCGTCTCGCTCTGTGACGGCTCAGTAGACTCTCTGACACAAAACAGGGACAGAAATTATTATTCTGCTGCTCCCCTTAAAACACAAAGTGGGTGGGGGGAAGACGTCTGGGGGGGGGCTTATGCTGTGTGGGCCTCACCTCGGACGGCTCCCTTCACCTCCTCTCCCACTTAGACATTGAGGGTTCTGGGCAGTCACACGGAGGGGGTGCGCTGGCAACAGCTACCTTCCGGAAGGGGGGTGGGCTGTGCCGTGCATCCCCTTCGGCGCTCCCAGTTTTTAAACGCACTTGAGAACAACATGCAACAACACAACATTTGAGCGGGCGTAGGGAGGGTCGGGGTCTTCTGCACACCCCCGTTCTCCGATGGCGGCAAGGAGTCTGGGGCCTGGAGCGGGCCACTGTGTCCGGGGTCTTGGTGGGGGGCTGCGGTGTGCAGTCAGCGGCTTGCCAGGTCTGGGGCTGATACCTCTGCTCCCCCCAGGGGACGGGGGGCAGGGATGGCAAGGGTAAGGTGGGGGGAGGGAGGAGGTTTATTAGGTATTTAGGGGGAGGGGGGGGGCTCTGGCCGGGTGGCTCGTGCGGGTCGTGTTGGCCCGCCCTCTTGGGGGGGCCCGGTCCGGGGGGCGTCTGGTCTGGGGCCGGGGCCGGGGGTCGGGCACAAGCAGTATAGTATAGTCGATTTGGGGTGACCCCCCCCCTTTGGTCAGTGTTGGATGTGAGTGTTATGTGGGAATGTGTGTACAGCGTCTTTTTTTTTTTTTTTTTTTTTTTTTTTTTTTTTTTTTTCTCTGTGTGTGGTGAGTGGGGCACAAGGGAGGGATGGGGTGAATGAGTTTTTTTTTGTTTTTTTTTCCAGGTATGGGTGTGGTCCGCTCCCTCTCCCAAGAACATCTCAAGTCTCCGCTAGGTGCGGAGCCCATCCCCCCACGTCCTGCCCTCCTCCACTTCGTTGGCGGGCGCCTTGGCCCCCTGGCGCGTTGGTTGGCTTCGGGGTTGGGGCGGGTTCCCGGGCGTGCGCCGGCCCACTCCCGGCGGCCTCTTCGCGGGGCCTGGCCCCCCGGGGGGCGGCCGGGGCCCTTGTCGCGGGGGCGGGGCGCCCCTGGGGCCTCTGGCCCTCAGGGCCCATGGCCGGGTCCACTTCAGCGGGGCTAGCTGCCGGCGGAGCCCACGGGCTCGTCTCCGCGGCTCTTGAGGGCGTCGGCATTGCGGTGGCTGGGGGATTTCCTCGGGGTCGTCTCTGCTCCTTCCTTGGGGGGGGGTGTTGCAGATATCCTGTGTCGGCCCCTCCTGGGCGACCTGCTTTAGGGGCCCCTTTGGGAGTCCGGGGTTACGGGTCCCCTGACGCCTGCCTCTGTGCTCGGGGAAGGTGGGTCTTCGGTTCTCCACAATCACTATCAAGCTATTTCTGGATAATCTTCACCTAAACTAGTGCACTTTCATATCTCCCACAGGTGCTGGGTCCCAGGTATTAAGTGTTCACTTATATACAGTAATCTTATAATGTGTTTATTTATTTATTTATGTTCTTTCACTTTCTTTTTTCAAATATCACATTACACATGTCAGCTTACATAATAATATATATGATTTAGCAATGGCATCTAGGTGTTATTCGAGTGTAGCTGTTGCTTTATGTCTGTTGGTTGTGCTGTTCTTTTTGTGTCTCTTTCCAGGTGATGGAGCAGACAAAGAAGGTTTTATCACTCTCTCCCTTTTATCTCCTCTTTCTTTCACCTCTAATCTTTTTTTTCTTTTCTTTCACTTTTTCTTCTTCCTTTAGTCTCCCATTGTCATGTCCATATAATTTGAAATTCTCCTTGCAGGAATCATAATAAAGCTATTTACAAGCATAAATCAAGTGGAGCACTATGGCGAAAGCTGTTTGCTCCACTTGTAAAAGCAAAATCTGTCGAGCTCTATCTGGCATTGAGACATCAATTCCTATTGCCACATTGCTAGACAGGACACTGGAAAAAAAAAAGAAAAAAAAAAAAAAAAAAAAAACACAAAGTGCTACAAAGCTGGTTTAATACAAGTAGATTTTTTTGTTTAGGTTGTGTACTGAGCAACCACTAACCCTACAGTACAAATCAGTCTCAGTTTTAGAGAAGAAGTTCTTGATAGCAATTCAAGCTAAAACAGCAGCAGCTGCTGAAGGGCAAATTTCTGCTACGTAAAGCAAGTGAAACACAAAGCTTTCTCTGTTAGTAATTTCTTAAACAAATAATCTTTCTGTTGAAACACATATGGGTGCACAGAAGCTGGCAGTTTTATCCCAGGATGGCTCAGATTTCTTGATGTCATCCAAAAACAACCATAGATACAGTATTTGAATTAAATCTTTACCACTATAAAAATTTAAACTTCTGCCAAAAGTCTGAGCCAGTGTATATAGATGAAGAAATATTGTTTGAAGGGACAAAACTGGCACCCATCATTTATCAGAAGTGGGACATTCTTGAAGTCAAAGTTAGTCACATGCAGTTAGCATGCAGTTAGCATACCAATGCTGTTCGGTTCAGAAAGCAGCAGAAATGTAAACAATGGTCTTACAGAGACATGACAGGGTGTAAACATACTGTATATAACCTACTGGTAAAGTGTTGCATTCAGGTTTTAGATGTTGCAAACTTTGCACTTGAATGAGCAATGCTCTTAGTAGTCTAGCCTTTTCTTTAATCTGTAGCATAAGTGCCCTTTATTTTACAGTTTTAGAAGACAAGACAGAAAGCAAAGTGAGAAAACAGGCCCTTAATGGCCCAGGCTGAGAGTCAAACCTATGGGAGGTGCATCCCTTTCTACCCCTGTGCTCCCTGGTGGCCCAAACAGCACCTCTGCTAGCCAGCAGCATGGGCCACTAGCTGCTGAAGTAAGCTAGTGGCTGTTAATTAGTTCTCCACACGTCTCCACGAGAACAAAACCACACAAGACAAAGTGCTCTATCTTTTAAACAAGACTTACTGTGACATGGGCGATGATGCATTTTCTCCAAATCCAGCTGGTCTGTCAATCTAAAATCCAGTTTTCGGGGTTTTCAGAAAAAGCCAATTGGAATTTATCGTTCTCATGAGAAAGTCAAATTTTTATCATGGTAAGAAATCTTTCATGATAACGATAAAACAATACGATAAATGCCCATCCCTCGTAGCAGAAAGGACACATTTTTTAATCAGACTTTAAACATGTCCTGGCTTGGTCTTATCATGTAATTTAATGGACTGTTTTAAGTTATCATACAGAAAGAAGACAGATGCTTTAGCTCTTCTACTTTCTTAAGTACGGTGGCACAAACCTTGGCATCGGAGGGGTTGGAGGGATCAGCAAATATTACCGACTCACTTCTACTCGTATGCATGTTCTGTGATGATGACTCAGCTGACTCGCTGAAAGAGACACAAGTATGTCCACATGAGTCTAGTTATAGTATGCAGCTCCACAGTCTATTAGGCTACTTTTGTCAGGGAGAGCCTTACGTGTGATGGACTGATTGGGCTGATTGTGATGATGATGCTCCTTCATCTTCAGAGGTTGTTGATCTGACAGACACCTGAAAGGTAAAAGAAGAGTGAAGAACGTTCTAACCCTAACCCAGAGAATCAGAACATCTTCTACCTTGCTGTCGAAATCCGGCTGTTCCTGAAGCTCGGACCATGCCAGCTGAGCTGCCCTCTGTCTGGCCTCCTTTTTACTTTTACCTTCAGCAACAGAGAATTCCTTTGAGCCAATTTTTACTTTGTAAAAAAATCTGCATTAAAGAAAAAGGATCTTGTTATTTGCATGTAAGTTTAGTTTGATATCATTAAATGTTTCAGGAGTGTAGTCACAGCTAATACTGTTCCAGCTGGATAGATTCTTACTGAGGGTCATGAGGAGGTCCTTTTTTTTCTACTTCTATATATTCAGGAAGGGTGTCTTTATTCTCGTAGCGCTCTTTGAGAGCCTTAACGTAGCTTGTCGGCTTAAAGCTGGCGTCTTGTGAGTTAAAACTCAGGTTGTTTGGGTTGACACTGTAACAGAGGGACATTTCAAATTTGTGACAACTTTAAATAAAACAACGATTAGATAAAAATCTACTCTTCAAAGCATTGAGATACCGACACAATGATTCAGAGGTGATTAACAAACATCCAGCCTATATTACCTGAATGTCTACTTAGGTAACCTAAAATCAGAGGAACGCAAAGAGTGGAACTCCGATGCGCTCAAGGGTGCCACCAGAACAGCGACTGGCGAACACATAAAAGACTCAAAATTAGAGGGATGAGGAATACCAGCACCTTGTGCACATCGGAGGAAATAATTGAAAAGGAGCCGTGTTATATACAGGCTTTAATATTATAAACAACTAGAAGCGTCCATAAATGATCAATACCCCGCTCTCCTTACAGGGTCTGAAGGGGAGGATTGCTGGTGCCTATCTCCAGTGATAATTGGGAGATAGAAGGAATACACCCTGGACAGATCGTCAGTCCATCACAAGTCAACACAAAGCAATTCAGAGTCCTGTTTTTGGACTGTGAGCGGAAGCTGGAGTAACCAGAGAGAACCCACCCATGCACAGGGAGTACATAACATGCAGAAAGACCCCAGAATGGGATTCAAACTGTTAGAAATGCGGCGTATGAGTAGAATGTAGAAATGGGGTGAACGAGTGGAACGTCAGTCCTGGGAGCGGCATGCACACCTAGACAGTCTGGGACACAAGGTCATCAGATAGCACCCAAGTGGTGACACATTATTTTACTGACGACATGTTAGGAAGCGTACAGTCCTTGCATGGGCGTGTACCTAGACTTCTTCATAATGCTTAAGAAATGATCAGTCGGAGCTCTTGCCACATTCATTGCCGTTGTGTGGTGTTCGATCAGGACCCCATCAGCGCTGATGTGTCTGTAAACATTTCTCTGACTTTGCTAGACTAAACCAGCTAAAGTTCAGACTTCTGTTTCATGCGTCATAAACTGGAAAACACTTTAAAGTACAAGTGTACCCCTGGAAGCCTCCTTTTGGTGGTAAGCTGGTGAAGATTCTCAGTCATCCAGGTCATGGTCATTCCAAAAAAGTAAAAACAAAAACATTGGACTTTTTTCCGAAGGTTGAAGACGTTTCACTTCCTATCCAGGAAGCTTTCTCAATTCAAAATGTCTGGAGTAACGTGGAGTATCAAGCTTTATAGTACTGCCCAACAAAGGCCTTGTAATGGCTTAGATAACGTGCAAATTGAACCGAAACAGGTCCACCCCTTAGTAATGGGGAGTCGTTAAGGTCATTGTATGCCAGCGGATGCCATTAATCCAGAAACGTCTTCAAACTTCGGAAAAAAGTCCAGTTGTTTTGTTTTAACTTTTTTGGAACTCCTTTTTATTCAAGTTTTTTTTCTGAGGTATTTATTCCTGAATCAATATGCCCAAAGATTCCCAAGATTGTTAAACTGATTTACTCACCTGACATCAATCGAGTTGTTATTAGACATCTGATTTTGCTGAACTGAAGAATCTCCAACCTTTAAACAAAAATAAAATAGTTAACAAAGAGGAATACACCCTGCTAAATAAGTCTGGGGTTATTCAAACAGAATCCTAAGGTACAGAAATTCAGGTGCAGGTATACAATCGTGTAACTCTCCGAAAAAAGAGCAAAGCAATGTAAAAAGCAGCATTTGCTTAAAATACTATAATACCTTCAAGCAGTACAGATATTTTTAGAACCCCCCCCCCCCCAAAAAAAAACACAGAGAAGTGCAAAATAAGTTAATGGTGCCTTAGACTGACGGGTGTTGTATTAGAGAGTGGATTTGTTTTCTGAAACGTCAGTACTTTTTATGATCAAAAAATATTAATTTAAATGCATATCCATCTGTGTCCAATACTGCTTGTTAAACTAATTAATCTTCTGCTAGTTAACAGCTCGATCAGCTTTTTATAATGTCTCTTCCTGATTTAATATTAAGAGCATTTGTTACCTTTGGGCTTTGTTAAGGAACCGTCTCTTGCTCTTAAAACTTATTAAGGATCTGTGGTGTGTCTGCATTTGGGGCCAGTGGGGCCAGGCCCCACCAGATGTCACTGTGGAGCTCTATGTTTGCAATAATCTGTGGGACAGAGTCGTTCTTTATAGAGTAATATTGGAAAAAAGAGGCAGATTCCCTTACCAATAAAATTATGTTAGAAACATTTGTGTCTGCATATCTAAGTCTGACAGAAAACCGACGAGCTCAGTAGGCTAAATCTTCGAGCCGTCTTGATATTGGGCCGGGCCACCAACATTTGTTTAAATAACGAACATCTGAAATCACAGTGTGCATGCCCAACACGCTCTCAGTAGACGGCTGTGGGGCACAAATCCTTTGGCCCCAAACTTGGATCTTCCAATCAAAATACTGGAAATGCAAACGTTATGTTTACGTTCTGCAGGATGGTGTGCGACCATCTTGGCAAGGCAAATTTATTTGTATAGAACCTTTCAGTACAAGGACTTTGCAAAGTGCTTTATATGATTAAAACTTTGAAAAATAAAAACAGAAAAGTAGGTATAAAGTTTGAATAAAATTTAGGACATTTTAAACAAAACAGGAAAATTTAAACTAAAAGAAATATTAATCTAGTGTCGGTTGTCCTTGCTAGCTCATCAGATGATTTAAGTGAATCTGTTCAATAAATGAACATTATGAGAGAGATTTTATTTATAATTTTATGTATAAAAATTTTATTACATTTAGCTTCTATAAAATTGATTTTCCATTGTGTTGGTTTATGCCAATTTATCAGTTTAATTTAAAATTGATCAAAGTCAGGTTGTATACGTCACAAAAAAATGTGTTGCTGCTGATAGACGTTGAGATTTTGTGCCCCACTTATCATGCCAGAGGCGCAACTTTTTAGGATTTAGGGGAAAAAAACAACAGGATGTTTTTCTTAACAAATATTTAATAAGAGATGGTAAACATCTCTTGACCTTTGACTGATGGACTAAAATGCGCCACTGGGTACACCTGGTCTGGCGTTCTGTTAGCTGTGACATCATCCAGGGAAGACAGATCACCCACTATTACCATCTAATGTAGAACAGATTACTGGATCAATGTGTGCTTCTGTGCTTGTTTGTCTCTCTTGTTGTGTCTCTGCTCTGTCTTCTCTAACCTCCAGTCGGTCGAGGCAGATGACCGTTCATACTGAGCCCGGTTCTGCTGGAGGTTTTCCTTCCCGTTAATGGGGAGTTTTTCTTTCCACTGTTGCTTCATGCTTGCTCAGTATGAGGGATTGCAGCAAAGCCATGTACAATGCAGACGACTCTCCCTGTGGCTCTACACTTCTCCAGGAGTGAATGCTGCTTGTCAAGACTTTGATGCAATCAACTGGTTCCCTTATATAGGAAATTTTTTGACCAATCTGTATAATATGATTGAACTTGACTTTGTAAAGTCCCTTGAGATGACATGTTTCATGAGTTGGCGCTATATAAACAAAATTGAATTGAATTGAATTGAGCTCAGGCCTTCTGGGCTTCAAAAATTCCCCAGATCCTGTTTCTGTGACACGACCTCCGAGCCTTTTTAAATTTCTGTTTGGTTCAGTTAATTGACCTCTGCCTCCACGTGTATGACCCTCATCCATCACTCCGATTCTGGATCCATTTGCTAAGTTAGTTTTGATTGGCAGAAAAGTGGAGCCTTACTGTGTGTTGATGTTGGTCCCCAGTCAGACATTTCAGAGTGTTTTGGGCTGCGATCAGCCTGGCATCCTGCTTTCTCTTTCCCGAACCACTGGGGTAGGGTCTTTTGTCTAGGACAACTCTCACAGTGAATCTATAAAAAAGGATTGTCAAAGTTTAGTCAAAAACATATTTCTCCTTTTGTGTGTAAACTGCCATTTTGATCCTTTAGATGGCAGCATTGTTCAAATTATAAATGTTGGCACAACTCATGGCACTTTACACGATGGCCGTTTCTCAATAGACCAGTTCACGCGTGACGTCAGCGCTACATCCGGATCTCGGTGGTTGGCAAAAACAGCGCTGTTCTCGTCTACTACATGACAAAACGGGTGATTTAGAGCATATTTTTAGTTAGTTTATTTTTGGAATCTAAACAATGCCTACGACTTGTTGTGCTCCATGTTGCACACAGAGGCATTCCAAATCGTCGGATGTACGTTTCTGTCGTTTACCGAAGGAGGAAGGACGAATAAAGAAATGGATATTTTCAATGAAAAGAGCGCAGTCAGACACTCCCAATGGACTGGGGGATCCATCATACTGCGACAGAATTTGCAGTCTACACTTCATCTCCGGTAAATACAACTTAATTCTGCTCTAGTCATTGTTCTAGTTAAATAGCGGGGGAGGGGAGGTGGCGATCGCTACACGGGCCGGAGAAGCGGTAGCAGCAGCCGCTGACTATTCCGGCCCGTGTAGCGATCGCCACCTCCCCTCCCCTCCGCCCGTTCACGGGCGCTAGTACTTCTGTGTTTACGCTGCAATGTCGCCGACACCCCCACCCATTTTAACAAGACAAAAACACCAAAATAATCCGTAGTGAACTATGTTTTTTTTTAACCTACCGGGCGGGTCTTCCTGTCCGACTCCGCGTTCGTATGTTACACAAACATGTCTAAACATCCATCCATCCATCCATGTTCTGACCCGCTTAATCCCTCATGGTGTCGCGGGCGTTGCTGGAGCCTAAGTCCAGATATAATATAATTGCAGCCGTCCAGTGGTTTCATGCTTCCATGCTCTCTCGTCTGTACTGGCCTGCGTGTTTATAAGGTAGCTGTATATGTCGCGGTACTGAACACTTGGCAGCATTTCACAGACTCGCTCCGTCCCTTCAGGCTTTTGCTGTGTGGATCTGGCAATCTGATACCATCAACCATCAACTTAGTCTTAAAACGATCTTGTGATACGTTATCTAAAGAAGAAAAATACGCGGAGAACTCGTCAGTTTCTCTGTTTGCGTCCGCCATTGTGTTCGCTTTTTGGCAACCAGTCCGGCGCGCATGCGCGAAAAACCCGCATCAAAACAATAACAATGAACTGGTCTATATGCGTTCTTGAGCGTTCTCGTGTGCTCGTGACACGTCATCAGCCTCAGCCCGAGCACTGTTCCGATTGCCGAGAACGCCAGAGCGAGAACGCACCACATCCCCGGATGTTGTTCTCGCCCCGCTAATGCTAAAGAACTGTGCGTCTCATGACGTCACAAGTACGCTTCTGTTCCAATAAACCATTTCACTGTAACTTGGGCTGCATCTCTAGACAGATTGTTCTGCTGGAAGCTGAAACTCCACCCCATCAGCTCTCACCAGCTTCCCCTTACTGTAAACTTTAAACACTACTTTTTATGGCTTTTTATGCCACTAATCTAAAATAGCTTAATTTATTGAGAGCAACACTAATGTTTGCCCTGTTGATAGATTCTCTCACCTGAACTTTGGATTCTTGCAGCTCCTCCAGAGTTACTATGGGCCACCTGGGCACGCCTCTTATTTCTGTCGGTTCATGTTGACGACCGTATTTTGGTGACTTTTCAGCTCTGCCACATTCCTAACCTGCTGTTCCACCCAATTTAACCTGTTTGTGTATTTTGTACCTTTGTCTTAATGATGCTGTTTGTTCTCTAACATTCCTCTGAGGCTTTCACAGAACAGCTGAATTTATACCAGGATGAAATTACACACGGATAAGTGCTATTTACTAATCAAGTAAGCAACAAGGGCACTGCATAGCAGTTGAGGGATTTTACTCTTGTTGTATCTAATCTAACACAATATAATAATAATAATAATATTAAAAATTATTGGCTTGTTTACGACTGCTCACCAGTGGGAGGGGGTAGATGTCACCTTGATTAAGTGGAGATCGCAATAAAGGTCTGTAGGGTTGATAGTTTAGTTTATGACTATTTTTTGATATGATGAGACAGGTTAGTATAACTCATTTACAAAGAAAAAATGACTACAAAGACGTTTATGTCCGAATCGGTATTATGATGTCAGAATATGTTATAACAGCCATTATTGTAATTTCCAAAATTATAATAACTTAGATTGACTGATTCCAGAAGTTCTGATCATCTACCCCCACCAAACTCCAGTAAGATGCAGACGGGCTGTTATAGACGGACCCTGTGACTCCACAAAATGCTGATTAATCCTCCCTTAGAAGAAAAGTAATACTCACTCTTTAAGATGGTCGGGGCCCTTAGAGTCAACCTCTTCATACAACAGCGACAACTTATTCATCTCCGCGTACATCTGGAGATCGGAAATGGGGTCTACGGGATCTATGGAGGCCATCATACCCAGCACACCGCGGTCTGGGCTCGGTCTGGGCTTCTCTCTGGCCCCTGCGTCTGCCTATATCTAAACTCCGTTTCGATTCAGCTCAGCTCACTTCTCTAAATTTCGACTATGTTATCCGGCTACGTAACGTCGAGACAGCCGATCTGAAACTGATCGTGACAGCTTTCGGTAAAAACAGGTCGTGAACATTACGCAATTTCTTTAAGCACGCAGTGATATATATGTTTGAGCTGCCTTCAAGTCGGCGTTGTTTATTTGAGCGTGTCACTCATAGACATAATATATGAGTAGACCCCGCATTGACTGTCGCGGCGCAGGAATTACGGCCGCCATCTTGGGGCAGTCGACCTGCTACCCTAATCTGCTGATTCAAGGTGAACACACTATTGATGCCTCAGAACTGTGCGGCGTATTTTTGTTTAAATCGACGGACTATTGACGTCAGGGCTCGAGGGATAACTTTTCACAAGTAAGATTAAAAGATATTGTTTATATTAGAATGTGATTTTTCTAATATTAGATAGAGAGTTACAGGTCTACACGTCCAAGTTTTTGTGACTTAGGCTCTCCAAAATTACATCTGCTCCGTGAAGGCATCAGAGCTTTAGACATTGGTGAACAGGGATGTATTAAGGGTAGTCTGGGCCCCTGGGCAAAGAATTCGCCCAGGCCCCCCCCTCCCAAAATAAAAATAAAAAAAAGTTTACAAACCATGCTATTGTGGATTGTGAATAAATTGAAGCGGTTTGTCGCTTTACGTCTTTCCGGACAATTATAGCTAGCCTGGTCGTGGCACATTAAGCCACTCGTGTCGCAACGGAGTAGCCAGAGTTGAAAGAAACCTAGCAGAAATACTAGGTGCAGCTATATGCACACGATCTCAAACGATGTAAATTCAAAAATGCAAAAAGAATTAAATTGTTGAAACTAAGCGCAATCAGAAACACTGTCAATATGTTCAATGAAATTAACAACTTGCTAAGGTTTAGACGTGGGATGTTAGCTGAAGTGCACCGTGTAGCCTAAAATGTTGTTGGAAGGTGGGCGTGCATTAGCTTGTCAGAGAAACAAGTTGTAAAAAGTGTGCCATAGCTTGTAAGAGAGACAAGTTATGAAAGCTATGAAGCTATGAAATCTAACCTAAGATATAACGACACACACTACCGGACGCAGTCAAAATAATATTTCTAGAGACTTTATTGCTAACTAGTGCTGCCACGGCGGGCATATGATAAAGGAAACCATATTGTCCTACCTGAAATCATTGTGGCTGCATTAAATCTTGCTATTAGCTGTATGATCCATTTGTCTTCTTGCGACCCATACTATACTTACTATGTTTAAATCCTCGACTGTAATTGTACGTTCATTATATTTTCTATTCACTATTTTCTGTCATCTACACTTGGCAAGGCAAGGAAGCATGCTATAACAGATTAAAACAAAAAAAAACTAATAGGCTACCTGTCATGCTTTTGCGCCAGTGATCCAATAGAACGCATCGCGTCACAGCCTGCATGTGTCACGTTTTAAAGGAGGGGAGAGTTTTGATACATTTGGAAAATTCTAATTTGCCAATTTGCTTTCATCAGAGCCCACGGCTAACTAGCAGGGCCAGCTGTGGAGCCCGCTAAAAGCACCCTAAGGGCCTGTGGTTAGTCAGAGGGCCCTGGTAGGAAGTACCCCCCCACCCCAACCCTCAAAGGGCCCTTGGCAGCCAAATGTCAGAGGGCCCCACTCCCTCCCTGTTTTCATCAGACGCCCTATGAAATAACAATGTATTGTATCGTATATGTTGAAACAGTTTTGGTCTTGGGCCCCCCCGGGGCCCCTGGCCCCAGAGGGCCCCTGGGCGCTGGCCCCGCTGGCCCGGTCCGTAATCCATCCTAATTATATATATATATATATTAGTGCTGTCAAACGATAAAAAATTTTTAATCGCGATTAATCGCATAATGTCGATAGTTAACTCGAGATTAATCGCAAATTAATCACATATTTTATCCTTTTATTTCTGAAAGTGTAATAGCCTGTTTGGGCATTTTAATATGCAATTTTGCAATAAATGACACTAATAAAATACATGCTTGTACAAAAAATATTTTTATTTTGTTATTTTTCAAGCACTTTTCAGAATTGGAATGAAAACATCCTGGTGCCAAATGTTAAACTCTGGACTATAATAGCTATATGACTAATCATGATAACCTGATGTTTACACAGTGTGTAAACAAATGTGTAAATAAATACCTGTTTTCATGCCGATATATTTTTTTTTGCCTCTTAAACAAAGATAGACATGGTATTATGCATAAACATATAAATTAATAAAAATTGTACATTTTAATAAAGTCATAAGTTTTGTTCATTTCTTCTCTCTCTCTCTCTCACACACACACATCTAATTCTGAGCTTTCACACCAACAACAATAATTTCTTTGAATATTTTTGCTTGCTGTTTCTATCCATATTCATAGAGTTTAAGCCTGGAAAAAGGTTTTAAATTTCCAGGTCATTCCAGTCTTACACTTTGCTTACAACTGGCCAGGAGCTTAATACCCTTGAAAGAGACTGTTTAGGAACTGATTAGTAACTCCGGGTACTTTGTTTGGCAACGTGATTCATCCTTGGTTTGTCAAATACAGAGACAACAAATTAATAAGCATTAAAGTACGGTTTATGGGTTGGGGTTTCTGCAATGTTATCAACGTGTAAAAGCTCATCTTCAGAACCAATATCTGCTTAAAATGGTGATCTGCACCGCCTAATCTACTTTCAGCAGTTACCACCGGTTATTGCACCGTAAACTGCAGAAAATACGAGCAGAGTTGCTCTGTCTGCCTTTACTTCCTATGGCGGAGGGATATTTCAGCTGGATACACTCAAAGCGTCTAGTGCAGGCAGGTCTCATAATAACCCCTATTTCGTCACTTATTTTAGAGCCCAAATAAGCGATTTCACTTTCAGAAACCTGCCCAAAAAAACCGCAACCCGTGACTCATGAAATTTAGAAGCGCTTTTAGAAAAAGAAGCCTAAAGTCGCATGTGTCCGAGGGTAAAAGAAACTGTTGGCAACAGTGAGCGCATGTCTGTTTTGCTACAGTTTTCTAGCACGCTAGAAACTACGGAAAGCGCCGAGGGTAAAAGAAACACAGTCCGGAGAGCGCGGCGGGGGGGAAAACATTAGTGAGCGGTGTGTGTGTTTTGACGCGCGATTAACGGCGACAAAAAAATTGTCGGCGTTAAAATGGGTTTACGTTAACGCCGTTAATAACGCGTTTAACTGACAGCACTAATATATATATATATATATATATATATATATATATATATATATATATATATATATATATATATATATATATATATATATATATATTCGCTAATGTCTAACAAAGCTCTGATGCCTTCACAGAGCAGCTGCAATACATATCTATTTATCTATCTATCTGTAGATAGATGGCTTGGCTCTTGGACCATAACAAATCAAAGGGAAGTCCCGCATGGGATAACTTAAAATGGGATTTGTTTAACAAAAATCATAAGTGGTTGGAGAGGAGAGGGAAAGAGAGAAGTAGGTGACAGAGAGAGAGAAAGAATGAGCTGAGCTCCTCCGAGCTGGTCTGATCTGAGCTGCTCCCAGCTGGGGTTGATCATCTGGTGCTTGGGCTTGCGCTGTCAGGTGAGGAAGCTTGCTGCCGTCAGTCTGGCCAGCTGCTCTACACAGGGACTCAGAGGAAAGGTCTTGGGCAGTGACAATATATATATATATATATATATATATATATATATATATATATATATATATATATATATATATATATATATATATATATATACACAGGGGTTGGACAATGAAACTGAAACACCTCTCATTTTAGTGTGGGAGGTTTCTTCATTAATTGCACATTGAACCAACAAGAGCAGAGTGTGAAGGTCCAATTAGCAGGGTAAGAGCACAGTTTTGCTCAAAATATTGCAATGCACACAACATTATGGGTGACATACCAGAGTTCAAAAGATGACAAATTGTTGGTGCACGTCTTGCTGGCGCATCTGTCACCAAGACAGCAAGTCTTTGTGATGTATCAAGAGCCACGGTATCCAGGCTAATGTCAGCATACCACCAAGAAGGACGAATCACATCCAACAGGATTAACTGTGGACGCAAGAGGAAGCTGTCTGAAAGGGATGTTCGGGTGCTAACCCGGATTGTATCCATAAAACCACGGCTCCCCAAATCACGGCAGAATTAAATGTGCACCTCAACTCTCCTGTTTCCACCAAAACTGTCCGTCGGGAGCTCCACAGGGTCAATATCCACGGCCGGGCTGCTATAGCCAAACCTTTGGTCACTCGTGCCAATGCCAAACGTCGGTTTCAATGGTGCAAGGAGCGCAAATCTTGGGCTGTGGACAATTTGAAACATGTATTGTTCTCTGATGAATCCACCTTTACTGTTTTCCCCACGGTGAGAGTTACGGTGTGGAGAAGCCCCAAAGAAGCGTACCACCCAGACTGTTGCATGCCCAGAGGGAAGCATGGGGGTGGATCAGTGATGGTTTGGGCTGCCATATCATGGCATTCACTTGGCCCCATACTTGTGCTAGATGGGCGCGTCACTGCCAAGGACTACCGAACCATTCTGGAGGACCATGTGCATCCAATGGTTCAAACATTGTATCCTGAAGGAGGTGCCGTGTATCAGGATGACAATGCACCAATACACACAGCAAGACTGGTGAAAGATTGGTTTGATGAACATGAAAGTGAAGTTGAACATCTCCCATGGCCTGCACAGTCACCAGATCTAAATATTATTGAGCCACTTTGGGGTGTTTTGGAGGAGCGAGTCAGGAAACATTTTCCTCCACCAGCATCACCTCGTGACCTGGCCACTAGGTCGATGAGGCGTCATGAAGCGTTTCGATACATTGCCAAACTGTATTGATACTGCTCCGATAGTGTGTCACTGAATACTGACACCTGCTGGACCTTAAAAATCCCTACAGGCAACCTGGTTGACAGAGTTAATTGACACTGATTTGATGACCAAGTATACACAATACAATTTAAATCATTGTATGTTGCATTGTATTAATTTATATTTTCATTTGAATTAAACATATATTTGATTGTTTTTTAAATACAGTCAATAAATAATGTGAACGAGGATGCATGTGGACTGGCTTTTTTTTTTAATTTATTTTACAAATTTTTTGCTGCCATGTCCTTTCAATGCCTACCCCCCCCCCACACACACACACACACACACACACACACACACAAACACACACACACACACACACTCCTCCTTTTGTGTTGAATGAGTGACGTGTGAGAAAACAGCTTTAATTCTCCATCACATAACTGTCATATCGCGCATGCATTGACTTTTTCAACAATTCTCTCTTGCGGTTTTCAACAGCAACGGCATTGTTTCTTATGGTTTAATATTGTCCATATGCCTTCTTTAAAAATTTCTAATTCTACTCGTAGGACATGCGTACTTCCAACCTTATTATGCTCACGTTGATCGGGCGCTGTGTTCAGTTACCTGACTGATATCTTATCATCTGTTCTTAAATCGGACATGCTGAGTATGACAAAGGGAGGAAGAACTACTCAGAGTAGCAGCTTTCTACTAAGGGTAGATCAGCCGTTTTTTTTAAACGACGCTCAGAACAAAGACGCACAGCACAACCCGCCCAACCATAAAGGCGTCTGCCCAACCCATCCATCAGTGGTGCGCTCCGATCAGCACCTTGCGCTCACAGAGCGAGACTGTGGTACACCATAACACCAGAGTTGCAAAATGATTTAAAAAAAATTGGTTTATTATTATTTTGTTTACAATTCAGCTTGGATTTTATTTACTGTGCGCGCTGCTGTGCGCGCTGCTGTGCGCGCTGCTGTGCGCGCTGCTGTGCGCGCTGCTGTGCGCGCTGCTGTGCGCGCTGCTGTGCGCGCTGCTGTGCGCGAAGCGCAGCTTAGAGGGAACAGAAACAGTTTGGCGCGTCAGTCAGTTCGAAACAGTTCCTGTATCGGTCACGTGACTTTCCCGTGTTGATACGCGCATCGACACGGGTTTCGCTCTATGAGCTCGACACATGCGTCGACGCATCGGTGTTGCCAGACCCATCACTACTGGCCACTATCCTGCAAGAACAATGGCTTAAAATCCCACTGACCACTGTGCAGGACTTGTATATGTCATTCCCAAGATGAATTGACGCTGTATTGTCCGCAAAAGGAGGCCCTACACCATACTAATAAATTATTGTGGTCTAAAACCAGGTGTTTCAGTTTCATTGTCCAACCCCTGTATATATATATATATATATATATATATATATATATATATATATATATATATATATATATATATATATATATATATATATATATATATGTATGTTTTTGTATATAGTAATAACAAAAAGTTATTAAAGTGTATGAGTGGCTGTGTTTTGCAGCATACATAAATTCTGCCAGAATATTCAATTACTTTTAACCACACTGAGAACATTTAAATGCACTGAACCATTTGTTATAATAGCTATAGCTTTAAAGTTTTCACAAAACAACAACGTGAAAATTAGTTCAGTAATCGGCAAGTATAGTTGACTAAAATTGATTCTGCACCTGGTTAACACATTACACTGAGCTGAGTTGTCGACCGCCCCAAGATGGCGCCCCTAAATCTCGTCAGCGCCTATAGGCGAGAGCAGTCGATGCGAGGTCTACTCTTTATATATGTCTATGGTGTCACTGCTCCTGTATAGAGGACCGAAACTGACAATTAAAAATAAAATCAGAAACATAAATGATCTTAAAATGTACCATTTAACTTAAAACTTTGAATTCTATATCTATTATTACGTCTTTGTTTGAAATATATGTGTGGGACCATAGACATCACATTATATACGTAGACGCCCCAATGGGCGCAGGTTTGCACGTGAACGTCTATGTTCCCTGTGTATATGTTTTAAGTATTCAGATAGAAAGATATAGATGGAGCTTATATATATACTCGTAAAAAATATATAGAGATTAATTGATAAAGATTGGCATCCAGATTGGCCTTTGGTCTATGTTTTGAACGATGTGCATATATAGATTTTAAAGTATTCTAAATAAATAGGTGTGTGTTTCTATATAAGTATATGTCCATATATATGTCCATATATATATATATACACACACATGTATACATATATTTGTATACATAAGTACATATGTATACAAAATAGTCTACAAAAGTCTGAGGCATATATCTATCTATCTATCTATCTATCTATCTATCTATCTATCTATCTATCTATCTATCTATCTATCTATCTATCTATATATACAGTATAAAACACATATATGTATATATATATATATATATATGTTTTATATAGTAATAGTAATAGTAATATCATCTTTATTGTCATTGAAACATACATTACAAACATACAATGCAACGAAATTTGTTCTCTGCTTTTAACCCATCACCCTTGGGGAGCAGTGGGCTGCCATGTGCGGCGCCTGGGGAGCAATCAGGGGTTAAGGGTCTTGCTCAGGGACCCAGAGTGCAGGCACTGGGGATCGAACTGCTCCCTCGTGTTTAATCGGTCCCCTCGGACCTATGCGTTAGATGAAGTCAAGATTTCTTTTATTCTACGGCTTCTGTCGGGAAGAGCTCTGAAATGGGCTGACTGCCAAGCTTTTGGCTGCACTTTAGATGAGTTTGTTTGTGAGTTTAAGACCGTGTTTTCGGCCAAAACCGATCCGGTGCAGCAGTCCCGGCAATTATTAACCCTTAAACAGCTGGGTCGCCGCTTCTCCAATTTTGCGGTCGCATTCCGCACAGTGGCTGCCGCTGCTGGTTGGGAGCCGCGAGCACTAAAGGCGGTGCTTTTTCAGGCTCTGGACGAAACACTTAAGAATGAGTTAGCCCGCCTTGAGGAACCCAGCTCTTTTGAGGAGCTCATTTCTTTCGCCATTCAGCTAGATTTCAATTCAATTCAGTTCAATTCAATTCAATTCAATTTAATTTTATTTATATAGCGCCAATTCATGAAACATGTCATCTCAAGGCACTTTACAAAGTTAAGTTCAATCATATTATACAGATTGGGCAGATTATACAGATTGGTAAAAAATGTTCCTATATAAGGAAACCAGTTGATTGCATCAAAGTCCCGACAAGCAGCATTCACTCCTGGAGAAGCGTAGAGCCACAGGGAGAGTCGTCTGCATTGTACATGGCTTTGCTGCAATCCCTCATACTGAGCAAGCATGATGCGACAGTGGAAAGAAAAAACACCCGTTAGCGGGAAGGAAAAACCTCTAGCAGAACCGGGCTCAGTATGAACGGTCCTCTGCCTCGACCGACTGGGGGTTACAGAAGACAGAGCAGAGACACAACAAGACAGACAAAAAGCACAGAAGCACACATTGATCTAGTAATCTGTTCTACATTAGATGGTAATAGTCGGTGATCTGTCCTCCTGGATGATTTCACAGTCAACAGAACGTCAGACCAGGTGTACCTACTATGAAGAAAAAAGAGAGAGAACAAAAAGTTAAAAGCTGAAATGACAACAGTCATTTCAATGTAATGCAATGCAATGCAAATCTGGAGAACAGTAGACTGGAGAACAGTAGATGACAGGTTACGTTGCAGGGGTCGGGTCCGGTCAGAGAGACCTTCGCGTCAGTCGGCTCCTCTTTCTCCCGGTCGATTTCCTTCTCAACCCGTAGTCGCTCCTCCTCCTTCTCTGTTCCCCGAACCTGTTCCTAACTGGTCCGAGCCTAAGACTCTCCTAGTTTCTCCCTCAGCTTCGCTTCGTTTCGCCCTGGTTGGGTAGTTTTTTGTTGGACCCTAGCCCCCCGTCCTGAGCCTCCCTCCGCCCACCCTGGGTGGGTCGTTTTTTTGTTTTGTTTTGGCCCGTCTGGAAGCCGGCCTTGAGGGGGATGGTGGTGTCAGGATTCTGCAGGCAGTGCTGTGCAGCTCTCTGTCAGCGCTGCCTGCTCTCTCTTCTCTCCCTCTTTCACAGGTGATTGCAGTTTGACAGGCGGGCATGGTGCGCACCTGCGGCTCGTTCGGCAGCTCCGGGCTGGAGCTTAAAAGCAGGTTGCAGTCAGCTGCACGACGGCAGAGTGTTAAACCGTTGTGGTACGCATAAGTGGCCGCTCTCGACAGTTTACCCTTCTCCAGCACTAACTCGTGTTTCTGCTTTCTCACAGATTGCCTTAAGCTCTGGATCACTCTCCAGACACTCTTCCGAGTTCTGAAGTCTCAAGTCAAGTCCCTGGATCCTCATCACTCAGAATTTGCTCTGGCACTCCACTCGAGCCCCCTTGGTGTTACCAAGCCAGACAAGAGTTCCCCTCTGCATCCTCTCTGGTTCCTTCAGCTGCTCACTGCCCGCTGCTTCCAGCTGCAGTGTTGCTCGGACTGCCTTGCTCCATCTGCAAGCACACCTGTCGCTCAGTCACCTGGTTCCCACATCGAAGAGGGCCCTGCTGAGTTCCACTTTCTGCTCCACTCTCCCCGGCCCGGTTCACGTGCTCTGTGGAAAGCTCCTCCCTCATTTGCTCATCTCCCATTCATTAGAATTATCTAATCACTCTCTTCTCGTCCTTAGTTTGAGCAAGTCCTGGCTTCGCGTCTCTCACTGGAGCGGTCACATCGTCATTTGTCCCCTTGTTCTCCTCTGTTCGCCTGAGTGTCTTAAATAAACATCTTAAAACTGTTCTCTGCTTCCTGATTGTGTTCTGCATGTGGGCCAAACACTTAAAAACCATGACAGAAGAATGTATGTGCATATATATATATATATATATATATATATATATATATATATATATATATATATATGTATGAACATATACAAATGTGTTTGTTTATATAGTAATAGAAAAATGATAAAAATGTATGAGTGGCTGTGTTTTGCAACATACATACATCCTGTCAGAGTATTCTATTACTTTTAACCCCACTAAGATTATTTAAACGCACTGGACCATTTGTTATAATAGCTATAGTTAGTGTTAAGCAAAAAAAACGTGAAAATTAGTTCAATATTCAACGAGTTATAGTTGATTCTGCGCTTGGTCAACACATTCCACTGAGCTGAGCTGTCGACCGCCCAAAGATCCCATCAGCACACATAGGCGAAAACGATCGATGCGGGGTCTACTCTCATATTATGTCTATGGTAAACTCAGCAATATATAGCAGCCATAGTGTGACGCACGTCTGATTTATGAATGTTGTTTGCACTTTAAGAAAAAAAGGAAAGGAAAGAAAATTTACAAACACCGCATGTCTCGACATTACTTTGTTCGGGTGTGCAACAAAATATTGGAGGTTCCACCGAGATTTGTCAACGCTTTGTCGCGGGACTTTCTTTGAGTGATGCTTGCTGACCTGAGCGAGCAGCGGTGGGAGTGAGCGCACATACATGGTCTGAGGCATCTAACCATTGTAATGGTATTTTTCATCTGACATTATACACCATAAACAGGGGGGAAATGTTGGAATTAATGTTTATACTTCATTAACCGATTTATCTTGTTATGATGTAGTAATGTAAGCTTCTGATATAATCATATTACTCACATGATAGCTTAATCATGTCTGTGCAAAGAAAAAGAAACTCTCAATGAGCATCAGCAACAAGGTTGCATGTAGTTTTTTTATTACATTTTATGTTAAAAACAAAAGACAGAAGCAGATGTTTGATATAGATATATCCTGGATTGTCCCTCAGTGGAGTAATTCAGGTGTACCGGCAGCAAAGTGAAAGGCAAATGGAGGCATGCAGATACAGACAAAGGAAAAAATAAAAAAGCAGAAAGTAAGAATAAGAAAGTGTACAGTAAGGGCGAGTTTACAGGATAAGAAAAAAATCTTGTAATATTTTCCATTATTGTTACATACAGGACATATATCATTAAACAGAATTTTTAGTCCTAAATTCATGGTTACATGTCATAATGCATCAGAATAAAAATGACAGTGTCTGACAACATTCCTGTTTTCAGAACTTTCATTCATAGTCCCCAAAAATTACAAGCTCATTTTTCACCTCATGGCACGTAGGGCGACAGTAAAAAAAAAAAAAAGCTTGATATGAACTTTTATGAAATGTTTTTTTTTTTCTTCCAGTAGGATTATTATTTATAATACGTTTGTTGAAGGCGTCCCTTTGCCAATTTTTAGCTGTAAACAAAGCAATTTGTATGCATGTACTTTTCAATCATGTATATCAATATTTTTTAAATAGGTCTTTTCATGAATTATGGAGCAAAACAATTAGAAAAAATGGGCAAACATATAACTCAATTTAATTGTCTTCTGAACCTTTAATATTATACCTTGCTTTATTGGTTTTGATTCTGACCCGTTGTTGTAGACTTTTGTAATAAGCGGGTATGAAACGTCTGTTCATTTACACCCAAAACAACAAAAGTACACAACGGCAGTATCCAGTTTACTAAAACGTGAGTTTTAACTAATGTCATTTCGGCTTTTAAAACGGAAGAAAATTTATTTTTTAAAAAATTAAACTTTGAAATAAAAAGCTACGCAAAATCTAAAATATGCACACATTTAGTTTTAAACGTATTTTTGTACATTGTTAAAAACTAGAGCAGCTGGTTGTTTTACTTTATAAACAGTAAATTAAAGAGCATCATATTGCAAAACCGAAGGAATACTGTATGTTTCAGAGGGGTAACAGTTTAATAAAAATGTTCAGCTTGCTTTCTGGCACCCAACCCAACAAGCCTACCGTAATTTTTCCCTCCAGCATAAACACAATCCTTGTAAAAATAACAACTTCTATGATTAATAGAACTTACAAAGCTGAACAGCTTCCAGAGAAAAACAAGAGCACCCGCTGTTAAAATCCCGCAAAAAATTGTTATTTAGAGCAAGCATTATTATTGAAATTGTAATTGTTGTAAGACACATTTTAAAATCACAATATGTTGTTAATTTTTGCTAAATTTTCTAATATGATGTACTTTTTGTGACGTACTCCTCAAAAGTGCATATTGTTGACAACCTTCCTCACATATCATGAGAAAATAAAGCTTCTCTTCCTCCTGGCCAACCAAACTTTGACTCTTTTGACAGTCAGACACTGTGATTTTCCAGGTGCAGATGTTGTCTTTGGCTTAATTTCTCCAGATCTGCCTTTAGTTGACTTGCTTCGGGCCGATTTTCAGGGTTCTCGCACAGCATAGATTTGATCATTAGGTACTGAAATTAAAAATAAAGACAATAAAACTCATTTTGCTACGAGGCTCCACAGGACAGTTTGTCTTCTAAGTGAATTTTGTGCATAACTCAGCAGGGATTGAAGAATATAATAACTTACCTCTAGGGGAAAAGCCTGTGAGAACTCTTCAGGTAACTTCTTAATTTTTGCATCTTCAAGAGTCTAATAGTCACAATGTAGTTATGAAATAAAACAAGAGTGAATTACATCGGCTCAATAGGACAGAAATCTGGTTTATGATTATTTCTACAAGACATGTTAGGGAAAATCGTTAAAATAGTTATAACCCATTTGGAGTAAGTGAATTATATATTTTTGCTTTAAAATTGATGTCTTTATGAAAGATTTACCTTTGATCTTTCGTGGATACTTGAGATTTTCCAAAGGAGTTCAATGAAGATCAGCCCCAAAGAAAATATGTCCACTTTATGATCATATCTCTTAGTCTTCTGTTAAAACAACAACAAATACCATTTTTGAAACAAGAAGGCGTACACACCCAGATGTCAACTTTAGCTCACAGAACCGTGTTTTCACAGGATAACCCAAATTATCTCGTAGGATCATGGATTTAGACAAAGCATACTCTTAACCTTGTCATATCCCAAACATGAGGAATCAAGCTCAAAGTGGACATATTATGCTTTTAAATCCTTCCTTTTCACATTGAAATAATCCAGTTGTGGTCTATACAAAGTGGACCTGCATAGCTTTGGTCTGATTTCCTCATCAATTTACCCCCATGTTCCGCCTTTTTACTCCTGTTCTGAGGTGTTTCTGACAGGAACCGGTTTTGGATGCCGTCTCTTTAAATCTAAAGGAGGCATTTCACACTCTGCCCCCCCTCCAGGTCACAGAGCGTTCCACTCCACCCCGATCAGCCATGTTTGTAGTATGCTGGGGCACGGTGAGCAACTGTCCACTTGTAGCTTTGGCATCCTTTAGCTTGGACTACAAAATTGTGGCAAGAAATAAAAATGGCGGATTTGAGAAACTGTTTCGCCAGAGGTTCATAGCCTTGTTTAGCAGCTCTGCAGCAAATACTGTGACGTTATTGTTCATAAAATTTAACAGAGAACAGAAATTTGAACAGATTGAAAAATATGACCCAAAAAGAATATAAAGATATATACGCAGTGCCTGGACTGTCTAGTCTGTCTCAAGTGCCTTGAGATAACATGTGTTGTGAATAGGCCCTATATAAATAAAATTGAATTGAATAGTCTAAAAAAGGGCCTCCTTTAGATTTAAAGAGACAGCACCAAAATGAGTTACTCTCAGACGTACCTCATAACAGGGGTCGAAAGGAGGAGCATGGGGGCAAATATAACGAAGGATTCAATGCATTGCAGTTCCACTTTATATAGACCACAACTGAATGGTTTAAATGGGAGGAAGGATTTAAAAGTATATGTCCCCTTTAACGGTTGATAGATGTATAACAAAAATGGGATTTTGCTGAACATGTAAATGAATACTTTTCTAAACAATAAAACCAATGCTCGTGTTTTCAGCAAATCCTTTTACTAACTTGCTCCGGAGCCATGTATGATAGGGTTCCTGTTGCTTGAGTTCTGTCCATCAACTCTTCACTCCTGTCAGTGGTGACAAGACCAAAGTCCCCAATCTTCACCTTCCCATCTTTTCCAAACATGATGTTGCTAGGCTGAGCAGTAAAAAAACAACAACAAAAAAAACAACAACCACTGTTTAAATTGGTTATCAAACTTTCTGGATCAAACAACTTATCCTTAAAGAAAACTAAAATAACTTTTGGACTATGGAAAAGAAACTGAAATACTGAAAAATAGACTAAGGTCTCAACCGACCCTTTGACTGTGAGGTTAATAATCTTAAACGTATTGTGTAAAATAAATTGTGTAAACTTCAAGACTTTTCCAGACTCGGCTCTTCAGAGTTCTCAGTCCTCTAAGTCCTTCATTTTAAAATAACTAAACTTTACAATTAATTCATGGCAGATATTAGTATTGGGGGAAAGGAAGCTGTACAGAAAGGAAGAAATGACACAAAGAAGGATGGAAGAAAGGATAGCTTGCATTATGTTGGATAAGAAACGATTCCTGCCAGTATAACCATAGACATAAGAGTAGACCCCGCATTGACTGTCGCTGCGCAGGAATTACAGCCGCCATCTTGGGGCGGTTGACCTGCTACCCTATCTTGCTGATTCAAGCTGAACACACTATTGATGCCTCAGCACTGTGCGGCTTATTTTTGTTTAAATCGAGGGACTATTTACGTCAGGGATATATATATATATATATATATATATATATATATATATACATATACACATATATGTACATATATATATATATATATATATATATATGTATGTATATATGTATTTACATGTACATGGCTGTGTTTTGCAACATACATCTATTACTTTTAATCCCACTAAGATTATTTAAACGCACTGGACCATTTGTTATAATAGCTATAGTTTTAAAGTTTTAAGCAAAAAAAAAAACCTTGAAAATTAGTTCAATATTCAACGAGTTATAGTTTATTAAAATTGATTCTGCGCCTGGTCAACACATGACACTGAGCTGAGTTGTCGACCGCCCCAAGATGGCGCCCCCAAATCCCGTCAGCGCACATAGGCGAAAGCGGTCGATGCGGGGTCTACTCTTATATTATGTCTATGAGTATAACTATTTCTCAACACTCCTTTAGACTTAATTTCTTTCCAGATTGTAGAAACCTTGAAAAGCTTTTCTTTTTTAAACAAAAACCGGCTGCTTGAAAGCCTAAACCTCACCTTAAGGTCTCTGTGAATGTGGTTGTTGGAGTGAATGTATTCGACTCCACTGACTATTTGCTGAGCAATAGGAAGACTTTCTGCTCCTCTCTGGGAGTGCTGTAGATCCTTCTCATTCATCTCATTAATCCATTGTCGAAGGGTTGCAGAGTTACACAACTCCATCTTAATGAAAAGGTACTCTTCAGATCTGTCACTTGCAGATAAAAAAGAGGGGTCAGTGAGATATTATTGTTGGTTTGTAAGAGGAATTGAGTTATTTGAAACCAGGGGAGAAAACATTTACTCTTTCAGTTTCTTTTGGATTCTCTCTTGTTGCACTTTTGAATCCTCGACCCAACAATTGTAGTATCTGACAATGTTGTCGTGTTGGAGTTCCGATAACACCATCACCTCTCGCAAAGCTTTTCTAAGCAATAACAACAACACAAATCAAATCACACAGAGTGTAAAAGTTAAACTGGAATGCATTTACCAATATTTCTGTTCTCGTGTCCAACGTAGCACCGCGTACTCACTGTGCTCTTGGAACGATCTTCACAGCATAATCCTTGCCCAGCAGTTTTTCCTTTACCATGTAAACACAACCGAAACCTCCTTTACCAAGATAATCGAGGATTTCAAACTCTGATGTGAATCTGTAGACATTAAGAGAACTGCTTAGACATGAAGAAATGTGCTGAGGCAAGGCAAGGCAAAGGCAAGTTTATTCATAAAGTACGTTTCAGTAACAAGACAAATAAAAGTGTTAAACTGCTTGAAAACGTGCTTGAAAACATATTCCAGCTCATGTTTTAAGAGCTATTAAATGTTTCTCAATACCTTGACTGGACTGATGGGGAACTTGCACTTGCACCTTTGTGTTCTTCCACATCAATCTAAAAGAAAATTAAAAAAATTAAAAGACACTTTACTGTTTGTATTTTAAAAAGGATTAACTTAGAACAACAGCCTAGAAATAATATAAATACTATATCTTCAGCCTTTAGAAGCAATATTTCCTCACAGATTTGAAAAATAAGCCAAAAAGGACAGCTGAACTGCATCTATAGCAACAATATTATATTATTAATGAGATTCAAAAACACTAATCTCATTCGCTAAATTAAAAAAATCATGTATACATCAGGGGTTTTATTACCACCACTAGTCCAACTTGTAATTTTATCCAGCATTTCCTGATGTAGTCTTAAGGTGAGCTCAATGAGTGATCTCAGTACACAGACGCCTCAAGGCAGATTTTAAAGGGACTGTTCAGATTTGGGTGTTGTTGTGAGGTAATGAGTCAATTTATTTCATTTGTCGTAAACACCTCTCGCTATGGGTTAATTTTGTAAAAATACAGAGTTTTTTCTCTGTATTTATACAAAGAAGCCTTAAAACGGGATTTCCAGTGGATTAAACACAAAAGGAAAACCTGGTTTGTAGAAGGTTGGGAAGAACCTTCGGCACGGTCAGATGAACCTGTCGTCTCGCTCTGTGACGGCTTAGTAGACTCTCTGAAACAAAACAGGGACAGAGATTATTATTCTACTGCTCCCCTTAAAACACAAAGTGCTACAAAGCTGGTTTAATACAAGTACATATTTTGTTTAGGTGGGATTGTGCCGAGTTCTGAACAATCACTAGCCCTACAGCACGAATCAGTCTCAGTTTTAGAGAAGAAGTTCTTGAAAGCAATTCAAGCTAAAACAGCAGCAGCTGCTGAAGGGCAAATTTCTGCTATGTAAAGCAAGTGAAACACAAAGCTTTCTCTATGTTAGTAATTTCTTAAACAATCTTTCTGTTGAAACACATGTATGGGTGCACAGAAGCTGGCTTGATGTCATCCAAACACAACCATAGATACACTATTTGAATTAAATCTTTACCACTTGAAGTCAAAGTTAGTCACATGCAGTTAGCATGCAGTTAGCATACCAATGCTGTTCGGTTCAGAAAGCAGCAGAAATGTAAACAATGGTCTTACAGAGACATGACAGGGTGTAAACATACTGTATATAACCTACTGGTAAAGTGTTGCATTCAGGTTTTAGATGATGCAAACTTTGCACTTGAATGAGCAATGCTTTTAGTAGTTTACTAGCCTTTTCTTTAATCTGTAGCATTAGTGCCCTTTATTTTACAGTTTTAGAAGACAAGACAGGAAGCAGAGAGAGAAAACAGGCCCTTAATGGCCCAGGCTGAGAGTCAAACCTAGGTGAGGTGCATCCCTTTCTACCCTTGTGCTCCCTGGTGGCCCAAACAGCACCTCTGCTAGCCAGCAGCATGGGCCACTAGCTGCTGAAGTAAGCTAGTGACTGTTAATTAGTTCTCCACACGTCTCCACAAGAACAAAACCACACAAGACAAAGTGCTCTATCTTTTAAACAAGACTTACTGTGACATGGGCGATGATGCATTTTCTCCAGGTCCAGCTGGCCTGTCAATCTAAAATCCACAATAGATTAAATCAGATATTTTTATCTTAAACTTGATAAGAAATGTGTAGAGTTTTCTTATTAGAAATTTCAGCCGCAATTTCTTTTAGAACCTCATTATTCACTATTTACTCCCAGTACTACACTACAATGCTACCTGTACACAACTACATGATTTCCACATTTCATCACATACAAACTACAATCTTCAATGTTCCTTTTTTGTCATTTCATGTACCGGATCAACACAAAATAGTGCATAGTTATGATACTTGATAATTCTCCTTTTCACATATAAAGCCCTTAATAATCAAGCTCCATCCTAACAGAGAACTTCGCTCTCAGACTGCAGGTCTGCTGGTGGTTCCTAGAGTCTCTAAAAGTAGAATGGGAGGCAGATCCTTTAGCTATCAGGCTCCTCTCCTGTGGAACCAACTCCCAGTTTTGGTCCGTGAGGCAGACACCCTGTCTACTTTTAGGACTAATCTTAAAACTTTCCTTTTTGACAAAGCTTATAACTAGAGTGGCTTATGTTACCCTGAGCTACCTCTATAGTTATGCTGCTATAGGCTTAGGCTGCTGGAGGACATCAGGGTCTATTTTTCTCACTCTGCTGAGTTCTCCTACTGTTCTCCGATTTGCATTGCTATTTCAGCTTTTAACTTTTTGTTCTCTCTCTTTTTTCTCTTCCTAGTAGGTACAACTGGTCTGGCGTTCTGTTAGCTGTGACACTATCTAGGGAGGCAGATCATCCGCTATTACTATATAACATAGAAAGGATTCCTGGATCAATGTGTGCTTTTTTATGTCTCAGCTGTCTTCTCTAACCCCCAGTGGGTCGAGGCAGATTGCCGTTCACACTGAGCCTGGTTCTGGTTCTGCTGGAGGTTATTCCTTCCCGTTAAAGGAGTTTTCCTCTCTACTGTCGCTTCATGCATGCTCAGTATGAGGGATTGCTGCAAAGTCATCAACAATGCAGACGACTCTCTCTGTGGCTCTACGCTCTTTCAGGGGGAGTGAATGCTGCTTGTCAAGACTTGATGCAATCTTCTGGGTTTCATTTGAAAGGAAATTTGTTGACCAATCTGTATTGTTTGATTTAATTTGACTTTGTAAAGTGCCTTGAGATGACATGGTTTGTGAATTGGCGTTATATAAATAAAATTACCGTATTTTTTTTCATAGTTTGTCCGATCCTGCAACTTATAATCAGGTGTGACTTATATATGAATTTTAAATGGTAAATCATACTGACCAACATGAACCAAGTAGTAAACATTACCGCCTATAGCCACAAGAGGGTGCTCTAAGCCAGTGTACTATGTGCTGCTCTTGCACCACTTAAAATTAATTAAAACATTAACTTATAAACAACAAAAACTGAACACATGTTGTTTATGTTGTTCTGAAACATCCGTGTCATAATGTTAGCTAAGCTTGTAGCACCGTGACGCTCACGGTCTAATTTTAGCGTAATTAGACCGAAATGCTCTGACAAGAACTTTCCTGGTTGGATTTAATTTACCCTAGTCAACCTCCCAGGTATGTTGCATATTATTCAGCTGATTGCGGATGCAGCTGTGCAATTGAATAAATTGCTTTAACAGATTAAATATCAGTTTTAGTCTTGGATTGTGTGAAATACATTCCTAAATAAATGCAACTTGTATTCCGGTGCAACTTATAGTCCGAAATACGGTAAATTGAAAAATACGCAGCAGGTGGGGACATTTGCTCCCAGGGTTATTTTTACTGTACTTCTTCAGATCACGCATTTATGGAGGTGTGGAAAGAAAAACAAATATTGATGAAATAAGTTCACATTTAAAGTTTGAATTATGGAGTGCATGGGACCCAGCAAATATTGAAGAAGGTGCTCTGGTCAGATGATGCCAGAAGTATATTGTTTGTTCCGCAGGTATGGGAAAGATGGCATTAAGCTTCTACATTGAGCTAAAAACAGGGAATGTAGAGGTAATCCTGTTAGAGGCTACAAAAAACTCCAGAGGAGGTTCACCCTGGAGCAGAAAAGCGACTCTGAACATGCAGCCAGAGCTCCAGGTTTATATTAAAGCATATTCAAAATGGCCACACCTAATTTCAATTTTAGTAAAAAGTGTTATTGTTAAAAAGAATTTAAAATACTTTATACAACCCATTGTGTTGGTCTGTCAATTAAAATAATGATAAGATAGTCTTTATTGATCTCACAATGGAGAAATTCACTCGTCACATCGGCTCATACAAGAAGGTGCAGAGTAGGGGAGGTGCATTCAGTTATATACAGTGAATCTTCATATATACAATGGATGAAAAAGAATACCAAAAAATACAAAAAGAAATAGGAATGGGCATATGATGTCTTATTTACTTATGTACAAAATCTACCCAAAATGCATTGCACTTTGCGGTTGTAAGGATTATGAATACTTTTGACAGGCATGTACACTCACCAGTACTTTAGGGCTCCAGACTATTATGCCCGATTTTAAAATTCAAGCTTGTTGTCATTCTACAGACATTTATACCTAGCAATTAGGAATGGGCGATGCAGACTTTAAATTTTATCATGATATATTGTGGTACTATTGTAATAATGATAAAAGTGATGATTCAATTCAATTCAATTCAATTTTATTTATATAGCGCCAAATCATGAAACATGTCATCTCAAGGCACTTTACAAAATCAAGTTCAATCATATTATACAGATTGGGTCAGATTATACAGATTGGTCAAAATGTCCTATATAAGGAAACCAGTTGATTGCATCAAAGTCCCGACAAGCAGCATTCACTCCTGGGGAACCATAGAGCCACAGGGAGAGTTGTCTGCATTGTACATGGCTTTGCTGCAATCCCTCATACTGAGCAAGCATGAAGCGACAGTGGGAAGAAAAACCACCCATTAACGGGAAAAAAAAACCTCCGGCAGAACCGGGCTCAGTATGAACGGTCATCTGCCTCGACCGACTGGGGTTACAGAAGACAGAGCAGAGACACAACAAGAGAGACAAAAAAGCACAGAAGCACACATTGATCTAGTAATCTGTTCTACATTAGATGGTAATAGTCGGTGATCTGTCCTCCCTGGATGATTTCACAGTCAACAGAACGTCAGACCAGGTGTACCTACTATGAAGAAAAAAGAGAGAGAACAAAAAGTTAAAAGCTGAAATGACAACAGTCATTTCAATGTAATGCAATGCAAATCTGGAGAACAGTAGACTGGAGAACAGTAGAAATCAGTAGAGTGAGAAAAGTAGGCCCTGATGTCCTCCAGTAGCCTAAGCCTATAGCAGCAAAACTATAAAGGTAGCTCAGAGTAACATGAGCCACTCTAGTTATAAGCTTTGTCAAAAAGGAAGGTTTTAAGATTAGTCTTAAAAGTAGACAGGGTGTCTGCTTCACGGACCAAAACTGGGAGTTGGTTCCACAGGAGAGGAGCCTGATAGCTAAAGGATCTGCCTCCCATTCTACTTTTAGAGACTCTAGGAACCACCAGCAGACCTGCAGTCTGAGAGCGAAGTGCTCTGTTAGGAACATACGGAGTAATCAGAGCTCTGATATATGATGGAGCTTGATTATTAAGGGCTTTATACGTTAGAAGAAGAATTTTAAATTCTATTCTTGATTTAACAGGAAGCCAATGAAGGGAAGCTAAAATTGGAGAAATATGATCCCTCTTGTTGATTTTCATCAGAACTCTTGCTGCAGCATTTTGGATAAGCTGAAGACTTTGAATTGCATTTTGTGGACTTCCTGATAGTAAAGAATTACAATAGTCCAGCCTTGAAGTAACAAATGCATGAACTAGTTTTTCAGCATCGCTCCTGGACAGAATGTTTCTAATTTTGGCGATATTCCGGAGGTGAAAAAAGGAAACTCTGGAAACCTGTTTAATATGGGATTTAAATGACATGTCTTGGTAAAAAATAACACCAAGGTTTTTTACTTTATTACCAGAGGCCAAGTTAATGTCATCCAGATTAAGTGATTGGTTAAGAAGTTTATTTTTTGAGGACTCTGGCCCAAAGATTACAACTTCGGTCTTGTCAGAATTTAGATGCAGGAAATTTAAAGTCATCCAGCTTTTGATGTCATCAAGACATGACTGCAGTCGAAGTAATTGATTGGATTCATCAGGATTTATGGATAGATATAGCTGAGTGTCATCAGCATAACAGTGGAAATTAATCCCATGCTGTCTGATAATTTTGCCGATCGGAAGCATATATATAGTAAAGAGAATTGGTCCAAGGACTGAACCCTGTGGTACTCCACAGGTGACCCTAGAGTTTGAGGAAGATTTATTATTAACATGAACAAACTGGAATCTGTCCGACAGATAAGATTTAAACCAGCCTAATGCTTTCTCCTTAATCCCTACAGTATGTTCAAGTCTTTGTAGGAGAATATTGTGATCAACTGTATCAAATGCAGCACTAAGATCTAACAGGACAAGTACAGACACAAGTCCATTATCTGAGGCCATGAGAATATCATTAGTGACCTTCACCAGAGCCGTTTCAGTGCTATGATGAGCTCTGAAGCCTGACTGAAACTCCTCAAGTAGGTCATTGCTTTGTAAATGTTCACAAAGTTGATTAGCAACTACTTTCTCAAGAATTTTAGATAAGAAAAGAAGATTAGATATAGGTCTGTAGTTTACTAGCTCATCTTGATCAAGAGAAGGTTTCTTAAGTAAAGGTTTAATAACAGCTACTTTAAAAACCTGTGGTACATATCCATTTACTAAGGATAGATTAATCATGTCTAAAATAGGACCACTGATCAAAGGGAATACCTCCTTAAACAACTTGGTTGGGATTGGGTCTAACATACAGGTAGAAGGTTTAGATGAAGCTAATATTCTAGATAGCTCAGAAAGCTCTACTGCTTTTAAACAGTTCAGACACTGCGCAGGTTCTAAAGATTCCTCCAATGCTGCCTTACTTACTGGGGATGAGGTAATCATGTTTGGAAGGATGCCAATTATTTTATTTTTAATGGCATCAATTTTATTTATGAAGAATCCCATAAAATCATTACTACTAAGAGCTAAGGGAATGGATGGATCAACAGAGCTGCAGCTCTGAGTAAGTTTGGCAACTGTACTAAAGAGAAATCTAGGATTATTTTTATTCTCTTCAATTAATGATGAAAAATATGCTGCTCTAACTCTGCGAAGGGTCTTGTTATACAACAATAGACTGTCCCTCCAGATTAAGTAGGATTCCTCTTGGTGTGTAGAGCGCCATTTTCTCTCCAATTTCCTAACATTGTGTTTCAAGGAACGCAGCTCTGAATTAAACCAGGGAGCCAGCTTCCTGTGAATTATCACCTTCTTTTTCAAGGGAGCTACATTATCTAATGCAGAACGCAATGAGGAAGTCACACTGTTAGCAAATGTATCTATTTGTGAATGGGAAGAAACAGCATTGCTGCCATCTACAGGGCATTTCTGCAATACTGAGGATATTAAGAGGGGAACAGACTCTTTAAGTTTTGATACAGCATTATCCGATAAAGATCTACTATAATGGAACCCTCTTTTGGGGGTGGAGAAATCAGTTAGATTAAACTCAAATGTTATTAAAAAATGATCAGATAGGACAGGGTTGTTAATTCTTCACAATCAATGCCATATGTCAGCACAAGGTCCAAAGTATGGAGCCGAGAGTGCGTTGGCTTATGCACATTTTGAGCAAAACCAATTGAATCTAGGATAGTTTTAAAGGCTACACTAAGGTTATCACATTCAGTGTCAACATGGATGTTAAAATCACCCACTATAATAACCTTGTCAGTATTTAACACCAAATCAGATAAGAAGTCTGACAGTTGATCCAAAAACTGAGTGTAAGGGCCTGGTGGACGATACAGAACAATAAACAGAAGAGGTTTTATTGCTTTGCAGTTTGGATGAGGGAAACTGAGGGTTAAATGTTCAAAAGAACTGTAATTATTAATTGGCCTGGGACTAATTAATAAATCAGACTGAAAGATGGTTGCCACTCCTCCTCCTCTTCCCACAGATCTGGGAATGTGGAAATTTGAATAACTGGAGGGAGTTGACTCATTTATACTAACGTAGTCCTCTTGTAGCCAGGTTTCTGTGAGACAAAACAAATCAATCTGATTATCAGAAATCAATTCATTAACTAACAAAGTCTTTGGAGGGAGAGACCTTATATTTAATAGACCACATTTAATTCTTTTATTTTTTGGTTCAAAGTGATCCGTATGGATTTTTATTCGATTTTTATGATTTGTTCCCTTTAGATCAGTTTTTGATCTGTTAAGTTTTGGCCGTGGGAAAGACACCGTCTCAATAGGGTAATGGGTGGGTAACAGTACAGAAGCTGCAGAGAGGTGTGTTAAACTACGGTTCTGCTTCCTGGTCTGGACCCTGATAAAAGACTATTTACAGCTTCTTGCAGTCTTTTTTAAGTCACTGATGGCTGTGACTGCGTGGCACATTAGTTATCCCACACAGTAACTGCAGGTAATTACATTTTTCAATTTACTGATGTTTATGACTGAACTAAAGGAACCAAAAGTGCAAAAAAAATAAAAAAATTACAATACTAGCAGTTTTTGGGGTTTTCAGAGAAAGCCATTTGGAATTTATTGTTCTCCTTGGGAAAGCCAAATTTTTATCATGATAAAAAACGTTTCACAATAACGATAAAACGATACGATAAATGCCCTTCCCTCGTAGCAGAAAGGACACATTTTTTAATCAGACTTTAAACATGTCCTGGCTTGGTCTTATCATGTAATTTAATGGACTGTTTTAAGTTATCATACAGAAAGAAGACAGATGCTTTAGCTCTTCCACTTTCTTAAGTACGGTGGCACAAACCTTGGCATTGGAGGGTTTGGAGGAATCAATAAATATTATCGAGTCACCCGTATCCATGTTCTGTGATGATGACTCAGCTGACTCCCTGAAAGAGACACAAGTATGTCCACATGAGTCTAGTTATAGTATGCAGCTCCACAGTCTATTAGGCTACTTTTGTCAGGGAGAACCTTACGTGTGATGGACTGATTGTGATGATGATGCTCCTTCATCTTCAGAGGTTGTTGATCTGACAGACACCTGAAAGGTAAAGGAAGAGTGAAGAACGTTCTAACCCTAACCCAGAGAATCAGAACATCTTCTACCTTGCTGTCGAAATCCGGCTGTTCCTGAAGCTCGGACCATGCCAGCTGAGCTGCCCTCTGTCTGGCCTCCTTAACATTGTTACCCTCAGCAACAGAGAATTCCTTTGTGCCAATTTTTACTCTGTAGGAAAATCTGCATTAAAGACAAAAGGATCTTGTCATTTGCATGTATGTTTAGTTTGATATCATTAAATGTTTCAGGAGTTTAGGCTCAGCCAATACTGTTCCAGCTGAATAGATTCTTACTGAGGGGCGTGAGGAGGTCCTTTTTTTTCTACTGGTATATATGTAGAAATGCTATTTGTCTTCTGGCAGTAGTGGTTGATAATCCCAATGTAGTTTGTCTGCTGAAAGCTGGTGTCTTGTGAGTTTAAACTCAGGTTGTTTAGGTTGACACTGTGAAAGAGGGACAACATTTCAAATTTGTGACAACCTTAAACAAAACAGCAATCAGATAAAAATCTACTCTTCAAAGCATTGAGATACCGACACAACGATTCAGAGGTGATTAACAAACATCCAGCCTATATTACCTGAATGTCTACTTAGATAACCTAAAATCAGAGGAACGCAAAGAGTGGAACTTCGATGCGCTCAAGGGTGCCACCAGAACAGCGTCTGGCGAACACATAAAAGACTCAAAGCTAGATGGATGAGAAATACCAGCACCTTGTGCACATCGGAGGAAATAATTGAAAACGAGCCGTGTTATATACAGGCTTTAATATTATGACCAACTAGAAGCATCCATACATTATCAATACCCCGCTCTCCTTACAGGGTCTGAAGGGGAGGATTGCTAGTGCCTATCTCCAGGGATCATTGGGAGAGAGGAGGAATACACCCTGGACAGATCGTCAGTCCATCACAAGTCAACACAGAGTCATGTTTTTGGACTGTGAGCGGAAGCCGCAATACCCGGAGAAAACCCACCCATGACCAGGGAGTACATAACAACTCCATGCAGAAAGACTTCAGAATGGGATTCAAACCCAGGACCTTCTTGCTGCAAGGCAACAGTGCTACCAACTGTCCTAGAGTGCCAAAACAGACGGGGAACGTTTCCACCCCAAGGAGGAGAAACAGCTGATGAATCCTATGCCCACCAGTCAAAGAACCATTGAGCAAATGTTATCAAAGCTCCGTCCTAACTCAAAAAACCTTTGGGCATCTGATCAGTATTCCTTCTGGAAGCCTCCTTTTGGGGGATTTCCAGGCACATCCCACTGGGAGGAGACCCCAGGGAAGGTCCAGAAATCGCTGGAGGGACTACACATCCCATCTGGCCTGGGAACAACTTGGGGTCCCCAGAATGAGCAAGAGGATGTCACTGGGGGGAGTGATGTCTGGGTTTCCCTCCTAAACCTGCTGCTTTTTTCATATATACATATTGGTGGTACTGAATTTTTTTATGTAACGTTTTGTTTTATTCAAGTTTTTTTCTGAGGTATTTATTATAATCGATTTATAATTTCATCGTCGCTTCAACATGCCCAAAGATTCCCACCCCCGTTAAACAATCCACTCACACTGATTTACTCACCTGACATCAATCAAGTTTTTATTTAACATCTGATTTTGCTGAACTGGAGAATCTCCAACCTTTAAACAAAAATAAGATCGTTGACAAAGAGGAATACACCCTGCTAAATAAATCTGGGGTTATTCAAACAGAATCCTAAGGTACAGAAATTTAGGTGCAGGTATACAATCGTGTAACTCTCCGAAAGAAGAGCAAAGCAATGTAAAAAGCAGCATTTGCTTAAACTGCTATAATACTTTCAAGCTGTATAGATATTTGTAGAAGAAAACAACAGAGAAATGCAAAATAAGTTAATGGTGCCTTAGATTGACAGGTGTTGTATTAAAGAGTGGATTTGTTTTCTGCATGTCAAATACTGCTTGTTAAACTAATTCATCTTCTGCTAGTTAACAATTTGGTCAGCTTTTTATAATGTCTCTTCCTGATTTAATAATAAGTGCATTTGTTACCTTTGGGCTTTGTTTAGGAACCGTCTCTTGCTCTCAAAACTTATTAAGGATCTGTGGCGTCTCTGCATTTGGGGCCAGTGGGGCCAGGCCCCACCAGATGTCACTTTGGAGCTCTATGTTTGCAATAATCTGTGGGACAGGATCGCTCTTTATAAAGTAATATTGTAAAAAAAAAAAAAGACAGATTCCCTTAACAATAAAATTCTGTTACATTTACATTCTGCCGGATGGTGTGCGGCCATCTAGGCAAGGCAAATTTATTGTATAGCACGCTTCAGTACAAGGACAATGCAAAGTCCTTTACATGATTAAAACATTGGAAAAATAAAAAAAGAATAAAAGTTAAAAAAAAAACAGTTGGAATATAATGTAGGACATTTTTAAACAAAACAGGAAGATTGAAACTAAAAGCAAATATTAATCTAGTCTTGGTTGTCCTTGCTAGCTCATTGATGTGAATCTTATCTGTTCAATAAATGAACATTACAAGTGAGATTTTATTTATAATTGTATGTATAAAAATTTAATTACATTTAGCTTATATAAAATTGCTTGTCTAGTGTGTTGGTTTATGCTAATTTATTTGTTTAATTTAAAATTGATCAAAGTCAGGTTGTATGCATCACAAAAAAATTAGTTGCTGCTGATAGATGTTGAGATTTTGTGCCCCACTTAATTTATCATTCCAGAGACGCCATTTTTTAGGATTTAGGGGGGAAAAAACAACAGGATGTTTTTATTAACAAATATTTCATAAGAGATGGTAAACATCTTTTGACCTTTGACTGATGGACTAAAATAGAGAAAAACAGAACGATAAACTCAGTTCCTGCTGTTTCGTTGGGACAGCAATGGGGAGAAACTCGTCCTCTGTGGAATGGAGGGCCCGACTAGGTTCGGAGATCTGCCGATTGAATCAGAGCTAAGTTTGCAGTCTAACTTCTGCACAACCAGCCGCTCAATTAAAGAATGCCGAAACTGCTTTGTTTATTCTTCTCAGCTGTTGCAGGAAAGCTGACGCGGGACGGCGCAGAGCAGCTCCTATCCTCACCAGGCAAAGCTGAGACAAAAGCCGAGCTGAACTCGCTGTTGTAACCGGCCAACTCTACCCCGACCATGTTTCAGCTAGCTGCAGAGCCGCTAGCCTGCTGCTGAAATAACCAACGTTTTCCTGGACCACTGCTCCCCCTGTGGATGGCCAAAGTGAACCAAACTCACACGAGGCACCGACAGGTTTGGCAGAGAAATAAACAGCGAAAGTTAAATGGTTATTTGGAAGGTTTGTGTGATGCGGTTACATTGTTTGTTTGTTTTTTATTTTCTTACACAAGGACCTAACCGATGTCGCTCCCACTAGCATTTTGATACCATGTTATTGCCGATGTGATTCTAGTGTGTTTTTATGGTTATAACCAGCGTTATCTCCACAAAAGTTTTATACACTGATGGGATATTGATATTTGCGTTATCCGGTATACTCATTACGACTAAGATAAAGCCCGCTAGCCTAAATGCTATTAGCTTCCGGTAACACCCGTCTTTCCGCATACAACTACGGATCATTTCAAACATAAAGTTTGTTTTGTTTCGCTCCACCATCGTTCGATAGTGCTATGAGCATTATAACTGCATTAATATGGACTATTAATGTGGATTTAAAGGTGTTTTGTTTAACTTTAGGATTAGCCAATTTTAGCGACCAATCGCTACAGCGACCCCTCGCCTCCCGGATGTATAATCACATTAATAAAATCAAGTGTCCCTAAAGTTTACCGATGTTTACTGAGAAAATCCTTCAATAAAATGTTATTTAATCAAATAATGTTTTGTTTAACTCATTTGTTTAACTGATTTGCATTGTGAATGGGTTGAAACACATACCAAATATTCTGAATTAGCTAAACTAACTTAAGCTCATTCCATGTTCTTTAAGATGAACTTTGGTTCTTTGACTCAGATCTGCATGCTGCTGCTGATGATCAACCACTTTGTTTTGTCTTTTGTTTTTTGGTGTGTGCATAGTTCCTTAGCTTAGCTTCTTTTTATCTTCATTTTGCTTAATAGTTTTAGTTAAGTTTCACTAGCCTAATAGAGAAGATTTGTTGATTGAAATATAGTGTTAATTCAGATAAACAGCATTATATAGTGATGTTCTCTGGATCTTTATTTTATTTCTGTTAATAAATTCTTGAACTTGAAGAGAATTTGTCACTCATTTATTCTATGTGTGTGCAGAGTTTGCTGTTAAAAGATCGCCAGTGCTTGAAATCATCTCTTTCAACTATAGTCCTGATATCAGCTCTAGAGCTGATATTCACCGGACAATACCTAACAGACAGAGTCATTTATTAAACATTAAGTAACTTTAAACAGTGTATAATTGCACAACAACGCTCAGGCCTTCTGGGCTCCAAAAAGCCTCCAGATCCTGTTTATGTGACCCGACCTCCGAGCCTTTTGACTTTTGTTCGGTTGTTAACTGACCTCTGCCTCCACGTGTATGACCCTCATCCATCCCTCAGATTCTGGAGTACTCTTTGCCAATCTGCCGGACACCGCAGCAGTGAGTTGCTACCTACTAAACTACGTAATAAAGACATTCTTGATTTCCTACACTGACAGTTCTCACTGGAGGATTGACGAACAAATATGATACCATCTCCAGTTCAGATCCTGAGAAGGTTAGTGGCCTTTCCTCTGAGTCTTTCTGTAGTTCTTGACTCTTTTTAAAAACACAGCTAAAATGCAACTAAAACACAACATTCAAATGAAACCAATGCCATGATGGCTACATGTAAATTTCAAACCTGAACTGTATCACCACTTACCTCTGCAGATTGATCAGCATGTAACATGTCATACACCAGCTTGGCAGCTTCCTCTTTTGCTTCTCTCTTTGTTTTTCCAGAGACTTCTGGGTATTCCTTTTCGTCAACTATAAACTTGCAAAATCTAATTAGACAATTGCATGGTTACTAATTTCAACCGGTAAATTTGCAGCATAGATTAAAAAGTGCGCGGATGTGGCAGACGTACTGAGTTGCATTCTGGGGTCCGGGCCGTGCTGTCTCCACTGGTTTCACAGTCACCCTGTTTCTTTGACCGTACTGATTAAGCCAACATATGTAGTTGATATCAGGTTGACTTGTAGGTGAAAAAGCTTCTGCTGAACTTTCTGCCTGTCAAGACAACAATTGGTAGCCATTTAGGGACCTAAATGATTGTTTTGGATTTTCTAAGACAGCTTTGATTGGCAGAAAAATGGAGCCTTACTGTGTCCTGATGTTGGTCCCCAGTCAGACATTTCAGAGCGTTTTGGGCTGCGATCAGCCTGGCATCCTGCTTTCTCTTTCCCGAACCACTGGGGTAGGGTATTTTGTCTAGGACAACTCTCACAGTGAATCTTTAAAAAAGGATTGTCAAAGTTTAGTCAAAACATATTTCTCCTTTCGTGTGTAAACTACCATTTTGATCCTTTAGATGGCAGCATTGTTCAAAATACAAATTTTGGACTCACTCATGGCATTTCACATATATTTGCTCAAACTGTAAGAGGATACAGCGCCCCACAAAACCAGTGATTCCTCTTAATCCTCCCATATTCAGTTAAGTTACAATCACTAACTTTAGGTGGTCTAATTGGGATTTTAAGTAAGAGACCAAGACAGCGTAATTAATTATTGTGAAGTTGAAAACAGGATACATTGTGCGTGCTAGATTCTCTGACTTTTTACAAATAAAAATCTGTGTTGCTGAACCACCTTTTGCTGTTTTTATAGTTGCAAGTCTTGGGTACGCCTCTATCAGCTTTATACATCTAGAAGCTGCAAACAGGAAAACAGGATTAAATTGGAGGCAACTGAACTTTAAAATGCAAATATTGAGTGAAAGCGCAGTTTCCTCTGATTTAAGTCTGATTGCTGTTGCTGTGATCCGGATAACTGGGAATTTGCAAAGGCAAGCTGAGTATGTTTCCTTTTCAGGATAGCTCAGGCTCCGTCAGATTGGATGGGCAAGCACCTGTGAACATCAGTTTCCAAGTTTTGCCACAGCCATTTAGGTCTGGCCTTTGACTAGGCCATTTTAACACACCAGTATGCTTTGATCTAAACCATTTCACTGTAACTTGGGCTGCATCTCTCGACAGATTGTTCTGCTGGAAGCTGAAACTCCACCCCATCAGCTCTCACCAGCTTCTCCTTACTGTAAACTTTAAACACTACTTTTTATGGCTTTTTATGCCACTAATCTAAAATAGCTTAATTTATTGAGAGCAACACTAATGTTTGCCCTGTTGATAGATTCTCTCACCTGAACTTTGGATTCCTGCAGCTCCTCCAGAGTTACTATGGGCCACCTGGGCACGCCTCTTATTTCTGTCGGTTCATGTTGACGACCGTATTTTGGTGACTTTTCAGCTCTGCCACATTCCTAACCTGCTGTTCCACCCAATTTAACCTGTTTGTGTATTTTGTGCCTTTGTCTTAATGATGCTGTTTGTTCTCTAACATTCCTCTGAGGCTTTCACAGAACAGCTGAATTTATACTAGGATGAAATTACACACGGATAAGTGTGTATTTACTAATCAAGTAAGCAACAAGGGCACTTGTCCAAGATTTTATTGAGGCATAGTAGATTAAAAAGGGGTTAAATACATGTGTACGACACATTTTTCTCCGATTTTTATTGGTGAAAACATTTGCAAACCATGTAATGATTCCTTTCCACTTCACAATTATGCACCACTTTGTGTTGGATCATCACATCAATACAATAAATGAATAAATTCATCAATACACTGCAGGTTGTAGCTGTAAATTCAGTTTCCCCGGAGCACCTGAAACCTCTACTGTCCGGCCTTCATTGACTTTATGTTTTGGCCCTCCTTAATCCTGGGTTCAAATCTGAAGTCTTCTTTTATTAGCTCACCTGGAATATGAAGCTACCTATTCCAGGTGAGCTCATCAGGCTGCTTCATGTGACTGCACAACATGACAGGAAGCAGCAGGGGCTTAGATACTGCATAGGATCTGAGGGATTTAACTCATGTTGTATATAATCGAATCTAATCCAATATAATAATAATATAAAAAAATAATTGCTTGTTTCCCACTGCTCACCAGTGGGTGTCACCTTGTTTAACTGGAGATCGCAATAAAGGTCTGTAGTGTTGATAGTTTAGTTTATGACTATTTTTCATATGATGAGACAGGTTAATATAACACATTTACAAAAAAAAAAAAAAAATTATGTCAGAATAGGTATTATGACGCCAGAATATGTTATAACAGCCATTATTGTAATTTCCAGTATTATAATAACTTAGATTGAGTTCTGATCATCTACCCCCACCAAACAGCAGTAAGCTGCAGACGGGCTTTTATAGACGGGCCCTGTGACTCCACAAAATGCTGATTAATCCTCCCTCCCCTAGAAGAAAAATAAGACTCACTCTTTATTATGGTCGGGGCCCTTACAGCCAAGATCCTCATAATCCAGCGAGAGACGGTGTTTCTGCGCATAGTCGTAGAGTTTGGAAATGGCGTTTCCAGCCTCTATGGAGTCCATCATACCCAGCACACCGCGGTCTGGGCTCGGTCTGGCTTCTCTCTGGCCCCTGCGTCCGCCTATAGCCAAGCTCCGTTTCGATTCAGCTCAGCTCACTTCTCTAAGTTTCGATTCTGTCATCCAGCTACGTGGAGAGAGCCGATCAGAAACTGATCATGACAGCTTCCGGTAAAAACAGGTCGTGAAAATTACGCAATTTATTTAAGCACGCAGTGATATTTAATATGTTTGAGCTGCCTTCAAGTCGGCGTTGTCACCGGTGCTGTACGGAGGACCGAAACTAACAGTTAAAAATAAAATCAGAAACATAAATTATCTTAAAATGTATCATTTAACTTTATTCTATATCTATTATTATGTCATTGTTTAAAATACACAGTGTATTTACTTTACCACGCGTTTTATAATTTAATTGACCAATAGTAGAGGGGCTGACCCAACAAAGAACGTCCCATCTTATTTGCATACTAAGGCAGAAATGCATCAGGAAATGTAAAAAGGGGAGATAGAAAAATGTGAAAAGAACAGGTGGAAAAAAATAGCTTGTGGGGAAGAAAACAAGGTAAGGAAATTCAAAGAGGATATAAAAAAGAAGGCATCAATAAGTAAAGAAAAAACGTGAAAAAAACAGTACAATTAAAATCAAATGCTTAAATAAATAATATGATGGCAATACATAGATAAACATATGCAAGTCAATTAAGATATAAAATATGTAGTAAAGTAATTTGGATATGTAAAACAGGATATAAAATTACATGAAAAAAAATCTAGTTTTTAAAATTATTAATTAATAAATGTATTTGTATCAATAGTAGCTCCACTACTATTGGTTAATTAAATTATAAAACATGGTGCAAAGTATTTTAAACAAATGCCCTGTGATGGACCTGTCTGGGATGTACCCTAGGCACCCTCTTTCCTTGTCTTTGTTTAAAATGGATGCATTTTAAACAAAGACATAAATATAAAATTATTTCAAATTTTTAAACTTAAATGGCACATAATAAAAATAAAGTATGATTTTATGTTTGTCGCCATTAGCTCTGTAACTCATTTGTAAATGTTCAGTTTCAGAAATTTAAAAAAATCCTAGTAATGTGCACATCTGGAAATATATAGAATGTAGAAGTAATCTAACCTTTTCTTTTGTAGTGATTTGTTTGTTTCTTCTATCCAAAAGTATTTAGGGCACACAGGTTGTTGAAGCAGGAGTAGGTCCCTGACCTCAGTGCAGATGGGATTGAGCCTGCATTGTTAGGTTTGTCCTTTAAACACAGTAATACTGAGTAAATGCCAGGCGTTGAACATTGAAGGTGTCTTGAAAAAAGGAGCAGAAGCCCGGAATCAAAATAAATGTAGGTGATATTTATGTTACTCTGTCTGATCATAAGAAGTTTAAAAACAGCAGGTCCAGTTCAACCTGAATTTGGAAAAGTCTAGAGTCCAAAAAGTGGCGAAATTACCTTTTTTATTTTTTAAACTTTGCACAGTAAGTCAAAAACCAAAATATTAATGTGGCAAACAAGGGGTCTGGAAAACAAATATTTTTACCAAAAACAATTTCCTTTTTTTTACCGATGTACCTACAGCTGGAAAATTCTCAAACAGAACTCCAGACTTGCCTAGGCAAGGCAAGGTGAGGCAATGCAAGTTCTTTGTTCAGCACATTTCAGCAACAAGACAATTCATTACATGAAAAGAACATAAGAGAAGAAACAGACAAAAGCACATTGCAGTGGCATAATAAAAGTAGGTGACAAAACGTTCGGCTGTGAAGACATCGTCGCAGTAATCAATTCAACGAAAGGTAAACACATGGAGGAGTTTTTCAAGATCCTGCTGAAACATTAGTCCTTTCGTCCTGGAAATATTCTTCAGGTGATTCAAGGACTTATCAGTGGTTTCTGTGTGCTGACACTTGATCACTCCAGAAATTATTACTTCAGTTTTGTTTTCATTCAGGTGAAGAAAATTACAGCACATCCACATATTGATTTTTTCTGTGTATTTACCCAGCACTTAAATGGGTTTATATTCACAAGGTGACATTGTAATGCACTGCTGTGTGTCATCTGCATAGTTATAGTAAGTTTTTGTTTGCTATAATCTGAGAAAAGGGGAGCATGTAGATATTGAATATGAGGGGAACAAAGATGCAACCTTGGAGAATCCCAGTGCTCCAATAGAGCAGGGGTCTTCAACTCTGGTCCTCGAGGTATGGTGTCCTGCAGCTTTTAGATGTGTCCCTGGTCCAATATACCTGAATCAAATGGCTGAATTACCTCCTCGGTATGCAGTTAAGTTCTCCAGAGTCCTGCTAATTACCTGACTGACTCAGGTGTGTTGAAGCTGTTGTGGAAAATTTTATTGATGTATGCAACGCTGATCATAACTGGTCTGGGCGCAACTGCATAACTTTCCCGTGTGAAAGAAGCTCACATGCTTACAGATTTACTATTGTGTTTCCACATCCAAGGACACAGAGAGGAGTTGAGTTAGATAGGAACTGGATGTACCAGTAAGTGCACTCCTCTGAAGATTACTCCCACTTTCCTTGTTAACCCAGAATGTATAAAAGTTTAGTGTGTTCTTAATCTCTTCGCTCTGTTTCCTGACAGCACTGCGGAACAGAGACATTCAAACGCTCATGCCTTTGAATTAAATAAGTAATATTATTAAAGAAGAGAAATAAATAAGACAAGGTGCACCTTTTCTTTTCATGAGTTGTGTGCTCACTTAATTGGTAAATATTAATATCCACTACAATGCGCAGACACATAAAAGTTGCAGGACACTGGACCTCGAGGACTGGGGTTGAAGACCCTTGGAATAGAGGGATCAACGCTGTTGAATGCTGCACCGAGGTGCAATAATCACTGCAGTTTCAACAATCTTAGTGACGAACGGGATGTTTGAGATGGGGCTGTAGTTTTATTTAGCAGCATGGCTATCACAAGCAAAACTGTCTTAAAGAAAAGCTATGGTTAAAGCACTGAGACAGCAGGAGGAGGAGCTTAGTTGATGGACAGTTTCTTCTAAGCTTTTGTAGTTTACATGGCAGGGTTGGAGCATTATATCACATTTTTTTCCTAATTGGTGATAATGTCGCATTCAGCAGCAGGAAAACAAAGACAACAACAACTTAAATTTTTTCCCATGGTTTTATTCTCCAGTTGGTCTTTCATTAAAATGACAAATGTTGCAATGTGACATATTCAACACATTAAAAAAATTTTTTTAAATAGCTGATCTTTGAAAAGGTGACATTTAAAGCCCAAAATGTGATTATTTTGTTCATGATGTTATTCGTGTTAAAAACATTAAGATGATAAAACCGATGATTCCATTATTTTGTTCCTTCAAGTAAAGTGCTGGACACACAAAACATCATCACGAAACACGTTTTCTCCTTGTTAACGGCTATTGGGGTAAATATTCCTCAAAATGCAAGAGCTTAGTGAACAGATGTAAAAACATGACAAACACTGAAGAGTAAATTTAAAAGAGAAACTCTGAACTTTACTGTTATAATGTTTACCTGTAAGACAAATTGCAGGCGTGGAAAATTAATTTAAAGTCACAGAAAACAAAATGTCTTAGAAACTATAGCAAAATTCTAAATCGATATAAGTCACTCAATATGTTTGGTAGGTTATTTAATTTAAATAACAGTAAAGTAGCTAAAATGTTATTATTTGTTATTTTGATATGTTTAAGGCTTGGACCTGTATCGATAACTTGGTGCTTACATTTTCTCAACTCTGCTGGTCATGCTATGAACAACAGAGGTAATTACCATCACTAGACTTGGCTCCTGAAACAGTTCTTGCAAAAAATAAAAAGCCAAATTGTATCTGTGTAGTCCGAGCAGAGGGGGGTTGGGGTGATGGGGAGCAGGCAGTAGGGTGAGCTATCAGTCAGCCAATAAGAGGCTGGTTCATGTCAGCCTTGGAGTGTCCTTCATCTCACATTTAGTCACCTATAAAGCTCAAAAATGTAAGTTTTACTGCATAAATTATTACTATTGTTTGCAAACAATATATACAATTCGTAATTCATGCAGCTTCAATTAGAATAGGACACAGTACACGTTGGCTTCAGTGGTAATCAGAGCAAAACTCTGATACTGTTTTGCAGCAACCGAACACACGATCAAGATAAGATGTCCTTTAAAATTGTCCAACTGTTAGATTATCTCATTTGTTGCAAACCGCATCACCAACATCTGCTCTGCTCCAACCTCTTCAGATACAGGAGAGCTTCGTTACACATTTAATGCAATGACTGTTTAAAAAGTCTGAACTCTCATGGATGCATTTTTCTCTGCAGGATCCAGATTTAATTGCAAAATAACCACCTGCCCCGGTTCTCCTTGCTTTGACAACCAGTGCTTTAAAGCAAAGGTCTTTAACCCTGGTCCTCAGGACACACTGTCCTGCATGTTTTAGATGTTTCTGTACCACCACACCGAATCAAATGATTGCATGACCTCCTAAGCAGTCATCAAGGGCTGCAGAGGCCTGTTACTCACCCATTTAATTAAGTCAGGGGGGTGTAAGCAAGGAAACAGCTAAAACATGCAGGACAGTGGGTCCTGAGGACCAGGGTTGAAGACCCCTGCTTTAAAGCACTGGTTGTCAAAGCAAGGAGACCCGGAGCAGGTGGTTTGTTTGCATTGAAGTCTGGATCCCGCAGAGAAAAATGCAAAGTAAAGTAATCACATTAAAAATGTCCACATAAGAAAAAGCCGAAACTACCTGTTTTGATTAACAAAATGTTATAATAAATTCAGATTTGTGCCTCTAAATCTTGTTTTCAAAAAACAATGAAGTTGCGGTTGTATTACGAGTCCACCCCCGAAAGGCATAGTTCAAACAAAGCTTATTTGAACCATAGTTTGAAGTATAAATGCCACTGAAATTTTTATGTTGTATGGTTTTAGTTACTTTTTCAATGTTAAAATATATTCAGAATAACTTTTTATTCTAAAGAAAGTAATTCAGATTATTGCTATGTGTTTGAAATTTCAGTTGTTATTTACACTTCAAGCAAAAAAAAAATCACATAATTTTTCAAAGTGATCACATTTTCAACAACTGTGTTTAGGTTTTAGTTTGCAGTATTTAAAATTTTTACTTAAAAAAAAAAAGAAACCTGTCAAACTCAAATAATTTTTTTAGTGTACTGAGATTTGATTGGCTCATTTCACTCTCTGAAATTCACCGCCTGAAATTCAGTGCAAGAAAGGCAGGGGCTCCATCCGAATACCATTAATAATAGTTTCTAGCTCCTGCTCCCGTTCCTTGACCTTTGATCGGGTCAACAGTGAGAACTTTCTTGCAGGGAGGAAAGGAGTTTTGAACTGCTGTGCTAAATTCGGACAGCCTTTAACTCCAACGTCATTACGTGACATGGATGAATGCCTACAGCCTTCTGAGAACGAACAACAAAGTGCACAATCTCTTCTATTCGGATTGAGCCAGGGTCACTTCCGATGACAACCATTACCAAAGTATGCCAGAGCAGTTAGAGCCACCACCCAGCCAGTCATTCTCTGTTAATCACGTGACGTAACACTTGTATGGCGCTCATATTCAGGGAAAACCAACCTAGAAGCGGTCAACTATTATGGAAGCAACTCAACTCAACTGTGAGTTTAATGTTTTCATTTGCCTGTTGTATTGTTTTTGGGACATGAAACAGTATGTTACAGCTTGATTTACAACACATGTTTGGGTAACTATTAAACATGTAACATGCAGTGTTCCCATGTAGAGCATTTTCTGTTTATTTCCATTATTTTTTCCTAACCTTAGGTCTACATTTGTTTTAAAGCTATTGGGAGACGAACCTCTGCTGTAGTCCTTTTGTGTTTTCAAGAGTTCACTTTGCTTGATTCACCAAGTTTTGACCTGCAACCGTTGCAATGGTCTGTTTTTGGATGACCATCACTGTATGGCACAACAGTTGTTCATAATGTCATGTGACTAACAGTGTGACTGGATTGGCCAGGTGTTGGATCTAACTGCTCTGGTATCGTTTGTTAATGTCTGTGACCAGAAGACTTATAAATGTTGAATTTCAGATACTCAGTTTTCAACACTGAATTTCAGACAGCAAAATGAGCCAGTTGAATCTCAGCGCACTGAAAATATTGTGTGAATTTTCAAAGGTAGAATTTTTTTAAGCAGAATTTTTAAACACAAAAAATAAAACTGAAAGACTGTCATTGAAAATTTGATCACTTTGAAATAATGATGTGAATGTTTAGCTTAGAGTGAAAATAACACATAGAACGATATATTTTAGGTTAAAAATTATTCATTAAACATTAAAGTTCAGATTTTGTTGGTTCTTGTATCTCAAATGTCCTTAAGTCAATAAGCTCAGGCATTTAGAAATATATATCTTTAAAAGCAGTTTCACTGCATCATTTCAAAACTTAGTCCAATAGAACTGAACATTATAATTGATCCTTGTGAGGGCTCCAAACGTTTCTGTGCAGTAATCAGATAGTTTTATTCTCACGTTGCTTGATTTTAAGCTCTGCAAGTAAACATTTGAGCTCCTCTAAGTCTGATTTTATTTTACTTGCTTCTGGGCGTTCCTCTGGTTTAACACACAGCATTGACTTTATCATCTGGCTCTGGAAGAAAAACACAACAGCACATACAATTACATTTTTTTTCATTAAGCAGAACGTTTTGAGGCCTGTTGTGATCTTTTGCTAAACATGGTTTCTACACATTTTTAATTCCCACCTTCCTTACTTTTCTGGACTCATATTACCAGACTATAAATACATTTGCATAAATATATATATATATAAAAACACATTAACCTTCTCCCTCTCACTGTCCGACAATAAGCCAGACTAAACATTTCCTGTTTTAGGTCAGTTAGGTTAATACAAATCTATTTGCTAAATATCAGAATAATAAAAGACAGTTTTATTTTATTTTTTTTACATATTCTTCAAATTCAGAAGTTTACATACATTGTCTAATTATTTGGTATAAATCCCTGTTATCCCATATGTATGCAGTTTGCTGTTAGAGAACGCTACAGCACAAATGCCCCTTCCACCTATTGTCCTAATATCAAAGTCAAATTGGGTTGATATTCTCAGAACAACAGACAGAGGGTTGATTAAATATTAGATTAATTAAAAGCTTTTAATTGCACAACAATGACAAGCAACAAACGACCACTAACCACACAAAATATATATAAAAAGAATCTATGCTTGGAAGTTCCCAATGACTATTTAACAGCTTTTGTAATATTAGATAATGTGTCTTTTTATGTGTCAATAAACTCAAACTAAAATGTTATTTCACCTTTACAATATGCCAAGGGAAAATTAAGATTATGAATTCAAAGAATGGTCATGTACCTCTTGGGAAAAATGATAAAGAAATCCTTCAGGAAGCTTCTTGTTTCTCACATCGCCCCACATCTAGTAATTTATGCAGCAATAAAAAGAAAAAAAATAGTTTAGTTGGGTTGAAATCAACAAGAAGGATCTTCAAAACACATTTTTAAATAACAGCAAAACTCTTCATAAAATTATGTGTCTACTGCCTCTTTAATTGTTAGCAAATGGAGTTTCCTTGGAGATGTAAGGTTAAAATCTAACGAGCAGAACATTCCTCCAAATATTTTCCCCGTAAGATTTGAAACAGTCTAAAACAGGAGGTTGAAGCATGTAGTTAAGATTGATATTCTGGTGTAGGAGCTTCTTTCTTAAACATGATCCTAAAAGTTCACACAGATGTGGACAGGCTTGAACAATAATTGACAAGTATAATAACGTATACTTTATTTCTTATGTTGATGAGTTTCTAAGAAATCTTAATATTTTCCCTGAGGTGTAATTATAATGTGGCACAGAGGCCAATTTCTCTGTGATGCTGTAGGCCCGTATCTTTCCCAAAGGCCCTGAGAACCTTGGTTGACTGCATAGAACACTGAAATTTGTGAAATGCCAGATGATTTTAAATAAATATCTTATGGACTCTGCCGGAAAACCGAAAAAGGCTCATCATCATCCAACCCATAGGTCCAGGCCAACAAAGAAATAGTTTAAAGGGGAAGTCCGGTCAACAAGGAAAAATCAGGGGATCATTAGCTATAACTAAAACTAATATGTTTGTGATTATTTAATGAATTTAGCGTTAAATTTAGTACACAGTGATCCAGACGACATAAATTGTCGTCTGGATCACTGCCTTATCAATAACGCCCAGAGCCGCCCGTGAATCTGGACACTGCCTCTCTCCCCCGTTCAGGAATTACAAGCTTCTGCGTTACATTAACGCACAGTCTACTGAATGTATATTGCTTCTGTATATATATCCATTTTATTCAATTTATTTTATTTTATTGTATTCTTATTTTTGTCTGCACCATCAACACCAAGTCAAATTCCTTGTATGTGCAAACCTACTTGGCGATTAAACTTGATTCTGATTTATACTCATCGAATAACATTGCAGAACCCAACCTATAAACCGTACTTTAATGCTTATTTGTTTTCTTTTTATGTCTCTAAAATGTAAAATTAGTATTAATTTAAATTGAAATGCTTAATACCATGTCTATCTTTGTTTAAGAGGTTTAAAAAAATATTTTGGCATGAAAACGGATATTTATTTACAAGGGGACAGATAGGGCATTGGGACTTGCTCAACAGCCGATACCGCACCGTTACGTCACAAACTGGGAGGTGGCAGTACTGTTCTTCACCAAGATGGCGGCCCCCATAAAAGGACCTTCAAATGAAAATTACTCTTAATTAAAAAAAGCTTATAATTTATTGAACAGTATGTAATAATTTTACATTTAAAGTACTTTCAGTTCTAATTTTGACCGGACTTCTCCATTAACAGACACAAAAACAAGCTTACCTGATCCCTGTCGTGGACAGTGGGTATGTTCCAAAACAGTTCAAAAATGATCAGCCCCAAAGAAAATATGTCCACTTTTCGGTCATAAAGCACCTTGTCCCTCTGTTATAAAATCAGACAGCATTAACATAAGGCCCCAACACCTTCTGACACATTTCATGAAATATTTAAGCAAAACATCTGCAGCTCTGCTCACCTGCTCCGGAGCCATGTAAGATGGCGTTCCTTTGTACCCCCTCCTCTCTTTCTGGTTCTCTTCATCATCTTCAATCTCCGACGTGACGAGACCAAAGTCTCCAATCTTCACTGTGCCGTTCCGGCTGAACATGATGTTAGCGGGCTAATGGGCAGTTTCACGAGAAATATAAACACATAGTTCAAAATCTGCACAAGTGTGGACCAAACAAACAGTAGACATTTATTCTACTGTCGTTTATTGAGGACTAAGGTACAGTGGTGTCAATTCAAAGGAACACAATAATTTGCAAACTTTTGTTAGTAAAAAAGTCTATATTATGCAACAGCATTGTTTTGGTTTATCTCAGTGGTATCCACATTTTTTACATGTAGACCAATACCGTACAAGTCAAAAGCATTTGCAAGCCAAAACAATATCATTTTCTAACAAAGCACAAAACAAAGCATGCAATATTTTAATCAAGCAAGATTTTCTTAATTAAGTGGATGTGTAGATCACTTTAGATCCAAAACTTAAAAATGGTTTTGAACATTTGCGATATTAGAAGAAAAGTAGTCAGTCAATAAAATAGAGACAAATTTAGTCTATTCCTAGCAACAAAAACATGATTTGGGCTACTTAAGTGTAACACATTAAAGCCATAATTGGTAATCCTGTTCAGAAAAACTTTTTGTTATAGTGGGTAAAGTTTTCTATTTCAAGAAGATTTTGATAGTAATAATTTCCCCCAATTAGAAATAAAACCTCTCCACCTGTTGTAATTATGTGTCATTCAATAATTGCAGTTGGTTAAAATCAGCCAGAGAATCAAAAGTTTATGTTTTGTGATAAAATATGAAAAAATAAATAGGTATAAATATTGTGCAAGACTCTGGGTCACTGTGGTTAACTAACTCCAGCTGTTGTTTTAGGTTCAGGTGGATGAAACCCTCTGCCTCACCTTCAGGTCTCTGTGGATGAGCTTCTTGGAGTGAATGTGCTCGACTCCACTGGCCATTTGCAGAGCAATGGATAGACCTTCTTCTCTTCTCCTGAAATCCTTGAGGGATTTTTTGGGGTTCTGGATGTTTTTCTCACTTATCCAAACCCTCAGTGTTTTATTCTCGCATAACTCCATCTGAATGTAGAGGAACTTAACAGCCAGGTCAGTGGAAGACCTGCAGAGTAAACACCAGAGAGGTGAAATAATCTCCGTGTTTAATAAGTGGGAGACCTCCAGAGAGCTGAGGACTCACTGTGAAGCACTGCTGCTTTCCGTGGACGTGTCCCACTGGTGGGCCGTGTCCTCCAGCCAACAGGAGTGGTATCGAACAATGTTGCAGTGATTCAGGTCCGACAACACCTTCACCTCCTCCAGAGTCTTTCTAATCCAAAACAGTACAACAAACGGGCAACGTTCAGAGAACAAAAACACCTTGCTTTGTGTTTTTACCCGATATAATGTAGGGCAAGGCAATATGAATAAAAAGTAATATCTCTATATTTTCAGGCTGAATGCCGATATATGATATTTTTCTTGATAGCTTTTTCTTTTCATTAAGTATTTATAACAAGGCATCTCTCAGCTTTATCCCAGATGTCTCAGAGGGACATTTTAATAAACATCTGTAGATAAATATGAGAAACGGGTGAAAAATAACCTACTGGAATACATAAAAGTACAATTGTAACGCAACATTGACCAGATATAGTCTCACCTTATATCTTTTTTGAAAAAATCTTGATATTTTTGAAATATCGATATATAGCCAAGCCCTAGCATAATGTTATCTTTTCCAAAACAACAAAAAAATAAAAATAAAACACTTCACTTTTGTAGAAAAAAATAAAACCTTTACTCACTCTTTGAAGCGTACAATCTTTACGGCATAAAATTTGCCCTCGAGTTTATGTCTCGCCTTGAAAACACGACCAAAGGTTCCTTTATCGAGTCGTTCGATGGAGTCATAGTCTGTTGTAAACCTGCTGGAACTAATATCATTAAAGTAATTAGTAATGTTGAACCAGATGAGAACATGTTTTATCTATACTTATCTGTTTTAATAATTGCAGTGCCTTCTTTTATGTCTTGTTGCATTTTGTATTAAATTAAAATCTTTTTTTTAACAAACACAAAAGGATTTATAGGAAATTAGGGCAAACATACAACAAAAATATCTTGTATTTAAAAAGATCCACATATTTTTGGCTCATTAAACGTAGTATTCCATTCATCACATAATACAAACTGGCTCTAAGCGAGTTGAACAGAGATGTAGCCTCGGGAAATTAAAGAGGCGTCTGAACTGTTCTGTTTCCAGACTGAAATAATGATCTAACTGCAGGTGAGCTTTAACATCAATATTTGCTTTCATAAGTGTGAGTTTTCTCCACACATGTGAATCCACACGTCATCCAAATGATACATCTTGGAATGTAAGCTGGATGTAAACTCCTGACCACTGCTTTGAAAAGGAATTGTGTCAGGAAATTAAATATTCATACCTTGAAACTGACTGGGTTGACGTTTTTACACCCTGAGGATTTCCTCTCTCCTTGATTGCAAAATTTACCATATCCTTAATAAAAGTCATAATGAAGATGTGAGGATTTTGAGTAAGAACCACAGAAATAAACGGTCACTGTTACTTCTTTCTTTACCTCTTTGCTGCTCTTGCAGGCATTTTGAAAATTTGCTGCAATTCTGACAAAGTAAAGACAATCAATTAACCGGTGACGTGTTGAAAAAAACAAACAGCTTTACAGTAGAAGTGATGGCTTACTTTATTTTAGGCTTCACATTTGGACTTTTCACCTTCGGAAAATACAGAAAGACAATAATTTTACTAAATGTGCTACACTTCTAAATTAAATAAAGTCCATCTTTGTGTCTTAATAGCTCCAAACACAAAGTAAAAACATGTGTTTGGGTAAAAATTCTAGAGACAAGAGCAAATATTGCTGATGAATACTCATTTTAACTTCTGCAATATGTTCTGCAAAGGAAAGAAAGGAAAGAAATAACTGACCTGATCATTGGGAGGGTTTGATGTAACCCTGCAAACATTTGATTCGCTTGTGCTCGGTGTCACAAGGCTTAGATTTGGATGACGAAGGGACCTAAAGGATTACATGGATTACATAGAGACACATTATTAGGACATATAACCATCTAACACTTTCATCATAAAGTAGGGCTGTACACTTTTTCCAAAAGTCGAAATTGCGATATATTTCAACAATAATTGCGATTTAATTTTGACTTTTTTCTGCATTAACCACAAGCAACAAAAATGGCCTGTAGATAAACATGTTTGTAAACAAGGACTATTTAAAACATGAAATGTTACTGTTTTTATTAATCAGAATATTATTATTCAAGAGGATAGCTTTTAATTGAGTTGGACATTAGTCTTTGTTGAACATAAAGTGCAACCAACAAACAAGTCTATGTATTAAAGAGTTTGATCGCTACTTAATGCTATGGTGAGATTTCTGAAAGTTTATGGTAAAAAGTATTGATTATATAAATTTTAAAACAAATAATAAAACTACATTTTCTAACTGCTACAAACGGTCTTCTCTTCCATGTGGAGCAAACCCACTTTAAACATGTTACTGACACCTAAAGGACGCGTCTTATCTACTAATTGTTACATAGCCAAAAATTGCAGACCTCTGCAATTTGGAAATTGCGTTTTTTAAAATTGCAATTATACTGCAAATGCGATTAATTGCTCAGCCCTATCATAAAGCACTTTCAAATTTCCAAACAGGCTGACCACAGTGTCTAACAGTAACATAAATGAGAATAGGAAGCATAACATACACACAAGAAAGTAGTTTAGTAGTTAATGCCTCATTGTGGGTTGAAGGCCAAGGAGTAAAAATTGGTTTGAAAAGAGTCATTGAAGGACGCTTCCTGATCTGGAGAGGCAAATCCCTCCAAAGTTCAGGACCTGCAACGATGAAAGCTCTTCCACCTGTTGACTTTAACTGTGTTTTTGAAATGTCCGATGAGGCTCAACCATTAGGAGACTTAGACACATACAATAGAACTTTAATATATATTTTTATTTTGTATTGAAAGCCAACGAAGAGAGGCTAAAACTCGGATTAGGTGTTCTTGCATTTTTATATCAGTTAAAAATGGAGCCGCTGCATTCTGGTGTCACAACCTCCAGGTGTTTGGATTTTGATAAAAAAATTTTGTTTATATGTTTGACTATTTCTTTGGTTATGTTATTCGTTCACGCTTATTACTCTGGGTTGCTTGAGTTTTTCAGTTCTAGTTCTTTTATGGATTAGTAAGTGGATTTTGTTCTTAGTTCATTCTATGTTAATTTTGTAATATTTCCTGTTAGATTCTTTCCATGTTTCCCTTCGGTTATTGTTCACTGCACTCCTCTCCTCCCATCAGTTTAAACTTGTTTTAGTCGTTCCTCATCGTTTCCTGATGGCCCTCACCTGTTTCTGCCCTTCTTTTCTTCATCCTGCCTCAGAATAAATTCTCTCTGTTCTTCGCTGGTTTCTTCCATTGAGTCCATGCTCCCTGTTGCTCTGCCTGATTTTCCTCCGCCTCCTTTCTCTGATATACCCCTGGTCTTTTTGTTTGTCACTTCTCTGTGTGCGGTCCAGTTCCTAAGCTAGTCTTGAGTCTGAGACATTTTGTTTCTTTTTATCATTAAACTTCTTTCGCCTCTACTGTGCTCTGCTCTTGGGTCCTCCTTTTACCTCGACATGACATCTGGACAGCCTTGAGATGACAATATTAATGTCTACAGTGTCAAGGGCAGCAGTTAAATAAAATAATACAGAAAGGGCAGTACCACTGGAGTTTCCTAGCTAAAAAACATAATTAAAACTCCTTAGCTATGGAGCCTGAGTGCTATGTTAAGGTTTAAATACAGACTAAAACTCCTATAAAACTGCAGGTTCAGGCAGGATTATATTCAACTGAGCATCAACTATTTTCGTTGTATCTTTTACAAATATGATAAATGCCTCACTGTGTAATTGTTGGCGGGAACTGCTTGGCTTGTGCACAGTCATCGGACCCCGCTACCTGAAAACACAAAGAAAAGAACAAAGTCCAGTTGCTTTGTTTTTTACTCTTTTTTTTTGAATGACCATGACCTGGATGACTGAGAATCTTCACCAGCACAAAGAAAAGAAGTTACCAACATCCAGGTGGTGCAACATTAGTAACTAGAACAACATACAATTATTTAGCTGAAAAAAAGAGCCTAGGTCCATGCCTTGTAATTGCAATAAATACACTTAAATTAACTTTTTAACTTCTGATGTATCAAAATGTTTTTGCAAGCCTTTTAATTGTGCCGTTTCTGGCCATTTATTTCAAAAAGAATATGTTATTAGTAGAATTTCTTTATTTGTTTACTGTCAGTGTTTGTTTCACGTACAATACCTTGCTAAACCAGGTCATGTGTCACAGCACACACAAGTTACAACCTTGTAATACTTTCTTGATTAAAAAAAAAAAATCATCTGATTTTTGTCTTCAGATTTACGGAGATAGACGACAACATTTGTGCTGTCAATCTGATATTCTTAAAAGTTCACCTCAAGCAGCTGCAACTCAAATAAGACCTGTGATGATTTGCGAGCATTTGATGATTCGAAAGGTTATTCTCATGCAGGTTCATCACAAAGCTTTAACTTTAGCAAGACTGCCATCTTACATAACAACTGTTCTCAATGACTTGCCAAAGGTGGAGGAAAAAAACGTGGTAAAGTAGTTTTCCAGGTGGTTGAAACCATAATAAAACATATGAAAACGGAGCATCATGGTGCATTTCCAGGTTGCGAAAGCATTAAGGACTTTAATCATACAACCTCCCAAGCAAAATATTTTCTTTTTATATAAAGTGAAATTATTTAAGTGCAGTAAAAACCAGCAACATCTTTATACTAAAAATCAACTTCAGAAGTAGTCAACTGGACTGTGGAGGCCATGGGCTTCCTCATGCACAAACTGATGCATCTCAGAAAAGTCCATGTAATGTATAGGATGTCCATCATTACTAGGTTTTTGGCTCCTTTTGCAGGAATTACTGCATCAGTGCAGCATAGCATGGAGGAGCTCAGCCTTTGGATCTGCTGAGGTGTTAAACCAATCTAATCCAAGGCTGCTTTAAAAGTGGCATTTGGCTCATCTGCTCTCATCTTCTTTTAACTCCATAGATTCCCTTTGGTCGTCTCAGTACCTTGCTGTCCCAGTCGGACTGCTCTTCCATCGCAGACCAGGCTAGTCGAGCTGCGTTCTGTTTGGCCTCCTTGACGCTCTTGCCCTCACCGACGGGGTACTCCTTGTTGTTAATCAATAACCTATAGAAGAATCTGCAATTTCCCAGAGGAAAACATAAAGAGCCCATTAGTCTGTTGATTTGCATTCAGCTTAAAGAGGTTCGCTTAAACTCACAGTGGGCAGTGAGGGGGGCCACATCTTTTCTCTAATTTATAGACACAGCACAGCCTTTTTTTCTGACAGTAACAGTTGACCAGTCCTATGAAGTTTGTTTCTGCAAAGCTGCCGGTTTCAGACCTTAGGCTCAACTGTCTTACACAATCACTGCAAACAGGAAAGGCAAAATATAAGTAACAAAACATTTTAGAAGCAGACACAGTGATCCATCCCCCCTTTAATGAGTCAGTATAAAGCATCAGGCTCACCTGACATCTGAGAAAACTTCACTATGCAGACTTGATGTGCCGCTGTCTCGATCCTCTCTAGCCTTCAGAACAAACAAACATTTAAATCTAGTCCATGAATCAGATATTTTAGGTAAAGATAAGACAGGCGAGGCCCCTGTACTGATTTTGGATGGCCACTCCAACAGCATTTAAAGAAAGATTTGGCCCACCAGCGCAGGCGGCTGGTGCAGATGAAAACTTTTTATTAGGGCAAAATTATTAGACAAGTTAAAATCTTACAAGTCAAAATCAGAGGTACAACATGAAGTATTCGTCTTTTATTAACCCCATTTTTACACTCTCTTTAAATAGCAAATAGAACCTCATCTATCCAATGACTTTTACTCAAACACACACTATGATGCATTGCATTTATTTATCAAAACTGACTAAATAAAGCAAGTGTTTTCAAAGACACACAGACCCAAATCCTGGTCTTATATTGTTAGACCAAAGAGAATTTTTTTTTTTTTTTTCACTCCAGCCCAAAATAATGTGCAAACTGGATCTTTAAATAAGGCAAATGATATTCGGATCTACAATGATTTACACATCTTTCCCACAGAAAATCGGACTAATTTGTTTATTTAAAACAATCACGTTTTGTAGAGCAGTTAGAAAAATGACAACATAACTACTGGATGTTTTTCTAATTCAAATTCTGGCTCTCAAGCACTTTTGACTTGACAATTTCGGCCCACGTGCCAAATGTTTGGACACCCCTGAGACAAGCGATGATAAGCGATACTTACATCTAAGGCTTCATTGCCTGTTGTCTCATGATGCATCCCAAAGCCAGCTGGAAGCTCCTTATCTCCCACCACAAACCGAGATCTGATGACACCAGCAGAGAAGGGCTTTATAAAACCTATACTGCTGAATTCACACCTGTGAAAGTAACTGTGTGACGCGAGGAGACCTACTGGGGTGAATGACCGGGTCCGCCTGTGGGTGTCTCCCCAGCTCGCATGGTGACCTTATTGGGTTGTCCATATTCGTTGGACCAACTCGTGTAATTCGTTTTCTGCTGGACCCGAGCGGGAGAAGTTTCGGCGACGCTCCCTTTCTGTCGGGATTAAAAGAAAGCGGGCCACGCATGGGTATTCGACATCAGTGGAAACACAGTGCAGCGATTAAAGGATTCTCACAGAAACTGAAGATTCATCCAACAAGAGCTCCAAAGCATTTTTAGCAGCATTCTGTTTGGCTTCTTTCTTGTTCTTCCCCACGCCTTCAGGGTAGGCCTTTCCATTCACAACGGCTTGTATAGTAAACCTGCAGAGGAGTCAAAACAAATGCATTAGTTTTTCTAATTTATTTATTGAGTTTATTTGATAGGGACAGATGCACAAACTGAGAATAAAGCAACAGTCCTGTTCGTGCATCATGGTGGTTATAGCGAGAGCTAACTTGCAGCACTTGTCCCTAGATGGGCTTTTTGCTCCATTCAAAAGTAGCTGTATCTAATTTCAGGGCCTTGTAAAAGACTTTGACTTATATATTTTGTTATTTAGATTTTCATCCTCAAATACATATATGGACGGTATTTTGCTGATTATTCCTACAAACTGAAATTTATCACATTTTGGCTATTTTGTGTGCTAAACAAGCATAAAGTGGTGTTTAGACATGGAATGGCAGGAAAAGGACATTTCATTTTGTTTATTATCATTTCACAAGTGTGGTGTGTGTTTTAATTCAATCTCTTTTATTAGGGGGTTGCCTCTTGCAGCTTTGCACATCTAAAGATGGAGTTTTATTGCAACATTTTTCTTCAAAATAGCTCCAGCTCGGTCAGGTTGGATGGACAGGGTCTGAACATTGCCACAAGTTTTCAATTAGATTCAGTTCAGGCCTTTGTAACCCATAGATATGCTCCAACTAGGGCTGGGCAATATGGCTTGAAAATAAAATCCCAGATTTTTTGTTACACAATTTTCCCCTTTTGTTTCATAAAAAACAAATAGCTGAAATTATTTTTTTAAAACATACTTTTATTTCAATAATCTCATCTGGCAGTTGACCTGAATTCAAAATGCAACTTCTTACAAGCTTTAAAACATGCTAATAAAACAAAATGGCAGCCTCTGCTATAGTAAATAATTAAATATAAAAACAAAATGTTTGCTGCAAGTTGTATTACACATCTAGGAGCAAGGCTTCACTAGTGTAACTACACACCAACCTAAAAAATAAGTAAATGAATAAATTAAAGTGCCCCATCGTAGGGTAAAAAGGTTTCCTCGTTGGAGTATTTTGACAATATATTTTGTTAAACATATACTAAACATTGCATGCTATTACCAAAACAATTTCCCCTTTCGGAACTGATATAGTGCAAAGTTTCATGGAAGCCAAGGAGAGTGGATTGACCAAACAAAAAAACAAAAAATCTAAATTTTCCAAAATTAAATCTTCAGAAGCTGCAAATTCAAATTAATCAATTCAATCGATTTATCGCCCAGCCCTAGGTGCAACATAAGTCCTTCCTTTGTACCTCTGGTTGCACGTTTACGGTTGGTCTGCTGAAATGTCAACCTCCACATCAGTCTTATGCAGCCTCTAACAGGTTTCCTACCAGAACTGTCCTGTGTTTGGCTCCATCCAGCATCTCCACAGCATGCTGCTGCTGCCACCGCATTTCACTGCTGGCACAGGGGGATTCGGGAGAGTTCATTTTAGGCCAAACATAGGGTATTGACTCAAACCATTTAATGAAGGTGTTATCTGACCAGAGCTCTTTGTTCCAAATGCTTGTGTACCGAAAACCGCTTGGGACGAACTTGCAAAATGGATTTCTTATGGTTTCCAACAGTTGCTTTCTTTTTGCCACTCCTCCATGAAGGCCACATTACTGATAGTTGTCCTGTTGACAAGGTTCTCCCCCCTGAGCTGCAGATTTTTGCAGCTCCTCCAGCGTCACCATGGACCTCTTGGATGCTTCTCTGATTAAAAGTCACGTCTTGGAGGGTTGCAGCTGTGCCACACTCTTTCTACTCTCAGATTATGCAGCTCTGCAAGCTGTTTAAAACTTGGAATCCTGGTTTTTAACCTACGCCTGCCTTAAACTTGTCCACATCCTCCCCCGTGACCTGTCTGCAGTGTTGCTTGGTCTTTATACTAATCCTTATTCACTAATGTTCCCAAACGAACCTTTTATGCTTTTATAGAACTGGATTTATACAGATAATAAATTACACGCAGGTAGATGATTTTCTGTCCTGTTAGGTGACCTGTTGTGGGGACATTCTGTTAGCTGTGTGACATCATCCAGGGAAGACAGATCATCCGCTATTACCATATAACATAGAAAGGATTCCTGGGTCAATGTGTGCTTCAGTGCTTTTTTGTGTCTCTGCTCTGTCTTCTCTAACTTTCTCTAACCGAGGCTGATGACCGTTCACACTGATCCTGGTTCTGCCGGAGGTTTTTCCCGCCCCGTTAATGGGGAGTTTTCCTCTCCACTGTCGCTTCATGCATGCTCAGTATGAGAGATTGCTGCAAAGCCATCAAAAATCCAGATGACCCTGTGGCTCTATGCTTTTTCAGGAGGAGTGAATGCTGCTTGTCAAGACTTGATGCAACCTACTGGGTTTCCTTAGAAACTTTTGGACTAATCTGTATGATTTGATTTAATTTGACTTTATAAAGTGCCTTGAGATGACGTGTGTCATGAATCGGCGCTATATAAATACAATTGACCTGAATTGAACATTAGGGGTGCATTATTAGCTTTTATTTCAGGTATTAGAGGTACTGTTTTGCGCATAACAACCTGCACCACAATATTTATGTTACTCTACACTCAACATGCAGGTCTTCTAATAAAGTTCAATGAATGGCAGAAAGCAGGTTTATAGGTGTGCTGCAGCGGAACTATACCCGGACACGCAGGAGCCTCTCCAGGAGGAAGAACACTTCTTTCCGAGCGAATCCCACAGTTTGCACCAACTCACGTTTTAATGTGATCCGGCCCGACAGCTCCGACGTCCTCATACATCAACCCTAGCCGCTCCTTTTGTGTGTATTCGTTTAGCTTAGCTACGTAGTTTGCGTACTCCATCTTGAGCTGGAACAGCGTTTGAGGAGCACTGGCTCTCCGCCGGTCTCATGTCACCGCTGGCTCCCACCGAGGCCCAGGAAGGCGCAAGTTTCGATTTCATCAGAAGCGAAGCGTCACCCGTGGTGCCTTCAAGGAAAGTCGGAAACACTAACTGCTGCGGAGTATCAGAATTTTATTTCAAATACAGTTTTTTTTGTCCTGTCTGGTAATGTAACATTAAGAATTATTGTCTTAATGCCAGAAAGAGCCCAACAAATTTTACTTTCACAAGCGGAGCCTTACTGCTTTTACACTTTTACTATTTTATATTAGTCCTGGACTATAATTCAATAATTTATATCGACCAATAGGCGTATATATCGACGATAGAAAAAAGGGTCAATAGAATAACAGTTTTCTTTCCTTATACATTCTAGCCATATAGGTTAATACTACAGTCACTACATCCTCCGGGATCCAGGAATGCTCCGTCACCAAGCTCCAACCGCTTCAAAGAGTTCACAGAGAACACGTCCTTTTTTCTTTTTAAAAAAACTTGCAAAAAGTTGGTTGAATAAAGGGTTGGAGTTTGTATTCAGTATTTGTGTGTTCTGTATATAAAAATAGGTCACTAAGCAAGAGCATAAAATGGCCAGGGCTGCACTTAAAATAAATGTTTTAAATTTGTTCATAATTATCGATATCGACCAATATGATTTCTATTTTATCTACATGCTTTTTTTCCCCTATATCATTCAGTCCTAATTTATGCAATAAGCAATAATATATGCAATAAGCTTTATTAGATTTTATGCTGGGACTATTTCATGTTCAATGGATACAGAAATGGGATGGCAGAAGAGGAAAAAAAAGAGAAACAGATGAGACAAAATGCTAAAAGGGAGAAAAGTATTACAGGTACAAACAACCAACACCTTGATACTACCACTGAAGAATATACAGTATTATTTAACATAAAATTTATAAAGTGACAGCTGAAGATAATAGGGTTTTATGTATAGAAGTGAATCTGTAAGTACCTGAATCCAAGCACCTGTAGGTGTTTGTGAGAGTGCGCTTGTGTAAGATTTATCCATAAGAAAAATGCTCCATAGTGGTTGTGAGGACCATTACAGTATAAATACTTTAAACATTTGAAAAGCTGACCAAAGTGTTTGGAAAAGAATGAAACAAAAAATATGACTGTATTAAAAGTATTTTTGGGTTGCAAGCAAAATATAGTTAGACTGATTTATTTAGATTATCTCTTTCTTTTTTACGTAAAGGAAAAAATGCTAACCCAAACAGTTCAAATAAAGAAAAGAACTACAAATCCCATGGAGTCTTCCTAGAGTTCCCGCTAAAAACCCTGATAGGGCTTGTAGTTGAAAACACCAAAGAAATAAAATAGTATAAGAGATACAAGGCAGGAAAAAAACATTCATGGAAGATAAGTAATTTACTGACACGCCCAATAAAATAATAACATCATGTTAAAAGATCACTGAAAGCAGAGAACACAAACAAGAGGACTATATATTTTACAATCTTTTTCCAATATTCTACAATAACATTTTTATATGTGATTACCAAAATCAAATTTATTTTTTTAAAAGACTTTTATTACAACTGCTTTTAAAACGCATGAAAAACTTCCGGACATCTTTTTAAACATTAAACTGTAAATAATACCTTTTTGTCACATTTCTAAAAAAAAGAACCTCATACTGTCAACCAAAGAAAAGCAAAGTGACAGCAGATTTAAATAAAAAACTAACATTATTCAAATTCTCATTGCAATATTGTATAATACGGTTTCTCTACTAAAGTAACTTTATTTTTCTTACGCCAAATGTTTGTGAGGAACAAATATATCTTAGCGCTTTTTTAAGGAGGGAGTGGGTAAACAATTTTTTTAAAATCTGGATCACTCGTGGTCTGCTGCTGTATCTCCTGGACAATTGGAGGTCAGGTCGTCTTCATCTGCAGAAAGAGGATACATAAATCTGTAAAGGACCATAAAACATCATAAAACCATAAGCATGCTGTTATCCATCCTTACCATTATACGGAGTTCCACACCATAAGCAGTAAAAATGGACTCCTCGTAAGTACGATGTAAGGATTTGCAATTTATCAAAGGACTGTGGGAGAAAAATAAACATTAAATGGTTCAAGATTACATTTTAACAGCAAACACATTAAATGGCAGTGGGCTAAAGCATATATTGGATATCTTAAGAAATTGATATGATATTGTTTAAAAATATAATTTTTTTTATTACATTGGGATTTCCCACTGTTATGAGAAGTACATATCCTACACTAAATACCAACATTTAGTTCTATAATTTCTTCCTCTTCCTCCTCTTCTTCATCAGAATCTTCCTCGTTGTCAGCTTCAACTTTGGGCCAGTACCAGGGTTCTCTGGGAACAGTTATGCCCTGAGACAAAAAGATACCTCAGGCGTTAGACACAAACACACACAACTTTGTACAATCAGTTTAATTGTGAGCCGGCCAAAATGTATTCGCTGCTCTTGTTTACATTTTCTCACATTACAGCCACATATGTAATTGTTTTGATGTTGGGATTTTATGTGACTGACCAACAGACTAGTTCCTGGATAGGGGAAGATAGATTATACATTGTTTTCAAATTTCTTACAAAAGAAATTATGTGTAGAACGTACCTATTCCCCTTGGATCTATCCATAAATAAAATCCAAACTGCCTTTAGAAATAACCGGATTAATGAATGAAGTCCATCTGTGTGTAATTTTATCTCGCTGCTATTTTGTGAAGGCCTCAGAGGTTTGTTAGAAAACAAAAAGCATCACGAAGACCAAGGAACACAGCCGACAGAACAGGGACAAAGTTTAAAGCAGAGCTGAGTTAAAAAAAAAAAAAAACATGCTTTGAACTTAAAGCACTGTTCAATCCGTCATGTGAAAAGAACTGCAAACCTAACAAGACATAGCAACCAAACTGACAAGGCGAGTAAGGCGAGCAAACATCAGAGAAGCAGCCAACAGGAGCAGCAGAGAACCACAGCTCAGGTGGACAAAGCTGTCATAAATACCACCGTATATCTGGCCTTTAGGGAGGAGTGGCAAGACAAAAGCCAGTGTTTCAATAAATGTATAAGAATTCCCTTTAGTAGTTTGTAAAAAAATGTATGGCATGCAGGAAACATGTAGGAATTTGCTCTGGTCAGATAAGACTTGGAGCAAACCTTCTGAGACTAGACCCTATTCACCACATTGTGATGGTGAGACATGGCGGTGAAAGCATTATGTCGCGGAGAAGTGGTTTTTCAACAGGGAAAAGGGAACCGGTGTGAATTGTTGGGGAGACGGTTGGAAAAATCAAGGAATAAAGTCTGTTAGAGGCTGCAAAAGGTTTAAGAGTGGGGTAGAGAGTCCTGCATGAAAACCACCCTAAACATACAACCAGAGCCAGAATTGAATGGTTTAGATCAAAGCATCTGAATATTATTGGGTGTAATGTTGACAAAGGACAAACGGTTTTAGGGCTGTGAAACATTTGTAAGGGACTTTAGATTCAAACAGCTTCCAACCTTCTGATTATCAAGCTGCTCGCAAGATCGCTGACTCCGCGTCAGATCTCCTTCAATCTTTCGCTCTTCTCTCTCTGTTCTGACTCTTGACCTGAAGTACATTTCAAACAGACAATAAAACAGTCGTAATGGGAAGACGGACGCTCTTCAGAGGGATTTCAAATGCTCTTGGAAACCTCACCTAAAATCTTCCAAAGACTTGGCCTCGTTCTGCTGTTTGGCTCTCACTTTCTGCCGATAATGGTGCAGTTCCTCCTCAGCTTTTCTTTTCTTAAGCTCTTCAAGACCAATGCCTCCTCTGTCTGATGGATCAGTAGCAGAACTGTTCATAAACAATAGATTGCACTAAACACCACAGCATGATACAAAAAAATAACAGCTCACCTGCTTTTATATTTAGAGGAATTGGATCAACCCTCCCTGCACCTGAACGCACATAAGACTGTCACGTTAGATTTGATTCAAAAGAGATTAAAAACAAGACTATTGGGGAAAAAATGCTTACCCGCTTTCCCAAGACCTTGGCCAGCTTTATAACCCATCTTTTGAAGAAGTGCAAAGCCCTTGTTCTGATTGCTAATGGAGCTCTGTAAAGCTGCTTCTCGGCTTTCCTTCTCCTGCTCCTTGTAACTCTTCTGACGGTTCTGGATATTCTTTTCCTTCCGCTTTTCCTCCTTTTTGATCGCTTCCTTTGCCCTTCGCACCATGTCGACACCTGGCTTCACATCTTGACTATAAATAGCAAAAAAAGACAGAATAGAAACCTTTTGCTGATAATTTCATTTTTAAAAATTTCAAATGAGGATGAGAAGTGCCTACTGTCACTAGGCTTGTAGTGAAAAGAGGCACTGTGCACTTTTTCTCCTGCTGCCTTCAGCACCATTCGGTCTTCTGTTCTGACTTTAAACACAACTTTGAGTCATGCCACATGTGGCAATTTATCTGGTTACTCTACGGTGGAGTATGGCCTAAAATATGTTAAGTCAAAGTTTATTTTTAAAGCACATTTAAAACAAAATAGTTTATCAAAGTGCTGCATGAGGTATACAATCACCAGCATTTTAATCAGTTAAACAAAGTGCACAATAAAACATAACCAGACAAAATAAGTCACAAAATAGATAATATAAGAATGGCAATGTAATGGACGGGAGTCTGAATATAGCTGAACTATGCAGCAGTATAATCTGCTCTAAGTGTTTTCCTGAAAAAGAAACGGGTCAACTTTAGCATTACATAATTTTTTCTGGAGAGAACGAGGAGTCTCTGGAACTGGTGCAAATACTTGGATGTAAACCTTTAACTTATACAGATGCTGTGTAATTCAATTCAATTCAATTTTATTTATATAGCGCCAATTGATGAAACATGTCATCTCAAAGCACTTTCCAAAGTCAGTTCAATCAGATTATACAGATTGGTCAAAAAATTTCCTATATAAGGAAACCAGTTGATTGCTTCAAAGTCCCGACAAGCAGCATTCACTCCTGGAGAAGCGTTGAGCTACAAGGACAGTCGTCTGCATTGTAGATGGCTTTGCAGCAATCCCTCATACTGAGCAAGCATGAAGCGACAGTGTACGAGAATAGGGTTGAGCAGATCCTTTTCTAAGGAAGCACAGATCACCAAACGTCTAGAACAATTATTACAACTGGCTTTATTTGCCTGGTACGTGTACACATATGAGAAATGTGCCTCTTAATTGTACTATTCTCACAATGTGCTTACTTATACAATAATACAAAAACACAACAAGCAGTAATACATAGCAAACACAGTCTGCAGTATAGAGAACACATATCAACACACTATAAACAAATGGACAGATTGACACAAAAATGCAATGACACAGAAGCGAGTGCAAAGGATGCAGGAGAAGATATTATTTCCATTATTAGTATTTTGTAAATGTCAGGGGTGGGAGTGATGTACAGGTTCAGTCACACATATGATGGGAGTTTTTTATACTATAGACTGTGACTGTGAGGAGACTGAACAAACCTTTTTGAAAAGGAGGTAAAAAAAATTTAACCTGGAGATATTTTGGTCCATGAGGGAATGTTCTTTGTTATGGTGAATCCCACAATCCTTTATTTATCTCCCTCTACGGAGCATTCTCTCCAACAGACTCACTCAACTAGACGCTGGATGTTGCACATATATATATATATATATATATATATATATATATATATATATATATATATATATATATATATATTAGTCAAGTGCAGAATATGAATATATTCTGCACTTGACTAAAAGGCAGTTTTTTTCTGCATTCCACTAAAATACTTGGGATGATACAACTTAGAATATATTATTTTATACAGAAATATTCCTTTGGCTTCTACTGTTTGGTTAAAGCTTGTTAAGATTATAAATTAAGTCAAGATACAGTTCCTAAATCTCATATTTATTTAGCTAATTGTATTTTATCAATTTTGGTACATATTTATAGTATGTATACTGTTTCTAATCATTTATATATTTATATATATTACAACATCTAGCAAGCTAGCTATATATCTTCATTGTTTCAATACAAACTAAAACGGACTTACATTTTACTGAGAAACGCATCAGACATATAATCCTCTTCCTCGTCTGACATGGTGAACTGCAGAAGAAATGCAGTAAAACAACAGAAAGACAGATTATCGGGTTAAACAAAAGCTCGCTGGAACATTTCGTTTTCTCTTCCTGTGTTTGGTTCGTTCGCAGGAAAACTCCGGGCAGCTCCGAGGAAAGGTGTGTGTCAAACGTTCCGCCATTTAAAACACACCATTAGATGATCTATATATTCATTAAAATAATACAGAATTAACGTTTAATACAAAAAAATAACATTTTAGAGTCGTTTTGCTTTTTTACTGGGTGAATATTTATCTGTCACGGTAGTTGTTCGCATAGTTTCCCATCGGAAGTACTTGTTTGCGACGCCGCCAATATTTTGTCGTCATTCATCCTGGGTCATCGAAACACAGGTAGTATGTGCATTTTATGTCTCTTTAGCTTGCGTTTCAGAATGCTGTTGTTTTTGTTGTTGTGTTCAATGGGAACATCTGGGCGTTGTTAGAGACTCAGGAAACCATCTTAAAGCCCTGGTCAATGCGAGAGTGTCGTCGGAGTTCAGCTTGTTCCTGTAGGAACCAGCTAGCTAGCTGAGGTCGCTACAAACAGCTAAAACTGTCAAAAACACCAAACAGCCAAATGTTAATGCTGCACACAGCTAAAATGTTTTCCTTTCGCGAAGCACCGACGGTATGTGAGTGTAGCCGAGCGCCCGAGAAAACAATATAAACTTCGAGCTCATTTAACCGGCTTATTTTCATTATAGTCGGGTCAGTTTATTTATCAAATCGAAGCAGATTTCCTGGCATTTAACAAGACAAAAGGTACATTTAATATATCTATCCAAACTCCAATCATCCAAGTCATTCCACACAGTCACATTTAAAACACACCCAGTCTTAAAGTACTTATAATACAGTGTGTAGCCAGAGGATAATAGCAATAAAAAAAAGAAAAGAAAACACTGGTGATTGCATCGAGTCATTGACTTTGCATCCTAAGCAAGCATGTGGCAACAGGGGAGAGAAACCTCTCCCGTTTAACAGGAAGAAACTACCAGCAGAACCAGATTCAAAGTGAGTGCTCATCGGCTCAACACAAAGCGCTTTATGCTAGACTAGAGACACACACAAACAAATATGCCCAATAGATACACATGTTTGTAAGGTCCATTTAAAAGATTTAAAAGAAATTAAACAGTTTTTTTTATCTTGATACAAATATTTTGCCCCTCCCTGGGCTGCCACCTTACCGTGGTGGAGGGGTTTGAGTGTCCCAATGATCCTAGGAGCTATGCTGTCAGGGGCTTTAAGCCCCTAGTAGGGTCACCCAAGGCAGACAGGTCCTAGGTGAGGGACCAGACAAAGCGCAGCCCAAAACTCCCCTTATGATGAGTACAATCATTGGACCTCGTGTTCCCTCGCCCGGACGCGGGTCACCGGGGCCCCACTCTGGAGCCAGGCCTGGAGGTGGGGCACGTTGGCGAGCGTCTGGTGGCCGGGCTTTTGCCCATGGAGCCCGGCCGGGCTCAGCCCGAAGAGGCGACATGGGTCCCCCTTCCGATGGGCTCACCACCTGTCGGAGGGGCCAAAGGGGTCGGGTGCAATGTGTAACGGGTAGCAGTGGAGGGCGGGGACCTTGGCGTTCCGATCCTCGGCTGCAGAAGCTGGCTCTTGGGACGTGGAATGTCACCTCTCTGGTGGGGAAGGAGCCTGAGCTTGTGCGCGAGGTCGAGAGGTTCCGACTAGAGATAGTCGGACTCACCTCGACGCACCGCTCTGGCTCCGGAACCAGTCTCCTTGAGAGGGGCTGGACATTCTTCCACTCTGGAGTTGCCCATGGTGAGAGGCGCCGAGCTGGGGTTGGCATACTTGTTGCCCCTCATCTCGGTGCCTGCACGTTGGGGTTTTCCCCGGTGAACGAGAGGGTGGCCTCCCTCCGCATTCGTGTGGGGGGACGGGTTCTGACTGTTGTTTGCGCTTATGCGCCAAACAGCAGTTCAGATTACCCACCCTTTTTGGAGTCCTTGGAAGGGGTACTGGAGAGTGCCCCTCCTGGGGACTCCCTCGTTTTGCTGGGGGACTTCAACGCTCACGTGGGCAATGACAGTGGGACCTGGAGGGGCGTGGTTGGGAGGAATGGCCCACCTGATCTGAACTCGAGTGGTGTTTTGTTGTTGGACTTCTGTGCTCGTCATGGATTGTCCATCACAAACACCATGTTCAGACATAAGGGTGTCCATATGTGCTCTTGGCACCAGGACACCCTAGGTCGCAGTTCAATGATCGACTTTGTTGTCGTTTCATCTGACCTGCGGCCGCATGTCTTGGACACTCGGGTGAAGAGAGGGGCGGAGCTCTCCACCGACCACTACCTGGTGGTGAGTTGGCTCCGATGGCGGGGGAGGAAGCCGGTCCGACCGGGCAGGCCCAAACGCACTGTGAGGGTTTGCTGGGAACGTCTGGCGGAGTCCCCTGTGAGGCGGAGCTTTAACTCCCACCTCCGGGAGAACTTTAAACACGTCCCGAGGGAGGCGGGGGACATTGAGTCTGAATGGACCATGTTCCACGCCTCTATTGCTGAGGCGGCTAGTTGGAGCTGTGGCCGCAAGGTTGTCGGTGCATGTCGTGGCGGCAACCCTCGAACCCGCTGGTGGACACCAGCGGTGAGGGAAGCCGTCAAGCTGAAGAAGGAGTCCTATCGGGCTTTTTTGGCCTGTGGGACTCCGGAAGCAGCTGATGTGTACCGGCAGTCGAAGCGGCAGGCGGCTCGGCTGGTCGCCGAGGCAAAAACTCGGGCGTGGGAAGAGTTCGGAGAGGCCATGGAGAAAGACTTCCGTACGGCTTCGAAGCGATTCTGGTCCACCATCCGGCGTCTCAGGAGGGGGAAGCAGTGCAGCACCAACACTGTTTACAGTGGGGGTGGTGTGCTGCTGACCTCGACTCGGGACGTCGTGCGTCGGTGGGCGGAATACTTCGAAGACCTCCTTAATCCCACCAACACGTCTTCCATTGAGGAAGCAGAACCTGAGGACTCTGGGTCGGGTTCTCCCATCTCTGGTGCTGAGGTTGCCGAGGTTGTTAAAAAGCTCCTCGGTGGCAAGGCTCCGGGGGTGGATGAGATTCGCCCTGAGTACCTTAAGGCTCTGGATGTTGTGGGGCTGTGTTGGTTAACGCGGCTCTGCAACATTGCGTGGACATCGGGGGCAGTTCCCCTGGATTGGCAGACTGGGGTGGTGGTCCCCCTATTTAAAAAGGGGGACCGGAGGGTGTGTTCCAACTACAGAGGAATCACACTCTTAAGCCTCCCTGGTAAGGTCTATTCAGGGGTTCTGGAAAGGAGGGTCCGTCGGATAGTCGAATCTCGGATTCAGGAAGAGCAGTGTGGTTTTCGTCCTGGCCGTGGAACACTGGACCAGCTCTATACCCTCAGCAGGATTCTTGAGGGGGCATGGGAGTTTGCCCAACCAGTCTACATGTGTTTTGTGGATCTGGAGAAGGCATTCGACCGTGTCCCCCGGGGGATCCTGTGGGGGGTACTCCGGGAGTATGGAGTACCGGACCCTTTAATAAGGGCTGTCAGGTCTCTGTACGACCGGTGTCAGAGTCTGGTCCGCATTGCCGGCAGTAAGTCGGACTCGTTTCCGGTGAGAGTTGGACTCCGCCAAGGCTGCCCTTTGTCACCGATTCTGTTCATAACTTTTATGGACAGAATTTCTAGGCGCAGCCAAGGTGTTGAGGGGATCCGCTTTGGTGACCTTAGGATTGCGTCTCTGCTATTCGCGGATGACGTGGTCCTATTGGCTTCATCAGGGCGTGATCTACAGCTCTCACTGGAGCGGTTCGCAGCCGAGTGCGAAGCGGCCAGGATGAAAATCAGTGCCTCCAAATCCGAGACCATGGTCTTGAACCGGAAAAGGGTAGAGTGCCTTCTCCGGGTTGGGGAGGATGTCCTGCCCCTAGTGGAGGAGTTCAAGTATCTTGGGGTCTTGTTCACGAATGAGGGGAAGATGGAGCGGGAGATCGACAGGCGGATTGGTGCAGCGTCTGCTGTGAAGCGGGCGCTGTACCGATCCGTTGTGGTGAAGAGAGAGCTGAGCCAAAAGGCGAAGCTCTCGATTTACCGGTCGATCTACGTTCCTACCCTCATCTATGGTCACGAGCTTTGGGTCGTGACCGAAAGAACGAGATCCTGGATACAAGCGGCTGAAATGAGTTTTCTCCGTAGTGTGTCTGGGCTCTCCCTTAGAGATAGGGTGAGGAGCTCAGTCATCCGGGGAGGACTCAGAGTAGAGCCGCTGCTCCTCCACGTCGAGAGGAGCCAGTTGAGGTGGCTCGGGCATCTGGTCAGGATGCCTCCTGGACGCCTCCCTGGAGAGGTGTTCCAGGCACGTCCCACCGGGAGGAGGCCCAGGGGAAGACCCAGGACACGCTGGAGGGACTATGTCTCCCGGCTGGCCTGGGAACGCCTTGGGGTTCCTCCTGAGGAGCTGGCCCAAGTGGCTGGGGAGAGGGACGTCTGGGCCTCCCTACTGAAGCTGCTACCCCCGCGACCCGACCCCGGATAAGCGGAAGACAACGGACGGACGGACGGACAAATATTTTGATTAAACAGAATATCTTAGGTTGAACATCAATCCTTGTTCAACATAAAGTGCAGCTATTAAATAAGGCTATGAAATAAACAGTTTTAGTAGTACTTAATTAAATGGCAAAACCCCTGAACGTTTCAAGTAATAAATAAACTCTGATCCAGCTGATAAATGAAATTATCTCACTATATTCTATACAGTAAAAAACAAACTGAAGTCGTCATCTGTTACGCTTGGAAAGCACTTTGAAAAAAAAGGATGCTTCTTTGGAAGATAAAACTGAACTGAAAACTGAAAAAATACCTATAATATATTAAATAAATTATTGAATATTTCATATCAGTGTCTCTTGTCACGCACTCTCCTGTTGGGTGGAAAAGTGCGTACTTCTATTACCGCCACCCAAAGGCCTGGAGATGGAAAGGACGTGTCTTAATCTCATTAAATGTTATTTCAGTTGCATGCCTCTGCGATTTGGATATTGTGTTGTTGTTTTTTTAAGTTTGCGATTGTATTGTAAATGCAATTAATTGTACAGCTCTAATCGGTATGCAACGTGGGTATAAGGGCCTGGCTCAGGGGCACATTGGCATGTGGCAGGAAGAAGTTGGAATCCCTACAGTTATAGGTATAACATTTATTGTTATTTTGATATAGCAAGCAAGATAAAGAATCAACGCTGCTGCTCCTTAACAGAGGTGCTGCTCATTGCTTAGTAACACTAGTTTAAAAACAGTGTTACCTCAGTGAGAGTGATTAAATTAAATGTTATTTATATAGCGCCAATTCATGAAACATGTCGTCTCAAGTAACTTTGCAAAGTCAAATTCAATCAAATTATACAGATTGATCAGAAAGTTTCCTCTCTAAGGAAACCCAGCAGGTTGCATCAAGTCTTAACAAGCAGCATTCACTCCTGGAGAAGCGTAGAGCCACAAGGACAGTCATCTGCATTGTCCATGGCTTTGCAGGAATCCCTCACACTGAGCAAGCATGAAGTGACAGTGGAGAGGAAAACTCCCCTTTAATGAGAAGGAAAAACCTCCAGCAGAACCGGGCTCAGTATGAACGGTCATCTGCCTCGACCGACTGGGGGTTACAGAAGACAGAGCAGAGACACAACAAGACAGACAAACATGCACAGAAGCACACATTGATCCAGTAATCTGTTCTACATTAGATGGTAATAGCGGTGATCTGTCTTCCCTGGATGATGTCACAGCTAACAGAACGCCAGACCAGGTGTACCTACTATGAAGAACAAAAAGAGAGAGAGCCAAAAGTTAAAAGCTGAAATAACAATGCAAATTGGAGAACAGTAGGAGAACTCAGCAGAGTGACAAAAATAGATCCTGATGTCCTCCAGTAGCCTAAGCCTATAGCAGCATAACTACAGAGATGGCTCAGGGTAACATGAGCCACTCTAACTATAAGCTTTGTCAAAAAGGAAAGTTTCAGCCTAGTCTTAAAAGTAAACAGGGTAGGTTCCCTGTGGCATGATGCTGCCTTTATCCATGATTCTTTTTCTTTTTCACACCATGACTGTCCATGTTTTGTCTTTTTTTGCAACTGGAAAAAAATCCCAGCATTGTTTTTCTTGTAAGTATTGAAAAAGTATAGGAGCCCTTTTGCTGCAAGCGTATTGGCAGTGCACAGCAACAAGTGGGAGGAGGGCAGCGCTGCTCTACTCTTTCCTCCATACGACCGAAGCAAACTCGGTTCTGTCCGGGTCTTTCTCTGACATCTCATCAAAAGGACTTTAAACTGCCGGAATAGTGTGTTTGAGCATTTTGACGGCTTTGAAACTTTATTTAAAACTCTGCTCTACCTTGATATCAATAACGACTTTATATGCGAGATGAATATTTTTAAATTTTGGACTTAAACGGTTTTAATTTTCACCAAAGCTCTCACTACAGTGTGTTTTGGTCAGCTGAATCCTGTTTTTTTTTTTCCTGAATTTATAACTAATTTCTTAAGTAGGAAGAGAATTGGCATTTCGTATTGACGTTATTGTACGTTTCCTCACAGACTGAAGGTACACAGTGCTGATCCTCGCCATGGAGCTGGCTCACAGTCTGCTGCTCAATGAGGATGCTTTGGCTCAGATCACTGAAGCAAAAAGACCGGTCTTCATCTTTGAATGGCTTCGCTTCCTGGACAAAGTGCTTGTGGCAGCAAACAAGGTGATTTGTCAGTTTTACTGTTGCTGTATTTAATTGATTGCCTTTACAGGCGTTCAGTGACTTTTATAATGTGCCCGGATGGCAGGTTGATGTGAAGGAGAAGCAGAAGAAGCTGGTGGAGCAGCTAACGGGACTAATCAGCAGCGCCCCTGGACCGCCAACTAGAAAGCTGCTGGCCAAAAACCTCGCTACTCTCTACAGCATTGGCGACACCTTCACTGTTTTCCAGACCCTGGATAAATGCAACGAGATCATTAAAAGCAAGGATGACACACCCGCGTACTTACCAACAAAACTGTAAGATCCCGTTAACCTTATATTGGCTAATTATACGGTCATTTGTCATATTTGTATTATCTTTTTACCTTTCTAAACGATTTTTTTTTGTTGTACCTTTTAAAATTCAGCCGTTGCAGCTGACCCCTCTCAAAGGGTATTAGCAGTTAAGCCAGGCATTAATCTGCCGTACGATACTTTGTGTTTTACAAGAGAGGATTAAGTTTGCAGGAGCAAGTGTTGGTGTCTTCTTACTTGCATTAATGGTAGATTAAAGCTCCATTAGGCTTTTAATGCAGCGGTTATTTATTTATTTTTTGCTCTGTATTTGTACTAACTGTGTTTTCCACATTTTGCCCTCAAACTTCAACCTGTTCTATTGGGATTTTAGATGATAAATCAAAGTTGTGCATAGCTGTGAAGCAGATGTGAAATGAAACATGGTTTTCTAATTTGAGAAATTAAAAAACCCACCGAACCCACCCGTCTGGACCGCCTTAGTGCATCTGGAGCAGGGGTGTCCACAGTGTGGCCCGTGGGCCCTTTCTGGCCCCTGGTTTGCAATTCAACAATTGTTTGACAGACCAGCACATCTAAGTAATGCAGATGGAGACTTTTTATTCTTAATTAGGGCAAAGTTGTTATAGATAAGTTAACATTTTCTTACAATTCAAAATGTTAAGTACGAAGTATCTTTAACTTCATAGTATAAATAGGACATTAGTTCAATAACTTTTACTCAAATGCAGACTTTAGTGCACCAAAATCGACTTTTAATTCATTTTTTAAAATTGGCTAAATACTGTTTTCAAAGAAAGACTGAATTAAGTCTTCTTCCTATTGCAGAGAATAGACCCCATAAAATTAAATTGGGTAACCCTTTTAAAAAAAATCTGACATTTGATTAAAATAGTGCATGATCATAACTCGTGGAGCTTGTAAAAGGAAAAAAATAAAATTTTATTTTTTGTTTTGGAATTTTAGTTTGTTTTTTGTTATTTATTTCCCTTTTTTAGCCCTCTAGTACTTTTGACATGACAATTTTGGCTCACGTGATGAAAAGACTGACATTTTCTCCCCGTCGTTATAATTCCAGCTCAGTTGGATTTGATGGAGAGCATCTTTGAAAATCAGTTTTCATCACACATTAAAAATTGGAATATGTAGCTCAGTCCATCTTCCCGTCAACTCTGAACAGCTATTCTGTACCTACTAAAGAAAAGCATCCCCACCGCATGGTAATAAGGCTTGATTCTTGATTCGGTGGTCTTTCCTAATTAAGTAAATTTTAAAGGCAATGAGGTGCAAAAAGTACAGTAAAGTGGGACATATACAAAAACAACCCATTCTATTATTGGTAACGCTTTGGAAATGACGTATGCCTTAATCACCTTGACAATTCTGCACAACTTTGTGTTTTTCTATGACATAAAATCCCAGTCAAGTACGTTCAAGTTTATAATGTGAGAAGTTCAAGGCCTGTGGCTCATTTTGTAAGACAATGTACATTCAGAAAGATTTTACAGTAAGTAGGGCAGTGGTTCCCAAACTTTTCTTGGTTTGCCCCCCCCTGAGATTTAAAAGAAAGTTTACACGCCCCCCTCCAACCAGCCTTTCCGACAGTTAAACAAAGAAAACCAAACTGCAGTAAAGCAATAAAATAAACTGCAATCTTCTTTAAAACAATTACACTTTTAAGGTGTAATTGTTTTAAGTTTAACTGTCTATATATATATATATATATATATATATATATATATATATATATATATATATATATATATATATATAATTTTTATTTATTTATTTATTTATTTATTTATTTTTTATAGCCTATCAAAATTTGTCATCACTCATTAGTAAGTTTTGCTGTGGATCTGTCTTGAGTGGGAAGCTTTATCACCCCCTGGACTCAGGGTAGGAAAATTCACCTGCAGTAGCCCCCATTCAACCCTAAGAGGGCGGCACTAAGGCAGTTTTAAGACAAATATTGCAGAACTAAACAAGCTCACATAAAAATGTAAAATAAATAGATGATAACATTAAGGTACCCCCCTTGGGTCCCGTTTATAGACAAGTTATTTTTGACATCATGTTTTGTTTTATTCTAATCTTTCAGATTTTTAGTAATGATTAGTTTGCATACAGTAATGTCGTTGTTTGTCTCGCAGTGCTGCCGTGGCCTGCGTTGGAGCGTTTTATGAAAAGATGGGCCGAATGTTGGGAAGCTCATTTCCAGACACCATCAATAATCTCCTGAAAGCACTAAAGAGCGCCGAGGTATGAGTTGGAAATTGAGACGTCCTGTTTTCTACCACACCTTGGCTTGAATTCCGCTTTACTGGCGGGTTTTAGGTTCATTGTGTGATATCTGTATTAGTTATTTTTATTTCAACGTTTTTTTTTTATGTAGTCCCAAGGCAGAGGAGAGATCCTGCTCAGCCTGCAGAAAGTGCTGAGTGGACTCGGTGGAGCTGCAGCTTCATGTCACAGAGATATCTACAAGAACGCCCGCTCCCTGCTCACAGACAGGTCCATGGCTGTACGCTGCGCAGTAGCTAAGGTTAGTGTCTGAAAAACACTTAAATGCAGGCACCAGGGATTTAACAATACAGGGTCAATGGCTGTATTCCATCAAAATAAATAGTTTTAGAACCGCAATATTTTTGTCTTATTTCAGCCAACATTACTGCTGGACAATTAGCATAGCATATATAGTTTAACTTTTTTAATTTTTTTGATCTTCCTATTAATGGTAAGAACCAGATTCAGTCAAACCAACAGATCCTGAACACGTGTGACATTTGGGCTCATGGTCCATTTATCAACAAACCGCTGCATCCTAAATGGACAAATCAGAGCTACTGGGGGTCTTTCCCCTCGTATAACGAGCAATTTTCCCAACAAATCATAACATAACAAATCTAAGCAGTATTATATTTCAGTTTATGCCACGAGACGAGGCTTACGTTCCTGTGGTACTTCTCTACATGATTTCACCTTTACTTTTGCACAAAGCCAGAACTGCCAGGTCTCGTCCAATGGGGCGTGAGACACACGGCACACATTACTTTTCTCACGCAGAAAAAAACGTGCCACGCATATTTTAGGATTTTACTTATTAGCAACATTTTGGTATCCTTGCTTTCAGTGTGTATCTTGTGTGCTTATGGCTTTCTTATACACCGAATATCCCTACTGGGTAACAAATAAAGGACTATTATAATCTACTCTGTTCTATTTTAGTCTGTTCTATGAGAATTGAATCAAGAATGCAAAGTAACAGCAGCTGTCCTTTGTTCCTGCCTGATCAGTGCCTGCTGGAGCTGCAGAATGAGGCGGTGTTCATGTGGACAACAGAACTGGAGAACATGGCCACTCTGTGTTTCAAAGCCTTGGAAGGCTCCAACTATGGCGTTAGGGTGGCAGTGGCCAAACTTCTGGGTACGGTCATGGCCACGGCCCTCATGCCCAAACAAGCTGCAGGTAGGTGAAGCAGATCCGCGGGTCACACGCTGTATGGCTGTTTTCAGGTTAAACCGGCCAGTCCGCCTTTTTCCAACGTGGTTTTTGTGACTCGCAGTGATGCGTCAGAACGTGAAGCGGGCCACCCTGGAGGAGGTGCTGGAGCTGATGGCCACGGGGTTCCTGCGGGGTGGGTCTGGCTTCCTGAAGAGCGGAGGGGAGATGTTGAAGGGGGGAGCCTCGGTCAGCAGGGAGGTGCGAGTGGGTGTCACACAGGTACGGATTTATTCTTAGACGGGATGAAGAAGCTCACCTTCCATCCATCCATCCATCCATCCATCTCTGTATCCATCCATCCATCCATCTCTGTATCCATCCATTTATCCATCTCTGCATCCATCCATCCATCCATCCATCCATCTCTGTATCCATCCATCCATCCATCCATCTCTGTATCCCTCCATCCATCCATCCATCCATCCATCCATCCATCCATCCATCCATCCATCCATCCATCTCTGTATCCATCCATCCATCCATCCATCCATCTCTGTATCCATCCATCTATCTCTGTATCCATCCATCCATCCATCCATCTCTGTATCCATCCATCCATCCATCCATCCATCCATCCATCCATCCATCTACCCACACATCTCTCCATCCATCCATCCATCCATCCATCCATCCATTCATCCACACATCTCTCCATCCATCCATCTCTGTATCCATCCATCCATCCATCCACCCATCCATCCATCCATCTATCCACACATCTCTCCATTCATCCACACATCTCTCCATCCATCCATCCATCCATCCATCCATCCATCCATCCATTTATCCACACATCTCTCCATCCATCCATCTCTGTATCCATCCATCCATCCATCCATCCATCCATCCATTTATCCACACATCTCTCCATCCATCCATCTCTGTATCCATCCATCCATCCATCCATCCATCCATCCATCCATCCATCCATCCATCCATCCATCCATCCATCCATCCATCCATCTACCCACACATCTCTCCATCCATCCATTCATCCACACATCTCTCCATCCATCCATCCATCCATCCATCTCTCCATCCATCCATCCATCCATCCATCCATCCATCCATCCATCCATCTCTCCATCCATCCATCCATCCATCCATCTCTGCATCCATCCATCCATCCATCCATCCACACATCTCTCCATCCATCCATCCATCCATCCATCCATCCATCCATCCATCTACCCACACATCTCTCCATCCATCCATCCATCCACACATCTCTCTATCCATCCATCCACCCACACATCTCTGTATCCATCCATCCATTCATCTCATTTCATTTCATCAACCACTTCTTTATTCTGTTTGGTGTTTCTATATTGAAAGTCTGGTCACTGCAGAGATATTTTCTAGATTCAAAGCAGACTTTTGTGTTTATGTTTGTAAATCTGCCTGAAGGAACAGAAAGAAAGTCTGACATGTAAAATATGTGGGATTCCTGTCTTCCTCCAACTTATCTTCCTCCCCCCCCCCCCCCCCCCCCAGGCTTACGTTGTCTTTGTGACCACGCTGGGTGGTCAGTGGCTGGAGCGCAATTTCGCCACCTTTCTGTCCCACGTCCTGGACCTTGTGTCTCACCCACGGGCCACACAGACACACGTCGAGGCTGTGTACTCGCGGCGCTGTGTGTCCTTCATGCTGCGTGCCACCCTGGGCGGCTTACTGGGAGAGAAAGCTCAGATTGCGGCCGGCAAAGAAATCTGCCAAGCCATCAGCAAACAAATGAGGGCTGTGGGTAAGGAGGATGGGGGGGAAATATCACGGTTCAGAGCATTACAGAGTAAGTACTCATCCATCGTTACCACATTTATTTCTCTCTGCGTTCAGTTTCCAAAATCACTGCATGTTTTGTTACGGGTGGACGGAGTTTGGCATGTTTTTTCTCTTCTTTTTCTGGTTTGGCTTTCCGTGTTTGCTTGTTTAGGAGGAGCCTCCTTTTCCTTTCTGTCTCTTTCTAACCACAAGCAGCATCATAATGTCAGTAATATTATCCATCAGCAACACAGCTCCTCAACTATTCAGCCTTCGATCATATAGTCATCATGGCTTTTTGCCTGCCAGTTCCTGCTCTGTTACTGCTTTATAATCCCTAAGGAGCAAATAACATTTTCTGACTGTAAACGTCTGGCTTACATCAGCAAAAAAAAATGCATGTGCCTCTAGATTTACAGCCCGGCATTTTACCAAAGGTTTGCAAGTACACCACCAGATATTTTCTTTCTCTCCAACACAGCATCCCATTAATGTGTTTTTATGTCACCATTATCTCATTCAAAAGGATGATTCTTACTCTGATTTGCTGTGCAACCTATAAACTCTTACAGGACATTATTCTGTTGTTGACGTTAGGACAACAAAAAAAAAAGTTCACTGTTAGTTTCTCTGCAGACTTGACTCTAGGTTCTTCGTTGTTCACTTTATACTCACTGCTGAAGCTTTTTCCAGCCAGTTTGATCTGTGAAACTTGCTGAAATGAAACATTTGACAACTGTTTGAGGCTAACTTGGAAAATAAATGAGAGCCGGAGTCTGGCGTGCTTCTTCTAAATTTGTTTCCCAGTGTATAAAAAAGCCAAATTAGGCCACAGATCAAGAAGCAGCTTTAAATCTGATCTTTGAGTCTTTTTTTTTTCTTTGTGTGCTCTCTCCTGACTGCTGTCTGTTAAGAGCTCAGAGGATTGCTAGACCTTTAAATTACTCATGTTGTTTCTGTTTGTATCATTGATGCTACAGCCACAGCTACATGTTACCCATATTTAATGACAGAAATCCTCAGAGCTCTGAGTTGGAAATCAGTCAGGCTTATAATATTTGGACAATGACACAACATTTAGTTTAATGTGCAAGTACAGCAGATTACGATGGAATAAACTGTTATTTAAATTATGATACATAGCAAAAATACATAAAATTCAATGTGTCCTGCTCAACTAGAATTGTGTGTATATATAAACTTATCCAATAGGAGCTGTGTTCTGATGAAACTCATTTGTCATATTAAAAGTACCTTTTGAAAATAACCTCTAAGCAGGTACTGGTAAAAATGTTCACTAGGCCCACATTTCTGTATAATCTTTTTTTTATTAGTCTAAATATTAAATAAGTCATGATTTTGTTAGTTGTATTTAGAAAATCATCCTCGTTAGCAGAAATAAAGGCTTGATCATATCAGTCTGTGTGTAAGTAATCTAAATAATGTGCTTCAATTTTTACTGAAATTCATAAATTTTTCAATAATATTTAAACTTTTTGAATATGAATTTATATACACAAAACAGCTTGCTGCTTGCGTAGAATCCAGACTAAAAGTGTACGTGCGACAAGAAAAAGAAAATGGCGTACGGCCAAAGAAATTGTGATTTATAAAACCATGCACACAAGCTCGCAATTTTGCTTTATAGTTCACGACTGTACCTGAATGTTTGCGTGCCTGGTTCCGCCTCACGTTCTGCCCTCTACGCGCCCACATTCAACCATAAATGGTCAATGCAAAGCCCCTCATGAATGTTAATATTCATTAAAAATGGGTCAGCTGATCGGTTTTTCATCATGGTGACGGTAGCCCCACGGAGGAAAATTTCACAGAGAGGCGTTTATTAAATTTGTAAATCAGAGGTAAAAGGACATATGTTGCCCACAAAGAACCCGATTGCTGTTTTAAATGTCAGAAGACAGCTGTACTCCGTGTGGAGATTCCTCTGACGCTGTGCCCTTCACCCTTCACTGGACAATCAGCGGAGGGTGTGAGAGCAGGAGGAATGAGAGGTATCCCCCACAATGATAAAGTCAAGTCCTGTCAAGTTTTTTTTTTTTTATAGATCCCAACTTTTGCTTGGAAAGTGTCGTACACAAGCTTTATAAATGAAACCCCTGGTTTGCTATGAAGATGCTCTGGCTACATTAATGAAGATTCACTTAACTCGGCATGCTGAATGCTTGAAGTTGAAGGGGAGTTTTCCTGCTCTTCTTAATAATTCAGCCAATGATTATTTCACCCGTTCGGAGAGCTCATATCTTGCATTGAGATCATTGAACTTTCATCCCAAGATGGTCAAACCAACCAATGAAAAGATTGCCTGCAAAAAGTAACCCGTTCCTTGCTTATTCTATAGTTGTTCACTTTAAATTTTCCAGTTTTCACCCAAGACATTTAATTTAAATATAAAACGGCTTCCAATCATAAGTTTATTGCATACTTTATATGGCAATAGAAAACTGAGGTTTTTCATGAAAAACCATTCTTTTCCTTACGTTTTGGATATTTTTTTTTTAGATACACAAGCATTCTTGGAAAGTATTAAGTCCAAAATTATTAGTACTCCTGTTAGACTTAGATTTTTATGCTTTTTATTTTCCTTCAGACAAGAAGGTTGTTTCTAAATTTCTTTCAGAAAATACAAAAAAAAAAAAAATCACCTTTTCCTTCAGTAAATCTGCATTTCCTAGACCCTCTAATGCTATGAATGCTTTAAAACTATATTTGACATTCTGTTTTATACATACACATTTTCTTTAAGCTTTGATAAAAATCGTAGAAAATGCAAACGCATGCAAAGTTAAAGTGTGTCAGTGTCCAAATATTTCTGGGGTCAATGATATAACCAAGAAATTGAAGCACCTAATCGTTGAATGTGTGGCAGCAGTGTGTGGCCTAATGTGGCCGATTAAAACTACATTGAAGCAGTTAATTTGCCAGTTTGTGATACAAAGATAATGATCGTCTCTATTAAATTAAGGAAAAGTAAAGAAAAATGAAATTCAAGTGTTGTTATATTTTAAGCCACTACATCCATCACTGCTGCCCTCATTCTGAAATTATTACTGTTTTATGAGCTTTTAACTGTTAAGAAAAAAAGCAATAAGTTTGTTTTCTTGTTTCTGCCGGTGTCTCTCAGAGGCCGTAGTGAACGACATCAGTGGTGAGAACAAGGCGGGAGCCGCTGACGTCTCCGCCAGTCAGCATGTCATGGTGTGCGCCCTGAAAGAGCTCGGCAGTTTAGTTCAGAGCTTGAGTGCCACGGCTTCCCCGCTCATCCAGGAGCCTTCGATCGGTGAGACGCACACGCAGACGTAAAGTCCAACTCTCGCTGTGTCACTTTGGAAGGAGGATTTACACAAAATGTTCACGAGTGAAATTAACGACGGCTTTAATTATTTAGTGTTTCAAATCTTGGGGCCAGATTTAGCTAAACAGATTTCTGAGCCACGCAGCAACGCACGCATCAACAAAGACGGTATTCGATGAGATTTCTAAACATCTTCACTTACAGGTACATCTACCAAAAAAAATCAGAATATTGCATAAAAGAGCAATGTTTATGCCAGCCATCTCAGAAAGTAACCCTCATTTACTGTATTGAATCATTACAGAGTGATATTTTGCTAGCCTATGTTTCTTGTAAATGCATATTAACAGAAAACTGAGTGGAAGGAAGAAGTGTGATAGGAAAAGGTGCACCAACAACAGGGATAGCTTCAATCTTGTGATGATTGTTAAGAGAAACCCATTCTAAAATATGGGGGAGCTTCACAAGGAGTGGACTGAGGCGGCAGCCCACTCCTGGTGGGTGCATCAAGAGCCGTTAGACACAGACGGATACTAGACGAGGGCTGCCAATGTCACATTCCTTGTGTCTAGCCATTCCTGAACCAGAGACAACATCGTGCTGGGGAGAAAAGTAACTGGACTGTTGCTCAGTGTTCCACAGTCCTGTTTTCAGACGAAAGTAAATTCGACATTTTATTTTTAAATCAAGGTCCCAGAGTCCGGGAGGAAGAGAGGAGAGTCACAGAATATGCATTGTTTGAAGTCTTGTGCGACGTTTCCACAATCAGTGATGATTACGGAGCCATGTCAACTCCTGGTATTTGGTCCACTGCGGTCTCTGAAGTTCACAGTTAATGCAGCCATCTACCAGGGAACTCATACTTGGAGATGCTGTTTTTATTTTCCAGCAGTACCTGGCACCTGCCCACCCTGCCAAAGGCACCAAAAGGGGGTTCAGTGACAATTGTGTTCCTGTTCTTGATTGGCCAGCAAACTCCCCTGACCTGGACACCATAAAAATATATCTGGACTGTTGTCAGGAGGAAGATGAGAGACACCAGACCCGACCAGGCAGACGAGCTGCAGGCAGCTATCAAAGCAACCTGGGCTTCTATCACACCTACACAGACCCTCAGGCTGATCGCGGTGCATTGACACAGTAATTCATGCTAGAGGCCCAACCAAGTATTGAGTCCACATATATTGATATACTTTTCAGAAGCCTGACATTTCTGTTTAAAACATCCTACTTTTGATTGGTCTAATGTGATATTCTAATTTTCTGGGACACTTAATTCTGAGTTTTCTTTACCTGTAAAACAGAATCACCAAATATACAAGAAAGAAAAGCTTGAAGATTTTACTCTGTGTGTAATGAATCTCTAAAAAAAACATGTCACTTTCTGAAATGACTGGCAAAAAATATTGTGTTTTTACGCAATATGGTAATTTTCTTGAGCTGTACCAATACATGAGGAAAATGTCATGTTTAAACAAGTGAATTTCCAAATAACATGGGAATCGCCAACGTAATAGCACTACGAAAACGGACGTTATCATCTCTACTAACTACAGATCTATGGAGTGAAACAAATGGAAATGGAAATAAAATATATAAAAAAAAAACTTTGGAAAAACTTCTTAATAAAAAAAAGTTTTTTAGTGTAACTTTGCTGTTTTCTCAGCTTTTATTCGATCAAAAAGCAAGTTTTAAAAACATTCTTTCATTTTTATTTTAGTTTGAATTTTTTTTTTAAATATTTTTTAATTTTATAATTTCAAATTTCTCCTTTTCAGATTGAGTTTTACAAATTGTGTTCTATAGATCACATAAGCGTCACTTCTGGGGGCGGGCTTTCCTCTGGAGTGAGGAGCAAAGAAACATTTCTACTGGTCTGCTTCGTCGTTAGCGACAACATTTTATTGTTCGATGCGCTTCAAGAGCGAGAAGCCGCCACACTAGTGTCTTTATCCTTTGCAAATATGCGCGTATGAGGCGATGGATGAGACGGATAAGGGGGGCCGGGTTGCAGCTGGAGTGAAGGTAGAGGCAGGCATCTTGTTTTGGTCTACAGACAGTGCTCAAGCCCCACCTAGTGGTGAAAAAAATCACTTATTGCTCCTTTAATGTAGTATGCTAGACTTAAAACCAAAGGTGACCGTGCCTTTATGGCAGCGGCACCGAGACTGTGGAATAACTTACCTTGGCATATTCGATCGTCAGGCTCCTTGGAGGTTTTTAAATCCTCTCTAAAAACACATTTCTTTTCCCTGGCTTTTAATCAAGTCTAGGTGGACATTTGGCAAATTATATTTTATTTTAACATTTTATTTAAATTGAAACATTTATCCTATTATATTTTATCTGCATTCAATTTTTCTTTTTGCATTGTGTTTATGTATTTTAGCATTCAGTTTTTATCTTTTATCTGTACAGCACTTTGGTCAACCCCGGTTGTTTTAAATGTGCTTTATAAATAAAGTTTGAGTTGAGTTGAGTATGCTAATATTTAATCTAAGCACTATGTCAATTAAGATAATGGTGATGCATGGAGAAGCTGTGGGGCTAAATAAGTTTATACTTCCACCCACTCCTCTGAATACGTCAAACTAATCTACAATTCATATCATTTAATATTATGCTGCTGATAACCTGCACGTATTCAACTAAAACCTGGACAAATGTTCCAGGACTTCTTGAAACGGTGACGTCCGTGCTGCTGCACCCGAGCATGGCTGCGCGTCTGGCGGCCGCGTGGTGCCTGCGCTGCGTGGCCGTGGCTCTGCCCTATCAGCTGTCTCCGCTGCTGGACCGCTGCGCAGAGAGAATCAACAACCTGAAGAGTTCTCCAGAGGCCGTGAGCGGCTACAGCTTCGCCATGGCGGCCCTGCTGGGAGGAGTGCACCAGTGTCCGCTGGGGATCCCTCACTCCAAGGGCAAGGTGGGAGAACATCCCTTTAATTTAATCTCTGTCGCGTTTAATCGCCTCTGGCGTCGTTCCGCAAGGAGCTGAACGGTAAATTTGCTCGATCTGTAGCTGGTGGTGAGCATAGCGGAAGATCTTCTGCGTACAGCTGCTCAGAACAGCCGACTGTCCCTGCAGCGAACGCAGGCTGGATGGCTTCTGCTGGGGGCTCTCATGACGTTAGGTGAGGGTCATGCAAAAGACTCAAGCTGTTTGCCTGGAGTTTCTTTCCCCTTGTTGCCACTGATCATCTTTTAAAACAAATTTACAGGCTCCTCGCTCGTCCGCTACCATCTTCCCAAAATGCTGCTGCTGTGGAGGAACGTGTTTCCGCGCTCCCAGAAGGAGCTGGAGGCCGAAAAGGCCAGAGGGGACTCCTTCACCTGGCAGGTCACCCTGGAGGGCCGAGCCGGAGCCCTGTGTGGTAAAGTCCTCCGCCCTGTAAAGTTTCAACCCGCGCTATAATCTCAGCTTCCTCATGTTCGGCTCATCGTATGTTCCTCTGTTCTGCAGCCATGCGTAGCTTCGTGGCGCACTGCCCCGAGCTTCTCACTGAAGATGTGATCCGCCGGCTCATGTCTCCCATTGAATGCGCGATGACCATGATGTCTCAGTGAGTTCCTGGTTCTCCGGCTGCAGATTTTATAGGTAGAAACACGTGATGGTGATTATTTCCCAAATGCTTTTTCCAGAGTCCCAGCCATCATTAAAGTCCACGGTGCTCACCTAAAAGCAAGTGCAGCGATGGTGAGACTCAGGTTGTACGACATCCTGGCCCTCTTGCCTCCTAAGACGTATGAAGGTATCACTGTTGCTGATTAAATGATATTTGGTACATTTTGCAGATCTTTCTTGGGCTGTTTTAAAGTTTTGTAATCTTTTTGTTTTGTTGTTTTCAGGCAGCTTCAATGCTCTCCTGAGGGAACTGGTGGCAGAGTTCACTTTGACCGACAACTCTGCCAACACCACCACGTCTCTGCTGCGCTCTCTGTGCCACTACGACGACAGCGTGCTCATGGGCTCCTGGCTGCAGGAAACGGACCACAAGTCCATCGAGGATCAAGTTAGTTTGGCTTACCTCTAATATTCCTGCAAGATCACTTATACATTGCCTTGGAAAAGTGTAATATCCCTTTTCAATTCAGTTTTATTTATATAGCGCCAATTCATGACACACGTCATCTCAAGGCACTTTACAAAGTCAAATTCAATCAAATGTTCCAGACAGATTGGTCAAAAAGTTTCCTATCTAAGGAAACCCAGCAGGTTGCATCAAGTCTTGACAAGCAGCATTCACTCCTCCTAAAATAGCTTAGAGCCACAGTGGACAGCCATCTGCATTGTTGATGGCTTTGCATGAAGCGACAGTGGAGAGGAAAACTCCCCTTTAACAGGAAGGAAAAACCTCCAGCAGAACTGGGCTCAGTGCGAACGGTCATCTGCCTCGATCGACTGGGGGTTAGAGAAGACAGAGCAGAGACACAAACAGTACAGAAGCACACATTGATCCAGGAATTATTTCTATGTTATATAGTAATAGCGGATGACCAGCCCCCCTGGATGGTGTCACAGCTAAAAGAACGCCAGACCAGGTGTACCTACTATGAAGAGAACAAAGACAGAGAACTAAAAGTTATAAGTTGAACTAACAACAAACAATGAAAATTGGAGAACAGTAGGAGAACTCAACAGAGTGGCAGCCTAAGCCTATAGCAGCATAACTTGAGATAGCTCAAGATGACCTAAGCCACTCTAACTATAAGCTTTGTCAAAAAGGAAAATTTTAAGCCTAGTCTTAAAAGTAATTTGTCTCATTTATTTTATGTACTTATTGCATAAATTATTTAGAAAGAAAAGGATGCATAATTTTAACACAATTTTATAAATAAAAATCCGACAAGTGTGATGTGCTTATGTGGTTGGCCCACTTTAATACCCATCTCCCTGTAGAAGTTACGTAATTATCCGATACCCTAAATTAAAATCATCTGCCTGTTGAAGTTCTGTAATTAGTAACTTCTACAGGCTACTTTGAGAAGGACTCAGAGGTTTGTTAGTGAACATTAGTAAAAAAAACAGCATCATGAAGGCCGAGGATCAGCAGATAGGTCAAGGAGAACATTGTGGAGATGTTTAAAGCAGGTGTGGAAAAAGTTTTCTTTTATCTTTATAAATAAGTGCCCCTTTGTGTTGGTCCATCAAATAAATACCAGTAAAGTGAACAAAGGGAGGCGGTGCAGGGGTAGACCCATGTTCAGAAGCCTTATTCCTCGACACGGTGGTCCAGGGATCGAGCCCCTACCTGTGCACCTTTGCCCCTTTGCCCCTCTCAACCCTGTATCCTGTCAACCTTCTGCCAAATAAAAGTAGAAGGAGCTACAAAGATTACACTGTTTGTTGTGAAAGTTGTGGAAATGTGGAAATGATCCATGGGGTGAGAATACTTTTCAGATACACTGTAACCTTAATGATCATTGAGCCTCTTGGCTCTGTACGACACTCAGTCTGTGGTTTTGGGTTTTCAGTATTATTGCGTCTCTGTTTATCTGTAGCTGCAGCCCAACAGCGCATCTGGCAGCGGCGCTCTGGAGCACGACCCCTCGTCGATCTACCTGCGTGTTCCTGTCGGCGAGGCCGTGCCAGGGCCCCTCCCTCTGGGCGTGTCGGTCATCGATGCCTCCGTCGCTCTGTTCGGGGTGGTTTTCCCCCATGTCTCCTTCAAACACAGGTGAGCAGTTTGCCGGTCAAAATGAACGCCTTTTCTGGTGTTGATTTTCTTACTGTTTAACTCTTTCTTCCTTTTTCTTGTGTGCGGTTTCGTGTGGTTTCTTTGCTTCATGTGTGTTTCAGGCTGCAGATGCTAGACCACTTTGCAGAGTGCATAAAGCAGGCCAAAGGAGTTCGGCAGCAGGCAGTCCAGCTCAACATCTTTACCGCAGTGCTTAGTGCCCTCAAGGTAAGAAAACCGACAACATGTCCTCTTAAAACGGGACCATTGACGTTATAAGTCTAATTTGTTACTGATTGAAGGGTTTGGCTGAGAACAAGAGCACTTTGGGCCCAGAGGAGGTGCGCAAGTCGGCCCTGGCCCTGGTGATGGGAGCTCTGGACAATCCCAATCCCATTTTGCGTTGTGCTGCCGGGGAGGCCCTGGGTAGGATGGCTCAGGTGGTGGGAGAGGTCACTTTCATCGCCAGAATGGCCCAAACTAGCTTTGACAAGTAAGCATATCGTCTTTTTGTATTTAAATGCTTTCATTTGTTAAAAGAATCAGAAATGTGGAGAAACAGAACCTGTTCACTCAAACTTTTTTAGCTCCAGGTTAGAAATGTGAATAATCAGTTTCGTGTTCGTCTTTTAATGACGCGGCTGAAGGCTGAAGTCGGCCCGTGACGTGGTTTCAAGGACGGGCCATTCGTTGGCTCTCGGCTGTCTGCATCGATACGTCGGAGGGATCGGCTCTGGCCAGCACTTAAAGACCAGCGTCAGCATCCTGTTGGCCCTCGCTCAGGATGGATCCTCTCATGAGGTCCAGGTATTAAACAGGAGCCGTTTTAAAAGCAGCATGTAAATGTATGTTTTTTTTTTCTTTTGAAAAAAACCCAAATTTGGTCCGTGTGCACCTCTTTTCTCAGACCTGGGCTCTGCACTCTCTGGCTCTGATCGTGGATTCTAGTGGCCCCATGTACCGCGGTTACGTGGAGCCCACGCTGTCCCTGGTGCTCACGCTGCTCCTTACCGTGCCGCCATCTCACACAGAGGTTCACCAGTGTTTGGGCCGCTGCTTGGGAGCTCTGATCACCACCGTTGGACCAGAATTACAGGGTAAGTTTGGTTGATTGTGCCCCGTTCGTTTGTAAGACGTCTTAATGTTTGGGTCATATTAAGTTAAAAGGTTATGTAGGGTTTTGCCAGCAGGTGGCAGTGACAGAAATCCTAAACCTATGTAGGCCACCATTCCAGTGTTGCCTTTTAAAAATAAATAGCTTTTTTTTATGGGTGTTTAAATACACACTTCTCCTTTATCTGGATAAACAACATCGTAAAATCGAGGACTGATGGAGAGTTTCCAGAATCTGTTGCAAGAAAATCTGATCCATTGCACAGTAGGCTAAGATGTGGGTCTGCTTTGGTAAAACCACAACTGATGTTGGTTTGTATTTACAACAGTACCCTGAAAAATAAACGCTTCAGGATCAGTGAACGTAGCCATGAAGATGAAAATGGGGCAATTTGCCCATTTCTCCACTTTGTACCCCCATATTTAACCCTTGTATTGCCAATTCAGCCCTTGGTGCTTTCATTTTGCGCCTCTAAGCAAACCATTTTATACCCACGTACATAAAACCATTGTATATCAGTTTATTGTTTGGTGTAGTGGTGTATTTTCATTAATTAGGGATATTAATTGTCATAAAACGCTCAAATTGTAAATAAATTAATTGTATACCATTTTCTGAAAACCTTCACTCTTTTATATTTCCATCTACTTTGTTTATTATCCCCATTTGGGCCCATTGATATTTAGGAAATATACCTGGTTATGGCCTTTGATCCAACCAAACCTTTGCTGATTGATATTTATTTAAATCATGAAAACAGTTTTTCTATCACTAATCGAAGAGTAAAACGGAGGTACTATATTTGTTATTAAAGGAGGTGCACAACGCCTCCAGGTGGGGGCAAACAGACTGTAGTATTCATCAAAAAACCAACTAATGCAAGGAACTTAAATTGAACTGAGATATAAATATTCTTTTAGTCATCTGCAGTTTTCTGCATCTTCTGGTTGCTACAAACAGCTTCCGTCTGGTTTTCTAATTAATCGGTCTCTCAAGGAAACGGAGCGACCATTTCCACCATCCGCTCGTCCTGTCTGGTCGGCTGTGCCATCATGCAGGACCACTCGGACTCCCTGGTCCAGGCGGCAGCCATCTCCTGCCTGCAGCAGCTGCACATGTTCGCCCCTCGACACGTGAACCTGTCCAGCCTGGTGCCCTGTCTCTGTGTAAGTGAGGTGCAGGTTCTACTCCACAGAAGAGTCCAGCTTGGGTTTCTGATCGCGCTGTGCGATTCCCACAGGTGCACTTGTGCAGTTCCCACTTACTGCTGCGCCGCGCCGCCGTGGCGTGCCTCAGGCAGCTCGCCCAGAGGGAGGCCGCAGAGGTCTGCGAGTATGCCATGAGCCTGGCAAAGAAAGCGGGAGACGGCAAAGACAGCACAGCAATCAGTGAGTATAAACCAGGAGTTAGATGAGGCTGTTTGGAAACGTTGTCCAGCTGCGCCACTAACTCCTGTTGTAATGGCCGTGGGGTTCAGAGCTGAACATAACAGAAACCGGGTTGGAAGGCGTTCTGTTCGGCATGCTGGATCGCGAGACGGACAGGAAGTTGTGTTCTGACATCCACGACACTCTGGGTCACATGCTGTCATCTCTGGCTGTGGAGAAGCTCTCTCACTGGCTTAAACTCTGCAAAGATGTCCTCGCAGCGACAACGGGCAAGTTTGCAGATTACAGCAACGGCGAAAGAATAAAAGCGACTGAACCGTGTTTTCTTGAATCATCTTAAAATGCCCCTCTTCCCCTTTCAGACGTAGGGGGAGCCGTGGCGTTTGAGGTGGAGAAGGACGAGGACTCTGAGAAAAAAGAGGAGGTGGACGACGACACCATGTTCACAGGCCTGGGAGACGATGACAAGTCCAAGCCCTCCGTGGCGCCGCGCTGGGTGACGCGGGTGTTTGCCGCGGACTGTTTGTGCCGCATTATCCTGTTATGTGAGAATGCAAACAAGGCACACTTCGACCTGGCAGCGGCGCGTGCTGCACAAGCAAAGAACCCCAAAGGTACCGTTTTTAGCACGCTGCTGGAGTATGTTAGCGTCCATTATTTATTTATTAGGCGACTGCCATGCAAATGCATGGGCAGAGCCTATTACTATGCACCTAATAAGGGTTTCTTTATTCTTATAGTTTATTTTCCTTCCGCCACCGTTAATACAGCCCGAACCGTAGGGTCTACCCCCACAAACTATATATCAAAACGTGCGTCTCGACGCCGTGAAGCGGCCTATCTATACTTCACACCATTTCAAATTACCATGGTGATGAGATTAGCCAAAAACCACCCCCAAAACAGAGTTAAACTCCACATAATGCATGACTATATATGGCACTGGTCTTTGTTAGAGTGGTTTAGTGCTGGGACTGCCAGTCAAGAGGTTGCAGGATCACAACCTGGTGTGGCAACTTTAGACAATTACTTTTTTACCCCCATAGTATATATATCAAAACGTGCATCTTCATCCAGTCAATTGCTGTTTTTGTATCAGCCACCATTTTGAGTTACCATGGCGACTTCATCAACAAAAAACATGCAAAATTGCATTTTCTCCCTTTTTGAGGCACTTTCCAGTACAGCATTTGGACCAAACTAACAGAGTACCATCACCCGGTGATACTGAAGACAACCATGTTAGCGGCTAACGGTTAGCATGTTGCTAACCGGACGTAGCTCTAGGAAGGTCCTACCAACTTCTGCTTGACAGAGTGTGTATTTCCTTTACAGAGAAAGCTCCACAACAAATTTGGGCCATATCGGATAAAGCATGTCTCCACAGACACCAAAATCACATAATCCACAATTCCACGCTCACTGTGGGGGCTGTTATGAACGTAGGAATATGATATTCGCAAGGGTAACTCTTACGGGTAGCACGATACGCACCAGGAGGCAGGCGCCTTCTTAAATTTCTTCAGAAATTTTCTAGTTTAATATTTTGTTGTTGCCTGAGTATATACGGTAAAAGGTCTTGCAGCCTCTGGGGAGCTCTGGGGTCAGCTTGTAGAAAAAAAAAAAGCCAATCCATCATGTAGGTTTAGAATGAAGACCTAACAAAGCATGAGATGACTCAGCAGAGTTGGGAAAGGTTTTCCACCGTGATAGATGGAGGAGCCTGTATTTATATTAGCTTCACTGAAGCAAGCAAACACAGGGTAAAAAAAACAAACAAGCTGTAGTGTAGTGACTAAGATTGTGGTGCATGTTGTTCATGTGCTGTGCATTTATGCTCTCCATATATTACACCATTAAAAAAAACTTTGTAAGACCTCCTCTTGGTGCTAGAACAGCTGCAAGTCTCGCCTTTGCACATCTTGACGCAGACTAGAGGCTCTTACTGTAGCTCTCACCGTCTGTTTAGGCTTGTAGAAGGTGCTAAAATGCAAAGGCATAGAAATGACATGACAGCAGTTGTATTACTAAATTCTGCTCCAGCACAGAGGACACAGTCATAACAGCAGATTAGCTCACCCTTTCTCCTACAAGACCCTGGAGGAGAACTGTGGCTGGCTGCACACAGACCAGATACCCTGAGAGACAAAGTTCAGGCCGCCGGTCACTGGGCGAGAGGCGCCAGTGCATCACAGGCTGGACAACCATGCAAGCACAGATTCACATCATTTATTTAACCTGTCAGTCATGTTTTTTGGCCTGTGGGAGGAAGCCAGAGTACCCAGAGAGAACCCATGCATGCACAGAGGAGAACATGCAAACTCCGTGCAGGTAAACCTTAGCCTGGGATTCAAGCCCAGGACCTTCTCCCTGCAAGGCAACAGCACTACCAAATACTCCACCGTGCAGCCTCAGAAAGATAACATCAGTATTATTCTTTTTTTACATGTCCTGTCGTGGCATTTCACGCATTTCACGCAGGAGTTGGTTTGCTACATGTGCCGGGACAGCTTTACTCTACTAAAAGGATATATTACCAGATGGCACCCTTATTGCCTGCTTTACGTTATTGAATCAAGACTGAATCTGGCATCAAACACATTTTCTTCCAAATTCTGCCTATTTTTAGCTCAACCTATCTTCCCATCATCTCTGACCAACTTCGTACTCTTCTGAAAGGCCGCATTCCCGTAGCAAGGTGCAACGTGTCTCATCACGGTGCTAGTTTATTCAGAGTTATGTGCAAAATTAGTTTACTAAGGTTCTCTAACAAACCTCCAGAGCCTTGAACAGAACAGCTGGATTTATGTTGAGATTCAGTGAAACACAGATGGGCTCCACAGCTGATTAGGTGAAGTCTGAGGGTTGCACTGGATTTTATTCTGTGGTATCAGAGTAAAAAAGGTGTTCAAAAACTCCTCCTGCCACTTTAAAATTGTTGGGATGAGATGTATAAAAACATTAAAGTTTGTAGTTCTAATGTGAGAATATGTAAAAAAGTTTTGGAAGGTGCTCTAATTGTATGAAAAATGCAAGCTCGGTTGAAGCAAATTTCTTAATTTATAGCCCTAAAGTCAGTATTTGGTTTCTAGTCTGCATCCACAAGCTAAAACCCTGAAAACGAATAATTAGTTGTTGACAGAGGCAGCTTAGGTCCTGCTCTTGCATACATTGTTTACAAATTGGTTTTTCACTCCTCTCAAAGTGGCTTTTGTTTCATCCTCCTCCTCCTCTGTCCATTCAGGAGATCTGTTGGTGCTCCACTTGTCCGACCTCATCCGTATGGCCTTCATGGCAGCCACAGACCACAGTAACCAGCTGAGGATGGCTGGTCTGCAGGCACTGGAAGACATAATTAAAAAGTTTGCATCCGTACCAGAGCCCGAGTTCCCAGGACACGTGATCCTGGAGCAGTACCAGGCCAATGTAAGTTAGAAATGTATTCAGAGCTCATCCGTCAGAAAACAATGAGAAAAAGGGTGAGAGGAGTGAAACTGGACATAATGAGAATTGTTTGCACTTAGGTTGGAGCTGCCCTCAGACCTGCATTTTCTCCTGATACGCCATCTGATATAACAGCAAAGGCATGCCAGGTGAGACAATGCTTTGATAGATTTTTTATATTTTTTTGCATTATTTTTTTATTTCTCTTGCTGAACCTGTGCGCTGTAGAAACGGGAACCAGCAAAGCTCAATCCTGCGTTGAACTGGATACCAAATTCACCGTCCACAACAAAACCAGATTTATGCCACCGTGGACTGACAGGTTGTCAACCAAGGAAAAAGACACCTTTAAGATCAGCTGGAGTTTCGAGATGCCCACACGAACAAGCGAAATGTCTGTGACAAAGGTTGAGCTGTTTGGTCAAAATGATTGGAAGAACATTTGGAGGAGCCAAAGGCTTTCAGACCTAAAATACTGTACAAGCTGTCAAACAAGGTGGTGGTAACGGCATGCTGCGGGCTTGATTTACTGACCGCGATACAGGTTCATTACACAAAGTGTATAGAATAAGGAAGAAGCAGGGCAGCCTCAAACCCATTTGAACTGCTTTTGGAGCCGATAAAGTTGGTCTGGGTCGGCCCTGACCTCGCCGCTAATGAAAATGTGTTGCCTGTGCTTAAAAGCTAAGTCCTTGCCAGGAAACCAACACGTTTAAGTAACCTCCACCAATTCTCTCTTCAAGAGTGGTCAAAAAACCTGAGAGAATAATCCCAGAACCTTGTTGATGCCAATAAGAATTGTACTTGAGGTTAAATTCACTATTGGATATTTAACCAGATAAACCCTTGACGCCTGAATTCATATACATGTGTATATCCCTTAAAAGACATGTTTGCCTTTTAAGTAGTTGCCAAATTAAGTTGAGACTGTTACTTGAACTATTGTACAAAAAATAAATAGACATTTATGTATGTTGCAAATAGGTAACAGGCAGAATGGTCAATAACAGAAATCAATAAAATAGCAATAAATATGTAATAAACAGATTAAAAGCAGAACATAAATAATACATCAGTTCTGTTAGACTGGAACTGATACCTTGCAGAACAAATAATATTCAACATGTGGCAAATTTGTAACAACAGTTGTTAGGGTCAATAATAACATACAAATAACACTGTAATAGAAATTTAAGAAACTGATTTTTATCTGCAAATAAATGACAAACGTCTGTTGCAATTGATTTTTAACTAACAGTCTATATTTCAGCATATCATTTTTTATAAAGATTATTGAAAATAACTAGCCAAAATAAGTTGGGATTCCTAAAGAAAGTACTGAAAGCCGTTTCTATATAGCATTGTTTAGGACTTAGCACAATGGCTGAATGTTGCAAATATGCAACAAACTGAAATATCGTAAGAACCTCATAACGTAGGTAGTTGAAGCACTCATTAATCAAGTTAGTATTTTTATCTTAGCGCAACTTACCTTTATATACAAAAATAGCTTCTTATTTCCAGCCTTGTTTTGTCTTTGTTGCTAACGGGTTAGCCCTCTTGTGCTAGCAGGAAATACGTCCATCAGGGACCAGTTGTACCAGAGACAAGTGCTTACCAAAGGTTCCTAGGTCTGCACTGAATGTTTAATAATGAAAGCTACGTATGGTTATATGAATCCCTGATGACCTTCAGAGCTTCTCTGTCACTCCCAAGGGACTTGCAAGAAGTCTCTGTAGGAACAGAGGCTCGGATGACGGCAGACTCCATTGATATTATTACTTGAATGGCGCATGCAAAGGGACCATTTTGTGCTTTCAGCACCGACCCTCTGGTGGTCAGGAGGGATGAAATAGAACTGGCATTGGGGGAATGCACACGCTATCTTAGCTGTTTGTGTAATACAATTTGTTGCATATTTGCAACAATAGGCGACAAGGGGTAGTAAAAATGTTTGTTTATATTAAAGTCTGTATGTATAATTTTGGCCTTCTGTCGATTAGAGAACCTCAGCAATGATTTCAAATCGATTCACTCGATTCTGGTCTTTAAAATGTATTGAAGTTGTTTCCTGTGTTCTTGCTTTACTCTGGGGGGGAAGACAAGTTCAAACAAGTCCTGAAAAGGGAAAACATTTCTACGACATTTACTCAGGTGTTACCTGTATTATTATTTTTTATGAGAACATATGGAGTCCAAAACCTTGACTCTCTGTGTGTCTAAAGGTGTGTAGTACGTGGATCGGTAGTGGCGTAGTCAGCGACCTCAACGACCTGCGGCGAGTCCACAACCTGCTCGTCTCGTCGCTGGACAAGGTGCAGTCTGGGAAGAGCTCCTCCAGTCAGCTGTACAGTGAGAGCGCCACCACCATGGAGAAACTGGCCGTGCTAAAGGCCTGGGCTGAGGTCAGATCAAAGATTACCGAAATTTTCTTTTTTCTTTTTTTTTTACACTGAACAAAATCTGACCCGGCTCGCTGTCTCTCTTGGTCAGGTGTACGTGGTGGCAATGAAAATCAAGAAAGAGGCTGAGGGTAAACCTGCGAAACCAGTTGAAAGAGGAGACGAGGACGAGGACGAGGATGTCCTGGGTGCAGGCGTGCTTCCTCCAGACAGCCTCATTACCTTGGTGCAGCCAGAGCTGCCTTCTCTGAGCCGACTCTGGCTGGCCATGCTGCGAGACTACGCGCTGCTCACCCTGCCTGCTGAGTTCTCCAGTCAGCTGCCACCCGATGGTACGGGATGGATTATATACCACAAAACATGGTCAAAAAGTTTTTTTTCTGTCCCCCCTAGCAGGTTTGAGGTCTGCCTGGATGTTTTAATTTACCATTATTGATAAAAAAACTAATCCTAAAGCTAAATGTATGAGAACATTAGGATAAATCCATTAGCAGGTCTTATGATATACCCAAAACGTATTTTTTTTTTTATTAGCTGCAAGCCATATTCATCCAATTTAGCCAGAATAAATGTTGCAAGTGTATCCTTCTGTGTGGAGTGAATTTAAAGTTAATTTAAATTAATGAAATAATATGATTAATTCACTTTTCAATTATATTTTCTTTTTATTGTGATGCGCCGGTGAATAAACCCTCAAACACATCAAATAATAGTTTCACCTTTTTTATCTGCAACAGCTCAGTTGCAGATAAGCCTTAGTGGTTAATCTGCAACTCTGACTGGCTGATAAGGTTATACTGATCATTTATTACTGATTAATTGCTGTTTAAATAGCTTGTAGAGCCATCTTTATGTTTAGATGTATGTAGTTGGTTAGATTTTTTTCCCATGAACTATGTTTAATTGTTAATTTAAACTTGTGTTTACTTAATTTTAAGATCTTTTAATACCATATTTTGTTAATAGCCTCTAGATTTATTTTTAGATGAATTCCTTGTGTTTGTATTGAGTTGATCTGGGTCAGCTCAAAGTCTGTGTTACAAATTAACATTCACTGTTAGGCCACAGAGTGTCAGTTTAAAAGAAAATGCCCCTCTAACATATTATTACGAGAAAGAAATAAGTAAATGTAAAAAAGTGTGCAAAACTATATTAGAAAAGATAAAAGAATTACAGTCACAAGTTGGTTTGTCCAAATAAACACTTTCCATTTGTCGTGTGTATTCTCCTAGGTGGAGCCTTTTATACCCCAGAGACGATAGATACAGCAAGGCTCCACTACCGCGGCTCTTGGGCCCCTGTGCTGCATGCTGTGGCCCTCTGGTTGAACATCACTGGGTTTGGACTTGATGATAATCAGGAGGATGTCTCATCAACCCCCTCCAAAGTTCCTGGTGCTCTTCAAGGAGGCTCTTCCTCATCCAAGATGTTGGAGGAGTCGGTCACTGACAGAATGCACCTTATGCTGGGTAAGGAGGCTTGTTGCCTTTAGCTTCGCCTTATTGCAGCTAATTTAAAGACGTTTGGAAGAAAGAAAGTGAGCAGAAGGGTTAATAGAAAATGCCTGAACACACCTCGCGTGGATTTCCATGCTCTCTCCTAGGGGTCAGCATAGAGTTTCTGTGCTTCCCGCGGCCCGAGGAGCCCATTGAACACGTGATGTCGTGCTTGCGGGCTTTGTTCACTCTGCTAGAAACTCCCTGCGCTAAGACACACATGGCAGAAGATCAGGTATGAGCCCGTTTTAAGCTGCTACACTAATATCTTGAAATAAAATCAAAGATGTTGCACCTGATCTATTTAACTGAGACTTAATTCTTTTTAATCGACTGAATTTTGGACCTTTTTTTTTTCTTTTTTTAAATGTGAGATATACATTTTCAGAACATTTATGAGACCAAAAACTTCACTTTATGTTTTTTTTGGGCTGGATTTTATGTTATGGACCAACATGAGTAGTTCTATCATGATTTTATTTTGGGGTCTCAAAGTAAAGCTTGCTTGAATACAAATGGACGGTTTTAGCGACTCTTTTTGAAACTAAGTGGTCTGGAGTGAGTCAGATAAAGGGATTTGCTTTTTTAGCATTTCAAAATGACATTTCTGATTAACCGCCCCCTCACCCCTGACGCAGCTACTGGCTGTGGAGCTCCTGAATGTGCTCCACAGACTCCTGCTGACCCGCGATCCTCCGGCAGTCCAGCTTCAGGTCACGGCTGTTGTGCAGGAGACCATCAGAGCTGCACAGGACCATCTGCAGCAACAGAGGGCCAAAAGAGGTCAGCAGTGCCACGCTAAAGCTGAGCATGAGTGCTTTCTGTCTTCCAATGTTTGAAATACTGTTGGGTTTAATTTAGGTCATTTGTTTGTTTTTTCTGGGGTCAGGTGAAGAAGATGAAGGTGAGAAAGACTCTCTGCCCAGCCTGGGAGAAGGCGGGGACACCGGGGAGCTTGTACCCGGCAAGTCTCTGGTTTACGCAGCCATGGAGCTGCTTGTCTTCATCCTGGTCCGCCACCTACCGCAGCTGAATTCGCGGGTGAAGGAGTCACCCACTCACGCTCCTCTGAGACCTCAGCGGCTGCCAGATGAAAGCGCACGCCTTGTGGCGAACACGGTGTCCATCCTGGCCGAGCTGCCGTCGCTGTGCTCTCCTGCCGGTAAGGCCTGAGGGCAAACTGGACAACAGATACAAACGTGTCCAGTGGAAGTGCATTCTTACGTATTGTTGTTTCTGCCTTGACAGGAGCAACGACCATTCTTCCTACAGTGCTTTTCCTAATCACCGGGGTCCTGAAGGAAACCGCGATTAAAGCTGCGGACAACTCTGTGCCTGTTCCTGTATCAGCTGCTCTGCAGGGCATTAAGACCATCATTGCCTCACCACTGGCCCGGGAGGAGAGCATTCAGACACAGTGGACCACCCTAGTAAGGAGCAGCCTGGCATCTGTGCTTGAGTACTCTCAGCCAGGTAAAGCACACGTTCACATGTATATATTTAATGGGTTCTCTTGATTTTTTTTTAAATGTTATTTTCTGATCCTGAAACAACATGAAACTGTAATTATTTAGCTCAGATTTTTACCTTCTGGTTTTCCTTATAGATGAGTCCAGACCCGACATGGACGAGGTCAGTATGCTGACAGCAGTAACTCTCTTCCTGCTGTCAGCCAGTAGCGAGCTTGTAGGAGTGATCGTCCTGCAGAAGGGCTGCATGGACCGCTTCCGAAATGCCCTCAACTCTAGTGACCCCTGGGTAAGCAAAGTGCAAAATGCATGCATTATGTACACCCATTTTTACCATTTTGCCATGCTACATGCTACAGAAAAACAGGTATTATTAGAAATAAAAAAATCTAGAAAGTATGGGTTTCATTTGGATTTACCTCCCTGAGTCTGTCACTGTTACAGTTGCCATTATTTTAGGGCATGTCTCTTCCAGCTTTGCACATCAAGAGACAGAAGTTTATGTCCATTCTTCTTCGCAAAATGGCCCAAGCAGGGTCAGCTTGGATGAAGAATATCTAAATAGAATAGAACAGAAATACCTTTATTGTCACACAATGGGGGAAATTTGACAGTGACGGTGGTAAGAACTCAAAAACAGGGCTGCACACTAGTTTAGTAATATAAATAACAAGCTAATTTAAAGTAACGCTCTAAAGCAAAAGAGAACAAACTTATCAGAAAGGGACAAAAGTAAGGAAAGAAAATCCTCAATTATTAATCGATAATACGGCAAATTAGATTTAAAAATGCAATGTTCAAGGTAAATAGAGAAAAAGCCGCAGCTGATTTACAGAACAATGTGAGAAAAACGTATAATTTGAGATCAATTCAATTTTTCAATTCATGAAGCATGTCATCTCAAGGCACTTTGCAAAGTCAAATTCAATCAGATTATACAGATTGGGTCAAACAATCAGATCGACCAATACAGGTTTTTTAAGACGATGCCGATTCAGATTATTTTGAGATCAGTCTAGTAAATACCCGTAGTTTGAAAGGTATACCGAAATAAACCCGCGTCACAACTCTTACGGCAGCGCTTTGCTCGCACTTGATGAACGCGTCACAGCGAGAAAAGGGCTTCTTTGGTTCAGTGAAGAGAAGGAGGAGAAAAAACACTGATCACAGCTGCAGTGTATGGACCTTATTTTATGTAAAGTTAGATGCTGTATGTGTAGCTATTGATTCTCCATTTGAATGAACACACGCACAGCGGTGGCAGCTCGCCAGCTGGAGATCAGACGTGGGTTTTTAGATAAGGGATCGGCGAACGGACGCACATATCAGCCGATGCCGATACAGGGAAAAAACGCAAATATCAGCCCAAAATATCGTCCGGCCGATGTATCGGTCGACCTCTTCTTATAACTGTCTGTGAACATTGGCTCACAGTCTTTCTTCCAAGATTATGCTGTATTTTCCTCCATCCATCTAAGCATCAACACTGTCCAGCTTCTCTGAGGGAAAGCATCCTCACAGCATGATGCTGCCGGCACCATGTGTCACAGTGGGGGTGTTTCTTCCCCTGGGGGATGTGAATGGTATTTTTCTGCAACACCGTGTTTCATTATAGTTTTCTCCAATCTGAGCACGTTTTTGCACCATAGACCTCTTTGCTCCTCTTCTGATTAATTTCCTCCTTGTCTGGCCTATAGGTTTTTGGTGGACAGCCATATGTAGGGAGGTTTGCACATGGGTTATACAATTTTCAGAGGATGCTTTGAACAGTACTTTTAGAGATTTTCTTTTAATTTTGATGACTATAATTGAAAACTAAAGAAAGCCACAAGTTCAGCATCTCAGAAATATAGAATATTACTTAATGCCAATACAAAAAAACAGGTTTACCAGAAATGTTGACCAACTGAAAAGTATGACCATGTGCAGCACTCAATCCTTAGTTGGGGCTCCTTTTCCTGGATTACTGCAGCAATGCGGCGTGGCATGCCGTCTGTGGCGCTGCTCAGGTGTTATGAGAGCCCAGGTTGCTCTGATAGTGGCCTTCATCTCTTCTGCATTGTTAGGTCTGGCGTATCGCATCTTCCTCTTCACAACAACCCATAGATTTTCAATGGGTTGTTGTGAGGATATTCTAATTTTCTGAGATGCTGAATTTGGGGTTTTCATTAGCTGTCAGGTATAATCATCAAAATTAGAAGAAATAAACACTTGAAATATATCAGTCTGTATGTATTGAATAAATATAATATACAAGTTTCACTTTTTGAAAGGAATTACTGAAAATATTCAACTTTTTCATGATATTGTAATTAATATGACCAGCACCTGTATTAGATTAGATGAGTAAGGGAGAATTAATGCAAATTCACACCAAACTTTAAGCATTTTTATTCGTAAAAACAAAAAACTCCTTCTGCTCTCCAATAATCAACTATTTTGTTTTTGTTTATCATATAAAGTTACAATAAAACACATATATTGTAGTGTTAACGGAAAAAAAAATGTGAGAGATATGAATACTTTTACAAGGCAGCGTATTAAACCCCAGGACGTTAACCTCAGATGAGTGAGAAATGTAACTGTTGTTGCCACAGGTTCAGGCCCGGTGTTACCAGCTGCTTTTGTCCTTGTTTCAACACTCCAATCGAGCTTTGTCCACTCCTTACATCCACGCCCTGGCTCCTCTCATGGTGGAGAAGCTAAAGGCGGTTGAGCGCAGTCGGCCGGGAACTGCTGCTGAGCTGCAGGCTGTGCAGGAGGGCATCAGGGTCCTAGAGAATCTGGTCAGCATGGGTGAAGAAAAGAACAGTGAGTATCGCTTTACTTAATGGACCTCTCCAGTACCCTGTGTAGCATTTCTATATTTTTTATGAAGCCATTTTGCCTCAGCCACAGTAGGTCTGCTAAAGAATTTAGCTTATTGCTTCTGAGTATGTGCTCTCTGGAGCATTAACGCATTAGATGCATTAGATTAAATTTAGACTCCCAGCACCAGTTTACTGTCAGTTTTAGTATTGATTTTGACGTAACGTTACATCATACTATATATTTTATGTTTTCTTTTTCAATAAATCACTCTTACAGAATACTATATGTACAACAAATTTTTATATATATATATATATATATATATATATATATATATATATATATATATATATATATATACATACATACTTTGGGCAGTGCTACATTTATTTTGTATTTATATATAGGGCTATTTCTTTTAATTTTTTGGTCTTGATGAAATGATTGTTTGTAATTTACTCCCCTTTTGTTGTTGTTATTGATATAATACTAACGTGGCTCATAAAAGCCTACAAACCTGTCACAGTAACAGTTTCTTGCTTTGTTTTACTTCCCTATGTTGCTTAATGACTCCCCTGGTAAAGATGTGTAGAAACCTTTATTATTTTTTATTACAACAGCGTAATCTCACACGGAACGTTTCAGCAATAACTCTTTAACTTTTATTTTGTTAGAAAATTGTTTGAAGAATTTTATATAATATAAAAAAATAGCCATTCTTTGCCACAAAAGCACAAATGCCACACTTATTTACAGTGCTTAAGAAACAACAGTATACTGAACCACTTTTGTAGTCTTTTTTTTCTGCACCACTGAATTCATCAGATCAAGTGCAATGAGATTAGCTAGCAAGTTACTGCAAGGAAATATCCACACGTTATTATTTCCACCAATTTCTGCACATAGTTATGTCTACATATCCTATTGCGGGAATGTTTCCTAACATGCTTTCTTCTCTGGTTCCTAAGACAACGTATATACTACGGTTAGCATAGCTAACATTGTTAGTTAATGTCAGCTTAGCTGCTTTTAGCAACATTGCTTATTTATTTATTGCTTATTTCACCAGTGAAGCAATTTGGTCACTTTGTTGTGTGTAATAATGCAATATAAATAAACATTGATTGATCGTAGCTAATGCTATTTTTTAGGTAATTCTAGTCATATTACCTAGCTTTAGCCTGTATATAATGTTAGCTATTGATAGCTAACATGTTAATTTTAACATCTTACCTAATTGTAGCGTTTTAGTTGACACAGGTAAACCTGCTGCTGTTTGCGTAGTGGATTCTGCTTCCTACTGTTAGCTAACCTGCTATAATTGGCTTTTTAGCTATTACTGTCATATTAGCTAATGCTAGCATAACTAGGTTGACAATATTTTGATTTGCAAAAAAGTGGACGCTTGACCCAGTCCTGAAACACTTTACTTATATTCTGTTTACTAAAGGAAGGCTTAAAGTTCATATTTGTGTGTGGTTAGAAAGAATAGTTAAATAACAAACTTCCGAAAGCCTTTCAGTAGTCAAAACATACAAAAATGGCTTTAAAATCTCTAGAATTTAATAATGATAGAAATGATGACTCTTCTGTAACAGAAAATTAACCGGTAACAATAATAGTTCATTATTCGAGACAAATAAGCCATAATATGAATTAATACTCTGAGAAAACAAGGATTCTATTATTTTCTATGTAATGATGCAAATACAAATATGAGTCTCACAAAGGCTCTTATTTATAAATCACAATTGTGTTTACTCCAGTCTTGAGATTTCTTCTTTATCCTCCATGTCTCCACATCCATATTTTGCTCTAGAGCTTATTTTAATTTGCATTCTGAGTAACATGTTATGCTTTTGGCCTTCTCAAAATTCTTGGTCCACCTCTGGTGCATCCTAACCTTTTTCCCCGGGTGTAGCAACAAGCTCAGTCAACTCGCACAACCTTTTTATATTTTTCTGTGTCCGTGTGACCGATGAGATCTATGGCGCCTTTGTCAGACGCAGAAACACATCTGCCAGCTTTTCACAAGGATGCACTCCGCCGCCCATCTGTCTCAACAGGGACGGTACGAGGGAAATTTCCTTAGCGGTTTCGCCTGTAAAGGCTACACTTGCGATTTGACATCTTGTAAACTTCAGCGCAGCGCCGTTCCATCTGTGAGCGGAGAAGAACCACCCACCAGGCAGCAGTTTGGGGATGACGTGACACGAAAGAAAGGCTGTCTTACTCCACACATCGCAGCAGTCAGTTTAAGTACACGCCTGTTGGTCCTGTGAAAAACGATGAAAGCCGGACATTTTCATTAATCTATGAATCCCCACCAGATTCCTCGGACAGAATGGGAAAATGAGGACATTTGGTCACCCCAAGCATAACTCATGACTTTAGGAAATAAAGTTTGCTATTGACTCCAACATGATGTCATTTCCAAATAAAAGGGGAGAATGCTTTTTTTTTGAGGATTTGTATATTACAAATTTAGTTAACATATTCTTAATGGGGTTTAATGTCCAGAGCTTACACTGATCCTTGAGCCTAACCCCGCAACATCCTGTTTTTCCTAGGGGTATGAGTACTCCATGACACAGAGACCCATTTCTCCTAGCCATGCTCCCCTCAAAATGGAAAAGACAAGATAACGTGCCATTAGGGCTGGGCGATAATTCAATAACAATATATATCGATTGATAGACGTGTGGCGCGATTGGAAAAAATAGGGTCGATAAAAACTTCGATAGACAGTTTTACTTCCTTGCTACAGTCGGCACGCCGTCACTAAGCGCCGCCCTCTCAAACCACAACACACAACATGTGAATATATCGCAGCAAGTAGCGGCGGAGGAAATTGTCCCAAAATGGGGTTTTACTAGTTCGCCAGCCTGATAGAAATAAACCAGTGATTATTAAAACTTGCAAGGAACCGGTAAAAGCAGAGTCTGGTAACGCAACCCACCAGTATTCATCACGTAAGCCGCTCACACCCGCAGCAGCGCGGCCCCGCGAGCTGAGCTGTGCGGCCCCGCGAGCTGAGCTGTGCGGCCCCGCGAGCTGAGCTGTGCGGCCCCGCGAGCTGAGCTGTGCGGCCCCGCGAGCTGAGCTGTGCGGCCCCGCGTCGTCGTCGTCTGGAACTTCTTCCAAAACAAAGCAGGTACAGCAGCTAAACTGGGCTCCCTTCTTGGTGATAAAATGACAAATCATCCAAGCGGCATAAGGACATAACGCATGCAGTAACATGCTTCATAGTGATGGATATGTCTGCTGTTCTCTGCAGCTGAAACACCTGCCACTCTTTATTTTACCAACCAAAGTTGTTTAAATAAAGATTTAATTGGAATTCTGTGTGTTCTTTATTTAAATCAAATCATTTAGCAATATCATAAAATGTCCAGGCAGAGCTGCACATAAAATATGGTTTTAAATATTTTCAATAATTATCGATATCGATCAATATGAATTTTTTTTTTTCGATAAGCTTTTTTTCTATATCGCCCAGCCCTACGTGCCATGTCCATATCTGCTATTAGAGCATACCATGATGCATAGAAAGCATGCTGGTAAGACGGGTGAAAAAATAAAATCACAGCTCAATGTTAGGGGACTGCAGCAAAGAGTGGCATCTTGGGGTCAACACGTCTCCATAACAGCGATAGATTCGATCTACATGCTAAGTTGTTTTTTTCCCCAGAGAAACACCCTTTCTCTGTTATTATCTAAATGTTAACATGTGGAGTTTATTAGATGGAGCTTATACCAACACAGAATCCAGGTGGTGTTGGTATAAAAACGAAGAAAGAATAGCCACTGTTCGGTATGGTGGTGGATCTGTGCTGTTGTAGGTCTGTTTCTCCACCAAAGCACCTGAAACACCTTGTTAGAATGATTCTTTAAATACTCGTGGACTCTTTAAATATGAATATGCAAATATAAATCTGGGGGCCTCTGCCAAAAAACTGGAAAAGGGTCATCGCTGGGTCTTTCAGAGGGTTAATCATTCAATGAAACAGTTGTGCAGCACGCTGTATGTAATTTAACTTTCAAAACTAGGCAAGACCTCTGGCCCCAGAAATATTTTAAAATTTGCAAATCAAAATACTCCTCACTAAATACATAACATGTGCTTGGACAAACATTGTATAGTCTAACCACAACTTGGGCTGCTTCGTCAGCTCGGCTTAGTTTGCATCACAGTTAATAGCATATTAAATTGATCTTTGAAAGTCTAATTTCTAAATTATTTGTGCTTATTGCCATTAATATTTTATGCGTGTGTCTTTGTGTGTTCAACAGGAGTGCAGTTACTGGCTCTTCTTGTTCCAACTCTAATCTCTTACCTCTTGGATGAGAATGCGATCTCTTCGGCTCCCCAAGTCTCTAAAAGCCTGCATGATTTTGCCCTTCAGAACTTAATGCGAATCGGGCCTTTGTATCCAGCTGCCTTCAAGACAGTAATCGGCGCAGCACCTGAGCTCAAAACACGTCTTGAGTCTGCAATCCGAGCCAACCAGGCGAGCAGCAAAGCCAAAGATGCAGCGAGGCAAGCTCAGCCAACTGTGCAGGCTGGGCCAACTATTAAACTCAAGACGAGCTTTTTCTGAACCTATCGGGCTGTACTGTACTCTCTCAAAACAGTTTATGCTGTCTTTCTTTATACTTTCCCTGATGACAATGTACTACTCACCATACCTGTTATTCATTAGTTTAATGTGTTTATTTATTCTTCATCTCATCCTTGTTTTAATGTATTCTTAAAGTCAAAATGCTAATTTGTAAATAGCATTAAAGAGCCCTTTGAATGTTCAATTTAGAAAACTTGCTTTAACATCTCAAATTTTCATTTGATGAATGTATCACATAAAGACTTGACTTTTTCCCCCATATGTGATTTATCTCATTTAACCCCCATTTAAAGGCTGAAGCTTAACTGTGGTTTCTTTTGTGATTTTCACCTCCATATATATATATATATATAGATAGATAAGACCTTTAGGTCTGCTGAGTTCCATCAATTAAGTTTAGTGCTGTTAATACTTTTTTTTTTTTTTTTACCCTGAATTGTGTCTTAACATTCCTCCTGGAAGCGAAAGATTAAAATTAGAAATTACTTCTTGCTTTATTGATCCAGTTTTGACCTTAGGAAGAATTGGTTGAAATGTTTTATCCTTTTTGCCAATGAAAGGTGTAGGGAATATTTTGACGGTTTGATGCTTATGCTGAAGATTGCATTAACTGTTTTGCCCATAAAGGAATTTTAACCCTCGCTAGTATTTTGTTGCTCACATGCAAACATTAATTGTTCAAACATCTTTATTATTTTGGGGAAGTTTGAATAAATTTTCTTCCATCACTTCCATTTCCCGAATTTGGTGAACTTCACCTAATTATACTGGAAAGCCAGAAGTGCAGCAGTCCAGTGAATAAATAAATCATATTACTTACATTTGTCATAGTCCACCTGAATGTAAGGAAAAAACTGCAATAGAAAAAAATATATATTTTGTTAGCTTGTATGAAGATATGTGTTTATTTTAAGGGCACCTGTGCTGCAGAGTAGCAAGAGGTAATCTAAATGATGATTGTGCCTTGTCTTCTTACAGTAATCTCTGATTGGTTAAACTCAGACCAATCGGCTTGGTGGCAGCAGTATTAATAATGTGCGCTAACTTGTTGCTACAACATGGAACCATGAAAAAAATAGCTGTCTGATATTTATATATATATATATATATATATATATATATATATATATATATATATATAGTTCCATGTTGTAGCAAGAATATTCCATAAATTGTCACTTTAGCAGTCAACTGGCATGAGACAAGTTACCAAGAGACCCAATAACCTGACATGCATTGGACTGTGGAATGAAGCCAAAAGCGATCCCATGGATGCACATGGGGAAAATGCTTAATCTCAATGTCTTGAGAAGATTGTGAGGCAAAGACCGTTAATGATTTTGAAAGGGGGATACACAAAGTGTGGACTGTGGCTGGAGTCAGTACTTGAAAGAGCCACCACACAGTCTTGGGGAAGGCACAGAATCCAAGTGACTTATGATCCAGAGTGACTTCATGCTTCCCTCTGCTGAAACGCTATATAGAGATGAGTAGTTATTTCAAACAATCTGGGCTTTGTTAAACAGCAGAGCAGCTGGCTGATTGCTGCCATGCCACAACACAGTTTTCATGTAAAAGGGGCCCTGGCAAAGTAGTGTTTAATTTTTTTTTTTTTACTGCACATGGACATGCTTTTCAATAGGCATACATTTCTGTACTAAAACTATTTTCTGTAAAAATTGTTTTTAATCTTTCAGGAGCTGTAATCCATCATCATGCAAATTAGCAGAGATAAACACTCGAAATATGTCACTCTGTGTGATATATTGATTGTTTCCCACTTTTGAAATACTGAGATAAACGATTATAGTAATGTTATGGTGATAGATACTTTTTTAGGTATGCCTTTATATTCAAATAGAATCAGCTTCAATCGCAACGTTGATTCATACAACCAGGAATTTGACCCCACTTCCACTTGACTCTCAAAGAAAACATTTCATATTTCATTTCATATACAAAAAAGGAAGATTTGGTTGGAGTGGTGCAAATGAGCATGGTATCAGTCAGGGTACTCTGTTGAATGTTCATCACAATAACAAACTTGGGGAAGAAAATGTCTGTGGCGGCTGGTTTTTGTAAATGGGGCTCTTTAACCTCAGCCCGAAGACAAAAGTCTGAACATCTGGTGTTCAGGATGCGTGGAGATCTGCAGAAAAGTTGCTGCCCTTTTCCTGACCCTCGTCCTGGATGGAGGGGAGGTCAGCCCCGATTATCTTCTCTGGAGACCGATTTGTTTATCAATTTGTTATGAATTGTTTGTATTTTTTATATATTTTTTTATCATACTAACTATTTGTGTTCTTTTATTAATTAAATTGAGACAATTTAGGCCACCAATAAATTAGCAACCTGAAAATGTAAACGGGTGATTTATTCACTTCCGGTGAGCGCGCCCTCCGGATGGTCCGGTGAACAAATCGAGCGTCCCATTCTGCCTGTTGTGGGCGTGTTTCACACGCTGACGTCACCGGGTGACAGCTAGCTGTCAGAAAGTGAGTTCATTCCCCGAGTCGAGTAGACGGAGCGCTGTCGATAGTTTTTGTTTTTTATTTTTTATTTTCTTTTACTCCCGCTATCTAAGTACATCGAGTCGCCAGCAACGGTCCGACCTCTCCACCGAGCCCGGCCATGGATGAACAGGCAGGGCCCGGCGTGTTCTTCAACAACAACAACAACTCTGTTTTAGCCGGCGGTGGGAAAGGACCGCTGCCCGATGGCGACGCTGGGGAGGCGGCCAGGGCCCAGTACAGCATCCCGGGGATCTTGCACTTCCTGCAGCACGAATGGGCCCGTTTCGAAGTGGAAAGGGCACAGTGGGAGGTGGAGCGGGCAGAATTGCAGGTGAGGAGCCCAACAGCTCGTGTACACGTCACGCAGTTGTGTCGCTGGCGGTCCTTTGGTTGATTTGTGCGTTTTAAATCCCGCCGAGTTGCCCCCTGGTTGATTGTGCTGGCTAGCAGGCTAGCTCGTTAGCTTTAGCTCAGTTAGCTACAGGAGCTGCAGCCCCCCTCCCTCCCCCCATCCAGCTGCACGACGGCTGTTTCCGACCTCTTTACTCTCCATCCGAAACATATAAACCTGCCAAATATTTGGTAGACGGGCTTTAGAAATTATTTGTATTAAAAAAATAAAATGACGGAAGCCGAAATGGCAGCTATAGACGGTCAAACCTTTATTGTGTGTAGAAAACGGGTTCCTACCTTGTTACATTACCGCTAAACGCATAGCACGTCGACTAAATCCGTTTTTACACGTTAATTCTTACCTCAAAACACAAGAATAAACAAAAATGGTGTATGTTTAGGGTGTTCCGATTTATTTGGGAGCTGTCTCCTGCTGCTCTAGACAGTACGTAACCCTGCAGGAATCAGGACTCTGGGTTGTTTATCAAGCTAGCTTCCATGCTACTGCCACTCCTGAAGAGAGGACACTGTCCTGCCTGTCTTTTGTCCAAGTTTTCTTACTTTGGGTTCCCGTGTTGTTCATTGAGCATTTACACCTCGACTGATAATTAGTCTACTCGTTCTGATAGTTAACCAAACGATTTTCTGCTTACGATCCAGATCGACCAGAGTGGCACTAGTTTAGCCTGGGAAGCCTGGTTTGGAGTATTCAGTCTTCAGCTCGATTAAACTACAACGATTTAACTGGTTTCCTGTAAGAAAATGAAAGCAGAAATGTATGAATGGTCCAATAAATAAACCAATATGCTTAAAATGTACAAATTAATAAAAAAAATTAGAAATAATTTTATATCTATTGATGTAATTGTTTAATGTATCCCATTTATTTGCCACGGTTTATAATTTGACATTCACATTTTTTTTCTCCATTTCCAACACATTATTTATTTAAGCATTTATTTATTTTTCCATGTACGTTTTTACTTATAGATGCATTTATGACTTTTTTTCCCACGTGAATTTGCTTATCTTGTTTTGTTTGTTTTGTTTTCCAAGCCGTTTTATTTCCAGGTATTCTTTTTTTTTTTTTACTTATGCATTCCTGCCTCATTAGTCAAATAATTTGGCTTTTCCTTCATTGGGTCAGCTCCTCTGCCATCGGTCAACCAGAAGGACGGCGCAGCATCTGTGTGCAGGTCCGTTCCCTCCGTAGCTGCACCTCGGCTGCTGCACGCACAGTCCATCTGCACACAGATCCCTGCGTTTCCCCCAGGTCAGGGAGACGGTTGCCCGTTTTCTTTGCTTACAGTTGTGATATTTTAACACGCAGGCAGGCAGGCCAAGTCCTGAAATGCCTAAGGCTTCGTGGAGAAAAACCTTGCACAACAACATATACTTGGTCAGTGTTTTTTTTTTTTTTTTATACACAAAATAATAAAATTAGGGTTGGTTTCCCACCGACTCGGACGCAGGCATCCAATATGGCTGCACCACATTTAAAGTCCACCGGGAGTAATAAAAAGTTTGGTCACAGTTTGTGTCTCATGTCCTTCGGCACGTATTGTAATGGGCTTCTGTTCGTGGGCGTGTTGCTGCTGCTCCGGCTCCGGTGCTGGAAAGTGGATCGCTGTTAGCCTGGTCGCCTAGCACAGCAATTAGCAAAGATGTTATTACCAGACCAGGATTGTACCCTCTGATGGTAAACCGAGTGCATCAGAAGGAACCACCGGCGCTTTTACAGGTTCACCGTCGTCTAGTTTCGTTTCAACTCGGGATTCTTGACATGTTTTGCGCGGCGCTTGAGTAGTTTTTGTTTCAAGCAAACACTGCTGTGCCTGAACAGTTCATCTTCTTGGCAGCTTGAGCTTATTAGCTTTACGTCACATTCGCCTTACAAGGTTTGCTTTAGTTCTGTATAATTAGTCAATAAGCATGGGCAGTTCATCATATATCATTATTATCATCGTAAATAAAGGGGAATAATAAGGACTTTGATTTATTTGCGATAATGAAAACTGTATTTGATTATGTTTGCAGTGTTTGCAATCCCGAAAAAAGCTGTTCTATCGCACAGTTGGGTTGTTACTTTTGTGCTTCGGACCATTTTCATCCCCTGACCGTACTAATAAAAGTTAGTAAAATTAAAGATATGGTTTAAATGCTATTAACGTCAGTCAAAATTGGTATAGATGTGAAAAATGTAGTTAAATACCTTCACCACGCCCCTGAAAAGGCCAAGGCAAGTTTATTTGTATAAAATATTTAATCCACAAGTTAATTCAAAGTGATTCACAGGAAAACCAGGGGTCAGAGATAAAAGAGCAACACCTCAATAAGATGAAATGCACATTAAAAGCAACATGTCACAATAAAAAACAACAACTTAAAATGAAATTTTCAAACAAATAACTAGCAAAGACATGATAGAAATGAAGTATTAAAGCAATATTCAACCTTTATGTGGAAGCTGTAGTTAACAGTCATGTTTTCGGTCCTGATTTGAAGGAGTGAATAGTTTGAGCACAGAAACAGGATGCGTTCAGTTCTGGTCCTGGGAGCACAGAGGGAACAGGCCTCCGCTGACCTGAGGGTCCTGCATGGAGTAACTCTGAATGTGTCTGGGGCCATATAGTGTCGTTTAGCGCCTTATAAACCCCCAAGAAGATGTTAAAATCTATTCCTTTACAAACGGGGAGGGAGTTCAGTCATTCATCCACTGCTGTACTCCTGCTGTTGGTCAGCATTTTGGATCTCCTGCAGCTCCCTCATTGATTAATGATTATTTTTTTTTTTGCTCATATTTTTGTTTTACAATAACACAACCTACTAAATACTATTGTAACCTACTAAAAATTAAAGCATTTACCAGTTTTTCAGCGATAAGACGTGGAAAATTTTGATTCAAATGTCCAATATAAAATCAAATATTCTGATTTGAAATTGCTTTAACATATAGAAATTTTAGTCTAGAAAAGCAGAACATCTTAGATTATTATAAGCTTGTCTTTAACGCACCGCTGGACAAGAAGCCATGTGTAGGGCTAAGATTTTATACGATGCGTGGAAGATCCAGATGGTAACACCCTGCTACTGTACAAGGAGCGAAAAGGAAAATGTTTTGCTCTACAGGGGCAATAATGGCCTAAAGATGGATGGAAAATTCTAGAAAACCAAGTTTAGAAAGGTCAGGGGATCCTTATACTGGGAGATGTTCTCATCAAGAAGTTTCTGATGAAGTAAGAAAGGAAATTTTATTTTATAAAGCACCTTTAAAAAGGGGAAACAATAATCAAAGGGTACGGAAAAGTTAGTTTTCATTTTCGAAAATTTCTTTTGTTTGCCTGAAGTGGGACCTGGACCGCAGTTCAGGAGCCGTACTATACTTCATTAATGTTCAGCTTTTTTGCAACATAAAACTTAAAATCCCCTTCTTACTTTCAACTTTTCACCCAGCTGAGGCTCCCGCTCGGCAGAAAACTCAGACTTTTTCTAGTCGGACCGCCGGCGGCTCCGCGGGCAGCCTGAGCTCGACCGGCAGACAGGGAGACACTGCACTCATGACGTTTTACATGTTCTGTCTAGCATGGGGGGGGGGGGTTGACTCCGCCTCAGCCTCATGCAGCACTTTCAGGATGGCTGCTGTACTCTGCTTCCTGTGTGCTGTCATGAAACGAGCTTATCGGCCGCCGCAGGGTTGGTGGTTGTCTGTGGCGGCAAAATGGGGCGCGCTCAGTTTAAATTCCTGTTTTCGTCGCACTAAACCCCCAAACGTCATCGACTCGCCGTGGGCCGTTGGCAGCGGTTGCCTCTGCTCATTATTAAACTATAATCCCTTCAACTCTCCAACGGATCCCACAAGGGATTCATCTTTTGTCTATTATGGAAATAGGTGTTAGTCACCACTTCCTATCTTTATTTAGCGGCTCCTCGGAACGGTGCAGCAGGAGTGATGAATGCTGTAGAGCTTCCTTACGGGCTGTTACCTTGTGCCGTCCTTGAGGGGCGCTTACATACGTCCATAAAAGACGTGGGTGGGTTAACTTTTAACGATGAATAATGAATGGCCACTTTGGACAGGTTGCCATATTGAAGCAGCATCTGGAGCTTGTTTTTTTTTTTTTTTTTTTTTTTTAAGCTCGCTACTTCCTGCTGCAGCGTCCCGTGCGTTAGAGTCTGAACTGATGTGTTTAAAAAAAAAAAAAAAAGGTTTTCTTTTCAAATGACTGGTCGCATTGTGAAGAAACAGCTGCGTCTCCCAACAGGAGTGCTGGTAGAAATGTTGCTCAACCGGCCGGTCGAGCCGCTCCTCGCCGTGCCGCTTCTCGGTGACTCATTTGGTGATTGAACCCGGGTGGCGTGATCTCTCCTTATCAGTTCACAGCCCGGTTACAGGCGAGGGGCAGTAAGTCGTAGTCTGCAACTTTGTCCTGGTAATAAAAGGAACCGACCCCGCTGAGTGGTGGTGTTTTTTTTTTTGTTTTTTTATCAGGTTGCTAACTGAATTTTTCCTTGTGTAAAAAGCAATGGCCCTGGGGCTGTGTAGACTTATTGCCAAAAGTCGACCGTGTTTATTGGAGCGAGAGGGCGGTTTGGGGTCCCGTGGGCGCAGCTGGAGTCTGTTGGCAGCGTGCGGCGGAGCTTCGTAGCCGCTCAGGGGGACGACGGTAGAGACAAAAGGTCCCTCTGTCGTCGTCGCAGCGCTGCTAGTGTGCAAATCTCGCATCCCAGGATGGAGACGCAGCGATCGGAAATGTGTCCCCTGCTCCTTCTCGCCGGGGCGCCGCGAAGCCTTGACCTCTTTGGAGGAACGGCGTCGAACACGTCCTTCCCCCGGCCTCCGTGTCGCTAACGCAGCAAGTTAATTGTTTGCATCAGGAGCTGGAGCGACGTCACGACGCGTGTGAGAGAGAAAAAGATGATGAACGGCACACTTTAGACCATCTCTAGCATCTGGTTTTAGCGCTTAGCTCAGCTAGCATTAAATACTGTGCGTCTGTATCCCCCAAAAAATGGAGGAACAATCTGATTGGCCGGATATGTTGCATTGGACTGACTGTATAAACTCAAAAAAAAGTTAGTCTTTCTGTTGTCTTGATTTTCTAGCTAACTGAAAGCGAGAAAGCGGGTTTTATTTCTTTGTTTGTTTGGACTTTAAAAGCTGCAATCAAAGAAAAAAAATCATGAAATCACTAAAAACCACAACAATCTTCATCATTTCTAATGATCATAATTTCTTCAGCTTTTCTTTGACTTTCCTCCCCTGTGTCAGACGTTTGTGTCTGAAGTAGCGGGACGTGTGCAGCTGATTTTTCTTTTTTTTACAGCTTCGGCGTACGGCGGTTTGCTCTCGCAGTGAGTTCACATGGTCCTAGATCTTCTCCCTGCCTGGGTCACATTACACCCTGTGCAGGCAGCCGGTCCGGTGTGCCTCATCAGCTCGTTTTGCTACGGGGGAAGCCCCTCGCTCCACGGCGGGGTGGTGGGGGGGTATCTCCTTGCTTGAGGCATCCATAATCAGACACCCAGAGAAGGTTGAATGTGACTCTGAGGGGAAGGCGTGGCTCTCCCTCTCTCTGTTACCCTGTTTTACTTGTATTTACGTTTTGCAGACAGGAAACCGTCGCAGAAGCTCCGGCCGTGTGCGGACGCACGCCTCGGCTTTCAGATTCGCAGCAGAGGGAGTCACCGTCACTCCCCAGTAGACGCCCCGTCCACCCGCACGCTGCAGCTTATTTTGGCTGCTCTAGCGGGCACCTACTGCCCGGTGAAGCTTGGAAAAGGCTCTCGTTTCCCCAACTAAAAATAGCGTGGTGGAAGCACCGGTTTGTCACTGTATCCCTACCCTCTGCGAAGGAGTTACCTCAGCCCATCTGGGGGAGTAGTTTTAAAGAGGGCCGCAGTTTTCCAGCACGACAGCCTCGCGGCAGCCGTGTCGCCGACTAAAGCCTCTTCCTCCTCCTCCTCCTCCTCCTCCTGCGAGCTTCGCAGCAGAGCCGACACCAGAGCCCCTCCGCGTCGAGATGCCTCGCCGTCAGCTCGTTAATTCCCCGCTCCGTCCTCCATTCACACTTAGCCGCCTTCATCTGGTTACGTGGGCATCGCCTGCCTCCCCCGCTCCTACGACGCATCCGAGCCCGGCGCTTTCTCACAGGCTTGAGCCCAAGCGTTCCTGAGCTCAAATAATCACCTCAGACTTTCTTTTTCTTATTTTTTTTTTTTTATTATTTAATGTCTTCTCATGTGTTTTTTTTTTAAATTAAACTTGTTTCTGCTATTAGCTACCAGTCTTTTCTACCTGAATGAAAAGATTCACAAATGTGAAAAGTTTCACAATAACGTGCGGGTTATTTTTTAAAGATGGCTGCACGAGCTTTAACTTGTACGCCTGCAGAAAAAGGCCAAAACATTTCTGAAGGAGTGTGTTAGAAGCTGCAGGATGCCAACTCAGCTATTTTAATTAAATGAGATTTAATTTCCCCGTGTCTCTAAAAAAAAAAAAAATGCTTCGTTTGTGCACCATACCCAGACCCTGTGACTTTTCACCCCTGTGTGCTCTTTGTTTTTATTTTTTTAAGTCTCTTCCTTTACTTGGACCCTCAGTGAGGCAGCACCGTCAGGGGAAAAATAAACCTTGAGTAAAAGAAAACTCTGCTGTTAATGAGTGGAGATCTGCTCCTCTGTCACTGTAGACGGCAGAAAGATGTAGACCTGGGTTTCTGGCTGCCTGAGGGGGTTTGTTTCCGTACGTTTTCACGGTATTTTACCGGGAAGCTGCGATGGAGCGGAGATCCCGGTGGGATCGGCTCACCGTGTCGGCCTGTCTCTCTGAAATCCGTCACTTTTTGACGCCAGCAGGATCGATCCTCTGCATCCGAAGGCCTCTCACGCTGTATTCTGCTGTTTTATGGAAGAACTGCCTTGACCACTGGATTAAACTGACTCATTATCGCTGCACCCAGCGTCACTTTGTGTGCAATAAATAAAATCGTGAGCCTTACTGTTTTATTTATAAGGCACTTTGGAAACTATAAGGCTGACCAAAGTGGTCTGAATTATGGACATAGTCGTCAAATGCTCTAATCTCAAGTAAAGTTTATTTAAATTTTATAATGCATTCTAAACACTTTGTAATTCAACCCATTTCTGTTTTATTGTGGTTCTGCTGCATTATGCCAGATTAGATCCTTGTTGGGTTTTTTTTTTTGGAGTCGCATAACCAGAAACGAGGACATGAATTGATGCACGGCCAGTCTGAAACATCCCATCATGCTTTGCTCTACTCATAACTTGGAAAAAAAGTTGACTTGTATAATATGAGCAATACAAGCTGCAGCTCCCAAAGGTTTTAGTGTAAGATTAATCTGTCAATTATTTTTCCTGATAATCCTAAAAAGAGACGCTCTGATTAAATGAACTTTTCTCTATAAACAAGCGTTTTCAACTTAAAAAAAAATTACGCATCTTCAATGCTTTTAAAATGCTAAAGCATGTAAAGAAGAAATCAATTTAATACTCACATCTTGGTATAGTTTAGTTATTAAGGTATTTATGTTTGGGTATATTTACACACAACGAGCAAAAAGGTAGACAGTATAACTAGTGCTGCAACTAAGGATTGTTTTGCTAAATGATTGAGAAAATAGTCAACAGATCAATTAGTGGATTAATATCGGCTAACAAAGGATGCCTAATAGCAGATCTAGTTTTACAGAATTTGAACTAGCTGAAGGTTAAGCTACGCCACTCGAGGAGTTCTGGATAGAGCATATTTACAGACAAAGAAGGTTTTCAATTAGAGCACTAAATCAATTGACGATTATTTCAATTAATCACCGTTCATCCGATTCAATTACAGCATCCGCCCAAGCATTGCGCCCAAGCAGAGTTGTGCGGTTGCAGCGTTGCGCCGGCTGAAATTGTTCCGATTTATTCTCCTGCTGTTAAACGAAAACGGGAAACGCACCGGCCGATTCAAATAAAAGAAACACAAAAACCCAAGAGCCTGCATTGTCAAAGCTTTCCGCAGCTTTAGAGCAGCAGCGACTCGCATTCAGGCACCTCCGAGTTGGCAAACCTCCTCTGGAACAAGTACAAGCATCTGGTCACCGGACCTGTTTGCAGGCTTGGGGAAAAACCAGTTAGAGAAACTTTAAAATGGCTTTCAAACCAAACTGGAAGCCAGTGCAGACTTGCCAGAATTAGATTCATTAAACCGAAAGTCATTTCATTCAAAGATTCCCTGGTTTGTCCGCGTATTAGGCGCAGAATCGCCCATCCGCTGGATTTCTCTTTAGACGATGAGAACGAGGAACGCTGCTCATATGCAGTCTGTAAAATCACGCCCTTCCTTGTGCCTCCCAATCAGGTTCACTGGGAACAAGCTGAAACACACGTCCACCATTTCTCAGGCTGGAGGTTTGCTCTCCAGCTGTGGAGATATGGTAGATTTGGCTTAAAAATAAAGACTCTCTGATGTTATTACACCAAAATTCTTGCTTTTATGTGAGGCTTTTCACCTGGGAGTCGACCTGAATTCAAAGCTCAACTAAATACAAGCTGTGAGACAAGATGGCGGCCCTGCTGTTGTAAACAAGGAAAATAAAGCTAAATGTTTGCTGCTAGTGGTTTTACACAATGACTTAACTTCAAACTAACTCAAAAATAAGTCAACGAGTAAATAAAAGTGCCTCGTATTCTGGTTAGAGTTTCCTCTTTACAATATTTTGACAAAATATTTTCCTAAACACATATTCAGCATTGCTGCTGTTCTCTGAAGCCCAATGAGCGCGTTGGCGGAATAAAATCCATATTTTCCAAAAATTCAATCTTAAAAAAAATAAATTGTAAATTCGAGTTAGTCGCTTAAATCGATTTATCGCCCGGCCCTAATATATATGGTTATATGTTAAAGTCACAAGAGAAAGGACCACGACCCGCTACCACCGTCACGCCTCGCAGCTCTTTCCCTTCTGCTGCCGTCATGGCATGAGAGGAATGCAGCTGGATGCTTGTCAGGCCCGCCATCGCGCTGCTGTGCGGCAACCGCGCTGTAAATATGGGATTTGCACCAACACCCTTAATTTCTCTGCTCTGTGTGCGGCCAGCATGCGTGACCGTTTGGTCGGTGTGGAAGTCCCACGGTTGTGGAAGTGTCGTCAGGATTTTCAGGATTTCTTTCCCAGTGGAAGGAAGCGGGGGGGGGGGGGTCGTTATTAAATGGACCCCTTGTGTCGGAGGAGACCCTCAGATGATGCAGGACATGTCTGGTACATGTCAGACACGAGTGATTTCAAACAAAAGCTAGAAATTATGTTTTGGTTTTTGTTATTATATTATATTAATATATTATATTAAATGTAAAATAAGTCACTAGTCTGAAGCAAGAAACACAGTTATGTAACAACAAACTGCATTTTACTTTAGCTTTAAAAAAAAAAGAAGTTGGGTTTTTTTATGTACTTTTACTTCAAATGAAAAGGCAGGTTTGTGATCTCACGATTAGGTTTGTTTTCTCTTTTATTAATTCTAGCACTAAGTCCAGCCTTCTCTCTCTCTCCCCCCCCCCCCCCCCCCCCCCATCCCGTTTACTGAGACTTAATATCAGAGGCACTTCTTGACCCCAACACAGAGAGCTGTCAAAGCGCTGTGGCCCAAACGTTGATAACAACCCAACGGTGGCTTGCATTTGTCGCTCCATCTTGCGTTGGACCCGTCTCCTCCGCCTCCTCCTCCTCCTCCTCCTCTGTGAAAGGCCCAGAGTGGTGCTGGATGGAGGCACCGTCCCTCCATCAGACAGACTAAGGGGCCCTTATCCAGCAGAGCAATAATGCAGTCAGTGTGAGGCAGGGCTTTAAACGCTTCCTGTGTCTCTTTATGTCCAGAGTTGACTCATTGCATTCTTCCCGGGGTTAATGTTTGATGGAGGCGCGATGCGGAGCCAGAGGCTCACAGAGCGGCACTCTTCTTCTTTATCTCGGGCCACGGCGGCGCGCCAAGGCGCTTCATGTGGACGAGGAAGCGGAGGGTATCGCCATCAATGCAGACGCAGTTTCATTCAGAGCAGAAAAAGCAGAAGGCACGTGTAGAATTTGTTTTTACTTTGACCCACCGTTCAAGTAAAGGTTGTTTGTGTGTAAGTCAGGTAAAGCCCTGGCGGATGTCAGACATATTGTTATTTATGTTTTTGCTTCTTTTGAACGCAGCCGTCTCTGCTGCAGGCCTGTCTCTGTCTCTGCGAGCTACGCGCTCGTCTGTTTGGTGGCTTGGCAAATTACTTCCTGGATCCATGCTGCGTCACGTCTGTCTGGAAAGTTGGAATCCGTCCGTCTGGAATGACGCTGCTGGAGCTGCGCAACAACCTTCAGCTGAAATACAAATACAACGCAGCCTCAGTAGCTACAAGCTGCCATTTATAACCAAACTGTGTAACGCGATCGGTCGTTTATTGAAACCCTAACCCAATTAGCTCCCAATTCCTGACCAGCTTTAGTTTTCCCACCGTGACCAAGTTGTTCTGTGAGTTTGAGGAAAAGCCCGTTGCGATGTGGAAGTTTTTTAATTAATTACAATATCACTAATTTCAAATTTACCTATTATCTTTCAGACATAATTTAGTGATCTAGAAACTAACTTTATTTTCCTAGAGCAATTGTCAAAGTGACAAAATGCAACCATGCCGGGGGTGCGCGATATGGACTTTGAATTTTATCGCCATATGCTGTGGTTATGTTGCAATAATGATAAAAAGGATAAAAGACTATTTACAGCTTCTTGCAGTCTTTTTCAGGTAACTGCATGTCAATTATAGCCCAATAAGCACAAATACTTAAAATGTAATATTAAAACAAAATTGTAAATGTTTCATCAGGACGTTGGTTACATAACATAGCGTGCTTTTTATTACCCAATTGCATACAGTAACTGAATTTAATTCTATTTATGGATTTATTGACGCTTTGGAGGAACCAACAGTTGAAAAATGGAAAAAAAGAAAATAACAATACTGACAGTTTGGGGGATTTTCAGACACCACTAGTTAGAATTTATGGTTATCAAGATAAATCCAAATTGTTATTACGATAATAGATTTTTCACGATAAACAATAAAACGATACAATAGAGGCTCAGCCCTAAACCGTGTTATTGTTTAGTTGGTTTTAAGCTGTGTTTGTGGAGGAAAGTACAAATTCAAGAGTGTTTTCATTTGTTTCTCAATTAAAGTTAAGCTTCCTGTTTTTTGTAAAAAAAAAAAAAAAAAATTAGGATTGTGCATTGATTAACAGATATAAAAATAAGAATTTGAATCCCAGTTCCAACTGGGATTCAAATTCTTAACTATTGTTTGTGATGAGCTGCGTCATCAACCATTCCTGGAAATGCAAAACGGCACAGAAAGCTAAATAAATGTAAAATAAAATGTCTCCCAACTGTTGCTGTCAGGCCGACCCAGTGGCGGTACAGTCTCTCCTTCCCTTGGGTTTCAGCATCTTTAGCCAGAGTGAGTTATTTATAGAGACATGCTGTCAAAGTCCAATAAAAACAGTGACTTATTTTCTCATTGCCTTGTGACTGTTCCCCTCCCCCACTTTTTTTAAAGATGGTAAAACAAAATAAATTTTTTTCAAAGGTAATTTCTAACTAATCATTAACTTTCCTTCATCCAACTGCCCGCCAGGCTTATAATACGAGGGGGGGGGGGGGGGGACCCTGGACATAGACAGGCGTAATGGGCAGAGTCTGGACATTTTTCAAAATAAAACATCGTCCAGACTGATTTTGGAAATAATCCGTTCTGTGCGGCCGAGTACAAGATGACCCACGGACTGGTGCCGGTCCGCAACCCGGAGGTTTGGTACCACTGCTTTAAACCATTGACTCTGACTTAAATAAATATACTCTACGTCTTTTGACGAGATTTGTTGGATCTAAGCACTAAGGCGCCGGCGTCGTTGAAAGACATGAGGTTAAATAAGGTTTTTAGTGCGGTTGATTCTAACCGCATTAGCAAAGGCCCAGCTGTGGGTAGATCCTCGTTAACTAGGAACTTCAGAGACGCGGTGGGGCGGGAGTGGAGATCCACCTTTGTGAAGAAACGGATGCGGTCGTCCTCACAGCCTCTCGTCGTGTGACCGGGTCCAGAGAAATACAGCCAGGGCCATCGGCCGTAAGGATCCCCGTTGAACTGCAGCCGTTTCAGGCGCTTGTTCTGAGGGCGGCGCTTTGCGGCGGCGGCGTTGTGAAGATGTCCGTGTTCATTGGAGGCAGAGCGAGCCGCCGTGACTCATCTCTGCAGGCAGGAACTGTCGCTTCTTGCGACCGCGGTGAAAGTGCGATCCGGCCTACTCGAGCTGGCGCCTTCTGCATTCTGAAGCAAAGAGAGGGAGATTTGTCTGTTTATTCTGTCGTTGGGCAAAATCCGATGCTTTATTTTGACATTGGACAGAAGTTTGGCTGGTTGTGATTTTTTTTTTTTTTTTTTTATAAAACTGATTTCGATGGATCAGTTTATCCTCCTCTCTGTTCTTTGGCAGCTTTGTGGCCTGATAATTGATGATGGTTTATGCCTGTTAACTGATCCTTTTTAAAAATCCCTGAAAATCTAATTCCTACCCTTGACCGTCTTCACTTTTGGTCACTTTAAAAACTCGAACTTTGCTAAATATTTTAGGGATTTTTAGCAACAAAAAGCAGCTCATCATTCTGAAGTGGGAGGAAAATGTGCTTTTTAAATGTAAATTTCAAAGGAAAATTTTAAAATTGTGGCATGAATGTGTTTTCTGCTCCCTCAAGGCAATACTTAGAGGAACCATCTTTCTCTCTGTTTACAGCTCCTGTTTTTTTTTTTTTTTTACATCTAGACACTTAAACTTTGACCCGTTCCTTTTTGCTAGGTAACTCAGGTTGAAATGTGAGCGTCTGTGATCATCAATTTAAGTCCTGTCACAAAGTCTTGACTTTGACTAGGTCTTTCTGACATTGGAACAATATTTCACTTCAACTGTAGTCCTTTTAAAAGTGCCACGACATCACTGGGTTGACTATGTAGTTGATACAGCTGCATATGTAAATTATCCAAAGAATTTCATAAAAAGAATTGCGTCAGCTTTTTGTAGGAGGTTGCTCAGTGGGTTTGTTGCTGTAATAATACGCGGCTTTACTAGTTGACTTCACACTGATTGGCTACAACCACATTTGGAAAACACGCAAATCCGTTATTATGGTCTATGAATGAACTTCAGCCGCTCTGATTGGTGGGACATAAAGTGGAAACGTCCATCCGTTTTTGAGCCGCCTCGGTCATATCAGCTCCTTTTTTTTTCTTTTCTTTTTTTAGCAGCCATCTAACCTCTCGATTAACGGTTGCCGCACACGTCTGTCGAGTGTCCATTAAAGTTGCTTTCCAGACAAGATCGCTGGGAATGATGCAGCTGAAATTCAGCCTGTTACTGTCATCCTAGAAATGTGTAAAGCACAAAAAACCTTCCTGCCCATCCTCCCTGTCCCTGGGGAAACTAAAGAATCCCCTCAGCATGATACTGCCACCACCAACATCAGTACCTGTGAGATTGTGCCTTTAGGGGGATGTTTAATGCTATTTTTCCTACAGATGTAGCCTTTTGCACGCGTGCCTTTAAAAAGACACTGAGCTGTGGATCCCTGCAGCTCCTTTAATTAACCTTCCCCTCATTCAGCCTGTTGCTTTACGTGGACAGCCGTTGTCTCGGTAGGTTTGCAGACGTGACGTAGGATGGATTAAATGGCTCTCTGAGAAATTCAAAGCTCTCTCAATGTTTTATTAAATGTTTTTTTTGTTTGTTGTGGTTTTAACTCACTTTTTGTTGAGTGCATTTCGAAATGTTTGCACATCCATCAAAACCATTTCTCAAGCAGTCTTAAGTACAGTTAGCCGAATTAAATTCACTACAGTCCATACATGAGCTGGATGACAACTACACTTGGTAATTTTATCCTCACTCGCATAACTTCCCAATCAATTCCTTTCTTCACTTCTTCCTTATTCATAGATATATCTACATATGTCCACTCCCATACAAACACTCATATTGTTTTTTTTTTCTTTTAACAAGAGGATAAAGATAAAAGAACGCTTTAAATGTGAGCCTAATTTTGTCACATGACGAAATCTGATCTCACTGGTGGTATAAATTGCACCCGGTTTTTCCAATATTTCTTAAACTTGCCGGAAAAAAGTCATCTAAAGGAAAAAAGTTAGCCTTTCTATTGTATAAATATTTTGCATTACTTCAACCCAATCTTCCATTGTTGGGGCTTCTGTTTTCAGCCAAATCCTAGTTATAGCTTTCTTACCAGCCGCCAAACACGATCCTGAAAATATATTTATCCTCTGCGGTTGTCAACCTTTCAATCCCTCTTCCCGTGTATAAAGCGTCAAATGTTAGAGGAAGTTTCACTCTCAGGATTTTCTCCATACAGTCCTTCAGGTCCTGCCAATCTTTAGCAATACGAAGGCAACCCCAATCCAGAAGTCTCTGTCTGCCGTGCTCCCTGGTCTTCATGTTGGCGGTCGAGGCCTTCAAAGAGCGGCTGGATTCACACTGAGAGCGAATTACACACAGGGGGACGCTTTTCGGTAGCCCTGGATTTTATTTAGGAGCATCAGAGGAAAGGGGAATGAATGACAGCTGCTGCAGAGTTCTCAGAGTTCACACTGCCATGTGTCGGTCCGTCACATAAATCCCCAGTGAAACGTAATGAAGTTTGAGCTCGTGACGCGACAAAACATGGAAACGCTCCAGCCACACGAATGCAGTAGTTTCGCGAGGTACCGTATTTATTTGCAGCCAGATCTTCTGTACGTGCTCAGCAAAAAAAAAAAAAAAAAAAACCTGCATATAAAACACCGTTATTGATTTGTCAGGGTTTCATATTTCAACACATGCATCCAAACTACAAAAGAAAGTTAAAGATCCCGGCAGCGACGCGCTCTCGGATGCATATCGGACGTAAATGTATCCTCCTATCCATTTGCTGACCTGCAGGATTTTACAGTGATTTATGAAGGCGATTTGTTTTCTTTTATTTTTATTATGGGTGTGCGGTGCTGCTTTCGGGCAGCTTTTCTGCCGCAGCTTGTGGGAAGTGCGCTGGTCTGGACTGTGGAGCCTCCCCCACTATCGATCTGAGCGACTGCTTCAGCGTGTGTGCGTGGTGCCCGGCCGTGTAATGTAACGTAATGCTGACTCAGACTGACAGCTGCTGCCTGTTACTGAAGAGAGAGCGTGGTGCGAGGGAGGGGGAGGAACGACTGGTGTGTGTGTGTGTGTGTGGGAGGGCGCGAGGAGGGGAGATTTAAATAGATTAGCTCTGATATAGGCTTTTTATTTCCCATCATGCCTCGCTGTCTTACCTGAGAATGTTCTATTTCCATCTCGACAGAAGAGGGCGTTTTCAGATGTTCCTTGATGAAGGTTTCCTTTGTAGTAAGAGGCGTTTGTGTATGTAGCCGAATCTGTATCCGAGGTGCAAAAACGTTGCTGCTATTATTAGAAAATATCCACCGTTCTTGTTTTAGAGCTTTACTTTGAGCTGACAATCCTATCATTTTGTGGTTTCAGGCCCAGATCGCGTTCCTGCAGGGGGAGAGGAAAGGCCAGGAGAACCTGAAGAAGGACCTCGTCCGGAGGATTAAAATGCTGGAGTACGCCCTGAAGCAGGAGAGGTGAGAGCCTCGGGCCGCCAAGTATCTGAGCTCGTCTGCGTCCGCTACGGCGTTCCTGTGTTCTTTAAATAACGCGACGTCTCAAACAAATCTGTTGGGAGATGCCAGGTCTTTGGGCAACAAATCGGCATCGGCTTCCCCTTCACTGCCCTCCTGAGACCACATCTGTCAGCGCATCCTCACGACAGGATTTTATGTCTAACGAGAAAGATTTCAGGTGTCCATTTTCCTCGGGCGTCCTGCTTCGTCCAGCTGCTGTTCTCTCATTGGATGAGACCGGGTGTTGGTACGGGCTAGCTTGAGGCTTTCATGGTACAACCTGAGTTGTTCCGAGATGTTTACAAAAAATAGAAAACGGCAACATATAAAGTAATCTAATTGCATCTATTTAAAGCTGCAAAACAGCAATTATTTGTAGTGGTGCTAAAATATAGCATACGTGTATTGATTGTTAGCATAAAGACTGAATTGAGATGCACCAATCAATTAGCCATAAATCAGAATCGGCCATTTTTCTCCTTCTTGGTACCAGTTGGTGATTTATAGATCCAGTCGGTCGAGGCAGATGTCCGTTCACACTGAGCCTGGTTCTGCTGGAGGTTTCTTCCTGTTAAAGGGGAGTTTTCCTCTCCACTGTCGCTACATGCATGCTGGTTATGAGGGATTGCTGCAAAGTCAACAGCACAATGCGAGCGACTGTCCGCTGTGGCTTTGCAGCAATCCCTCCTCACCCAGTAGGGGTGAACGGTGCAAATCAATGACAATGACGGCAATCTCCTGTGTTTTCTTTAGAAATAAGAAACTGAGCTTGAGTGCATTGCTTGATAACTAAAATAAATTAGGGATTTACTCAAAATCTCTCTGATTCGATTTACTTTTTTTAGAAGTGCCTTGAGACGATGTCTGTTGTGAAGTAGCACCAAAAAAATAAACTGAACTGAGTCGAAACAGGTTGGTCAGATATTCAATAATTGTAGTTTTTTTCTCTGAGATTAAATAAGTGCAACAAAACTAAGTTTACCTACTATTTGCATCTCTGGCATGTTTATAGAATTGCTAAATCACCCCAGAGAAAAAGATTAAATTACTTTTACATCAAAGCTCAGATTTCTGAGACAGATGAATAAATACATGGATTTTAATGCATTAAGGGGAAAATTCCACTTTTTGGGTCACTAAATTTATCTACCGGCGAGTTCTTGGAAGCACCTTGTTTTGAGTTTAGTAAAGATCAGACAAAGTTTTAGTCTTATCCTTTGATTCATTCAGATAATTTTGTAATTCCTTAATTTTGGATCAAAACTAATACCTCTACAGAAGAACCTGAAGCACATTTTAGCCTTCAGTGTCTGATATTTGTTATGAAATGCTAAAACTAAACAGAAAAATGGAACAGACAGGTTAGACCCCCAAGAAAACTGGAAATAAGTTCCAGCTTGGAAAAACGTCATTGGTGCATCTCTAATTCATGTTATATTTATGAGGTTTGCCTGGCTATGATTTGCTCCTTGTAGCCTTTTCAGATCATGCCATGAAAAGGGCACTATATATATTATTATTTATTTTGATCCCGGTGTACATACATTTATTTGAAAGCACCTGCAGAACTCCTTAACTTTCAAATAAACCTCGTTATTGCTCACAAAATTAAAATATAAAATATAGAGTAATTATAAAAAGGCATCTCTGCATCAAATCGATCGATAGATAGACGTGAGGTTCAGTAGGGGAAAAAAGGGGTCAATAAAAAGTTCAATAAAAGAATGGTGCATTCTAGCCTATCTTTAAGGTTAATTCTTCAGTCACTTCCTCCTCCCAACCAATCACAAACGCAGACCCAGGAACCTCCATCAGCCTTCAGAGAGTTCAGAGAGCACACGTTATTTTTTTCTTTAAGACTTACAGTTTTGGTAAAAAGTTGGTTGATTAAAGGGTTGTTTGAATCCATTTATTTAAAAATAGGTCATTAAGCAACAGCATAAAACGGCCAGGGCTGCACTTAAAATGTACGTTTTGAATTTTGTTGATGGTTATAGACATCAATCAATGATTTCTATTTTATTGATATGCTTTTTTTTCTCTAAATCGTCCAGCTTTACAAAATAGTCTCATCTCTCTTTTTTTTTTTAAATCCTCGATATTATTAAAATCTCGATATATTGCCCAGCCCTGCTGGAAGCAGAAATCTGCCAGGAGTATGGAGGCTCATCTGTACCTGGGTGGTTAGCATGAATCGTGTTATCGTTGAGGCTTTCACCAAAGTTATCGCATGTTTTCCTGACTCAGAGAAGCCCCTGGTTGATGCATTCACACCAAGTGAATGCATCAACGTCACGCTTTCTTTTTTATTTTTTATTTTTTTAAAAAGGCCTGATTTAAGGCTGTGGTTTGGTCCCGAGACCAACCACTCCTTTGCTCATCAACAGGGCAGGGTGTTCATGACTTCTTTGTGGGTGCTGCTGGAGGACTGAGCCTGTGGATGACATCCACCAGGAGGAATTCGGCGAATGCAAAGCGTTGCTGTCGTACGCAGGCTGAGCCGGATAAGGCCGCGGCCAACTCCAAACTCGTCGTAGGGACTAAATCAAACGGCTGACTTCAGGTGCTTCTTGTAAGATTCTGCAGCAGAGAGATTAAGCTAATAGAAGCCGCAACACAGCTGTCAGCCCAGTCTCAGTGGCTATACTTTTTTTTTTTGCCTCGTCAACCCCCCCCCCCCCCCCCCCCCCAGCCTGCTCCACTATGAGTTCATGTTTGCCTGCGAGGAACGTCGTCGTCATGAGTTGTTCAGCGTAGAGTCGTCCTCCGACCTATTTTTATCTGCTTTGCCTCGCTTACATCGCTGCGGGCCTTCCCTGAGGAGGAACCCGCAACCCAGAAATACTACCGCTCCTCCGGGTTGCTAAGCAACAGGTCACGTCTCCGAGGGGTGTCTTGAAAGCAATTTCAGAAAATGGCTTTTTCTGAGTGTGGGATGTGGCCTGTTTGAAGTAGATTTAGTCCTAATCAGGTCGCTTCCTCTGGATCGTCGTGGCTCAGCTTTTTTTCTGCGATCGTCTGTCGACCTCGGCAGGGAGAGCGTGACGCGTCCTGCTGGCGATATAAACGTTGTTTCCTCTCTCCTGGAGCATGAAGCTGGAGAATTGCTTCCAACAGAGTCGTGTTTGTTCAGATATCCGTTTGTCGTACTTTCAAAAACATGTTGGTGGACAAACATGCCTTCAAGTAAATGTTTAATTGATTTTATGTTATTCTTAATAATTAGTATATTTATAGAGTAACAGAAAAATCAGCTCCATGTGTGCATTTGTAATTTTCACATTTTATTACCTGCCTATCCATCTATTATCCATCCATCCATCCATCCATCCATCCATCCATCCATCCATCCATCCATCCATCCATCCACCATATTCACAGTGAATTTGGTGGTATTTATGTTTTAAATACATGTTTGCTGTGAAAACCTTTGCATATGAGTCTGAAAAAGTAATGAGTGATAAACGTGTAGTAATCCTGGGTTATTGATCGATTGTTTCTTGGGATGATGCTATTCGACTTTCTTTGCTTTTTAAAATAAAAACAATTACATCAGGGAAGATTTATGCAGTTATCTGCAACAAAACAGGGAAAAAAATCACTAATATGATTGTGACATGGAGCCTTTCGTATGAAATGATGAGCACCATCCATCCGTCCATCGGTCAGATTAGGCGTTACCCAATATTTTTATTTTATAGAAATGCATTCATTGGAAAAGTTGAACTCTTCCTAAAGCCCTGAGGCACTTTATCAGAGATGACCTTATTCAGGAAACATCCACAACAAGTCTTGAGGATCTGTCACTTGAAAGTTTGTTAACCCTCTCTAATTTATTTAATTTTTTTGCTTTCAGGGCAAAGTTCCACAAGTTAAAATACGGGACGGAGCTGAACCAGGGCGACATGAAACCGCCAAGCTACGACTCTGGTAAGCGACTGTGGTTGCTGAGCTCACACACCTCCGGTGACGGCGCTGCCTTCATGTTGGCGCTTGTTCGTCTGGGAGCATTGCTTCACTGCGTCCTTAACCTTGGAATTACGAAACAGCGGTTGTTGCGGATGTAGAAGAAGAAGGAGAGCGAGAAAAAAAGCCTGAAAGGGAAGAGTTTCGAGCAGTCACGACTTGTTACGACGATTTTTTTCACCTTTCTTGCACAAGCCTTTCAGGTTTCACTCATCTCTGATGCTATGCAGCCTTTCAAGGGTTCAGTTATGTCTGTTTTTTCACACTTTAAAGCGAAGACAATTTTATCGTGTTTTTTACACCAAGCACTGAAACCATTACATCACAGAGACATCAAAAGCTGTCCGCTGTAAATATGCCTTTAATCCACTGAGCTGTCGCCGGTTTTATACCATTTAGAAAAATAGAAGAAGAAAATAGCTTTCATAAAAGCGTCGGCCGTCTGCTTTGTGGATTATTCTCACTCACTATTAAGGACATTATTTTTAGAGCTCATTTTGTTTACTGTAACTGAGCTGAAAAAGTGGGTTAGATGTCTTTTTTTTGGTCATTAAAAAACTATTTAGAGTGAGCTTTAATACATTTTTAGTTGCTGAACAATGAAAGCATAAACGCTGTCGGCACGGCAGCGACTTCTCGTTATTTTCTTCCGGTTTAATCCCACCCCTGGTGTTCAGATGCTCGACGGTCATCAAGTCTGATACTATGGGACGATTCCTCTCTTCTTCCCTCATCTCTATTCATGAGGGCTGTTCAAAGCCCAGAACCCTTGAAGTGTTGATGATTTGGAGGTGAGGAAGAGAGGTGTTAGATGAACGGGGAGAGGAGGCGGGGAGGCGCTGCTGCTTTGGAGGCTGGTCTGCCAGCCCATCACCCCCCCTCTGCATTAATCTGACCCAGATTTGGGGACAACTTCATCTCTGCACCGTCTTGCAAAAGTATTCACATCCCTGCACGGTGCAATCTACAAGTTTTTTTTTTTTTTATTATTGTGATTTAATGTCAACACATTTGTGCATGTTCTTGTATACGAGACGTGGATTTTTCAAATGTTTTTACAGGTAGGTTGGAAATCATGCAAACGTGTTCATATTCACCCGATACTGGTAGGGGTGGGCCTTTTTATCGTATCGTTTTTATCGTCATCAGCAAACATTTCTTATCATGATAAGAATTTGGATTTCTCTGAGCGATGATCCATTACAGTTAATAATGTCTGAAACCCCCGTAAACTGTCAGTACTGTCAGGATTGTTATTTTATGCTGTTTTCTCCACTGTTGGTTCCTTCGGAGCTTCAATAAATATCAGTAAATCCGAAAATAGAATTAAATGCAGTGACCGTGCGCAGTTTAGTGATTAAAAAATAACACTTCTTCGTGTAGCTGGTTCCCTGATGAAGCCCGATTCAGGTTTAGTTTAAATATGTTCTACTAAACATATTAAAATAAACAGTATTTGTGTTTATGGGGCTATAATTGCTGTGACGTGCAGGCACAACCATAAAGTTGCCTAAAACGGACGGCGAGAAGCTGTAAATAGTTTCTTTTTATCGTTATCACAATGCTAACCGAGTATATTGTGCTTAAAATTTAAAGTCCACATCGGCCACCCTTAGTTACTGTTGGTGAGAAACTGAGGCCGGACTTTAAAATCAACCTTCAGACTCTTTGCTTCCAGTCTGGCCGAGCTTGAGCGCTTTCAAAAAGAAGAGAGGGCAAAAAAATCTCCAGATGTCCAAACCTGCAGCCATAATGTCACACCATTAAGAGGTGACAACACGTCTATTTGGTCCTTGCTCCTATTCCCTGAGCTCTTATGAAGCGAGGGATGCCATTAATAAGTAAAATTAAAAATCAGAACATTAATATCTCTTTTTTTTTTTTTTTTGACAAAGCTTGTGTTGTTTCCTTGGTGCTGCTGACAGGTGGAGCCGAGATGTGTCCAAATTCGTTACGAGCTTACACACGTCGCGTTTTAGCTTCAAGCTTTTGTCTCTTAAAGGTTTCTGCTGCATTTGTAGCACATTAATTCGCCTGTTAGTAAATAAATATTGATATCGAGGACAAATTTGTGACTTAGATTAAAACCAACGTGGTTTTTGATCGGACGTCAAAGCTTAAAGCTGCAGTTTTGACAGCTTTTTGAAGAGAAAGCACTTCCTGTTGGACCGGCTTTAACATTTACTTTTGCAGCGTTGGTGAGGAATGTGGGTCGTTTTGCAGCGTGCCCCGATGCAGGAATGCTCTCGCTGTGTTTGCACAGTGGAAATAATGTCAGAGGCTTTGTCGTCTGCGCAGCTCTGATTTGTGTCCTTCTCCTCTCCTTCAGACGAGGCCAACGAGAACGACTCTTCTGGATCACTTAACAATCAGCTGTCCTGGAAACATGGCAGGCAGCTCCTCAGACAGTAAGTGCAGAAGCTTTTTAAATCGCTTAAACGAAACGAACAGCCTGTGATTACTGATTCTGCGCAGCTAAGAAGTCGCTCTTTTCAGACCAGCCGGTTTGGTGGCATTTGTTGCTCGGCCAGCCGGGGGTGGAAAAAAGCGACGGCGAACAGCGCCCTCACATGGACAGCCGCAGTCACTGCTGCTTGTGTGTGTCTTCCTTTGGCGGTTCCCTGCGTGCTCAGCAGGGCGGTTCTTGTCTTGCCTGTTAAGTTTTGAAGGCCATGACACCATCGCTGTTCGCCTGCCCCGACATGCCGGCCCGTGAAAGGAGCCGTTTAATTCAGCGGTCCGTGTGAGGCGACGGATCAATAACGTGCCAAGAGCTCCCCTCCCTTCCCGGTTGGTCGCTCCCTCGGAGCGCTTATCCTCCGTCGCTGCGGGGCGGGGCTAACGTTGGCCGAGACGCTTGACTTGCCTCAGCGGCACTGACTGAGAGATGACGGGACTCTCTAACATGTTGATGAACTCGTCAGGAAATGTAATTCTGGACTATTTTAAAGAAGCCGAGAAAAGTTTTAATGCTTGGAAGTAGTTTCTACCTCTTAAGCCAGAGGGTCTATTTTCAGAAAAATGCATATTCGTGCTTTATAAGGCATTTCTCAACGTGTTTTCAGCTAACATAAAGATCCTGGAGGATGATGTGGATGTGATGGACGGTTGTACTGGAACTGATTTTTCGATTGCAATGCAAATTGTAATTGACAATAAAATTTGATTGATTGATTGATTGATGTGAAAATGTGAGAGTAAATTGTTCTGGGCCTAAATGACATTTAAATGCCCAAAAATGAAATCCTATCCTTAAAAAAAATAGATGTAACATATAAAACTTCTTACTTGTGCTGAAAAGAAGGACATAAAGACAATACATTGTAACTACAACATCTTGGTTACATCTGTAGCAGGTTTGGTGTTCACACAACAAGCAATTGAGAAGTTATACATGTTTTGAAACCCCTATTGTGTCATTTGGGCTTAGTTTGACACATTTTTTGAAATTTATTGTTGGAATTGAAAATGTGGGATGCTATTATTCATTTGGTCATGAAACTACAGTCACAACAACATCATTTTTTAATTTTTTTTAGCACTCTTTACACACTAATTACAAACTATATATACAAACAAATGAAAAAAAGAAAAAGAAATCAGAGTTGTGCTAATGAGTTTGACTTTGATGGATTCAGTGTCTTGTTGGCTTTCATTAGCAATGCTCTAATGAGATGATGGGACTCTAACATGTTTTCCACATCTTGTTGATGAACCCGTCAGGAAATGTGACGTGTAAAAATAATTTTTTTTTAATGGAAGAATAGAGCAGAAATATCCTGTTGTTAGTCCCTCGGAGGGGAAATTTAGGTTTACCAGCAGCAGAGTTTAACGCAAATGGATGTTTTACCTCCTTAACCATCCTGCTGGTTGGTTAGACATATGTGAATATGGGTCGGCCTCCAGCCCTCGTGGCCGGGGGCCCAAGAGACGGGCGTCTGTGTAACTTCCTGTTTCTACCCCGAGGAAACGGAAAGCGGTGGCCGGGTTTTCTCTGGAGTTGCGCTCCGGTGTTGCGGAGGTCCGTGTTAAACTCCCTTTGACGCTGCCGCAGGTACCTGCAGGAGGTGGGCTACACAGACACCATCTTGGACGTCAAGTCGCAGAGAGTGCGAGCCCTGCTGGGACTCGCCGGGGACGGAGCCGGGAAGACGGGCGAACGGATGAGCACGGAGCCCCCGGCTAACGGGCCCAACTCCACGCCAAAGGGCACGGGGACCAGAGGGTGAGTATGCGGCGCTGATCCTACACATTATAGTCAGAGACCCGGGTCGGAGGACTCTTAGGCGGCAGAGTTGAGCCTTCGGCTGAAGTGTTTTGTCTAGATTAGTCCAGCTGTAGGTTTATACGTTCTGGGACAGAACGTGGGCCGTCCCCTCCAGGCGGCTGCAGATGCTCGGCTCCTTGCTGCTGAGCTGCAGCCGTCACCAGCGTCGGTCACAGTTTATTTTCTTGTAGGGCTGGACAATATAGGAAAAAAAAAAAAGATATCGATAAAATAGAAATCGTATTGATCGATATGGATAACATATATTTTAAGTGCAGCCCTGGTCATTTTATGCTGTTGCTTAGCGACCTATTTTTAGATACAGATACACACAAACACTAAATTCAAACTCAACCCTTTATTCAACCAACTTTTTACCAAAACTGCAAGTTTTTAAAAAAAAGAAAAAAAAGATCGTGTGCTCTCTGAACTCTTTGTAGGGGGCGGAGCTTGATGACACAGCATTCCTAATTACAAACTATATATACAAACAAATGAAGAAAGAAATCAGACTTATGCTAATGAGTTTTTTGATGGATTCAGTGTCTTGTTGGCTTTCATTAGCAATGCATCGTTGGGCGCTGCTACGTGTCTGAACCAGGCCCACCAAGACACAATGTTGGTCATAAATTGCATTTTTGGCTATCTGAGTGCTTTTATGTGTGGTGTTTGAGCTGCGGTCAGTGGATAGCAGAATGAAGTAGATACTTTTCTAGAGGAGATGAAGATCTGGACATGTGATAAGCGTGTGTCGGCCTCAGTTAGTCGACTACATTATTGTTGCTAAAGAGCTCAAGCGCCCTTGAAATGAGGCTCGCGGGCTTAAGAGGTTAAAGGCCGTAGAGCTCAGTCGTCATCAGACATGCTGGTGTTGGTGTGAACAGAAAGCTTTGGGACTGTCGTAACCACTGCCAGGTATTATTTTTTATTTTTGTTGGAGACTTTGCCTGTAAACATGTAATTTTCTGTGCAGAAAAGTTGAGCTGTCTGACACCAGCGCCGTGCTGGAGGCCTTCAAATTCATCGAGAACGCAGCGGCGGAGTTCAGCGACGAAGATGAGGAGGAGGATAGTGACGGGAAAGACAGGACTAATGTGGAATCCAGGACTGTAAGAAACCCGTCTGCCAGAATTTGATAAAAACAATCTAGTTCGGTCCCAGGCGTTCCCATGCAGATTGTAAAGAAACTAAATCCCTCCTCAGATTGTGCGGAAGAAGCCCTCGTCGTCCTCCTCCTCCTCCTCACCGTCTCCGGCCAGCATGGACACCAGCGAGGACCCCGACGCGGAGGAGGCCCTGAAGGGCTTCGACTTCCTGTCAAATAGCGACGAGATGGACACCTCGTCAGAGTCCCGAGGGACCGGGGACGGCACAGACTGGGGTAAGTGCGGCTGGGACGCCACGAACGCAGTTACAGCACCGTAGGGGGAAAAAAAACGGATGAGATGAGGACAGGTGACCAATTATCAGCTGCAGTAATCTTTTTTTTTTCTCTCCCAGTTTGATGTTCATGGAATCGTCTTCATTCATTCTTCACGCTGTGGTCATAAACCATGACATTAGGACCGTCTCTGTTTAACCCACAGCTTATGTTCCACCGTGTGTTCCCATAGCCAGTCCACTGTGTGTCTCCCACTCGTTTTACTCTCAGATCATTTACCTTCAAGTAACACTGAGCCTTAGAAAAAAAAACAACAACAAAAAAAAACAACGCAGTGGCTCGTAAAAGCGTTCACTGTTTTCTCGTTACAGCCATAAACATCAGCGTCTTCTATTGGGATTATATATGATCGTTTGCGTTTAGCTCCCTTCACTTTGGTGCCCATAGGTAAAAGGCAGCGCGACCAGTGGCCTTCAGAAATCTCTTAATTTCTCTGTGAAGGCCTCAGAGGTTTGTTGGAGAACGTTGGCCAACAACAAAACGCCTCGTGGAGATCATCTCCGCATCGTGTCAGGGATCAAGATGTGGAGATGTTTAAAGCAGAGTTTGGTTATAGGACAATATGTTCAGTCCACCTTCCAAAAAAATGGAAAGATTACGGCAACGTCTGCACACCCGCCAGCATACGCCGCTCTGCTTGACAGAAAAGGGAAAGGCGGGGCGAGGAGCGACTCTGGAGGAGATGCAGAGTTCCACGGCTCAGGTGGAACAATCTGTTGATGGCACAACTGGTAAAAAAGGGCTTATTGGAAGAGTGACAAGCAGTGTTGTTTTCAGGCTGTGGAGGAGACGTAACAAGCCTCTGTGGTCAGATCAGGTTTTTGTGACCTACATGCCACATGCTGAGAATGGAGGAAGACCAACAGCACGCCCCCCACAACCCACCATGCCTGTGGTGAAATATGGAGATAGCTGCATGCCGTGGCAAGGTTTTCTACAGAAAGGGAAGCCGGTCAGAGTTGATGGGAGGATGGCTGGAGATAAACGGAGAGACCTGAGGACGGGGCGGAGGGTCGCCCTCCGGCAGGACAACGACCCTGAGAATACAGCCAGAGCTATAATAGGGTGGTTTAGACCAAAGTCTATTGATCTGTCAGAACGGCCTAGTTAAAGTCCAGAATACGTGGCCTGAGGCAGAACTTGAAACAGGGAAGCTTTTCATCTGTGATTGCACAAAGTACAACGAGGTTTTCCCTCAGCGAGGCTGAACAGACATCTAGACGCCACTTTTCAGATTTTTATTTGAAAAAAAAAAAAAAAAAAGTAAAACTTGTTTTATGTTGCTTCTATTTCAGTTGGCTGCTAATTGTCTTTGGTCTATCCCATGAAATCCCAATAAAAGACATGAAGGTTTGTGGTTGTAACTTCAAGAAAAAAAGGCAGAAAATTTAATAAAATCAAGGCGTACTTTACTATAGGACTGTGTGATGTTTTGATGAAGAGTTAATGAATAAAAATATTTGATTATTGGAGGGGAAATAAAAATAGTTTAAATGAATGATTTCCTCTCGTGACGTTGTCTGATGGTACACCCTTATAGTAAAAAAATGATATGAAGAGATTCAGGAGAAACCAATGAGTCCAATATGGGCATGAGAGCTTGCTTTAAAAGGTTCATCTCTTAAAACAAAACAACTATGAGCCTGAGGGAGGCGCGCATCCACTGCTCATCTGCTCTGGCAGGTCAGCCTCTCCTCGACCCACACAGCTCCTCAACAGCCTCTCGGTCTGGTTTTTGTCCCCCCTGTGTAGAGAAGGACGAGCAGGGTCCCGTTTCTGAGGCCTGGGACGTGGACCCGGGCCTGATTACCAAACTCAAGGAGCAGTACAAAAAGGAGCGCAAGGGGAAAAAGGGGGTGAAGAGTAAGTGCCGATAGACATCGCTGCCTCCTTCAGCCTCTTTTCTCTGCAGAGACTTTCCTGAGCTCGATCGAAACGCCTCAGATCAAAAAGAGCACATCTTTCTTTTCCATCTCCTCCTCTTAGCCGCTCCCTCGTTTGTCTCTCTCTGTCCTCTTCATCTTCCAGTTAGTGCCTGCCTCCCCAAATGAACTACATTGCTCGACTGCATGTCTGTCTGTTGCATTTGTTCCCCTTCACTTTATGTTGACGCCATCATCTCGTCAGTGTTAAATATTAGCGTCTACGGTGACGCTTTGTGGCGGAAAGGCAGTCCGTCTCCCATCTGGGCTCCCAGCCATCTCTGCAGACATCTGTCTTTGTAGTCACAATAACATAATGATCACCATCAGTGTCCTCGTCCATCTGCCATGTTGATACTCCAGTAGCAAATAACATAGCTGCTGATGTAGTTAAACAGTGAATACAAGCTTTTCTCAGTGATTCAGAGAAGTGACTCAGCTGAATGATGATCTTGCTCCCAGATGAAGTACCAACTTCAGCCTCATTTACCAACTGAGAGCTCTTATATTTCACTCTTATGCAAGACTTCCCTTCGTCTTTGATTGATCATGAGATCAACAACGTGCTTCGGCTCCTTTCTTTTCCCCAAACGCCTTTTGTACGCTTTGATTTCTGCTCATCTGATCTAACAGAAATCGTGATTTTTTTTTTTTTCTTCACTCTTTCGGTGCTTTATCACTCTGGTGTTCATGTGGAGAGACTATGTAGCAGCGAGTTGAGTTAAAACATCCAGACCACTGACTGACGTCAGTCTCTTTTGAACACAAGCATTCCTGTGAGCAAATTCTCAGAGGCTTGCAAGAACATGTTGATTCAGTTTAAACTTTACAAAAATCCACCATCAAAAGTATTTTCCAGCTAACAGGCATGTGACTGAAGCTGGGGTCAGTAAATTTTCTAAAGACTCTAGGCTGTCTGGTAACTTTTCAGAGCCAAACTGTTTCCCCATCAATGCCGAGCTTAAATTAAATAATAATCTCCATACAGTTACTAATAAAAAAGAAAGAAAATATAGTTCTGGGCAGAAGCTTACATAAATCACCATGAGTACAAACACTACATATTTTTAAGCTCTTAATGAGCCGTTAAACGTTTTCGATGCACAAGTTTGAATTAATTGTGAATAATGCTGGACGATATAGAAAAAAAAAACCATATCGTTAAAATAGAAATCATATTGATTGATATCGATAATTATCAACAAATTAAAAACGTATATTTAAAGTGCAGCACAGACCATTTTATGCTGTTTCTTAGCGACCTGTTTTTATATACAGAACACACAAACACTGAATTCAAACTCAACCCTTTATTCAACCAACTTTTTACCAAAACTGCAAGTTTTTAAAAAAGAAGAAAGCTTGCTCTTTGAACTCTTTGAAGGGGGCGGAGCTTGGTGTTAAACTGTTATTCTATTGAACTTTTTATTGATATACGTCCATCGATCGATATATATTATTGAATTATCGTCCAACCCTAATTGTGAATGTGATGTTCTCTCTACTCCACACAGGCTCAAATATAGACATGAACCCCAACTTATATTTAGGTAAATCTACCTTAGAAAGTTGCGTGGAAAACACACTTTCTGTTGCCATCAGCATAAATATGGCCGAATATTTGACCGCTCTTCTTTGCAGAAGTGACATAAATTGGTCGCTCCCCTGAGACCGACTTTGCTTTTAAACACAGTTCATACATTTTGAATGGGATTCCAGAAGCCTAATGAGGACCTTCCTTTATACCTTCCAAGTCTAATGTTTATATTAGTTTGGGAGCATTGTGGTGGTGCCGTTTCAAGCATTTAGCTGTTAGTTTTTATTTAAAAGGGCCTGGTCCTCCTTGATGATTTCTTCCACTTTGTGCAGCGCACATATACCACTGCCTGCACAACAGACCCTGAACTTTTTGCTGCCACCTTCCTGCTTGCCAGTTGATACAAGGTTGCCAGGTCTGAAAGCCTCACTTTAGCCCCTTTTCCACTGTAGGGACTTTCTGCCTTTACTCCGGGCTTTTGAAAGCCCTCCTCACGCATTCACACAATTTCATCTGAGTAATTTCAATTTCCTAGGTTCCCACTGTTTTGTGAACAAATAGCGGGACACTGGGTAAGGCTTTGCTGGTTTGGCATTTTTCTTGTTATCGCCACCCAGTGGACTGGAGGTGTAGTGCAGTTTTCTTCAGAACTGTTCCATAGGTCGCTAGATGAGGCTGACTTAAATAGATTTTCCACAATCTTTCAGAGCAATGGAAATCGAAAGCACACAAATTACCTGGGAATTATTTTACCCAGGTTAAACGAATCTTAGGCGATTAAATCCTGGGATTGTTGGTGGAAAAGGGGCTACTGTCTAATCCAGTCATTTTCCTTGTGACTGTGGCTAACTAGTTCAATCTCTACTGAAACTTTACTCCAGATGGTATTTGTATTCATGGGGGCAGCTTCAGATTTAAGTCAAGGTTTAGGGTGGAGATTTTAGAGCAAAGGCTTTTTATTTTAGTGGGGATGTCCTAGCCCATTTTAATATGAAATCGGCTTCACAGTAGACAGTGACTCCTTGGCCCAGCATCTTCTAGTTTGTGATATACTTGATCTGCGGACGTTTCTGGGTTAATCTTGGACATACTAAGGAGTTTCCTTGTTGCTGAGAGGGGCGTATTGGGTCAAATTCAAAGCTTTGCCATCATATTTTTCAGCATATTTCTCCAAACAGGAAAAAAGTTCTGTGCGAAAAATCTGAAGGAGGGGTGGGGGGGGGGGAACCTACGCTCTCAATTTGTACTTTTAGGAATAAAATAAATAAGAGGCCAAACGTCCTCGTGCCCATGATGGTCGCATCATGTGGGCTTCTGACTGGGACTGTATGTCACACTGGTTCTGATCTTATTCTGAAGGGCTCTCTCCACACAGTCCACCCTAAAAGATAAATGTGCCTCAACACCTTTTCTACCTTTTTTAGGACTCTGCTGCTGGCCTCCCTTCACTTTCTATTTTTACTGATACGTTTGCTTTTTCTTCTTATTTCAGTGTCGCTGTCCTCCTTTCTTTATTTGCTTCAGCACATGCCCACTGCTTTCTGATTAAAACATTCTCTTTCATTTCTCCACCCCCCCCCCCCCCCCAAATCGTTATCATTTGCTTGAACTTGTTAACGGGACTTGTCAACAGGGCCCAACCGGTCTAAGCTGCAAGACATGCTGGCCAACCTGAGAGACGCGGAGGACCTGTCCCACATGCAGCCTCCGTCGGCCCCACAGTCTCGGCCCAACGTGGCCCGCTTCAGTGAGCACGAGGGCAACAGAACCGATGAAGGTGCCTCACCAAATCCAAAACGGATCTACCTCCCTCTGCCAATTATTTACCGCTTGACTGATGTTTTTTCATTGTTTGGTTTTGCTTGTGTTTCTCTTGTAGTTGAAGCGCTGACTTTCCCCCCCACACCAGGGAAGTCCTTCATTATGGGCCCAGATGAGGGCATGGAGAACGTTCTGGGCCTGGGGGAGCTGGCCGGGCTCACCGTGGCCAACGAGGCTGACAGCATGGCCTATGACGTGAGTGGAGAAGGTCGCATGAATCGCACCAGAAGACAAATCTCGCCAGAGGAGATCAGAGTTTACAAGATTTAAATTTTTTTTTTAATATGACGTTTATACGTGTATTATTTTGATTGTCTTGATGTCTTGTCCTCAGATTGGCAACAATAAGGATGCCATGAGAAAAACGTGGAACCCCAAGTTCACCCTGCGGAGTCATTTCGACGGGATTCGTGCTCTGACCTTTCACCCCGTGGAGCCGGTCCTGATCACCGCGTCCGAGGACCACACCCTCAAGATGTGGAACCTGCAAAAGACGGCTCCTGCCAAGAAGTAAGACCTCGGTGTTCACGCGCCATCAGGCGGCTGGTTTGACTTTTTTTCTACATAAAATGACCAAACCTGTCCTGCAGCCGTTTGTCACTGCGTCTGCAGGAGGACCTATTTGTCCTTTAATTTTCACCCATTATTATTATAAATGTTCAGGTACCCAACAAGGTTAGCTATACAGACCCATTACCACTGAGGTAAATTGGTGGTAATGGCTCTAACAGAATTTTTTTGTATTATTTATGTTCCATTTGTCAGCATGGCAGTGATGTGATCCAGCGCGTTTTTCTATACGTCTCTGCTTTTTCTGGACGATGGCAGTCCCAGTCCTACTTGCTGCACCAAATCACATGATTTGCTGCAGCAAAGTGTCCCTACACTGCAAAAAGTGAACTAAAAGTAAGCAAAGTTTTCTTCAAATGAGTGAATTTGACCTTAATTTGAGCAGGTAAATGGGATTAACTGCCAATGGAATGAGTATTTTGACCCCTAAAATAAGATAATTAGATATACTGCAGTTGAAATAAAATGAATTGTTCCGATTTTAAGTGCAAAAATATTCCATTGGCAGATCATTTAATTTTGCCTGCTCACATAAAGGACAAATAGACTAATTTCAAGAAAATGTTACTTACTTTTAGTTCCCTTTTTGCAGTCTGTGACAAAGAGCAAGCCTGTGTTGCAGCTCTGCAACCTACAGTCTGCATAAAACTGGATTTATTCTTGTCCTCCAGCGACAAAATGATTTATCTATGTGAGGCTTAATTTTGACTCGGCACTCAGATTTTAGATTTCTCAGATGTTTTGGTTGTCTCTTCTAAATGAATAAACATTATGTCAGCAGGAGTACATCTTTAGACGTGGAGCCCATCTACACTTTCAGAGCCCACAGGTAAAAACACTTTTATGAAAGCTATCTTTCTTTCTTTTACCGTTAAAACAAACGATCAAATAGTTGGTGTTTGATTGTTTTCCCATAAACAGGGGGGCCGTGCTGAGCGTGGTGATGAGCAGCACAGGGGAGCAGTGTTTCAGCGGAGGGGTCGACGGCACCATCCAGTGCTGGAACATGCCCAACCCAAACATCGATCCCTACGACTCCTACGGTGAGCTCAGCGTTCGCCTTTGATCGAATCTGGAGGATTTCTAGCAGCAAAGCATGAAAGGTGACTGTGGTCCTCCTGTGTTCTGGGCGACAGACCCGTCGGTGCTGCGTGGAGAGCTGGGTGGGCACACCGACTCGGTGTGGGGTTTGGTGTACAGCAGCGCGCACCAGCGCCTCCTCTCCTGCTCCGCAGACGGAACGGTCCGGCTGTGGGACGCCAACACCACCTCCCCTTCACTCGCAGTATTCAACGAAAACAAAAGTAACAAACCCATTGGCCTGCATCGTTTTGACCCTTTTCTCATTTTTATTTCAAATCAAAGAATTCAAACATATTTTTTTTTTATTGTTGTTGCCCGTTTGTTCCTCTGCTAGAGTTGGGAGTTCCCTCCTCTGTGGACCTGGTGTGCAGTGAACCCGCTCATCTGGTCACGTCCTTCACAAACGGCCAGATCGGCCTCTTCAACATGGAGACCCGTCAGCTGGTCCTCAGCATGGAATCTAATGTAGAGCCAGGTAAGTTTAGGCAGGATGCCGGCTCGACACTGAACATGCACCACAAATGGTACTTTTTGCAGCTGGGACACACATTGATTCACTGTTTAAATTAGTAAATGAATGGGTATTTGCCTATATTTACACCATTGCACTGCCAACATTGAACTTTTAAAATGAATGCCTTTTTTTGCACCATTATCTTTGCACTATAAACACGGTTGAACATTCTTCTGCACACTTTTTTTAAAAACTGTTTTTTTTTTTTTCCTGCACATTACATTACGTTACATTCTTATCACTGGTGCTCTCTATATTGTAATGTTATTTTATTTCAATTGCAATCTCATTACGTTGTTGAAAGCTGTATGCAACGAAATTTCGTTTTGTATGCACAAATGACAATAAAATTTGTCTAAGTCTAGGTCTATTTCAGGAATACCAAGGGGTCTTTAAAAGTCTTGAATTTTAAAATAAAAATTGTAATCCGTAAAAGGTCTTAAATTCGTTCAAGTCTTAACTTTTTTTTAATAGGTCTTAAATTTCTTTTAAGGCTCCCTCTAATGCACAATAAAATAAATGTATTTACAACTAAAACTACGCAGCCAGCCAATCAGCCTGTGTGTGATTGGTTAGTCCGTTGTCACTCCACCTCATGGTCCATGTGTAGAAACAGAAGAAGTAGTGCTGCGGTTGTCGTGGGAAAAAGCCAATTTAGTAACACTTGGCAGCGAAAGAACCAGTTTAAGACTTTGTTAAAAACTGCTTCAAACACCAACGTTGAAGCCTCCTGCTGCTCATGCAGAAAAACAAAAAACGAAGAAAAAAAAAGGGAATATTGTGAGTAAGAGTGACGGAGTCACATTTAGAAAGCGCTGTTAGCGCCGTGAACAGTCTGAGATTGAGGACAGCTATCAGTTCTGCCGCTCTGGCCTCAGCACTGACTGCCTGATGGAAACAAAAGTTCTGCAACTCCCGTTAACGACCTCCGCGTCGTCTTCGGATCTGAACCTACATGACGAGCGGAGGTTCTCTGAGTTCTCCACACGGTGTCTAAACACCACTTGTGCAGCGTAAATGGCTCCAAGTCACGTGTCCCGACTCCGACATCTTCAAGTCATTTAAGATAAAACTGCTCACATAACCCGCTTTAGACTAGCGGCGTTTATTAGGAGAGAGCTCAGTTCTAAAGTGACTGGACCGTTCGAACTCATGTTCAATGAAACTGAATTAAACTACCAAAATCAAGCAGCTGGGCCGACATGGACGTTTTTGAGCCAGGGGGGGCAGGTACTGTCCAGAAATCTGCAGTCCAAGCTCATTGGACATGCAGCAGCCAGCGGCTTAATGAAGCTTAGTAAAGTAAATGTAGTAAAGTAGTAAATGTTGGATTTTAGCAAGCAAGATTACCATGACATTTATTATATTTATTTAAGTATTTGGTAAAATTGCAACTCAAGTATCGTAGTAACTGTAGCATCATAACATCTGATTCAATATATAAAAATGAGATAACCAGGCAAACAAAAATCTAAGGTTATGTGCTAATTTGGAAATCTTGAAAGACGAAAACAAAGGTTTTACAAAAAACAACAAAATTCTTACAACTTCATAAACTTTCCCAAATCCAGGTTATTCTACTTTAAAACTTATGAATCCAATACATACAGTAGGCGATGTATATTTGTCAGAACAGTGCTAAATGCTTCCATATCTGCTGTTTACCTTGTATTCATTTGAGCCAGGGCCAAATGAATATAAAGATAATTAGGAAATAAAATTAAAACAAAGCTTGTGTATAACCAAGAAGTCTCACTCTAACATATCTGTGGTCAAAAATAAATAAATACATAGTTTCGGTGTGTATGTCAGGATATGGGTCTTAAATTTCATTCATAAAGGTCTTAAAAAGTCTTACATTTGAGTTGGTGACACCTACAGATAGCCTGCATTTGCGTGCAGACGTTTTCCTCTCCACCATCTATTAAAAGGATTTAAGAAATGGAATCATTATTTAAAGTTAATATAGTAATATGATGCTCATCCTGCAGCTTCCTTTCGACATGTTGAAAATAATGAATCAAGCACTTGTGTTTGCATTAAGGACTGTCTTTTGCGAAAGCTTTGTGCCCTTTAGTTTTCCACACTAAAAAAAAAAACAAACGATGATGGAGCGTGAAGCATGGAGGCGGCGTCATCGTGCTGTTGGGATGTTTTTCCTTGAGTAGTGATAAGGAAGCCGTTCAGAGGTGACGGCAGCAGAGGGCAGCCTCGCATGAAAACATCTGAGGCTGCAGAAGACTGGGGCGGAGAACGTCCTAGTCAAAGTCCAGATCTAAAACATAAAATTTGTCTTCTAACACATAAAAATCACAGCTTAAAACATCTTAGGGGTTTGACTACCTTACTTACTTCTGTTGTAACATGTATTAAACATTTTATTCAGTTTCGACCAACGCTGTCTACGGTTGTCATTTCCTTGTTGTCTTGAGACAAATATGCCTCAGTTTTGTTTTTATATCGTTTTTTTTTTTTTTTTTAAACCAGGCACTCCCTGTCAGATCAACAAGGTCCTCAGCCACCCGACTCTTCCAATCACCATCACAGCGCAGGAGGACAGACACATCAAGTTCTTCGACAATAACAGCGGGAAGCTGATTCACTCCATGGTGGCCCACCTGGATGCCGTCACCAGCTTGGCTGTGGATCCAAACGGACTTTATCTCATGTCAGGCAGTGAGTATCCGGCACCGTTTTTTTTTTTTAGTTTTTTTATTTACGACACCACCCTCCATATTCATTGGCAGCCCAGGTAAAAAAAAATAAAATAAATGTGCAAAAACCCTTAAAATATTATTTAACCATAGATTTGGTTGCAGGCAGCATTATCTCAAATTTAGAATTAGCCAAACTTTAATATGAGCGCAATTATTCAGAGGGGAATGAAAAAAACAGCTTATTAGGATTGTTTGGAGAAAAATCACTGGTGCTACTTTTATAAGCATTGCTAACAATTTCTAAAGAAAATATTAGTTTCTGTTTTAGTCAGAGTGTCTATAGAAACATCTCATCGGTAATGAACGACTTCCTGTTTCGATGGGGTGAATGTTATTGTCATACAAACAGGAAGGAAACCTGTCCCTCACTACAATTCAAATAGTTTCTTTGCGCTCATCAACAAATGCCAAACAACATGAAATGCACATATAAAAAAAAAGTTATTTTCAGAGGCAGCCTGAAAAAATGCATTTAATTCTGCAGATAACAGAGCTGCAAATATACTAAGTGATGTAGAAATGAGGCAAATTTCTCTGAGAGAAAAGGAAACGTGCCGTTCAAGTAAGTCAAATTTGTGTTGATCATCAAAAGCCAGGAAATGGAAACAAAAACCAAACTACCAACTTAAACTTGCCCAAATATAAAGTTAGAGCTCTAATTAAAAAGTGTGAAACACCTGAAACTGTGACACACAAGGCTGGACGAGGGGTTGGTAACAGGAAAACACCACAAAGTTCGCTGTTGGGCAGCTGCAGCAAAGATTGGCCTCCTCTGGTCTCTAGTTCTCCATCACAGCTATTTAACACCATCTACAGGCCAAGCTGCCAGGAAAAGCCACTTCTCTGCTGCTGTAACGTATCTAAAATAACCGAGCTCTTTAGCTACAACCACTCTGGATTTATTCAGAGTGAAATATAGGGTGACGGTGTGGAAAAGCGCCTCATGCCCACATGGTGCAGGATCTATGATGCTGTGTGATGTGTAAATGCAGGATATCACGAACTGTGTGAACTAGCCGGATAGATTGGGCAAAGTATTTAACTGCAGGCCTACAAATAATTATGCACCTCATTTTATGAAAAAATGTATATTACTAAAAAAACTAATTAAAGGTTGGATTGTGCTGGTTATGATTCACTTGGATGAGGTTTTGCTGCTACAATAGAAGATGAATTTCTTTTAAGGCATTTTTGTGCATCTTCATCAGGCTAAATAAGTGTGATAGGTGCTGTGTGACTATACCTGCCAGATTAGTCTTTCACAACCTGATTTCACAACATTTTACTAGAAAATTTAAAGATTTCTCATTTTGAACACTTTAACGACACGGTAGGAAACTCCAGACACAGCAAGACCCAAATAGGACAAAAATAAAAACCTTATTTTCTGTCTCGTATCAGGTCCGCTTGTGGGTAATTTTTAATCACTCCTATAAAACACGTCGGGGGGGGGGTAAAAGCCAAACGAAACAGTTACACACGTTGTTCTGTCCGCAGGCCACGACTGCTCCATCCGCCTGTGGAACCTGGAGAGTAAAACCTGCATCCAGGAGTTCACGGCTCACAGAAAGAAGTTTGAGGAGTCGATCCACGACGTGGCGTTTCATCCGTCTAAATGCTACATCGCCAGCGCCGGGGCGGACGCTCTAGCCAAGGTGTTCGTATGACACGGAGTGACGCGTCCCTCCCCCCCCACAGCCTCGCTCTCTGACTCAGTCTCCCGTGATCAGGGACCAATAGAGACACTGCAGGGGATGGACCGTCAGGCAGGGGGTCCAGTCCCACCTCAAACTATCCACTGGTCTCCTGTCGGACTCGCAGACTATGTAGCCAATAGCCTCAAATAGGTTGTGAGGAGGAGAAACTGCTCTCTGGTCCCGACCCCCTTTCCTCACCACCATCCAGGCAGGCCTGGGTGTGACTGGCCACAGCGCCCCCTGCAGACAGACTCAAACTTCACCTCCACAGAAAGGAGTGACGTTCAGGACAAGTGGCAGCGAAGAGTGGAGATACGAGGCCCCATCAAGCCCCTCTCCCCCCCCCCCCCCCCCTTCCTCCTCCTCCCATGTGGCTTCATGCTCATCCCAGATCCTCCTCGGATAAACCAAGTTATCCTCCAGGTCACGTTTCGTGTTGCGTTGCAGAACCGCGGGGTGCCAAAGGTTCAACCGGAGCTGACGCGGAAGCCTCCCAGTTCCTCTCCTCAGCTTCCCAGACTGTCTCTGCTTGCTTGACCTGCCTTTATTTCCCTTTTTAAAAGAAAAAAAAAACTATATTGACGAATGTGCCTTTGCTTTAAAAGGTCTTTAAAATGTTCTTTTAACAAGCTTGTTTTTTTTTTCGGGTGGAAAAATGGGAAAGGTGGGGAAGCTGGTTGTCGCAATGTTGTCGGTTTTAACATTGGATGTAAAATTACAAATGCTTATAATAAACAAAATATATATTCAGTCTTAAAATTTACAGTGCAGCGTGAGTTTGAGTTTTTGTTTGATAAGTGTGGTTGGGATGTCCGTTCTGTGTGTTTCGAGGCAAAGCTGGTAGAGCGATACAGACGATTAAATGAATTGCCTGTTTCTTAGTTTCAAGCAACTGTACACTTCAGATAACAAGCATATGTGTCCAAAGTAAACCATCTTGGTTATATAATTAAAATTAAACAGACTTGAGTCTAGATGTCAACTTTTAGGATTTATCTAACACATTTTGGCCAGTTTGCTCTTGTTTGAACTGAATGCTGTGTACTGTATATAGTTTTTTTTTTTTTTTTTGTTTGTTTGTTTTTTCCTCCTCCACCCAGCTGTGTGGACATGCTTTACCACAATGTGATGTATCATGTCCAAATATTTACGGTAGTCCAGTGTTTAGCAGGAGACTAGTGCAGTTCTTTAGGACTATTTGAAACAATGATTTAACCAAGAGAAATGTCCTGCAGTTCCAGTTTACTGTAAATCCATGAGGTTTGAAAGAAAGCAAAGATTTAAAAAAAGGCAAACAGGATGTTGTACGAGGAGAGTACAGCTTTACATGAGCCATTTTCTCAGTCACTGGTTTGTACATGAGAGTATGTTCGAAATAAAACCTGCTGTAAAATGTTAACTGGGCTCAGGTGTTCGTCATTTTAATGCTGTTTTTGACAGATCCAAGGAAGTGTACTGGAGCCTAAGTAATTTCAAATTATATATGTTTTTTAATTAATTTATAGGCTCTGGTCAGACACCCATCATAGGGTGAAGGTTATTTTCAGTTTAATTCTAATGATTTCTTTAAAACTTTTTCACAGAGGAACAAATATTAAACATGCTAGAATTGAGTGCAGGGGTTTGATATTGCTGATTTTGTCTATCCAATCTGGACTTCTGACAAGTAAAATTCAGCAGATAAATTTTGTGCCTTAGTGATCATAAATTTAATAGGTCGTAAACGATTAGTTATTTTGTACTACGGTATTTCCCTTACCTGTCGAATGATGATGATGTAACCATAATATGCGACTTCCGGGTAGAGAAGCTAGGCATGTATCACTTCGCCTCACTGTTTGTTAGGATAGTTTTTAAACCATTATTAGCTCAGGAAAGCACAGGCAGATACGATTAGCGAGGCTGTTTGCACAACTCATAAGAAAAGTAAACATTTACTCTAATTTTGGTGTAGCTAGCACGGCCAGTAAAATGGATTTAGCGCATGCGCAGACCGAAGCACCGACCAACACAACAGACGCCGATTCCACCGAGGTAACGGCTGAAAAAGATGTTACGGCACGTGCACAGACCCATGTAGCAGTCTCTCATCTGTTAGCATATGGCTTCGTCCTAATTATAGACACAGACCTCTAAAACTTTATCTAAAGTTCAGATATAATGGCTATGGTTCTAATGACGTGACATGACCATTGTCAACAGGAGTTGCTTATAAACTAAAAGTAAGACCAGCTAGCTAGCTTGTCAGATGCACACAAGGCTAGCTATGGTGCTAGCCGAGGCTGAAGTTTCCAACAAGCTTGCGTTAACGACACTAATAACTAGGGAACTACTAATAACTTACTTATAATAAAACCCAACGATGAGAACTACTTTTTTTAAAATCCCAACTAACATTTGGTTACACTTAGTTTTTGCCTTACTCAACAGCTTTATTTTTTTTTAAATACACATTGATTCAGTTCAATTCAATTTTATTTATATAGCGCCAATTCATGAAACATTTAATCTCAATGCACTTTACAAAGTCAAATTTAATCAGATTATACAGATTGGTCAAACATTTCCTATATAAGGGAACCCAGTTGATTGCATCAAAGTCCCGACAATCAGCATTCACTCCTGGAGAAGCGTAGAACCACAGGGAGAGTCGTCTGCACTGTCCATGGCTTTTGCAGCAATCCCTCATATTACATATTGATCCAGGAATCTGTTCTATATTAGATGGTAGTAGCGGGTGATCTGTCTTCCCTGGATGATGACACAGCTAACAGAACGCCAGACCAGGTGTACCTACTATGAAGAAGAAAAAAAGAGAGAACAAAAAGCTAATAACATTGCTGCTGTTATTAGGATAAAATGTGTTCATATTATTACAATTAAAGTGTTGGTTGCATTTTCTACCAGGGTTTGCAGTTAAGAGTGTAGAACGTGGGGGTTCGAATCCTAACTTGGGCTCCTGGTTGGAGTTTGCATAGCCTGCATACTCGGCTTCTCTCTGGCCACTTTGGCATTCAGAGGTTTAAAATAACTGTTAGGGTAACTGGTAACTCTAAATTGCCCTCAAGAGTGAGTCTAAACATGGTAGTCTGTCCTGTGTGTTTCCTTTGATAGACTGGCGACCTGGCAAGGGTTTACCCCGCCAACTTCCTAGCGTTCTAGCGCCTCCGGGTTTTCTCGCCAGCGTCCGAACTTCCGGTGCTCAGGCAACAAGCTTGCCAGCCATGGCATTTTTTACCTGATTGCTGCAGGATCTGGCGAAAGTAACGGTAAACGATGTAAATAGGTTTATCCAGACCACCTCCAAGACACCGATGTCCAAAAAAGACAAAGGCTTCAAGCTGTATGTGTCCAGCTACATCAAAAACTACGACGGTGAGATATAAATACTAGCACAAGTTAGCGCAGTGATTCAGTACGATTTCTTTACCGTGTTTATTTTAGTTGTATACTAGTTGTATACTTAATTGTGTACAATAACTTCTAGTTTGTGCATCATCCTAACCTAAATGTAAATCGCAGTTTCAAACAAGGAGGCAGGAGAGGTCAGAGTGCTTCAGGTCCATGAAGCCTCACTGTTTAAGCGTAAGGGAAGGTCATCCTACAGGTTCAGTTCAGGCTCATGAGAAATGGGTTCTTGTTTTTCAAATCAGGTTTCTGGGAGCCATGCCACTGCTGTGAGATAAATACTATAATTCAATTTTCAATTCTATTTTATTTTATTTATATAGCGCCAATTCACAACACATGTCATCTCAAGGCACTTTCCAAAGTCAAATTAAATTAAACCAGACATATAATCAACTATATCTTCCGGTACATTAGGTGTCATGGGGTGTGAATGCAGGGCGTATCAGAAAGAATGTAAAATAAAGGCTCTCGCAGAAACAAGATTTTGTTTTGAGCTCTTAAGGGTATTACCATGATCTAGTTAACATGTTTCACAATGCTTTAGAGCTGGACGATATAGAAAAAAGACACTGATAAAAGAGAAATGATATTGGATCGATATGGATAATTATCAACAAATTCAAAACATATATTTTAAGCGCAGCCCTGGCCATTTTATGCTGTTGCTTAGCGACCTATTTTTAGATACAGTACTCACAAACACTGAATTCAAACTCAACCCTTTATTCAACCAAATTTTTACCAAAACTACAAATTTTCAAAAAAAGAAAACATGTGCTCTCTGAACCCTTTGAAGGGGGCGGAGCTTGGTTCCTGGATATGTTTTTGATTGGTTGTGAGGATGTAATGACTGTAATATTAACCTACATGGCTAAACTGCATAAGGAAGGAAAACGTTTATTCTATTGAACTTTTTATCATCAATATATGACTATCGATTGATAGATATCGTTATTGAATTATCGCCCAGCCCTACCATGCTTCAGGAATTCAAATATGACTCTCTACTGCTACTAACGTTGCAGGAGGTATAATTTCTAGTACATGTTTGACTTTGCAAACAGATTGTGCTGAGGGATTCAAAGCCAGTGGAGTTGCTGGGATGCCAGTGCGCCTGTGTGGCAGGTACAGCATTGTGCAGCCATTCTGCCTGTATTCAGCTGCGAAGACACCGACACAAACCTAGGACCATGGTAACTAAACTTTTAATGACTCTTTCTCTAATAACTGGATATCGCTTTAAACTAACGTGTTTTTGTTTGGATGCAGGGCATTAAACCTGGGCAAGTAAATGACATGGTCGTCCTGTCCACCAGACCAAGAGAAAGAAAGCTTGTTAAAGGAATCAAGTATGTTTTTCTATTAATACTACACACACACTTAAGAAATCCACTTGTGTATGCTGCAAGAGAAGCACTTATCTGCTTTCACAAAACTAAAAATATATACGCACCATGTGAAAAATCATTAGACCATCTTTATCATTAAAAACAATGGTCGTGCAAGTACTAACTAGTGTGTATCATGTGACTAAAACAGACAGGAAAGAAAACATGGAATGCTGACAGGCTGAAAGACTGGGGAGTGAAAGCATTGGACTAGCAAGCCAGGGTCAACATACTTAAAACAGTCAAGTTGACATGGTAATCAAGTCATCCTTTTTTATTCAGTCCACTGCGTGGCGTGTATCAGTACCATGTTCAGAGAAACAGACCCTCATTATGATGGCACCACAATGCTTGTCGTTGTTACAGGTCTCCTAGGTTTTAAAGCCTCACTTTGCTTTTTTTTTCAAATTTTTTTTGTTATTTTAGCCAAATAGCTCAATCATTGCTGCTACAATTTTTTTTAATTTTTTTTGCAAGGGCTCCCTTGTTGTGAGTCAATAAAGCTTGTCTCGATGGGGATAAGGGAGAGCTTATGACAGGCTGGAGCTTTGGTGATTCCTGATCGTTTTAGCTAATTTCCTTTCTTCTGAGGGTCTCAGTTTGGGTCATATGGTTGAAAAATGGAACATAGTTGGGTGTTCCTACAAGACAATGATCCTAAACGGATCAAAACTGGTTTTGGAAGGCTTACATTGTCCCTCTGAAATTGATTTACCTGTGTGCCATTCATAACTACTGAACTGTTCTTAATATATGACTAAATATTTGTGTGTGTGTGTGTATAATTCCACTATAAATTCAGTATTCTGCAACCAACTCTTGTTTTTAAACATTATTCTGCCTTGAAAAATTTTTTTTAATTGTTATTTTATATTGCTATTTACAATGAGTGTATTTAAATTGGTGTGATTTTTCTTTTTCTTTTATAGTCATAAACAATATGGCTAACAACCAAACGTCCTTCAAGTCAGGTTTAAAAAAATACAGAAGAAAATGTAGGTTCTCTTCATTTGTTTTATTAAAAACCACTAAAAATAGGATCAATAATTTGAACATGATAAGCAAAGCATTTTAATAAGCATATGTACAAACAAGAAAACAAAGGCAAACAATTCATAAATACTCTTAAAACTTCGAAATGCTGATATGTTAGGAGCCGCTCGCTATTACATTACAGAAAGGAGTGAAATAAAATGCTTCTGTTCCTGAAAAAGCATAAAACAAACTCACTCTTTACACAAGTCCACATCCATGCTGGTGGTTTGCTTTTTACACCCACATAAGAATTAGATAAACAGCACCATAGTCACTGACTTGAACTCAGATCAGATCTCCTGTTCAGAAGATCAAAATGCACCAGCTGTGAGAGGGTATCCTCTTTACAGGTAATTGTATAAAAGCACCATTTCAATAAGCTTATGAAGTATAAGAAGCCATTAGAGGAAGTGTTAGGCATGCTTTAAACCTACATTTGTCTGCATCGTTTATTATGTTGGAATTGTATTTTAGTAATGCACAAAAGGGGTTGCATTTTTAAGCTTTTTCGATCATAATACATTTATTGTTTATATTCTAATTCAGTTTTTAACTTCAACATGATAAACCTTTAAATGAATGTATGTTTACACTCCAACCTTGTGCAAATACTCAGGAAAATGTAATCTACTGGGAAATCACACAAACCTTGACGCAACCCTGATTTTCACTTTCTACAGAGGAGTTGACTTATTCGTATAATTTGTTTAACAGATCAATGTTACGGTGTTGTTTGTGACACCAGAAAATTTTGCAACACTGTAGGTCTGAGATGCTAATGGGTTTTTATGGGGACTTTGAGACCAAGTGTTGAAACATTTTAAAATGAGTCTCTAAATCCACAATCAGATACAGTTACTGTGAAAAGTTTACATAAACTCTTCATTGTCATGAATGTCATCTTATACTGGGCCTTTAAGGATGTTTTTGAACAATTCTTTATCAGGGTGGATTGGTTACACAACTGACAACTTCAAGGAATTTAAAAAAACAAGAATTAGGTGAACAAGTTAGATTTTAATGTTTTTCCCAACCCTCACAGGGTCAAAATAACAAAGACTTAATATCTACATACTCCTGAGCAAAAATCTTGTTAAATAGTTGAACCTTGACCGCTTGCTTTTGTAACACGCTTCTGGCATAGTACTGGCTGGATATTTGACTACTCTCATTTGGTGGAATTATTTTAAATTAACTGATTTCCTGACACCGACTTAGCTTTTGAGCGTACTCCTCAAAATTTCAATACGTCTGGTCTCTCAGAAACCCGTCCAGAGGCCTGATTCCAAAACCTGTTTTGATGCATGTTTGAGATCATTGTCCTGTGAGAAAACCCAGTTCTATCACAGTTTCCACTCAGCTGCTATGTCGCTGTACCACTTCTCGGGAACATTTAGCGAACCTTTCAAGCCTTTTTTTATTCTGTTAATAACCTATTGTGTTTGCTGTAATACAACGATCGCAAGTGGAAATAAATCTGGGAAGTGTGTACTACTTGAGCATTAGAACAAAACAAAAAAAATCTGTAACCGACTTTTAATTATGGCATCTTTGGCAGCCACATTAATCATGATCAGGGACCACAGCCGATGAGAAAGCAATACATCCTGGTGTCTAAAAATGATTTAGTTTGTATCATGTGACGCAGAGTTAGCTGTGGGATCAGGGGATCGCTGGTGGCTTATCAGAATCAGCTTTATTTGCCAGGTGTGTGTACACATACGTGGAATTTGACAGGATTAAGTGTGTGCGTGTTTGTTGGATGGTGGTATTGATGGGCCCGACCAATTTCAAATGCGGTCCACGGGGAAATCCACAGTAAATCCAAACACATGAATCCAGTTCTTATTTTTGAAAATCACTGAAGTCATGGCTGTAAAAATCACTTCACTCTGAAACTCTGGCTGCTAAAACTCATTTAGAAGACCCATATTTAGATGACATTCATGCCCATGGTGAGTGTGTGTGAACTTTTCATTGGAAGTGTAAATTCTAACCCTTCCGTCTACGTCCGTGTGGCCTCGCAGCCCACCCAGCGACGTCTGTGGGGCCGCAGGGTGAGAACGTTTACGGTCAGCGTTCTGGTAAAGACGGCCCTGATCCAACACGCATCATCTCGACACCTCCCCCACATTCACACGTAGGAGCTCAGTTTCTGGGCTGCGAGTTGAACTCCTGGCAGATGTTGTGGATAATCTTGGGGACGTATTTGTAGAGGTTGTCGAATTCGTCTACGAAGAAGGAGTGCTCTTTGTCTGGGTCTGTGGCGATGTACTCCAGCTCATCCTGGGCGGCCCAGGCAATGCCGATGGAGTAGGCGATCACACCTGGAAATGGGAGGGGGGGGGGGGTTAAAAACAAAAGACTTTGATGTGTATTTCTCAATGTTTTTGTGAGATTAAAGCCATTTTGCTCCAACCTTTAAAAGGAAGGTTATCACATGTAATTTAGCTTCTAAGGAGAAGCTGAGTTTTGCTTTTTCAAAGATTCCTACCCTTTAAATTTCTTTATATATTGTAACGTGAATGTATTTTATATGATAGACCAATACAAAGTATTCCATAATAATAAAGTGCCATATAAATAGTACATGGTTTACAACTGCAAATGTTTAGGGGTATATCAACTAGTCTTGCTCATCTAGAGACTAGGGATGCCAAAATAATCAATATTTTGATATAATCGAGCCTAAAAAAATAATTATTCACATACACTAATTTGCCTTAAAATCGATACAAACAATTCCATGTTTGCCCAAATTTTTGCACTTCTTTCTGTAGCAGCCTTGCCATATCACTTCCCCGATGAGTCAGTGAACAGGGGGAAAAAAATCCCTAAATGAACGATAACACTAATGCTGTTAGTGTTATCGTTCATTTATAGTTCTTGAGGTGAACTGCTCAAAGCATCGTGATATTGATTTTAGGCCATATCGTCCAGCCCTCGCTGCCATCACCATATTTCACAATATAGATGGGTTTATCCAAGGTGATTTGCAATTCACTAATTAGGTGAATTTTTAAGGCAGTGGGATTCTTTTAAGGGAATCAGGGCAAATGGTTTAAATACAAATGCATGCCACACTATTAAGATTCTCCTTGTAATGGACTTTGATATCCATTTTGTTTTTGACATATGAGCGAATCTTCTCAGTGTTTTTGATCAGACTCCATCAATCATATCACAGAGAAAACTAAACCACATTAAGAAGAGAAATGTGTCTGAGAACAGAAATATTCTATAGTCGTATATGGGCAACAATGTACATTGAAAATTGTGGTTTTAATGTGACAAAACGTTAAGTTGAATACAGTATGAATAGATTAAGACACAATAAGGCCAAATTTATATATCCTGTTCAGGAAGAGCTCTCACCTTGGCGGTGGACAGCCAGCGCAGGCGCCCTGACGTCGTCATAAGAACGTCCGTCCGTGATGACGATCATGATCTTGCGTTTGTTGGGTTTGGATTTGCTGAAGAGCTGCTCGGCTGCGAAGGTAATGGCGGCCCCGGTGCTGGTCCCGCCGCTCCAGTAGTTGATGCGCTTGATGGCGTTAAGCAGCTCGGCCTTGTTGTTGTACTGGCCGAAGGCGAACTCCAGCCTCTGCTCATAGGTGTACTGCACAGCTCCCACCCGCGTGTCCGTGTCCGAGATCTCAAACTCCCGAGTGACGTTGGCCACAAACTGGAGAACCGTGCGGAAGTTTCCCGTCCCCACGCTGCTGGAGCCGTCGATCACAAAGGCGATGTCGTTGGCGTTGAGGCAAGTCTTGCTGCACACCAGGCGGTCTGTGTCGCACACCCGCTTCACCAGGGGCTGCACCGCCTTTCTCAGAGCAAACCAGCTGTTCACCGGGAGGGAGTAGAAGCCGTTTGTCCGGCACACAGCCTGTGGAGTGAAACAGCCAACGGCGTGTCAGACGGTTGCGATGGAAACACCGACAAACCTGTGCAGCAAAACACCACCTTGTCGACAAAGTTGGCCTCGACTAGGTTTTGTTTCTCATTCTCATCAGGGCCCTCGATGGTGACGAAGAAGATGTTAATGCCAGATTCTCGGGCAAGTCGAGAAGCCTCCTCCACCTTGTCTGTGGGCCAGCCGTCCACAAGCACCACGGCTACGTTGGGAGCGCCACCGCGGTTTCCATTGGCATCGCTGAAGTACTGCTTGTTGATGTAGGAGAGGGCCTTTCCTGTTTTAACACCAGAGGGCAACAGGGAGACAGTTAACCAGTGCTGCAGTCCCTTACGAATGCCTCGTGAACTTTGTCACATCTTGTCATAACCACTACAATTGATTTATCGGGATTTCATGTGATCGACCAACACGAATTTGCGCACAATTGCAAAGTGCAAGGAAAATGATGGATTGTTTTCATAATTGTTTTGCATTTGTAAGCAGCCCCCCCCCCCCCCCGAGTCACTTCTATGTAGAACAACCGATTACTGCAGCAAATGTTATAAGGTCTCTGGCAGGTTTGCTTGTCTTGATCAGTTTATGTCCATTCCTCTTTGCAAAATAGCTCAATTTCAGTCAGACTGGATTGAGAGATCTGTAGCCACAGGTTTTCCAGTCGTGCTACAGATTTTAAACTGGATTTAGGTCTGAACTATGACTTGGCCACTCTAACACATGAACATGCTTTAATGTAACTGGATGTGTGTTTAGGCATGTTTTCATAATGTTTTCCTTCCCCCCTGCTTTGTTTCAATCCACTTTCGCTGTCCTTTCCTAATAAGATCATCCCCCACAGCATGATGCAGCCAACCCTATGCGGTTGTACCATAGCCTTTCTATTCAAAGATGATGGATTGAACAGGGCATTGTGAGACACTCAAAGCTTGTTAAATTGTTTTATAACCTTACCCTGCCTTAAACTTACCTCTAACATTATTGGTTGCAGTGGATTTTAAAGGGAATAAATAAAATTTTCTATTTAGAATTATGCACTTTGTGTTAGCTAGCTTGTCTCACAACTTCCTGAAAAAAACAAAATACAATCAGGTTTTTAGACTGTAACGTAATAAAATGTTAACAAGTTTGACAAGAATGAATTAGCAAGGCACCATATTTCTAATCTGTGCACAGCTCTGTAGCTGGAATGAGGTTATTTACGAAAAAGTGGAAGAAATCCTGCTGGAAAACAAGAGAACAGCTGTGTGTTCTGCACACAAATATCTCTCTGTAATAGAACATTGTCACAACCTATATTTAGTTTGTCGATGTCTTGGTGGTCTTTACAATAGTAGGAGAGGTTCTGCTTTGGATTACAGAGCCTTTTACATTCACCCACACTGTTGTATGATTGTGGTCAAACCCGAAAACCTGTATTTCTATCAGCAAGCAAAATTTAGCAGGTCCTAAAACGAAACAAACTGCAGCTCATGGATGCTGCCGCACCAAACCAAAGCAACAAAACAGTCCTTGCTTTTTGAGCGCTGAGCCCTGCAAGCTTGTAAAAAGGCAAACGTTTTCTGGTCAGAGCAGAAGAAAAACACGCCTTACTAGAAGGAGAACTGTAATTTAGCATGCTGGTCTCCCTGCAAATTTAGATTTAATTCTATCCCTCCATGTGAAAATGTGCCAGGGTAGTAAAAAACACGCGATAATTGCAACCCTTTCGCTTTCACACTTGAGTTTGTGAGTTTTCTGTCGCAGCTGGCAGCTACCAGTGGGGTCACTCACCCACGTTGGACAGGCCGCCCTTCTGGACGATCTTATCTATGGCTGACTTCACATCCCTGGAGCTGGAGTAGGTTCTCAGACTGATCTCTGTCACAGGCTCGTCGCTTCAAACAAAACAGCAGTCACTTTATATTTTCTTCTCCAAAACTGGGACAAAATCGCAGAAAACGAACGAGGAGGTTACCCGTATTGGATGATGCCCATCATTGGTCCAGCCATGCCCACGTTGATGACCTGAGCCACCTCAGCCAGAAAGTCCTTCTGGATCTTAAAACGCCGCTTCCCAATGCTCCAGCTGCCATCCATCAGGAAGGCAAGATCGACCTTACAGTCTGGGGGGAAAAAAAACATGCAGTTACTCCACGCTTCATGGAGGTGGTTAAATTATTTTAATGTTTCTACAGAAATAAGGCTCATACTGAAGACGGGGAGAAGCAGATATTTAGCTTTGTGCTTCAATGGCATGTCTTTGTTTTGAAAGTTAGTCGGCTTTTAAATACACCAGTATAAGTCAGAATCCACTATCAATAAGGAAAGCCGCTCTGGCCCAAATCCGGTCAAACAAATCCAAACCGTAACATGACATTTGCTCTCGTCTATCCGCAACACATTTTTTAGGCAAACTTCTGTTTTGCCCATTTTGTCTATAAAAGCAGAAGGCAGGCAGTAATATTCTTTATGAGGAGCGCTGGTTTTACCCTTGTGTCAGCGCCAAACTAACTATTGGTTTTCAGTTTGTCAGATGATATACTCACTGAGGGAGAGATTCTAGTCCCTAAAATATATATCCTGACTGCTCAGATTACTACACGTCCTACTCTTGAAGTTTGATTCAGCATTTTCTTCATTTTCAACATAAGGTATTTGATTGTGCTTATATAGATAGGTTGATTAACAGATCATATCTCCCTTGCGTTTCAATGGGGGGCAAATTTAAAAAATGGGCCTGCATTGGCTTTCCATGCATCTGATACTTTAGCATATCTATAGTGACACCATATATACCCCACATAGGCAATACTGTTGTAGAACCTAAGGTTATACCAATGAGTTGAGAATCACGTTAATCACGTCTGCTTCAATGAAGAGTCTCTTCACATCAGCAAGTTGAATGTTTGGAGTGGCTGAGGCAGCAAGGGACCGTAGCTTATTTTCCTATAAATTATGCAAATGGAGATCTGACCATGTGGGGGCATTCTTTAACTGAGTATAGAGCATTGAACTGTCATCCTCAGAAGGTCAGGTGATCAAATATGGGATGAAATAAAAGGAGACGGTGATGGCACAGGTAACATACCCACTTCTGAAGGAGTATTCAGCTGTAAATTTGACACCATTCAGCTCAGTACACACATTATACAAGAATAGAAATACCTTTAGAATAGAAATACCTTTATTGTCTCAGAATGGGTAAATTCAGGGCTTGTGTATAAACGATTCACAGCTGGAACCAGAAGTTTACATACTGTATGAAACAATAATACGTGAGAAAGAACTCTTCCTGGTTTTACGGAGTGCATCCAAAGATTTTATAAATCTCTGGTTTACATAAACTAAACGTGTGTAAATATTAGACCATTGAATCTATACTCCACATTAAACAGGGCCATCACTCATGTCTAGACTTGTGTTTAAGATAAAGGCAGTCCAGCATCACTAACCAGACCAATCAGATGCTTTTTTGTTGGAAAATATATTTATACTTGGGAAATGATTTACTAGTAGATTTAGTAGTGTGACAGAAAACCAACAGTCATGGCATGCATGCTGCATACTTTGTTTAATTAAGCCGTTAATTGAAGGAACAACAGTCCTGTTGGTACTGTGTAACCAAATTATTGACAAGGGATCCGGGGAAAGTCCTGTTGTTGGAAAATTACTTGACAAAGGGTTACAGTTTTCCAAAAAAAGAGACATTGACAAAAGAAATAAGGTTCAACTGAAAGCTAAATTGTTGTTTTTGGTTTTAGACAGTATGTCAGACTTTCAAACACTGAATTCAAGCGATGGTATGCTCTGAATCATGGAGGGTCAGGCATAATGATCTGAGAATGTTTCCTCAACTGTTGTCGGGGATATTTATCCCATACCAGACATCACGGCTCAGCTTGAACACATCAGCATACTTGAAGAGGTCATGGGTCATTATGCTGAAAAGAAACTGCCTTTAAAACGGATGGTTCAAAAGGATGGCATCTTGGTTTCAGACCAAGAAGATTAATGTTATGGAGCGGTCGGACCAATTCCGGCCCTTTTAATCCAATAGAAAACTTGTGGGAAGGTATCAAACACGCTGTTTCTGAAGGTAAACCAAAAAATGCAGAGAAACTGGGGAATATAGTCCAATGGTCCTGAATTAGAGTAGCTGCTCGCTATAACTAGAAGCAGGTTGACTCCATGCAACACAGATGTGAAGGGCTTTTCACAAACAGCGGATATACAACAGTGTTAGTGCTGTGATTCACAGAAAAGCTACAATTTAAGCATTTTTTTCTTTTTTGAGTGAAGAAAATGCAGATGCACACTGCTGTTGTCTTAAATAGCCTTGTATTAAATTTTCAATGCTTTCTGTAGATTTATTAAAAGAAAAGATACATTTTCTTTATGTTTTGGTTTGGATGACTATGTACAGTCTTCTCAATGCATTTGCATGCATAGAAATTAAAGGTATCAAGACTTTGAGATTCTGATACACATGTCTGTTTTTCCCATCAGAAGAAGACATATGTTGTAAAGTTTGCAAATAAAATGGATATTCATTTAATCGTATACTTCATAAACTTTCTGTTCTAAAAAAGAATAACCTGCTTTAGCTACAGAAGCCCAATCCCAGCAGGGACCACTGGGGTAGAAAGGACTTTTCTTTAAAAGGGTTTCATGCACAAGAAAATCCTCTGAATATGCAATCACTCCCAGGTATGCATACTTAAAGGTACTATATGCTTGTATAAGAATTAAGCTGGATGCGTACCTGAGGTCTTGGCCACAGATATTTAGCACAACTCGCCAAATGAATAGAGTTCACAAATTAAAAGATGCAAATAGACCCACAAAGAGGAACATACTTGGATCTCCCTGTGGTGCAGGAAGTTCAGGTGCTCTGGGTGGTGGCTCTTGTTCTCTCATGCTAAAACCTAAAAAAAAAACAAGAAAACACTTTAAAAAAGAATTAGAAGTTTCTGGATTGCTTTGCTGCTTTGACTACCACTGAATCCTTGATCTTATCCTTTTTTTATCCTGGTTGTCTTCATGTGGGATGACAGAGGGGAAAACAATCAGTTTTACCTTTCATCACCCAGGAAAATGCACTTGGTCTTAGCCACGTAAATAAAACACTCTACTCACTAACAACAAAGAGCTCGAATGCCACTTTACAAAATTGCATTGAAAGTTTGCTGGAGTCCTCTTTTTAGTGATCCCAAATGTTTCCAGTCACAAACATCATGCCTTAAACCACCACGCCATTTGACTTTCTTTCCAACTCCCTTCAATTACAGGCCGGGCCAAAACCCAGAGTCTTTTCCTCGGATAGCTTGGGTTTGGATCGCACTTACTGGCAGAGCTGAGCGGTTACAGCCAAAGTGGCAAAACGAGAAGCAGTGCAAGCGAACCTACCTGATTCATAAGGGTTAGCTTCTGGTTTCCAGGCATCTACTGGCTCCACTGCACGGATGACATCATACAAGCTACGCATTAGCACGTTAAAACTACTAAACAACTAAAAACTTCACAAACCGTCGTCATTGGTCAGAAGCATTCAGCTATTGCTGTGAAAAAGTTTCACCCTCATTGATTTCTTTACTTTGCTTTTTAGGTCAAATTTAAATGTTTCAGATCATCAATCTTCTTTTTTTTTTAAATATCAGATCAGTAAATACAAAATGTAGGGGGGAAAAAAATCCAGGCATTCTGACCCTATTAAAAAAAGTAATTACCCTTATTAAATCATTAAACAATTGTGATTTTATGAATAGCAACAAGAACATTTTATTGATACACAAGGTCACGAAAGAAGGCAGAGCTACATCTACAGCAGACCTCTTTTGACTCTGTTAAGGTCATTGTTGAAGATCCAACAGTAAGGAAGAGACTGGGGAAGGAATGGCTTTCACAGGAAAGCTTCAACGGCAAAGCAACTGCTGACCAAAAGAACACACAGGCCCATCTCGCATTTCCCACAAACATCTTGACAATCCTCTATGGAAGACCTATGGAAAAATATTCTGTCGATTTATGAGACAAAAGTAGAACTTTAAAGAAGGTGCACGTCCTGTTACATCTAGTGTAAGACTAATTTCAGATAACGGACATAATACCGACAGGCAAACATTGTGGTGGTAGTGTGATGGTCTGGGCCTGCGTTACTGCTTCAGTATATGGGCCCTTGCCGTATTTTATGGAACCATTAATTCTTCTCCGCAGCAGAAAATCCTGATGGAGAAAGTCCGGCATGCATTAAAGGTGACATATTATGCTTCTTTAAACATTTAGGATAGGTCTATAGCCTATAGCAAACATGTTAGTTTCATTTTTTGCGCACAATCATTCTCAGATAATTAGATTTCACCTCCCCAGTTTTGCCTATCTTGAGCTAATTTTGCGCTATTTTTATTTTATGCAAATAAGCTGTAGGTGGCTGCACCCTGCAACTCAATGCATTTGAAAATTGGCTGCCAGCAGATGCAGCTATATACGAGTCAGACCCAGAAGCAAGGATTGAGCCAGTCAAAACAAAATTAAATAATTCACACATACATCATAATATCATAGTACTGTACCCTGTCAGTGGTGACAAGCTGGTGCTCTGCTCTTTTAGTTCTTGTTTTTTAAAGGCAGCCATCACTCAGTCCTCAGCTACAGAACCGCTAATAGCAGTTGTTGTTAAACGCAGCATGCTAAGTCGCTCTGTCTACTCGGCTACCATAATAACACTCTACACACAACATTTTTAACCATTCATCAAATGCTACAATAAGGGACATGTCTGGGGACAGCATTTGTCATGGACAGGTCGTCCAAAATTGGGACAAGAGGGACAGAACATTCCTGCAGTAAAAGTCTTTTGGTAGATCCTGCCGTGTACTGTCTGTAGTTTTCAAAACAGTCCTTGCTTGGTAATGTCAAGGAAAGTTGTCCATAGCTGAGAGATTGCAATCAAAAATAAAATGTAGCCACGTATTTCTATTCTCCAAGACTGGGAGAACATGCACAGACGTTTATTGCAGTGTACAACAAAACATTTGTCCTTTCCATTGTGCAGTTCGTACATGTTTAACATGCTCCTCTTCTAAAAATGAAGTGGGAGGAACTCCACTTGGTTTGCTAGGTGAGAAGCCGGACTCGGCTGGGGTTGCTAGGTGAGAGTCAGTTCATATGCCGATTGCAACGCAACAATCAGGAGGTTTTTGAAACGGCTCATTTTTAGACACCAGTAAAACGTTTATTGCCAAAAATGGCCGGATTTTATTTTTGTGCTTAAACTGTTTCTAGAAGTAATAGAGACCCAAATGAGAGTACAAAAACTTGTAAAAAGATCATTTTTCATAATCGGCCATAATAGGTGGAAGCGTACTTGGTTATGCAGCATGACAATGATCCAAAGCACACCACCAAGTCTTCTTGTGAATGGCTCTAAAAAACTAAATGAAGATTTTGAAGAGGTCTGGTCAATGTCTGGACTTTAATCCAATTAAAATGTTGTGGGTTGTCTTCAAACAGGCACTTCATGGTCAAAAATCCTGCAGTGTGGCTGAATTAAAACGAGTGGGCCAGAATTCCTCCACAGGGATGACACTGAATGGTAGTTGTTGGTCCTCGTAGTAGCAAAACCAGTTTTTACTTTTCATACAAGCTGGTTTGGTTAGCTTTTTTTTTTCTTTTTTGCTCAATAGATAAATAATTTAAAAACGGCATTTTGCATTTACTCTGCTTATATTTATCTTATGTTAAAATTGTTTTCATAATCTGAAATACTCCATTGTAACAAAAAAGCAAAAACAAAAGAAATCTGTAAGGGGCAAATACTTTTTCACATCTTCTTAAAACAAAGTTTCAACAGTGTTCTGTACAAGTGATGTATTATAATGTTCAACGGCCGCCTGCATGTCCACAGTGGTTGCTCACCTTTAGCATGGGGTAAATCCAGGGGCATTTTATGGCTGCCATCTAAGTCAGTGGATCGAGGGGCTAAAAATAAAAACATCGAATAAGAACAAACTGACCAAAGAAAACGCCAACACTGTGGCAGAACAGCCTGCAGTGCAACCTACTCTCTAAATGTTTGTGTTTTTATGGTGGATGCTCCAAATGGCTTCCAGACCTCAGATTTGAATTCCAACCTGTGTCTCCCAAAAATGTCTGAAATGAGATTTCAGGATGCTTGCTGCCTTTTTGTGTCTTGTCAGCTCGCCATATTGCAAACGGGTTATATTGTTAAATGTGAAGGCATGCGAATAAAACAAATAAAATGTGGTTTCCTTTCACTGCGCTGTTTAGGTATTTTAGCTTTTTACTTTCATCTGGATTCAATCGGAAATTGGCCCGACTGTAATATTTGTGTATTGTGCGGAAACAAGAAAAGAAATGGGGAAACAGCCAACCTGGCTCTGTTTATATTCTGAATTATATACAAAGGAGAGATGGAATAGAGTCCAAGTACCAGAAGCTGTGTCTGAATAAAAGACAACAAACTGCTTTTACAGTTACAAAGCTTGCAAAAATATTCATACCCCTTGAATCTTTCCATGTTTTGTTACATCACAACCACAAACTTCTGTGAATGTGATTAGGATTTCATATAGACCAACAAAGCAGTTGTATAACTGTTATTTAGAAAAAATGTTTACCTTATTTTTCCAAAAACTTCATTTTATAAACTGATGTATGCAATTTTTCCCATTCACTTGGATACCCAGAAATTAAATCAAGGTCAGCTGCATTTATACTGAGACTAAATCACACACCAGTGGGCTTTACAGTTTTGAAGGGTAGGTTGCCCTGGTTTCTATTTAAGGGTATCTAAATACATATACACCATACTTGTCAGGTTTGTATTGGGGGGGGGGGGGGGACTTTGAATACATGTATACATTTTATTTAAGCGCCCTGTGCATTTGTGTTCAGCACTCCTGAATGAATAGATGCAGGATAGTCTTTTGCTCCATTACAACTACACGTCTTTGAGGGTGTGCATCTACCAGCTTTGCTAATGTTTATTCACAAAATCAATCAGTGTCACTGAATGGAGGTTGTCTGTAAACAATGATGTTAAAAGGTGCAATAAGTTAGATATTTACTGTAAAATCAACCCAAATCATTCTCATTTGTCACCTAGGAAGGAAGTAGCATCCCCTATAAACAATCAGTCCTCTCCATCAACAATGTCTCAGTCAAGTTTTTCTCCTGTCAAACCTAGAGGTACAGTGCGGAACTACTTTGGTTCATAGATTAGCTTGTGTTTACTTCCCGCTTCCTGAACCCTGAGAAAGTTCCCAAGGTTCTCAAAACAGAGCGCAGCATTTGATATTTTATCTTGGCAAAAGAGCAGCAGCCTGGTAACATGGAAGCCAGTAAGAGAAGTGGACCAGATAATAGCACAGAATACAGCATCATATCTGTCCTGTGTAAGTAAAAATTCAGTGGAGTTTCACAGCAACAATGGACCGTTGAGTAAATGGCTGGTCTCCTTGTGTTGTTCTGATTTGAACCACTGTGTCATTATTACTTATTGGTCCTTTAAATCTTAATGCAGATTCTCAATTAGTCTGAACTTTGACTGGGTCATTTTAAGATGGGAAAATGCTTTGATATAAGCTAGTCCACTGTGTTTTGCTGGTTTCTTCAGGTTTTATTCCAGGATTGTCCTGCCAGGGTTCTCATCAGATTTTTTTTTTAGTGTAATGGTAAATAATGGGGGACATTGGCACGTCCATCAAGCTAACAACAGGTAGCATTAGCTTATGTTGTTATGGAGGTTTACGTCACTGATGCACATACAGGAGCTTTACTGACCTTTTTATGTTGCTCTCAAACATCCGTGCCGTACTGTTAGCTTTACACGTAGCACCATTTAGTATTTTGTTTTTCTTGTCTGTCTGCCTGGAGAAGTTTCTCTGAACAAGGTTTTTGTGTTTATCTTGTCTACAAAGAGGGTTGTGCAACCCTTTATGTTCTGGCTGTTCTCCACATGTCGGCAGACTTTAAAACTTCCAGCAGCAGATCATTATTTGGGTCAGTTGTGCGGTTGCAGCGAGGGGTTGGGAGTGTGTGGCTGCTGCCAGAAGAAGTGCGAGATTTTAGGCAGATGGGAATGGGTCAGTGGGGGAGACCCTGCAGAAAGGGAGCCCAGATGTCAGCCAAAGAGTGGTAAGTCAGTGTAACGGCCTAATTACAGCGTAACAGCCCATCACTGGCGAGAACCTTGCCTGTATATATATATCTCCATCCATTTTCCCATCATCTCTGACCCATTTCCCTGTCTCTACGGACAAGTATCATCCCCACACCATGATGCTGTCACCACCATCTTTCTATGATGTGTTCAGGGTAATGTGCAGAGTTAGTTTTCCATCACACCTGCTGCCTCCGACCTTTCCTGCACGTTCCTTGATGCTTTGCTTCCTAATATTGTCTAACAAACCTTAACAAAACACCGTTACTTGTACTGATCAATTACACAGATGTAGACTCTATTTGCAAATCATCCCTTCTGAACATAATTGGTTGCACTGAGTTTTATTTAGAGGGTATCAAAGTAAAGGGGACTTGCAATAAAACCCTAATAAATATCTTTAATATTATGGTTATAATGTGACAGAAGGTGGAAAAAGTCCAAGGGTATGAATACTTTGCAAGGCACTGTACATGTATGTAATCCCAACCCATTTATTGAAAATCTACAACCTGAAGATGTGTTAGTGCCCAACAAATAGAAATGCATCAACACTTACGGTATGGTCCAAAGCTATAAAGCCAGCGTTCATATTCTGAGATATCAGGCCTGAGATCCCGAGCTAGAGGAGGACGGTATGAAACCCGTTAGTATGGAGGACACCTCAGAGGGAAAAGCACGTTTTCATGGTTGCAATCGGTCGGAAATCCTTTCCGACTAATCCCAGACCAGTGAAAACAATGGCTTTTTTTGCACAATTATCACCCCAGAGTACATCACTTTCACATGCATCAATATCCTGCCCCCATTCTCCTATTTTGCACTTCAAAGAATCCCTCATATGGCAGGCAGATGGCATGTAAACACAGAGATTCCTTGCATGTACGTACTTACACATGGAGCCAATTCAACACATACATGGTCAGCAGATACTGAACTGTGCCAGTCACACGAGCGTGCTGTGTTTACAAATGCAGCACAGCTGGATGTGGGGTGTGGTAAAGTGGTAGAGTAAAGGGTGCCAAGGATCCAGCATTCTAGCGTAACGGGGGTGCCTGTACTTACCTGGAATCTCAGGTGTGTCCGTCTCACTCCATGCATATCCTGAGTCTGGAACTGCATAACTAACATCTAAGTGTACAGCAGAGAACATTGACGTGTCAGCAACTTCTAGGGCTTTATCCAGAATGCTTAGGTAACTCTGGATATATCCTCTAGCTTGTTTGCAAGATGTCGAAGCATACTGCATTCAAATATAAAAAAAACAACAACATTTATTCAGTCTTAGCTGAAGAATTACACTTTGCTACCTGCAGGTCGTCGTGCTCCTGGGAACCAATCAGGGCGAGGGTAAGAAGAAGGTGGCCAGTCCCTTCTGGGGAAAGCTGTGCATGGTGGAAATTAGAAAGCTGTTTTGAGGACAAGCGTCAGGGAGGAGCATACCTGTGATCTCCACCAAAGTGAGATTTACAAGTAGAGTATGCACAAGATGTTCAGCACAGCACTAAACAAACTGTAGGCATTCAGATGTGTGTTGACTGAGTGACCAGCTGTTGTTTTAGTGACATCTTTTTATTTTCCTTTTTGGGGTAGAAGAAAGAAAGAAGCTTAAATATGTAATATTTTGTTTTATTTCATAGTGGACGTAACAAACCAGAGCTGATTTTTGCACACATTGAGCTGCATTCTCCAAGACCCTTCAAAATACCCATGGTGGACTCTTAGATTTAGCCAAAACAACCTCTTATTACACATCCAGTGTTCAAAATATGAATGTCCTTATGACCCCGAATTGTCTTGCCTGAATGCCCCCGAATACATGTCAGAGTTTCTCATATGAACAATCCTGTTTAGCTGATTAAGAAATTTAGGAAAGCCTTTAAAAATAAATCATGGTTAGTTAACTTTAAGTAGTGATTACTGTGCTTTTATTCAGTTGAATAATTACATGTTATGAATTTTGAAAGCGAAACAGCTTCCAGGCATGAGATAATATCTACAGTGCTAATTTATCTGGTGCTTCATGTTGGTGCAGTTGTTAGCACTGTTGCTTTGCAGCAAGAATGTCTCCAAGTTCAGTTCACGGCTAGGGCTTTTCTGCATGAAGTCAAAATGTTCTCCCTGTGCATGCATGGGTTCTCTTGATACCCTGGCTTTCTCCCACAGTCCAGAAATTTGCACTTCAGTTTAATTGGTCACTCTAAATTGCACTTATGAGCATTAAGGTGCATCTGTGTCCATATAGTCGTTGGTCTCTTCTGTCCTTGCCCCGTGATTGGCAACCTGTCCAGGGTGTACCTCACCTCCTGCTCAGTGACTGTTGGAGATAGACGTCTGCATATTATATTCTGTTCTCTCCTGAGTCCAAAAAATGTGGTAGAAAAAGTAAAAGATCAAATCTTTCTTGTTGGCTGACTAGCGCGACATTGTCATGCTTCCCAGAGTTTGCTTTCTGATTGGCTGATTTGGCCCTTGTGACGACTCCTTTCCCAGAAGCTGTCAAGCCCACAGTGCAGCTAAATTCTGATAGTCGGAGAGAAACAGAACAAAACAGCATGCAATGAGCTTTACTGGGCCAAGGCTTGAACGCCTTCTTGAGATTTGGTTGAGTTAAATGTTTGTGCTTGCTTTAGTATGCTTTCTTTTATTTTTTTAATATTTTTTTTGCTTGGAAATGTTCTGTTTTTTTCTCCTCAGAAACACTTGCTGACTTCCTTGAACAGCCTTGTTTATGTTTGCCACCATATTCGTCCCAGAGGGATTCAAGGAGGAAAAGCATCTAAACATCTAGCAACCAAGCTCAAACAAAGCAGCCACTGCCTCCTGCCTTAAAACGACGCTTAGGCTGGTTCAAAACGCTGTTGTGTCGGGATTTTCTCGGTAAGCCAAGTTTGAAGACGGGCTTTGGAACCGCAGTTCAGGAGACTCAATCTGGTTCATTGAAAGGTGACACAAGAAGATTTACAGTAAGTTGTTCAGTTCCTTCTACTTTGACGGTTTCCTGGTGCTGGGAAATTTGACGTTGAGACTTTTATTTCCTCCAGATTGTTTTTCCTCTACTGAGATTAAGGTTAAACATAACAATTCAGAATTTTAGACCAGGAAACACGTTTGTGTGTTTATTTTTGCGTATCTTTCATCTTTGTGCATCTTGATTAAGTCAATAGGAATCAAACCTTATTGTGATTAATAACAAAAATATTTCTTGATTATATGTAATCAATTTGATTGGTGGAATAAATATAAAAAAATATACATAATCTCTGTTTCTTCCGTCAGATAGTTTTGGACTGATTCTAATAATATTTACATAATTTTAAATTGTTCAATTTAATCACGAGGCACTTTGCTGCTTATTTTTGTAGAACCTGGTCACACAAATGTTAACTTTAATGGGCAAAAACAGACACTCTGGATATATTATCGAGAAGTCAAGGCCAAAACAGTAAAAAAACACAAAAGCAAAGCTCCTTCTATCACAACTGAATGACCGATGACTACACACTTCGGTTAAATCCCCTCGGAGGAGGACAGGCCGCTTGCACAAACACACAGCGTCTGCTTTGAGGTTCCCATACAGCGACGGCCTCTGTTTGCAGAGGTGACCCGGGACAGCGCAGCCAGCAGTCCACTGAAGCGTGGACGTATTATTACGGACCTAATGTCAAACCAGGGACAGTTTAGATAGCAGGCAGAGATAAAGCTAATCCGCTGCTGGTCAAAGACCCGGTGCAACGCCACAGCCACTGCTGTTGATTTTTGTTTTCTATTAAAAGCGCTGCTTTAAAGGATCTAGTCCACCTCCCTCAATCATTACCATTTCAGTGATCCCTGAAGTCATAAGATGAGGATCCTCCTCGTGGCCTTGAGCTTATTATACGTCTACAGAATGAGCATCATGTGTTTGGAAGTGATTTAATGTGCAGAGCTGCTAAAAGCCATAATCCAAAACACCTACAGCACCTTAATTAAACATTTGTGCTTCTTAATTTACAACCACAGACCTAAATGCATTTTGGAGGGGTTTTATGTGATAGACCAGCAAAAAGTAGTTTATAATTGTGAGGTGGAACAAATCTAATACATGGTTTTCAAACGTTCTTGCAAATACTCTATGAAAAGTCTGCCGTACATTTATATTCAGCCCCACTAAGTTGCTGTAATTACATCAGCAAGTAGGCGACTGTGGCTCAATGGGTAGAGCACTTGTCTTGCAATTGGAAGATTGTGGGTTTGATTCTAGCCTCCCCCGCCACATGTTGATATGCCCTTGGGCAAGGCACTTAACCCCAAGTTGCCCACAGATGTATGAATGTGAGGGCGATGGGTGAATGTGGCTATAATGTAAAGTAGCTATATAAGCTTAGTCCATTTACCATTTAACAAGTGTTTTGGAGCATGTCTCCACCAGCGTTGCACATCTTTACACTGAAGTATTTTAATCACTTTAGTGTTTTAATTTACTTTGCAGTTCAGTCAGACTGAATGGAAAGCTTCTGTGACGATCAATTTGTCTCGTCATGCCACATATTCTTAATTAAAAGTGAGTCTGGGCTTTGACTGGGCCAAGAATATACCCTGATCTAAACCATGCCTTTGTAGCGCTGACTGTATGTTTAGGGTCGCTTTCCTGCCGGTAAGATAACCTATGGCTTAGTCTCATGTCGCCTGAAGCGTGTACTATTATATTTCGCTTCAGGGGCATCATCAGGGTGATGTGGAGGGTTAGTTTTCCAACACAAATATACTTTTGGATGCTGGACAAAAACATGTAATTGAACAATGCTCCTAAAGATTATACACAGACAAAAGGCAGTTAGTTGCACTGGGTTTCATTTAGGGTTATCAAAGTAGGGAAAATATTTAATTTAAGTAAATATCTTAACATGTATGCTTCCTCCCCACTTCACAGTCATTTGCTATTTTGTGTTTGCCTATCACATGAATGGATTGTTTGTAGTTGCAACCTGTAAAGTTCATTGGGTATAGATACCTTTCTAGAGGCTGTAGCTATTACTAAAATATTTCCATGCGTATTTTTGACTGTCACACTGACATGTTTCATAATAAACGCCAGACTAATTTTAGATCATAACTTAAAGCAATCAAACCTAACATCTGTTTTAAGCCGCTAGGTGCCAAAGTTACAGAGACATTTTTTTTAGTTCATAAATCAGAAACTAAAGTGCCAAAAGTCAAAAAGCATCCATCTTGGAAACTCCAGAGGCAACGCTCGGCTTCACCTTTAAACTATGACTTCCACCTGAAGGGACGGCCTCAAGGGATAAGTACTTTCTTTTGTAAATCACGTTATCCCCCGGTCTGAATAGCTGTTTCCTGCACAGATCAAGAGCTCAGCAGCAAAGGTTTCGCCAAAAAGAGAACTCAGTTTACCCTGCTCTTCATAAATCAGATCCTACAATCAGCTGTCATTTAAACAGATATAGGCTTGTCTAATTTTAGGGGAATCATGGTTTTGCATTCCCCAGAAGGAAAAACAGAAGCACATTCCTCAGTGGGCCACACCTTGGCTGGTTTGTGGAGATTTTGAGAGATTGGACCCATATGCTGCAACGGTTACAGCCCGGCTGCACAACTGGGCCACTTGGCGCCGCTTCTTTCATCTCTCTGAACCCTCTCTGCCAACGTTCACAAGTGTAACAACTACCAGCTATTTTAAATGACTTTAATGGCCATAATCCTGCTGCTCTCATTGGTTATAAAAGTATAAATCAGCCACATTACTTCCACTTGAAGCCCAAATTACACGCTGACAGTGATTTAAAGCTGCAATCAAAAAGAAGATTTCTGATCTTTATGATAACATTTTTTTTAGATCATTTCCATAGAAAATCTTAACAGTGTAGAAGAATACAACTATTTAAAATTGATTTAGCTCATTGCTAATGGGCTAAACAAAATAAAAGAAAGAATTCCTACTTGACTGGTAAAGTTAAACGAAAAGACTAAGTGTAAACTTCTTGTTGGCTGAGCCTTAGAGTGTAAAATTTGTTATTTTTGTTAAGCAATATGCTGATTAAAATCCTTAAAATTATGACCTATCTGTTTAATTCTCATATGTGAGAAGGTAAGGTTATTTTGATGATATAATTTGGAGTTCTAATACCAAAAATTAAAAATTCTACCTCCCTACATGGACCTGTTTCTGGGGTAAATGTCTACCGTAGGGATTTGTCTTCAACTTGGTAAGTGAAACAGAATAACGATCCCAACAAACCACCGTTGTTCCTGTGGTGGAGACGCTGCTTAAAGTTAGCCGGTTACCAAGAGTTTTTCCCCTCTTCCATCTGGAAATTTTATTGACCTGCAACTCTGTCAAAAAAATGTCCTTAACTAAAACAAACTGTATGCTGAGAACTGTTTTGCACAAAGCATTTTAAAAAATATAACCATTCAACTGGATAAATGCAGTTTTACAGTCATATTATTGACACTAGAAAATCTGTGTTAAACCCTTAGACTGGTTAAACCTTCCTGATCCGTTTTGTTTTACTCCTCGTTTTAGTCCAGAGCAGCTACAGAGTTGAAGGTCATAAAAACATTATTTTGAGGCTTTGTTGTTTTGGCTGAACTAAATGTTCACCTCAGCTGGTCAGCTGAGCGGAGCAAGAGGGCAAAGAGTATTTGGAGATGAAAAGTCAGAATCTAAAGGCTGGTTAAGACAACAGATTGCATGAGATAATAACACAGCAATGACGGAGCAGGTTTATCATCGAGCCGTAATTCATTTTGAGATGGATCTTGAGAATATGGTGGATTCATCCTTTAGGTGTATTGACACATCCTGATTTTTTGATGTCTGCACCAATAAAATCTAAGCATCTGCTTGAATTTTGGCCACACTGTGATGTCCCAAAGAAGTTCATATTTGTCCTGCTTTGTAGAAGTTTTCACCCAGCATTTTTATAACCTGTCTGATCTGACTCCTGTTCGGAGGCTGACCAGAAACTCACCAGAGTTCGACTGGCTGGTTGTCGCCGTCCGCTCGGGTGGAGCCCTGTTGAAAGCTGCTTGCAGCGAAGAGAAAAGCGCAGATAGGAGAGTAGAAGAAAATAAGGGGAGAGAAAGAAGGGCAAAGCAGAGTTTCAGTTCTGGGCCTCAAATGCAGCCCAGCTGTTTTGCTTTGATGGAGGTTAAAGGCTTTTTTTTTTTTCTTCTCCACAGCATGCTATCAAAAACAAAAGGATGTGCGATGGGCGTATTTACGAGCGCTAACTCTGCTTCATTTGGCTCTTTTCATCTCGTAAAATGAAAATATGACTGGGAGGATGCTCCTGATGACAGAAAACAGCAGTTTTGTGGAGAGGAATGTAAGCTGGGATGCTCAGTGGATGGTGAGAGTGGGGACCCTGGGGGTGAAGATATCAGGGGCTGGTGGGTGTGAAGAGCGGGGTCAGATGTACAGCAGTCTGCTGACGCTGACCTGCATTCCTTCTGTCTACCCCACCTTCCTTACCTGTGTTTTTTTTTGTTTTGTTTTGTATCGTGGGTGTGTAAGCGTGCTAATGTGTAGGCTGACCTGGGCCGACTGGAGGGGAAGGTTGCCTCCTGATGGCTGAGCCCGCCTCCGGCCGGCGCACACCTTAGACCAAGATTAGAGGGAAGAAGTTTTTTCAAAATAGCAAAATTATTACTGACTTTATCTATGCTGACATTTAAATGAAGTACAAGTTCTATTGATTGTCTGTTAACTGTGTTGATTTACACTCCCCCTGGAAGTCAGTTCAGGATGTTACCCTAATCAGAGGATTGTACCAGCATCTAAATATCAGCACAGATTTAAAATACAGCACCTTCCACGAGTATCGCCACCTCTGGTAAAGATGTGTAAAGACCCTTAAAATAGATAAGTATTTTATTCTGTAGCACTCTTCTCTTCAGCTCACCACAGAGGTTTCTTTACTATTTAACTCTAATTACTGATGTGGGGGTGACTGTGGCTCAGTGAATGGAGCAGTCGATGTGCCACTGGGCAAGGCATTAAAGGTATTTAGCAAGTTGCTTGCCGAACTACATATTTGTACATTCATGTGGACCTGTTAATGAGTGTAATTAGGTGAATGTGGCTATAACGAGCTAAGTGTTGTCAGTATGAATAGAAAAGCACTATAAAAACTTTGTCCATTTGCCATTTACTAGGTACATTTTCTTGGCCTGATTAGTGTGTTCTCTTGCCTTTCCCATTTTGAAGAGTGACTTACATATAAGGGAATCCTTGTAATTTTGTATGTATAAACTAGGAAGGCAATAAGTCAGAGATGACCACGTTCTTAGAGACTAAGACTAAGTTAGATCAACTTAAAAGGTAAAGTATACGTTTAAAATATGCTTCATGAATAAATGTACTCAAGCTCTTACTGCCTGAATTTATTTACAATTATGTAAAAAGACAAAATAATTGCGTTTTTAGTCAAACCGATATTCTATTAAAATGTAACTCACCACTGTACCAGAGCCTAACTCTGGCCAATCTCATATTTGAAAAATGTTAAGGGTAGGATTCTTAAAGGGGCCAAGTCATGTATTATGACCATATAAAAAATACAAAAAAACATGTTAATCTTCAAATAAAAATATGAGCAGGAGATCGACAGGCGGATCGGTGCGGCGTCTGCTGTGAAGCGGGCGCTGTACCGATCCGTTGTGGTGAAGAGAGAGCTGAGCCAAAAGGCCAAGCTCTCGATTTACCGGTCGATCTACGTTCCTACCCTCATCTATGGTCACGAGCTTTGGGTCGTGACCGAAAGAACGAGATCCCGGATACAAGCGGCCGAAATGAGTTTTCTCCGTAGTGTGTCTGGGCTCTCCCTTAGAGATAGGGTGAGGAGCTCAGTCATCCGGGGAGGACTCAGAGTAGAGCCGCTGCTCCTCCACGTCGAGAGGAGCCAGTTGAGGTGGCTCGGGCATCTGGTTAGGACGCCTCCTGGACGCCTCCCTGGGGAGGTGTTCCGGGCACGTCCCACCGGGAGGAGGCCCAGGGGAAGACCCAGGACACGCTGGAGGGATTATGTCTCCCGGCTGGCCTGGGAACGCCTTGGGATTCCCCCGGAGGAGCTGGCCCAAGTGGCCGGGGAGAGGGACGTCTGGGCCTCCCTACTGAAGCTGCTACCCCCGCGACCCGACCCCGGATAAGCGGTAGACAGTGGATGGATGGATGGATGGATGGAAATAAAAATATGTGCCAAGTGTTCGTCCTGATGGTGTTTACTTTGTCTTTTTCGAGCCTGAAAAGGACTTTGCAGCAGGCGCAATCAACCGATACAAAAACATTGCTGTGACATCTGCTGGCAGTACCACAGAAATATCAGAAAGCAAGATGGCGACAATTTTCCGCAGCTTCTGTAAGAGCCAGTAGACCGTCCTACAAAGCCTCACAGTAAAGTGACAGCCCATCGGGGTCGAAGATCAACCTGATCAACAGGGTTAGGGTTACCTGACCACTTTCTATTCGCACCTCTGCTAGATGTTGCTGACTCGCACGGCTCCATTGCTTCTCCTTTTTACTTGTTGCATCATATTTCTGGTCTTGGTATGGTAAATACACACAAAAAGCGCTTTTTTAATAACAAATAGTGCAAAAACAAAGTAACACATAGAAGTAAAATCTAATAAGGCAACATGGTGCGATAATTGAATCGGAAAACCTGTATTTGCAACCAGAGAGAGCTACTGGCATAGAAATTCATAAAGACATAGTACGTGATTGGGCCCCTTTAAGTGTAAGGTTATGCTACTGCATCAAATGCTGAATTTATTTTAGGTCCTTTCATCCATCTTTACCAGGGGTTCCAATATTTGTGAAAGCTGGAGTATGATCTACAGACTTATAAGTACCATTTCTGATTTGCAACTTGTACAAGTCAAGCAGCTCTGTAGATACAGAACAGAAATGGCATGCGGAGTTTATGTACACAAGTAAAACAGTGTTTGAGTGTCAGTGTAAAAGGTCAGTGTAAAAAAAAAAAGAAGCAATGGTTAGCAGGTTATTTCTGGTATTTCATAAGTTGATTTACCTGCACTGGTACGGTGTGGATACCTGTTTGGGTAGGAGCTACCTCTGAACACTGAAGACATGGTTTAGTCAGACTGGAATTGCTTTGCTTGTAAAACATTAGCTGCTTGATCCTCAAAGTGTGTTTACCCACCTTGGCTGGGACTCTTTCCTTGGGCACTCTGAGACTGTCCTACACCAATCACACAGTTCATTCACAAAACATTTAGATAAAAATTTTAAATTACACACGGATAACAATTTAAATTTTGTATTTCCACTAACTGAAGTTTTTGATTTTAAAGCAACCTGTTGGTAAACATGCAAGATGCTACTACCTTTCACACAAAACAGGGTATAATTCCTGAAACAGACCATTGCCATGCACTAAAATTACACCACACCCAGCCTAAACGTAGTGTACTTTGTAAAAAATAGCCATAACGTTTCACATTGTTACACTTATTTTATTGTGATTTTATGGGATAAACCAACAAATACTGCAACATTGTAAAGTTGAATGAAAATGGTTTTCAAAACTAAAAATCTGATAGTGGGGGCCTAAATAAGTCATCATTTAGAGGTCACCTAATTAATTAACAAAGTTAATTAATTAAAGGTCTACATGTAATTTGCTATGAGGGTGTGCCTGAAAACTAACATTACATGCATCAACCTGGACTGAAAAGATTTGAGACCATGACGGGGTTCACCTTCCAAGAGGACATGTACCCAAAACTGCAACAGAAGGGTTTAGATCAAGGCATTTTCATGTACTGGAATGGCCTAGTCAAAGTCCAGGCCAAAATTCAAATGAGAATCTGTGGCAAGACTGAAAAATGCTAGTCAAGGACACTCTCCATCCAAGAAGATTTGGTAAAACTTTAAGTCACTGGATAGCGACATACTCCAAAATGACATGCAGCTGTAATTACAGTAAAACGTTGTTCTACAAGGTAGAATTTATTAATTTCTTTGTCAAACCATTCAGTACTCTGCTTCCACGTCAGAACATGCACTATACTTTGTGTTGGTTTACCGCTTAAAATCCCAATGAAATGCATTCAGGTTTGTCCTTGTAAAGTGACATCATGTGGAAACATCTGTTTTGCGAGGCTCTGCATGTCCCATGGTACTCCGTCGTACACCATCCCCACTGCAGCACCTTATTCTAGCCCTCCTACACGACATTTGTCTCCGCTATGCTTCACTTACTTGAACTTGTGGCAGCCACATGGGCAAGGTACGGGTGACTGCTGCCTGGATGGAAGAAAAACAAACGGTGTGCCGGTGTGGAGAGAAGGAAGATAATGTTACAGAAAATGAATGGGAGAGGGATCGCTCTGGAGTCCACTTGGCACACTGCCCATCTCATTTTGAACGCATACCTTAAGATACGGTGGCACTCCCTACTCCATCCAAAACGATGCAGACTCTCAGTGATTACCGTCTGTTTGGGTTTTCATTTAATCAGTGATGAAAAGCGCTAACTTTATCACAGAGGAGCTGGAGCTTCTCCACAAACGGCTTGCTGTAATTGCCAGCTGCAATCATTCGTCTTCATCACTCATTACAGAAAAGAAGGCTTGTTGTGGCAAGCTGCAGGTTCTGATTACAAGCAGCTAATGTTGTAAGTGAGATGTCTGGCAGATGAGGCGGGCTGCTCGTTTACCTTTTTATAACACATTTAACCGCTTGTTTTTTGTCTTAATTCACCTGCGTCCCTGACTTTGTGGGCTGCGGCCCGGGCTTTGGCGGTCGTGGGTGGCGGAGGTACGGTGGTAGTGGTGGTGGTAGTTGTCGTGGTTGTTGGTTCAGGGGTCGTCGTGGTGACTTCAGGCGCTGTCGTCGTTGGCGGCGGCGGCGTGGTGACGACGGGTGATTTGGCATCTTTTTGACCTGATAAGAGAGAAGCGATGAAGGCGTTCACGGACAAGCAGGACGAGCGTCTACAGTGTAACCTCTGTGTTGTAATGCATTCTTGTCATTCTTAGCAGACGGCAGCGATCCAAATCCTCATTCTGGATGAGGGAAGTTCAGCATGCCAGAGTCAAGTGTGGGGATGTTTACTCTGTCACCTTTTGACCCCAAAATGCACTGAGCCACACATGTAAAGCCTAAAGGAGTTGTAATTAATACATGAAAGAGGACAGAGTCTTTAGAATTTCATGCATTTTACAAAAATTTTTACAGGTAAAGACCTGGAACGTGTGCCATCCCTTTGCATTCAGCCCCTGTGAGAAAGTATGTTGCTGAACTACTTTTCATTGCAAGCTGCAAGTGTTTTAGGGGATTTCTCTACCAGCTTTGCACACCTAGAGAGAGACAATTTTACCTGCTCAGTCAGATTGTACAGAGAGCGTCGCCATCAATTTTCTAGTCTTCCCTCAGATTGTTGGTTAAATTTAGGTCTGCACTTTGACTGGGCAATTCTCCCACATGAAAATGCAATGATCTAAACTATTTTAGCTCCAGCTGTCTGTTTAAGGTCGTTGTCTAGCTGGAAGTGGATCATTAACCTAATAAGTATTCATCTATCTTCCATCAACTGTAAACTTCTTCCTTTCTCCTGTTAAAGAGAAGCACCACAACACCATAATGCTGCCACCACCGTGTTTCGCTGTGGCCATGTTGTGTTCATCACCTTCACAGACCAGCTGTTTTTATACTGGGATTAAACTGCACACAGGTGGAGTCCTGCTTTTATTTAGGGGCATAAAAATAAAGGAGGCTGGATTCAAATGCATGGCACAAGTTTCAGGATATTACTTTTAAAAACGTTTACATTTATGCACTGCTTTGTGTTGTTCTATAATGTACAGTCCCAGTAAAATACGGTTCGAGGCTGTAATGTGCAGTTCCAAGGATTTGGACATGTTGTCCAGGTAAAATGTCCAGCTGAAGCTTTTTCAACTTCCTTTCATTAAATGTTACTTAAAATCTAAAGTTAAATAAAGAAGTCTAAAAGTAAAAATAAAAAAAAAATAAAACCATTGGAAAAACAGTGAATTTTTTTTTATGGAGAAACTGTATCATTGCAGATGCTAATATTTTAATTGTAAATCATAAAAGCAGTGTTCACCCTGTTTCCCACTTGGAAAAAAAGAAACATGATGCATTCAAAATCTAGAATATTAGTTTAAAGAAAATAATTCTCTTACCCGTCTTCACATAGGTTGGTCTTGAAGGAACGTAATCTAGAGTTGATGGGTAGATGACTCCTTTCTTAGGCTTCCCGACTGAAACACATCAGCTTTTATTTGGCAAATTTCTTCTAAATATCTGCTTTTGAAAAAAAAAAAAAATTAATCCTGCATTAGTACCTGAGACCACAAACGACTCCCTCCACTTGGGTAGGGACAGAGATCGCACCCCGTTAGAGTTGCTCCCTTTGTAGACGTTCTGCCCAGCCATCTTCCTCACAATGACTTTCCCCCCGGCGTTGGTGATGACGCCACTGTGCAGACAACACGTTGGTCAAAAACAGCTGTTACGAGACCCGTTTTGGTGATACTTAGTTCCCAGTCCTAGCACCTGTGGATGGCGGCATTGCAGATGCTGGAGATGGAGGCGAACACGCCCGTCCCGTAGACCTGCTGTTTGCTTTCCTTACAGTGTGCCGGACACCTGGCAATAAACTCCGGGAGGTTAATCTTTCCCGCTCGGACGTCACACTCTATATCTGGAACAACTGTGGACAGTGGATGACAAAATGACAGAAATATATAAAGGTCAAAGTGGTTAGAAAAAATTACACCATCTTACAATAAAGTAGACATTTCTGGGGAGACACGCAACATCGTGCAACATTTTAGGGTGTCTCTCGCGACAGAATCCCCTATCCAATATTCAACAGAGCTTTGGACGAACTGCATCACAGTGTTATACTTCAGCTACAACATGGTCGCCAAGAGGGACCACCCTCTGTTTCAGATTCACAGATTAACATCTGATCTGATCCAAACTGTCACCCTGAGATGAAAGAACAATTGATTAGAATGGCCAGAAACAGTCGATGAGCCTCTAAGTCTAAGACCTAACATGAATTGGAAATTGCTGGAATGGCACTGTTGTGGGTAGGACGCAAACCAAAAGAGAACCTTTCATGCTCGACTGAGATCTGGAGCGGCCCACATAGACAAGAAAAAATATTTCTAGAGGAAAGTTGTGTATATCTGGCTACAATAACAAGAGGAATGTTTCCTGTCAAACATGGTGGCGGCGGCGTAATGCTTTGCCTCTGGGGCATAATGGAGGCCTTACTATTGATTCTTCTTCTTCACCGCAGATTAACAGCTGGATGGGTTAAACGTTGACACATTTGGGTTTTACAACAATGATCTCAAGTACACATGAAAACTGGCTTTGGTTTCCTGAAAACCTGCACCAATAAAAGCCCCAAAAAATAGGCATGGCATTCATGGCTGTAAATTTGTTCATTAAGCATTTAGCAGCATTATTTCCTCTCACAAACATTTGCAGAAATCCTGTCGTCAGTAGGTAGGTTTTAGATCTTCTCTCAGCGCTTCTTGTGCACTGAAATCTAACTCACGTGGGGCTTTTGCTGCAACTTTCACCTTCTTGTGAACCTCATTTAGCTCAGAAAAGCAGGACACGTAGTAAGACTGAAAGCTTTGAGGATTACAGGCTTTTGGCTGTTGATGGAGACGTTTACCTTGCTTTGGTTTCTTGCTCTTTGATCCATTAGGCTTGGCCCAGCATGCCCAAGACAAGAGGAACGCTGCGGGTGAAGAAAAGGGCGTTAAGGCATATTAACAGGCACAGAAACATGATCATCAGCATTTTCCCCTGCATCCAGAAAGCCTCAAAGACAGAAGATGCTGTTGTTTGATGGTGTGAACTTACTGCATTTTGATTCTGATGGCAAACACTGTAAACACGACGGACACATTTTGAAAAGAGGAGAACGGTGTAATGCAAAGAGACCGGCTGCATTCTCACCGTAGAAGATGACGGTAATGGATCTGATCATGATGAATGATGCGCTGGTTCAGCAGCTCAGCCAGATGTTCTTTAATTGCTCTTCAACCTTACAGAGAAAGCAAAAGTAGCAAATGTTTACTTTTATCTTCCAAGCCCACGTTTTCTTAGAGAAAAAAACTCTCCACACAATATTGTTGAGAGAAAAAAGTGTCGTCTCTACAAGTGCAATGAGCTATAGTTTCTGCTTGATTAGTAAATCTTGACTTCAAACCTGTCAGGAAAACATGTTTGATTTGGAAAATGTTGGCAATTTTTTTGAAATTTTAACAGGATCCTTTTAAAGTATCCACATTGGTCGAGGGAAGAAAGACAGAGACAGATGTTAACAGGTTAAAAGACAAGTATCAATAATTTTCCTTTTTATTTGCCCATGTTCCACATTGCAAGTATGCTGTTATGTTTAATTGATGCTCCCTTCCGTGCCTTTTAAAGGCTGAAGCCATGTATGTCTTAAAAAGTCAGCCCTGGTAAAGATGGTGGGTCTGATTGCTGCACGGTCTGTACCAAACATCCCGCGGTAGACGACAGCATTTTGTGTTGCCCGGGGAAAAGACCCAGCTGCAAAGGTATCAAAGAAGAAGGCGACAAAATGACCGGTGCCTGGAGCAGAGGCAGTGTTGAATAAACAAAAAGAAAAGGATTGAGTTAGGTTGTTTGTGTGGGAACACTTTGGATTTAAAGATAGCAAAGCAAATCTGTGCAACCATCTGCTATTTAAACAGAGAGGGATCCCAAAGGCACTGACAGGAATTTATTGAGTATGGTTTTCCAGAATGTCGCTGCGCAGTTAAGATCAGCGTGTTTTCTACCCCTGCCAGATTACATTTTAGAGTATTATTTCCATTTACCAACATTTTTCTTCTGACTGGGACTAACATTTCCACTTTTAGCGGCCTAGCCAGAGACACGACCTGAACTTCATAGAGGATCTGTAGAGGGAGCTAAAAATTAGGGCGATGGCAAAGAGGGCCTTCCAACCCCAAAGGCTTTGAGCTCAACACCAAAGTTAACCCTTCAGAATTCCACTAGAAGCAAATATTAAAAGGGTTTGATTGCACTAAAGCTGACATTTTCCCTCCATCGATTATTGAGAAAGATTTTAAAGTAAATATTTGACATGCCATTTTTAAAGTTGCCTATCTCCTTTCCTATAAGAAATAAATTTGGTTGAATGATAATCCCTTTAAATCAAAATTTAAGTGTATGAATAATTCTGAGCTCAATTATAGCTAAAGGATATTTCAGTAGCTCAGTTAACCCAAAGATGTAAACAAATTTGACGTTTTAGTCTTTTTTACAGTAGTTACTGTTAGACCTATTAAAAATGTATTCATTATAGTCATATATATTATGTATATTTTGTAATTTTACTTTTTTTTTTTACAGAGCATGCCAAAGTAAATGTATATTTCCGATTTTATTAGGGTTTTGTTTGATATAACCTATATTTGAATACATACCAGGTTAGCTATTTCCACAACCAACCAAGATTCGACAGGAAGGTAAATTGTAGGACTGGGCAATATATAAAGATTTTAAAAATATTGAGATAAAAAAAGAGATATGATGAGACTATAATGTTTATATGTTGCGTTATAATTATACTTTTATGTGTTCTTGTAGGTTATTCTTCAGCTGTTTCTCATATTTATTTACAGCTGTTTTTTTTACCTGTGAGACATTTGGGATAAATCTTTGCCTTTTTATAATTACTTTATGAAAAGAAAAACACGTTGAGATAAAAATGGCACATGATCGTCGTTCAGCCCAAAAATATCGACATATTATTTTTGGTCCATATCGCCCAAATTGTCATGTTCAGGGCAGTTCTTGAAGTGCATTAGATGCATTGTTCCAAACTCAGACTATCATCATTTTAAATAATCATTCAATATTCACTAAATAGTTGTAAATATTCTTTTTGTGTCATAATCAAACATTTGGATTTAACAATATAAGTTGCTTAAGACAAAAGTGACAACTGTAAATCATTTTATCATGGTTTACAACTTGTTTTACAGGAACGGCTCTTCCTCACACACTAGGGATGTTCCCCTTGGTCCTGAAAAAAAATAACGAATGATTCCTCAAGACAGGAAGGCTTCATTTAAGTGTTTTTCAACAGGGGAGGTCAGAGTTTTATGCAAACCGGAGTTATAACAATCTGCCCTAAATCTTTTATCAGTGCATCTTTAGTTATTTCTGCAGCAGACAAGACCGAACAAAGCATCTCTGTTGGTTTCCCTCGGCAGCCTGAAGCCACCCTGAGAGCTGAGTTGGGCTCAAACAGCCAAACTGAGCATTTAGCAGCTTTCTTTTATTATAAGTCATGTTGTTATACTTTAAAGATCAGTCATTTGAGGGCAAAGACAGTATTTTAGCCAATCGCAATCTGGCCGTCAAACATGTGAGATAAAACAGCATAAAGAAATCCACCCACCAACATCCTTGCGGTCAGCTTTATTAGAGAGCACACACAGACGTAATCTAATGAGAAAGGAATGGAGACGCGCCCTCAGAGGGTTTCTTTGTTTGAGGGTGACAACCACATGAAGCTGGGACCTGCTCGGAAATGCAGTCTGTTTACAGTCAGCCAAAGAAAAAGGTCCCTGAGCATCTGTCATTTAGATTGAGAAGTCATACACATGTAAGAAGCACACTGGGAGCACGTGTTACATGTTAGGCAGAGTGTCTGAGGCGTTGCTCCCTGCACTGTAATGTGTCATTATAACTCTATTACTGCACAGCAAATCATCAACACTGACATCCAGCAAGAAAAAGCTTCATGAGAGCCTGACAGAGCAACATCCCAGACTGCCTCCCAAAAGCCTGGCATCATGGGTGTTCCCATCAACAATTCAAGTTGGTGTTTATTTGTTATAGCCGTGTGATATGAACACCGTTACTTATATTTGTTGCAGCTGTTCCTGCAGACATCAGAGAACTAAAAACATTTTCTTAAGTGCCTCAGTGTCCAGCTGCTCCCTCTAGGAACACATTGGACTGTAGGTGTGACAAGCTGTTGCTTCCATCCATCCATCCATCCATCCATCCATCCATCCATCCATCCATCCATCCATCCATCCATCCATCCATCCATCCATCCATCCATCCATCCATCCATCCATCCATCCATCCATCCATCCACTTATAACAGATTGGTCCACATAGGTAACAGGTCACGGAGGGAAACCCGAGACAAACGTCTCCCGAGCGAAACCGTCCAGCTTATTCTAGTGGTTCCCAAAGTCTCGCATGGGCAGAAGGCGTATAAAGTCCCTCCCAGCAAGTTCTGGGTCTACCCCGAGTCTTCTCTCAGTCATGTTGCCAGAAAACCTTCAGTAGGAGGCATCCTCATCTCATGTATGAACCGTCTCAATTGACTTTGTTTAGATGCCGATGAGCAGCAGCTCTTCTCCAACCTTATTTCTGAGGTTGAGTCCACAAGTCCCTGCGGAGGAAAGTTATTTCAGACGATTGTATCCATGATCTAAATTTTCTCTCATTTTCTGAACGGAAAATCAAAATACTGCTTACCATGTAATTAGAAAAGACAAAAGGCCAGTAGAGAAAGATTTTTAATGCAGAAATGTCAGCCTACGGAAAAGTATGTCCATGTACTCTACAGTATATGCTCTTGATACTTGGTTGGGGCTCATTGTGAATGAATTACTGAATCAATGCTGCGTGCGTAGCTCTGCCGAGGTGTTAAGGAGAAGAAGGTTGCTTTGATAGCAGTCTTCATACTTCATAGATTCTCTATTGGGTTTATAGCAGAAGAGTTTGCTGCCAATCAAGCACAGTAACTCTATGATCGCTGAACCAGCTTTAGGTACCTTTGGCAGTGCTGCTGGTAAATTGAAATCAGCATAAAGCTTGTCAGCAGGAGGAAGCATTAGGTGGTCTAAGGTTTCCTGCTAGTTGTCTGCGTTGACTGTGGACTTCAGAGTGGACCTCCTGCATCTTGGATACTGTGCCTCTCTACACTTTCTCCCAAACCTGGGACCTTAATTTTCAAAATAAAATGCATATTTCACTTGGATCTGAAAAGTTGACTTCAGACTAGCAAACCACAGTCTTTGCCTGGGCAAGACTCTTCTGGTATTGCTAGTTTAGGAGTGAGCCAACACACATAATGTGGCAGATTTAGCCAATGTCCTGCTGCTTGTGAATCTTTTTCTACACCCACTTTTCCTTCCACTCAATTTTCCGTTAATATGCTTGGATAGAGCAATGTGTGAACAGCCAGCGTGTTTAATAACAGCCCTTTGTACCTTACTGTACGGTCGATGTGGAAGGAGTCGGTGTGCTGGACGACTGTCAAGTCAGCAGTCTTCCCTGTGATTCTTGGACCAGAACCTAACATTTCTGTATTAAACATCCCTTTTTTATTGGTCTTATGTGATATAATAATTTTCTAAAGACTTAATTTTTGGTTTTCATTGGCAATAAGCAATAAAACTGATTTTAAACATTTCAAATAATTTGTATTTATTGAGGTCCACCTGTATAAGAGAACTTATATTTTTATTCTTGTTAACTAGTTGTAAAATCCTGAATGTTATGGCTGGCTTTGTTTTGAGTGTCTGTTTTTTTTTTCATTTCTAAGTGCTGTTTACTCTAAAACACTATTTTCCTCACACACAGATTTAGAAATACGTAGATACGGTTCAATTCAATTGTATTTATATAGCACCGATTCATAACACGTCATCTCAAGGCACTTTACAGTCAAGTTCAATCAAATCATACAGACTGGTCAAAAACTTTCCTCTCTAAGGAAACCCAGCAGGTTGCATCAAGTCTTGACAAGCAGCATTCACTCCTCCTGAAAGAGCGTAGAGCCACAGGGAGAGTCATCTGCATTGTTGATGGCTTGCAACAATCCCTCATACTGAGCATGCATGAAGCGACAGTGGAGAGGAAAACTCCCCTTTAACGGGACGGAAAACATCCAGCAGAACCGGGCTCAGAGTGAACGGTCAGAAGCACACATTGATCCAGGAATCCTTTCTATGTTATAGGGTAATAGCCGATGATCAGCTAACAGAACGGAGAGTTGAATTTGTCTGTTAAATATGTTTTATAACCTGCAGCCACTTGTGTTTTAATATATTCACATTAGGACTGAAAACTGAGGGAAACAATTAGCCTATCGTCTGACCATCAAAATGCCTTACCCTTCAGTGCATGCGTGGATCTGTTAATGAAAAGCCCCAGAGCATATAAAAAGTACTAGACTATGCATTGATGCTTTGATAATTTAACTCGGTGAAATCTCTGCTGGTTCCTCACCAGCCGAATGAAATCAACATTTCTCATCTTTTTTGGTGTTTATAAAGTGTTGGAGTTGTCATCCTTTGTAGGAAACTATAAGCATGACCTTCCCCCGCTGCAGCGTTTGTGAGCACTAACGTGTTTTTTTTCCACTGCACTGAGCTTTGACAGGGAGGTAGATGACTGCAGCACAGACAGGACTACAATTTGTCCTCACAGAGGGAGGAAGCAGAGACTGTGAACAAGCTGGAACAGATATATGCATCTAGAGTGCCCCGGCGATATGAGACAGGAGCCCAGCAGACATCAACCACACACCCTCTGGAGATCAGGTGCCTGACAGGAAATATTAAACCTAATGTTTCCTAAATGCAGAGCTCACATTCAGTAAATGCGTCTAAGGAAGCATCAATTTGGCCAAGATGCACCTCTGCGGGGAAGGATGACACCACAGTAACAAAATAACAATAATTTCAGCCCTCTTAATTTGTGTTTCTAAAGTGAGGCTCCTTTGAGTAATTACGCACAGAGAAAATTATGTCTTCTTTGGACAAAGTCTGCAGGGTGTTTCCTCCACTGACGATAACCGACCCTGGAGGTTCACACGGGGAATGCAACCTCACACCCAGGCATTCAACAAGAGAATAAAAACCACACAGGGGTTTAGGACAGCTTATTGTGTCCTGGTCAAACTACCCATTCATAACCCCAATAAGTCACGTTTATGTTACACCGTGTCAGTGTCGCATGTCTCACATTTAAAAGTTAGATAATGGCTGGGCTGCTGCACCTCTCTCAGGTCGTATCCCTTGTGCCAAGTAGTGCATTGTTATCCATTTAAAGGAAAAGGATAGGTGGATTTCAGAAAATAAAAATCTGAAAAGGCTTGAATGAATCCGTACTTCAACCCCTTTACTCTGATGGCCCTTAATATAATCCAGCACAACTTTTTTTAGAGGTCACCTTATTGGTAAATAAAGCATTCCTGTGTGTAAAGCCCAAGATTTTAACATCTGTCCATTCCAGCCTTTGATTATTTGTTCTCCAGGGCTGGTGTCCTGCATGTTTTACCCGTGTCCTTCCTCCACTATACTTGCTAATAGTCAATTTGTTCAAATCAGGTGATTTAAGCAGAGGAAATGTTTCTGGTTAAGTCTGTTAACTCTGGAGGAGCTGTGGAGCTCCATTGCTCGGGTGAGAGAATCTCAACTATCAGCATGCTGTGTCCACCAATCCAGCATCAAGTGGAAGAGCTGCTGTTGAAAGAAAGCTGTACGGGGCCGTTTACCGTTTACATTTTGCCACAAGGGATTTTGGTGACACAGCAAACGTGCAGAAAGTTCCTCCGATCAAATGAGAACAAAACTGAAGTTTTTTGCAAGCATTAAAAATGCCATGCGTGATGAAAACTAACAATGCACATCAGGCCGAACGCACACTGTCGACAGAACAACGGTGGCAAAATCGCGCTGTGGCGACCTATTTCTTCAGCAGGGACAGGAGAGCTGGTCAGAGGTGATGGGAAGATGAAAGGACCTAAATCCAGGATTATCCATCTATTGTCTTTTCTCGTCCGAGATCGGGTTGCTGGGACAACAGGTCCAGGAGAGAAACCCAGACATCCCTCTCCCCAGCGGCACCCTCCAGTTCATTCTGGGGGATGCCAGGCGTTCCCAGGCCAGACGGGATATATAGTCCCTCAGGGAAGTACCACTGGGTTCTTCCTTCTGGTCTCCTCTCAGTGCGACGTGCCATAAAACCTCCAAAGGGAGGCGCCCAGGGAGCATTGTGATTAGATAACCAAGTCACCTTGTTACGGCTGTCGTTTTTCACCCAGTAGTGCAAACTGGGCCCTAATTTAATCATGCAGAAATGACTGTGGCAGCACACGCCTGGGTTTGGCTGTAAGGACACTGGACGCGCTTCCGACATACTGAGCTCCTGTGTGGACCATTTCCAGAAGCCATGGACCAATCAAGACCTCCCTCAACTGGCTCCTTTCGATGTAGAGAAGCAGTGGCTCAAATTTGAGCTCCCCTCGGATAACAGAACTCCTCACCCCATCTCGTCCCCTAAAGGCTGAGCCCGGCCAGCCTCTGGAGGAAGCTCATTTTGGTCGCTTGTATCCGGTAATCCTTTTAAGGAGAATCCTGGATGAAAACCTGTTAGAGGCTACAAAAGACTTGAGACTGGGGTGGAGGTTCCCTTTTCAGCAGAAGGGCAGTAAACCTACAGCAAGCGCTACATTTAAATGGTTTGGATTAAAACATATCCATATGTTAGAATGACCTAGTCAAAGTCCAGACCTACATACAATTGAGAATTGGTGACAAGAATGAGATTTGATGTTTACAGATATCTCTATCCAACCTGACTGAAGCTATTTTGCAAAGAAGAATGGTCAAAAATGGAGTTGCAGGTGTTAGTGCAGCAAAATGTGGTTTTAATCTATAAAATAAGGAATGTTGCATATCAGTGCATGTCCCACATTTTAGATTTTTATTCCTAAAATTTTGAAGGCCTGTATCATTTCCTTCAATTTCATAATGACGTGCTACTTTGTGTTGATCTAATTAAACATAAACATCCCCAAAATGGGAATTTTGGTTGTAACATGACAAAATGTAGCAACGCTGAAAGGGTGTGAATACTTTTGTAAGTCAATGAATAATCTGAATCAATGATAAACACAGAATCTATAAACTGATTTTCCAGCAAACTAAGGACATAAACAGTGATGTGTAAATATTTTAATGTAATTCTATGAGCTCTGGCTTTGATCACCTTTTTTCAGAAAGTAAACAAGCCCAGAGAGATCACATCACAAAGTCCAGCTCAGAAATGGGAATTATTACATTGGCAGCACAACTTTAAGTAAGTTCTGTTTTTTTATTTTTCGAAGGAAAATCAACAGGGTTCGGGGCGGATTCCCGGGTGGGTGCCGGCCCATTCCTGGCGGCTGCTTTGCGGGGCCTGGCCCCCCGGGGCTCGGCCGGGGCTGCCGCCAGGGGGCGGGGTGCCCCTGGGGCCTCAGGGCCCTGGGGCCCATGACCGGTGCCACTTCAGCGTGGCTGGCTGCCGGCGGAGCCCACGGGCTCGCCCCCACGGCTCCTGGGGGCTTCGGCATTGCGGTGGCTGGGGGATTTCCTCGGGGTCGTCTCTCCTCTTCCCTTGGAGGGGGGGCAGATTTCCTGTGTTGGCCCCTCTTTGGCGCCCTGCTTTGGGGGTCTGGGGTTATGGGTCCCCTGGCGCCTGCCTCGGTGCTCGGGGAAGGCGGGCCTTTGGTTCTTCACAACCACTATTGAGCATTTTTCTTCTAGATAAATTTCACATACACAAGTGCACTCTCACAAACACCCACAGGTGCTGGGTTCCAGGTACTAAGCTAAGCCCGTAATTTATTTTTTTTACTTTCTTTTCTCAGGTATCACATTATACATGTCAGTTTAAATAATAATACATATGATTTAGCAATGGTATCAAGGTGTTACTCTATTGTATCTGTTACACTATGTCTGTTGGTTGTGCTGTTCTTTTTGCATCTCTCTTTCCAGGTGATGAAGCAGACGGAAGACGTTTTATCATTCTTTCCCTTCTATCTCTTCTTTCTTTCACCTCTTCTCTTTCTTTTTTTTCTCTTCTTGCTCTTCCTTTACTCTCCTACTTTCCCATTGTAGTGTCCACATAATTTGAAATACTCCCCGCAGGAACCACAATAAAACTATTTACATGCATAAATCAAGCAGAGCACTATGGCGAAAGCTGATTGCTCCACTTGTGAAAGTAAAATCTGTCGAGCTCTATTTGGCATTAAGACATCAATTCTTATTGCCACATTGCTAGACAGGACACTGGGAAAAAAAAACAAAAACATTTTCTGAGTTGTGCCTAGCCACGACAAGTCAAAGAAAGCAGGACCCATATCATACCTGGCAGGTGTTTCAAAGGTATGCAGAAGCTCCTCTGCAAACAGGATGTGCACAACTTGGGTTGGGAGACCACACATGTCTTACAAAGACTTGAAAGTGGTTGTCCGTGATGAGCTCTAAAAACACATTAGAACTGTGATCTTTGCATACAACCTAACACCTAAAATAGGGAGTGGTGTTCCCTACTTTCATGCACATTCCCTGTCTGCAGTGGCCAGTGCAGATGCATCAAGGGGTTAAGAAGTGGAAGGGATTGGGACTCATGTGAGAACTTGGCATTACCCAGTTACTGAGTGAAAGCGAGTTTTAAGCCAGACTATTTACACACATTACCAGGGAGTTTTAAACCCCACCAATCACTGGTGTCAGTACCGTTGCTGCAAACGTGTTCAAAGCACCAAAAAAAAAAGCTGCAACCACAGAGGAAAGAAATCAAACTCCAGCATGTCTCTACAGGGTCACTCCTGCTCCCCTCTGATAAACTATTTGTTTATTGAGCTGCTCACAGGCTGAATTACTTGAACTCTTGGCAATCAGCTCAACGCAAGCCGCAGCTTGCTGTTGGACATGTTACACTGGGACCACCTGTGCCTAATCATCTTCCCTCAAAACATGAAGAAGAACAGGAGAAATGCACACAAAGACGTCAAGCTTAGTTAAAAATGAGAACTTTCCACTACAGCCAGACATAACTCTGAATGAAGCTGTAGGTGAGTCGATAGAAATTTCCGTTATTAGTCAAGTTTTGTAGTGAGCATTGCAGATTGTTGTCATGGTGAACCAAACACAAGGCAGCTTTGGGTTTATTTACATAACCTGTATATCTTTAACTTCACCTGAAATTAGCAAGAATAGATTTCTAAATAAATTATGGTTGGTTTATTAAATAAATTGCAAACTTCCAGTCATGTTGGTGAAATATCCTTAAGGAATCACATTACTGAGCAGCAACGAACCAATTCGTCTTAAACTAATTATGCATCATTTGGCAAGTTCGTCGTTGCAAACGCAAGAGAAACCCCCAAGTAAAAACCTCCGCTGGAGCCGCTGCTCAGCCCCCCTGTTCAAAAGCTCTTCCCCAGAGAGAAATGAAGGAGCCTTTAGCCTACCTGAGGAGGTAATATAATCCCGTCCGCGTTAAAGACCTAATCCCATGCGGAATCCTTCCCTGGTATTCCTCCTCTGGATGAGCCGAGGAGCAGAGACTCTTCCACCTGGAGTTTCACGTCAAGCTGGATGGCCGTGCTGATTAAAAGCGGAGAGCAGGATGGGTCCAGAGCTTTCCCCCCAGTGTTTGCCCGTCCCACTTCAGGCTTCAGCGTTTCACACAGACAGAGAGAGAGATCCGCAGCGCACGGCGACTGTGAGGAGAGGACAGAGGCAGCACATGCAGCGCCTTGCACAAGCGTTCAGGAACCCGTTTACATTTTGTCAGGTTAAAACTGCAAACATCAGGGTGTTTTATGTGGGATTTTATTTGATTGTGCGTCACAAAGTAGTGAATAGTTGCAAAATGGAAAACATGTTTACCTAATCAAAATCTGAAACGTGCGACATTCACCTTTTTACTCGGATACCCTTAAATAAAATGAAAGCGTAATGGAGTCACCTGATTAGTAATTGGTGTATAATTTAATCTCAGTATAAATCCAGCCGTTCTGTGAAGATTTAAGGGGTTTGTAAGAAAACATTGGTGAACAGACAAGACCAAGAAACGGGTTTTATGGCAGGTTTCTGACCAACATTGCAGGAAACTCCCAGGAGACAATAAAAACATTTGTAGATGTCTGGTCCAGGAATGCTTCCTTCAACGTGGGAAAATGGATCCACGTGAGAAAGAGAAGGGAGGGAAGATAAGCGGAACAAAATACTTGGAAGGACATTGTGCGATGAGAAAAGAGAGTGATTTTACTGGTTTGTAGATGGAATTAGGAGTCATGGAGGAGTAAGCAGGGTCCAGGGGTGTAGGTCAGTGTGGGAACAGAGTTCTGATGAGGGGTAGGTGGTGGACCTTTTGGAGGGTGGACAGGTGATGATTGGAATCCGAGAGATTACTGCACAAGGAGGTTGGAGCCGTGGACCGAGGAAGCGCCTCGGAGAACGAGATCCAGGGAAGAGAAGTCCCTTTTGCAGTTTGCCCTAAGTCATATCTCTGTATGTAAAAGGCTAGATTTGTTGGAGAACTAAGGGAGACCATCCCTACGGTGAAACATGGTGGTAATGAAAAGCATCACATTGTGGGAATGCTTTTCTTATGCAATGACAAGAAAGCTGGTTAGGGTTGAAAGGAAGATGGACGGGGTAACTATAAATACAGGGCAATCCTGTGAGAAAGCCTGTTAGAGATTTTGAAATGTATTAAAGCTTCTTCATAGAAGTTTGGACCTTAATCCAACAGGGAATCTGTGGAAAATGGCATCTTTTCCATCTTTCTACTGTAATTGGCTCTAACAGACCAGAAACCCGATATTCAAGTTGGACACGGTGCTGTTTAAAAATGTTTATTGAAACACACAAAGCCCTGGTGCAGGTGGGTAATGTCCATAGAGGAGCAGAAGACGAGCTGGGCAGACAGCAGGCTGTTCGCAGCAGAAGATGATAGGCTGAGTGGGCTGGAGGCAGAAAAGTTGTCTGTAAAGAAAGGATAGAATGCCGGAGACAATATTCGTGAGACGGGCTTGGGTCATACACGGAAAAGGCAGAAGATGGCAGACAGAGCTAGAATCTTGGTCCAAAAACACTCCAGGTCCTGTCCAGAATCAGAGAGCCAATGGGATGTCCGAGTGAGGGCAAGGGGAAACAGGAAATTCCCTAAGAAAAAAAAAAAAAAGATACTGGGCCACAAACAGCCGACGCAAACTATGCAAGCTAAACAGCTACTGACTTTGAAGGTACGTTCACACAGAACGCGAACAAGGCGACTGGAGCGAGTGATTTGCGTGTTAAGCTGTTTTCAGGAGTGAATTACCGGTCCGCGATGCGAATGACGAAAAACTTGCCTCGTTATTGTGAACGTACCTCGAGGCTTTCGACAATCTGGCAGAGACTGGCTGTAAAAGGCAGGTATAAGTAGGCAGAATCACAGGTGGAGTAAGTGCAGGTAACTGGGGGAGAGACAGGTGTAGCTGCTCACTCTGATTTGCTGAGTAGAGTGGAGCAGAGCAGAGAGAGGCAAACAGTCACCTGGCCCAAAAAACAACAGATGACGGGGACCAACAGGAAAGACGGGGCTAAATGCATAACAACTGCATGTACTTGTGTTCATTAAAAGCGGAGTTCATGATGGGTTGGGAGTGTTCTTCCGTTTAAACATCCCACCTCAGCTTCAGCTTCTTATCTTGCCAGAAAGAGAAGCAAACCAGCCCTGTAAGGAGAAGACAGAAGCAACACATACAGGTCTTGTGTTGCAGCCCTGACAAAAAGCTCTGAGAAGTTATTTTCCCAGGTTGTTATGAAGAATGTTCAAACAAAGGGCTTTTAGCAACCATGGCTATCTCCAGGTAAGCAAGTAGTGTCCTTTTTGCTTTACAGTACAAGCAAAGGATAATACTTCAGAGTACCAAAGAAAGCCCAGAAAGTGCCAAGACTGTCTCATGAAGATGATTCAGCTAAGGGCTAAGATTGGCACCACTGTTGAGCTTTCTCAGAAACGGCAGCCAGCAAGTCTGGATGTCAAGAAGGGGAGCAAAGATGCCCCTTTAAGCCAGACTAACGTTCTACGTGAAGTACTGGGACTGAACCGCAGGGCCGGGGTAAAGGTATTTTCCCTGACGAATGCTTTGGATGTTTTGGGTCATCTGGAAGAAAAGTTGAAAGGTACCCTGCGTCCAATCTCCTGCAGACAATTAAGCATCCTGAGACCATTCATGCTTCTGGTCAAGGAGAGTAGGCACGCTCAGAAATTGCCCAAAAGCACTGCCAGAAAGAGAAGATGATATCAACCATCTCCCAACAGCAACTTTGCCAAATGGTTCAGGAGTGATTTGGCGATGCAGAATGCATTTTCCAGCACGTTGAAGCGCATGGATACAAGCGGTTTAATAGATTAAGAGTTTGAAATGTTATTCCAGTGTCAAGAAACTTCCCAGATCCTAATACTAGCGAGGGCCTATTGACACTTTCCGTGAACTGTTTTTCACAATCGAAGCTTTTGAAATTGATAGTTTGTTGTTAAATGTGCAACGTAGAAGGAAAAACAGCATAAATCTATAAGGAGGCAAATACTGAAATCTTTCACTGGTCACGTGTTCTGCCGCTTATTCATCCAGAAGATCGCAGAGCAGTTCCTCCAGATAGGATGATCCAGAGTTGTTTTGCAGACATAATCCTATCCACAGTCAACTCATCGTGTGTTCTTTTACAGTCTCTACAGAAGCCACCATGGAGCTTTATTCAAGATTTGATCCCTCTATTTCAAGTAGATCCAGAGAGCAGACTTGAGTTTCAGGGTTGCTCATTTGTCTTGCACCACTTCCAACCTCTTGACAGCTTATCAACAGAGAAAACGTGGAACTCACAGCTCCCTGGACTGGATTTCCTGTGAAAACAGAACGACTCCGCTCCTGATTTCAGCTGGCCAACACAGTGATGATGAGACAAATAGAGATGTGACACTGCTCAGCTCTTTCAACATTGTGTAATCTGCAGCATATATGTGAGATTTGACTGTGAGCGCCCTCGAGGCTGCACAGTATAATACCATCAGATACCTCAGTCCTGGCAAGGACAGTTCAATGGTTCCAGATGTTACCATTCATCTCATGTCTCGCCACTTTACTGCTTCCACATTTCATCCGCTGGGTCACTCCAGGAAGGATTTAGACAAGTCGGTTATGCCTTCCTTTGCAGGCCACAGTGGCCTTCAGTGCTACTCACTGGAAGTTTTTATATAAATTTATTGTAAGGTGAAAGCTAAACTAATTAACTGCAATGTAGCGCTAATACCGTATTTCTTGAACTATAAGGTGCACTTAAAATCCTTCAATTTTCTCAAACATTGATGGTGCGCCTTATAATCCGATGCGCCTTATATATGATTATTGTTGTGCTTACTGACTGATTTTATGCGGTACAGTGTGCTCAAAAATGTGTAAATATGACTGTGTTTAGCAACAAAGCCGCTCCACTCAATGCATATTCGGAGCATTACGGTGCAATGTGTCACTACGGGATCGGATCCCTGAGCTGTGTTACAGCCTGACTGTAATGTTGAAACTACAAGTGTATTCATGTAAGGCAGCTCACGCCCGGAGTACATGCTAGCAACAATAAACCTAGTAAGTTATTTCAATACAGAAGTAACATTTATTTTGGCCTTATGTTAGAAACAGGGCAGTGTAGTCCAACTACTCTGTCCTCCCAACAGAGACAGTCTCCCTCTCAGGAGAGAGCTGTGTAAGTGGAGGGGCGGAGTGATTTTACACACTTGGGAAGAATATTTAATGCGCCTTATAATTCGGTGTGCCTTATGGTCCGAAAAATACGGTATCAACAGAGCAGTTCGAGCACATTCATCTTTCGGTCTTTGGAGACTTTGAAGAAGTGAAGTGCAATGGAAAATGACAAGAAACTAGAAGCACTGGTGGATTCTAATTTTATTGGTTACTTACCTTGAAGTCAGAATTTGGGAAAGTATTAAATCAACATCCATTTTCCAGTTTGAACCCCACAGGGATTTGCTAAATATTGTGCTCAGTTATCTGCAATTAGTGTAATTAATTAATTCAAGTTTATAACGTTAATTAATTTTCTGCATTTTGTCCTTTGAAACAAAATTTAGTGCTGACAAGCAGCTTTGTACTGTGGCTATCGCCATGTTTCACAAATGCAGACATAATGGACTTTTAGCTGAGGGTTAGTGAGAAAACCTCTAACTTTTCTGTGACTTCAGAAGACTTGTTTTTTTCCCCACTTTGAGCTGAGAAAGTTCATGTTCTGAGTGAGAATTCAATGCATAGACAAATATCCCTAAACCAGTCAGACAGACAGAAACATCTTTTTTGTTTCCTTTTATAACATAATGTCAGGGTTCTCACCAGAGCATTTTAGCATAATGGGTCATTATGCGGAAAGTTCTCAAAATTTAGCTGAAATTAGAAATCAGACGATGCTAAGCTAACAGTAAAACATGGATGTTTTAGAGGAACCTACCAGCCCCCCCCACCCACCCACGCTGACAAAATATGACAAATTCACAATGTCCAAGTCCCCTAACCCTAGCTATATACTTATTTTAAGTGGAATTAATAATTAAGTTTAGGACTTGGGATTTGACTCGGGACGTCTTGACCAATGGGTAGCCTCTGTACGTGAATGGAAAGACTTAATGCTATCTCGCAAAACAATTTGCTTCAACGTCTGATTGTTATAGAGTGATCAAAAGACGCTATTGTTTGCAGTATATTGGTAAGATCTGTTTGTTTATGAAAATAAATATATTTGAACATAAATTTCCCCCAAATAAATTTGGGCCTCAAAAAAAGAATTTATTAGCACACATACTGATGACAAACATGGGTACATCTTTTCATGAATATGGGTAAGATGAAGAAAATACAAAAACACAGTCGATCCCCCCATGTAAAGCTGGATTAAAACAGTCTTATTAGAGTTTTTCGCACCAGTACTCTGATGTTTCAGCGAGTGAGGGCACGTCGATGTGGAAGATCTCAGGAGGTGTCTCAGGAGGACTGTTGACCCCTGAGTCGCTGTCAAGGTTGGACCGGTTCAGCTCTTCCGCCCACTGCTTCGCCTCAGGTCTCTGGGCGGCAGGCAATGCAGCTTGGGGCAGGTTCTCCGTTTTGGGTTTGATGTTTTTAAAGTGTTGCAAATGCACCACTTCCTTGCTCTCCACCGTGCACGGAAACAGCAGCGAGACCTCCTTGCGGAATCTGGAGCTCATACCGAAGTAAATGAACGGGTTGTAGAAGCTGGCGGATTTGGAGAAGAGGCGGGTCACGATGCTGGTGGTGCTCGGCACGTGGAAGCCCCAGGCCGACCACATGGAGACCACCGCGTACGGTGACCACGCCATAATGAAAGCAGTGCAGATCACAATGGAAATCTAGTGGGAGACATAAAGAAATAATTGTGGGATCTCATTAGGTTCTGCAAACCAATGTTTCATGATTCCACTTTGGACCTACCCTCGTGACGTCTCTTTCCATCTTCCTTTGTCGTGCAGAGAGAAAACCATCAGCGGACATTGTATTTGTGCTTTTTACAGTTTTTATAATAGATACATAGGAGAAGAACATTATCATCACGGGGATGAAAAAGCAGAAGATGAGGATGGAAATGATGTAGGACTTGTAGATGGTGGAATAATTGGCTTTGGACCAGTCCACCTCACAGGTGCCATAACCCCGATCTGCAAAACACAAGATGCAGACAGTGAGGGGATGGTTTGGTAATAATAATAGATTAACTTAAATTCTCTTTTGGTGTTATTTTCGTCTGGCCTAATTATGGATTTTGGCATTGTGTGCTCTCCAGTTTTGGATGCATTCATTCCTTCCTATTGTAGGAATGTTTTTTTCTGGCTTTGATCATTAAAATATTTTTTCAACGAACTACTCATAGTCCACAGTAAGGAACTGTGGTTATGTCCCCAATTAACAGTATCTAGTAGTCGGAGGTCAATCATAGTGCTTGGTTTGATCAGGGGTCATCATTTGTCATATTTCATACAAGATGATTCAAGCAGAAAAGAATAAAGAAATAAAATAAAGGAGAACGTTACGCAGTGAAATAAAATTATAGGTAAGATGTAAGCATATTATTAATTTTTTTCCTTAAATTACCTAATTGCCAAGAAAAACCAAAAAGAAATGGTTAAGCACATAGATGCGCTGTGTTTTTTAGGGGGAGGAAGTAGATGCAGGTGGGTACAAAAGGGGTCGGTCTTGACGAAGGGGCAAACTGACCCTGAGCTGAAACAGACCTGTATAGCTGCCCCATCCCAGCAGCGGAGCGATGGACCAGAACAACGCTCCGGTCCAAATCAAGATTAGTGATATTGCAATGGTGTTGGTGCTGATGCAGTGTGCTGCAAAATACACAGAAAAGAAAAGCGAACATCAAAACAACAGAGAGCAGATTATGAGCCTGATTGGGGGTTTGACGGTTTAAAAGGTTAAATGTTGGGATATTGGCAAGCGCAGAACAAAAACAGTGAGAGGCTTTGAAGGAAGGAAAATTCTTGTCTCTTGTTATGAATGTCAGCACTCTCATTGACATTTGTTGAACAATGAAGTCCTTTCTTATATTGACAGCCTTTGACAAACGTTTTCATCTGAAAAGGTCCTCTGTTGGAAAGATTGTACACACATTTTCACTTTAGAGGAAACGGAAAAAAAGGCCAGTTCCTTCTTTGCAGCTATAACATTTACTTCACAAAACACAAACTTCAGTGAATTTTATGAGCTTTTTCATGACAGAACAACACAAATCTGCGCATAAATGTGAATTGAACGTAAGGTTCTACATGGTTTTTAAAAGATTTAGCAAACCAAGATATGAAAAGTGGGTCATTTATATTCTCCTCCTTTGATGCAATCAGAGCTGGAGGTGTTTTCCAGCGTGTCTCTAACAGCGACAGACATGTAGACTTTTATTGTCAGTTCTTTTCAGAAAAATAGATCCAGCTCCTACTGGATAGAGAGAATATCTGAATATTAAAGCAGCACTAAGTAATTTTCAAGAGGCGATCTCCCTACAGGACCTGTTGAAAATAGCACTGTTGTAAACACTGACAGCGTGGCCTGCACCCCACAGCTGCAGCGCACCGTCACACCTGGAAGATGCATATCACATTGAAATGTCCGAAGAGGTCGGCGCTTACAGGTCTAATAACAACATTGCCAGGTCTGTATTCATAGATGCCAATGGTCTTTCATTGAGCTGCTGTAAAGCTCTTCGTCTTACCACGTTAATGAGAACCGAGCCGCAAGACTGCCACCCGGTCGTGGCATAGAAAGTTGCAAGTGTGATTTTCCGGCCAGAGACAGTACAGGTGGAGATGACAGACCCCTCAATCGTCTCATAAACACTTAGATTAGCATCATAGGGACTTAGAAGAGGATATATTAAGGTAAATGTATCACTTAGTGCTGCTTTGATTTGAAAGCGTTCCCAGTCAGATTCCCAGTCAGATTAAAATCCGAACATTGACCAAACTTCCTCATTGGTCTTCGGCTACCCCTAAAAGGTTTTCTTCCAGCATCGCACTGTATTTAGCTCCATCCATCCTACAATTAACTGATCAGCTTCCCTGTCTCTTCTTAAGAACGGCATCCCCGCAGCATAATGCCACCTCCACTGTGTTTCACTGTGGGAATTGTGTGTTTCTCACGCCACACAGGGTTTTGCATGAATCCGTTGAGGTCTCATTTGACCACAGCACCTTCTTCCAAATGTTTATGGCAAACAGGAATTTTCATGGGTTTTTCTTAAAAATGTTGTTCTCTGTGTCATTCTTACATGCCGGATTTGTGGCGTAAAAGACCAATGCCATCTCTGTCCCGAGTTATGCATTTCTGGAACTCCTTCAGAGTTACTATGGGCTTGTTGGCTGCTTGTCCAATAAATACCCTCATTACCTGTCCTGCCAGTTTAGGTGGACAGCTAAAATCTTTTTGTTTCTGGATAATGGATTGTACTGTGCTCCGTGGGATGTTTTAAAGGTCGGGATATTGTTTTATAATCGGACCCTGCGTCAAACGTATTCACAAATGCGTGTCCCTGACCTGTCTGGTGTGTCTCTTGGTTTTATTGGTCTTGTGTTCACCTTTGTAAATTGTAGGATTCTATTCACTGCTTTGTGTTGGCCTTTCATGTAAAATCCAAATGATATAGACGTTTATGGTTGTGTTGTAACAGAATGTAGAAAAGTTCAATGGTTGTAAATGCTTTTTGGATAACAGTGTATGTGCAAAATCTCAAACAGAGCTATTGTAGCTTTTACATCAACTCACCTCACAGACCCAGTGGTTAATTTGCACCTTAGGTTGTTTAAATTGCTTTATTGAGCTCTAAATAAGTTTTTTTTTTCACTGACTGCCGTATGGCACAAAATGCAACTGGTGATATCCCACACTCACCACTAATGGGTACAGTTTACAGTCACAGTGTTTTAAAAGCAATCACCAACTTAGTAAAATCAGATACAGTTTTCAACCTCATTTCCATCCAATTAGTCTCAAAAATAGAAAACGTCACCTCAAATTGTCTTAATAACATGGTGGAGAAGTATAAATGGAAGCACTATGAAACGAATGGTAGCTATTTTCCCAGCTGAAAACAGAAACACATTTTTCTGTCAGATAAGGTAAGTGGAATGTGAAGGAGGGCAGCCATGCTGGTACGAAGCCTTATTTGTGTTTACACACTTGCCCTCTGAGAAGTTTGTCCTGACCTTTTTGTGGGTGGCATCCCTTGATGTATCTGGTCACACTGATAACTGTCAAGGTGTTGATGCTCACAAGACCGAAGAGCAGCGTGAGGAAGCCGTCCACCTGGAAGAAGACATAGAGTTGATTAATTATATTGCATCTTCTTCAGATTAAAGATGGAGCCAATCCAATCCTTTTCAAACTTTACATCATTCTTTGATCAGATATTAGGTTGAGGCCACTGCTTCAGACTCCTTGGTCTAATGTTACTATAGGTCATGATTTAGTTGATTTTACTTTCGATTGCATGTAATATTGCTAATAATATGGACTCATTTTAGACTTTTATGCTACCTTTAGTCACCATGCAGTATGTTTCAGGTTTTATAGTTGAAATATCTTGATTGTTGCATGTCAAGTTTTTGAAACTGTGTCTTTGTGTGTGTGTGTGTGTGTGTGTGTGTGCGTGCGTTCGTGCGTGCGTGTGTGTTGCTGTCTGTCTTGGGCAGGATATTTTGCTAAAGAGATCCTTGATCTCAGCGAGTTCTTTTCTGGTTAAATAAAAGTTAATAAGACAAAAAAAAAGTTCAACTTACAGCCAAAAAAATCTACAGCACACTTAAATAATAATAAAACTTTATCATTCGTTTTATGCAAACAAACAATTCTAATCAATAACTAATGGATGTGTCTACCAAAAACCTTTAAACCAAAAAAATTTAAATGTATGAGGAACTTGGTCTGGACGCCAAATGTCAGTGAACGTATATGAATGGAGTTTAGCAACGCTAACTGCGCTAATACCCCCTAATCGCGGGTAAAAGTTGTTAAAACTATGTTTGAAAATGTCACCATCGTACGGTAGTAAATTCATATAGCTTTTTGGTATTTTTTTAACCAATTTATTACAAGCACGCAATGTAATCTCCCACTTACTCATAAATTACCCAAAGCTAGCTATGCTAACAGCCATGGAAAGTTGCCACTAACATTTTTTTAAAAAAATGTCCCCATCAAATATTCTTGACATATTGCTAACAGAGAAAATAAGGTCCTATCTTCTTCAGATGTTTGGTATTACTCGTCTCAATCTCTCACAAATGGGTTACGGTGTATCGAGGCCTCAGTTCAGCAATGATTTACAACATGGCAGGAAAGCTTGTTAAATTTATATTGTAAATTTCTGTTCAATAAAGCAACTGTTCAGACCTTTTTATCAAAAGTTTTCCCAAAGAAAAGGTATTAAGGTAATGGCAAAAGTGGAGCAAATAAAAAACAAAACTAAAAGCCAAAAGTCATGTTGTTCCCATAGTTTGACATGCAGGTTAAAATATTCACTGAGATCAAAAACCTGCGTTTTATAACTTAATTGATGACAAAATAAATAATTAGATGCTATCTGCTCAAAATATTACTTCATGAACAATAATAACAGCAGTCAAAAATAGGTGACGGTCAACAGCAAAAATAATAAAGGTTACCTTGTCAATCCATTGTTATTTGGGTTACTTGGATGAGTTTAATGACCAGGAAGAAACATTCCTCATATTCTTTTGACCTACACAATGATAACCTCCTTTGATTACTTAAAGAAACACAAAAAACCCATCTTTAGTAAATCAACTTTATCTTATCTTATTACTTCGTCACTCATACAAACAGCTTTTAATTTTTTTTACATATTTTAACTTTCTTGTTAAGTCGTTGTACATCTCTCTCTCAGCTTAGAGGTGCAAGTTGTTTAACTAAAGAACAGAAAACACTAATTGAAATGGATAGATTGCAGGATTATTGTGATGTATTAGAATAAACAGAATTCATTAACACCCCCCATCTCCACCCCAATAGTGTCATATTTTTTTGCTAATCTAAGTTTGGGGCTATCCTTCGTTTCAGGCTGATTATCTTGGAATCACAAGCCTTCTTAAAAGGTATTATGTTACGGTGTGTCAGTTCGGCTCCAAGTGTGCGACACCCGGCACCCTGCTGGGTCACTTCCAGGTGGCACGCCTCACTTGAGCTCTTTTGCTGATTACTTTCTTGATCTACCTTTGTCTTAATCCAATTATCAGCAGTCATTACATTTTTACAATCATCTTTTGGCTCCTGCCTTTCAGACCATTGTGATTTCAATAAAAAAAAACGTCTCTTGGGCAATTTTAATTCTTATAATAAGAATCGGATGAGAAATAATGGGTGAATATAATTTTTTTTTTGCTCGTGTTTGCCTCTATGAACTGCGGTTAAGCTTATGGTAAACTAAGCAATGTCCTGAGGTGTGACACACGGATCTGGCTTGGCTTTCTTCTTGTCACATCATGCTTCGTACAGTAATCTGCTTCTCACCTGCTTGCTCACATGCTCCTTCGTTCTCTAAAAAGTCTTCCATATAGAGTATATCCCTAAACGTAATTCTGAGGTCCCTCCCTATCTCAGACCCCCCCCCCCCCCCTCAGGGGAGGGTAAAATAACAGTGGCACGCTACAGCTTTTCAACACCTTGTTTTTGTATGATTTTTCGGGGAGTTTTCTCTCACGTTCCTGCACCGCTTTCACCAGACTTTGCTTTGAGCAAGAAAAATAGCCAGCTTGAATTCCAACCGAAAGAATGACAACAATTTAATTTTGAGCTGTGGCTGTGAGGGGATAAGAACCGCATGGATGAATGCTGCACTTCACAACTCACACAGAAACCTGTTTTAATATTAAATCTTCTTAGATACAAATAATTAAAATGTGCAAAAATATCAATGCCCAAGTTACTAATTGTTCTCCATTTGGTTAGTGACTTGCTACTGGAAGAGTTTTGCCCATTTAAAGGTCTCCTCTGTGCTAATCTTATTACAGATTTAACCTCTAGCCTACATGGCTATTACCAAAATCCCTTGCATATACTCGAGCACCCAGTCACACGCATGCTCTGTTCACAGTAAAACCTCTGCTGTTTTGTAATGTAATGGATTAACTGGGATTTCTCAGTGATAGAAAATGTACACAGTGTTGGCTGCAGCTCAGGACACTGTACGATAACATTTTTGAGGTCTTCAGTTGTAATTAAAGCTTTATTTTGTTGCACAGCTCTAGGTTTAATTGAAAAGGTCCTGGATACAGGGAACATCTTGGATTATTTTAGCTTTTTGTCGTCACATTTCTTTTACCTGGCATGTCCAGATCCATGTGATTAGGTACCCGTCATCTCTCAGGATGTTGAATATCTCCAGAATTCCTCGAGAGTAGCCAAACACTGATATGCTGGCATCAGAGATGGCGAGGTTTAAGGTGAAGAAATCTGTTGGTTGGAGTAAGGCCCGCTGGCGGTACAGGACAAATATCACCAGACTGTTGCCAAACCATGATAGCCATCCTGCAGAGAAAAAAATAAGCAATTTCTTAAGGACAATCTTACAATTGACTCTCATAGAGCAGGCAAAACTAGTTTAGTGGAATATGCAAATATAGATTATGCAACATATTGCTAAATGAATGATCAGCAGAAAAGTTGCACATTATAATGTAAGACAGAATCAGCTGTTTGTACAGTAGTTGACAGAACAACAACCTGCAGCAGGTTTAGCTATACAATTTTAATAATTCATTCACCATAAAATACATGTGTATGTCAATTTTTCCTAAAGCGTTTATTGTGCTATGGTATTATAAAGTCAGAAGATATTATCCTATTGTACACAAACAAAAACTGCTTTACTCCAAGGCCCTACTCAGTATTTTTGCTGGATGTTAAGATTAAGCCACACTAACTTATTGATTCACGCAGCGTGTGCCTGAATCTCCAAAAAAAAAAAAAAAAAAATGCCGTCCCAAAAGAAATTGCCTGTCAATATATAATATCAAAATGTTTTTTACATTATTTTTACTTTAGTAATTTAGGGATTCATAAAGCTTATTAAAAATTCATGATTAGTCATAACTATAAAAATTGGTTAGCGTTAATGTCTGAAAGACACCTTATGCTTTAATGCTGCAGAATGTGGAAAACGCTTCAACTAGGAGATCAACTGTATTTACAGTGATAGTTTGTTGACATATTTGATCTTTTGCTTGTTGAATGGATGTGGTTTTACAAAAATATCCGAATCCCTTTTTATTAATGGCTGTCTAACGTGACGTATCTCCTTCGCCATCCCAAGACTCCTTCTGATTGGCTGCAACATGTTGTCATGACTCCATCCCCAGGAAGCTATGAAGTTCGGAAACACCAGGCACAACCAGTAAACCCAGGAAAAAAAGTCCTGCCCATCCTTATCAGACCAAGGACTCGTCACCCTCTCCAGAGTCGGTTGCAGGGAATGTTTTTTCCGCCACATATGCTTCACGCTGTCCTCTTTTGTCAGAATGAAGTTCCTGCAAAGATTTTTGTTTATTTTTCTTCTACACACGGGACACATCCATTGACCCTCGCCCTTGACCTTTATAAACGTGTGCTAGGAGTCCAAGTGTAATCTAATAGTTAAATATGTTGAAACAGATAAAAACATGATATGAGAAGGAAAAAGGATTTGAGTATCAGATCATGTTTCTTGACTTAGTCCTGAGTTTTAGACCAGGAACAACTTATGAAGATCATTTGTATCTGTAATGTAACCATTTTGGCTGCCAGAAGCTTTCAACAGTAGCCTTGCTTTTGGAGGAACGTGAATGCTTGGAGAATAGCGACCCATCGCTGAGATAAAATGGTCTTTGACTTACCCAGCACTAGCAGGTAGACTCCAACGATGGTTTCTCCTTGTTCAGAGAGAGGAGGGTCTGTGTGCAGAGTGCTGAGGTTATTATTCCTCCATGGGATATTCACCACCTTCAGTGGAAAACCCTTCAGCGTTATTTCCATGGCCTGAACTTTGACGCCTCGGCATGAATCCTTTCTGCCAACGGCCCTGCTCTCCACCGCTCTCTGTAGAAACCGTCGTCTTACGCCAGTGGGATGACTGGTCAGTTGGTTTTAAATCCAGCTTAGACGCAGTCCCTAATACCCGACTGCTCTCATGTTCCAGCGTCTGCACTGGTAATCCTATCTATTTCTTACAACTAAGAAGATAGGGATTTCGGGTGGAAATCCTTGTCAATGGCAATGTATCCAGTGAGGCTAATACAGGCATTTCATTTAGTTTTAATTAGGTTAAGTACCAGGATTAATTAGACATTGACATTGAAGCCTCAACCTTTCTTTGCTCCATCTGCTGTTTCTAGTATATTAATGATTTTTTTTTCATTTTTTCATTATCATTTGAAGAATTAATCCCCCCAGCAATGCATTGTCTCCACATTTTTATCATTTGCTTTATTTTATTTTCAAAATATATTGATACTGTTAAGCTTGATTCTACACTCTTGGTCTGTATAATACATTTCAAATCATTGATATGATATCCTGACTTTAGAAAAGATAAATTATAAATGTACATTATTTACTGCAAAAAGAGTTTTCAATAGATGGACTATAATTGCAAATCAAATGAGGTTGAGTGCCTGGATGCATTACCTTGACCGACCCTCATATCAGGCGTGTCCAAAGTGAAATTAACGTAAATTTAATTTGACCCACCAGCACTGGCATTTCAGAGCGAGATTTTGACCGACAAGTTAAAATCTTCTTAAAATGGAAAAATGTTAGACACAAAGTATTTGTTCTTTATTTTTCTGTTTTAATTGTAAATAGGAGCACAAAATAAGAGTAGGAAACCCATATCCAGTCCTTGTTGCTAAACATAGACTGAAGTTTTTTTAGACCAACAATGTAAAAAACAATTGACCCCCAAAAATGAGAAAACAATAACTTATTTAAAAATGAGGTAAACGTACGGGACTATATTAATGTATTGAATCTACAGTGATTTACTGATGCATTTCGACAAAACGTAGTCTGCTTTGTTTCATCAAAATGTCGCATATTTATTGTTGAGCAAGTAAAAAAGGAAATCCAATATTATTTTCCTATTGTTATTCTGTGAAAAAAAAAAAAACAGCATCTCGCATGTACTTTCAGTTTGGTGATTTTTGACCAACGTGGTAAAAGGTTTGGACACCAACACCTTTTATTGGGGTGTAGCGTGCAGTGAATATAAAAGTGGACACATACATATATCCTGTGTTTGTGAAATACAACAGAACCATTTACATTTTTCCTAGTTTTAACGTTACATATATCCTGTACAAATATTTAAAGAAGCAAGAAAATTAACAAAGGGGTTCAATAACCAAGTAGAAAGAGTGTGCTAACCCTTAAACAAAGACTTGGCTGATAGATCTTTTGATTCAGTTTCAGCATTCGTTTTTTTTGGGTTTACAGCCGCGTTTCTTCTTCCAGAAGAAAATCTTCTGACATTTGTGTCATTTAGCTGATGCCACAGTTTGCCAAGGAGTCACAAAAAACCCTGTCACTTTCTAAAGATATCAATCAGGAGACGAGCATAAAACATTTACCAGTGTTGCGGACACATGTCTTGGCGAAATGAAGACATTCACAACTGGGGAAAATATGGGACAGCAGGAACATTACAGGTGCTGGTCATGTAATTATAATATCAATATCACTTCACACAAGGAGGGAAAGACACAACAGGTCATTGCTAAAGAGGCTGGCTGTTCACAGAGTTCTGGGGTGAAGGGAAGGAAAAGATATCATAGAAAAAAGTGTCCAAGCAACAGGGATGACCGCAACCTGGAGAGGATTGTGAAAAAAAAAACATTTAAAAATGTGGAGGAGGTTCACAAAGAGTGGACTGCAGCTGGAGTCAGAACTTCAAGAAGCACCAGACAGACGTCTGCAGGACCTGGTTTCAGCTGCAGCAGTCCTGGTGTTGAGCTACTCCTGAACAAGAGACGGCGTCAGCAGCGTCTCTCCTGGGTTAAAGACAAGAAGGACTGGACTGCTGCTGAGTGGTCCAACATTACGTTCTCTGATGAAAGTAAATTCTGCATTTCGTTTGGAAATCCAGGTCCCAGAGTCTGGAGGAAGAGGAGAGGCAGAGAATCCAAGTTGTTTGAGGTCCAGTGGAAAGTTTCCACAGTCGGTGATGGTTTGGGTGCCAGGTCATCTGATGGTGGTTGTCCACTGTGTTTTCTGAGGTCAGAGGTCAACACAGCCGTCTACCAGGAAGTTTTAGAGCACTTGATGCTCCCTGTTGATGACCGACTTTATGGAGAAGCAGATTTAATTTATCTAACAGGACCTGGCACCTGCACACAGCGCCAAAGCTACCAGTACCTGGTTTAAGGTCCATGGTGTTCCTGTTCTTAATTGGCCAGAAACTCGCCTGACCTTAAACGCAGAGGAAATCTACATGCTATTGTAAAGAGGAAGATGCGATATGCCAGACCTAACAATGCAGAAGAGATGAAGGCCACTATCAGAGCAACCTGGGCTCTCATAACACCTGAGCAGCGCCACAGACTCCATGCCACGCCGCATTACTGCAGTAATCCAGGGAAAAGGAGCATTGAGTGCTGAGCGTGCTCATCCTTTTCATGGTCATACTTCTCAGTTGGCTATCATTAATGGAAATCTATTTTTGGTATTGGTCTTAAGTAATACTCTAAATTTCAGTGATAATGAAAACCCCAAATTCAGTAATTGTCAGTTATAATCATTGAAATTAAAAGAAATAAACACTTGACATACATCAGTCTGTAATGAATGAATATAATATACAAGTTTCACTTTTGTAATGGAATTACTGAGAAAAAAAGGGGTTTAACATCATAATTCTGGAACAGGTTTTTTTGTCTTTAAGGTGGCTTAAAATCCAGACTGCATCACTTGTTGGACTCTTATAATAAATGAAGCAATATGATTCTGTTTCCAGCAGACCTTTATCTTGATGCTGTGATCAAGATGAACTGTATATAAGCTGTTGGTGGTTTAAATAATTCGGACGTAAAAGTGTCTGGACCCCTGCGCCGCCTCCAGAGAGATATTTGACTTCCACTAATCGATTCCATTTATACGAAGCCATGGAGGCGGCGGCCACAACTGCGACTGCTCTTTGATGTGTCACATGATCGGCTCTATGCAGGCTGTGCTATGTTCAATTTGCACTGATGTCATTCTCAGAGCATCTGGCGCTTCAAGGGTATGAGAAGCAGTACCATGTGACTTACAGAACTGCTCTGAAAAAAAGGGAAATTCAGCTAATTGTGACCAAACGATGCAAACCCCGTGTTATTGATTAAAATACTTTTGCAAACTTACAGTTGCAACACACCTCCCCTCCCCCACTCTTCACTTTACAGTGAGCTTCTCTGTGGCAGCCCATCTACTAAAGTGGGAACCTGAGCCACCGCCCTCCATGTGCATTGAGCTCACAGTGCGCACCTTGTCTTCCCGGTCGGGCTGCCACAGAGCAACTCTACTGGCCCTCAGGATGTGGAGGGAAGGGTTGCTGCCAGATGCCTCAATGCTTCCGAGTCCTCCTCATGAAACCCTTTTTAGAGCCTCTGAAAGCCAGACGTAGCCAAGGGGAAAGCAAGCCCCTGATTGTCACCTGTCCAGCAGCTAACAGGGAACCCAGTCTTTGCTCGTTTAAAACACACGGTCCTGCATGGATGGATCCGCCCTGCAGCCGTCGCGGTGTGTCCAGTCCACAAGCAACAGAGAGGATTTCAGAATCTTCTTTATTGTTAGGTTAAAGTGGATAATGTGGTGACGTTTGGGCAAAGACCCCATGCCTGACGGTGCTATAGGTGCAGAGCTGTGACACCTGCTGCAGTGAAAGCTCCCGCCGCGAAAGTCAAGAGATTTGACCGTTTAGTAAAACCGGTGAGCGGTGGACATCATGTTGAGGACAGCTGCTACTGAGATTACGCGGCGGCTAAGCGAAGAGGTCAAAGATCAAGGAAAACCCCGCATTCAGCAGGTGCTAAGTCAAACAAAACATCTGTCAGCAATTGACACAAAACCAGAGTTGTTCAGTCATGGAAAAACCACATACCTTAGTTGACAAGGGAGGCTTTCAAAGCTTAACACAAAGTAGGGACTTCTGCAGCGCATTTTATCACATTTCAATCACAGATTTCTGCGTATTTTCATGGGGAGCGATGTGCTTGACAAAGTAGTGCATACATCTTAAGTGGAAGGAAAAGGATACATGGTTTGTAAATTAAAATCTGGAAAAATGTGGTGTCATTTACAGCCCCAAACAGATTTTACTTTATCATTGCCCTTCTTTTAGCTCCATTCATCTTCCAATCACCTCTGACCAGCTTCCCGGCTACTGTTAATTACATCAGGTCTCAGCATGAGGATGGTGCTCACACGTGAAGTGGGATTTTTCTGCTAGTCGTAGAGGTTCTCATGTAGAACTAGAAATTACATTTTGTAACACCTCCTTTTAAAGTATGTCTCTGACGGCTTGTGGCCATCTTCTTAACCGGTTTTCCATGTAGGACAAATGTGTCGAGGGCAAGACAAATAGTTTCTGTTTCAGTAGATTGACCCATGTGAGTTGTGGATCATCACAGCTCCTCCAGAGTTAACACAGGACCTTTGGCTTCTTTGATTTATTCTGTCCATGGCTGGTTTCTCTTGTGTCAAACGCTTTCCATTTTCAGATCACGGATCGAACACCGCTCACAAAGTTTGGGTTGTTGTTTTATAACCTAACCCTGCTGTAAACCTTTCCACGAATTTGTGCTTTGTGCATTCCTGGCTGGCGAATTCCTTGGTGTTCATGATTTACTAGCCTTCTCAAACTTCTCTAGCTATTTATAATATGATATAATATTAATAACGTATGAATTCAAGTTACACAGAAGTGGACTGTTCAAATGTTGAAAACCATTTTCCTTCTACTTCACAGCTACGCGCTGCTTTGTATTGGTCTGTCACACAATGAACCCCAATAAGGCAGACGTTTGAAGTGTGCTAAACCTGAAAAAGTTTTATTAGTTATTAATACTTTTCCAAGACACCATACATTAGTTTAGCCCTGTCCTCTTTACTTTGGCATGCTTTGTGTGTTCACAGTAGGCCACTGTATTATCAGACGCAGGATCCTTGCTGTCTCAAGCACAGCTCTGAAGGAAAGCCTGCTGTTTTCTAGAGGGAAAGTCACAGACACATGTACTTTTGTAAAAGTGTGTGTTACAGGCTACAAGTCTGTCTGTGTGCCACAAAGTCTCTCTTCACAGAGGACATGGACCACGTCAAAAGACCAATACAGGATCTGCTTTTAGAGAAATGTCCACACATGCTCTCTTTCCTTGTCACTAATTAAGAGACATAGGGACTACTTGTCTGAAAGGTGCATAGAGTATTGAGCTAAATGGGCTATTTGTCATTTTTGAGGTCAGGCTGCAATACATTTATACTTGTAGCTATGGGAGTTCACCGACATAGTCATGAGCTCCACCAGAGAGAATCTGAGACAAATGTTTGTTCAAGATTGAATGTTTAAGTCTGTCTTTTTATTATATTTTATCAAAATAAGGTTTGTTGACTTGCGCCAGTTCTCCAAAACCATTTTATTCTACATACATGAGTGAATTTAGTGTCCCTAAACCATTTCTGTACTGATTTGGGCATATGTTTTGGTTCATCATTCTGTTAAAAGACCCAGTGATCTCCCACTTTCCTAAAGATTTGTATTGAAGATCAGGTTGTACTTTAATAAACTCATTTATGCGCCTTGACATGTTTCCCAGGATCTTTGAAATAGACAGGCCCACGGTATCACAGATCCTGCGCTACGCTTAACCGTGGGAATTATGTGTTTCCCCATTTTTTCATGCTTTGCTTTACACCAAACCAGTGGCATCTCTGGCATGATAAATTACCATATTTTTGGACGATAAGGCACACTTAAAATCCTTACATTTTCTCAAAAATCGATGATGCGCCTTATAATCTGGTGCACCTTATGTATGATTACCGTACTTGTTGTGCTTAGTGACCGATTTCATGTGGTACAATGGGCTCAAAAATTTGTTAAACAACAAAGCTGCTCCGCTCAATGGAGCGGTATGTTAGCATAAACCAACCCACTAGAAATGCCATTTTATATAAGCTACGGTAAATGTAATTGTAAAATACAAAAAAAGGCTCTCTCATAATGTTAATTTATTGAACAGAAAAGATTCTCATCGATCCTTCAATGAGCTAGCAAGGATAACCAACACTAGATGGTCACACACTATCCGGCAGAATGTAAACGTAACGTGTGCAAATCCAGTATTTTGGTTGGACGATCCAAGCTTGGGGCCACAAGATTTGTGCCACACAGCTGTCTACTGAGACCGTGTTGGGCATGTGCACTGCGATTTCAGATGTTTGTTATTTAAACAAGCGTTGGTGGACCGACCCCAATATCAAGGCGCCTCGAGAAGATTTAGCCTACTGAAACTTAGATATATAGACACAAATGTTTATAACATAATTTTATTGGTAAGGGAATCAGTCTTTTTTACAATATTACTCTATAAAGAACAATCCTGTCCCACGGATTATTGCGAACATAGAGCTCCACAGCAGCATCTGGTGGGCCCTGGCCCCACTCGCCCCAAATGCAGAGACGCCACTGCACCAGACCTACCTGGATTTTTGTAATCAAAAACTCCATCCTATATTCATCTGACCTAAGCATAGGTATCTTAGTAAAGTCGATGTTTATGTTTGTGATGGTGGGACAGAAAAGGCCTTTTTTTCTGGCATCACTGCCATATAACAGGTGAGGATGTTGACTATGTCTACTTGTTATTAAGCCATGGTGGCACCACTATGCCACTGCTTGTTGCAGTTCCCTGAACCTGCTGTCACCCTGCGTCTTATCTTCATGTATGTTTGTATTTTTGTTAAAAATTACATGGGTCTAAACTTGAAACTTTTAGGGGGATTTTGTAGAACATTGAGCTCTGCTCTCCCAATCCGATTTATGCATGTTTACTGGGATTACAGGTGTGGAATTCAGTTTTCTGGGGTCTCATTTATAAAACTTCGTAAAGAATCCATGCTAAACGTGCACGTAAACCAAAGAAAATTTTGATTTATAAAACCATACACTGTTTTCCTAAACAGATCGCGGCTGTACCGGAACGTTTGCATGGTTCCGCCTCATGTTCTGCCCTCTACACGCCCAGATTCAACCATGAATGGTCAATGCAAAGCCCCTCATGAGTGATAATGTGAATTAAAAGTCGGTCAGCTGATTTTTTTTTCCATCATGGTGAAATGGCAACCACAGAGAAAAACCAAAGAAACTTTTTTTTTAAATTCCCTGAGGGGCATTTATTAAATTTGTGAATCAGAAGTAAAACCACAGATGTTGCCAATATTAAAAGAACCCGTCAGAAATGTAACCTGATTGCTGTTTTAAGCGTTGAATGACAGCCGTACTCCGTGTCGACATTCTGAGGAGGGAGACCAGAAGGAATCAGAGGTTTCCTCAGCAATGATAGAAAACTCAACCCCCTCAAATCCATTTTTGTTAGCAGGTGAATGTTAGCAACATTCTCTTGCTAACAGCATCATAAAGTTATGAGTTACTACTTCCCCAGATATGTGCCAAAGTGCTGTGCATGAAGAGAAGATAAAAAAGAAAACATACAGAGGAATGGACATTGCAGTGGAATAGTAGCAGTAGGTCAAGATAAATTGGACGACCAACTTAATCTAATGACGTTTCAGTGAACTGCAACAGTTTGAATTGTGCATTAACATTTAAAGGCAACTCTAAACAAATAGGTTTTTAACTTTGATTTTATTGATTTAATTCAACTGAAGAACATTTTGGAACATCCATGCATTGATTTGTTCTAACCATTTATACAGCACTTGAATGGGTTCGTAGTCATCTGGTGACATGGTGATGTAGAGCTGTGCGTAGCATCACAGAGGATCCTACGACAAAGGAGAGGAACGGTCAGTTTAAATAAAGGAGGAGAAGACAGAGAGGAGGGCAGGTGAAAGTAATTAACTGGACAGACGACAGGTGTAAGATATGGCAGGAAGAAAACACAAGGAAGAAGACTCAGAAACACGGGACAAATAACTAAAGAGAAATTATTCAAAATTTTACCCAATCAAACACAAAACACCTAAGGCTCATGACACCGGGACTTTTCCCGTTTCACCGTCTGTTTTTCTGTCAGGGCTCCTAGTCCTGTTCTCCTTATGCTCCCCTGTGAGTTTGTACTTAATTATCAAGTCTTCACCATGTTCAGCCAACGTCAGCCAAGGCAACAATTATTTTGTTTAAACTGAAATATTTTTAATATCACTTTTTTCCTGGAAAAGAAAAAATCGGAGGTTCTCAGTAATCAGATTTTTCTAAAGGTTTATGTGTAAGATTAGACTATTATTATTATTACCGTAATCATCATCATTATTACTATTATTATTACTAATAACATTTTATTATGGGAGGAGGGAGCTGTCAGTTACCGTCTCCATGTTCTAGGATTAGCTCTAGAATTATTTTTCTTATCAAATATAAGTGAATGTTTCATTGATCATAAGGAAAATCAAACCTTTTATGTTAATTTAGAAAACTGTGCTTTAAGTGGCAGTTGTTAATTTCTGTCTTGATATATATTTAATAACATAAATGGATGCTCCATGGCTGAAGAAGAAAATAATTCATGTTGCACAACTTGTGAAACAAAGGTAGACATTCGGTTTATGCAGTGACCGTGCTGTTTTCTATTTTCCTTTCACTGTAAAAAAAACTCCATGGCTAAGTAGATTTGTATCTTTGCATGATTCTAAAGATTTTGTTTTCCCAACCAGCAGAGCCATTTAAAAAACACCTTACATTATTTGTCCTAACAGTGGATACTGTTTTTATTAGAAAAGCCCTTTACTCTTATTTAAAATGGTGTATAATAAACCCTACAGGTAAAACATGAATGGTGTAGTATGCATATGAAATGAAGTGGAAACCAAAGGTAATGTAGCTTGGGTCTGTGGCTCACAATCTCTGGCTCTGAACCACATGCAAACATTTATTTGGGCACTCTGGCCTGTTTGCCGTTTCTGCTCCTGATTCTGTTTGTCTAAGCGGTAACTTATGCAAGCATATTACACTGAGGGAATAGTATTAGACTTTACCAGACTTGACCCCAGGCAGACAGGTATCAACAGATATACCATGTCAGTAAAAAAATTTATTTCTCTATTATATGAATACAGTTTATTGGGACTTTTAAGACATTTGAAGCATGGAACCCTTCCTGTGTTGCTAACTGTGCCAAAGTCTCTGCTTTCACCAAGGATTGCACTCAAAATCATCACCTGCAGCAAAGTGGAGAGAGAAAGAAGAGCTCTTAGCATCAGCCTCTTTGCTGATTGACTTATTTGTGCTCTGACACGGTAACTCTCCTCGGGGCTCATGGGGATCAACATGTTGGGTGACCTTTCACATCTTAGGAGGTGCAGCTGCAGCTCTGTCTGAAACTCTTAATGGAAACAAAGCTGTCCGCCGTCATGATATAGTGTGATGCATAGAGGCCTTTGTCAAAGGTGAAAAGGTACAAACAAACATAGGAGAGAGGGTCTCAGCTGTCCCAAAGCCCCAGACGTCCTACTGATGAGCTGACCTGTGCTGACAGGAGGTCAGGGGGATGCCTCGTTATCCTCTCCCACAGTCCTGGTGGATTAATACAGGACTGCTATGGTGACCTAATTTCCCTTCAGTGATAAAGTAATCTATCTGTCTCCATGCATCTTCAGTGTAAAGTAAAGTCTCCCCACATCATGATGCTGACACCTCCATGTTTTGGCATGTTCAGGGTAACGAGGCCACATGGTTGCTGTGTTCTCTTACGTGGTTTGTAGCAAACTGCAAAGAAGACTTCATGCGGCATTTCTTTCACCATTTGGTTTCGTATTGCACTATTGGTTTGTGGAGGGGAGCTGTCATATTTATCGATTCTCTAAACCTGAGCTGTAGATTTCTGCAGCACCTCCAGAGTTACCTACGGACCTTATTATGGTTCAGTGCGGCTTAATTAGAACAACTCTGCAACGATATGTGGGCCAAAATTCCTCCATCGCTCTGGAAAAGACTCACTGTGAGTTATCGCAGCTTGAATGCAGTTGTTGTTGCTACGGGCGGCCCAACCAGCTTTTAGGTTTAAGGGGCATTCAAGTTTTTCTCCACAGGGCCATGTAAGTTAATAAAAACCTTCATTCACAAACTGCATTTTGTGTTTCCTTGTGCTGTATTTGACTTATATTTAAATTACTTTGTTCTTCTGAAACACTTAAGTGTGACGAACATGAAAAAAATCTTTTATTAAAATACACAGATTCTACTTACAAATTCGGTGCCTTCTGAACACTTAAGTGGTTGCACTGAGTTTCATTTAAGGGTATCAAAGTAAAGTAGGAGATGATATTTATGGGATATTTTTTCAGTATTTCTATCACCTCTGACCATTGTTACTTACTTCAGTCCGTATATAGCCTCCAGATCTTGAGCTGAATGTTGAAACTTGAGTTTCTTCATTCATCATGCAGCAGCACCCTGAGGAGATTCACCTTGTTTTGGACCAAACACAACTGCTGAAAAATGTCTGCCCTGAAGGCCGTGACACATCTTTCCTTGAACAGGATGAAACCTTGCTCAAATTCTTGACCTACGATCTGCTTTCCAGGGCGAGGCCAGATGTTTCCGTCTTCTTAAAAGCTTTTACGTTAAGATAACGGTGAGTCACTTTCAGGTCCAATAGAGTTTTCACCAAAATAATTACAGTGAATGGAAATAAAGATGTCAATTCTTGAATATAACAGAAAATGACATAGTCCTAAAATGGCAACAGGTTTCTTTTGAAAAACGAGGCAATTATTCAAATCTGAAGCTGGAAAATGTACAGCCTCTGTGTGACATCATGGAAAACATGATGCATTTGGGTTTCTGTCTATTGATTTGACACAGCTCCAACAATCCCTCGGGGGGTAAAAATTAGGTCATTTCACTGACAGGGTTAGAGTAAAGTTTTAAGAGTCAAAGAAGGGGACTAGGATTAATAATACATTCAAACGTTGTGTTTACAGCCATGGGAATAGGCCTGGCTTGTAACAAATTACATGCAACTGCATAAAATGCATAATCAGACTGTAAAACATTTATTAAAATCATCTGAAATGTTAGTTTAGTTTATTTGGAGTATACAAACCAAATGCATTGTGTTAAGGTGTTGTTGCAAACATGCTCACTTTTTGGCCATGCATCTGTTGTTTAAGATAACACATGTCGAGCCAAGGAACTTCATAAAAGAAGTGCACTCCTTGGACTAATAAAATAATAAAATGGGCCACTGCAAGACCTGCATCTTTTTTGGGGTCAAAGAGAGACACCTGAGGGCTCTTTTCAGTGTTAATTTGTTTTTGTGCAGTGATCTGTAGCAGCGACTTATCCACTATGGTTTTTTTTTTTTTTTTTACTGTTTTCTAAACTAAATATTATTTTACTCCTTCTCATGTGGTTTATAAAAAAGCATCAATGTTGTTTGTCCAATAACTCTCAAAATGATGGTACCACCACAGGTTCCTGTAGAAGCTCAAGAGTCCAAAGGTAAATTCCCTAAAAGTCTCCAGTTGTGGTTAGTTGGACCCCAAATACAGACTGTCAGGCAGGAGCAGCATGGGGAAATAAAAAATGTAATAGAAATGAAGGAAACACTTTCAAAAGGTAGACATGAGGAGAATGAGGCATGAAGCATGGGTCAAAACGAGGCATAGTCTTTGGGTGGGTGAGGCATGAACAGACATGGAATATTCCAGTAGGGGGAAACAGGAATGGGGGAAACAGGTGAGTGGCATAAGTGGGGGCTCCCAAAGGGGGTGTCGGGACACCCTGGGGGATCGCGAGATGATTTGATGCTGATGTGCTAAAAGGATTGAATATCTCCTGCCCATTTTTGTAAGAGTTCTTATAAAAATATGACTTTATTCTCACAATTTCTCTTTAAAGATGGCAGTTGGAACCATGGGGGGGAAATAAACTAAGTATGACCCACAATTTAATAACTTTTGTTATTATTTTACTATAACTGTTGTGGAGGCAATTAGTTACCCTCGTCTGAATAACCTTCAGCGCCTTTTTCAGCTATTCTGTTGTTGATCAGATTCTGTGTTTGGGATTGTTGTTCTATTGCATGAACAGGTTTAGCGATACAGACTGGGCGATAGGGCCTAAAAATAAAATCTAAGATAATTTTATCTTAGATTTAATTTCTTGAAAACAAATTAGAGAATTGTTTTAACCTGCTTTAATTTCAGTCATCTTGTCTGTAACCTGTGAAACATACTTGTAGAGCAAGATGGCCGGCCCTGCCATAGTAAACAATGAAAATATAACTGCTAATGGTAATTCACAATGATCTAGACATGAGTATACGTCTAAGAAAAATCTTCACTTGTGTAGCTTCAAATTAACTTGTACCTCATCTAGTGGTAAAAAAAATCCTCTTTAGAGTATTTTGATAATATATTTTTCTATAATTAATCCTCCTTTTTGAACTGACAGTGCAAAGTTTCTTGGAGTGCATTGACAAAAACAAAACAAAAACAACAACAAAATAAATAGATTTTCCGAAACTTAAATCTTCATAAATTGAGATTAAAATTAATCGATAAATTCGATTAATTGCCTAGCCCTGATAGGGGGACATAAATCTGTTCCAACACGTCACCCATCAGTTGGTAGGAGGATTGACTTTTTCCAAACTGTGTAATGATTAATGCTTGTGATCCCAATATTCAGCCAAACAGAGTTAGAATTTAAAAGGTTTATTGTGAGGGATGAATAGTGGTGGGTGAGGAAGGCAAACAGAACCAGACTTGACGTATTTACTGTGATTAATTGTCACATTACTTCCACACTTCCACGTCATCTGCACTTTTCTACCTGGATTTGATGATTGTAACTATTAACAGGAAGAACCTAGACCTGTGCAAACAAATGTATTCTTCGTTTTAATTATTATGAATTATTCATTTATTTGTTTATTTATTTATTTTTGTTTTGTTTTCCCTTTTTTGTTCCCTACGATAGGAAACTTTCTGACCAATCTGTATGATGTGATTGAATTTGACTTTGTAAAGTGCCTTGAGATGAGATGTGTTGTGAACTGACGCTATATAATTTTTTTTTTATTGAACTGAATTTTCTACTTTTACTACTAATACAACCAGACAATCTAGAAACAAAAATGTGATGTAATGTTCAGTTTGTTAAACCATAGAAAAAACTGGTTATGATCTGTGTGCAGCGCCATCTATTGGCTGGCTCAGGTTTTAAAAGAAAAAGGTGACTTTAAACTGTGCTGGTATTTCTAGAAGACTTTGGAGCTTGGCCTTTTTATCACCCCGAGTTAAAGGATGTGGTTCTGGCCTTCCATACCCGAAAGACTTAAGGGACTGACTTGTGCCTGCTTTTCAGCACTGACTGCTACTGTTTCACCAGCCAGCCGACCCAAAGCGTTGCTTCATTTTACCATGAAAATGTTATTTTTCTCTCTCATGGGAGGCTGGCAGCCAAGGCCAGTCTTCTATCCAATGGCAACATCTGTCTTTTATGAGGAAATTTATTTTTATTTTCCCCCAATGGTTATTTATACTGTGTTTCGCACAGTGAGTGTGTGTGTCTGCTAAACAATAGGTAATTGCTTGAAGATATCTAAGTACGGTAACCTATACAGTGTATATGTAATAAAAGGTTGGACCAAAGAGAAGACTTACAGTGAGAAATCTGCATACATTCTCATTCATGATGTATTTTAACCGTTCCTCTTCCTTTTGATCAAAAAACACAACTACAATGAATTTTAAAAGCTAGAATTGGCTGCACCAGTTTGAATCTGCTGTGGATTTTAAGAAATCCACACATGCCCAACAGTTTACATACATCTGTACACATGCGGTCAATAATTTTAGGATACATTTCCTTTAGCAAGTTGACCTTTGACCACATGCTTTTTGTAGCAGTCAACAAGCTAGTAAGTTCCTAAAAGTACCTGGTAAGTTCTCAGGAAGTGTCCTATTACAAGTCAACTCATAATACGCTTGTTTCCTTAAAGCACCTATTAAGTTCCAGAAAAATTAAAGGTAAGTTCTACGAAAGCTCTATGCATGGTCCAGAAAAGTTCAGAAGTTATTACTAAGCTGAAAATAAACCCAAAACATTCCAGGGAGGTTCCATGCAAGTTCTCGAAAGTACCTGATATGTCCAGGGAGAGTACTCCATCACAAGCCAGCTCAAAATATGTCCCGTTTCCTAAAAGGCCGTAGTAATTTCCAGGAAAGTTTCATAAAAGTTTTACAAAGGTTCCATAAAAGTTCCTAAAGTGCCTAACAAGTTCCAGAAAGTACCTGAAAAATTCTGGGAAAGTTTGTGGAAAGTATCATCTCTTTTCTGGGATAGTATGGGCTTAAGTATGTAGGGTTAACAAGTGTCCTAGTCCATTATCATGCACCTTTTAGCTTAGAAGCAACTAAATACAAGCTTGGGTATTATTTACTTAAACTCCTACTACTCGTATGTCCGATTAAAGTTGCAAAACATTAACATGGATGGAGCAAACTCTCCGTCATGCCAGCACATGAACCACTGGAGCCACACCCTTGCCTTTGACTTTTTCAGAAACTGGACTGGACATCAGCATATCTCTTAAATGTTCTCTCACCCAAATATCTAAACAAAACATCGCAAGATTTGGTTCATTCTAACAAAGTTTCACGTATAGTGCAGAGCAGTGACATTCTCAGCAGTATTAGATGATGCTTAAAACAGATATTGGACAGTGGTGGACATGTTAAGACATGGGTTTGATGCTGGGAGGGGAAAGCGAGTGGTGCGCTGTCAGAGAAGGCTGCAGGCTGCCCTGCGGTGCATTCCTTCAGCCTATGTGCATCCAACACACTTGATGAAAAGCGAAAGTCCACTGAGGGCTGAGCTCTTTCATAATAGTAATTATTAGTCATAACTGCGTGTCTTTCGGATTTTCCTCCTCATTTTGTTGTCCCCTCTTTTCTGTTTGTTGCCCTTTGGAGGACATTGAGGACTGGAGTTATCACTGATCCAGGTTAGGGTCACTAAGGAACAGTTTCCATCTCACACAATTTGGTTAGTGTAAATCAGTGGTTCTCAAATGCACCCAACCCCCCCATCCCAACAAAATGGGTAAACTTTTTTATTTTATTCACAATAAAAAAACTTTTATTGTGTTCTGTTTTAATGCATTAAAGCTATCGCTCTAAATGTTACGCCTAATCCCTTTTAAAATTTGTAAATACATTATATAAAAATGTTTTTTGACTAGAATTTATCAACATTACCACAGTTTAACTATATAATATTAACAACAGTATAACAGGTGTTTAGCCTGACTCATACCTGCAGTCAAAATAAACTAACTAGCCCTGGAACCTCATCATCAATAAAATTCACAGACTTAAAATTTGGTAAAGATAATATCAACCATCGATATTAAATACTAAATGTTGTCACATTTAGAAGAATTTAAATTGCCTGTATTTCTGTTAAAGAAGCTGCAAGTAAGATATTTACTGTAGAATCAACCTAAATCATTCTAATTTTTCACCCAGGATGGAAGTAACACTCCATATAAAAAAACTTTATATTAAAAAAAAGCCAAGATTTTCTCCCTTCGAACCTGAAGGTACGGTGCAGAACATCTTCGGTTCAGAGTGAAGTCCGTGTTTACTTCCTGGTTCCTGAGCCAATCATGTGAAAATTACCAGAGTTCCCAAAACAGAGCGCAATATTTGATATTTTATTTTGGCAAACGTGCTGCAGCCTGCTAACATGGAAGCCAGTAAGAGAAGGGGACCAGAAATAGAACAGAACACAACACCATATACCTGTCCTGTGTAAATAAAAAATGAAGTGGCGTTTCACAGCAACAACTGACTTTTGAATAAATGGCTGTCTACATAAAAGGCATTGTGTATGTGTTGTTCAGATTTTAACCACTATGTGCCATTATTGCCTATAGCTCCTTTAATTATGATGATTTTCCACTTAGAAAACATGGTAATTGAGAGAATAATATTACATCAAAACAATTAAAAATTATATTGTTGATGCCGAAATGTGGCCTTAATCAAATATGTGTATGAATCAAATCAATTCAGCTTTTTTTTTTTAAATATGGCATCTCAAGGCACATTACATAGTCATTTTAATAAAATCATACAGATCGGTCCAATGTTTCCTATTCAAGGAAACCCACCAAATTGCATTGAGTCATTGGTGTCTGCATTAAGTTGTTGCTTTTGCAACAATCCCTCATACCGAGCATGCATGTAGCGACAGTGGAGAGGAAAACTCCCATTTAACAGGAAGAAACCTCCAGCAGAACCAGGCTCAGTGTGAACAGCCATCTGCCACAACCGACTGGGTGTTTAATAACTGCTTAAAGGCTGTTATTTTCAAAAAGGTACTTTTAATCTGAAAGCCACACCTCATCAGAAGACATTTTCTAATTTATTGACTATGCTCATAACAGCTCAGGTTACCAGAGTTGCATTTTTTTAAAGCATTTATTCTGCAAAAACAAATAACTTACATAAATGTAACATTTGATAGGTGGCTTTGCACTGCTGTGGGTTTTAAACGGTTGCATAATTATTACTTTTTATTCTGGATTTTTGCAGTTTTAGCTCTTCTAGAAGCAGAGTTCAAACAGAACCAGACACATCGTGTGTGTGCTTTTGTCCAGCGCTCAGTTTGTTAGGATTAACATGTCCAGATGTTACCGTAAGTCAGCCGTTGTTTATGATTATCACTTGAGGAAGCATTTTTTTTTTTTGTTTGGTAGTATCCAAACATTTGCTAAGTAACTAAACAAAATGCTCTACTTTTTGCAGATGGATTTGGAAGCAACAGTGCAAACAGCAGGCCCAGTGTTATTTAACAAACATGAATAAAAAGGCAATTAAATAAAAAAAACAGCAAAATTGCACCTTAAAGATGATTGAAATCTATTTTTCTGCTTGTCAAAACAACATCAAGGTGCTACTATCTTCCTGAAGCAAGTGAGTCCTGATCACAGAGCATACACAGCTGCTCTTATCCAAACAATCTTTTACATGGTAGACCAGCTTTGTGTGGATCAAATGTGAGCCTTTTGAAGATGATTTGCTTGGGCAGGTATTGAGGGAGTTAAACTCACACATTCCTGCTTTGGCGTTAGCAGTACACCCAAAACAACAAGGCTGTTTGAAGAGTTGCATGTTGGCTTAAAAACACAGTGTACCTCCCCCACATTCCTATCAGAAACACAAAGCTTATTCAGTCAATTTAGGATGGGGCATGCAAAAACAACTTGAGTGAAATAAATGCAATTTGACCAAAAGTCCAAATGGAATAACCTGAAATTTGTTCAATCAAGATCGACTCAACATCTCAGGTTGGTGTCCTTTTGTGCATTTCAGGACATTAAAGTCTCTGTAAGATGTCCTGGTGAAATTTGCCTACTGAGAGACTCGGTTTCAAAGCAAGAAGCCTTGGCCATCTGCCCAGAAACAGTGCTTCATCTCTTTCATCTCTCTGTTTCCTGCAGCATCTCACAGCCATACTTACATAAGACATACTGCTGTAGTTTGAGGACATTCCCTATTTCACTTAGTTGTTTTTTTAATAATTTAGTAAATGGAAAACTTTTTCATGTAAACGTGTATTTCTGGCAACAACAGTGTGACGAAGACTGACAGCAATGGCTTCTGTCTTTTTGCCCAGACTTTAAGATGTTGCTTTCTGGGAGCACTCAGTCCAGGACTCAGTCCCAGACTCTCCACATAAGCTGTAACACAGAGGCATTCTCATCCAAAACAGAGGTTCTTGAGCTGCAATTTGCTTTGGCAGAGGAACAGAGATGTTGAGTTGCAATGGGAGTGGCATTTTGGATATCTGTCAAATAGTGATACTAGAACACAAGACAGCAGGGATGTCCAAAGTGAGGCCTGGGGACCATTTCAGTCGTCGACTAATTTCGTGCGGCTCCTGACTGCAATTCCAGAAGGATGCAAATTTGACCCTCCGCCACAGGTGGTTGATGCAGAGGGAGACTATTTATAATTAATTAGGCAAAAGCTGCATTTAATCATTTTTGTTAAACTTGGCTAAATACACCATGTGTTCTTAAAGAAAGAGTGAGCCAAATTTGTTTTTATTGCTGAGAATGGACTAGTTCTTTTTCGATTTTTTTCAATCAAGCGCTAAAGAATTTGCAAACAAGCTCATGTGAGAAATAAAAATTTGGACACCACCAGGGTGGAGGGTGACCGCCGCTCACTGTGGATGTCCAGTGCTTAACAGGAACCCTGAGCTACCCCTCATCTAATATTTTAACCCCAAGGATAGAGACAGTCTGATTTATGATATTCCTGCATTACAGTTTTCCAGACTTTCTGAAGGTCTGCATTTTAGTAAATTACTGTTGTGGCGGAATCACAGAAATGCATAAAAAACTACATGCTACTTTTTGATCCTCCCTTGGTCTACTGATATTTGATTCCTGCTGTGCTCAACATCCAGACTTCAGATATGATATTTTATAAGGATTTTATTATTTTGGTCACACACAAATTTGTTGGTACTCCAGGTAAGAAGCAAAGTGCTATGATATTTATATATTTTATTGCAGCAACCTTTAAGTATATTGGTTTAGAGGGAGAAAATAATCCCATGTTCACAAAATAATTTTAACAAAATTACCTGAGGCACAATTATTGAGTATAACTGCTATCAATACGTTATGGAATCCCCTTTTAAAGAATAGGACAGAACTTAAACTTTCACTATATTATTTCACCCTTTTGGATCTTACCAATAAAGGGATATTTGACCATTCCTGTTATGTTTTGGTTTTAGCTGGACCCAAATGCTGGCTGAACATGGGCGAGAGACTAATTAACACAAAATTAGCTGAGCTGACGCAACAAGAAACTATCAACCAAGGGGAAAAGATAAACACAAATGAGAAGAAATAAATCGAATAACACAAACACTTGAACTAGTATGGCAAGACCTAAATGAACATAAATAAAAAACAACATACTGAAAAGAAGATCTATAAACCCAAACCCACCTATAAATTGTGACAATTCCTCTTTTCATATCACTGGATCATCCAGAGTCCTAGAGTTTCTCTTCATAGCTCTGCACGGGTTTTCTATAGTATTTGGTTCTGGGGACTGAGGCGATTTTCCATTGGTTTAGACATTTCTGTGTTGATTTGGCCCAATGTTTTGGATCGTTATCCTGCTAAACAAATCCGGTGATAATTTCCCGTTTTCTAGCAGATGTTTTTCCACACATTCATCCAATCCATTCTGGATTGTTTGTTGTAAAAATGTTAAATGTTAGCCTCATCTGAGCAAACTACATGTTTGCAGTTAAAGTTAGAGTTGAGCAAACTCTAAAGAAAAGACATTTTTCTTGCATGTCTGCCAGACACTAGCTAGCCTGTAATGGTTGTTACAGAGACTTGGTGACTCAAAGATGCCACTGTTTGCTGCAGGTCTCTAACTGCGATCTTTGTGGATTTATTTAGACAATCAAACAACTCGGTCATCCAGCCTTGTGGCCCATTTTGTACTGCTGGAAAACAGAAATATATAGATCACTAATTACAGGTTCCAAGGAACTCAGGTAAATATTAAAAAGGGTACATTTTTAAATAAAAAACAGAAGACTGGGGGTTACAGAAGACAATAAAGTTGTCTTCTGTAACCCCCAGTCGGTCGAGGCAGATGACCGTTCATAATGAGCCCGGTTCTGCCGGAGGTTTTCCTTCCCGTTAATGGGGAGTTTTTCTTCCCACTGTCGTTTCATGCTTGCTCAGTATGAGGGATTGCTGCAAAGCCATCAACAATGCAGACGACTCTCCCTGTGGCTCTACGCTTCTCCAGGAGTGAATGCTGCTTGTCGGGACTTTGATGCAATCAATTGGGTTCCCTTATATAGGACATTTTTGACCAATCTGTATAATCTGACCCAATCTGTATAATATGATTGAACTTGAATTTGTAAAGTGCCTTGAGAAGACATGTTTCATGATTTGGCGCTATATAAATAAAATTGAATTGAATTGAATTAAAATTTATCTCCACCTAATAAATGTTCCTAAATTAAAGGTTGAATTTCTCTCAGTTTTGCAGTGTGAGACTACACAACTGTAATAAAACGACTTTCTCAAGCTTTTTTTACACATCTTCACTAGCAGGGACAAGATATTTGTCTGTGTCTGTGTTGTACCTTGCCTTTACTTATATTTTATCCCATTTTAAGCATTTGTTTTGATGTTCAGAGCTCAGGTCCATGCCTTCTCTTTTCAAAGTGCTTTATATCTGAATTTGGCTTCCCTATTACAAATAATTATTTTAAGAAAAGGAAGAAGAACGAGAGAGGAATTTAAAATGCCTAAGAAGTCCATCTATTTTGAAATGGGATGTGTTTAGCACAGGGTGAAGAGATACACGTACAATTACAGTCAAAACAACGTTCCTTGGCTCATGTTACATAGACATTCAAAGCTCTGTGCCACTGAGCTTATAAAAAGACGTAAAGTTTTATTCATAGACATACACAGGGTGTTAAAACATGAGGTAAGTGCAATTTCGGTGCATAAATCTGCAAATAATTATCACCTCCAGGTCTGTGATGAATCCAAACATCTGCTTGTAGCATAATGCATATAGGGGTTGCACAGTAACAGCCATTAAAGCATAGGGAATGCATTTAACAGGAGGAATGCTATTTTGATACATGTGAAATAAGCATTTTCTTTCTTGTATAAAAGGTTTTCTGGCATCGATTTGAAACCTCTCTCGACCTGCTTGCATCCTGCTGGTGTCTTTTGACATAATGCGGAGGAGGGGATCAGGTTACTGCTGATCAATAAATGCCCTGCTGTGATTCAAAAGCTTCGTTTTATGAGCCATATGCCACTAAAAACCTCAAAAGGATGAACAAATTTATTGAATCATTCCAAACTCTCAACCCAGATGTATGGGTTCACTAAATTCTATGGAGTGTAACATTTCTGTTTAAATGAAAGCTATCTGTGTTTTCTATAGCAGGAATTCAAAGTAGGAAAAAAAGAGTGTTCCACTGTATGGTTTCGCTTTAGTATTTAGTCGGTCGTCTACAGCTGGGTGTTGAAACGTTGAAGTGAGTCACCATAAGGTCTGGTATGTTGTCCAGCTGGTCAGGGACGCGCTCTTTTAAGCGAGAGCTAGCCACTGGAGTAAACCTTTGCATGCGTGAACTGACGATTATTCTATTTCCAATCCCCATGTTTTCTTCTAATCCATCATTTTCTGCACATTAATCACATTTATGACCTGTCCACATGACTTTTACATATTTACAGACAGCCTGTATGTTCCCTAGAGCAGGAGTTGGCAACCTGTGTGCTCTGGACCTTTCACCGTGGCTGATCATAAGTTTGACCAGAAAATATCATAAACTTATATAAAATTTGGCTGTAATAACAAATTGTTATTTTTTTCTCATTTTATAATGGAATAATTACATTTATTTCCGCAACAGAATGGCAATAAATGTACCAGTAATCATTTATTTAGATCTATTTTCCTTATCATTAGATTGTAAACTGTATATTTTTTTACTGAATTTTCCACAAATATGAGCATCCCATAGAAGATTATTATTCTAAAACCTAAAAATAGAAATAAAATGGAGCTTCTTTTAAACTCACAACAAATTGTCTATAATACAGATATTTTTTAAGTTTTTCAAAAGCTCAGGTAACATTTGGAGCTCCAAATGAATTTTATTTGTCTGAAATGATACTGGGAAAGAGGAGCTGCCGGTAACTTTTAATATCCAGAACACTTCTAATGCTCTAATATTAATGTAATAATTGCAGCTGAATGATGGTTATACAATTTATTTGCTGTAAAAATGTTGCTGTGGTATTTTATTTTCACATCTGCGCCTTTTCTAACTCGGACAGCAAATATCCTACAGTTTGTTTATCATGCAAAAAGCTCTCTGAGCCAGGTAAACAGAAAAAAAAGGTGATGACTAAACCTCAACCCAAGAGTCTTCATTCCTGTCTGGTGTTATGAAAGAAGCTCTTCAGTCGTGACATGCTTAAAAAAACAAAAAAAAAACACTATCCAATATCTGTCCCCTGAGGGAAAGCGAGTAGGTGTGGTTACACCGCTGAGAGAGAGCGTTTTGCAGGTTGATCTCATTTAAAAGGTCAACAAACTCCATGAATTAGACGAAAATGTTGTACTTACAGAGATTTACAAAAGGCAAAGAAGCAGTTACTGGGATTCATGAGAGATGAAAACTGAAAGGTAAGTTTTGAGGAAACTAAGAATGAACCAAAATCTTGTGAAAGTTGTCACACCCACCCCCCAAACTGTTTGCCTGTTTTATCACATTGTAACCAAAGATTTCAGTGTATTCTATGTGATCGACCAATATAGAGCAGTGCATAATCGTTAGGTGGAAGGAAAATCATACATAGCTTTTAAAATGTTTTAGGAATATTTGATTCTTCTTAGGCCTTCCTCTCCTCATAAACTTGTAAGACAGTTTGCTTCTTGCGACTCTCAGCCGTTTTCAAAGATTACGGTGAGAGCAGTGGAGCTGCAATGAACGGCTGAAACTGAAGGTTTTTCATGCAGCCGCGGTGGACAAAGAACCAAAACTACAATATGTCAGGGTATGCATCTGTCAAGAGCAACAAGGTATGCAGCTCAGTTTGCTTTTAACTGAGTTACTCACCTGAAATAACATCAAGCTGGATGAAAACATCACTGGTACTAAAAAATGTAAATAAAAATCAGCTAAAGTCCAAATCCAGGTGCCCGCAGCATTTAGCCAGTCCAAAATGTTGCACAGCTTATAAAATCTAATCAGTTTATTTATGTAGTGCCAGTACACTACAGTTCAATAATAATCCACACAGATGAGATGCATCAACACAGCGGTACTGTCTAGTCCCTCTGACCAGAGGGGACTTTTTTATTTATTTATTTATTTTCACAGATCAAAATAGAAACTCAGTCTACATAAAAAAAAAAAATGTGTTGTGACTTCCCACCAGCTGCACTTTTCTAGTGCCTTTAAGTACATTTCCTACACGGGATCCTCTGAATATCAAAAAAGCTCCTAAGTGATTTAAAAAAATGTTCTCGAATGTCTGCATAGTTTTGTTTTTGGAACAAAACAAAAAAAACCTAAACAAGATTGACCATTTTTAATTAGCTTAATTGTTGTATAGTCCATCCATCCAGTCAGCGAGTGGCTATACCTGCTTATCCTTTATTACTGAGAACAAATCAAAACTAATCTCCTGTCTGTTCTCTAGGGGCCGCTTTCTTTTTGCTTCTCTTGACTGAAGCAAAACAATAACGTACGGGACCTCGACTTTTAACCCAAAGGAAGTGCCTGACCGTGACTTTTGTCTACCGTTAAACCCCCTAGGTTCTAGCCGAAGTCAGACTGAATGCACAGCATGTAAGCATCAGTTTTATAGTGTTGCTACATTCTAGATTGGATTTTGGTCTGCACTTTGACAAGGCCTTTCTATCGCACAAACACGCTTTAAACTATATGACTCAGTGTTCCTTTGGTTGAATCAGAAGGGGAATCGGATTGGAAAGTGAACCCCTGCGCTAGACATCTGGCCATAATTGGTAACCTGAGCTGTGGGTGTCAGCAGCTCCTCCAGAGGTACCATGGGCCTTTTGGCTTCTTCTCTGATTAGCCCTAGTCAGTTTAGCTGGGTGGCCGTGTCTTGATAGGTGTGACGTAGCGCCATGCTTTTTGCATTTTTAGTTGACCGTTCAATGGGTGCTCTGTGATGATTTTGTCATAACCTAAGATGTCCAGAGTTTATTTCAGACCTGTCTGGTGTGTTCCTGGGTCTTGTTGATGCTGATTTCTCTCTAATCTTCTACAACAAACCTCTGAGGCCTTCACAGAACAGCTGGATTAATTCAGAGATTACCCTATTTAGGACACACACAGATGTGTACGAAGTAGGTGACTTCTGACGGCTGGTGGACAGGATTTTACTCAAAGGCACCAGAGTAAAGGGGGGTTTTACACATTCATCCCGCACTTTTCAGAAATAAATATGAATCCTTTTCCTTCTGCTTCACAATTACATGCTTCCTAGCAATTGTCCTTTCCATAAATAAACACACAAACATTTCTGGTTGTTATTCAGCTAAATGTGGGAAAGGCTGAATATTACTGAAATGTAAATATTACCATAGTAGTTAGCATAAAGTAGCTCTGCCCCAGCATGTGGGAACTCATGTCTGAAGCTGTTCTCAAGTCACAGCATTTGATGGTGGACAGTTGGCAGCTGGATAATGAAAGGTCACTGAAGCGCCTCCTGTAGAAGGACGTGCGTGAAGGAAACAGCCTAGACCTGACAATTTAGCCAAGGTATCATTCAGTTTCACCAAACCAAGCGGTAAATCAACTCTCCTTTTACTGAAAGCATTTAGGTAACTTGAATAAATCTGGGGATGTTTGCTGAGTGTCAGTAGCATCTAAAATATACAATCTGGTGTTAAAAAGGAGTCTTACCAGATGGAAGAAGAGCTGCAGCACCATCTACCTACGAGAAATTATCACTCCTTTCTCCGTTTACCCAGGAAATGGAAAAGCTTTTAACTTGAAGTTAGAATTTCCCTGTAATCCTGCCAATTTTAGTACAACTTTTTATTACTGATTAAGTTTATACAGAATATGATTTGAATATTTAATTTTTTTCTTCTGCAGACATATAGAAAGAAAATGTGATGCATTATCTTGTTCCTTGATACAAACTTTTGGGAATTGCTTTAAGTTATTTTTTTAGATCTGAGAATATAAGCAATATTACATATTAAATGAATTAACTATTTCCCTGTACATAGAACGGTTTGCCAAATGGCTAATTTGTAGGCCCAGTCCAATCTAGTTTTTTTTTAATTTTTTTTTAAAGGCGTTTTAGATAAGCCTATTAGAGGACCAAATGACCCAAAATGGAGAAAAACACAATAAAATTTGCTTAATTTTTTCTCTGACCTAAAATGTGTCAACAATTTACCAACAATGTTTAATGTTGTTTTCTATGGATTTGTTACAAGGGCTGACCTGAGACTAGGTCAAATTGTAAGAAAAAAGTTGTAAAAACAACAATGCAAAATAAAATATCAGCTTCTTGCTGTCTTAAACAATTCAGGTAAGTTTTTTATCATTTTGGAATTAAATTTTTTAACTTTCTTAAATTTAACAGAAAACTATGTCCCACTTAATTTGATAAGGTTTTAAGAAATTAACGTATTTAAACTATTAGTAATCTTTACATTGATTTCTTTGTATCCTGTCAAAGTCAAAATCCCAGCCTTTAATTTCCAATTTTCCGTTCTTTTTAGGCTCTATAATAAATACAAAAGTTAACAAAGAATTTATGAAAGATCTTTCTACAGTGGTCAGGCTCAAATTTTTAAACCTGGGAAAAAAACCAAACTAAGGAAGAGGATGGATTGATTGGATGCAAGGAAAAATTGATGGATGGATGAGCAAACAGGTGGATTCATGATTGAAACAGATGAACAGATTAGGTGGATGGACTGGTTTATCATTTCATAGATGCAAAACAAATAATTTGATGAATAGCTGGTTGAATTGACAGACAAACAGATGGGAGACTAGACTGGTAGATGGATGAAAGGATGGTTGGACTGATGGATCAAATGTAAATCCAACATTCACTGTAGACACGATGAAGCTTTATTGAATTTTTTTTATTCACAGATGGAGAGGTTTTACAGCTCGTAGAAATTTTTAACTCCGTGCCATAACTAAAATCAGAAACAGTTCATTAGGTCCTACTTGAAAATGAAAGTGAATTACCTGCATCTACAAACTATGTACAAAGGTAAACGCTCTCAAGCAAAAACAAGCCCGTTGGCAATTCTCCCAATTACTGTCACTCTGTAAGCTTTGCTCAACAAGCAGCACTAGGAGTACCATCAACATGTCCGTAAGTGTACTGTAGCCAATAACTACCGGTATGTTATTTTATTACGGGGGTAAGACAGATCATTTGTATTTTGTAGGAAATTCTTCACAATAAATAATGATTTTTTTTTTTTTTTTATCGCTGATAGTAAATAAGGAGTGTAGTTAAATAAACTTGTAAGATCAGTAGAAGGAGAGGCCTTCCATAAAACAGGAAACCATCCCATAATGCTTCAACAGATCACCTGAGGGTTTTTATTCCTGTAAACAAAAGGAGATCACTTTTGCTTCTAAGTGAAAACAATGGGGATCAAAACGCTGACGTATCGCCAAAATCTTTGTTCCACTTGGTGTACATATTCAGAGTCGCTGGACTGACGGTGGGCTTGATGCGCTTCAGTGAGTCCTCGAAGTCTTTCATCTTGATGTTGCGCATCTGTGAGCACAAAAAAAACAAAACCTTTAACGACACACAAACACAGGTATGTAACAGCGCACTATAAAAAAAAAGGAGATGCGAGTAGCTCCGTGGGTATTTAACTGCATTATCTCACCTCACTGGCAGACATATTACGGACGTGTTCAGGTCCCAACTCTGAGAGAGAGAAAGTTCAAGTGGAAATTACCCAGAGCGCTCAAAAATTAGTGGCATCCCTGGTAAGGATGTGTAAAAAGCCTTGAAATTAATATATTATTTTATTGCAGCAGCATAAACTCCACCTGAAAAACCTTAAACTTATATTTAATGGCGAAAAATAACCCGTTTTAAGAAATTGTTGTTTCAGCATCAAAATTATTGGCACCCCTAACATTTACAGATATAACTGCAGAATAAATGTAAGAGGTTTTTTTTTTAACTTAACTTTTTAAGTACATCCGATTGTCTAGCACTTTTTTATTAGTAATACAAGACTTTGTGTTAAATATAATGCAATAAAAAGGTCAATTTCTCTATGGGCCTCTTCAAAATGGGCAAGACAAGAGAACCTGATAATAATGTATGGCAGATCTGAGTTTAGCTCATATCCACAGTCAGAGCAATAATTAAAAAGTTTGGATGTTTAACTAGAACTATGTGCTTTGGTCATAAGGCCTTACAAAGTGTTGTAAAATAAAACTGGGACATTTTTCCATAGAAAAAAAAAAAATTCAGATCTGCCCTTTGCAAGAAAACCGATAATGAGTCCTCGTTGGGTCTTCTGGGTGGTTAATGATAAAAAACCTTGGCAATTAAACACAAAGAGGGATCCCCAGGGAGTAAAATTACCCAACTTATCATGACCATCTCAGCTTCATTATAAGGCTTCATAGACATGGTGCCTGTAAGCGTGAATAAAGTGAACAATAAGATAGAGTCATACCTCTAATGGGTCCAAGTGCCGCATCTTTGGCCAGTGATGTCAGATCGCTTCCTGAATATCCTGCAGTGGCTCTGTTAGACAACATTACCAGGACGTAATGCAAAGGGCTAACAAAAAAAACAACAACACACCGTTGCACTCTGAAGGCTGTGTAACACTCACTTTGCCAGCTGGGACAGCTCGTTGTTGCTTAGTGGATTGCCGTGTTTTCCCAAAAGATTTTTGAGCAATGTGCATCGTGTCTAAAAACAATGAGCCAAAAGCAAAATTCAAATAAATCGCATCATTCACATATGAACATTAAACAGAGCGGATGGTTAATACCTTCTCGTCGGGCAACGCCACGTAAATTCTTTTCGCAAAGCGTCTGCAAGACAACGTTAAAAAATGTTTTTATTTTGTAGAGAAAAAAAAGCAACAAAAAAAAACTAGAGATGCACCAAGAAATCATCTGATGACCAGAAGGGTCAGTGAACACAAAGCCAGTAACACTCTTCAGAGCAGAAATAGTTACTAAGTGAAAAAGACTCATTGCGCTGCTTTCAGTATCAGTGCGGTCTTTAAAAGAGAAACCCAGAGGAAGTAGAAATCGTTTAGGGCGTTTCTGGAACGGAAAATATTTTCAACAGAGACAACTCTGCTGTTCATCCATTTTGCCACAAGAGGAAGGGAGAGTTTCCACAGATAAAACTGAACGTATTACAGCAAAGTTGCTACTTTTTGCATTTTTCAGAGTCCAGTTCTGTCTGTGATGTGACGCTGGATTAGGAAATGTTGGCAGAAAGGCTCTACTATAACTCCAGGGACTGCAGACACAGGGACTGCTGGTGGTAATGTTATTCGTGCTAATCATGCTAACAAAGTGCAGCTTAAAACCGCCAACTAATCATTTTCTTCGTTTCGAAATAATTGTGAAACCCAGTCTAACTGATACGGTGCAGAATAAATTCACAGGTAAGCATTTTTTGAAGTCTGTCAGCCATATTATGCTTTGTAAAAGAACAAACAAAATATGCTGTAATTCTTTTTTGGTTGGCCCTCATTTGTACGGACACATCTGAGCCAGAAACTGGAGGGATCTGTAGATGTTCAGGAATGCAAAAACGAGAGACAGCGCCATTATTTTGGGCTATTTTGTTTTTATTTTTTTGCTACAAACATTTTTTTTTTGGTTAGAGTTCAGCTTTTAATGCATGCATGCTTGAAGAGAATTCAGAATCTGCAAATCAGAGCGCTACAAAATATCTCTGATCGGTGCATCTCTAAAATCCGCTCGTGCAACACCAACAGACTGACTGCGTACCTTAAGACCGCCTCATCGAGCTCCTGCGGCCTGTTAGTTGCTCCCATCACCAGCACCCTCTCGTCCCCACCTGACTGCACCTGAAATGCAGAGGAGCTTCGGTGAAAACGACACCCAGGTGTCCGTGTGTGACGAGGACACAGACGCTCGGATCGAATGTCCGGAACACCGTCGCTCCCTCACCCCATCAAACTCCAGGAGGAACTCGGTTTTTAAACGGCGGGAGGCCTCGTGTTCCCCCTCCCTCCTCTCACAGAGCAAGCTGTCCACTTCATCTGAGAGGAAAAGAGAAAACGGAGAAATATTATCGCATCCTGGCCAATGATAGGAAAGGAAAAGCCTGGAGTAATACAGACCAATAAAGATGATGGAAGGCTGCAACTCTCTTGCGACGGCGAACAGCGCTCTGACGAGCTTCTCGCCTTCTCCTACCTGCAACAACCACAAGTGGAAAGGTTAAAAAGGGGTGTAGCGTGGAGATTTACTGCAGAGAGACAGAGAGAATAAACGTTTCTTACATATTTAGAGGTTAGACTGGCGGCGCTAATGTTGAAGAAGGTGGCGTTAGACTCTGCGGCGACCGCTTTGGCCTAGAAAGTGGAAGTAAACACTAATTCAGCCGATAGTAAATATATAATAATAATAATAATAATAACGTGGTCATGAAAATGTAAAAAAAAAAAACAATTTTCAGCTCTTTTTGTGTTCTCTGAGCATACCAGCATGGTCTTCCCATTTCCAGGAGGGCCAAATAAGAGCAAACCACGTGCAGGCGCTCTCAGTCCGGTAAACAGCTAAACAGCAATTACAAGAAGGGGTCGCAAAGTTAAATGAACAAAACATAAAAACAGTAACTTGAGATTAAACGCCTTGAAATATTAACCTCTGGCCTTAAAGCGGGAAGGATGACGATTTCTTGGAGCGCTTGTTTAGCCAGATCCTGTCCAGCGACGTCTTCGAAGGATACAGACGCCCCCCTGCAGAGAACGGAGAGGGCAGCTTTTAACGTGGCCCCTTTAATTCGTGGGACTCGTACCTCACAGGCGCTTCCAAATACCTGTCGACGATTTCATTCAGGATCAAGCTGGCCAGTTTACTGTCCACATTCTTGAAGTTTTTCATGTCCCTCTTTGGCGGCTGTTTCCCAGCGGGAGGTTTGCCGTTCTGAGCTCTTCCCATCCGAGGGGTCACCTGAACGGAGGGGGGGGGGGGGGGGGGGCATTTACAGACAGTGTTCACCTTTAACACCAGAGACGTAGACTTGGACGCACGGAGTTTTCGGAGGACTCCTCTGGTCCAAATCCTGTCTGGTGTCGGGACAAAACGATCCAGAGCAGCTCGAAGCGCGCTTTGCTCGCTGCAGATCAACGCCTTAAACAGGATTTGTGTTTCTAAAGCTCCATTTTCACAGATCAATCACAACATCTTTGACTCCTGTGAGACGCTTCGTTTTGTGCCCCGCTCCCATCCGCTACAACTTAACTTTAAGCCATGGCACTGGAACAACACGTCTAAAGTGCTAATCTCAGACCTGTTCCCTCATCTGGCCACCTTTGGTCTCCTTTAATGGACTTCAATGTATCGTCTTCAGAGCCTTTAGCTGCCGTCTCTTTATCGTCTCTGTTGGCTACGTAAACACCGGTGGAAACGACGGGTTTCCTTTATTTTTACCACTCAGATTTGTGGTAGTCAAGCAAAACTGCAGTTATATCGAGCAATTAGATCTCTGTTCATTCTTCTTTATTTAAAAAAATGAGATTTGTAACATCCTGAAAGACAGTTTCCAAACTGCTCAACACCCGGTTGACTTGTTCCTTTATCAGACTCTTCAGGGGCACTGAATGACGTGTGTGTTTGTTTTGTGTCTCACATCGAGGATAGGTGACTCTCGCTCATAATAAGTACCAGAAAAAATATTCACCTTTGGTTCAAGGGGTCTTGTTGGGGGTCTGACAGAAGTAGAAGGCCTGATGGTGGAGGACACTGAAGGCTGGCTTTTGGGTTTTGGCTGTGAATTAGCAAGATTGGAGTTGGACCCACGAGGACTTTTACTCTTCGATGCCAATGTGGCCTCTGTGAAAAAAACAAACAGGGCAGAGTAACAACGCATCGCCTTGAGCTCAATGAAATCGTTCTTCTTAAACCTTTTTTTTTTTTTTGCATCCAGGCACAACACAACTACAATGATTTTATCGGATTTTATGTGATACACCAACAGAAACTAGAGCATAATTCTGAAGTGGGAAGATTTCAAGATGTTTTACTCAAATGTGAGAAAACGGTGGCATGGATCATAGGTAATACTTCTAAACTAAAAAAATAAATAAATTCAGTGAAAGAAACAAAAAAAACAAACAAAAAAAAAAAACAACATTTACAAAAGCAGCCAGAACGGGCTTAGTTATATATATATATATATATATATATACATATATATATATATATATATATATATATATATATATATATATATTCCAGCCAAGTATATTAACATTACAGTCATTACATCCTCCCAATCACAATGCAGACCCAGGAACCAAGCTCCGCCCCCTTTAAAGAGTTCAGAGATCACGTTTTGTCTTTTCTTTTTTTTAAACTTGCAGTTTTGGTAAAAAGTTGGTTGAATAAAAGGTTGAGTTTGAATTCAGTGTTTGTGTGTATCTGCATCTAAAAATAGGTCACTAGGCAACAGCATAAAATGATCAGGGCTGCACCTAAAATATATGTTTTAAATTTGTTGATAAATATCGACATCGATCATATTTATATGATTTATATTTTATCGATATGCTTTTTTTCTATATCGTCCAGCACTACGGCCATGGTAGCAATGGATGAGCTGCAGAACTCCGCGGCTCAAGTGGGAGAATCTGTTGACAGGGCAACTATGCGACAGTGGAAAGAGAAATGTTATCGAGAAAGAGATTTGACTTCAGTGTGCCACAAGCCATGTGAGGGAAAATCAATCCGGCTCACCGCCCTGAAAACACTGCTCCCACTGTGAACATTGTGGTAGCAGAATCAGGCCGAGGGGATGATGGGTGGAACTGAACAAGGGGCCGATAACGAAAGAAAGGCTGCAAAACACTTCAGACTCGGGTGGAGGTGTAAGACTCGTATCTAAATCCAAATGCATGCCACACTTTTCAGATTTCCAGAACCATCCGCTGCTCCGGGTCGGTCCATCACATAAGATCCTAGCAGAACTCCCTGACGCTTGCGGTGCTCAATTGCACTCTTTTGCGCCGCACTGTGACAATTGTCAGCAGAAGAGCACTTTAGTATGTTTGACGGGTAAAATCCCACCTACCCAACAGAGCGAGCCTGTCGTTTGCCATGGTGAGATTGGCCTTCATTTTATCTCGCAGCCTCCTCGCTCGGGCATGTTGATCTCCTGCTGATCAAACAGAAGGTGGACAGTGACGCTGAGGGGTGGTGAAGATCGACCCTCTCCGAGGTCGGAGCATCTCCTTACCTCCTGTCGCTGTGATCTCCACTGCGATGCCTCGCTCCAGCTCGGCTATCCCTTTCTTGTACCACTGCACGGCTTCCTCCTTGTCACCTGTTTTCACGCCACGGTGAGACATGTTTATCACAAAGCTGCCGCACACACAACCCAACCTGCGTCTAGTTGCTGCGGGTGGAGAAAGAAACGCACCTGCGTCGTCTTCATCGATCCTCAGCGCCTTGGATATGTACTCAAACGCCTGCTTGTGGTGGTTTTTGATGAGTTCTCCGCTGTCTTTGCTCTTGGGAGCGTTTGTTTTGGCAGACATTACTCCTGCGTTACTTTCTCCTCCTCCTTCTTGTCGCTTCTGGCTCGGTTAGCTCGTTGCGGGAAACAAACGGGCCGGCATTTAACACCCAAACGCCGACGCTTGTTAAAGCAGTGGCCTGTTTTATGTCATGAACTTTGTGTGTCAAATGCTGTTGGATATTTCCGCACTATCGCTCGGTTTGCGCCGCTAACTTCCGTTTGTCTCCAGCTGTCTCTACAGTCCCAAATGTCCACAGCAGCAGCATCTCGGCGCACGCTACCGCCACCTACCGGCTCCTCCTTCTTCTTCTTCTTCTCTTCGGTTGCCGAACAACTTCTAGGTGCACTACCGCCACCTGCTGGATTGGATCAGAAACAAGTACACCATTATTATATATATATATATTTTATTTCCTTTTTCTTTTAAAAACTTTAAACATATGAAAATATACATTTCCTGATGTTAATTGTTTTATGTGTGATATTTTATCCTGTATGACTGAGTCTTATCCTTGCTATAACACCATTTTCTTTCTTTATTCTATGACAGTCATGATCTCCAGGAGTTTGGGTTTATTTTGACTATTTCTTTGTTGTAACACTTCCTAGGCCATGATTTTCGTATTTATTTCCTTATTCTAGTATTTATTCCTTATTCTTAGGTGTTTGAGTTTTTGGTTTCTTTATGTTTCTGTTTTTTTCCCCCAGTTGCTGCCTTTTGAGTTCATATACGTAAGGATTATGTTCTTAGTGCATTCTTTGTACATTTTTTTATATATTTCTGTTAGATTTCTTCCCTGTGACTTCCTCCAGTTCTTGTTCATATACTCCTACCTTCGGCTCACCTGTTTTCATAGGTCCCAGCTGTTCCTTATCTCCTCACTTTTCCTGCCTCTGTATTCAAACTCCTTGGTTTTCACTACTCATTGCTGGTTTCTTCCATTTGATTCCTGCTCCCTGTAGGTTTGCTGTTTTACCAAATTTTTATTTAGCTTGCTTTAAGTTTGTTTTTGTATTTTTTCAATTAGATATTTCATTTATTATGTGTCTTCTGAAGTCCAGTCTGCATTTTGGTAAAAAAAAAAAAAAACGAATTCTGACAGTGAAAGTTTCTAAATTCGCCCACTTTCTATTGAATATTATGATAATACCAAGCCATAACCTATTTGTCTTGCAATTTATTCTTAACATGTAATTTAAATATACCCTTAACTAAATGTTTGCTCATTTTCACATAAAAATCTAAAACGTTTTTATTTGCAGCAGTTTTTAGTAAATTTCCCTAGCCAACTCATTTCCCTCTGTGCCAATATGTGCAGAAGTTCAAGTTAATTTGATCTCGGTGCTGTTTTTTTATCCTTAAAATGGAATGAGTTATTTCTAATGTAATATTTGGTCTTGAGTCTGAATTCACATAATTATACATGTTAATGCTCTACTAAATTCTGAACTAACTAAAACCTTCTTCACTCTGACTTCCTACCCTGTCCTCGTCACTGCTTGCTCATCCCAATAAAACTACAATTTTATATACATTGAATATAATTCTCCAAAGTTCTTTTCCAACCACACACTAACACTTTGTCCTCAATCTATTCTTTTAGCATCAAAAGGAAACAAGAAAAGTCTCACGCCTCAAATAAAAGCATAATCAGATTTCTAATCTCACTGCAACGCTTTGTCCCTCTATTCTGGGAGAGGGTAAATTAATGGAAAGAGAATATTCATAATACATGAAGATATTTACAGATGCTTCTAAAGTGCTAATGAATGAAGTTGGCATATCTTTTGTTATTCTAGATTTAATTACTATGAAAAATAAAAGATGAATAGCTAATTTAGCTGTTTTTACAGAAGAAACTGATGACAATTTTGATATTAGACTGGGAAGGAAAGAGGTATATCCTTAAATGTCAGAAATTTCATTCAACCAGTGTGAGGAAGAATCACACCCCATCAGGAACGGCCTTTAATCTGAAAAGAACTATTAATAATCTGTGGAGAGGAAATTAAAACTCCTCTACTATCCCCCGATCACCGAAATCCTACCTCTGCAACAAATGGCTTGTGAACCACATGTTGCAGTTTGGGTCCTCCAAAGTGGCTCTCAGCCTACCAGTAAAGACAAAGACAGAATAACTACTTTTCCCTGTTTCTGATGAAAAAAACTGTTTTAGCATTTTGTCTGTTTTTTTAAGTGATTTCAACATATACATTTTACACCAGAATTGTATTATTGGTGCAACAGTTATGTCAAAGCTATGGTTATTCAATTAAACCATAAAACAGTTCTTCCTTGTGGTCATAAATTATTATTTTTTTGTTCTTTTCAAAAACACATCTCCGTTGCAAATGTGATCTTGGATCTCAATGAAAGTGAGTGGATCCTTTCGCCTGCTCAGCGTTCGCAACAGCAAGTCATTTCAATTTGCACACAGACTTTGCCAAGTTTGTATGCCGGATGTTCATGTTGACAACCTGTATTGTAAAAAGATTGGATAAATGAATTGTAAAAAAAAAAAAAAAAGTTTGCATTTATGAAATCAAAAGGTTCTCTCTGTTTTTGATGCATAGTTTTTGGCTTTTATGGCTCCAGACAGATTGATAATGTGCAGCACTCTAGTTCTATACATTATCTTGTGTGTTTGTGAATGCACAAAACAATGCGAACATTCATCTTGCTGGCAAGGTTACCAGACATATGTTAATCAAAAGTAACATTTGTCTGGAGCCATAAAAGCAAAAATGGCTCAAATGTTTCAGAGCCCTGACTTAGATCAAGAACCAAGAATCTTTATTGTCATTATGTAAACACAATGACATTATGATGTATGTACTAATTTTGTGCAACTCGTCCATTGCATCTGATAAGATTTAAATGTATCCCAGTCAAAAAAAAGAAAGAAAAAAAGATGATGTAGATTACTGTGCAATAGCACGAATGTATGAGACAAAACTCTCCAAAAGAAATAAAAAATGTTACAAATGTTATATGTGTCTGTGGAAAATCAAGGGGTAAGCCTGTTTTCTTGCCATAATTTTAATCTTTTGTCACCATTAACGTTGCTGTTTCTGTTGTGATGTTGGATAAATAATATATATCAACTTCTAAATATGGTATTTCTTTTTAAATATTTTTATATCTGAAATATTGGCTGACGTTTTTTAATAGCAAGATGTGGTTCCAATGAGTTGACTCCACCCAGCTGGCAGCCGCTTTCTCCTCGCCGGCTGACATTTGGTGCGTAGCCGGTCACCCTAGCAAACGTTCCGCCTCCCTCACTTTTTGACCAATTGCGTATCGTTCAACAATCCCCTAACCAATCCAGACGTACGACGTCACTTTAATAACAGTTTTAGACACGCCCCTCACCTGGTTTTTCAGACAAATCAGTAATCCTCAAATACCGACAGTGACAGCTCTTGCCTTTCAGCACTGCTGTCGTTAGTATTATAAACGGGCACAGTACTTTGTGTTTTGTGCCTTTTTAAGTTTGCACCAGGCTGTCAGAGCAGGCCGACCGAACTTACCGACCGGTACCGACACGGCGGCCAGCTGACAGCACACCGAGCTTAAGCTAGCTAGCCTCGCCGTCTCTACAGTCCCAACTGCCCGCTGCTCTTTGTCTATCCAGGCAAACCAGCTAGCAGCAGGCGCAGCGCGACCTGTCAGTCAGCAAACACTGGAGTTTACAAGTCGGTTTTTACGTTGACCCTTTTTCCCGTTTGACGAGAACCAAGTGAACCAAGATAGGCGGCTTGGGAACCAAGATGTCAAACCGAGTGGTGTGCAGAGAAGCAAGTCACGCCGGGAGTTGGTACTCAGCGTCGGGTAACTGTCAGCTCAGCTCGGGCTGCCTTCGCACTCTGAATGCTAACTCTTGTTTTTTTTTTTTGTTTCGCTTTTATTGTAGTGTGTCTTTTTTTCCTCACTGGGATAAAACCTGTAAGAATATTGTAGAGGTTTATTCTCAGCCCCCACCTCCTAGCCGACGGTAAAGCTAATGTAGAAAGTCGGTTAGCCAACATTTAGCTGATATTAGCCTCCTCCTCTGTGTCAACCCCATGAGGCAAGCTGGTGGTTTAATCTGTCAGCACTTTTATCTTCTGATGGTGTCTGGAAACAGAATGGCATCTGCGGGGAGGAAGATTACATTGATGTTTTTTTTAAGTCAACCGTAACCAGCTTGGCTAACATAGCAGAACTTCCTGGCCTACATGCTAACCTTGTGCTTCTTTGTTTTTTTTTTAAGTCCTAGATCTCTCTTGTTTTTTAGCTGTCAGCTGGATAAGCAACTGTCGTTATTCTGGTCTCTTGTTTTCTGACCCGCTTAAGCAATGCCTTGAAATTTCTCCCTGGCGTCAAACAAAGGACTGGGCAGGGCTTGGCAGAAACCAGAAGTTTCATGTTGCACCCCTTCCCCCCATTTCTCAAACTGTGAGACATTTCTTATGGAAAAGGAAAGAAAGAGAAAGAAAGAAACAAACAAACAAACTGTTGAGTCAAACATGGATTGCATGGACGCGGTCAAAATGTTGATGTCTAACCTGGAATGTAAACACACTCAATATGCATGTCATAAACTAAGCTCTTAATACTACGCATCCGGGAACACGTTTGTTTTTAAACCCAGTGTTCTTAATTTGGAGTCGTTTTAATTCTGCGTTTTATTCCTCTCATCAAAATCTGCGGTTTTAAGTGTTTATTCCTGCTCATCGGGGTCAACCAGGTCCTGTTTAGAGTAGGACTGACTGGTCATAACATCTCTGGTGTGTTGGTAACATTTGCTGTGGAGTCGTTTGTCAAAACAAAAAGATCAATAAAACGGTCAAATTCTAACTTAACGTGTGTGTAGGTTAGAAATAAACATGGCTATTGTGTTAAAAGCAGAAATGCTGTGGTAATATATGCATGCATGTCCCTTTTTTAAAGGCTTATAGCGATGTAATATCCTTATAAAAATCACGATTGTAGGTTTGAGCGTGATAAAATAAGGTTATATACAGCAACCGTCCATCCTGGTAGTGTTTTGATGGTCCTTTTTGAGGCTAAATGTAGCCCCACGATAAGAAGACACAAACAGACGTATCTAGCGACAGTATCGCAGAACTATTATAATTTGCTTGGTTATAAAAAAACTTGTAAATAATTCCTGACAGAACCTGACCCTCTTAAATAAAGCGACAGCTCGGCGTGATTGAAGACCAACCCTTATTAATTAAATAAACCGATCTACAGCAATTTTAAGAGCCTCATATCAGAACATTTACTCACATCAATCAACTCTACAGTCACATCTGAGCCTCGGCAGGTTTAGCGTCCGCTTCAGTGAACACCGACGTTCAGACTGGATTCCCGGCGACATTCCAGTCTTTTCCCTCTTGGAATCATATATATTTTTTGCGCTTTTATTCACTGGATCTTGGAACATTCTGCTTTCCATGAGAGATGCTAATAGCCGTTAGCCGCTTCTTTGTTTTAACCCTTGCTGCGCATCCGCAGTGACATACTTCCGTTAAAATCGACACAAAAGACTTTATTTACTAACAAATCGAGCAAAACCAAAGCATAAAAACACCAAAATAACAACTAATACGTCAGCAGGACGTGTTAATCTTTCATAAAAAAACTTTGTATGCAACCAGATCGAGCTACTGACATATACATTTTAAAAAGTCAAATAATGTGGCTATGCACCTTTAAATTTATAGTGACACAGATGAGAAGTTGTGACCTCAAATCAAATCTTAATAAAAAAAGTGTTTTTGATATTGCTGTTAAACTCTCTACAAACCATCTCAGATACCTTTCCTGTCTTTTAAGTGGTTAAAATAAATGCTGGTTAATTTACTTGTAATAGCCCCTTTTATTCATTCTAAGCGTCACATTCGTTACTGCAAAATATATTTTCACCTTTAAAGCAGAGACCGAGAATATTCTGAAACTAAGACTTCAATTATTTCCAGTTTTGAAAGGTACCTGGACTACAGGTTAATGTAACATGCTCACAAGTAGTTCTGTTTTTATATGGGTTGTTGGAAACATTAAGAGATGAATAGACTGATTTTCAGGTTTTACACATTTATAGGTGAATTGCTGAACGTTTTGCTGGACCAAAATTTCAGGAATGAAAAAAAAAAAAAAAGGAACGTCTTTCCGAACTGATTGATGAGAAAACCAGACAATGTTCCGGCAGATTCTCAAGCTGTATAAAGCAGGGTTCCCAAACTTTTCAGCCCCTGACCCCCAAAATAGCAGCGGCAGAGACTGGTGACCCCCTTTTTTTATTTAAATTTTTCGCTTCCTTTTTTTGGGAAGTTGTGAGAATAAAGTCGTTAAAAATTACGAGAAGTCATATTTTTCTGAGAACTCTTACAATAAAGTGCAGGAAATACAGAATCTTTTCAGCACATGAGCATCAACTCATCTCCCGACCCACGCTTTGGGTGTAGAGAGGAACGCAGCTCTGCCCGTCCTCTACCTCCTCACTGCTGCACACTGCTGTTCAGCTGGCGGAAAGAAAGCTGCTGCGCCTTTTTAACGCTTACAGGAAAGCTACGTTCGACTGGGTTTTACATACTCCTGACTAGGGCTGGACAATATAGAAAAAAACATATCGATAAAATAGAAATCATATTGATCGATAAATCAAAACGTGTATCTTAAGTGCAGCCCTGGCCATTTTATGCTGTTGCTTAGCGACATATTTTTAGATGCAGATGCACACAAACACTGAATTCAAACTCAACCTTTTATTCAACCAACTTTTTACCAAAACTACAAGCTTTTAAAAAAAGAACAGGTGCTCTCTGAACCCTTTGAAGGGGGCGGAGCTTAGTGACGGAGCGTTCCTGGGTCTGCGTTGTTATTGGTTGGGAGAATGTAATGACTGTATTATTAATCTACATAGCTAGAATGCAAAAGGAAGGAAAACTTTAATTCTATTGAGCTTTTTAATTTACCTCTTTTTCTATCATCGATAAATGTCTGTCGCAGCGTGGAACCTGAAGCAGCGGCACAAAGCAATATTGCTACTTTAGCGCTGTTTTGAATCTACAGTCAGAAGGCCGCTAGTAGCAGGTCACGTATTCACCAGCGAAAATCACCTTGTTCTACTCGGTTATTACTTTTATAAAAAGCAGATTACAACATGCTTTATCTAAGCTGCACAATAAGTAACGTATGAGGGGGGGGGGGGAATAAATGTTTGTGCTAACTTAGTTTGTTCTATAGTTTCTTTTTATGCATCAAAATCAGAATAAATAAATGGCATTAATAAGATTAAGACTGTATTGTTCACCAGTAACAGCAGCATGACTGTTTTGTGTGTGAATAAAAGTTTGTTACGCAGTATTTTATTTTTAAAAATAAATCTTCTAATTAATTGTGATGATGTGATTTTCACAGGTCTAGTTGCAGCTCATTAGCTGGGTTGCTCTGGGGTGTGGTAGTGAGTTTATCGCTGACGTTTTATTTATTCTCCAACTGGTCTTACCTTGGCAGGATCCCAGCTGAATGCACAACTAGAAGGCTGGCTCTCCCAAGCACAGTCCACCGTCAGACCTGCTAGAGCCATCATTGCGCCGTAAGAGCTCACTGATCACACAGAGGGAGGAAAATGGGATGTAGTATTCACGGTGCGCCAACCTGTCTTTGCTTGCAGCCATGCCGGGTACACCTACTGCGGCGCTTGTGCAGCACATGCTTACAAGCAGGTGGATCCCTCCGTCACGTAAGTCCGTCGGCTTTCTGCCTCTGATCCTCATTCAGGAGAAATGTTTTGTGTGGAAGTTTCCTCTCTCTCTCTCTCTCTCTCTCTCTCTCTCTCTCTCTCTCTCTCTCTCTCTCTCTCTCTCTCTCTCTCTCTCTCTCTCTCTCTCTCTCTTTCTCTCTCTGGCGTTCAACCGTTCAGTGGGTTGAACAGACGCAGATAACAGAACGAGATGCTGGTTGTGTGCTTTGTGTGAAAACGGAGGGCGTGAGATAAAGTCCTCTTGCCTTTCAGTCGTAGGGTGTTCATCCTGGGACCTTCACACCACGTGCCCCTCTCCCGCTGTGCCCTGTCGCCTGCAGACGTCTATAGAACGCCGCTCTACGACCTGAGGATCGACCAGAAGGGTACTTGCAGTTTTCACTCCAGACTCCGGGGTTTCTGCTTCCTTCGTGCATGCCTCTGTCTCTGGCTTATTTGTGGATTTACACCAGCCGCTGAATTATTTAAGACGGTAGCGGGGAGCGTTCGAGGAGCTGATTTCAGCTCTACTGTACGGGACACAAGTGTTCAATTATTCTGAATCGTCGCTAAGAACGTGTGCAAACTCAGGAGCCACCGCACCCAGCAAAAGCATTAATGCCCCTCAAACTCTTCTGCATTTGTTCACGTTATGGCGCTGAGGAGGGAAGCCGGTCACAGTCGGCGCAGCCAAAAACGCAGGGTAATCTCTGCAGAGAAACCTGTTGAAACGGGAAGGGACCGCAACCCTAAAGACAGCCAAAGCTGCAACAAAATGGTTTAGATCAATGTGCATTGAGTCATTCATTCATCAGGGGTGATAAGGATATACAGAAATCCGCGTTCAGTACGTACTTTGGTTCTAAAAATCAGTGTGTTCTACCACTTCTTTTCAAATTATTAAAGGATAATCTGATGTAGATGATGAATGGGTAGATGGATTACACAACAACACCGACAGGAAACGGTCGGTGTTGCTGCTCAGGCGTCAGGGATGGGTACCAAAAGAGACCCGGGGGATGGAGGACAGTCCTCGCGTCAGCCTGGTCGGTCTTCTTAACGGTATTTTTAAGATCGTATTGAATTTTTCAGGGAGACTCCAACCCCCTCAAACATTGTTTTGCCGACCTTCTGCGCCGTAAGAAACACGCGGCGGGGACTGATGGGAGGGTCCGAGGTTCTGCTCTCACATGTTCGCCTCGCTTACGTTCATCAACGCTGTTGCCAACTATTTAGCAACTGTTCAGACCGCTCTGGTGACTTTTTGTTATTCAAAAGCGACACGCAACCGATCTAGCAATTTTTTTTTCTGTGTTGCTTTGAGACTTTGGCAACCAGTAAAAGCACCGATCGTTCTGAGTTTATCGTCTCTTCAGCAAACCATCAGCTGTGAGCCTCCTGCTTCGAAAGCGCTGACAGACAGACGGTCGGTCAGTCAGTCAGTCAGACGAGACCGACTCTTCTGTTTCCCATTGAAAATGAGTCACGCATCAGCAAAGCTTCCACTAGATTACAAAGTGGGATGTAAATATGTTATAAACACATTCTTTAATGGGTAATGATGTATTTTTTCCCCCCTGTAACTGATTGACACGCAGTCTGTGTCATTTATTCAGCTCATCCACGGTGGATGCCTCTGCTATCTTTTGGCTTAAAATTGATAATATAAAAACATGTATAAATGTAGTTTGGATTCAGGTACATTATTTAATAATTAAAATTGTTTTATAGAATTCTTTTTTTTAGCATATTTAGTGTTTTTAATCACTTTGTCGCTTCAGTGTTAATATTTCTCTTTCCTACAGCAGATGGTTGTTTTAGCCTTTTGTTTATACATAGTTATTTATATAATGTTTGTATTGCTCTATTTCTATAAAATATTCATTTTGTACTTAAACCAGTCAGTGTTCATTATTTGTTTTGCACCCTTTTGTTTGATTAAAAAAATAAGTATTGATAATGGTACCGATAAAATACCGGATCAATAAGGAGTATCGTTAAGTGGTAGCATCGATAAATCCTCAACGATGCTCATCCCTATTAGACATGTTGAAGAACACTGTGCCAGCATTTGCTGAGGATTTACTGCATATAAAGACATTCCAATTTACAGTTTGTACTTGAATGCACCACAGAAGCTCACCTGTTGGTAAACACCTCTCTGCATGTCTGCTGTTGTTAAAAAGACTTCCTGGCTGGCTGAATGCTTCAGGGAGCTGGATTTGAACTTGCTGCTCACTTACTTACAGCTGCTGTTGCTCCATAGGAGGTTCTGCAAAGTATCGACTCAGATACTGAATCCAAATGTTTTCTACTCATTTCAGAATCTCATACGTAAGCAAAGTTGGAAAAACATGTTTTTATGTTTTTCTTCCTTCCACTTAACAGCTGCACACTTCTTTGTGTCGGTCAGTTACACAACATCCTGATGAGAAATGATGAAAAAACTCCAGGTGTATAAATACTTTTGCTGGGTGTGAATTAGGGGTGGGCGATATAGACTTTAAATTTTATCATGATACATTGTGATAACGATAAAAGTGACGATAAGACCAGCTTCTTGTAGTCTTTTTAGGTAACTTTGTAGCTGTGACTTCATGTCAATTATAGCCCCATAAATTCAAATAAAGTCCTTAAAAGCACGTTCAATAATGTAACCGTATGTCAAAACAAAATTCAAAATATGTTTCATCAGGACAAGTTACATAGAGACGTGTGATTTTTATCACTAAACTGCACACGGTAATGGCATTTAATTATATTTCTGAATTTGACATTTATTGATATGCTAAAGAAGCCAACAGTGGAGAAAACACCTAAAATATCAATCCTGACAACACTGGCACTTATTGGGGTTTTCAGACATTACTAATTGTTAAAGATAATCCCAATTTCTTATAAATTATTCACAATAATGGAATTTATATTCATATTTTTCGGAGAATGATGATGATTTTATCTGAACTTTAAGTTTAGCTGTAAAAATACTGAATATTTAATGACCAAAAAAAAGTTGACCTAATTTTGCTTAATTTTAGTGATCAAATGAAAAATCTGGGGCCATATTTGACTAATTCTTGAGTTTAATAATTGCTTAGCCTGAACAGAGCTTGGGTTTAGCCACATCAGGCATCCTTCAGTCCTTTTTAAAGGTTGATTCTGTGACTTCATTTACACCTTGATGTTTATTACTCTTGTTAATTTGAGCTGAAGCTCAAACAGAGCTATCTGTTTTTCAGTTTACGCAGACCTCTGGAAGACCGGGTTGTTTGAGAGGATGAGTCTGCAGACGGATGAAGATGAGCACAGTATTGAAATGCACTTGCCTTACACTGCTAAAGCCATGGAGAGGTAATGCACACGGGCAGGCTGCGAATTTTCACATGGGACCACAGGAAAAGATCTTTTTTTGGAATCCCTTTCAAGAAAAACCTACATAAGATCAGTCACATTTCAACTGAGACCCAGAAGACGAGCTTATAACTCTTTGACGTCATGTTTTTCTATTTCTAGTATTGTAATTAATTAAAGTCTTAATTTGTGTTGTGATTATCTTGTTGAGACAAGTACTGGCCACATATCCAAACACTGTTAAACTAGGGCTGGACGATATAGACAAAAAGCATATATCTAAAATGGAAATCATTTTGATTGATATTGATAATTATCAACAAATTCAAAACATATGTTTTAAGTGCAGCCTTGGCCATTTTATGCTGTTGCTTAGTGATCTATTTTTAGATACTGAACACACAAACACTGAATTCAAACTCAACCCTTTATTCAACCAACTTTTTACCAAAACTACAAGTTTTGAAAAAGAACGTGTGCTCTCTGAGCTCTTTGAAGGGGGCGGGGCTTAGTGACGGAGCATTCCTGGGTCTGCGTTGTGATTGGTTGCGAGGATGTAATGACTAATATCAACATACATGATAGGCTAGAATGCAAAAGGAAGGAAAACCGTTTATTCTATTGAACTTTTTACTGACCTTTTTTTTTCTATCATCGATATAAATGTATCGATATAAATCGATCGATATATATTGCTATTGAATTATCGTCCAGCCCTTTGTTAAAGCGGCATTATTTTGGGAATTCAGATGCTGTCCTTAGTTTAACCTGCATTAGAGACTCCCAAGAAGAGGCAAAGTTGACATCACTGTTAATCAAGCAGGGGGCGTTTGTCATGCAACCGGTTGTACCATCTTTGATCTGTCAGCCACCGGTCGTGTGTTTGTGAAATGTCGTTAAAAAAAAAGGTTAAAAGCAGCCGGGAAGAGTTTGAGTAGATTCCCTTCCTTATGTGCAGTGGAACAAAACTCCAGAAGGTACATTCGCTGCAAGAGCTGCAAAAACAATAACCTCTTAAAGTGCAGCAGATGAGTTTAACCTCTGTGGTTGTTTGTGTACTTCCTGTAGGACTTCCTACAGTTAAGTATGGTGTGTAATGTTATTTTCTCAGTAGCAACAGCAGCTGTTGAGGAAAAGGACCAGGGTTGGTGTAAGCACTCGTCTAAACTGTAACTTTACTGTTGACAACTGTTTTTTTAGTCCGTACCTTCTGAATAATCTCCTTTAATCTGACCTCGGGTCCATTTGTCCCCTCGTCGATTTAAACCAGTAAATCTTGTTGCTCTCATGTTGTTGCGTATTACTTTCTGGGGATTTTCTATTACCTGGTGCTAATTGATGACTCGGCAGAGTTCCCAAGGTGCATTGCTGACTGAAGTGCAGAAAATGTATCTGGGGTATCTTTTGTAATGTTTTTCTCGTGGAGAGGGCAGCCGGGCACATGCAGGCGGAGATTATGGGATGCAGTGGCGGACCCCGGGCAGAGTAGGACTCCATACGTCCCTCACACTCGTCCCCGAGGCGGTGCCCGAACTCCTCCTTCAAACTGCTGCTGTGTCAAAAAACCACGTCAAGGATGCTCCTCAGGCAAAAGGGCAACATGGCAACGAGATCCTGTCATCGGTCTGTGTTCGCATTTCCTCTCCATTGACAAAGAGACGCGTTTGTTCGCGCTGCAACATTTTCACACTTTTTTGTTTTCTTCCACCTGAAGAAACTGCAGCAGAACAAAACGGTGAAGTGGCGAGAGCTGATGACTAAATGTAGATTTCCTCCGTTAACGAGCAGCGGCTCAGTGAGCTTTCCTGCCGTCTCGTCTACGACGTGTGCTGCACTTTGTCTCCAGTGAAGGGGAAAAAAATAGTTTTTGCCGTTTTGAGTATTGCTGCAACATGACAGATGAGGGCAAAAAGACTTCTAGCTGCACATTTTGGCAGTAATGGCTGTAATCTAATGGATGTTACCTGTCATATTCTGTTTCTTTCAGCTCTTTGCAGAGCAAAAGATGGGATAGAATCCTGCTTCTGCTTCTCAGTGCTTGTATGTTTATCCTAATCCAAAATTAATAAAAAATTATGTTACCTCGGGTGGCGACTGACAGGGATAACCCCCCCAGAGACTGAATGAGTACACAGTTTTCTTTTAATTTGGGAAAACCTTCTGATTTGTGCATGAAACGGTTGTATATATAGTGTTTAACGTGTCACCCAGGTTGTTCTTTTAATTTTTGCAGCCACAAAGATGAGTTCAGCATCGTTCCTGTGCTTGTGGGCGCCCTGAGCGAGTCTAAGGAGCAGGAGTATGGGCGGCTGCTCAGCAAATACCTGGCAGACCCCTCCAACCTTTTCATCATCTCCTCTGACTTCTGCCACTGGGGTAGGTACCGAAAACATTTTCAGAGTCTGAGAAAAAAACGCTCATCCTTGTTGTTTTTGTCCTTTTTTTCCCCTGTTGAAGGTCAGCGGTTTCGCTACACGTACTACGACGAATCTCAAGGAGAGATCTACAGGTCTATTGAGCACCTTGATAAAATGGTAACTACAGAGAAACACAGGGTTAAATTTCTAGGATAAAGTCGGAGTTTAACGTCACCGTTTATGAGCTGCTGTTTGTAAAACGCTCCAACAAATTGTGCTAGATTTAACTTTATTTGCGCTTTATCGAAATTACGTTTCATGCAGGAAATGGAAACATTTGTTTCCATTCTTTGTCCTATAATTTGTGTCCATGTTTGTTTCCTTTGTTACCATGGTTTTACTCACTTCTGCTTGTGTTTATTTACTTAGGAGGCTAAAATGATTCTACTAAAAATATGTTCACTCAGATTTGTCTTCAAGAGGCTTTTTTATGATAGAATTTAATGCAATAAGTCATACTGGATGTTAACAACAAAACCTTTAGTGATGACGGTAAAACTTATTAAAATGGAGATCAATGTTTGAATGTAAATCAAATGAGAAATTTTGCACATAAAAAATCCAGTCCAAAATGTTTAAATCTAAAACTAGTTCTACTGTAACACCTTTTGATAAAATGTGCTTTTTACATAAAAAGGAAGCTGCTGTTGCCTAATGACAAAAATAAAACGTGTCCATAAAGACGTTTCATGCTCTGCTTCTTCTCTTCTTTTGCAGGGGATGAGCATCATAGAGCAGCTGGATCCAATTTCCTTCACCAACTACTTGAAGAAGTACCGTAACACCATCTGTGGGCGCCACCCAATTGGAGTGCTGCTAAATGTAAGAACTGCCAAGTCGTCAATTAATCTGCTACTTTTGACTTTTAGTGATGAATTGTTGTTAGTATTCATACCCATTTAACTTCACCTCTTGTCACTTTAAAGCATTTTATTGGGATTTTGCATGGCTGACCAACACAAAGTAGTGGATACTTTTAGACAAATGGTAGAAGAAATCTTTTGAAAATAAAAATCTGACAAGTGTGGCCTGCAGTTTTTAATCACATAATTAGTGTCTAGGTTTGTTTCCGGCTAGATTTAAGCAGAACTCAACGTTTTGGCCCACATGCAGGAAACTAACACTGCACTTAAGGGCTGTACGATATATCACACATTTATAGTCAATGTCAGCTTTTAAATATCCTTTAAACAGTTCAGTACTGTTCAACCAATAGGAAAAACAAAAGAATATTTAATATAGGTCAAATTTTATTTAAACAATCTTACTTTGTTGGGTTAAACTCTCTTAGTAGAATTGTAAAATGTTCATGATCTAACATTTTTTTTTGGGTATAAAGTCTATATGCCTATCCTGCATGAATATCTCCATCACTCGGTTGTAAAACCCGTCTTTGTTTGTCTTCATTTTTAAACGTCTGGCTACTTCAGAGGAGAGTCGTCCTGATCCGGCTGGATGTCGTCAGTCTTCATTGGAGAAAATAAATGGAAATAAAATGGGGAAAGTTGGCCGTCCTCGCTCTAATTAGACATAATCTTCCATTTTGTCGGAACCAATTTTAATGAGCGCATCGTTGAGTCAGTGTGCCTCCAGCGCCGCCCTCTTCATAGAAGAACAAGGTTCACCTGTTAGCCGTCATTACTAAGGGGCTCAGCACTGCCTCTATTAGTTGGCCAACGTACCTGTATATTTCTTTTCTGTGCATTTATGCCTGATTGGAAAGACTAATTCTTTCCTATTCTGACGGGATTAGTTTTACCTCAGGACCACATGCATTAATAATTGCAGAGATTCTCTGTGCTGTTAATTCAATGCGAATCGGCCATGTCAGTAATTTGTAAAGTAAAAATTCCCCCGCAAATTACCTGCTATGTTTTGCTGAACTCCGAGGTCCTGTGGTAAAACTAATCCCGTGCGAATAGGCATCTCTGTGACTTGGACAGAAATGGACGGGAACCGATGTGTGATTAGGCCGTTTTTGTTTCCGGTGAAGAATGGAGGCTGCATTGGAGTGTTTAGAAAACCCTGTCGGGAAAACAAGCCCAAAAGAAGCCCAGCGAGGAACCCACCACGATGTGATACAGAGCCTGTTTCTATACTCTATAAATGAATGCATTTGGTGTCGCATTTCTACCTACCGCGACTTTTCCTGTCAGTGAAATTGTCGGGGCGGGGGGAATGAAACCGGACAGATATATTGCTGTCTGTAACGCAGCGCGAGGTTGCACAGCGCGTTAAGATAGAAGTGGTTCTCTTGGGGAAAAAGCCCAAATAAGCATCTGTACGTTCAAAAACAAGCACTAAACCCACTACTCATGAAATTTACAAGCGACTTAATCAAATCTCAGGCTTCGGTTATCCCGTGTGAATGCGCCACATAAAAAGATCACATAGGGGGGTTACTTCTTTATTACATGGGGTCCACAGATAATGCTTATCCTGTGAGAATAGGGCTTATGTCACACATTCATTATATATTTTAGACTGTGATAAACCTACTAAGAAACTACAAAGTATTATGTTGTTGTTGAGAGGGTAATAATGAATTAAAATAGTTTCCAGTGCTAGAAAGACGACTCGTTATCCGCGGTCCGTGTTTGCTATGACCCCAAAACAGAAAGACATTAAAACTCTTTAAGTTTTTAAGCCGTAGCTGATTTTTGTTTTTGCTTCCGCTTCACTGTTGTGCACTTCTTTGTTTGTTTATCACGTTAAATCCCATTAAAATGCACCAATGGTCTGCAGTTGCTGAAATGTCACAAAATCGAGACGGTTCCATAAAGAGGGTTTATAGTAAATGTTTGCATGATCTGTCTGCCTGTTAACCATCATTTAGAAGGGGAAAAAAACAAAAACAAACATCTATTTCTGTTTTGCAGGCCGTGGCCGAGCTTAGGAAGTCCGGCTTAGAAATGAACTTTTCTTTCCTCAACTACGCCCAGTCGAGTCAGTGCAGGAACTGGCAGGACAGCTCCGTGAGTTACGCTGCCGGGGCGCTCATCGTTCATTGAGGTCAACTTCTGCAGGGGCCACTGCAACGCCGCCACCCTGCCCTTACTATCTTAACGCCATAACCTTGACTCCCCCGATCCCCCCCCCCCCTCCCCCACCCAGTAATGCCCACTATTTGCAGGAAACAGACTTAGACAATTGAAGCCAATAAAATCATTTCCCCTTAAGTCCCTCAGCTCTTCTTCGCTTTTCTCCACCCGCCTCTCAGTTTGAAGCGTCTTCCATACTTTTGGTTGCAGAAAAGTTTTATTAGAGGATCGAGGTGAGGGGTCATCTTAGTTTGGGTCGGAGGAAGCTCTAGAAGAATCATATCTTTGTTTTTGTTTTTTTTACATTGTCCCAGTAGATCCTTTTTCGCTCTCCCAGTAATGAGGAAGCTTAGACATGTAAAAAATATGATCTGTTTGGATTTGATGTGTTCTCGTGTAACTTGCCCCAGATTCAAACCAGCTGAAATAAAAGCTGCAGATATTGTTGGAGAACATGGAGATGTTGCTGGATAAAGACGGCGGGAGTCCTCTGACTGCACCAGACCTAAACGCTACATAAACCTGGTAAAAGGTGTCATAGGCAACTGCTACCACTGTTCAGCAAACGTTGTAGTTGCTTTAAAAAAAAAAAAAAAAAAAAAAAAGGGCTGCTCCCAACAAAGTTCACACACATCCTACTGTATAAAACCAAAAAAAAACATTATCATAATATTGGTAATATATTTTAATCATATTATAACTTCTTTTTTTTTTTTTTTTACTTTTTAGTGGTAGGTGTGATAGTATTAACTGAATTAGTGTAGATTTGAGTAGCAGCTTCGTCAGGTTGGCTCTAAGGCCGTCCACCTGGTCTGGCCTGTTATAGAGCGACGTGTTTACCGCTGATTACCGCTCATCCTCTACTCCAGTCAGATATTTATGGCAGTAAAGATTGATGTTTTGAGCGCCTCGCCTGCAGTGGTGGATGCCAAAAAATGTCATCGAATCTGGACTCCAGCTCTGACATCTTCTAGTTTTTGTTTGCACCAACCCCTCCCCTCCCCTGACTCTCTGTAGTAACTGAATTAGTAGTACACTCAAATGATGATGTATTATTTTTCTTGAATTGTAAAATGTTTTCGTTAAATATTCTGCAGAGCTTTCAGTGCGGTCCAAACAAAGTGGCCGAGCTGGAAGGACGACTGTCTTCAAAGATTACACGTCTGGCCAAATTACAGCTCTTTGTGTTTGACTGAGAAATGTTAGTTTCCAAAGTCCGTGTCATTCTAACTTAAAAAAGAAATTGGTTTGATCTGAATCAGAAATGCTTGCCATTAAAAAAAACATAATGGATGCTGAAAGTTTTATAAATCTGCTTAAAAACATGACATTCAGTCAAATTCAGCCAGAACTCTGACTGATGTTACCGGTTGTGTTTTGAGTTTATTGGAGAAAAATGACGATATAGTGACACACAGGAGCCCAAGAGGTTTACTGCTATTACAGTGCTTTGCAAAAGTATTTATATCTCTCAAATTTTTTACATATTTTATTGAGTTTGATGCATCAGACTAAAGAAACAACACAATTTACTAATAAAAATCAATCTAAAAGATGTGGCATAAGTCTTGCTTTTAGCCACCTGAGTCGATACTAATTTTGTTCCAATATTGTTGCAAGCAAACAACATGTTTTGTAAATGGAAATTTGAAACAAAAACACGTTTTGTAAATGGAAATGAGAAAAAATGCAATCCAGAACTTAAACTTTGGAAAACGTTTAAATCAAAAAAAGGTTTTGAGAGTAACTTCGTTTTTTTTTTTCAAATTAGTTTGTTTCTAATTTCTCTTTTTCAGATTGAGTTTTATGAATCGTATTCTTTCCAAATTGCGTTTTACAGATCACATTTTCTTCACTTCTCGCCCTTGAAGCACATTTACCAATAAAAATGTTGTCGCTAACGTCCAAGCAGACCAATAGAAATGCGTCTTTGCTCCTTACTCCAGAGGAAGACCCACCCCCAGAAGTGAAGAGAATTTGATCTGTAAAACTCAGTTTTGGAAAGAATACAATTCATAAAACTCTGAAAAACAGAAATTTGAAAATGTAACATCTGTAAAGTTTTTTGAAAGTTTTTTTTTTTTTTATCAAATAAAATCCAAGAAAACAGCAAAGTTACTGTCTAAGCCTTTTTTTTTAAGGTTTTCAACGTTTTTTTTCTTTTTAATTTCCATTTACAGAATGTGTTCTTTGGTTGCAACAATATTGAAACAAAATTCACTCCATAGATTTCCACACATAGAGACTGAAATGTTTTGTTTTTTTTACTTCGCAAATACCAGAGCTGTCCTGAAATATCTTTTCAGTGGGTATTATCGTAATCGCAAGGGACTGCTTGGATGCTGTATTAGCTGGGGGGTATTTCAAGTGCAGAGGAGTCAAACTCTGGTTGGATGGGCTGTCAGTGTTTGGTGACCCCACCTGATGTAGACCTTACTGATCCAAAACCTAAAGCTTAGAAAAAAGATTCAAATGACGTCAGTGAACCCACATTTTCCACACTTCTCTTTGACTCTAACATGCAACCCTATAAAACGACTCAAGCACAGTCAGATTGGATGTAAATGATCAGTAAACAGCAGATTTTTATGTTGCGTTTCAGTCTGGACTTAAACCGGACCACTCTGACATGATGTGGCCGTTCCTTTAGGGTTGTTCTCCTGCTACAAGGTGAACTTCCTCCTCAGTCTTTCGCAGCATCTGACAGGGTTTTCCTCCAGCTTCCCTGTCCCTGCTGATGAAAAGCATCTCCAAAGCCTGCTGCTCCCGCCACCACCACCCTATTTCACTGTGCAGGTGGTGTGTTCAGGGTGTGCAGTGATCTCTGCACCCTGTTCCACATGTTTGCTTCCTTGTGTTGAAGCAAACTGCAAAAAACGGCACATTTCTTTACAGGCCAAATGTGAGGAGTCGATTTAGTCTACCACCTGCGATGGAGGCCTTTCCAGTGTGAATAAAGCGCACTGAAGTTTGTGGACGTTACAAGACCTGAACATTTCCACGGGTGTGAGTACTTTTGCAAGACACTGTGACTCTATAAACCTTCAAATAGTGCAAACTGACCACAGGAGCTGATTTGGCACCAGTGACCCCCTAAAGGCAGCGTGAGGCATTGCAGCACATTGGGTTTGCTGCTCACGCTAAATCCCATTTACATTTTGCTGCTTTTTCTTCTCGAGGCAAGTGAGTCCACCTCATTCCTGGCACCGTCAGAGTTTCCCCATTTAGCGTCAGCGCCAACTAAACTTTGCCGTTGGGAGCACAGACTGAAGGCCGAACCGCCCCCCCAGACTCGCTCGACCTCCAAATGCTAATTTACAGGAAACTAGCAAAGCATGACACACTGTGCTATTGTGCCTTTTATCACTGTTGCACATTTATATATTCATATAACTTAGATATAAAAAGCGTATTCTCACTTTCAGTCTTATTTTTTAGAATGTGTTCTTCCGTTTTTGTGTATTCGTCGTCCTCGCCCAACACGGCAGCAGTGTTATTACCCGTCTGTTGGGCTAAAATGGCACCCACTGTTATCCCATTTCTCCAGCAGAGGAGTTCTGGTCTGTCCATGTCACTTCATTCTTGTAGCCAGAGACAAAAGCTAAACCTCAACACTGTTTATTTTTCTGTTCATGGTTGTCTTTTTTTGGGATTTGTTTTATGTATTCTGTTTTTTTTTTTTCCCCCATCGTTAAACCTAAAGGAAAAAGAGAAGAAAAAAAAAAGACAAATACTGCTTAACTGCTCCCGTAATGGAGTTTTTTTGATCTCAGGTTCCACTGACAAAGCATCCCAAAAGGCCCTTCAGAAAAGGCAGAGGATTCATGTTACAAAAGAAGTAAAATATACTGAAAAGCACCTCAGCTCAAGTGTCTTGTTTTTCTGCCGGTACCGAAAACGCTGCGTTTGCTGCATGTGCTTCCATCTGTTTAGTCGTAGGGATTAAATCTAAAGCCCACATGGACTCTTTGGGCCTTAGGTCAGCCCAGTTTGCTGGCCATATGAGCGCAGTGACACCACAACCATTAAACCGGTCTTTGTACTTTTAGCGTAACACAAGGAATGTGGTAGATCATGTCCTGGGTACCTCTGTGTGGCTCCTGAAGCACCGACTTCAGTCGCTGTCCAGTCCTGGTCAATCTCCCTCAGCTCTGGAATGATCTTTGCTTTGTTAATTAACAACATTCTCTACCACAGTTCATCCTTCCGCTAAACTTTCCATTAATGTTAGATACAGCACTCTGTAGCCAGCTGTTTTAGGAATGACTCTCTGGGGCTACCGTACTTGTTCACGTGTGAATTAATGACTGTGCTGGAGAAATATCACGTCTGTGGTCCTTCCTATGATTTTTGTGGACTAAAAAAAAAATGACCCTAATCTAACATTTATTGAAAATCCTTGTTTATCTGGTTTTCATTGAATTCATTTGCGTCTAAATTAAACACTTGAAATATATCACACTGCGTTTAATGAACTTATATGAAATAGTTGTTGCACTTTTTGATTTCAAGCAATGATATTAATAAAAAAAAAATTGTTAGACGGGCACAGTGTACTTTAGATAAAATGGGCCAAGAGAAGCAACCGCCAGCAGGAGAAACGCTGCCAAAGAAGCACATTTGGATCTCCAGCTCAATCTCTACATCTGTGTTATCCTCACAACAACCAGCAGAACATTTATGATTATTATCTCTAATACCAGAAGTACAAATCACAGGCCATCTCTCCACTTCTCTGGTTTTTGGGGGAGAGCCCTGGGCAATGTAGAGATCAGATTGCAGCATTTGAAGTCTTTTATCCTGACTTATTTGCTTTTCTCTCACACATTAAATCTATTTGTACATGAAATATTTCATGCATGTGAAAACAATTTGCTCGGCTCATGTTCTCCAACCGCTCCCGAAGAAGCTTAAACCTCTTGGTCATATTTCAGTTAAAGATAATCAGCAAACACAAGAATAACGCTGTTAAAACAAGACGATTTTGCCCTGGTTGCTTCGTGCGCTTTTGAAACCGGACGGACACGTAGAGTAGGGAGTTTCAACACGAATCTGACTCTTAACCGAAAGCCGTCACAGATGAATTCATGGTTGCTGCTCTGAGTTCACTGCAAAGCCTAAATCTGAGCTCGGAGGAGGACGGGATAAACATAACCTCGCCTCAGGCGAAATTTGTACATATGCTGTGAAAAAGGGAACACTTTCATGTTGCAGCAGGCTGGCTGACAAACCTGCGTCTGTGTCCTCTGGGAGGAGTCACAGAGAGGCTGCTTACATCCATTCAGCTTTAAACAGATTAGTTCAAAAGCGGGAAGGAGAGCTGCAAGATGCAGTGCTACGAGAACGTGGTGAGCTATCTGAGCTACGGGATGCTCCTGGCAGGACTCGGTCACCTGGTCTATCACAGGGAGGCACAGGCCTCCTATGGACGCCACATGAAACGCTCCTCTCCGGCCAGAACGGTACCCGCCAGAGTCGCCTGGTTCCTGCAGGAGATGCCCGCTCTTCTGATGCCCCTGCTGCTGATGCAACTTTCACACCGCTACTCCACTATGGGCAGGGCTCTGTTGCTGAAGACCTTCTGTCTGCACTATTTCCAAAGGTAAAAACAAAGATGAGCTTAATTTCGAATGCATATACATCGTAAGTATGTATTTGATCACATCGTCGTACCGAGGGAACATGCAAGCTATGGAAAAGCCATGCACATACAGGTGTTTTTCAATAGGTTAACATTATTCTAATAAATATTTAAGGAAGTCAAACTAGTAGAGGACTGGTGCCTATCTCCATGGACCATTTGCAAAGAGGCAGGGTACTCCCTCCTCAACAGGTTGCCAATCCATTGCAAGACAAATATGAAGACGCAGAACAAACAACCATGCACACACGTTTGAGGGCAATTTAGAGAATTTGGAGGAAGCTGGAGTACCCCAAGAAAGTCCATGCATGTACAGGAACAAACATGTAAACTCAGGTTGGGGTTTGAACCCATAACCCTCTTAATGTAAGTCAACATTGCTACCAACTGCACCACTATGCAGACTTCTTGTAAAACTGGAAATGTTGGCTTGCTCTACCTCCATGTAATTTTGATTACGTTAACAGCGTTCTACCCGTCTGCAGTCTCTCAGCTTCCTCTCTACCCCGGATGTCAAACCCTAGTCCTCGAGGGCCGGTCTCCTGCGATTCTTACATGTGTCTGTTTCAAAAACTCAATTAAAAAACACGTACTGCAGGTCTTTAACTGGGCTTTATAGAACTGGACTGAATGCTGAGGAGGTGATTCAGATGCTCAATTCAGGTGTCGTGGTTCAGAGGAACTTCTAAACAATGTAGACACGGGCCCTCAAGGAGTGAAGTCTGACGGCCCATAGATCAGGCGAGTTTGCTGACCAGTCGAGCACTTCAGATCGTTTCAGGCACCTAGGATTCTGTGCCAACCCGTTCTTCCTCCAAACTCTGAGACCTTGATTTCAGGAGTGGCTTAATGCAGAGAATGTAGCTCATGTCCCAAACACGTCTGTGTGGTGACTTCTTATCCTTCATTAAAACATCTAATCACAGCTCCTAGCGCCTGTTCCTTTACCCGTCATGGGGTCAGCAGTAAGAACTCTTTGATCGGTAGGAAAGGAGCCTCGGACTGCTCTGCCAATTTCAGACAGCCTTTAACTCCGGCGTCATTATGTGACAGAAACGCACATGGACGAATCTTGTCAAATCCTAAAGCCTTCCGAAAAAGAACTACAATTTCTGGACATTTTCGTTGATTTCTGTGAGGTGGGCTGTGCTTATACGTCATATCACGCAAAGGATTGTGGGACTCCTTATAGCTCCTTAGCGCAGGTAAGGGACATCGCGGGGTTTCTATGCTAAATGAGCTGTGAGAGGAAGCATACAGGCTCCTTTTCCTACCTCCTTCATTACTGTCTGCACTATTCGGACAGCGCTGATCACGGTGGACGCACTTCTGCGTTGACGTTTTCAGATGCGCTCCTTGTGAATCTCCCTCAGACTCATGAATGAACCTTGAGTCCTAATTCTCTCAAAGTTGTTGTTTGCCCTATAGCTTGTACACTTTTTCCCACCACTTAACTTTCTATTAGTGTGCTTAAATCTTTAACCAAAAAAATCATTTTTGTGCCGTTTTAATTTTATATCATCAATAACGAACTAGACGTGGAAGATTTTATTGAAACAAACAAGATGGCAGAGTTTTTGTAGAAAAGGGATCTGTATATCATTGTAGGTCCAAAATTAAGGGTTTGTCACAACTGTATTAGTAAAAGAGAGGCATATATTTTTCATTATTATTATTTATCATTTATCATTATTTATTCATTTTCATTATTATTATTTATCATTTATTATTATTATTATTATTTAATAATAATAATAATAATAATAATACATTGAATTTGTAACGGACTTTATATTTATACAAATCCCAAAGTGCTACATAGTAAAACAGGTAAGTGCTAAATAAAAACACGTGGAGAGCATGAAAAAAAGATAAAATAAAAAAAGACAATAAGTAAAAGGGCAAGAGTTCAATTAAAAGCTCTCCTAAAAAGGTGGGTTTTAAGGCCACGTTTACTGGTTACTCTTTCTTCTAAAGCGGGTGTTGTATTGATCAATGGGAGAGGGTCACATTCGCTCCATTCTTGAATTGTGGTTGAGGGCCACAGAAAATCATCCAGAGGCCCCCAAATGGATGAATCTACAGCAGGTAAAATAAATGTTGAACTTGTCTGAGTTTTACTTGGAAAACATATTTCTAATATTTCAACTTAGATGAAATTCTCATCCGATGCCGGCAACAACCCAAGTAATCGACACATACCAAGAAAAGAACTACTTAGTCCACAAATTAAGTTATTAATAACAAATAGAAGGTTGAACGCTGACATTTAACAAGTTATCAACAAAGTATTAGTTCAAGGGTGATCAACAATATTTGTTTTAAAAAATATCTATTCTTCAGTAACTGTTCTTCGCTTGAACAGGACACACATGAACGTCACGGTAAAGATGCAAAAGGTTTTTAAATGATTTTTTTCATATTTCACAGGCCTTTAATGACTTTATGTCCACTTTAGATCCAGTTTATCCATACAACGCCATTTCCCAACACGTAATCTCAAGGCACTTTGCAAAGTCGGTTCTATCGAATCATGCAGACAGACGTGCATAACTTGTGCAACGTTACACCTCTGCCTCCTGGCCCACTCTCTGTCTCTGTTATCGGTGTGCCAATCTCAGGACGTTCGTGTATTCCCTGCTGACCAGAGGACAGCCTTTCCCTCTGAGCGTGATGGCCTCAGCAGCCGTCTTCTGCTCACTCAACGGTTTTCTGCAGGGTCACTATCTGCTGCACTGCGCCCACTTTGATGACAAATGGTCCACTGGCTGTCGCTGTATAATTGGTGAGCACGCTGTTGTTGTTGTTTGGTTTTTCCCCTGTCCTTTTAAATCTTTTTTGAACATTAAAAACAAACAGTGAAATCTCAGTACTGCGAGCCTCTGATACACTGCGTCCTCTCTTAGGTCTGCTTGTGTTTTACACCGGCATGGCCATCAACGTACACAGCGATCACATTCTGCGCAACCTGAGGAAACCAGAGGAGATAGTTTATGCAATCCCTGCAGGTATGAAACAAATGTAAACTCTCCTCTGTGCTGTGCTTGCCCTGACATGTCATGTTCTCCTTAATCTCCTGCAGGAGGCCTATTTGAATACGTGTCTGGCGCCAACTACTTCGGGGAAATTGTGGAGTGGTGTGGCTACGCTATAGCGACGTGGTCCCTTCCAGCATTCGCGATTGCTGTGTTTAGCCTCTGTTTTATTGGACCGAGAGCCTTTTACCATCACAGGTGCCGGAACTGTTTTAGATTAGATTGATGGACCCTGTTGTGGCATCTTTTGTTCCTAAATGCTCCCTTCTTCTTAACAGGTTTTATAAGGAGCATTTTGAAGAATACCCCAAGTTTCGAAAGGCCTTGATTCCGTTCATCTTCTAAAACATCCTCTCGGCGCCTTTCGCTGGGAGACGGCTGCAGGACCCAAGTCGTAGTCGTAGCTCTGAAACAAAGCTTTTAAAAACACTAGTTTCTGATCATTTCTCTATCTTTAAGTTAGTGCTGGCCTAAGTGCAAGCTTAGGCCTTCATCTATTTGTCCATCCATTCCTGGTTATCCTCGCAGGGTCACGGGGCAGCTGATCCAGCCGATGAGCCAGAGGCAGAGCCCAACCTGTGTGGTTGGTAACAAGGCAACACAGAGACACACAGGACCAACAAGCATGCACACACACACACACACACACACACACTCATGCTTTGGGATGAGTTAGAAGCAACAATAAAGCAAACAGTCATGTTTTCCTACCATTTGTCACTGGTAGGAATCCAGAATACCCTGGGAGAATCCGCGCATGCACCGGGAGAACGCGGTAAATCCATGCAGAAAGACCCCGGGCTGGGATTCAAACCCAGGACCTTGTTGGTTTAAGGCAACAGTGCTAATAAATCTGTCACTGTGCAGTCCTATATTTATATTGTATATTTTATTTTAAAGATGAACTTCTGCAGCAGTCAGACCTCGATCGCTTTAGCTTCTACTGTTGTCTCCAGCAAACCGACATGTGTCAGGATATTATTTGTTTTCACTTCATCCTGGAAAAAAAAGACATTTAAATGCATGTTTAAATGTTTAAATAGTCTGAAAAGATTGCTAAAAATCGCACAGTGTATATTAGCATTAGAGACTAGGTGAGGAGGTCTGTTATCCGGGGAGCTCAAGGTAGAGCCGCTGCTTCTCTGCATCAAAAGGAGCCAGTTGAGGTGGTTTGGGCCTCTGATCAGGATGCTCTGGGCGTTTTGGGATACCCACAGGAAGACCCAGAACTCGCCGGAGGGGTTAAATATCCCCTCTGGCCTGGGAACGCCCTGGGATCCCCCAGAATGAGCTGGAGGATGTCACTGGGGAGAGGGATGTTTCTCCTGCTGGACCTGTTGCCCCCGCGACCCGATCTCAGATAAGCGGAAGACAATGAATGGATGGATGAAGGTTTTCAAAACTCAAATTCTAGCTTTTTTACTTGAACTTTTAGAAAGCTCTGGGCCTTTCACTTTGACACATTTACTTTATGAATGCTTGGACCGCAGTTTTATTAGATTTATTACCATAAATCTTTCAGTGAAGTGGTAGTCTGCTTCTGATTTAGCTTTTTGGCATCTATCTTAACTTGGATTAGCTCCAGCCTAAAGTCTGTAACTCTTTGACATGTTAAATCTGGATTGGATCAACTCTAAAGATTTTTGTTTGTGATCTTTCATAACCGTTTAAAATGTAACAAACTTCAAAAAGAGCAGTTTTTATCCTTCGTCGTAATGTATTGACAGTAGGCCCGTTGAATCCATAAAAACCCTGATTTAAATTAGTCTAAAGGCCAAAGAATCAGTTAAATTTTCCTTGTTTTTGAATTAAGGGTCATCATAACTAAAAATCTAATTAAATCTGTTTAGCATATCTGGGTCAGCACTTTTCAGAACCCCCTTCTGTTGCATTAACAGGTCCAGGTGTGAAGGGATTTGTCTCTACCAGCTTTGCACAGCTAAAGACTTCATTTATTTTCCCCATTCGTCTTTGTAAAACAGCTCAAGGTCAGTCCTATTCAATGCAGTGTCTGTAAACAGCTTTCAAAATCAGGTGTACACTTTCCTTCTGTAGCAGCTTTTCTTCCAAGAGACGCTCACCTTGCCTGTCCCTGCCGAAGAACCACATCCCCAATGCATGAAGAAGAACAACAGCAAAAACAGCATTTACTCTTTGCATAAAACAATTAAATAATGAAAAGAGGAATAATGCCTTTAAAAAAAAAAAAATCGTACAAAAGAGTGTCTGTTCTCTCACTCTTAACGAGGAATGCCTTGTTAGTTCACATCCTGAATGACATATCGCACATCCAGCACAAGATTAGCGGTCTCCACAGCAACTCTCAACGCGTTGACTTTAGCCGAGAAGGAGTCGAGTACAGTCGGCTGCAGCGGAGAAGCCGTCAACAAGGGTGCCGGGGAGAACTCTGCATATTCAGAGTTTAGGTAGCTCCACTTCGTCTTCTGGCAGCTTTCTAGTACCCCACAGCCGCAGAGCGCCGCCGTGCCGCCCTCCAGGTGTTGTTCTGTGGCGTCTGAAGGGAGAGTCCAGTGGTGTGCGTGAGTCAGGTCGATGAGAGAGGCCCCGCCGTCGTGCTCCAGACACGTGGCCACCGACTCCAGAGAGCGGCAGAACGCCTCGGCGGCGAGAAGGTACTCCGTCTGCGAGCAGCCCAAAGCAGACGTGGCCTCCGATGCTTCGTTCTTGCTCTGCGACACCAAAATGCTGGCGCGGTCATTGTGAGGCGAGGTTGATGTAAAGGTAATAGAAGGGAAGCGGTTCTCACCTTGTGTCTGACGTACGCGGCTAAGAGCGTTTCGGTGCAGCCGCCTCCGAGTAAAGCCCACGGCTCCCTGAGGGCGAGCCTCAACACATGCTCGGCTTTCTGGCACACCAGCTGCAGCGTTTAAAAATAATAATAATAATAAAGAAAGATTGCACTTCCCTCAAGAAACTGTCTAATTCAACCATTAAAAGCGACCATGCGGCTCTGCTGCCTATGTTATCTCACCTTCAGTTCATTTAACATGGTTTCATTCCTGTGGCAGAGGACCAGGGAGCAGACGGCCGTTTCCCCAGCAGGGTATAAATGCAGCATCGTCTTGGATCCGAAATGCCGAATACTGACATCGTGGACCTCCCCGTAGGCGGCGGATGGGATTGCGGCATGCAGCGTTGCCACAGGCTGAGCACCTGTTTGTTATAAATAAAAAAAAAAGTCAATGGAAAAAAGAAATGTACTTCAACTGCGAGCAGTGATGGAAAACAGCGTACATGTGCTCACGACGACTCTCGAAAGAGTACGGATGGCTTAAAGTTTTACGCTTTTGGGTCACTTTACTGTCACAAACTACTAAGTATTTTAGTGGAACAGACTAGAACAGAAAGATCCTTTGCTGCCCCACAGTGGGGGAAATTCAGGTGTAGCTGCAGCTAAAGAGCAAATTTACAACATCAGAAAAAAATATTGTAGTTATTAAATATAGCATTTTTGAGAAATGACCCTGTGCCACTGAGTAGGGTGATTTAAACAAAGAAATGTGCAGAGCATGTATGTTCATGCAGAACAAAAATTAAGAATAAAAGAAGTGGAAAAAGTGTGCAAAAACAGCAGGGATGTAAACACTTGAGGCTGTAGGGAGGAAGGATCTGCGACAAAGCATCTTTGTGCACTCAGGAAGCAGCCGTCTCGTTGCTTTCCATTTGCCTCGGGGAAAACAAAAGCAGGAGCTGGGAATGGCGTAAACCTGAGTTAACACAGTCGGAGCGTCGGGATCTGTCGACAGGAAAATGTATCAGTTGGGTTGTCCACAAATCTGGCCTTTATGGAAGAGTGATAAACGTTTGTCTCTAGCCGCGTAGAAGGCGGTGGGAGAAGGTGCTCTGGTCAAGCCGAGCAGCTTTTTGGGCAGGTTGTCATTGTCCCGCCGTTCCAGCAGGATAATGGCGACACCTAAAATATACAGCTGGAGCGACAACGGCACGAGTTACATCACTTGTCAGAATTCAAAAAAAGTTAAAAACAAAACAACTGGACTTTTATTTCCCCCGAAGTTTGAAGACGTTTCGCTTCATATCCAGAAAGTTTTTTTTTTCCAATTCAAAATGTCTGGAGTAGTGTGGAGTTACAAGCTTTATAGTACTGCTTGTAATATAGCTTAGAGAACATGTTGGGCAGTACTATGAAGCTTGTAACTCCACACTACTCCAGACATTTTTAATTGAGAAAAGCTTCTGGATGGGAAGGGAAACGTCTTCAAACTTCGGATGAAAAAAGTCCAGTTGTTTTGCTTTTAACTTTTTTGGAATGACCTGGATGACTGAGAACCTTATCCAGCACTTGTCAGAATGTCCTAGTCAAAGTCTGGACCAAAATCCAGTTGTGGGAAGACCTGAGAATCAGTGTTCAGAGACGCTCTCCGTTCCAGACTACGTTTTATTTCCCACCCTTTCACCATTATTATCATTTTAAGCAACATTGTGTTAACTCGCATCGGTTGTGTAATCTAGATTTCATCTGTATGTTTGCGTACAATGAAGTCTTACCAGTCAGCAGGATAAGTGGCTCCATGAGGCTGACTCCAACCCTCTCTATGACTATTAAACCATTGCATCTCAAGTAGTGCTGCAACACTGGATGGATGACCTTCTGGCATACAAACAACTTCACCCCGTCCTCAAGCGCCTGCCTTCCCAGCTCCACCACCCGATCCAGGATCTGCGCGTCGGTGTCCACGCCTGGATGCACCTCGATCCTTCCATCTCCGAGCTCACCGAGATCCCCGGCCAGAGACGCGCTGAACAGAACCGCCCGCACGGGGCCACGAAGACCGGCCAAGCAGAGGTGCTCGGGTGTGTCCAGGAGTAAGCCTGGAAACACGGCGGACTCCAGCACCGGGCGGCCCTCAACGGGGACGGTGACCGTTCTGCCGAGCCTGACTGTGTCCGGCATGTTGCAGGGAACGGTCAGGAGGAAAGCGCGCACCGCCAGCCTGCTGATGTGCGCCGATTCGGGCTCTGCCAGCACACATGTCGGTTTGGTGGAGACGACGGTGTGAGCTAAAGCGATCAGGCTCCGACTGCTGCAGAAGTCCAGCTTGACTCTGCAGCCGCAGTCCTCTCGCTGCAGGTAGCCGGTGCAGAGAGCCAGGAGGTGGTCGTACGCTCTGATCGCCACGCTGTTCCTGAGGCCGCGCCGTCCCGCTTCCTCGACGAGAGACAGGCAGAGAACGGCGGCGAACAAGCCGCAGTCGCCGAAGCGGGAGACGTGGTTCAGGACGGAGCTTTTTATCAGACTGATGACGGGCCGAGAGGAGGAAATGGCTTGGAGGAGAACGGAGGAGGTGGAGGTGGTCACCACGGAGCCTCCGATGTTGTTGTGGACCTGCTTTAGCCTGGCCGTCGGACCGTAACAAGATCCGAGGAGCTCCTTCATCAGGCGGAGCTTGTCACAGACGTCTGAGCTGCTCAGAGGCAGATCCGTGCACACAGAGGGCGATTTCTTCGCCAGGCGAGACGTCGTCTGCGATGAGTTCATCTTTATCCGAGTAGGTTCAGCAGTAGGCACAGAAGCCTGCATAAATAAAACACGTTTTCTTAATTTATACCACTAAAAAATATAAGCAGGATTTCTTGCTTCCAAAGTATGGGTTTCTTATTATTGCTAGGACTGTCACTTGGTGATTCTAAAACACCGCCTAGCCTAAACGTTAGCAAAAAAAGTCAAAATGTTTATGAAAACTTGCTTGAAAAAATAAAAAAAATACAGCAGTGCTTCAAGAGTTTATTAACTGCTAAAATCAATCACATTTCGATTTAAAATAACGACAGAGAACGTTGAAAAGAACGATAGGCACCATACGAACACCCCTGGTTTCCATGGTAGCGGGTACAACGTTTTGTGCCACGGACGCCGCATGCGCGTCGGGATTATACGTAAACGTCATCGCCATATTGTGAGTGGCAGTTTGAAAGGCGCAGTAAAATGTATTCTTCTGTTTAGCGCCTGTGCAAATTCTCAGTTATCCGGGTCATTGCAACAGCAAACAGGTTTAAATCGGAGGCAAGCGGACTTTCGTTCAAACTTCTGTTTCACATTAGATAGAAAATAATGTACAAATAAATAAAATTTAGCTTATATTCACACATTTTCCTTGGGGTCGTTTATTTCCTTGTGAAAATTATCCATCATTTATACTCATTTTTAATATCTATAAGTTTTAGAGATATATTTATTGTTTTCATTTCTATTGTATTTTTTATGATTGTGTGTGTTTTATTATTCCCTTGTTTTGTATATAATTATACTGTCCATTCTTGGTAATAAAGGGCAGACATTTTATGTGTAATATTCAAATATATTTTATAACTTTTTACCTTCTTACCATATGCTTTTAACAATGTTGTTTGTACTTATTGGTTCTGGGGTTTATTTTTAATCATGTAAGTGATATGTGTTATCACTTACATTATGTGTTGACTACTAATGTCAAATAATTAGGGCAAGACCTTCATATGTTATCAGATGCACCCAAATATGAAACAAATTGTATTGTTATTATTTTTGCGACTTGATAAATTAAGCTTAGTTGCATGTGGGAACGTTTTGAATTTATGTCTTTTGATATTTTGAGGTGGTCACTGCTCGTTGTGTCTCAGCGAAACACCACAGCTAGTTCTAAAATAACCTTATTCTCTTATTTAAAAAAAAAATAGAAATTGTTAAATGTAAAACTATGTCTTTTTTATTCAGGAAAAAATCTTTTCAAGCAGACTTAAAAAGCGTACTTGCCTACCACAATATGGCGGCTGCGCTGCCGTACTGATTTCACGGTCCTAAGCAAGCGCCTGTCGCATATTACAGTGATTCCTTTATACTGCTTTGTTCATCTTCACTGTTTTATAATACAGTAGGAAAATCCCTTATACGCCTTATTTTTTATTTAGGGTTGCCTCTAAAATGTATTTCCCAGTAAAGTAATTTCCACACACCCACGGCAGTTGTTGGACAACTAAATAAACTGACGTCATCTCTCATGGCCTCGCAGATCTCGTTCAAAACGGTTGGCGGTAGGCAATTTTCTGTATGTATCTTGCAATGTAACGATATTTTGTCTGACTTATGTGTCTTAAAGTGTCTTATTGTCGTGTCATAAAGTAACTGGTGATGTAGCCTTGCATAATATTAATGTCAAGTGTTTTATCGTTTGTGACATTCGATGTCGGAGTTTAAACTTGTATGATGCCAGCTCATTAAACTCTAATATTTTTTACATTTAAATTCATTGTTAGTTTAATCTTGTCAGCAGTGGTCCTTTTGGAACAGAAATGCTGTGACAGGCAGGAGGAAAACAGCAGCTGCTGTCCTGTACTGGGGGATTCAACCCTAGCATGTTTAGGCTCTGCTCTGTAAAGGGCTTAGAGTGAACCAGAACCAGTTTTATTGGCCATGACTTTGTGAACAATCAACGAATTTGACTTCAGTTATAGCGCTAACAGCGTATAGATATATAATTATATAAATAGTATATTGTTGATTTTATTTTATTTTTCTGTAATATGCCAAGACAGAAACAAAGGAGATTGTGATCTCCAATGCAAATCTGGACTAATTTAGTCCAAGTTCAAAATTTAAACCCAAATTTTGACCACTAACAGTGGAAGTGACAAGAACGTATAGGCTTGGGAATGAGTAACTTACATTAGAGGGGCAGCTCATGCTGGGTGTTTGGAGCAAGAGAGGCCAGGCTGAGATGGTTTGGACATGTCCAGAGGAGGGATAGTGAGGGCAGCGGATGCAAATTAGCTGTTGTGCTAATTCTGGCATATTTACATTGATGCTTTAAGCTGACATGTTGATGAATGTGCATCGTCCTAATTCAAATAAATAGATAAATGCATGAATGAATCGGCAGAAGGATGCTGAGGCTGAAAGTGCCAGGCAGGGACGCCTAGAGGAAGACCAAGGTGGAGATTTATGGATGGAGTCAAAAAGGACATAAAGGTAGCAGTTAAGAATGCAGAAGACAGGGTTAGATGGAGACAGATGGCTTCCTGTGGCAACCTCTGAAAGGGAAAAGCTGAAAAAATGTTTAATATTTAGGCTGTTGGACAGAGTCTCACTGACAGACAGATGACATGACTTAAAATGTTAAAGGTCACAGAGTGATGAGAAGAGTGGAAAGAAGAAAACGGGCATAAATCACACCTGATATCGTCGTCACAACGTTCACCAATATTCTTGCCATTGGAGGAAATCCTAATATCTTGCAGCCCATGTTGTATGATTTTTTTAAAACCTTCATTCTAGATGTCCTATGGACTCCTTTCAATTCAGAGGACCCACACCTCCACTTGGGGCTCCACATTCGAGCTTCTCACTGGGTTGAACCCAGCCACTCGGCAGAGGAAACTATATTTTTAGCCTCTTGTTTCTGGGTTCTTGTTTTTTTTTTCTATTGTGATCCATGTCCCATCACCATAGCTGAGAGTCAGAACAGAGATGCACCGATAAATCAATAACATTACCTTGTAGCTCAACTCTTTCTTAACCTCGACAGCAGTGGATATATTTCTGCAGTTAAAGCCCCAGTCAGTCTATTCATCTTGTGCTACCTCTTATCATCATCACTTATGAAGAAGATATCAAGGTACTAGAACTATTCTGTTTGAGGGAGAGAATCCCAACCTAGTAGAGCATCCCCTGCTTTTTTTCTGCTGGGAACATGACCTCAGCCTTAGAGGAGCTTAGTCCCTTCACACCTCTATAAACTGCTCGGGTCCACCCTAAAGTTTCCGTTTTAAGCATGAAAACAACCCAACATAAACTGGAAGAGGTAAAGATGGGACCCTGAGATTCCCAAACCATGATTACACCTCGAAATCCCGTCCATGAACACTACAGACTGGATCGGTAACTAGGATCGGTTTGAAAAGAGTCAGCCCAGGTCGTCTGCTTTGGACGGCTCCTGGGTGTCCCTTTGGAGGCAAAGGGATTGTCTGGATGAGCCCTCTTGGACTTGTTACCTCCATAACCTAGATACATGAGTTCCTTCTTGTTGTAAAACTTTTAAAGAAAGCTCTTTGCATTCTATTATATATTTACTGACTTTTTAAACCACATTAGATTTGCTGCTGTCTGAAAAACACGGGACTTAGATTTTACATTAAATTCAAACTCTTTTAAAGCAGCGTTTCTTAACCCGGGTCCTCAGGGCCCGCTCTCCTGCATGTTTTATGTGTTTCCCTGCTGCAGACAGGTGACCAACAGGCTTATGCAGCATTTGATGGGATGCAGGAGGTAATGCTATCATTTGAGTCAGGTGTGCTGGAGCAGAGACGTACCCTGAAACAGGAAGCACTGCAGGTCAGAGGACCTGAGAAACACTGTTAAAGGGCTTGTATAATAACTCAGTCCATATTTTATAGAAGAACTACAGGTTGGACCCTGTCTAAGGTGGGTTGCTTGCAAAAATGGCATTAAAATGCCCTTTTGGTGTCACAAAGTGAAAGTTATGCAGATTGCGGATTAACTTCAGTCCGTGTTTTGACTTCCTTAAATGAGGTCCAAAATTGGCGCTGGAGAGTCCCCTTTCTTTTTTCTTTTTTTACAAATAAAATAAAATAAAATGTACAATGAGCTGTATTTTAAAGAGAAGTGTGGGATAATCGAGTTGTGATTTCTGTTTTTATTAAAGAAGTCTCTACTGAAGTGCTGCCGCATTGGGAGCGATGCCTCGGATGCTTCAGCGCTGCGTGTAAAACCTTTTGCCAATACTTTAGGCATAATTCAAGCTCTGTGCTTCTTTTCAGGCGGTGTGAAGCAATGGCTCCTTTCAAGTTTGTCATTAAGGTACGTGGAGCGAAGCACAAACAAACTCCTGACCCCTGTACCCCGAATCAATGTGATGTTAGGGAGCATGGCTGCCACGTTTAACGCAATTTATGTTTACATTAATATGCAAAACAAACCTGTCCTTTTAACAACTTGAGGTAACGTTGCTTGGAACATTTTCAAGATAATGAATAAATTCAGAAATAAAAATCTTTTTTTGAAGTTGATTCCAAAATGGTCTTCATGCATATCATTTAACAACTGACAACCCGTTATAGTTAAACATCGTTATTGTTTACTTTGTTGGATATGAACAGATTTAAGAAAAAATGAAATAAATAAAATGTCTAGAGATCCAACTCAAATGTTTATTTATTTGTTAAACCCGTCTTGTGATCATGAGCTTCCTTTTGTTGTTTAAAAAGATGTAATATGCATCCAGTTATATCATCTAAAAATGTTTTTTCTGCAGCTCTGGGACATTGAACTCAAAACATGACTTTCAGAAAGCTGCATGACTCACAGAGGTCTTTATAAACCAAAGAAACAGTTTTGCGAAAGTCCTGTGCCTGGATAAAGTAACCGTTTGTTTTTTTTAGCATTTGCCGTATCTAAACAGAGCCATGAGAAAGTTTCCAGAGACCTTGAACTTTTCCACTTTTTGTCCCGTTACAACCACAAACTTCAACATTTGTCTTTATTTTGGGACACAAAGATTCCTAGTTTTCAACTTTTTGAAAAGCAGAAACAAATAATCAGCCCCTCTCAGTCAGTTTTATGTACGATCACCTTGTTGATGTACCTGGGAGGTCGTGCCTTGCTAGGCTTGCTGTTTGTCACCAATGTTTTCTAATAAACCTCTGAGGCCAGAAACAGAGCGGCTAGATTCATGCCGAGGCTAAACTACACACAGGGGACTCATTTTACTATTTGGGTTGGGTCTGTTTTTTTTTTTTTGGGATATTTGATTAAAGGAGGCTGAATACAAATTGAAGTTTCACTTAGATTTTTCTGTTTAAAAACCTCATAAAACCATGTGACATTTTCCTGTCACTTAAGAATTTCACTATCTGCTTAGACTGAGTTTCTCATTAAAACAGAACCAATAGGCCTCCTACTGACAGAGGTCAGGTAGAGCGGGTATACAGGGAAAATGTTCAAATCTTTAAACAAAATTAGTTGTTGGAATTAATGTTTTTCTGCGTGTCCGCAGCTTTCTGTCATCCATGAGGTGGACGGGGACTTTTTTGGGTTTTAATTTGAGTTTGAGAGCCCTTTGCTCCCCCCCCCAAAAAGAAAAATGACACCAAATTATTATTTTTGTTTACTTTATGTTTGTATTTAGTAAACGAGAAGTACAACTGTTATACATGCATTTGGGCATGAAATATGTTAGTTACTTCCCTGTATGTTGGTTTAACCTTCATATACATGTAGGCGATCTAAACAGCAATTTTGTTATAATTAGTTAAGTGTGTGGCCCTCTGGTAGTATCGCCAAAAATTGTGGCCCCTTCCATCATTTAAGTTATCCATCCCTAGTCTGACATTTGTGGGAGGCCACTGCATCTCTAACAAAGTTACGGGTAGCCTCGACGGGGGATTTCTTTATTTCAGCGTATCCTCCATCATCATAAATCCAACTGAAACACAATAACAAAATATATCCTGCTTACATAAGACGAACATGGGTCTTATATTATTCAAATGAAATCCAAAAACCTACATCCCCGCTTTCACTAAGGGGGACGCGATACATAAAACCTCTTGTGCGTCAAAGACCAGCATCAAATGTGAGCAGAGAAAAAAATCCCGCCGGCAGCAAGCTGTTGTTTTCAGCCACTCCCGTCAATGAAGGCACAAAAACCTCTTTATCGGAATCCACAAGTTATATTAAAACAAACACACCTACAAATAATTCACACCATTTAAATGCATTTTAACTGATAAAACAAAAAAAGTTGATATTGTGAAATGGCTAAATTAGCATGAATATTTTCATAAGCAAATCGGTTTGTTCTTGGTTTATTTTAGTTATCCTAAGCATAGAGCTTTTATTTCTTCTTGTTAGATGGATTAGTTGTCCACTAGAGGGGGGTACAGACACATTTTTCAGCCGTCCTCACTGTGGCGTGTCTGGTCACCCTTTGCATTTCTTCACTGACTGCCCTGTGAGCCTTTTCTCTAATGGGCTCAAACATCCAGCACAGAGGAAACTCGCTCTATCCAAAAAAAAAAAGGAAAAAAAAAAAAGCCACGCAGTTCATCCTCAGTCTGTTTCTCTCTCAGGAATAATGCACATCACATGTCTGTGTTAAGTGCAGGGAAAGCCGCTGCTCGTCTCGTTTTGTTGACGTTTCATTTACTGCGAGGCTCGGATGAGGGCTGCAGACATTTGCGCTGATCTCTCACATCCTCCGTAATGCCCCGTGTGCCCAGTTGACCAGATATTGGACCGGCTCTCTTTATTTGTTTCATACGCATGCCTGCAGACGGGTAAACCCACCACCACCCCCGCTGGCTGGTTGTGGGAGAGTAAAACCCCGAAGGTTCGAGGAATGTTCCGTCCCACTTGGCACATAATGATACTGTTGTGTTAGTCGGCCTGAGAAAATGCGCACAGCCTCCACCACGCTTAACCAGCTAACCACCGACAAGTATGTTAGAAGGAACCGGTCCAAACAAAAGCAGCTGAAGCTCAGTACACGACCTCCGTTTCGCAAAGCAAGCACAAAACCAGTTTTTATTTTTTTTTAAATAAGTTAAATTTGTTAATCTAAGAAAAAAACTGAAGACGTAGCAGTTTGTACAAAGAAGAATAATTATCAAAGGGTTTCTGCCTAACGTTGATGGATTCTTTGCCTCGTTAAGAAGGCTGTTCAGTTGGTTTATAATTCTGTCTCCTGAAGTGTTTTTAAAGCTGCTCTCTCTCTTTCTCTCTCTCTCTGTGGAGCTGCAGGAGGTTCTGGTATGCTCCTTCTTAAAAGGGCTTAGACTATATAGTGACCTGCCCCTTCTCAGACCTCCCGAAAAGGGGCCTGCAGGCTGAAAAACATGATCCGCCGATGTGCTCGCCTGTCTGGCAGGACGCTGCTGCAGCAGATCTGCCTTCTATTAGCGTTATTCACTGCTGGCTCTCCAGCCGCCCGCGGTTGTCGTCTGAGACAGAGAGGTGTGGGTTTTTAAGAAACGACGCCGCTTGAGGTATCGCAGAGCAGTTTAATGTCAGAGGTTTATGCGCTGCGCAGTGTTGTCGCTCCGTAGATGAGCTCACGCAGGACCACACATCACGCATCTTCGACATTTGCAATTTAGAAGCATTGTGATGCTTTCCAGCTTCACGGAGCAAAAAGTCCAAACTAAAAGCGGAGAGGGAACCAGTCTCTCATCTTTTTGCTAGGCAGAATTGTCATGTTTAAAAAGCGAAAGGTGCTTTTGGTGGAGTCGTTACTTTCACTTGTTGCAGCTGCAAGTGTTTTGGGGTATTGTCCCTGTCAGATCTAGACACCGAAGGCTTTCCTTATTCTTCATATTCATGGATATTCTTCCATCTAAACCATTCCCCGGCATCCCTGCCAGCATGTTCAGGGTCCTTGTCCGGCTGGAAGGTGAACCCTCCGTCCCCTCCAGCAGGTTTTCATGCCAGGACTTCCCTTTCACCTCCGCATGATTCTACCACCGTGTCTCACTGTGGGGATCGTGTGTTCATTCCTCACGCTGTCCTTACATACAGGCAAAAATCCGACTTGTGTGTACAAATAACACGCCTGTCGTGTTGTCATGGATTTTATTTGTGGCCGTAAGAGTAAACGGGGCACGGATTTGTAAAATTTTCATTAGGTAAGAAATGTCTAATCATTATGATTTGCCTTCTGCCTTACTAATACGTGACTCTCCGGCACATAAGATTCAAATAAACCACATTAAAGTTTGTGACATGAGAAAAATGCGGAGAACGCACTTTTCCGCGGCGCTGTATATTTCCAAATAGGGCGCAACGCTTGGCAGCGTGTTATTTCTATCTACTAATGTGTCTGCCTGCGCTTTGTTTGCCGAGTGTTACCTGGAGATATTCCTGTCTGTTCTTGCTGCTGAAATTCCACTCCTGGGTTGTGTCTCTCCTCTTTTTTTTTTTTTTTGTTTGTTTTGTTGTTGTCATCAAATAAAAAAAGGACTCAGGTGTGCGAACCTCTAAATGAATGAAAAGATGTTTGCACTCGGCGGGAATGCTTCCTTCCGCTGTTGTCAATATCATTTAGATTAGTAATTATCAACCCACAAGTTTTGTGTGTAGTGTGTGGCCAGTTTAAGAAATTGGAAAGAAGAACAGTTTTTTTTTTATAAGGGGAAACCCAGGTGACTCATTGCACAGAGAGAGGGCTGGGAATGAGGCAAATAAAGCCAAAAAGCAGGTCTGTCAAGCCTACACTTCTAAAGAGCTCCCCTGGGTTCTCTGCAGATTGCAAAGAGAGAGAGAGAGAGTCAGAAAAAGAGAGACACAAAGGCAGAGTGGGAGAGATGCAAGTTTTATTGAGTGAGACTGCATCCCCAGCCCCTTCCCTCCCAGTGTAAACATCTGCGGCTGGTTAGTGTTAGCCTCTGAGCTAAGTGCAGTCCGAGAAGGTCTGGTTCTTATACTGCGCGATAGCGGTGGCAAAGGGCAGCGAGGTGGGGAGCGGGTGAAGCTGCTCCCAGATCTCGCACCCAATGCCCAGCTCGGCGCAGCCAAGGCAAGAGGATGGAGAGCCGGGTCTGGGGGAGAGATAAGGGAAGGTGGAGAATGTTCTGGGAACTGAGAGTGACATAGACCAGGACTCTGAACACGGGGGGGGAAAAGGCAAAATAGCAACCAGAAAAGTTGAAGTCGGGACGTGTTTGCTCGAAGACGGCAGTAAGGAGAGTCTGATTCTTTCAAGCCGTTCAAAGGCTTTCTTTTTTAACGTTACATTAACAAACTTCAATGTATTTTATCGGCATTTCATGTGATGGATCGACAGAAACTTGCGTAACCGTGAAGTGGAAGCAAACGACGAAAATGTCTGTATACAGCGCCCCGTTACGCTGAGCTGAAATAAAATCCAGCGTAACCAGCCGTCTCGAGTTTATCACCAGATTTCTCCGTGTGTCATTTCACCTCGGTGTAAATCCAGCTGTTCTGTGAAGGCCTCGGTGGTGTGTTTTGAGGACCTCAGTGAACAAATAAAGACCAAGCAGCGCAATCAGGCAGGTCAGGGAGAACGTTTTGGAGACGTTTAAAGCGGAGTTTGGTTATAAAGCAAGAGCTGATGTTTTGAACGTGTCGCAGAGCTCTGCTCAATCCCACATCTGTGAGTAGAGTCTGGCACACTTAAAAACCAGTCAGTCACAGACATCCAGCTAAACTGAGGAGGGCGCTTACTGGAGAAGCAGCCAAGTGGCCCGTTGAGATTCTAAAGAAGCAGCAGAGATCCACACCTAAGGTGGGAAATTGGTAAATATTAAGTTATGCTTCATTTTTGGCCTTTATGGATGAACAGCAGGTACCAGATAGAGTTGGACTCAGCCAGCATGTGGCAGAAGGTGGTCAGATGAGACCAAAAACTACGTTTTAGCCCCCATGGAACACTGCATATCACCTTGAACACTCCAGCCCCACCGTGAAACATGGTGGCTTTTCTTCAGCAGGACCATTGATGCGGGTTGGTGTTGATGGGAAGATGGACGGAGCAACTTTTAGGGCAACATGGAGTCAGAGCTACAACCGAAAGAGTCAAAGCATATTCATGTGTTAGGATGGCCTAGTCAAAGTCCAGACCTGAATCTAATTGAGACTCTGTGACGAGAGTGTCCAATCTGATGGAGCTTGACGTATTCTGCAAAGAAGAATCGACGGGGAAAAGTTGTGCAAAGCTGACGCAGACATTCTTCAAACGGCCCGCCGGTGTAACCACAGCAGACGGTGGTTCTACAAAGCATCGACTCAGGGGAGCTGAACACCAACGCACAGCGCGCTTTTCGTATTTTGCGTTATTCAAAATGTGAAAAGGAACAGGCAGGATGAAAACTTTTACCAAACACAACGCATTAAACCTCTCTGGTTTGTCTCTCGCGGGTAATATAGATAACGCTGGCAGCAAGGACGCCAAGTATAAAGAAGGTAAGCTTAGCCTGCGGGAAGTCTCAGTCCTATTCATCTGTTCTGTGACGGCGCACAAAAGATGGCACAATAAAGGATTTTGTATTGAGTAGCCCTCTTGCTTCCTCAGCCTCTGCTCAGGAGTTTTGAAGGTCTGTGCAGGACAGGAGAACAAAGCAGCGCTGGCCCACTTTAGCACGCCTGAATGGAGTGACTTCCTTTTACAACGTATCAAAACAACAACAGTTGCTAAGAGCCTTAAACATGCCAAACCTGCTGTACGAAGGAGAAATGCTTCTAAACTGTCTGGGATACATTTAGAAAAAGGTTCTCAGTGTTTAAAAGATTGACGTGTGAGCTCACTGGTTGACGGGTTTTGTCTTAATATGCAGCAAAAAGTGGCATATCTTCCTGTTTTTATTTTACAAAAGAACTAAATGAAAGCAAATCATTTTCAGTGTGCAAGGATATCACATTAGGCTCCGCAGGGAGATCTTACTTGCGTCTCATGGGGGGGCTACACGAGGGTTTACAGGGTCACAGGTCATGGCATAGTTCAGCCAGGAGACCACTGGTCACTCTTTGTGCTGGGAGTTGACAAAATTAGCCCACATGATCAGATTGTAGTAGGAGCCTTTGTGTAAAATTAGATTTAGCGTTTTTTTCTCTGTTTGTTATCTTCCCACTCGACACAATTGTGCTTTAAAAAACAAAACAAAAAAACGCTTTAGTAGCTGCTCAAAAATCGGCACAGTCCAGGCTCAAGGACAGACACTTGTCCAATAAATCTTGTCCTTCCCAAAACCGGCACTTTTTGCTTTGCAAATTAATTGGTTTCTCATTAGGATGATTGCATTAGTGAGCATTCCTGGCTAAATTCCTCCATTTCTGAGAGGCCCGCAGGATCACATGCTGCTTTGTGCAAGGGGCCAGACCACCGTTGATCATCAGCATCCAGTTCCCAGTTGCGTCTCATCTCCTGTTCTAATGCGATAACATTTGGTCTTAGCTTTTTGCTTGATGTCTGGCCTCCAGTCCCAAAACGCTCAATAAGAAGCACAGAAAACAAGTTAGCTTGCTGCGCCTCTTCTTCAGCTTTACACTCCCCTCTGTAATGGACTCATTAGAAGAGATTTAACTGATGAACATTTGCATTTGCTTGTAAAATGTATCCCTGCAGAACAAAAATACACAGGACTGTAATTATGCTTTACAAAATGAATGCATACAGTGGCCCTTTGTCCACCTTTTCATGCAACATTTACTCAGTACAATTTGGCTAAAAAACAAATCTATTAGTGGCAAAAACGTCAGTTTTCTTTTGCTGAATCCATTCCTTGGTAGATTTGGATTATGTTCGGGCTCTTGGGTGAAATCCCTCTTCATTTGAAGCTTTACGGGAGACGCCTGAATGTTTCTCAGCCAAACCTGGCGGGCACTTTGAGGTTTTCACAAACTCATTCGCTTTGACGAAGATCCAAGCCCCAGAGCACGATGCTACCACCGCTATGTTTTAAAGTTAGTTTGGTGTTCTTTTGGAAATGCTAAGCTCTTTTTATTTTTTTTTTATTTTTATTTTTTTATGCCAAGCATGCATTTTAAACTGTGCGAGTTGAACTTTGGCTTCATCAGAGCGTAACAGATTCTTCCACAAGGCTTTAGAAGATTTTAGGATAGCTTGGCTGTGTTTGTCTGAAAGAAAAAGCTTCTGTCTTGCACCATTCTCCATTTTCCGTACGTACGAATATGTCCTGCAGCTCCATCAGAGCTGCTCTTGGCCTCTCTGCAGCTTGTTTCAACAGTTTCCTTCTTGTCTTTTATCAGAAATCTCATTATTTTCTCCAGTCACAAGGTACTGTCTTTGTTGTGCAATGCATTTGCATAATGCTGTGCAACGTTTTTTTGTTTTGTTTTACTTTTTCTCCTGCTGTGAGAGCAGTGAGATCTTTTTGATCCTTTTATAAACGTTCTGATTTTTAACCAAAGCATGCTAATGTCAGAAAACTCTTACAAGGATATTTTACTTTTACTTTAGTTATTCAGATTCGCTTAAATTGGTGGCAAGGGTGAACTCACGAAAACTTAATGCTGCAAATGAATCGGTGGATGATTCTTTAAAGTATCCATTTAAGTTTGGCGCGCACTTTTGCAGCCATGTTTTACACCTTTAACATTTTCTTTATAACGTGTTTTTGCCACTAATAGATTAGTTTTTCATTAGAATTGTACAGAAGACCAAGATATATTTCGTTTTGTTTACATCTCAAAAAGCTGGATATTCATATGGATGTTTAGACTGTTCAGAGCCACGACTGGTGGAAGTCGTACATTTTCATGCTGGGTTTTAAAAGTCTGACTGTTAAGGTTTCGTATCAGAGAGCCCATCTGCATATGTCAAGTCCACTCCTGAGCTACGGGCTTTGATTGACAAGGTCTGACCCTCTGTTGCTAGGCTTTCCCATGCATGGTTGGGCGTAGGAGGCCACCAGTCACCGATGAACCGCCGCGAGACAAAGGTCACAAAATGGAGAGAATACTCATCCATGGGGATGAGCTGATATTGACAGGATGCATGCAACAAAAAAAAAATCATTATGATGGATCTGGCACGTAACATGGGGCCCTCTTTTTGGTTCAGGGCATTCTTACACTTTTGAAGGTTTTGTTCGGCGAATATAATAAAGCATTGTGTTTTTAGTGTGTCTCTACATGCAGCAGGACAGGACGCCCTCCCCGATCAGTCATATGGGGGCGCCCTCTCCTCTGCCTGAGCTTTTAGGAGAAAACCAGGAAGCAGCTTCACTTCATTAATTTTTTAACAGAAAGACAATGAGAATTGGGGGGGGGGGGGGGGGGGGGAGACGTTCCCATGGGAAGAAAAATATGCACAGTATTTGGCTTCTTTGCGGGTTTATGTAGCTTTTTGTACAATTTCACTAAACATTCACAGCCCAGCTTTTGTTTTATGGCAGCAAATTAGATCATCTGTTTTCTTTTTTTTTAAATGTTCTTCGAGGCAAAGTTGTGTGAAAGGCGGCCGAATAAGTTTTGCAGTAGCAAAGCCTTTCCTTAAACAACCTCTCTAACGTCCTGAGAATAAGCTCAGAGCAACATCCCTCCGATCTGAGTCGTAACGTTTAGTCATCCTGTCTGTGGATCTGAAGCTCAGGGGACAAGCCTGACTCAGAACAGAGGCCCGGGTTTGGAAAAGCATTCGCTGTTACAGAACCAGGAGCGCCGCTGTTGGTTCAGCTCTTTTCCAGGTCTGCAGAGGGAGCCTGAAATCCGTGTCAGGACTTTTGGATTATTGTCTTTTCGTTGAAGTATCGCTTCGGGTTCTCGGGGCAGCGGAGGGTTGCTCCTGTGTGTCGGGGTGTGGGTGGTCTCGGTCCATCCATTGCTTCCTCGTCCAGGGAGAGGCAAAGTTCACACGAAACCCACAACCAGTTGTTCTGTGCAGCGGGCAGACGGATCACAATGTATTTATTTCTTTTCAAATAAACTGAAGAGTGATGCATGCATTTGCGTTTAGCCCCATCTGACTTAATACTTTGTAAAAAAAAAAAAAAAAAAACACACCTGCTTGTCTCTTCCAGCTTTGCACATCTCCAATTTTTGCACCTTTCTTTTTTGCAAAATATCTCAAGTTTAGTCAGACTCGATAGCTTCCTTGAACATCAACTTTCAGAGATTCTCAATTTGATTTAGCTTTGACTTTGACTAGGCCATTCTAACACATGAACATGTTTAGGTCTAAGCCTTTATGTTTAGGGTTTGATGTCCTGAAGGTGAAGCTTCGCTCCAGCATTTTACTCTTCACAGCTCCTGGGGGCTTCATCACTGTAGCTGTTGGTGGTTTCCTGGGGCTCCTCTCTGCTCTTCCCAGGGATGGGGGAGGCAGCTTACCCTGTGTTTGTCCCTCTTGGGCTCCTTTGCTCTGGGGTTTTTTTCGGGCGTCTGGGGTTCTGGTTTCCCCGGCGTCTGCCTTGGTGCTCTGGGAGGCGGGTCTTTGGCTCCTCACAACTACTACTGATAATTTTTCTTATGGATAAACTTTACATACACAAGTGCACTCTCGCAAACACCTACAAATGCTTGGATCCAGGTGCTTACAGACTTACTTTTATACAGAAAACCCCTATTATAGCTTAACTTTCACTTCATACATCTCATATTAAATAGTATTTTTCAGTGATGGTATCAAGGCGTTGGTTGTTTGTCACTGTGTTACTTTACTGGTTTGTTTTGCTTCTTTTTGTATATCTCTCTTTGCAGGTGTAGAAGCAAACTAGCAGACTAGAGGATGTTATATTGTTCTCTCCTTTTCTGCTCTTCTGTTTCTTCACCTTTTCTCCCTTTTAACATTTCGTCTCATCTTTTCTCTTCTGCCTTTCCGTTTTTGTGTCCATTGAACATAGTCCCGGAATAAAATCTAATAAAGCCTTATGCATATATGAATCAAGCAGAGCACCATAGCGAAAGCAGTAAGGCTCCACTTGTAAAATCTGTTGGGCTCTCTTTAGCATTAAGACAGCAATCCTTAATGCTACTCTGCCAGACAGGACATGTTAGAAAAAAGGGTAATTTTCCTTCCCCTTCACTAATATCTGCTACTTTTTGCTGGTCTATCACAAAAAAATCCCAACAAAGTACGTTAAGGTTTGCGGCGTTCACACACAAACAAACAAAAAAAAAAAAAGAGTATGAATACTTCTGGACGACATTGCCGTCCACTCTGCAGCCTCTTGGTTTTCCCCTAGCAAGCAGTAAACAGAAAATCTTTGCATTTAATGAGCACTTGTCTGCAATCTGTCGTGGCTGGAGGCGACAGCTGTGTTGCAAAATAGTGTTGTGTTGTAAGAAGGAAAATGTGAGAAATGGATGTGGTCATACCTCTTTCTTTTCTGTAAATAGACTGGTAATGATAGCTAGACAGCAAAATAGGAGGGGGGGGGGGGGAGAGACTGCTGCTATGAGTGGCCTGGGGCTAATGTTGAGGAGGTAGCCGTGGTCTGCCTCGCTGTCGGCCACTTGCACTGATTTCCTTTGTTGCATGTGTGCTCAGCAACCTGTGACTATTTTTCCTCTTTGTATAACAGTGTGGGAACTTTGCTGTGCTGGTGGATCTCCATGTTTTGCCCTTGGGGAGCCCAGAGTCCACCAGCTGGTTCACCGCAGACCGAGTTGAGGTACGGACTAAGGGAGTAAATAAGTCTTTAAAAAAAACCCACTTCGTGCTCCTCCTTTGTGCATTTTCTGTACTTACCTGTCACCTAAAACTTCCTCTCTTCTGCTGTTTGTCTCCTATTATGTTTAAATCAAAGCCTTTCCTAAACAGTTTAGCTGCATTTATGAAGTAAACCTTTTGCCGTCCGCAGGAAGTGGCATCTCTAGTTCGAGATCCAGTGGACCTGAGGGTCAAGCAGTATGCAGAGTTTCTGCATAACATGAGACGGCCTAAACAGAAGAAGGAGTTGGCTCCAGCTTCAGCCTATTCCCTGAAAGGTAACAGGGAGCGATGGACGTTTACCGGTCGATACCGATTTAATGTTTTTCTTAGGACTGAGCTACCAGTTGGTTATTAGTACCAAGTACTATGACGCATAATGAAGGATAGTCCAAAGTATGCTTCGGGTTTCTTTGGTAGAGGTTGTTGCAACAGACATTTAAAGATTGTGTTCTTTTATGCATCAGAGCATGTTCCTCTTTACTTTAACTGCTTACCTTTTTAACCTGAAAAAAGGGCCCCAAAGTCCATTATGTATCATTTTATTAAATATTAGATTAGTTAAATTAAACAAATAGGGGAAAAAAATCCAGGTTTTATTATATGACTGATCACTGATCAGACAGAGTTGATGAAAGGAAATTGGTCTAATTCAATCATTTGAATCTCTAGTAAGGCGCTATTCAGCCCCCCCCCCTCCAAAAAGAAAAAGAAAAAAGGGATCCAGTGTTTATACCTTAAATATGCATCATTATTGTTTTACCAACATGCTTGATTATCTGGAGCTTCACGTTTGCTGTTTTAAATTGGAGCCATCATTGCCTTCCTTCATTTTTGTCGTAGGTGTGTCTGCCATCAACTGTAGGGTAATTGATTTACTTTGGCTGTCAACTGAAACCATTTTCAGAGGCTGTGGTATGGAGAACAGAAGCGATTATAGTGAGCGGGATGGGAACCGAATTACAAAACGGTTCAAAAAATGTTTTTTTACATTCATTTTTTCGAGGCGTGTGGGTGTAAAGACAGCACAACCAGTCGGGACACGGCAGAGTCCTACACCCAGGGCGTGACCCGTGGAGGCGAGCGCTGATACCAGATTTTTTGTATTGTGCTGCTCTGTTTGACTTGGCACGACCCGCGTGTGTTTGCTCAAACAAGATGTAAATCTGTTATAGCGGTAAACGTTGGGTTTCTCTCCTGCTGATGTGACATTCGTGGACTCGTTTCGCCTATGCTTGAGTTTAAGTGGAAAATGAATCAAAAACGGCTGCCGCTGCTTGTACGCTCACTGAGCGTGATCAACAGATGATGCAGCTATGCAAGTCAGTTCAGGTCATTCTGTCTTTGTTTTTTTTTTTGTTTTTGTTTTTTTTATAAGTGTGCACTTTCCCTCAGCAACTTGCACAGTTCACTTTGAAGCACCAAGTAAGTCTAGCATTTAAGGAACCTCCAGCTGCGCGTTGTAAGACAGACGCGTTTGATGCAGGTAGCGTTTAAGCGCCGTTTAGCTGGGCTCCCTCAGCAGTGCTGCACTGTGGGAGTGGGATTACAGGGCAGTCAATCTCATAAAGTTTCTCCTCTGGCTACATCTCTGCCTCTCACGCATACACATGTACCGAGCCTTGCAGAGGTGTTCCTCCTGAACTCTTTTCCACATTTTTTTATGTTATTACCACAAACCTCGATGTATTTTATTAGTATTTTATGTGCTAGACAAACACAAAGTAGCACATGGTTATTAAGGAGAAGGAAAAGGGTGCTTATAGAAATACCTAATGTGTACGTTTGTATATGGCCATCCTTTACTCACCCATTTAGATAATACTATTATTGAAAAGTTCATTTTTTTTCCAGTGATTCGAAGTAGGAAACACTATGTAGGTTACACATAGACTGGTGTTTTAAAGCCTTTAATTCTGTTGATTGGAATACCTTAACGTAAGAAACAGAGTCCAACTGTTTGTAATTTAAACTAAGGGTGAGTACATCTGTTCTGGCCTCATTATTTTGTTGGAGAACATTATTCTGAGATGCAGCCAAGAGGCCCATGGTACCTGAGTAGGAGCTGCAGCGATCCAGGTAGTCGGGCACCACATATCTGCACTTGATGGAAGAACACAAAATCTTCAGTGTGAAATATGGTGTTGATGGCATCATGCTGTGGGTATACTGTTTTTTTTCATAAGGGACATGAAAACTGGTAAAAGTTAATGGGAAGATGGAAGGTGCTACCTTCAGAGCAACCCTTGGTTAAAATAACTTCTTAGATGCTGCAGAAGACTTGAGACAGGACTGAAAGTTCAGCTTTCTGGCAGTCTGGGCAACAAGGAAATGCCTCAGCTCAAAGGGGGTCGACGTGATAAAATTGATATCATTCAGAATCTGTGGAAAGTCTTGAAATTTACTGTCCACCCGACGTTCTCCATCCAATCTGAGAATATTTTCAGCCTCTAGATGAGCGAAGCAGTTAGCAACATACACAGTATAAGGCTGTCTGCTGTAATTGGAAACAAAAAGGTGTTTTCTGCAAAGTATTCACAAACACAAATGCATGCCACACTGCTTCAGATTTTTTATTTTAGATTATGCACAAATATTGTGACCCCCCCCCCCCCTCACAAAAAAAACAACTTATGGTTTTACCATAAAACATTGAAAAGGTTCAAGGGGGTGTGAATACTTTTGCTGCGTACGCCACAGGTTTCATACATGTTTACGTGCAAGCGCGTCACGAGCGGAGGCAGTGAGTGTGTTGCAGAGTTTATATCCTCCCCCTGGGCTAGGTGTGAACAGGCTGCCAGTGTACGGTTACAGAAATGCCTGACTCATATTCCCCGTGACAGACGGAGGAGAGACAGACATCCCTAATGATGAAGATCACAGACCGAGGCCCCACGTCTCTACCCGCAAATTCACTCCATTGTGCGAACAAGGAAACTATCGCTATTTCACCAGTTAAATATGCATGTGAAAATTATTAAGCTCCCTACAGATTTGCCAAAACGAACGTGCATGACCGCATCGCTGGAGCACGACACCCAGATCCCGAGCACGAATAAGTATTTGCCACCAACAGGCCAGCACTCTTCGTGTGCTGCGGTCTAGAAAAGGCGACTGCAATGACATCCTTGGTGGGTTTTAATTGTCCTGCATGTGTGGGAGGCAGCACAGCAGTGAAGATGATGGTGCCTGTGAGGGAAAAAAAAAAGCAGGCAGGAGACAAAGAAGATGGCTGTAGCGAAGCTCATCAGTATCAAGTCTGCTCTATAGGGTAGATAATGTGCTTACCCGCCTTTCCTTACAGCGTCATCAAACTGTCCTGGGGGCAATCACTCAAACTGACGTTGAGTTATTTTACAGCAGAATAGTGTTGGAGGGAGGCGCCTATGTGCCTAAACATGTTCACACGTCCTGTATGTGGTTGCATTAGGAGGAAGGTGTCGGGTGCTGGTGTCTAGCCCGAGAATAGGCCAGAGGAGCTGCGGTGCTGATAGTGGGTCCTGTGTGAGGGCAGCGTTTGACTCGGTGCCAGCGTGAAATCACAGGGCCAGTATAAACAGCGTGGCGGCCCCAGCTGTTGGCACTACAAATGAGCCATCAACAGCTTGAGGCGTTCCAAGGGCCGTCGGCCTCAAGCGTCGCTATCTGAGTTTTCCTCGTGCGTTCACAGATCCAGCGCCTCGCAAAAGTCTTCCTGCACCTTTTTGAACTTTTCCACATTCCAGCCGCTAGCTTCAGTGCGTTCTACTGGGATTTTGTGTTGTAGACCAACACAAACTGGAGCTTAAGCATTTTTTAAAGAGGGATTATGGTAATAAAAATCTGAAACAGTGCGGTGTGCGTTTTGTGTTCAGCCTGTCAGTCGATACCTAGTAGAACCACCTAATGCTGCACTTATAGATGCAGGTGTTTTAGGTCTGAGGCTGCTACCTTTGCTCACCCAGGGACTGAAATTGTTCTTCACGAAATGTCTCAGCCTCCATCGGAATGGATGTGAGCATCAGCTTTTTAAGTTTTTCCACACATTCTCAATATGATATCTAGAGCCTTACTTTGACCGGGCCATTCTAGTAAGTGATTCTGTTGTAGCCCTGGCTGCATGTTTAGCATTGTTGCCCTGCTGGAAGGTGAACCTCTGCCCCAATATCAAGTGTTTTGCAGCCTTAAAGGTTGTTATCTGAAATTGGCTCCATTCTCTGATCAGTTATGTCCATCTTCTCTTTCCCTGCTGAAGAAACGAATACTCACTGCTTGGACTGGACACTCGGGTAGCTGGAGACCTCTTTCAGTGACAGACTGCTGCATCCTAGGGACTGTAAGGAGCGTTCCTCCCAACTTACTGCGACTTTATAATCTCTGCTGCTCCCAACAGACTCATAAACTGTTTACATCATGCTAACAGTTACACAGGTTCTGATCCGATCATTAACCATTTACACTGTTCCCAGATGCTAAGGTAACTTTCACACGCCTTAGCTGCTGCACTATCATGCACATTGCATATCGTATTCACTCTGGTTTTTTCTTTGTATCTCCTATTCCTGGCATTTCTTTAGAGTTAATTTTTATTAGACTAGTTTGTTCCTTTCTTTTCGTCCTTGTTTTGCTAATAACCATGTTTAACTGTCTGTCTGTCACACCCACATATCCCCATTTCAGGACACTAAAGGAGTTCTTAAATGTGCCATGTTCGTTTTTAGCACTACATTGGCTATAGTATTGCACATGTTGGCCAAAATTTTCTATTCTGGTCTCAACGCACCTACTTCTTCCATGTGTTTTCTGTGTCCCCTGGATGAATTTTGGCAAACTGTATGCAGTAGTTTTCTGCATACTTTCCCCATAAAAGCCTACTTTGGGAAACGTATAACCAAAACTGTCCTGTCAACTGTCTCCAGCCTGAGCTGTGGATTTCTGCAGCTCCTCCAGAGGTACCATGGGCCTCTTGGCTTCTTCTCTCTATAATGTTCTTGTCTGGCCTGTCGGGTGGACGGCCATGTCTTAATAGGGTTGCAGTTGAACATCCATCATGTGCTTTAACGTTTTGGACAGCCTTATTCCTGACCTGTCTCAGAGACTGAATTACTCATGCATGGACTCTATTTAGGTGCAATTAGGCAACTTCTGGTTGGTCTAAATTATTATTTTAGTGGCATCAAAGTATAGGGGGCTGAATAAGAATGCATGTCTTGCTTTTCAAATTTGTCTTTGTACAAACTTTGAATATCCTTTATTATTTTCCTTCCACTTAACGATCACAGAAACCGCTTTTGTGTCAGTCCATCGCATACAATCTCAACGAAACACATCGAGGTTTGTGGTTGTTATTTTACAGAACTATTTATCCCTCATTAGTCTTTTAATATTTGTAAGACTGTACCTTCGCTGTTTTGTGCTACCAGGATTTAAATGAAGTCAATTTCTTGCTGCGTTTTCAGCCTGGCTGGCTGAGACTTGATGATTAACTCATAGTGATGTGATTTATTTGTGCCTTCAGAGAGATAAACTGAAGGGACTTTTCCCACTGAACATTTTGGCTTCTGGACATCTAGAGCGAACATGTTGGGCTTCAGTAGCCCAGAGAAGAGGAACTTGGAAGAAGCCTCATGCATTCTCACTGGTAGACTGTGCTCAACACACCCACATTTCTCAGAGTAATTACAGATGAAATGAGTGGATAATAGGTCCTCTGCTCTTTGAGGAAGACATTTTTGTCATTCAGGAAGATATTTGATTAAAAGCAGCTTGTGGTTGTGCTCTATGACAAAAAATATTCGGTTATCTGCATGATTTTAGTCTTCTGCAGAGCGTTGCTGATGTTCTTGTTTGCCTTTTAAAACGCCGCGCTTTGCAAAGCATCTGAGCGAGGGCGTGTGATTAAATACCTTTCCTTTTCATTTAATCCGACCCCCTAGTGTTTAATTCCGATCCAGGCTTGTTTTAAGTAATGGAATATTGATTCTGTCGTTTACGGCGGGTCGAGTGTAAACCGAGAGGTCCGATTTTACACGGATTTAGTCAAATCGCCATTTCACACCGCCAGAGTACATTACCAGATGTCTGCTGAAATCGCCGCATTGATCTTTTTCTGTGTGCAGCAAAGCTCAGGTAAAGTGCATTGCGGTGTTCTAGTCTTTCCTGCCGTCAGGTGAAAGAGGCTGTGGCAAACTGGTACCTAGAACGTGTCTGAGCCCAGGGCAGAGCTGGTTGGTTCCTTCCTCCTCTCCCTGCACAGGTGCCAGGGCTTAGGGGGAGGGAACACCTGCCAGCCTGTTTCCCCATGGCCATGGCAGGCTGGAGAGGCATTTTCCCAGGCTCCCCAGATGAATGGTCACTAATAGCCGTGGGAGAGGGCTTTGCGAGTCCTGCACAGTGTACCACAGACTCCTCTTGGCAGGCCTATGAAGGGGGCTTAAGGCGGCCTGGCCATGGCCGTTGCAGGGAGAGCGCAAGTGTTGCTGGATAACTTTACTTCAGGAAAAATGTGTTTACGGAGGACGATCCCGCTTCTGCTGAAGAATGCGGAGGATGTCTGAGCTCTGCATGGGAGATGGTTTATTTTTACTTGGTTATAGATTTAATGTTGTTTGGCTTATTTAAAGCCCGGCATCCCCAAGACGGAACAGTTGATCTGGTGTGGAGAAACATCTCCGTCAAAGTGACATTTTCTCTGCTCAGGAAGCACAAAAATCCATCGCGTGTGATTTAGTAGAAATTTAATATCTGCCAGTCCTATGAGATTTAACAGCGCTTCTCCTTAGATTTAGCCTAAAATAAGTGCCTCGTAAATAATTGGGTAGCGACAGCCACTATAAACTGAACTTCCTCTCAGCGCCGCTTCATCTATGACCGCATAAATGCGAGTGGGCTCCTATGTGGGGGACGGCTCTGTAAATAGAGGGGCATGCCTGTGGCAGAGTTACCTGCCCCTGCTCCGTTACTGGGCGTGAGGCAGCCCGGGATTAGGACCCGAGGAAAATGGAGACCTGTGACTAGAACAAAGGCATTCCAAGGCCTGGGCTGGAAATGGATCCTGAACAGAGTAGCCATCCCATCCAGCCTGCCCCTCTCCCCACCCCTTGGTGGGTAACACCCTCCCCCCTGGTGCTTGTGGTGTTGCTGTGGCTCTTTAAATCTTCCGTGTAAGCCTCTGGCCTTACTAAGCAGAAACACACAGGACAGTCTGACTCCAATCCATATTATTACACTAAGAGACTAAGTGTGGACCCTTATCGGATTCACATAGTAAGCTTAAAGTGAGTAGACATAACAATTTTACTGTATAAGCATAGAAAATGTTATCAATTTTTTTTTTACATAATCCAATTGTTTTTATTTAAAATAGTAAGGAAACAATTATTCCTACTGCTGCCAAAATAATATAGTATTAATTACTACAGGCATTTAACTCACTGACTTTAGCAGAAGATTATAACAAAAACACCCACTAAATGTAGTGGTAATTTCAAGTCAACATGTTTTTTTGCCCAGCACATATTGTCCCTTTTTGCTGCTCTGCTCTTGACACTAATTTCCTCTAAATATTTCTAGAATCTAAACTAGTTAGTATCACACATTATCTCTACAGCCCGATGGAAATCATGTACACCACTGGGAAAACGTCCAAAGAGATGAAGTTTTTCTTTCTTGGCGGCAAGGGAAACGAGTAGAAGCTTTCTTTCAGCCAGCCTTTACATCAGTGTGCAGCAACAAGTGGGGCAGGGCAGGGGCATAAAGTTCTGTGAATGTCTTTGCCCCATGATAGATTCCTTCTGTTTAGCTTTTTTTTGTCACTCAGATAAAAGTATCAGATCATTGAACTGATTTTAATGTTGGATAAAGACAACCTGGGTAACAATAAAACGCACTTTTCAGTTGATGGTTTAATTAAGAGGGAAAAATCTATCCAAACCAACCTGGCCCTCTAGAACTAGGACGCCGGCGGACCAAAGTGGTAGCTATAATCCAAAACTAGAGAAAACGTGCAGCGCCGCTGAACCTTCCCAGGTGGGGACGGTCTACCAGAATTACACCAAGACTGGTGTAGCAACAGTGACACCTTTTTGAAGGTGTTTCGTGTTACATCCGACCTAAAAACCAACAATGCATTTCGGAAACAGACCATGATACTGACAGGAGAATGTTCAGCTATCAGTATAAGACCTTAAGCCCAATCACACTTTGGCTTTGCAGCAGGACAACGATCCAAAGAACAGCAACCAGAGCACATGTGAGTGGCAGGAAGTTCTGAAGCTGCTTGGCCAAAGTCGGGACTTAAACTCAATTCAGATACTGTAATATCACCTTAAAGCTGTTGCTCATACTTGAAAACCCTCCTGTGTGGGTGAATTAAAACATCTCTGCAAAGAACGGGGATGTTAAAGGGGTACCTTAATCCGAAATCGGTAAGATGGAAGACCATGAAATTTTTCAGCAGTTCTTTAGCAAATACTGTGATGTTATTGTTCAAAAAAGGTAATAGTAAACTGAACGGTTTGAGAAGTATAACCCAAAAATAACAAAGGTATCTACGCAGCACCTGTAGAGACCACATTCAAGTTTTCTGCACTCCGAGAGACTCCAAGTACACAATAAAATGAATTTAAGGGCTCAAAAATTGGCTTTTGTATAATCTGTCCCCCTCAAAGACTCGTCGCCATTTATCACAAACTCATTCAGTTTTTACTGCTAACAGCTAGTTATGAGCTTTAGGGGACAAATACATTTTCACATAAGGCAGGTTGGTTAGGATAGCTGTGTTTCCCTAATAGATGAAATCACCATTAAACAGCAGCCTTTTCTATATACCCAGGTTGTCTTTTTTTTTTCTTTAGTTGAATCTGGAACATTTGTGTGATTTTTTTATTTTTTTTTTAAAGCAAAGAAAAGGAAGAAATCTGTAAGGGGTAAAGCACTTTTCACAGCGCTAGCTCTTCTACTCTCCGGCACCTCACTAAAAGCTCTTTTAAGCCTGACAAGAGCTTAAGGGAAAATGTTGGTGCTCCTGCATGCCTTGCTACCTGTGACTGAGAGACATGGGGACACAAGTGGTAGATAAACAACATAAGAGATCTCATTTATATGCATCTGCCATCCTCTACGTTCCGTCGTCCTCCTCTTGTCATCTCTTTCTCACTTTCCCTTCTACTTTTCTACAGGGTCAGCTGGAGTCTTTTAGCACCGAACCACAAGCTCCACCATAGCTGTCACACCACACTCTTTTCCCATGTAATTAGGGCCTAAGCTCGAGCCTGAGCATGGATCATATTCATGTGACTGTTCCCCTTTACCGCAATCTGGTCTGGGAGACGGCACACACTCTGTTGAACCCGAGCCTGACCAGAATGCCCTGTTTCAAGAATTACTGAAATGCTGGAGAGGACGCCACGGTTGTTGGGCCGTGCTCTCAAAGAAATGAGCTCGTGGGACGTCTTCCTGTTCTGTCGTTTCTGTCATTTAATGCCCATTACCGTCGTGTTTTCAACCTTGTAAACCTTTGCCTTTGGTTTTTCATGTTCAGCCATAATTTGATGTTTAGCTAAAGATTAGCATTTTTTAAAGAGGATCAATTTAGTGGAATTAGCATCCAGTGCAGCTTCATTCTGGTTTTTAAAGGGCCGGTGCAGTGCATAACTTAAATCCACTAAGTGCTCCGCACACCACCAAACCAAAGGATTTAAAACGTCCTCCTCATCCTGAATGCGCTTAAGCATAAACGGTGGCCACATTTCGCAAGATTTGTGGCCTGCTAAGCTGATTGAGGTATAATTATGATGGAATATTTCGTATTGTGAGTTCATTTCCCTCTTCAGATTATCCTCCTGAATCAAAAAATAAATAAAAACACAAGCCTTTCCCTTGATAATTTTGTGCTCCAGAACGCTCCCCACCACTTTAGTCACATGCTGGATTATGGGTTGGCCTGAGCTACCATGCTGCGGCGTATTTTGCAACGCCGATGGAAGGGGTCACCCAAATGTTAAATTGAACACTCGTGTGCAAATATTGTTTCAGGTGGACGTTGCGCAGGACGATAAGGCGCAGCACTCCGCCGCGGCCGTAGTTGCAGTTGGACTCAGAGAGCGATGTCCTTCCAGGAAAGCCCCCACTTACACATGGGTAACTTCCTTCAGGCTCGCTCATCCCTCACCACTCCACCCCAGCCTCTCGCTCTAAGCCCCAAACTCTCCGCCCACACTCGAGGACAGAGGGAGGGGGTGCAACATCAAAGCAGGGATGTCAAAAGAGCAGGATTCTCAGGCGCTGGTGTCTGACTGTCCTGCTGATTGTACTCCTGTTCAGAAAGAGCTTGCGTGGGAATTATTGTTCTCTCGACACTAAGATGTTACATTTCCCCCGGACAATAGAAACGTGGTTAGTGCGAAATGGTCACTGGAGGAGACGACGCAAGAACAAAAGGTGCACTAAAAGGATCTGATTTCTTTGTAGCATCACTGTGGGTTGGAAGTAATCTGTTTTGGTTTAGTCTGAACCATTGTGAAAACAAAAAAAAGTACATTCATATGATTGTTTCACTAGGGAATACTTTTGATTTTATGAAATTCATCCATTTTCTGAGAACTTTACCGCCTTCTTTGGTCTGTGTTTAATCTGAGGTACAATTATAATTAATCTGAAAACAGCTATTAGTGATGGGTGCTGTTGTTAAAAAAAAAAAAAAAAAGGTTTCCTACAGATATTTCAAGGTCTGGATAAGACCAGAAAAAAATGGTGTTAGATATATTTCTACGTCCATTTTCTATGTCCATATTATCCCACGGTATAAACCATCCAGCCATTTGACTATGAAACCATCTAACCGTCCGCCATGTGTTGATGATGAGGCTGTCTGTCTCTCTGTCCATCCATGTTGTCCCAGGTCCATCAGTCCATCTATACAGCTACAGGTACATCTAAAAACATAACAACATTACATAACATCAATAAAAAAGGATATTCTAAACAAAGAGATCAGGCTTCTGAAAAGTATGTTCATTTCTATGAACTTGGTTGGGCCTTTTTTTCATGAATTCCTGTATCAGTGCGGCGTAGCGGGGAGGTGCTCAGCCTGTGATTCTTTGATAGCGGCCTTCAGGTCTGGTGGCTCTCATCATCTTCCTCTGGACAATAGGCCATAGATTCTCTATCGGGTTCAGATCAGGCCAGTTTGCTGGTCATTTAAGCACAGTAACACCATGATTATTGGACCATGTGACGGTGCCTTTGGCAGTGTGGGCAGGTACAAAATCCTCTTTTGGGTTCCTTCCGCTGAGAAGCTTTATGGAAACACAAGGCATGCTCCAAAATCTCCGGGTAGGGTAACTGCATTCATGGTGGACCACAGAAAACCCAGTGGACCAACACCAGCAGATGACATGGCACCTCAAATTATCACTGACTGTGGAAACTTCACGTGGGTTTTGTTTCTCTCTAGTCTTCTTCTGAGACCTTGATTTCCAAACAAAATGCAAACTTTACTTTCATCTGTAAAGAGGACTTTGGACCTCTGAGGAACGGTCCGGTCTTGGGTTCAGCAGTGGCTCAAGAAGTGCATCATTTGTAGCCCTTGTGTCTGTGTCGAGTCTCTTGGTGCGCTGACTCCAGCTTCAGTCAACCTCTTGTGAAGCTTCCCTAAATTCTCGAATGGATTTTGCTTGACAGTCCTCTCAGAGGTGTGACTATCCCTCCCTGTGCTGGGGGACCTTTTTCCACCAGAGGTGATGGTGTTTGGACCAAGTGGCCCCTGAGAGTCCACCTCTGTGGATTTGAGACGCCTGACAAGATATTTTAAACTAAGTCTTATCAATTTGGTTTTTAAGTTAGTGGTTTTTCCAGACAACTCTTTGAAACAGTGATCCGTACTCTTCCTTCATCCCGCTTAGATTGCTGTAATGGACTTCGTGTAGGAGTAGGTCGGTCCTTGCTCTGTCGTCTGCAGCTGGTCTTTTAACTGGTTCTCATGACGCTGGGCATGTCACCCCTGTTCTGGCCTCACTGCACTGGTGGCCTGTACATTTTGCAGTTCGTTTTAAAATGTTTGGATGATCTTGCCCCGCCATACTTACCTTCTCGGTTCCTCAGGTCAGCCAAACAGCAGCTCCTGCGGGTTTTGAGGTCTAAGAGGAAGCTCAGAGGAGACAGAGTCTTCTCTATCGCTGACCTTCAACTTTGGAGGTCTTGTCTGGCCTTGTCTGTTTTAATTGGTTTAAATTATTTAATCCTTAATAGTTCTCACGTCATACTTATGTTTCTTCTTCTGATGCATGTTAATAGTTTGTGCGGCACTTCGTTTTATGTGTTTTGTTAATAACGAGTTTTATGTTGTTGGTATGGTACCACACGTTTTCCTTCCACTAAACCTTCTTTGATTATATTTGGATACATTGAACCAGCTTATTCTGCCCTGACCATTTGTTGCTTACCCTCCTTGTTAAGGGTGTCAATATCTGTCTTTTGGACATCTGTACAGTCAGCAACTTCCCACATTATGGTGTAGCCTACTGTCCCAGACTGAGAATTATGAGTTGTCGTCGTTTTTAATCCATGGTTGTCAAAATGACAAGAAATAAAGGCTTGAAATGTTTTAATTTTAAGATTCTATTTTTTAGAAGTACCTTTTATGCATTCATATGTCCGACTGTAGACGTTTGTGCCATAGATTCAGGGTAATTTTGTAAAAATGTATAGGAACTGTGATAATAACAAAAGCATTACCACACAGTCCTCCTTATAGGAACTAGTTTAAAACCCACCAAACAATGTGAGACTTCCCTATTTTTCTTATGCAGAACCATTGAACGTATTGCTATACTAGCTCACACTGACTATAAAAGCCCTGTTTTTCATTCTGGTATTGCAGGATTTCACATATTTTATTATGAAAGGGGTTTTGGAGCCTTACAGTTTTGTGCAAACAAAATATTTGTGGGCCCACTGCAATTAAGATGATGCAAGGCTGGGACCTGCTTTGAAAATCCTCCATTTCAAAACTGAATCTTTTATAGGTTCTTGTATAACTTTAGAAGCCGCTGGCGGCCAGGAATGCAGATGATAAGAAGTAAGCAGTGTTTTCTAGGGCTGTTTTAATGATCCCGTCAGGATATGACTGAAGTTAATGAAGTCTTGTTCCACTGGGGCTTACCTTTGACCCTGGACTGAATGGTTCTCACTCCAGTCTTTTCCATTTTATGGTCGTCTTCGCTGCGGATGGCTTTTGGTTTGTTGACGTTTCTTTCCTCTCATTGTTTTACCAGGAAGTGGTGAAAGCTGCAGTGTGTGTGTGTGTGTGTGTGTCTCTGTGTGTGTTTAGTAAGTACAGTAATCTAGTCCTGGCAATAATCCATTGGAGTCTAGGTCTTTTTATTTTTTTAAGTCGTCCTGTTGTGCATTACAAGATGGCAGAAGCCTCCTCGGACAAGCGGTTTCAATGTTATCTACCACAGTTCGGGAAAACATGGCGTGCTGACTTGTTTACGGTTTGGAAGGACCTGTAATAATACTGCTGTGCATTGGATTTCAAAACAATTAAGCAAGAAGATCCTTCCTATAATCAAGTACAAATGAAACCGTTCAAAATATCTGTTCTGCAGATCTGGGTTTTGCACCACTGTGGGCTTCAGATGCCGCAAAAAGGAGCCACTCGTTCCCAGAGGAGGCACCAGCAAGCTGTTTTGTGAGAGAGAAACATGTATATAAGCTTAGCACGAGAGAACCCAGGCAGCGGGCCAAGAGCAACTCTGTGCTTTGCAGGATGTTATAAAAGTTGGAGCAACAGCTGATGTCTCAGGCCGTGGCGGTGCACTAGTTCCCAACTCTGTGTTCAGACATCCCTGTCAAATTTGTCCTGGGAATTGGCAGGCTCAGCCTACCATGGAAAAGCAGTGAGAACAGTTGTAAAGCAAGACATGCGGTTAAAATGTCCAGCAGCCTGAATCAGGACCTCTGAAAACATAAGAGCCGCGAATGTGGAGTGAAGGATGCTTAGGTCCTGGCCCCACGGACCCGGAATGAGCATAGAAAACAAAACAGAGATAGAGATCAGCATTCCTCTCCGGGTAGATATCCAGAACAAGTGATAAATGGACGCCGCTTTGCTATTTAAGGAGTAAGAGCATATCAGATTTTTTTTCCTTAATAAAGGATTGCTGCTATTAACTACAAACATGCTCGACATACTCATGGACTATTCTAATGTTATCTCCCCCTTTTGATTAATCACAGTCTATTTAAGGAATGGTAGCTTATCTATTATTACTAGATTGTGTCGTTCATTAAGCTAAAAAGAGGAAATGTCAAGTCAATACAGTTAAATGGGCAGTTATTGTAATAACATTTTTCTTTAATACATTTTAGACGTTGTTTTTTTTAATTAAATCGTCTGGTACAAAATAAATAATCCTTGAAAGGGTTTTGCTGTTGTACAAAGTTTCAGAAATTTTGCTGAGGACCTTTTGAATACAAATCATGAACTTTCCACCGCTGTGCTTCACAGCTGGTGTGACGTGTTTGAGTGGATGTGCTTTTCTTTTTGAGCCAGCACAATACGGTCCCATATGGCCCAACATTGTTGCAGAAATGTCGTGGTTTTTTTAGGATGTAACTTTTTAAAGCAAATGCGTGCTTTTATTTTATTTGCCTCCACTTGGGAATGTGCTTGAATTCAGCCGTTTGCAACCTTTACAATCCAAAGAGCCATTTTAGCCTTCAGTTCAGCTAAATAAAACTCCTTTAGAGCTGCAAATGTTACATGACCTTTTCAAAAAAAGACTTATCATTTCGATAACAAAATTCCAGTGGTTGATATTTGTCATTTTTAATGAACTGTTATCTACATTTTTAGATTTTAAAATAAAGAAAAAACAAAGTTTTGCAAGATTCATAGATTTTCCTTTGTGGGATGCTGATATTGTTGGAATATTTAAAAACTAATGGAGAAAAATGGATCTAAAAAAATTACTACTGGTACTTTTAGTGTCTTTATGTTGAGGGAATTCAATGCAATTAATCCATAGAAAATGGCTAAAGACTGGATTTATTATTATATCCTTGTTTAAAAACATTAGTCGGTTGTTTTTCTTTTTAGCCAAACTTGTTAAGACCTATTGTGATGGGTCCAAAGAGCCACAGGTTGCAGGCTCCTGATTTCTATTAAACAGATATTTAAAAATTCATAATTTCTACAGACCCTAACATTAGTGTTGCTTGCCATTTACGAAGAAAGCTGAAATTGGGTCAGCTAATGGCATTAATTCCTGTTGTAAGTTGTGTATTTCTGCATTTGATGCAATCACAGCACTTTTTCAAACAGAGTGTTTAGTATTGCAAGTTAAACTACTTTTATGAAATACAGTCATAAAAAAACAACCTGTTCCTTATGCACACGACACCCATACTGGTTTTTGGGGTCGGCATTTGTGAGAAACCAAATGCATCAACAAGCTGACCAGACCCAGCAGAGTCTCAGATGGAGCTCTTTCAGAAATCCGTTGAGAAATTGGCTGGTGACAGGATTAAAGTAGCTTTTTTCTTTTTATTCTCAGTGAATGCACCATATATAGCTACCAGCTTGGTAACGCCTACATTTACCATATTTTTCGGACCATAGGGCGCACCAGATTATAAGGCACATTAAATATTCTTCTCAAGTGTGTAACATCACTCCGCCCCTCCATGTACACGGCTCTCTCCTGAGAGGGAGAGCTATCCGAGTAGCTGGACTACACTGCCCTGTTTCTAACATAAGGCAAAAATAAACGTAACTTTCATATCAAATTAACTTACTGGGTTTATTGTTGCTAGCGGGTACTCTTGGCGCCTAGTTTCGACTTTAAAGTCAGGCAGTCTTGTAGACAGCTCAGGGGTCCAATCAGGTAGTGACATAGTGTACCGTAATGCTCCGAATATCTATTGAGCGGAGCGGCTTCGTTGCTAATTAAAGTTGTACTTACACATTTTAACCGACTTTTGAGCGCATTGTAGCACATAAAATCAGTCAGTAAGCACAACGGTAGTCATATATAAGGCGCACCGGATTATAAGGCGCACCATCAATTTTTGAGAAAATTTAAGGATTTTAAGTGTGCTTTATAGTCCGAACACTACGGTATCCGTGTAAAAGTGCTAATAATAGGAAGATGACACGTAGTTGGCTATTTGGAGTATCGGTAGGTGTTTGAAGTTTAACACAAAGGATCTAAGAAGCTGCTTAAAAGCAAACTATATTTACTATCACATGTAAAGACGTGTACACTGTTCAGACTATGAGAGCAACGCTTTCATTAGATAACAGGAAGGCTTAACCCAGGTACAGCAAAGTTTCTCAGTCCTTTTACATATAAGGGGAATAGAAAACATTAGTACAAATCAAACAAGGAGGGACATGTTCAAACCAGTCTCTGTAAACATTTTAAGATTTAAGAAATTAAACAAAACTAAAGGCTTTGCAAGAGAAAGAAAATAAATGATTGTGCTTTTACTGGGATGTCATGGCAAAACCCTGTAAATCAAATTGTTTAAACAAATTTTCTTGTGCTGTACACTTCCACAATGCACAATGACAACCAAAAGTGTTAAATTCTCTTCCAAACTCTAATAGAGTTTTAATTTATATGTTGCTGAGTATTAGAGTTAAGCCACAACTCCACCAAAACAACTAAAAGTGAAGCCAGTTGATTGCATCCTTAAAAAAAGAAAAACAGATCTATAAAAAATAAATTATAACTCTCATGTCTGCGGCTAAAACGCAGCAGGCATAAATAAATACTAATGATCCTGCTATCAAAACAGAGCGCCCAACTTTTGACTTAATGTAATCTCCGCTGCTCATCATAAACAGAATGGTGTGAATTTAAAACTTAATAAAATACATCTAAGCATTTAAAAGTACAACTTGCTGCCAATTCAGGCTGATGTGGTACACACCCCATACTGCAAAGCTGTGCCATAGATTATAAGTGCAGCAATTACACAGAAGGATTCTGGGTGATAAAACAGTGTGTAAAATGACTCATGTAAATCCCTAAGTTCGGCAAACTCAGTTATTTGGCCGCCCGCCAGGCTTCAAAGCAGGGGACTGTAATCCAATGCCACTAACGCCGAAGCATTTATATTTTTCTTTTCTGCTGAGCAAATAATTTTGTCAGACATTAGTCAGTCCTGGATTAGATGGCTAATCTAATTTGAGAAATGGCTGAATAGCAAGGGTTATAATCACAAACCTTGGAAAAGAGGATGTTTTTGTCTCATTATGAACTCAGACGCGGACAAATTGGATGCTAGCTCTTGTAAAATGAGCAAAAAGCTTTAAAATAAATACATCTTTTATCAAAGCAGCATCATTTCACATTTTTTCCACTGAGTATATTTATTTAGCAAGGGAAAAAAATCCTGTCTTGAGAGACAATCACCAGTGACATAATTAATGGCACCTCTCACAATCTATAACTGTTTTTATTTAAACTTTACTTTAGGTTTATCAAGGTTTCTGGTAACTTCTAGTCATCCATGACTTCTTGTTTCCTTTTGGTATAGACGACATAATGCAGGGGCCCATTTCTTTTAGCCACATGCTCTCTCTACTGGATGAGGACCAAGTAAATCTTAACAAATCTTAACGTAAACGTGTGGAGTTTGACTGCTTTTCGGTGCTTTAAAGGGATGAAAATAAGACTTTGAGTTTTTCAGCTAAAAAAAACAAAACAGGTCCGATGTAAAATAAAGGAAGATTAGGTGGAAAAGAAGTTCATGCTCACTGAGAAGTATAATGGAGGATCTGTGATGCTGTTGGCTCGTTTTCCTTCCCAAATAACCTGGGAGCCTCGTTAGGGCGAGACATGAGGAACTAAATGAAAAATAATCTAGTGGACTCTAGCAGAAAGCTGAAAGTGGTTCATTGTTGTGAATTAGTCCAGGATAATGGCCAGAAACGTGTCCAAATAAACAAGGAAATGGTCCAACAGACACCAATTCACCCTTCTCCCATAGACGTTTCTGTCCCCAGACCTAAATCCTGTAGAAAACCTGGGAAGGATGAGCTGAGGGAACAGAGAGTAAAGAAGGGACCTTGGTTTCTAGATAATCTAGTGAGATTGTGCCTGGAGGAACGGTTAAAGATCCACCTCGCTACATGCTCCAACCTCTGAAATGTCGCTTTCCTCTTGCCAAAAGGTAGTTGTACAGAGCGGGGCTGCTGGATATCTGCAAAATACGACACGTTGCAATATTATTGATGCATATTGATTACAATGTTGATTACAATTAACCCAGCTGTTGCCCTCTGCTCTGTTTTTCTGTCCATCATTACAATGTCCACAACACTGGCGCTGAGCTTTGATTGCAGACGCTAAACTCTGCATCATATGAGGACATGGAGGACAATATTTTAATATGGCATACAGTGATAATGAGATGACAGCAGCATTTCAATGTATTGTGCAGCTCTAGGAAAAACAAAGTCTGCCAATAAATGTACCACAGGTGATTCTGTTTAAAAATCTTATTATTTCTCCCACTGAATACATGTACTGATATTAAAGGTAGAGTTTGTCTATTATCATACTACTGCCAGAAGAGATTCATTTATTTGAATTTTTTTTTATTCATTGGAATGCCAACACAACTGTTTGCATCTCTCTAAGGGGTGTGAAAAAGATGTAACTTGTTTTTAGAAATAAGCTTCTGTTGTCCAACCTAAAAATTTAAAGACTTGTTTTCTTTTCCACCACTGCCACTAATCGAGATCAGAGCTGATCCCCATTTATCAGTTTTAGCCTGTGGTCGTTGTGTCTCTGTAAGCGGCTCGTAATTGTCCAAATCCGGCTTCTTTTTAGAAAAAAACCCCCAAAAACAAATGGTGTGAATTTCAGTCGCATAGAAATGTCCACAACTTCTCCTTCAGACTTGCCTGCACATATTCTCAATCACCCGAGTCATGGCAACTGCAACAGCTTCAGTCAATGGTAACCGGACTTTCTCTGAGTTTTTGTGACTGTTTCAGCATTTATCCAGGAGTCTTACCCCTCGGTTCCACTGAACATGGAAGGACCGCGGTGTGGCTACGCTTTCCCAGCTGATCGTAGCAAATCACGTCAATGAGAGCGGCTCCACCTGGTGCTCAGCGGTGCATTCGTGAAGCGTCCCAGATGCGCCGCCGGTCGCCGCTTCTCTAAAATACGCAGCTGTCCTATTTTTGGCGCTCGCCGCACCGACTCCACGTCAATCTGGGGCAAAGCGGCTCGTTCAGGCAGGAAGTCGGTTGATGAAAAGCAAAGTGGATCCGTTCGAGTTTACAAGTAAGACTACATGTGGAGACTTTGGATCGCATTTTTCTGAATAATGAAATATTTGAACTCGCTTAGCTACGACAGATCAGAAAGAAGAAAACAAGGTAAGGTGCTTAGATAAAGAGCAGGCATGCGAGATGCGGGTGCTACTGTCCAAGTAACCACTTCACTGGTTTATTGTTCTATTTAAACCCAACTATCGGGCGATGACGCAATCTGCTGGTGATCCGAGTCCAGCTGCGCAGAGGCACTCTGTTCTACTAACACTCCCGCTGGAATAGGGTGCCTTGCAAAAAGCAAGTGGCACCCCGGTGTTAGTCAACTCTGGAGGCTCACGGTTGAGCAGCCTGGAGTCTGGGAGCTGCTGTTTTTAACGCACATGGAGGCCTGTCCTCCTCGGAGTGTTCCTAGTCGGATGCCAATCCACAACCTGCTCGTCAAATAGGCCCAACATTAAACCCTAATGAGCCTGGGGAGGAACTGTTGTAGTTCCCTTTCAGATTTGTTTCTGGGCCAGCAGGGTTTGTGCCGTCTGCTGTTTGTGTCAAAAGCTCATAGAGACTCGGCATATTTGTCTGCTGAGAAACGAGCAAACTTTGGGAGGAGACTTTTTCAAATTATTCCAAGTTTCAAGAATGATTGTTTGTCTGTTTTGTTGCCAAGGGGCAAAAAAATCAACCCTGTCAGTTTGTTTTAAAGGAGCACAGCCTTGTTTTGGGCTTGATGGTAGTCATAGTGCATTTTTGAAATTATCCAGGGACTTTTTGAAAGAGCCTGCAGTGCAAAAGGTCAGGATTTTCTCAAACTATGGAGGGCATGTAATCCTTTAATTGAAGGCAAAATACCAAAATCCTCCCCTTAACTCTGTAGTTTGAAAGTAAGGAAACAAAATCCCGAACTAAAGTCACTAAGAAGTTTCTAAAGTGAACTGTTAGAAAGGTAGTGGCAGAGTTAAGGAGAGTTTAGTTTATCAGGGTGTAAAGAGGTGGAAAGGGTGCCAGGAGGGTGCCAAAGGCTAAGCAACCTCCGTCCGCTTCCCAGCATTGAGAGGCAAAGAACAACTGACTTGCATGTCAGCTAGACCTTTGCATTTTAGTCAACAAATTCCTGCCAGATTAGGCAGCAGGCCACAGTTTCTGCCCAGCAAATCTTAAACTCTGTGACAAACATTCCAGAGTAGAGTCTCGACCGACGATACCGCTGCTTTTTCCAAACTTAAATGCTTTTCAACTGAAGGATTTATCTTTTATAATCAGTAAATAAAAACTGCATATTCTCAGTGCCTTGTAAACATGTCATAACATTACAGCCACAGACTTCAGAAAGTAGCACATTTTTGCAAAATTAAAGGGAGATGATACATGAGTTTTAGCTTTCTTTAATTTTAAAAATACAATTTTGAAATATTTCATAGAATCACATTTGGTTGCAATTACTCCTGCAGATCTGTTGGGGAGTGTCCTTGTCAGCCTTGCATTTCTAGACTTTCAGATTTCTGCCCATTCTATTTAAATATAAAGCTCAAGCTCTGTTAGATTAGCTAGTAAGTCTTTGAACATGAATCCTTAAAGGAGCTATAAGTAAGATATGTATTGTAAAATCAACCTAAATTATTCACATTTCTCACCGGGGATGGAAGTAGCATTCTCTATAATCAATATGTCCCCTCCATCAACAATGTCTTAGTCAAGTTTTTCTCCTTTCAAACCTAGAAGTACGGTCTGGAACTACCACAGTCGAGAGTGTTGCCCGTGTTTATTTCCTGGTTCCTCAGCCAATCATATGAGAGTTCCCAGAGCGCAGCATTAGGTATTTTATTTTGGCAAAAGAGCAGCAGCCGGCAAACATGGAAGCCAGTAAGGGAAGCGGACCAGAAGTAGAACAAAATACGACATCATAGACCTGTCCTGTGGAAGTAAAAAAAAAAAAAAAAAAAAAAAAGGTTTCAGACTGTTTAAAAACGGCATATTAGATTGTTGTGATTGGCAAGCTGTTGTACCAATTTCAGCCACACAGTGTCAGTATTATTTATAGCTCCTTTAAAGGACTTACTCTAGATTTAGGGCTGGGCTTTGACTAGGCCATTCTGACAGATGAATATTCTAACGTCTAACCTCTTCCTTCCAAATACACTTCATTGTTTCTCTGTATGTTTAGGGCTGTTGCCTTGTTGGAAGGTGATCCTCTGCCTCCTTAAGTCTTTTTTCAGCCTCTGTCAGATTTTCTTCCATGATTCTTGCATTTATTTTCATCCTCCCATCAGCTGCGTCCAACTTCCCAGTCCCTGCTAAAGAGAGACCCTCCTCACAGATGCTGCCAGCATGTTTCACTTTGAGGAAGGCGTGTTCAGGCTGATATGCTGTGATAGGTTTGATAGGGTTTGATAGCATACATGTTTATTATCGGTCTCAATAATACCTTTTTAACATGTTTTCACCCCCCTGCATGGCTTGTGATAAAATTGACTTTATAGGACTTCAACAACAGGTTTCTTCTTTCCGCTCTTCCATTTAGTCCAGATTTGTGGGATGTATGACTAATAGTTTTCTCCCACCTAAGCTGTGAATCTCTGCAGCTCCTCTAGAGTTACCATGGATCTCTTGGCTTTCTTTTTTTTTTTTTTTATCAAGGTTTGCCCACTCTGCCAAGTTTTGGTGGACAGATGTGTCTTGGTAGCTTTGCAGTTTTGCCGAATATGTGCCGTGTCATTATCCTCCGATGATGAATAGCGTTGTTTTTTTTTAGATGTTCAGAGCTTGGAATGTTGTTTTATAACCTATAAACTCTATTGCAAACGTGGAAAATTTGAAAACTATATATTGTCTGTCTGCTTCACAATTGTTTACTTCTTTGTTTTGAACCATTACATGGAGTCCTAATAAAATCCCTCAGGGTTAACGGTTGTATTTAAAAAGAAAAAAGTGAACAAGTTCCAGGGTAATAAACTTTCAAAAGGCAACGCAAATCTATTAAAGAAACTGTACCCTGTTCTGCACAAATTTGAACCATGAGTGAAGACAACAGTTTAGTTTGCCCCCCACCGCACTGAGAAACCCTCAACGGCTCCTCGTGGCATTAGCAGAGAAAGTCATCCCAAATTGTCACCAGTTCACTGCCTATTCCGACTAAAAAAAACCCTGGAGTTGCTCGATAACGCAATCAATCAATTGTTATTATCAAATGATGACTTTTAATTAATGATCATTTGCGTAGAAAGTATTTTTCTCGATGAGACAAAAAATAAATTCAGGTATAGCTCTTTTAATTGACCACTTTCTCTCATTGTTTAGAAAATATTTCTGGACTTCTCATATAGAAGTGGCGGTTTAAATATCAGTCGTCTCTGTTCTTTTCAAAGGGGAAAACTTCAACCTCGTGGCCAACTTCCTGAGGCGACACTCCAATCTCAGATGCGTTGTGGAGCAGGGTACGTGACCTACATGTTTTTATGTCTCCCGTCCCCTTTAAAAAGAGAAATTGATCGTCTCAGTGGCTCATTTTCAGTCTAATTTCCCACCGTAAGACCAAGTCATCTGTGGCTCACATGTGGCTTTTTCTCTCCCTCTCACTTGTTTTTATGTCTCGTCCCTACCTGCTTAGGGTGTTCTTGAGAACAGGCAGCCGTTAAAAAAGCCCCCTTGAGAGGCTACTGGGAGTGGGAGAGAGAGGGGAACTGTGAGTCTATGGAGGCCAGTGGGAATCTATCTTCACGGCCCATCTAGTGCCTGTGACCCTTGGTCACCTTTTCATGGGACCAACATGGTTCTCTTCCTGTCAGTAAAGTTAATATCTGCTCCCTCAGGACAGAGGCCTAGATGTTGGGGCTGTGGGGACCTGCTGCCGAGTAAGATGACGGGTTCTTTCAGCAGGTCCGTTACACGTCAAATTAGGCCTGGTCCTCTGGGGTCAAAGGTTGTGAAATTCAGTCTCCCGAGTTCACTATATCCCTATGTGGTGAGATATGGTCAAAAAATGTAATTGGTTTTAAACTGCATTGGTAGGAAGGCCTTATTATAATTATCTACTGAAGGTTATATTCCAGTTGAAAGATATTAATTTTTAGTGGTAGTTTCTTTGCCTGCCTCTTAAGTTTAATAAGTAATTTCGTGCCTTCTCTACAAAAAAATAAATTTTTAATGTGAGTTTGTGATCACATTTTCATCAAAACACCTAATTGTAGTTGTTTTAAGCGTTTAGCTGTTGATTAAAAGGTAAATTGATAAATTTGGAGGTGGTACTCCTCGTCCTCCACTTGTTCAATAGACTTTTTTCCAATATGTTGGCACTTCTAGAACAGCAGTCCCACAGCATCATGCTACTCCCACCATGCCTGATAGTTGGTGCACAGTTCTTTAGATTAACCAAACAACACCTGGTTATTGTGGCTAAAGAGCTCTGTGTTTGTCTCATTTGACTATAAAACCTTCTCCAGAAGGCTTTTGCTTGTCCACATGGGCAGCTGCGAATTTTTCACCTTTTTTAAATGTGTGCATATTTGAGCTGGAAGATTATTTCTTGATTGGTACCCTCTATATAACTGGTGATGTAAATGTTGCCTCTTTGTGCCCGGTGACATTGGTGTTTCAGCAGCTTCCTGTCCATAGGAGGCCTGAGCCTTGGTGGTTGCTGAGTATTTCAGAAGATCAAAAGCAATTTCCTTGGCAGTTTAGGTCAGACGTTTGAAACTTGGATGGAACGGAGCGTTCCAAAAAGACAATTATCCCAAAAAACACATCAAAACAAAGTTTTGAATGGACAAATCGAGCTTCTCTAACGCCTTTCCCACAGCACTGACCTCAATTCTGTTGAAAACATGTTGATTACGGAAAATCATCAAACTTTATCTACCAATTGTGCCAGGCAGAGTGATTACATGTTCAACAAGAATGAACCCAGAAGCTTGATTATGGCTGCAAAATGTGTGGGACAGAGGTGCAATTCTCTAAGGGACACTTATTCAGACATCCTGACATTTATAAGTTTATTTAAGCTTTTCAATGTTTTAAAAAAACAAGAAAATGCATTAAGTAAATTTTGCTGAATTTTTAGCTCTTCTGTGTTTTTTTTTCTGGAAGAAAAGTATTAAGTTTAGGTAGGGCTCAACAAAATTGTCAAAACTTATCATGACATATTTCTTAATTTTGGTCAATATAATTATATTGATAGAAACAAAATAAAAGTCTCAAAAAGACGCCCACAATAGTTGATGTGCATGTACAAACCTATGACAATTATTTTGCCATGTTTATAAAACTCCTCTAATATAACATTTTAGAAATATTTGCTTTAAAAAATAAAACAAATAAAATTGCATAAAACCCAGAACATCAGTCAGCTGTAATCGCAGACTGTAATGTGTATTGAAATATCAGAAATGGCATATCACCGTTACTGAATAAAGTTATATTGAGATATATATTGGTATTGAATTATTGTCTGCCTGTAAGAGTTTGATAATTAGGGGTCAAAGTTTAAGGCAATTAAACGAGGATGCAAAGCAGCCGTGTTTGAAAGCATGGCTGAACATGGAACCCTGTTGTAATTTTTGATCAAAACCGTAAAGCAGTCTGAGCTAGAAAAAAATGGATACTTTCTGTATAATTTATGCACAGTTAATGCACAGCTTCTCAGTTACAAAAGTCACTACCGCTCACCAATAGGTGGGGCTATGGCTAAAGTCGACAATTATTGTTTTATAACTTATAAACTGTAAATTAAACTATTAAAAATGTTAGATGTGTATAATCCCCGAAAGATTCTGCAGCACACAAGCTAGACCACGCCCATTCCCACTTTGAAATATCCTACATGTGAAAAATGTGAGACCTCCTAATGAGAGCCCAACCTACTTTGCAGAAAAGAACATTTCTGATAAATATTTGATATTTAAATAATTTAGATATTTGTTAAAAAAAAAGATCTATTCCAGAAAAGGGCATAAAAGGCGAGGAGAGACCTGCCAACTGGTCTAATGTATGATTTTCATGGAGAGCGATTGCATGGCACTTGAAAAATAAAGCAAATGGTGCATCCAAATAATTGGGACTGATTTTGTCACTCTTGGACCTCTTGAATAAGTGCTCACTGTTCAAGTCAGCGATTGTCACAGTCGATTGCTGTTGTTGTAGGGTTGTAGCGACATCCGTAGCACCAGACTAAAAGGTAGCAGGCAAAATGAATCAAACAGAAAAGCTAAAGAATATTTGCTTGTTAAAATGATGTCTTCTTTCAGACTTTCCCATTTCCTTTGCTTTCATCAAACCTAGCTTAGGTTTTACATTAATCTACTGTTCGTATGTGTTTTTCTTTCATTTATATTTGAGGAATTAGCAGCATATAACAACATAATTTGTTTTCGAAGTAGAAGCCTTTCCAATTGAAGTCGGTTTAACTTCAAATTTACTCCAAAACCAATAGTTTAATACAAAAAATGTATGCTATTTCCATATTGTTTACTCTGCTCATTAAGTTCTGGATTTATATTTAATCTCCCATTGTGTGATGAATAGTTTCTAGATGTTAATTCAAGTTTCTACCACAATTCCTACAGTTTGACATGGACCGATAATTAGAGGTGAGCCCACGTTATTAAGATCTGTGCCGCTTCCCCGCCTGCTTTCAGATTTGCGTTTGTTTCCTGAGCGATATGTCGTGTGTGTGAGCTGCCCAGAAGATGCCTCGGTGCACCATGGAAACCCGAGCCCGGCCGCGGTGAGTGCTGTTTATACTCCTCTATTTCCCCTTCCAGTTGCTTGGCAAACAGTTCAGAATTGCGCTGTGTGTTATTATAGAGTTTCATTGCCAAATTGTGCTCTCCCTTTATGTGTGGTGGTCTGCTTTACTAGAGGACAGGGGGTTTGAACTCCACGGGGGCATCTTGTAGACCTAGAAAACAAAATATAAAGAGATCTGTGTCGAAATCCTTAGTCGTTTCAGATCCTTTTTTGAGATTGTTGGATCTAACCAGCCAAGATTAAGTATTTTATACTTTTCTGGTACTCAAAAATAAATTTATCAAATGATAACATGCAATTACAAAGGTCTTCTGCTATTTCTAGTGCATTTTTTTTAAATATTATAAGGAAGTATTAATCTTTTATAATAAAAAAAAAAAGCATTGTTCCTACACCAGCCACTGTGGCTTGCAAACATTCATACTTACTGAAGTGTTTTCTCACATTACAGCCACAAACTTTCATGTTTTAGGGGGATTTTAGGGGAAAGACCAAAACAAAGTGGTGCATAACTGTGAATTAAAAGGAACGTCTCTTTTATTTTTAAAGCTGTTACAAGTAAAAATCTATAAAAGTGTACCGTGTCTTTGCTTTAAACTGATAGAGACCTACCTTTAAAACACTTACAGCTCTCATTGCAGCAAGAGATGGTTCTACAAAGTACTGACTTACCAGAATAAACAATTTGTTTCCTTTCCAACGTTACCAGAATTAGACTAACTCCGTCAAATTGGATAAATGGCATCTGTTTAAATTGTGCCACAGATTCTCAATTAGATTCAGGTCTGGACTTCAACCCTTTGTTATTCTGGGTGTACGTTTTAGGGATTGTTGTCCTGCTGGAAGGTGATCGATCCTCTGCCCCGGTCTCAGGGGTTTTGCACCCTCTGTCAGCTTTTCTTCCATGGTTGCCCTGTAGTTAACTGCATCCATCTTCCCATCATCCCTGACCAGCTGTCACCACTGAAAGAAGAGGACGCTTTCAGCACCATGGTTTGCTGTGTTCAGGGTGATATCCGGTGTTGTTGTTTTTTGCCCCACATACTATTTTGCATTGCCACTCTTCCTTACAGGCCAGCTCTGTGGAGAGCATGACTACTTGTGGGTTTTAAGTAATTATATTGACCTTTATCTCTGCTGCGCTTCCAGAGTTACCTTGGCATCTTGGTTCCTTGTCTGTTTACGGTTCAGGTGGACGGGCAGTAGGTTCAACCCTTTCCATTTTCATATGATGGATATACAGTAAGAGTGCTCAGTAAGATGGGCAAAGCCTGCTTAAAACTTCTCTACAACTTTTTCCCAGACCTGTTCCCCTGTTAGAGAAAACTTCAATACTTTTGTGACTCTGGTAGAATAGAACAACTAAACAAAACCTCTTCATCTCTCCCTTTCTACTGTATCAGTGTTTTGACAAGGATTTGGTTACATTGATTGTGCAGTCAAAATGCTGTGTCGCTGTGTTTTTCCTTTTTAATATAATACACCATCCTTTGGTCAGTGTATATTTGATCCTGAAGGCACCCCTGAGTATTTTGGGAATTGGCAGTGGAGCCTCTCACCTTGGCACAGACATCTCACCCCCTTCACATCCCATGATAAGTGGCCTGCTATTTTTCTGAGAGGGATTTTTATTTAGATTTTTTTTTTTTAAATACCTCAGCCCTTTCCGCAGTTCGACTTCCAATGAAAGCAGCGATTGTAATATTTTTGTCAAGCTACAGCGTCGTCGACGAAGAGTTCAGATTGTGTAACCAATTTTCCAGTTCAAGGAGGCATTGCTGTCGATTGCATTTCTCTGCTCAGGATGTGGTACTCTGGGATCATACAGTACAAGCAGAGGGAATTGGAGGGTGGGAGTCTTGTGGTGGGGCTCTCACTAGCTCAGCCTCAAGCCCTGTTTGTGAGGGAAAGATACCAGACAGAGAGGCACAAGGATTTTCACATGACAAAAGGAATCATTTCTTCACCTCCTTTGCTCTATTCTTAACTTGAAATGCACGTCAAAAATCAGAATGCTCTTTTTAACTATAATAATGGTACTGTCTAAAATTAATGTGGTCTTTGGAGTTCCTTTCATACTTTATCTAGTTTTTAAGGGTCTGTAATCCCACAAAGTTTGACAGCATTTGCATGCGAGGCTTTAACAAAAAAACATACCACATTTCCGTGTATTTAGAGAAGTTTCAGGTTTGTCAGGATTCAGTTTGTGTGACTGGTGGAAGAAAAACTGTAACCACAGTGGAAATTTAGACAAATGAGAACCTTTTATAAGGTCAGAGGAGCTGGGTTGTTAGGGAACTGAGGTAACATGATGGCATCCATCGAGGACACTATTCAAGTTGTGAAGTGTCTACTCTTACTGGCGAAAGTAGCGTTTTTTGTTTATCGCCAGGCCAGATGTAGCTACAAGAAGAGAAGAAACAGAGAATAAAGTTAAAATAGGAAACAATGCAAAATTGGAGAGTAGTAGGAGAAATAGCAGAGTAAGGGAAAGTAGTCATATGACCTACAGCAGCCTAGCCCTATAGCAGCATAACTACAGAGATGACTCGGGATAATCTAAGACACTCTAACTATAAGATTTGTCAAAAAGGAACGTTTTAAGCCTTTTAAAAGTAGACAGGGTGTCTGCCTCACAGACCAAAACTGGGAGTTGGTTCCACAGGAGAGGAGCCTGATAACTAAAGGATATGCCTCCCATTCTACTTTTAGAGACTTTAGGAACCACCAGCAGACCTGCAGTCTGAGAGCGAAGTGCTCTGTTAGGAACATACGGAGTAATCAGAGCTCTGATATATGATGGAGCTTGATTATTTAGGGCTTTATACGTTAGAAGAAGAATTTTAAATTCTATTCCAGATTTAACAGGAAGCCAGTGAAGGGAAGCTAAAATCGGAGAAATATGATCTTTCATTTTAGTTTTTATCAGAACTCTCGCTGCAGCATTCTGGGTCTGCTGAAGGCTTTATACTGAATTTAAATATTTTCCTGAAATTGTGCAACCCTAGTTTTGACTAAAAGTTGCCAGAAAGCATTAACCTAAACTGAAAGACAGCTTCACTTGATTCAGTATGACTAAATTTCAGCCTTTTCCAAATGACTCTGCATTTTCATTTTCTTTATAGATTAACTTTATTCCTGCAGAATAACCAGATTGTTTAAATTCAATGGTGGCCATATTGGAGTTTGAGTTTGTGAGAAACTTTCATCTTTCCCTCTTGCACACATGACATTCCAAGTTTATTTTTCCAACTTGGAACTGGAGTATTATTACTGCAGAAGAATAAGATTGTTTTTTTGTTTGTTTTTTTAAACGTCAAGTCCTTATTCAGTTTTATTTCTGTTGTTAAAAAAAACAATATACCTGGAAAACTTGGAATTTGGAAATAGAGCCGCTGCTCTAGAGACTAAACATATAAACCAACATTTACTAATGCTAACAACGCAAGCTGAGCTAATTGCTAAGATGCTAAAGACACCTATAAATTTCAGCTCAGGTATCAGTTTGTATTTGGATAAAAGTAAAAAAAAAAACATTTCACAGCAACTCTTCGCTCGCATACATGGAGCAACACCGCCTCTGGTCCTTTGTCTAAATAACTAACGTTCAAAGCAGGAAGGCAATGAAAATATTTGGTAATGGAAACTTGGACAGACATCAACAGACAATATAATTTTTTTGCTGATATTATATATATATTTATTTATTTATTTATTCCAACCCTTTCCATAGTATCAAAAACGACCCACCCCTGACATTGCTTCTCCTCTTTAAACACCCACCAATCCTGCGCTGCATCATTACTACTGTTACATGTCCAAACAAAAATACACACAAGATATCAGCCCGGTTTTTCTTCTTGTACCGATGCTGATCTGCTAAAAGATGATTAACATCTGTGCGTCATTTCTCCTTTTCATTCCCCAACCTTTACGGAAGGCCAATGATAATTTTACTGCTTTACTAATTTAATCTGTAGGACTTTTCTCATGCAGACCGCTGACTTTTTGTTTAGTAGATGATTGGATGTTGGCTCTAAATCTGTTTCTCTGGACTCTGTCAGCAGCTCTTAAGTTGTCATATGCAGCCGCTCTTGTTTAACAGATAGAAAGCAATGGTTTGTCAGGGACGGCTGAACTATCCAACAAATGCTTTGGTTTCAGCACAGCGAGGCCTTTAAAGCTGTGACAGAGATGTCTGGAGTTTAGTGAAGTCAAACTTGACAACTATATTAGCCAGATGCACTCTGTCTGTTATGACCTAGAAACCCTTAAACAACTGTGGCTCAGAAAGGTTCAAGCTTTCAGACTGCTTTATTTTGCAGAAGACGGTGGGAGGCAAACAAGAGGCTTTGTGTGTTACCAGTTGTGTGTGTGTGTGTGTTTTCTTGTTTTCTTCCTTGACATTTGAAAGTTTTAAGTCCCTCATGAAAAGTTGCCTGTAGCCTGTGAGTCAGCTCGCAGTCAGGAGGGCAGTATGGGAAGGAAAGAGCTTGTTTAGGATTGTCGATGTTGTTTTGTAGTCAGGCAAAGAGTGGGCAGCTGAGGTGAGTGGCGTGCTGTGCCGCAGAAGTTTGGATCAAAGGGAGCACAGATGTGTTTCCAGCCCCCCGCCCCCCGTCCTCCTCTGAGCTCTGGACGGGCCTTTGTGTTTATTCATGACCTCAGCACGGCTCTGTTCCTCACAGCTCCCAACAGCTAGCTGCGGCCGTTTCCCAAGCGCCCAGGATCTACCGATCTCTTCCAGGTCAAATACGCGGGTGGGATCTCTCACAACGCACGGCCGAGTCCCTTTGATTCCACCCGGTCGTTTGATGTTTTTTCTCCGATTTTTCTCCAAGTGCAAACAGTTAACAACTCGTCCTAATCCTTCCCTATGGGTGGATCCGAAAAAACTTTAGTCATTGTTGGAGGATAAGCGTTGCTCTGTTTTACACAAGTCTGTGCCCATGCATGTTTTGTTGACTTTCTTGCAGGGAAGATGTGGTGAGCATAGACAAACAGGGCATGCTTTTCTTTATGGGAGAAGGGTGGGTGTAGGATGATTGGTGGAATGTGTGGAATAAATTCGCGAGCATCTCGGCAGGAGGTATTTCTGCCTGGAAAGTTGGATGTTTTTGTTTCTTGGTGCCAGTTTGAAGGTTTTATAAACGTGGCTTTGTCGTGGAAAGAATAACGCAGTATTTAGATGCTTTGAGGGACCCAGGCGTTTCATGTTGACATGAGTTATTATCTCGTGAACTATGATGAGTGAGTAAATGGATTTACGGGATAAAATCAGGTTGGCGTTTTGTGTGTCAGGCGAGATGTAAGACTTTGGGTAATCCAAGAACAAACAACGTTGTTTCCACTATTTCACTGCAGATGAGAGATGATGGGTGCTCCCCATGCTGTTTTTGATTTATGATGATCTATGTTTTTTATTTTAGGTGTTTAAGCTTTCCTCCGTGCTTCGCTGAGAAAGTTAGTCCTTTAAAAGTCGCTGCTTATCTGCTTGCATTAAGAATAAAACATAATAATGGTGCCATTGATCGGAATCCTTAATCTTTGGACTTTCCGCCGCTCGGCAATTACGCATTTTCATTGTTTTTGATAGCACTTAGAAAATCCGGCCCTTCATGTAGGGGCAGCAGACACAGACGAAGGGGCTCTGGTCAGATGAGACCAAGATTAAGCTTTTTCACCGGCATGCAAACTTTTGTGTGGTGGAAAACCAACACTGCACATCAGCCTGAAAGCACCATCTCCACCTTTAAACACAGGGGTGGTAGCATCATGCTGTAGGACAAGACGAACGGCATCAAACGTCTTGGGCAGATGTTCACCGTCCAGCAGGAAAACATACAGCCAGAGACGCATGGTTTAGTTTATAACGTATTCATGTTTTAGAGTAGATCTGGGAAAGTTCCAAAGCTAAATCCGGTTGAGCAGAACTTGAAAATTGATGTTCCTATACATTATCTGTCCAATCTGACTGAGCTAGAGTTAATTTTTCAAAGCACAACGGGCAAAAACATCAGTCCCTAAATCTTTTATTGGAGTAGAAAGGTAGTTCTACAACTACAGTACTGATTCAGAAAGTTAAATGCAAAAGCAAACCGTGCTTTTCAGTTTTCATTTGAACCATTTTTTGGATCAAATATCAATTTCTTCCCTTTTCACAATTATGCACCAGCGTTGGTCATTTGCATGAAGTCCCATCATGCATCTGTTTTATAGTTTCTGGAAGGAGTTTGCATGTTCTCGCCCGGGTTTTCTCTGGGCACTTTGCTTCCCACCCCAGTCCATAGACGCTGATGTTGGGTAATTGCTCTCTCTAAATTGCTGCCGCAGGTACGAGTGCATGGATGCATTTTTGTTTGTCCGGTCTACCTCCGTCTAATCCGTGAGAAATTTTTCCAGATACCAAGAGAAACCTATTCATTGCAGCAGCGGAGTGTTTTAGATCAGTCAGAGACCATTTTGCCATTTCACTGCATTACTTCAAGTGCAGCTGCATTACAAGATAACAAACATAATCTCCCCCCCCCCCCCCCCCCCCCATCTGTACTCCTGCCTTATCTGAGGTGACAGAGGAGAAACTGGTGTTTTATGGAGTATCTGCTCTGCTATCTTTTTGAAGTTGCTTCCAGGAGCCATTAAGAGCTGGGTCAAGCTATACGAAAGTGTACCAGCATCCGTCTAAACCAAATAATTCATCCTCTCTGTGCTCGCGGCCCTTTTGCCAGGCTTATCTTTATAAACTGACATCCAGATGTGCTGCTGCCTTGTTGCAGCTGCTGTAGTGGAGCTACATTGCTTTGTGGGCTTCAGGGAGGGAGGGCATTGTTGGTCCACTCTGCTAAACTTTACAATCAGAATCACAGCGAGCATTTTTTTTTTTTTTGTATGGGGCCAGACTCGCTGGATGGCCATGGCCTTCAACATTTCCCTACACTTGCAGAGGCAGCAGTAGACACTTTTACTGGCTGTCGCCCTCGTTATTCATAGGACTCTCCAGCTAAAATAGTTCTATCCAGAAGGCTTCTTATGAATACAATATTGTTCATGCACAGTTTATCTTCCTTTCAATCTTTAAAGCCTGAACCTTTTTCTTTTATATTGCTATGTGCTTGCTGGACAAACCGTCAAAGAGCTTTGGGAAAAACGGATCCCTCAGTTAGCAGGGTCAGGGGGCCTGGTGCCTATCTCCATCTGTCGTTAGGCGAGAGGCGGGGTACACGCAGGACACGTCTCCAGTCCATCATAGAGAAATACAGGACATTCGTCCACACACACGCAAACACCTAAGGGCACTTTTAGAAAGACCAATTAACCTAAAGGTCCTGTTTGTGGAGGGGTGAGGAGGCCGGAGTACCCGGAGAGAACCCAGGCATGCACAGGGAGAACGTCGTAAACCATGCAGAAAGACCCCATGCTGGGATTCAAACGCCTGCAGCTGGGTTTAGTCCAAGTAGTTAAACTAAATAGCTGTTTTTTCTGGACTTTGTTGTGGATGACAGACAACAAATGAGGCAGCTTTTCCTTAAATTGTTGTGGGGGAAAAAGTTTGTCCCGCAGAATGTTTCACACTTCCTGAACTTTTCCCCATTTTCTGACATTGCAACCGCAAAGATGTATATAATTTGGATCTTATTGAGCTAATGTAACGTAGTGATCAATGTGGGATGAAAGTTAAATAGAAACCCTTTTTCCCCTTTGTTTTTTTCTTTTTGGCAGGGGCAATCTTAAAAGTGTGGCATGCATTTGTGATTAGCCCCATTTACTATTTTGATACCCCCAAATAAAGTCCAGTGGAGCTGAATTGTTATCAGAATTCCTGTTTGCCACAATCCATGTAGAGAGCACAGCGAGCATCTATTCCCTTTTTGACGTATGGTGGCGGCAGCATCATGCTCTCGGGGCACATTTTTATATGAGCTTTTCAGTAGGGACTGGGATTGGAGCTAAAAACAGGGCAGTCCTCGATGCAAACCTGTTGAAGGCTTCAAAGACTTGAGAGTGGGGTAGAGATCCGTCCTCCAGCAGGAAAACAGCCATAAAAATGCAGCAGAGCTACAATGGAACAGATGACATTGATGAATAATCCTGCTACGGAATGGCCTAGTCAAAGTCCAGACCTAAGTCCAGTTAAAAACCAGTAGGAAAGCTGACGTCTTCAGATGCTCTCCATCCATCCAGTAAGACTCAGCTCGGGCCGTAGTCGCTGTAGGTGCTTTTTGATGCTCACAGCGAAATCACTGTAAGGATCAACCGTAGCTCTCCAGCGGGGGGGGGGGGGGGGGGGGGGGTCCTACACGGATGGAAAGAACAACAAGAACAAGAAGTAATGATCTGATTTGGTAAAAGGATCACCGGATATGTTGTTTACAAGCTTGGCTTTCAGGCTTAACAGCGCGGAGAATCATGAGAATCATTTATGGATCGCCTCCTTCTGTCTTTTTATGCCTTTTTTTTTTCCCGTCTCCTACATCTGACCTTCCTCTCTCTGTGCGTCTTCCTTTCCATGACTCGGTCCTTTCAGTCTCTCGCTCTTTTGAAGTCTCTCCGACAGGAACAGAAAGATGCTGAACTTTCCCAGGGAGCCTCCCTTTGGCTTCTTGTTGATTTTTCTTTCAAGTTCACTTTCAAACAGGATTTATTCATATCAAACAGCCGGTAATGCACATCAAGGCCTCCCGATGCAAATGGTGGCACCCGCGCGTTTATCGCCCGCTCGCTCGCTGCCGCTGTGGGCGTGTGATCGCGGGGGCGAGCGCGAGGCTTTTACGTGTGTCGCTGTCGTCGGTCCAAAGGCCAGCTGTAGCTCTGGCTTCTGAGGGAGAGCGAAGCGCTGCCCACACTGAAGCTCGAGTCCGCGGCTGCACAAAGAGCAGCTTGTGGACAACTTCCTGTCTGGGGATTCTTGCTCTTGTGGGCATGTTGTAGAGACGTCCGAGGTCAGGCAGTGTGACTTTGGGAGGCGCCTCTGCTTTTGTTGTGCTCCTTTCTTATTCCGCCTGTCCGGTCTTCTCCTCCTTCTCCGTAACTTCCCCGTCGTCCGGCTTCTTCCCTCGCTGCGCTCCCTCCGCCTGGCCTCTTGGGTCTCTCCGCAGCGCCCTCAGTTACTCGGTCTCGCCGCCCGGTGCAAAGCCACAACGCCCCGGCTTGCTCCCGCAGCTTGGGGCAATTACTCCTTGTCTCCCGTGTTTTGCCGCTGGTATCAGGGCCCTAATGATTTTTCATCCTGCCTTTAAAAACAAGCGGCGGACGCCAGTGCTCACCGCATCGGCTTTCCCCGTCTTAAAGAGCACATTGATCATTTTGCGGACCGCTTTATAGGAGGGCAATGATCTGAGAAACGGGGCCGCTGTTAAACAAACACGGTGGCCGCGCCGTTGAACGCTCCCAGCGTAAACGTCGCTGCGGTTTGTTTTCCCCCGCTGTGACCGTCTATAGTTTTCAGCCATGAAAGGGCCACGGGTCTGCGGGCTGCGTTGTCATCTTACCCCGCAGCCGTTGTCCGCAGTGAAGAAACCGATCGGCTGAGCAGAAACGTTGCTGAAACCTCTCGGTAAAAGCCTGATTTATTTTCTTCCCTTTCATCCGAGCGGTTACATTTTCCACTTATCAGTCAAACAGCTTAAATTGTAGCAGTAGATCACGTTTCTAATAAAGTGCCCTTAAAAAAGTATTCACATCCCACTTTTATTTCTTGTTTTACCCACAAACCTTAATGTATTTTAGTGGGATTTTATTTGATATACCATTGCATAATTGCTAAGCGGGGGGAAAGGAAATAAGACTGCATGACCACGCTTTGATTTAAACCAGTTTATTGCAGCTCTGGCCGTACGTCAGCGATTGTTCTCCTGCTGGAAGGCGAAGAAGCAGCCTGCCCACAGCATGATGCTCCTGCCACCGTGTTTCACAGAGGAGGCTGTGCTCAGCGTGAGCTTTCACTTATCCGCTGGGTCTTGCCCCCTTGCGTGACTTGTCATAAACTTCGTTCTACAGATGTCTTTGTTTGTTTTGCGATACTTGAAGAACAATAAAGCACATCCTGCAGTCTGACGCGTGGGTGGTGTGGGTGTGGGTGGTGAGCAGCGTTAGGTTTTCTGCCTCACGTAGCATCATCTGACCAGAGCTCCTTCTTCCACATGTTAGCCGCGTTTCCCTACATGGCTGGCGGCAAACTGTAACATGGATTCTTATGGCGTTTTTCCCCAACAATGGCCACTCTTCCATTGAAAGCTAGATTTGTGGCAACTAGAATATGTCCGGTCGACAGATTCTCCCCCCTGAGCTGTGGGTCTCTGCAGCCCCTCCAGTGTTACCATAGCTGCCTCCCTTAGTAAGGCTCTTTTTCAAGACGTGTCGGGTAAAGCATTAGTGGATTTCCGCCGCTCTGTGAGACTTTGCCTGCTATAAACTTCTCCACTTCTCCTTTCTGCTGTGTTCCTCGCTCCTCTTGACGCTGGTTGTTCTCCAACAAGCCTCTGACGCCTTCGCAGAACAGCTGGGTTTATACTGAGATTAAATTACACCCAGGCTGAGTCTATTTGGTAATCAGGTGACCCCTGAAGGTATTTAGAGTAAAGGGGAATATACAAACGTGAGTCACATTTTTTCAGATTCTTAAGAGGGAACTAGAAAACCGTAAAAAAAAATACTTTCTATTTGTGTTTTTGCAGGAATTATATCAAGTTCAAGAGCTGTTGATGTCACTGTAATGGTTTAAAACAAATAAAGAAATACATTTTATTGTACAATTTACTAAAAGTACAACTCATTTAAGAGCTGCAGCTCCTCACTGTGTTGCTCCATCTCCTAAAGTCAGTTTGTGGTTGTGAAGCGACGAAATGTGAAAAAGTTGAAGGGGTATGAATACTTTTTTTAAAACGCTGTAAATCTCCGGCCTTTGATTGAACAATCTTGGCCCTCTCCCGGTCTGAACGGGGCCTGCTAGCACACTGTGCCATGTTTTATTGCAATTAATTTCCAAACTGACAGACTCCCTCTGCCTCCATGTTCTGCTCAATTTACCACCAACATCTTCTGTTCTCCCATAAAACTGGAGTCTGTTCTCGGTCAGCCAAGGAAAAAGAAAAAAAAAAACCCTCTGATTGACCTTCATTAGTGGCCCGTTGAGGGCACATGTTGGTGAGATCCAATTTTTGGCTTGTTCCCCCCCTCCGCCCCCCTTTAGTACGTGGCTATATTAAACTTTTATCCCAAACTTAACCCTTTAGGGAACTAATTATTAGCTTTTTTTCCCCCTTTGATCTCAGGAATAATTCTGCCGTGTTAATGAGGCTATTTTATATTTTCTCTCATTTCCCTTCACTCCCACGATGCATTTGCTCCTTCCATCGGGGCGTGCGGCCAACACGATCCCCTTTGTTTACACCTATTCTGTTTGTCCTCTCTAGACTGGGCTGAGTGAGCAAACCAGATCAGAATATTTTTCCAGTGTGGCAGAAATCCGAGCGCTTTTACACAGCCCGAGAAAAACAAAGCAGCCCGCGCTTCAAAAGATGTAAGTATGATCTAATGCTTTCCGACCCCACCAGTCAAAGAGGACACTCACACAATGTTTGTTGCTTCGCTTTTAACTTTTTTCTTTCTCCTTTTTTTGCAGAGCCAAACGAGCCTGTGTCCAGCAAGAGATCTGCGGTTCCACGACTGAGATGCAGCAGATGGACCAGAGAGGCGTTCCCCAAACGCGGGGACGGGAACATAAAGCCGGGCATTCAGAACCCAGGCCGGAGGCCGTGCCCAGGTCCGAGCTCAACGCGCCCCTGGAGGCAAACCACAAGGGGCCTGGCAGCGAGGCCCTGATTGAGCTCGGGGCTCAGATGGCGTCTTCTCAGAAGCAGAAGAATGAGGCCCAGAAGGCCAGCAAGAGGTGCGAGCCCAGTGATGCTGGGGACGAGCCTGGCTTACAGCTGGCCAACAAAACGTGCCTTGGAAGCCCCTCAGCCCCAGTGCAAATCCACTCTACCTCGCAAACATCCAACCATAACCTCCCTCCTCTGCTGCCACTTCCTCCAGTCGGAGTGGTGGCAAAGTCCAAGGCTCTCCCTGTCTCCGAGTGCAAGAAAACCACACTGGAAGTAGAGCTGCTTACTCCAGGGAAACAGGCCCAGAGGCTCCTCCTCACAAGCAATAACACGGCAAAGACAAACCAAAACAGGCCAGCCGCAAGTCTGAGGGGCCTATCTGTCAAGCCCGCATCCTCGGGCTCCTCTATTGGTTCCAGATCCGCGCGCGGAGAGGAGGGGAGCGCGAACGTGCCCAGAACCTCCAGATTACGACGAACGAAGAGGTCCTGAGAGGGAGAGGAAGGCTGAAGGAAAGATCTCTGACGCCACGGAGATAGAGACATTATTCCGCAGCTCCTGTGGTCTCCTCAGACAACTTTACTTGTTCTTCTTAACGTGTTGTTCTCGTGACTGACCGAAGTCACTGGAGTGTTGCCTCGACAAACACTGGATCCAGGCTGCCGTTTGAGCAGCGCTGATCCAGAGAGGTCCGCGAGGGAGAGTCGGAAACCTTTGTTGGAGACTGGATTTGGTTTTGTGCTAAAGATCAGGGATGTGAGACAGGCAGGAGCCACGCAGTGCGTCATGGCTTTCAGTCTGAAACGCTGGCTCCTACGTGTCTGAAGAGTGTCCAGTATCCGCGCTGAAGCTCTCATGTGATTGATGGCAGTTTCCAGACTTATTTCATCACCCCATTCTTATTGTGTTTTTTTTTTTTTTTCCAGACTAGAGTCATACACATTTTACCCAATGCACAGTTCCTGGGCCACTGGAGGCAGTGCATGGCAAAAGTATTCACCCCCCCCCCCAGCCTCAGTGTTTTATTGGGATTGTATGTGACTGATCAACACAATGTAGAGCTTAGTTGGGAAGTGGAAGGAGGGGGATAGTTGCAATTCAGAAAAAGTTTGCATTTGGCCCCTTTTGTTCAGATTACCCTAAATAAAACTAGTTGCAAATAATCCCAATGTGTGTAACTTAGTTTTAGGCTGAAGGTTTTGGTACGTCTCTGCCAGCTTTGCAGACCTAGTGGCTGAAATCTTTGCTCCGTCAGATTAAATGTCACAGATCTAAAGATTTAGGTCTGGACTTTGACTGGTCCATTCTAACGCATGAATATGCTGGGAACGAAAACATTTTATGTACCTCCCGCCAGATGTTTAGTGCTTGTTGTCCTGCTGGAACGGGAAGCTGCGCCCCATACGCAAGTCTCCTGCAGCCTCTAACCGGGCTTCCTGCTCATTTAGTGCCATAGATGTCATTAACTCTAACTGGGTTTCCCACCCCCACGGCGTGATGTCATCAGCACGATCAGTAAAGTTAGTTTTCTGCCTCACAGCTCTTTGTATTGAGGTCCAATGTAACATTTTGGTCTCATCTGACTCGAGCGCCACATGTCCACTGCGTCCCATGCGTGGCTGGTGGTGGAAAACCGCAAACGGGACTCCTGAAGGCTTTCTTCCAACAATGCTTTTGTTTTTTCTTCCATGCCGTCCTTTCTGATGTGCTCGATTAATTATTCCTTTCAGCAGACTGTCCAGTCTGAGCTACGAATCCCTGCAGCTCCTCCAGAGTTACCGCTGGCATCTCGGCTCTCCTTGCCCGGCCTGTAGGTTTAGGTAGACGCCATGTCTTGGTAGGTCGTGCGCTTTCTGTCGTACTCCCTTTTCATTCTCAGATGATGGATTGAACAGAGCTGTTAGCGAAAACTGGGATCTTGTTTAAACCAGCGGCCTTCAAGGCTGGTCGTCATAAACGACCACAGCCCTGACCTAAATGAACGGGTGATTAACAGGCCTGTGCAGCCCTTGATGGCTGCTGAGGAGGTCATGCAATCGTTTGATTCAGATGTGATAGAGCAGAGACCCGAAACATGCAGGACGGTGGGGGCTGACGACCAGGGCTGAAAACCTCTGCTTTGAACTTCTCCACAACCCGTCTGCTGCTTTTCATGGTCTTTTTGACGCCGTTTGTTAGACCGTTAGAGAGGCTGTCACAGAACAGCTGCACTTATACTCAGATTAAATTACACACAGTTGGATTATTTGCTCATTAGGTGACCTGCAGTGGATTTAATTTAAGGAAATTAGTGTAAAAGGGGGTGAATATAAACGCGTGAGACGCCTGCATATTTTTATTCATAAACAAAATCACAACTGTGTATCCTTGTCCTTATTTGTGTCGGCCTATTCTGCCGTTACAAGAGGGGTTGAATACTTTTGCAATGCTTTGTAAATGTAAGCCATTTAAGAGCCTAGTTTTTATTCTGTATTCAAACCCAGTATGAGCAACTGATTTATGATGTGAATAAATTTATACTTAAAGTAAAATCTGTTTCTGCATCATTTCAAAAGTTTTATTTAATTTTCTTTCCCAGAGAGCAGACTGGCCAACGCTTCAGGGCGTCCTGGCCCGGCAGCGGCGTCTGAAGCTGTAACCGGAGACGGGTCGTCATCAGAAGCCAGTTCTGTTCTCTCGGAGACAGCTTAGATTGGCCGGGTCCTAATGTTCTGGGGTCGTCCTCGGGAGGTGCTGCTAATCCCTGGTCTCAGTTTTAATCCTGTCAAACATATTCCCCGAGAGATTCTCCTTAAACTCTGATCCCCGCCCGCCTGCGAGGGTTTTTAAAAAGGCCGCCGCTTTAAACCAGCCCAAAAAAAAAAACGCGCTCCGACACCTTCTGGCCCCAGATGCGTCACAGACAACAGACTCTGAGCTCCGTTTTTCTCCAGAACAAGGAAAACTTTAATTCTCTTTTCATACAAAATATTTAATAAATATGACTTTTCAAAAAAATATATTGCCAGATCAACACATAACTCTCAAGTTCAAAACACAAAAAAAAAAAAAAGCAGAAAGAACAAAGCGTTGCCAAGATCTTAATTAACAAGTGAGATAAAAACGTTTGTCTTTAAAGAGCCTAGTCTATTTTTTTTTCATTATTTTTTAATTTTTTTGAAATGTGCACAGAAACAAAGTGAGCTCTAGCAGAGGAAAGCAGTGTCTCTCTCTTCCCCCCCCCCCCCCCGTTGTTCAAGTATTACGCTGGCTGAAGCAGATGGGAATTCGACAGCCTTTGAAATACGTGGGTGGATTAAAACCGAAGCTGCTGAAGAATCTCTGTTCCCTTACGAGTAAATTTATATCCATTAGCGGCAAGCAATATGTTTGCCGCCATGTCCGACCCTCCTAGCCGAAGGAGATCTTCGTGTCGTCCTAACCCTCACTTGGCTTCCATTAAGGTCCTGGCAACAAGTAATCAAATGTATAAAAAAAAAAAAGTTTGGAGTTTGGTGGCGTGTAAAGTTTCCGTCTCCTTTCTTCTAAAATTTGAAATTTGCCTTTAATTGAAAAACAATCGTTTTAAAAGAAATGGTACGCTTTTGCAGCTATCAGAGCCTTCAAACTAGACAGAACATAAATAAAAAGGAATGATATCTTTAAGGCTCTTGATTATTAAGTTAATAAATCAAATATACAGAATGATTAATAAAAAAATGTACATATCTACAAAACTTTAAACTGTCACATAAATTCTTCATATTGGCAGCAGCTGCTGACACTGAACCATTTCTTGTCTCTTCCCCCCCCCCCCCCCCAAAAAAAAAAAAAAAAAAAAATTAAAATAAATAATAAAGTGGATTGTTTTTTTTCCTCTTATTCGACAGTTGCTCGAGACTGAAAACTGAAAAGGCACTTTCTCCAAATGAAACTAGAAGGAATTCAAACACGTACTAAACAACAATTAGCTCTAGTGTCGAACATGTGTAAGTTTAGTCAAACAACAGAAGCCCCGCCCACCTCCCCCTTTTGTCAACTAAATTAAAAAGTAAAGAGGAGGGGTTGGGAAATGAAATGCGATGTATAAGAGGACACTTTAGCGGGTAGCTCTACAGCGAAATGTAGACCAGCGCCTTGTGTTTCCAGCCCAACCAAAGCAACCGTCACTGCCAGTGTAAGCCAGCTTGTCAAGAAACTTAAATTAACACGGGGAATATGTGAAAATACTGAGGGGGTCAACAAATGACACGACCGTTTATCAACTACACATGCCGAGGCGCCCCGTTTTCACCCACCGCCTGGGTGTGAAGGAATAAGGCTTGGTTGCACAGCAACACAGCTGTCTGCTATACGATGTAGTCCATCCTGTTTATGCTGTTTGCCGTCTCCAAGGCCCTGTTGTCCTGTTTATTAGTCCAGTTCGGATGCTTGGATGTTGGGTTGGGATTGGAGACGGGCGCCTTCTCGTCCCTCTCCACCAGCGTGTATGCTGGCTGTTTGGCGAAGAGGCCCTTCTGTAAGTGCCTCTCCTTGTCGTCCTCGTCCCCTTCGGGATGATTTGTCCTTATTTTGGCAATGATTGAGTTCTTGTTTTCGTAGTCTTTGATGGCCACCGTCAGGCCCACGTGCTTCTCTATAGGGTTCTTGATCTGGTTGAGGTGCTCCCGCACGTTGTTGGTGGTGTTGTCCTCGGAGCCGCTCGCCGACGACCCGTTGTGGCTGCTCTGTTTCCGCCGCCGCCGCATGCACCACAGCAGGACGGAGACCAGCAGGAGGACCCAGATGATGATCAGAATGGAGGAGAGGAGGGGCACAAGGTAGTCTGAGGGAAGAGGATGAGAACACGTCAGTGAGTTATCAGGAAAGCAGTCCATTTCTTCCCTCACACATGAATTTGTAATTGTAATTGTTCGGACAGCGTCTGAACGGCGATTTTAAACGTAGAACTGGACGTGCTGCGATCTAAACGCTCCCACTGCAGCTCTGGATGTACATTTAGAGTAGTCACCCTCTGCCCTAGTCTCATGTCTGCCGCATCCTCCGTGTTCTCTGACCAGCTTCCCTGCCCCTGCTGAAGATGAGCCTTCCTACAGCGTTAGCACTCACAGCCATCAAGACTTTCTGCTTTTCTCCCCCCAGTCCGTCATAAAAAGGTCAGATCGTCACGACTAATGTTTGTCCCACCTGAACTGTGGACGTCTGCAGCTCCCCCAGAGTTACCGCGGGCCTCTTAGGGTGCTTCTCTGGTTAATGCTTTAGTCTGACGGCCATTTCTTGGTAGATTTACTCCATTTACTAGGTAAATTATTGTATTGAGGGGGTTTCAAGGTGCCCTGAATTCAACTGGGCGCCATAATTTCAGACCTCCTCTGTGCTGCTCTTCCGCAAACTTCCAATCAAAGTACAACGGCGGAGGAAAAGTTCAGGATTTTCCTTCGCTAGCCATCGTCTTTGGCCGAGGCACAGGCTGCTGTCACCGCGCCGATGGACGGCGGCCACATGCGCGAGTCCAAGCGCCCTCGCAGCGAGTCCATCTCAACCCGCACGGCAGAGCCGCTCCGCTCTTCATCCTGAAATTCTGGCTAGGCTCCCTCGCTCTGCCGACACATGGCAGGCCTGGGAGGTTTCCAGTGTGGGAGGGAAGGAAATGCTTTTCAAACAAACATTTCTTTCCCTCTAGTGCTTAAGCGTTTGCTGTCATATTTAAGGAGTGGCACTCTCTCGACTCGTCAAGTGTGTGCACGTCTGGGAAAAGATGGATTTGTTTCATACCAGTTTTGCTGGGTCTTGGCACCCGTGTTTTGATGATGGCGGAGAGGATGGTGTTGTTGCTGTTCCCCTTGCGAACCAGGTCAATTATTCGGTCTGTGATCTCTTTGATGGGGTTGCGATCCAAGCGATGGTCTTCAGTAGACTAGATTCAGAGAGGGGGGGGGGGGAATAAAGGATTTAAAATTAGCTTCTTTCAAACGTTCGCCACACAATGTAGCTCCATTTAAACTCATCCTGTTGGAGCAAGTGCTGCTGGGAATGCATGCTGAAGACCAGAAATCAGACTTTTCTGAGCATGCGCCAAGGGAGAAACCTGCGGCAGAGTGGGAGGAGCCACTTACAAGGCAGACGTGGATCTCGTTGCTGGCCGAGAGCGACGGGTCACAGGTTATGGTCACCGAATGCTCCAGGGAAAAATTCCTGACTATGTTCAGGTTCCTCAGCTGCTTACATACTCCTTCCACCGTCGAGCCCTGCACATGAAGAAGAGACGAGGCGTAAGTTAACGACGCGCAGGGAAGTAGCGCCCAACACTGGGAAGCTGAGGGGAAAAAAGGCTCAAAATCTCATGTGGATCAAAGTCGTTGATTTTAAAATGGATTAAAAAAGAAAAAAAAAAAAGATGAATACATGTTTCACCTTTTTCTGCATGCTTGAACAGCAACTGGTTATTTCAAGGCAACTAGAGATGGGCCAATCGGGCTTTTCTTAGTCGATACAAATTTAGATTTTTGTTTGAAACTATAACTTTGGTACAGGCGATGGTTTGGTATCCAACAGAAATCTAAATCGTTGCGTAATAATCCACATTTATGCATAAAAAAAAAAAAAAAGACAAAATAGTGGAAGCTGTGACGGATTTAAGAAATTTGAGATTCTCCAATGATCCGATTTACCAAACGTGGGAAAAATTGGGCAACTTCCATCTCCGTCCAGTTGGTTACAGCGTTTCTGGTTAGAGACTAAATTAAAGAGAGCAGGAATATTCACCTGCTTTATGAATCCAACACATTTAATGACGCATGATTAAATTCTTTAGAGGTTGCTTATTGCCCCGAGGCAGGCCCAACGGCTTTCTCTAAACCTGATCTTTTACACACTGCTGCTCCAATTCATTTATGATCAGTCCCACGGGAGAGGCGTTAAAAGAAAAAAGGATCATTTAATCTCTTCATTCCTGGTGCCGAGGGAACTTACCGCAGGCATGATCTCCTTTTTTAGGACGAAGGTGATGTTGGCGCAGCTGTTGTCCTGGTAAGGGGAGCTGGGGTGGCATTTGATTGGAGGCTGAGGGAGGCCGGAGCCCCAGCACTCTCCCATCTCCAGGCAGGGTTTCACAAAGCAGTGGCTTTCTCTGAGGGGCATGCAGCTCTGATCCGGGGGGCATCCGCCTCGGCCTTTGGCGCCGAGTTTGCACGACTTCGGACCACACCACATCTGAGGGAGAGGGGGGGAAACGGCACAGAATCACATAATAGTCCTGAATTACGGGTTGGGTCGTCTCTCTGAGCTTTTAAAAGCTGGAACAGCCTCGATCACTTGCTCAATCTGTCCCGCAGCTCCACATCATTTCGTGTTTTCTTCCTTTTCTGGCCGGTCACACAGTTCATACGCAATGAGTCTCTTTGCCACCCTGTGGGTGTAACCCTACTACATGCCATGTCTGATGAGGTCACAAGCATTTCCAGACAATATCAGCGTTATTTAGGCAGTGGGAAAAAAAAACAAACAAAAAAAAAAAACTTCAGTTTGGGGCATGAAACGCATTAGTAGTCGTAACAATGGTAAACCCTTACGCTTCCGGATCATTTCCACCCCTTCAGCTGTATTACTAACCCACCATTGTGCATCCAGTGATAGACGAGCGCGACCTCGAGCTGCGCCTTTAAAACCCTAGGTCTTCATTTGGCCCAGTTGCGGCTGTGGGAAATTCATCCGACACCAATTATCAATACGGCCTTTTGTGTTTCTTTTCAAAACAAAACTGTATCGTCTCAGTATAGAATTTGACGCTCCCAAACCGACTCCACCCAGACACAAACAGTGTTGTTGTGGGTGAGCGGGGCCCTACCTGCCGCAGAGAACGGGACACACCCACAAATACAGCCTTTGTGCCAATAACCACTGTGTGTGAGGTTCCCCGCGGAGCTTCTGTCGTCAGTAAACACAGGCATCACGCACTTCACAGCGCCACATAAAATAGACATCTGTAAGGAGACGTTCGCTGCTGCAGAACGATCCCACACTGAACATTTGTGAAAAATGCGTTTAGTTTCAGTACAAATCCCCATAGAGACAACTGTTGGTACTTCTTACCCTCCCTTTAAAAATAAATGTAACTCGTAATGAGGAAATAAGCGGAATGCCTCATTACGCTGAGCTAAAAATGCTTCAAAAATGCCCCTTTTTAGTCAATCTTCAAAGTGGGTAATAAAAAAAAAAAAAGAGAACTTGTTAAGTACAGCAAATGTGTCAGTCTTCATAAATCAGGAAACGGCTACAATACTCTCACGCTAACATCTATGCATATGTAGTTGGAGCAATAAATAAAAAAAGGCAACTGGAACTGTGGGAAACGAGGCTGCATGAGAAACCAAGTAGGGCTGCTGTGACTAACCACCATAACCAAGTCATTTATACTTATTGCATATTTTTCTAAACCTTTCAACAATAACAGTTTTCATCCAAAATAATGGGAACATTTCCTTTATTTTTACATTTTTAGCATGCAGGGAATGCAAAAGTTCGACGTCAAAAAAATGAAATTGCTTTTTTTTTGGAAAGAAATTAATTGTAAAATTAGTCAAAAAAATGATAAACCAGCAGCAGCCCTAGAAAAAAAAAGGGGGGGGGGTGGCATCAAGTCTCCATAACCATTAATTTGGATTATTTAATTTAACAGATGTCACAATGCAAAGTCAATGACACTTCATTGTTTCACTGACTTTGCAGCAATCCCTCATACCGAGCATGCATGTAGCGACAGTGGAGAGGAAATTTGCAACAGAACCAGGATCAATGTGAACGGCTATCTGCCATGAAGGCCATTGGGTTCTAAATATATGCCAACTAGTCATCTGGAAGTGACGCTAAGAGACAAAACAAAGAGCCTTTTCTGTCCTACCATTTCAAACGTAAACATGTGGACTTTCCTAAAGTCTACAGGGACATTGATTAGAGCTGTGCGCTCTTGCCAGATGACCTAAGGCTCGAGTTCTCAGAAAACACTCCAGATGGGTCCAGCATAAAACAAGGAGGAATATGTGAACAAGCACCTCATGCTCTCAGTCAAGTACCTCATAGAAAGATCAGGACATTTTCAATTAAAATCCGGCAAAGCTGATTTTCCTCAGCAAGTAATTGTGTACATTTTTCACTGTGAAATCTGCAAAAACAGGACTTTTTTTTTTAAAAGGGTTTTTTACAAATCTTTAACAATCACCACGCTAGCTATTGACACATACCTTTGTGCAGACCACTTTCCCGTTGGAGCAGTGACAAATGTTGCAGTCTTCTTCCCAGCTGGATCCATCCAGGGTAACATGCTCATTTCTGGAGCAATGCTTTCTTGTTTCTTTGTTGGAAGAAACAAAACATGCAGTGTTAGAAACCAGTGTAAAGAATAAGCAGCTTATTTTCACCATCTTCCTGGGACATACTGTCTTGACAGTAGAGTCCAGTTCTGTCTGGGGGACACAAGCAGCGATATCCGTTGATCTCGTCTACGCAGGTGGACCCCAAGGCGCAGGGAGAGGACTGGCATTCGTTGATATCTGTTACAGGGAAGCAGGGTCAGAGAGAAGAAACAGTTAAAAAAAAAAAAAAACATGCATGCAGAATTCAAATATTGAGTTAAGCAAATCAGTGCTCAAATTCTTCGGGATCATGTGTCATTGAAACTGTGCAATATACAAAAATTAATGAAATTAATAAAAAAAGTTAATAAAGCAAACCGGCCTTAAATGAGCCCTGGACCGTCCAAGCCCCCCCCCCCCCCCACAGCTTTTAAAGAAAGTCAGCGTCATTAGCAGGTATGCAGGAGCTAAAGGTTGGACTAAGCAGAACAAAGGGTCTGCAATGGGAAAGAATGTGGCCATCTGAAAGCCTTTAAGAGGGAAAACAGTCGGAGTAATCAGTGTCAGAGAGCATGGCTGATTAGCTGTTGGCTCGCTAAGCTGCTTTACCCCTGGGGACAACAACACGGCCCGGTGGAGTGACACCAAAATGGCCCGGGCTGGCCTGCAGCCCGGCGTTCAGATAATTGGCCGACTAGACCTTCCATTTGCAAGCGAGTGATCGCCGGGCTGCGCAGACATGATCTGACGGACCGACCGGCTCAAAACTCAAGATGCACCGCTCAAGAGCTTTGTGGCAGATTTCTGGCTTTCAGCCGCCGATTTTAGAGGATTCTGATTTCTCCTTAAGAACTGCTTTATAAAGATGGAGGAACACTGAATATGTTTCCAGTCTTCAGGCCCTGAGCCGTCATCAAAATTCATATCAGCAGAGGAGATGGTCTACTAAACTAAAAATGATTACAGATCGCCACAACCATCCTTAGCGTTGTATTAGCAGCTAGCATAACTAGCTAGCATGACTAAAACAGCAGTCCGTGTATTTTCCTTACTTTTGCATAGACAGATGTTTAAAACTCAAAATGATAAAACTGAGCAACTTTGCTCTAATCTGTTCCAACGTTATCTGCTAAAAGTCTCACTCTGCAGTTTATTCAGGCGGCGAAGAGCGAGACAAACACGTCTCAACAAGGGATGCTGGTCATTTTTCCCCCAAATCGTCATTTTACACCTTTCTAGAGGCAGACTTTACCAAACCAACTTTTTCCTGGGGCAAAGTGGGGCAGTTTCATGCTGGCTTTGTGTAAAATCTATAAAACTACGTTGGTTGTCAGTCAACTGTACAGAAAATGTGGTTTTGTGAGTCAAATAAGTCAGATCTACTATCAGGAGGTCACTTGGAGTGATTTAGGTTTGATCAGAGTTCATAAGCTGTCATTTTATAGCACTAATTGGACAAAATAAAAATAATCAATAGAGCGTGACATGAAGTTTTCAGACAGTAAAATTCACTTAAATCAAACCAATCTCATTAATCTACATAAAGCAATAGAAATACTCAACTACAGTACAAGATAAACTTGTACAGAGTAGTATGCAGCTGGGAAAATGTTTTACAGGTAGGAAATGTGAAATAAGGTCTCAACATGCTATGATACAAAATACGGCTTCCAGTTAAATATGCTTTTTCATCCGAGTCTTCATTCCTCAGTTACAGGCATTGCACCGAAGAGTGTTGCTGCTGTGACGTAGCGTTTAAATTATTGGATTTTTCAGTTTCCAACCAGCTTGGTCAGCATTCTGGACCGATCAAGCTGAATAATCGTCCGGTTCCGGTCGCCAACAGAGTTAGTTTAACGAGACAGAAAAAAGTGGGAGGGTGAGCAAACATTTCTCTGGATGTATGGAGCTCAGAGCAAGGAAGTGCCGCCCCTCCCCCACCTGTTGCAGTGCACTGTCCGTCAGCAGGACAGATTAATCGGAGCATCATATACGAATTGAAGGCGGGGTTAATACTCACTGATCCGACAGTCTGGACCGGCGAAACCTGGGGCGCACTCACAGCGGTACCAGTTATCCCCATCGACACAGGTCCCACTGTTGTAGCTGAAGATTAAAAAAAAAAGATACCATCAACCAACAGATTCTCAAAGACAAAAAGGTATTAGTAGTTGTTTTTTTTCACATGGGAAAAAAGTGTGCTTAAGGATCTTAACGTGTTTAGTTAAATTAGAGTCACGCATGGGAGTTTGCAAAACTGGGTTAGGCAATTGCATCCCAGGAATGACGGAGAAGGGAGGGCGTTTTGCCCGACTGTCAGCAGGGAGGAAGCGTGCAGGTGAGCCACACAGGAGGAGCAGGTTGTTTACACCAGTTAAAATCTACAGGAAATGTTTGGCTTCCACTTACCATGGGTGGGGACTGCAGTCGTTGGTATCTGTGCAAAAAAGAAAAGGTGGGAGGGAAAGAGACAAAAACTGGTGAGAGACTTTTTTTTTTTTTCTTCCACCCTCATGTAGGTGTTCAATGCACTTTGGCAGCAAAAAAAGCACGTCTGAGCTTGCGTGTGCATGGCCATAATAGGCCAATCCGCACCGCCTGATCGCCCTGCATTATTACCAGAGCACTCAAAAATAATAAAAAAAAAAAAAATGACCGTACAACTCCACACCCCAAAGCCCCATTTCGTCCCCTCTACGAAGGAGGAATAGCCGCAGGAGGAATTTATGTTCTGGACTACAAGCGTACAGGGCAGGGATCCCAGGAAAGTTGGGGGAATACAGGAAGGCTGTAGAACAAGCAGACATGTCACTGTTTGGACAGGAATGCAACGACAGAAAGAGCGAGAGGGGTGTGGAACCGGCGAAGAAACATCTGTCTTCACTTTCCTCTGGCTTTCTCTCCCCTACGCTTTCTTCCTCTCAAGGCCAGCATCGGCCAGGGAGAGGGGAAAAATTAAAAAGGGGAAAGTGAAGGGCAGCAGATTAAAAGATGATTGGCCAACTGACGCAGAGCTTAACCTTTGCACCAAGTGGCATGAGGTTAATATTCATTTATTAGGCAATAAACGGCCATCTGTGAATGCTGATTCTACTTACTCTGAGTGCAGGTGGGGCCCTCCCAGCCTTCCTTGCACACGCAGGTGAAGGAATCCCCCTTCACCACGCAGGTACCGCCATTCTCACACGGGTTAGGCAGGCAACTTGAGTTTTTGGCTGAGAAACAGAGGGTGAGGAAATGCTAAATCAAACAGTCATTGCAGCCTTCGACGTGAGATGACGCGATCAAAACTGGTTCTGGTTGGTCTGCTTTTTTTTAAAATTATTATTATTTTTATCTACCTTCTTCAGCTTTGATATGTGCTGTCAAGTACAACTAGGAAATTTGGGCGGATATCTGTCAGCACTAAGAAATGGGCGGCGATGGAGGAGAGATAAGTGAGGAGAGCTGATAGAGTCGTGGGATAAAGATCATTTTTCTGAGCACGAAGGATCGGATGAGCATTTCAGACAAGACGGAGGTGAAGGAGAAATTAAATTTGTCATCTTATAACATCAAACTTTGATGCGTTTTAAATAAGACTGTATGTGCTAGATCAGCACAAACTAGTTTGCAGTTTTAAAATTGATGGAAAATTTGTGATTTCAAAATAAAATAAAAAATAATTTAAAAAAATGCAGCCACTGATTCATTATTAGAAGACAATGCAACCCCACAGCACGATGCAGCCACTGCTCTTTGCATGCAATGCAAAAAAGTTAAGAGTTGCTATTTAAACAGAAAACCCTCTTCTACATTTGCAAAGTCCCCTTATCGGGATGTGGCAAACGCTTTTTTTTTTTTTTAACCATTCTTCAATAAAAGCTAGATTTGTGGCATTGTCCTGTTGGCAGGTTCTCCCACCTGAGCTGTGGATCCCAGCAGCTCCTCCAGAGTTACCACAGAGCTCTTAGCTGCTTTTGTTTTGATGAACGTTCTCCTCCCCTGGCCTGTGAGCCTAGGTGGACGATTGTGTTTTGGTACGTTTGCAATAAGGCAGCACAGGATGCGATGGGTTCGATATTACAAAGGAGTGGATGCAATGCTTGGTAGGATAATATATTGGAAATGCTATGCAAATTCTGCATGGCAATAATATATCTGCCATCAATGCACACACACACACACACACACACACACACACACACACACACACACACAGGATATATTTTTAGTGCCTGAGATGCTGAAGCACACAAAGACCAACGTTCAGTCACAGTACAAGTTTTTCCAGATATAAGCTTAGGCTGCTTTGCAACGTTCCACGCTCTTTCCATGTGTAAATAGATTGAACATTCTCTGTGAGATGTTCAAAGATTGGGATTTAAAAACTTCTCCGCAGCTTGAAACTGTAACTCGGCAAAATGTAAAAAGACTCCACTGTAAATATGGATGGTTAACTGCAGACTGCAGCGACTGGGCCGCTCACCTATGTTGCACGTCGTGCCCTCCCATCCCGGGGAGCAGTTGCACTGGAATGTGTCGCCCTCATCGTGGCAGGTGCCTCCGTTGTTGCACGTAGCTTCATCACACTGGCTCTCACCTGCAGGGAACGTGTGGGAAAAAAAATAAAAAATCTCAGGGTTTCTAAGGTAGTAGATAATTAAGCACATACCATGAGCCTGCACGGACAGACTACGCGGGTGTGGAAAATATAAAAGAGAAACAAAAAACAAAACAAAAACAAAAAAATGGGGGGAGGTTCCTACGTGAGCGGCAGGTTTTTCCTTTCCAGCCGTTTTTGCACTCGCAGAAGAAATCAGACACCAGGTCTCGACATGTCCCTCCATTGTGACAGGGGTTGGTGCTGCAGTCATCGATGTCTGGAAACATTAGATGGGTGTGTGTTTTCAGGGCGGCATATCAAATATCAAATGATTTGGAAAAAATAAAAATAAAACTTCTGTTGGGGCAGAGTTTGTCATTAGGTCAGGATGAGGCGCTACTCACTGATCTCGCAGTGGTCGCCCTCCCAGCCGTCGGCGCAGATGCACTGGTAGACGCTGACCTTGTCGATGCACGTGCCTCCGTTGTGACACGGGTTGCTCTCGCAGTCGTTTATGTCTGAAAGTTGAGGGGAAACTCGGTGAGGTGGGCCATGGTTGCGCTGAACAAAATGTGATTCTGGCATCGTCGGCGAGGCTGATTCGGCCTTACTCTCGTGGCAGTAGGTGCCCCTGAAGCCCTCCTGGCACTCGCAGCTGAACTGACCCCCTGCTTGGCTCTGACAGCGGCCGTGAGGTCCGCACACATTTGACGAAATGTAGCGCTCTCCTCCTGGCGTGCTGTTAGATGCCACGGCCACTGTACAGCTGTCAATCACTGCAAAGACGCCACAGAGATGAATTAAAAACGGAGGTCTGAATTATGAGCCGTACGGATGGACTAACAGTTAGCTCATCACTCCTACTCTGGGTGTCAGGAGGGGAAAGGGTCAGTATACAATGTCTTGTAGGAGTACTCATACCGTTGACCCATTAAAACCACATTCTGCACCGTTTTTAGTTGAGATTTTGTGTGTGTAATTGTGAAGCTTAAAAGGAAATTATGCATATATTTTAAATCTTTGTACAAACCTGAAACCAAATCTGAAAAGCATGGCATTCCCTACAAGACAAAGCTCACCTGTTGATGCACAGACAGCTGCAGTCTCTTTTATGTCTCTTTTTGCCCATTCAACTTAGCAAACTAGTTCAAAACTCGCTCAGACTGGATGGAGAGCGTCTTGATTTGCAGCGGTCTGGATTTTAACCGGGGTCGATCTAACTAATGAATATGCCTAAACGGACAGCTCTGGCAGGATGTTTGGGTCCTACTCTGAGGTGAACATCACTTGCATCCCTCTCCACCCGTCTTTCCCCACCAGCGCCGACCAGCCTCCTAAAGAAAAAGAATCCCCTCAGCACGACGTTCCCACCGGCCTAAAAACTTCAGCTGGGGTCGGATCTGAACCGAGCACCTTCTTTCACGCGTTCGCTGCATCTGCTTATTTCTTTGCAACTCTTCCATAAAAGACCAGATTTGTGGAGTGCGCTGGTAATAAACGTCCCGTCGACAGAGTCTAGCTGCGAATCTCTGCAGCTCCTCCAGTGGCACCATGGGTCTCTCTGCCTGCTTTCAAATCTCCAATTCCACAGCCTGTTCTTTAAGTCATCTCTTGGTGATAGGCAGTTGCGTTTCTAACTCTAAATAAATAGTGTGTTTGTTAGACTATTATAAAAGCACATTAAATTTAGTGGTTATCTGACAAAATATAAAGAAAAAGTTTTTGCAAAGGTCTGTAGGAGCAGGAGAGAAGGTCATGGTGGGGTGTCGATGGGACAAACAGCGATAAGCTGCCATGCTTTCATAAGCAATTTGGAGTGATTGTTTTGTTCAACGCCCCTAAATCCCTTCCCTTTCCCCCTGTCTGATCAGGTTAGGCGCACGAGGTGAATTTTCTTCCCCGTAATCGCATTGTTCGTGCCAAGAGCGCAGAGAATCTCACTGTCTGGTATCTGCCTCTGTGGTTGGTCCGCTCACTCAATTACACGAGCAGGGCCTGAAAACCGTGTGCACTCACTGGAGGGGAAAAGAAGAGGTAGCCCACCAAGTCATTACCGAGAACACACACGGCGCCATCGGGCCCTTGCCAGAGCGTCAGGAAATTTCTGAACGTTTGCACTCCTAGGAAAAGGCTTTGCTTGGGAGAGAGCATCAAATCTGCTCCGCGGCGCCAAGAAAGCCTCCTTGTATGAAAACTAAGTAAGTATTGCTCTCGTGGGAAAAATGTGGGTGAGGTGTTTCACTGCTGCACGGTACGCGGATCGTCTTTCAGCAGCTTTCTGGAAAAAGCCCGTGGTTGCCGCAAGCGGGAGATTTACCTTTACACTTGGTGGTGCGACAGTGGTCTTTGAGGTGGGAGCAGTTTTTGCCCTCGTAGTCCTCTGGGCACGCGCAGACGTAGTCTGTGGCCCGGTTGAAGCAGGACGCGCCGTTCTGGCACGGGTTGGGGGAGCAGTAATCTATGTCCAGCTGGTGGGGGGGGGGGGGGAAAGGAAAAATGCATTGAATAGTGAGCAGAGGACCTGAAAACCGATATGGTCATCAGGTTGCAACAGAAAACAAAGCAAATTCCCACAAGCATCCTCAGCTTGGGCCGTGCCAGGAAACAACACATACACACAAGGCAGGGAGGAAGAGGAGGGGGGAAGGGGGGGGGGGGCAAGGCAGAGGCACTGGAGGCCTCCTCTTGAGTTGAAGCTTCAGTGCTGAGGAATGCGTCACGCTGCAGCCAGGAGCAGCTTCTAGAAAGCAATCCATTTTAAAAAAGGAGGACCGTGCTGCAGCAGCGGGACATTTCCAGAGCTCTGGGTCCAATTTTGAGTTCAGGATTTAAACCAAGAACCAGCAAAAAGCACAGACTAGATCAGCGGTCCTCAGTCCCGGGGGCTCCAGCAGCTTTTAGATGTGTCCCTGGTCCAACACGCCTGAATCAAATGGCTGATTTACCTCCTCAGTCTGCAGCCAAGGCTCTCCTGCTCATGAACTGATTATTTGACTCCGGTGTGTTGAGGCAGAGTAACAAATAAAAGTTGCAGGACACCGGCCCTCGTGGACCAGAACTGAGGAGTACTGGACTAGATGGATGGTTAGACACACCGACAGCTGTATACAGACAGATGTGTAGATGAATGTTTGTTTGCAGCTGATGCAGGGGTGGAGAAACCGACAGATGCATGGATACATGAACCAACAGACTTCCACGAGCATCTTGTTTTGCAAACCCTAAGAAGAAGCACACTGGTTGGTTGCAGCTTTTCTCCCCTTTTAACTCAGGCATTTATCGCCTTGCCAAAGATTTTTCTATGCTTTACCATCTCTTTTCATGTTTAATCGAAAGCCTGGACAACGCACGCATCAAATTCCACCCTTTCCAGGACAGCGTATGAACCCTGGAGGATCGGCGGGTGCTCATCAGGCCGTACGGCAGGTCTCACCTGGCACAGATTCCCAGAGAAGCCGGTCAGACACAGGCACTGGAAGCCGTTCACCTCGTCCTGACAGCGGCCGCCGTTGAGGCACGGCGAGCTGGCGCATTCGTCGATGTCCCTCTCGCAATGCTCGCCGGCGAAGCCGGGGGCACACGTACAGCGGTACCCGTTCACCAGGTCCTGAAAAGAGGGACGAGCTCAAATCAACCTGGGATGCATTTTTGAGCGACTGCTCCAGCAGGGTGGAGCCCAAACAATAACTGTCAGAAACCGGGGGTGGGCGGCGATGTTACAGCTCCAACGGCGATTATTTCAACACATTTTCCTGGTACAGAGTCAACTAAGTGGAGCTTGACTGCAATTTAATCTGGAAAGCGGGAGAAAAGTGTGTTCCTCCATTTGAAACTACTCTGAAGCCGCTTTTCTAATTCTCTTTTTTTTTGTTTTTTTTAACAAAAACTCCCTAACAGTTCACCTTTTAGGGAAAACTGGTACAGCTACAGTGGACATAAAAAGTCTGCACACCACTGTTAAAATGATCTATATACCTGCCATTTTAACAACCTTTGATAGGCAAGAAAACGGAGAAGTTTAGAGCCAAAAAAAAAAAAAAGTGTAGAAAAAACCCCAACGATGCCCACCTAGACTGGGAATGGGACTTTGTTCAGAATCGAATACCATCATCTAACAATCCATACGGCAGATCTCAGCTGGCACAGACTCCCAGAGATTAACCTGACATGAAGCTTTAGCAGACTTTTCCTGACATTTTCTACGTCGATCTTTCAGGAAAAGCCACGATATGGTTACCATAGTGGTGGCCTAGTGGTTAGAGCAGCGCGGTTGGGTCCTGAGAAGACTGCAAGAACCCGATTCAATCCCCGCAGACTGCCACCATGGGGCCCGGACAAGACACTTCGGCCCAGATTGCAGCTGCCCACTGCTCCCTAAGGGATGAGTTGAACGCGTAAGACGAATTTTGTTGGATTGTACAATTGCAATGATAAATTAAGGTTTCTATACATCTATCGATCTGCAGAGAGCTTCCAAAGAACCAGACGGTTCTCCATATCAAACAGCACCAACCAGGAGAACGGTAGAACATTGTTTCCTAAGCATAGATGCCAGTGAATAAAGTTGACATCAAGTTTTAGAAAATATGATACGGCTGTGAAATTAGCAAGAACTGATCGATAAAATCTGATTCTGGAGGCTGCCAAGACGCCTACATGTAGGAAGAAGCAAGGATTTCTGGGAAGTACTGGCTGTGGTACCAGTGACAACTACTGCCGTTTTTACTCCTATGAAGGGGTTAAGTGGTAATATGGAGAGAAGGAACCCCTTTTCTTGAAAATGAAAAAAAAAAAAAAGCATCCAAACTTGGTTTAAATTCTGCGAAAACCCTACGAGTATTCTGCCAAAAGCCATGTGGGGAAAATGTGACGCAGCGTTGAAAATGTTTGGCGGCAATTGCAAAAATGCTTGATTGGTGCAAAAACACTGTATGACGACAAAAGGCCACCCTGCCCACAGTGTGGAAGGCATAGAGCCCAAAAGCCAACGTCCACGTCAACAAAAGAAAAACGTTTCGAAATGGCCAAGGCGGAGCCAAATCCAATTTAAATAGGTGTGTAAACTTTTTATATCCGCTGTATTTATACCACCAACGTGAATGCGTCTGGCACCGATTTAAAAAAAGTACAATGAAACCAACCCGACAGGAGCTGGATGCTCTCTGACTGATCCGTCACCTACCTTGCAGGTTCCTCCATTCTGGCACTGATCCTTGCAGTCGTTTATATCTGCATGGGAAAAACAAATCGGAGGATTAATCCTGAACAGCTCTGCTAAATAGTTTGTGTTAGAAAACAAGTTTCTGCTTTATGTTCCTCATGCCTGGGGCCCTTTAACAACATTGTTGGGAGAATGAAGTACATGAGCTGGATAATGGGAACGCATAAAGAAAAGAAAAAAAAAATGGGGGGGGGGGTAAAGCACAAGAGTATTGAGCAATCAAGTCAGCTGCCAAGTGAAACTCAAGCTCAGATTGTTTTGAGCCTCTGCTAATCACCACACACACACACACACACACACACACGTCTAATAATCGCACTGCAGGAAAATTTACACTGCACAATTCAACACAAGCTGACTGGAAGGAGATCATTTCTAGAGGGAAGCCAGGAGTTGGACATGTGTCCCGCTCCACAGCTGCCACTTTCCACTCACTGCTGTCGCAGTTCTGTCCCGTCCAACCAGGGAGGCACTCGCAGAAGTAATCGCCAATCAGGTTGCGGCAGGAGTTAGCGTTGACACAGGGCTTGCTGTCACATTCGTTGGCATCTAGAGGCAAAAGGGAAGAAGAAGAAGAAGAAAAACAAAATAAAAACTCAGTGACATTCACACGAGATGATCCGTCACTCGGGAAGCTGTGGGAAGAGACTCGCTACTCCACCTATTAGGCACGTCTTCCCCATCCACTGTGGAGGGCAGTGACACTTGTAGCCGTTAACCTGGTCCTGGCAGGTGCCGCCGTGATGACAGGGGTTCGGGGAGCAGTCGTCAACATCTGCGCGACAGGAGGTGGAATCTAATTAACCTGAATGATATTTTTCTTTGACGCCGCTCACTGTAATACCCCCTTGAGCCCGTTCGGCCTGGCACCGAGACGAGCGGGAGGGCGCCATTTTTCACCACCTCTATAAATAGGTAAAACATGGTCGCTTTATTCCCCCCCCCCCCCAAATCCCTCAGAAAATGAGGCTTTAAATGTTGCTAAAACAAAGTCACTAACCTAGTTTTTCCCCATGATTCCTGAAGGTTTTAGAGCCTGCTAAACGCATGCAAGGACATTCAAAGCTCCTTCAAAGTGGAAAAACACAACAACAGCTAAGAACACTGATCTTCTTGCTTAAACCCACCATGTCTGGCATCATATGAAACTAGTCTTACCTTTCCAACGATGTATTGCACGCCTTTGTAGCGCCCTTCACGACAAAAGTAAGATCCGTGCATAATCGGAAAAAAAAAAAAAACACAACTACGAATGCTGTGCGCCGACACGCACCAATAATTCTTTTTGCATACATGTTTTCATTGTTTTTAGTTGATAAGTCTTTTTTTTCCCCCTCAATAACATTCTTCTAGTTGGAGACAAAAGGATACAGTTCAGGATGCAATTCTTTTTATTGATATTATGCTGCGTACAGTGGTATAGTTTGATGATACATGGGGTAAATGTTACGACCAAAGGCTTTGTTATATGCAGAAGCGGTTCTACAACAGCAATAAGCACTTTAATTTGAACAGAATGCCTTTTTATGAAGTAAAAAGCACATTTTGCACAGTGTTGGGTACAGTTGGCTAAATAGTGCCAAAAATCATTTGTGGAACAAATGTGCTGCAGCTGATTCAGTCCAGATACGCTGTAGTTATAGTTAAGATGTGGGTCTTAAAATCTGAGGCTCCTCCTAGGTTTTCAAAAGGGTTTTCATGGTGTTTTGTAATGTTTATTTAAAAAAAACAAACAAAAAAAAAAAAAAACTTGGGAATATAATTTTCTCTTTGGTCAATCACCAATAAATCAGGCATAATAACAGTTACATTATGTTCCACTATAAAAGTATTCCTTTATGCATTACCTTTACACAGATACCAAAAGTTTGCGTTTAGACTTTATAAATGTGGAGCCGTATTTGATTTATATCAGGTATGTAATTTAAGGCGGAAATTGCTCCTAAACCCCTCTGGGCTTAAGGGGCTTTAGAGGTTGCAGATGTGGTTTAGCCTTACTGAAGGTGCAGGACGGGCCGCTCCAGCCTGGCGCACACTGACACTCGTAGCCTTGAGCGGTTTCTGAGCAGCTCCCTCCGTTAGAGCACGGGTTGGAGAGGCAGGCGTGTTCGGCTAAATGAGACACAGATACACATGTTACTAATTTATAATTTCATACAAGGAAAATAAAGTGTGGTGGCTTGTAAGCAACTTCGTCACATTACAACCTTGCACATTTTATGTAATCTGTCCAAAATGTTATCAATTCCATCCCTCAAGAGATGAAATCACTCTTTAATTAGGTATATTCTGGTTGAAGCGGGCTTTATTTTAGGGTCTCAGAGTAAACGGGGTGAATACACACACAAAGAGTTACATCCACTTTACAATTGTGCACTAATTTGTGTTCATCTATGACATAAAAACCTAATCAGTATGCAGGGCAATGCATATGAACATGTGTCTGTATACTAGCCAAAACCCTCCTTTAGCCAACCCAGTTCCACTTTGTTACCACAGCACATATCCAGATCCACTCCTTTACTCATCCTCCCCCGCTCTAAAAGCCCGCCGCTAAAAACTCCCCCCCCCCCCCCCATCTCATTACCCGCCTCAGAGTCCTCCACCAGGAAACCATCCTTCATGCTATGTTGACCTGCCCAGTGCAGCGTGACTTCCCTCGGACTCCCCGCCGTTCTAACCGAGAGGCGGTACATGATGATGGAGCTGGGGCCGCGGGCCCACGGACGCGTTCAGGGATGAGCGAGTCCCAAATGAATCAGAAATGAATGATTTACTCCAGAAATAAACAGGGCAGTGAGGGGTGATCAGCTCTCGGTATGTCGGGGTGGGGAGCCTGGGGTCTCTGTAACGCGAGGTCTGTTGACCGAGGCTATTGTAACACAAAGGGCACCATCTCCTGACATCTCTGCAGTTAAGCTGTCAGCGCCTCACGAGGCTCAGATTTAATGAGGAAAATAACCATCTCCACGGTAAGTGTTCATAACAGCTGAACCTTAGCACCACATTCATCCGAATGCCTCGAGAAGCAAAAGGATGACCAGCCTCTGAAGAGCAAATCAGTGGATTACCTGACTTGGGAGTAGGGGCCACTTACACTCAAGTGGAAACCGATTATTGCGAGTTACCACCTCCTCTGATTACAAACTGGGGTCACCTCTGACCTTTGGTCTGCGAGCTCCGTGAGCCCAAACCTGCCAACTCTTTGCAACTCCAAATGCGACTCTGAAATCCCTCGAGATCCATTTGTTTCAAGTGAGTCGCTCTTACGGCGCATCGACGGGGCGCTCGGCCTCGCCAGGAAGATCCATCCAACACACTTACCTCTCTCACAGTTGGCTCCAGAGTAGCCCTCGGCGCAGGTACACTGGTACTTATCAGGTCCTGTGTTGATGCACGTGCCGCCGTTCAAGCACGGCTGGTGAGTGCCGCAGTAGTTCAGGTCTAGGCGGGAAAAAAGGAAGTGAGGTTTTAGAACGTGCATATGACCCTGTAGCTGATCCCAGCAGTGTGCACACCTCTGTTCAAAAGCCAGGGTGACCATAATAAAGCTTTTCCCAACTATAATGTGTCATTTCTACTGGAAAAATAAAATCTGGTAGGCGGTAAAATGTTGGAAGATAAAAAAAAAAAAAAAAAAAAACGTTTAAACATGTAGTCTATTAAACCTGAAATGAAGTGCAGCTCTACTGGAGGGATTTTGTGTGCCATTTGCATCCATTGGATAACGCCATAGTTTGCAGAGAGGCAACACAGGTTCTCATTGTGCAAACGCATCAGTCGGAAGAAGGATACAAAACATTTCCACTGCATTCCTAGGAAAATTTGCATAATGGCACAGTGCATAAAATATGAGCCAAGCAGGATGTTAGAAAAAGACAAAAACGAGTGTTGACAGGTGAAAGCAACACTGGAGGAGCTGCAGGGATTTCTAGCAACTATTGGAGCTGCTCCACATGAGGCAGAAATCTCCTGTAAGGTCACACACACACACACGGATAACAAACCTGGTGTGAGAATGCATCATGGGCCGCTGAAACCAAAGCTGAATTTTGGGCCATAATTTAAAAAAAAAAACAGGCGTTAGGCGTAAAAACGGCCCTGTGGTAATCGCCACCATGCCAACACCGAAACACGGTGGTGGCAGCATTAAGCTTTGGGGTGACAATTATACCAAACTGACTTAATGATGGCTTCATAAGATAATTACATTTCTGCAACAGCTTAATGTCATTTTCTGACAAAAATATCTGTATGGTCCCCATGAGGAGGGGAGATGTCTTCCCAATCGGATTTAGTTCAGAGCTTCAGGTTAGAGGGACCGCTGTAGTTTAATGAAGACTTGCTCCAACAAAGTATTAATGTGTCCAAAACTTGTGAAATTATATCATCTTTTCACATTTTAAAACCTTCCAGCAGATTTGTTGTTTTCCAGTTGAATTACGAAAAGGATAAGGGTCACATTAAATGGAGTCGTTTTGGATAGCGTCTCATTTCTTTACATTAACGATGTGTACGTTGTGTGAGGCCGGGTGCCGCGGAAACTGAGGAGAAAGAAAAAAAAACAAAAAAAAACCTTTGTCACAAAGGTGGCCGCCCCAGTTGAGGTCGCACAAACACTGCCACGGCTCCACACAGGTGCCGTGCACACAGCCAGGGTGCGGGATGCATTTGTCGCAGTACAGGCCCTGCCATCCGTACAGACACCTGCAACACAGTCAGGAACGAGACAAGGGGTCAACGACATAAAACTCCCGCACGTGCAGAAACTTTATTTACAACGAGGCCGGATAAGCGCTGCGGCATCTGAAAATATTCTAATCCTCCACTTATTCCAGATTCCTTGCCGATAATCAGCTCTTAATGAAGCACAGAGCAGCCTTTGCGGCCTCGGAGCTGCACTGACAAAACAAAGAGGCAGTATTCAAACAAGAACAAACACCACAAGCGAAGTTTAAGCAGCCGGGTGTTTATGCAACAGCAATTTTTTTTTTTTTTTTAACAATACTTGGACACGGCGACACAGGAGTCCTTTAGCATTTTAACGAAACAGAACACAGAGGAAAAATACTAAATTACAGCTCCAATGGGACCTTTGGGGTGGCCAACATTAGCATGCGACCAGACGTTGGCTTTAACGACGCTGTGCCTGTGGCTTGGCACTGGCGTCGCTAACAGAGCGAGGCGTTCAGCCTTCCTCTCAGCTGTTTTGCTGCTGCTCGTCTTGGTTCCCATGAGTCAGTGAGGCCGGCCTGTGCCTCCAGGCCGAGAGCAGGAGGAGGACAGACTGTTTGCTGACCGCTCAAACGTTAGAGTCCATAATTACTCCGATAATGCTGCCCCTTTTGTTCTCGGCTCCACAGTTGCGACAGCGTGACTGATCTGTCCGTATTTTAGAGGTGGTGGGGCTGCGATACTGTTGCTGCTGTGGAGTTTTTACTGACAGGAAACAGTGTCCCCCTGGAGGAGCGGCGCACTGATTAGCCTCAACAAAAAAAAAGGGGGGGGAAACAAAAAAAACAAAGTTTAAGTAAACATCAGTCCACTCGGTGCTTTTAAAAATGGGCAAATCCTCCCCACCAGAAGGGGATTCCAAGCAGGATCGCAAATCATTTAGTAATTTCTTTGCAGTTACCGTATGTGTGACCCGGCAGGACCCCGTCACCCGTTTCCAGGGCTAATGAAGTTTTTAAAGAGCTAATGTTTTAAAACTAGAGGTTCACTGATTTCCAATCTTCTTGTAAAGCGCTGACCTGCAGATACAGATTTCAGTCATTTCTCTTAGAGCAACAGTATAAAAAGATACGTAAAGAGAACCAACCGAAAGTTTTCTAGCCTTCCATGCTGGCATGAGAGAGCAGCGTTATTGTGAAGCGTCCCTTAGCAAGAAGTAGTATAGTTGAACAACAAATGTCATTTTTCTGAGGTTTTGCAGGTATATAATGTGTGTTGTGCACTGATGAGGCCGTGTGATTGTCAACAGTGAAAACCAAAGGATCTGCTCAGGGTCAGCTTTGTTGGGTTGCTCAAAAACGGTCACATCAGAAAACAGTTCATCTTTCTATGTAGGTTGTCTTTCTACGCCACTGATATTGTCCAATCAGAGCTCACCATCAAGCAAACAGCCTCTCCTCCTCGCTGATACACCGGCTGTGAGTCGAGCTAGCATGTCTGACGGCGGAGGAGCGGCAGCCCCAGATCAGCCTCCTCGTATCGGCTCGAACAAGGAGGCTGTCACCGCGCGTGAATATCCAGTGTACAACGTAAAACTAACTTCACAGCGGTTGCTTAAAAAGGAGAGCCGATATGTCCGAGGGTGGTTAAAAATGCGTGAAGGTTCCACTCCCTCCCGAAGGACGAGAAAAACCACAGAAGAGTGGCTGAAGTTCGCGAATGGGGACTTACTGAAGACGGTTTCCTGTGGTTTAAAAATAAACCTCTGTACCATCACCCATAAGTTTATTTCATTTCTAAATGCTGTCAAATATAAGAAAGGTGTGTTTATAAATGAAAAGTCGAAGTTGAAGCAGAACCGCTGCCAGCTGCAGGATTTTCCTGTCGCTGCGCCTCAGCTGAAAAGAGCCGCTCTCACACCAATACGCTGCAGATACGGTTGCGGACGTCATAACGTCAAAGAAAAAAAAGTCTTTTTAAATAGTTTCTTACATCCATTAGTGAGATGTGTAAATTGAGATTTCTTCCCCTAGTAAACGCATCTACATCGAAGAGTGTTGTGTGAAAAACCTAACAGTACAAACCTCTGGTGCTCCCACATGTCCAATAACAAAAATTTAAAGCTCAAAAGAATAAGAGAAACTCTGTTAAGCCATCCTATCATCTACTAAAAGCCCCCCCCCCCTCACCGTCTCAGGCTAAAATGAACCACAAACATGTCCTACAATGTCATAAAAACTGTTTTCATTAAAATGCCTTTTCACACCTTCTGAGCTTCCTCTGACTCCATTTAAAAACGCCACATGGAAAGGTTGACTGTGATAACATCCACACTGAAGAGTGTTGGAGATTTTTTATTTTTGTTTTCCAATCGGCCGGCTGAGGTCTTTAGCTGACCAAGATGAAACTGGGCCAGTTCCCGTCAACAGCTGGTGTTTTTATGCAATAATAATAATAATAATAATAATAACAATAATAATAATAACAACAACAACAACGTATCCATGTGAATATCAGCGATATAACGTTATCATACCTACAATGAGTAAATTGTTGCCCTTATCCTGTATTAAATAAAAGCAATTGGATCCTGTTACACATTTTGGTTTCTAATGAGAACTTGAAACCACTGTTTTTTAATTCAATGTTATGGTGCCACGGGACTCGTATCATCCCATGCCTAAATGTGACATTACATGGTGCAGCGCTGCTGATTCTGCATCAGCAAATTTCTTCTTAGTTCTCATTGTGAAACAAGAAAACACCCTCAGGAACATCAGCTGCGGTACGGCAGACGGTACAGTAGAAACGAGGAGGCTGCCTTCGCCTGAAGCCAGTGTTGCTATGTACCGCTGTTATTGAACACGCCGCAAACGCCCCAGTGGTGGGAAACGGCTCACTGACTACAATAGCAGAAGAGCTGGCTTGGAGAGTTTAAACCCCGAGCTTTAAATTTAGCCACACCTGTCAAATGAGTAAAGCGAGTCAACCTCTTGTTCTGCCAATGGCCGCACAGGCTCTTACAAGAAATCTGATTAAGTCAAAAGCTTGGGAAAAATAACAAAGCTGGCGTTTCAAAACAGAAAACAAACACGATCGTCCCTTGGTGCTTTGAGTTATGGCCAAACCAGACAGCTAAGCAAGCAATCAAATCCTGAACTGTGCAATGAGCCGGTCACCTGGACCTCCTCCGGGACGAGGGGATATGCCCCATCTCTGATATCCATCTTGGCTTGAGCTTTTCCTTTGGCTCTGTGCATAAACGGCACTAGAAGCCATCAGCTACACAAACCCACTTACAGGCTCACCCAGACTTTGGATGCGACTTGACTGATAACTTCTGCAACATAAGAGAAGCAATCTTCTATTTTAAAATCACTGAATTGTGACAGTTGAGCCTCAACAGGTCTTAAACTGAGCTCTTCAACAGCTTTTTTTTTTTTTTTTTTTTTTTTTTTTTTTAGAAGAAAGATTTCCCTTTATAGTCCCACAGAGGGGAACTTGTGTCTCTGCGTTTCTCCCATCCCTTAGGGAGCAGTGGTCTCCCATCACAGCACCCAGGGAGCAATCTGGGGCAAAGTCTTGCTCAAGGAGCCATGGTGGCAGATTGCGGGAATCAAACCGGGCACTTGCAGCCTTCTCAGAAAGCAGGCACCCTGCTCTAACCACTAGGCCACCACCAGACTGTAAATAGAACGCCTTGCAAAAGAGAACATGCTGATTGGTCGGTTATCTTCCATTTTATATAGGGGAAATGGGGCTAAATACAAACATACTTTCTAGATTTTTACTCCGCGCTGCTTTGTGCTGATCCCACTAAAACTAATTCAAGCAAAAATTCATGAACGAACACTTTTGCATGACAGGAAATTTTTTTGCAAAGGCAGAAGATCCCGCATACCCAGACAGATATGCACAACACACACCTGCGATAGCATAAGAATGGGAGACGTCATAACCCATGGCAAACTGAAGAGTATTTTAATAGACGGCAGGACCGTAAATGAAAAAGCCACTTACTTGCATTCACCTGGCTCCTTACACGATCCATGTTCAGTGCTGCAGCCTTGTCGGCAAATGGCTAGAAGAAGGAGATCGATTTTACTTTAAAAACATAACTGGACTTAAATTTAGCTCCATTTTAGTGCATCGTAATTATAGCCGTAAATGTAATTACTATGTTGTCTGACATTTCTGTCTGCATGAATAAACACAGCTGCCTACACCCAGGCTTATAGCACAGTAAAATGCCTAATCAGAAACTGACTACTGAGCAGACCAAACATTTTTTCCAGCATGAAACTTCTTTTTTTTGTACCCAACGATAAAAAAAAAAAAAAAAAAAAAAAAACTCTAAATGCCTAGAGACAGTGAGAGATCTGAAACAAGGCATTGTTGAATGAAACAGACAGTGCATCAGCATGAATCATAGATTATACAGTCTGGCTGGGGAGACTTGTTCATCAGCATAAAACCGAGCGTCTGAAGCTGCGGCCCGCATTTCCACTGCAGTGACGGCCTTAAAAGGCGCCACCTGCGCCGGGCCTACCTGTGTTGCAGTCAGGTCCGGACCAGCCTTCCAGACAGGTCTTGTTTCCGTTGTAGTCGCACGTGTAATGCCCGAAGAACTCGTCTCTGGGCCGACAGAACTTGTTGCAGCCGAAGCCGTAGTAGTGCTCGTCGCAGCTGACCCGGATTTGGTACTCGAACTGGCCGACGGGGCCATTGTGTATCAGCTTCTGCCACTGGGGGCTCGGGTTGATCATGCCCGAATAAGAGGACTTCTCGATCAGCTTCCCATCAGAACCTAAAAACAGCAACATTAGCACAATGAGAACCTTTGCCCCCCTCCCCCCACCTTCTTGAAAAACCTCCGAAACAGTTTTCTTCCAATGCTTGAGAGAACAGCAGGAGTGCAGCGTCCTACACGGCGCGTTTTGGGTGTCGTTAAGTTCTCGGCCGTAAATCGGGAGCCCGAAAATGCCTCAAAAATTTCTGACACAAATTGCAGAAGATCTCTGATATAGCAGATTATATGTAATTAAGTCAACTATGTGCACTAGAAAGGAGGAAAAGAGGAAAAGTACAAGGAGGAAACACGGGGGGGAAGAAAAAAAAAAAAAAAAAAAAGGGAAAAAGGATGCCTGTAATGAGCGCTTTAAGTGCTTTTTTTCTCACGCTCCCTGTCCAGCTCTCACTGGTTGGGTTTCTGAATCCGAAGCTTTACAGCCCAAGGATAATACTGGTCTGTGATGCTGCTCCCTGCATCTGCTTAGGCGAGGACAGAACCGCAGCCGCCATAAATTACAGTGCGAGGACACTGATGCCGCAGTCACTGCCAGCATGCCTTTGGGACTTTTTTTTTTTACCCCGGCCTCTTTCAGACGCATTTTTTTGTTAACAGAAAGCATTAAAATCAACACTTTCACACACTGCCTTCACGTTATCTGTTGCTAGCAGACACAGGCCACTAAAGTTTTACTTTGGCACCGTTGCCACAGCCAATTCCGACGAGCAAGAAACGGAGCGTCGCGTAACGCGGTGCCGCTGCTCACTGCTCCTCAGCTGCCATAATAAACATAGCAGGTCATGTTCAAGTTTAGCCATGATAGACTTACGCCGACGCCAACGGCAGGCAACGAGGAAGTGCTCGAGGACCCAGACGACACGATGCAAAACAAAAGTTTACAAGTTTCATTGCAAAGGAAGATTAGATTAGCAATCAGCTTGGTTACCTTGTTTAACCTTCTTCCAACTTCCTTAAGAGAACATGCACTCTGAAAGGATGCCAACAATTCCTCTAAACCCCTAAACGCAATGTAAAAGTGCTAAATTTAAGTATTCTTTAAGCAACACCGTCCACAGTAAGGAGCGCCACAGTCAGCGTAACCAATTAGAATCTATTCATGGTGCATTTATTCAGCAGAAGAACATTGAATTTTGGAATTTCGATCACAGGTCTCGGCCAATAAAACTGAAAATTGGCCATTTTATAGACTAAGAAAAAAAAATCCTGCCATACTTTTCATTTAACTTCAGAATAGAGAGTCACACAGGTGCTCCTCTCCCACTCGCTGAGCACTACCTGTCAGCTGGCTGATAAACAAAGTCTCCTCTGTGCTAATGAGAAAAAGATATTTAGCCGTTTGGAGACTTTTTTTTTTTTTTTTCCCTTTGGAGACGTTTTCATCAGAACAGCTATGGCGTACAAACTTAAACAATCGCCACCAATCAGTCCCATTAAGAGGACAGTTTTGAAAACTACAGTTGGCAAAATGCGAGGTTGATGGCTGTTTACCGACTGTGTGCTCTGCTGCAGGTAGCCTGATTTAACCAGCTAATATCAGCAAGTTAGACCTACATTACTGTAAAGAAACGGGAAAAAAAGGTGTCCTTTTCTGCAAAAAAAAAAAAAAAAAAAAAAAAAAGCCTGTTGACATAAAGTACTACTGAAGTTTATTCTAAATTTGCCTTCTATGCATTGCACTCAAATGTTTATTAACTGTATTAAATCAATTTATAATAGTGCAGAATTGGGAATAGTTTTTGGTGTTTTTTTTTTTTAATTAGATCATGTCTTACATCGTTTTAAAAGTGAATATAAATGCTGTGATATAACCAAACAGCCATGGGCCATGCCTGTTGTACTTTACAAACCCCAAACCCAGGATGTTGTCAAGACGGAGAGACGGTTTTACGGGCCGACTGTGCCAGGAGTCAGGGACTGTAACGAGCTTCACGCAGAGAGCAAACGCGCTCGAACTGAGCAAACACACTGGACCCGATCTCCAGACGCTACGCCGTCTGGCTAGAAGCTCCGTGCATAAAGCAACGCTCGCGCCATCGCACATAAAGCCCTCCACTCACTACCTGATGTCTAAATCTTCCACCTGGGAGAGAATGAAAAAGATGTCAGTCATTATTTGCTGTGGCTCACACGAGAGCAGAGGTGGCTGACCGCGGGGTGACTCGCTCCTCTCTGTAGTGTGATGCAACGCCGAGTGTGTGTGTGTGTGGGGAGGTGGGGGGTGGGTGGGTTGTTGATGGTGCTGTTATTTATTTACCACGCTGCGGCGGTTGGCAGGTGGATTCTGAAATCGCAGTGGCCGCCAACATTTCGCAGCAGCGTGGAATCCAGAGCGAAGCGGTGTGGCATTTCTCTACCGTCTGCTGGCCTGCGGTGTCAGGAGTAGCAGAGGCGTGCTACCTGCTGCCGGCCCCCCGGGCCCGGCATAAATCAGACCAACTCCAGAAAGTCCTCTTTGCTCGGAGACCTTGCTGACGCTTTGAAAACAATCTAAAAAGCAGCTCCTGTTCTAATGCCCTGGGGACTGAAGTGGGAATTTAAAAAATGAGAATCGCGGCAAATTAGGAATGGGTTGGTGTGAGACCGCTTGATGACCTTGATAGTAGTTTCACAGTATTTATATGAAATTTCACACAAACCATTATTGTTGTGGCTGCTACAAATATGATCAGCACTGGTATAAACATATCTAAAATTGGCACTTGGATTTTAAGAAACCTAAAAATGTAGAATATGAATGTGCGTATTGCTCAGAATATTATTCCTTTTTTCGTGTTTTACTTGTTATACAGTAACAAGCTGATATTAGCTTGTTAACTAGTTGGGTCATTGTGTGCAGGTAGATTCTGCAGTCTGCCTACACTGCTCTGCTTCTCTGTTAAATACAACCAGAGGAAAAAACACTCCAGTAATTTCCAATAAAAAAAAAACACATTTCCATCACCGCTATAATATGGTTTAGTCACTTTTGAATGGAGATACAATCAGATTTTTTCCCGTCTAGCCTTCCTGTCATTAGCATCTAATACCCCATTTAGCGCAGTTAGCATTACTTAAATAGCAGTCTTCTTGTGTATTCCTCAGAGAATCGAGATCCTTACAGTAACTCAGATCTACAAAAGGCAGCCGACATATCCAGAGTCAGCATGGTGTCATTAACGACAGACTGGGGTTTTAAAAGAAGAAAACAGAGCGACGTGGCCGTGACAGGCTCAGCCTTCCTGTTGACTTCTGAAACTCTCGCAACCTGAACAAACTGCAGACACGGCTTGAGATATCGTTTTAAGCAGCTTGCTACATCTCTGCACTCCACTGATTTTGACCTCCGCAAAAAACTGAAAATAGCTAGATTTGAGTCTTCATTCAGCAAGGTGCGCTCACCGATTGGGTGAATATTGAATTATCGTTTCTCTGACCGGCAAGTCACCCGTTAGGGCCGGTCAGGCTGAAAACCCTCCAACGCTGGTCGCCAATAGATCACTCGAGCACATCTTTAGTAAGTCTTTAAACCTTGGTGTTCCTTGGTACCAGTAGTAGCCATTCAGAACAGGAAAACACTAAAGCTAAGTTAGGAGCAGAGCTGTGAGCTACCCCGCCGACCATAAAAAAGTTAAACCAACAGTGAGAGCACCTTTTCGCACTAGTGTCCTAATGGTTCTCTGGGGAGCGGCAAATGCTGCAGAAAAGACCGAAACCTCGTCGAGCTCAAACAGACAAACAAGCTGTGGTCGAGGGCCGGTCCTCAGCGTAAAAAAAAAAAAAAAAAAAAAAACACCACACTGTCTCCAACGTGACCACCAACCAGCAGGAGACCCAACAGCAGCCAGAAGTTAGAATAACCACCGTGTTATTCCCACACTCGTGAGAAAAACGTGCAGAATCTGATTTCCTCCCAGAGCACATGCTCCAAGCTCACCTGCGCCGGCACTGACTGGAAACTGTGAGAGCGGTTCAGAGGCCACGGACCCCTGTGTGGAGACCGCAGGCCAGGCTGCACGTTCCACACCAACTCTTGTGTTTTATACCTCGGTGACAGTGAGACAGCGTGACCCCCGACCCCCAGCGACAGCACCTGCCATCCGTCATCGGCCACATAAAAACATTTTTATAGGCCGGTGTGGGCAGTGAGGCTCCCCTCTTCTGCCTAACCATCTCTTCTTCCTGCTCTCCTAGACACCTGTCAGCACACTTTTTAAAAGAAGAAGAAGAAAAAAAAAAAAAAAAAAAGCCTGTGGATCTTGAGGAAGAGGGCAGTGGGGTTTCGGGAAGGATAAACTTCCTTCCCTGACCTTCAACATAATGTATCCCAGGTGCTGCCCCGAGGAAGGCCAAGAGACACTAAAGAGAAAACAGGGCAGGACGTAGACGTCAGACGGAAAGAAATACTCACCGCTGGTTTCATTGTTGAAGTCCCAGGCCTCCACTATCAAAGTGTAGGACCTCTGTGGAAGAGAAGAGAGAGATACGGCGCATCAGTGAAGACCATTATCACACACACACACAAAAAAAGACACCAATTCATAATGATATGGAAAAGGATATATATAAAAAAAAAAAAGGATGACATAAACACAGAATGCTTTGCATGCCTCGGTTTGTTGGTCCCAATGCTACACATCACAAAACTATGAGCCTATTCTTTATAGATGGCTTCCAGCCTGTATAGAGTCGGCCATCTTCCCAGTGACGTCACGTTTCATTCCCCCGACTCTTTAGAATGGCTTTGTAACAAAGCCCCTACAGAAACTTCTGTGAACTCACAACAATGTTCCTGTTGAGCTGATTAGCAGGGGGAAGGATAAGCCTGAGCTGGTGCAGAGGTCTCCCCGCAGTTAGAAAGGCAGACACATGGCCAAAGCTGGCTGCTTGCCCCGCAGCAGAAAACACGTTCGTTCTGAGAAAGCATTTTAATTACGTACCAATTTAAGTAACTCGTGACAATCTAAGACGAAGTGCTCAGGGATCCAGCAGAAGGCACAAAAAGAAGTCATTTGCTAAACCCTGAAAGCACCATCTACATTTCAATCTTTCAAAAACACGCTTTGTCCAATTCCGGGCTGACGGAGCTCACACAGGTATCGGCTTACACATTCGCCCTACCATGCACAGCGGTTATGAGGGAACGAAAGCATCTGCAAAGCGGGAGAAAGAGTAATCCACTTGTGGTGGTGCGCGAGCATCCACCAGGAGCATCACTTGTGCTCGCGCAGCTCCTTGCAGCGCTGCATGGAGGCATCTGAAATATTCTGCAGTGCCACTGAGGCCCTCTTTGCTGTGATGACTTCATGGTAAACAAACGCGCTCCAAAGGAAAACCCCTGCTCACTTTCCACACAAAGAAAGCAAGGAGCGTGACTCACTCCACTGGATTTTTTTTTTCTCTCCTTGCCTTCACCTTGGGTTTTCTCGGGCATTCAACTTTCCATTTTACCAGGAGACATTTGTTTGATCCCTTGCCAGTATTTTCCTGCAATCAGGACAACTATTATTTGAAATGCAACACTCATCAAGACTTTACAGCAAGTCCTGATTCATAACTGCTTGCAGTTGCTTAACACTGAACCCGAGTCAGTGGTAACGTGATACCTAGTCATCTTCTACGTTGTCGAAACCTGCAGCTAGTTATTCTAGCAGGCAGAACAAGAGTTCTGGCGAGTATCAAGCTATAGCTTTGGCATCCACCCTCCTTTCTCCACAGTGTCCAACACCTAGAAAAAAAAAAACAGCAAAGGAACTCTAGCTTTTTAGCGTGCTGGCTGTTGGTGCACTCAATTTCAAGCCTAAACAACAGCACTCAAAAACATCATTACAAGCCATTTCGCTGCACAACAGCTTGAACCCTCTTTGGGCTAGGGATGACTAACAGAAATAACTCCCACGCATGTGACAACAGCTCAATACAAGCAGTGATCTCATCCTAAAAATGGGAACTCTAATGCAATTTCACTGAACTCACAAGGCATTTATTCATTAGGAATTTAAAAAGGTACTTTTTTTGTGATTTGGGAAAATTGATTTTCACCCTAGTTTAGCTGTGGGCTGCTATGCAACTCTCACAATGTCGTAACCTGGTGTGAAAATACCACGATTTCACCATATTTACACCAACATTAAAACAAAGGTTCTTCTGCTAAGCAGCCTGTTGATTAGTAGCGACAGAACGCTAGCAGATTTCACTTTTAGCACTGCTAGCAGCTAACGGTTAGCTAATCATGGCGTTCTTTCAGTGCTTACAAATCCTCTGTGGCGTCTCCGCATTTGGGGCCAGTGGGGCCTGGTCTCACCAGATACCCCTGTGGAGCTCTATGTTCACAACAATCAGTGGATCGTTCTTTAAAGAGTAATATTGTAAAAAAGACCCGATTCCCCTACCAATAAAATTCTGTTATAAACATTTGTGTCTATACATTCAAGTCTGCCAGAAAACTGACAAGCTCAGTAGGCTAAATCCTTTTAAGGCGCCGGCCCACCAACGTTGGTTTAAATAATGAACATCGGAAATCGCAGTGTGCATGCTCAACACGCTCTCAGTGGACAGCTGTGGGGCACAAATCTTGTGGCCCCAAGCTCGGATAGGCCAATACAAATACTTGAACTGTACATGTTACATTTACGTTCTGCCGGATGGTGTGCGACCATCTAGGCAAAGTACATTTATTTGTATACATTTTAGTACAAGGACAATGCAAAGTGCTTTACATGATTAAAACATTGGAGAAATAAAAACAGAAGTAAAAAAAAAAAAAAAAAAAAGCAGTTGGAATAAAATGTAGGCAAATTTAAACAAAACATAGGGAAATGGAAACTAAAAGCAAAGTGTTGGTTGTCCTTGCTAGCTCAGTGAAGGATTGATGTGAATCTTTTCTGTTCAATAAACAATATGAATGAGATTTTATTTATAATTTTATGTATAAAAATTAAATTGCATTTAGCATATATCAAATGGCATTTCTAGTGTGTCGGTTTATGTTAATTTATCTGTTTAATTTAAAAAAAAACGATCAAAGTCAGGTTGTATACGTCACAAAAAAAATGTGTTGCTGCTAATAAGCGTTGAGCTTTTGTGCCCCTCTTAACTTATCACGCCAGAGACTGCTTTTCATACTCACAATACTGCAACATACAACCTATAAATGTTTTGGAGGCTTCCAACTTCCTCAATACTAATGTAACCAAGTGATAAGTAGTTAACCATTAGCTTCCAACTATGCTGTTAGCAAAGGAGCAAAGCACTAGTACTTGGACTATATTTGATCATCTCTAGTTTGAACTTCAAAATTGAGGTAAACCAAAACCTGGGCTTGATAATTTTAAACTGTGCAGATATTCTTTGAATTGTCTTGTTGCTGAAATGTGCACTATAAATAAACTTGCCTTTGATTGCCATTGGAGACTTTTTCCATTTGTAAAAACAGAACGAGGAAAAATTTCAATGCGTTTTTGGCATAAGGAACGCCTTAAAATTAGACAGGCATAAAATATAACATTTGGACTAGAGACAAACCTGAACTTTACAGTTCTATACAAACCAATTTAAGGTTATGGATACTTCGGTATTTTCTTTGGCATTTTAGTAAAAGGAAGGTTTAAACTGAAGAAATGGTAAGATGTAATTTTTTTTTACACTTAAAAAACATCGTTAGGCCACGCCATGATTCCACAGCCCATTTGAGTTGAAATCGTTGAGCGATCAGTACATTCTCTTTTTTTTTGCTTTTGCTTTGCAGAAGCATTTCACTGAGAGTTATACTATGGAAAGCACTGGATAGCTGCCAAGTGATAACATCAACAAAGCTAGTTCACCTGAAACACAATGAAACGTCACAATGCGTCAATGACAGGCAAGCACAGAAATCCCACTCTGTGTTGGTCGTTAGCAGGAACAGACATGAAGGCGTGCAGCTCACCTGTGCACAAACTCACAGGGGCGCCTGTGATCTTAATACCGTTATGGCACATCTACAAAACACAAAAAAAACACACCCAGATTTTGCACGATTCAGGCTTGCCTCAACATGGAGGCCATTAAAGCATTCTAATCCTCAACAGGCTCAATATACATTGTTCTTAAAAACTATTAAAAACAGCCTTTGATGATATTTTGAATTCAGTTTGTCTCAAAGGTCACCATTTTAGAAAAAAAAAAAAAAAACACTTGCAGAGATTGAAATACAGCCCCACTCCTCATTCACTAACACTCCATAACTCCTTGGCGCTTATCAGCTTGGAACCGTCTTGCCACTGCCAGGTTCACTTTTCCCAGGCTTCCAGCTGACTCACCGCGTCTCTTTGAACTACAGAGAATACACTCCCTCTCTCCAACACACACACACACATAAACACACACACCCAAGTGCAGTAAGTGTGGCCATATGTCTTCTTATCTTTCCTGGCCCAGCAAGCACTGTCCAACAGACAACCAACACAAGCGATTAAGATCCTTCCAGTTCAAATCACACTCACTTGCCAAAGAACACAACTGAATCCTCTCAGTAGGGGAATTTTCCTACACACTCCTCCTGTCCTACACTGAAAAAAAAAAAAAAAAAAAACCCATTTGATGTGCATTACTAAGAAATATAACAAAATCAGGAGAGCCGTGTGTCTTGGAAAAACACGCCGAAGCCAAAGGTTGAAAGTAAGCTGAGGTCTTCAATCAGCACAACGGAAATGCAGACTGCTTTACCCGTTTTGTTCTGACCTTACATTTTTCAGCTCAGCCAAACCTTTCAAATGTGGCCCTCTTTTACCAAGTTGACCGGCAGTGTGCAGCAAGAGAAAGTCCAGCATTCTCATTGGAAGGACATTAAACTATAATAAAGGTTTGACAGAAAACTTTTGCATTCTTTGAAATAGGAACTTCTTAAAAACTTTAAAAGGATGTTGGTACAAGTATTCCACCCATGCTCAACCTCAGATGAAGGTAATTGCTCCACAACAATGAGAAAATAAGGTTAGATTAAATAGAAGAGGTCAATTATTGTTAAAAAAAAAGGGTATTGTGTGACAATAAAGGAATTCTTATCTTGAACAAACAAATGTCTTCAATTAGCAAAGAAGGAATCATAAACTCCTTTAGTTTGTACAACAATGACTTTTTGTGACCTGAAATTTTCCATGGAGGAGTTTGCCTAAGAACAGCCTTCTTTCAGCCAGACCACTGGAGTGACAGGCATATAAATCTTCTGTCACTCCAGTAACTTTAAGCCATTGGAAAGGTCTGACAGTAAACGTTGCAGCTTTCAAAAAAAAAAAAAAAAAAAAAAAAAAAAATTCCTAATCGTATATAAAGCCAATTGCTAATAAAAGAAAAACAAAACAATGCAAGATCAAATTTGTCTTTCTTGTAGGACTATCCTTCTTTCAGCCACCTGACCAGCAGTATGCAGCAACAAGCGGAGAGAGGCCTTCCCTCACTCTGGCAAATGCTTTGGCATATGAATTAAATGACTTCAACCATAGGGAAGGTTAAGAAAAGAAACACCAACAGTCCAAGTAAAAGAGATGGTGACCCTTCGGATTAGATTTCCTTAGCCAATCCCTTCAGTTGTAGTAGCCTAATCTAACCAAAGACTGATAAAACAGTCTATCACACAATGTAGTAGTCTCATGAAAATGAAATGGCAACTCTAAAGCTGTCAAAAGGAAGGAACACATTGTGTTCTAAATATTCCTATCCCAACAAGACCCTGAGAGAATGGGCCATCTAAATAACAGCTTATTAAATACCCCAATGTACAGGATCCACCGGAATGTCATCAGCAAAGAATCTCACCTTTTGCCAACATAAACAAAGTCGCCGCAAACAGACTTTTTTCACCAGGCAAACAAGATCAAAACACAAACCCGAGACAAGAGATGAAAGTTATGTTGTGCGTTTAACTAAACAAGCAGAAGGAGAGAGAGAGAGGGGTCGCTCTTTGGCACGGGTCAGCCTCCATTAACGGAAACAAAAACAAAGCATAGGTTATCCCGATTAAATGTGCTTCAAAACGCATGCCATGCTTCAGCATAGCTTGAAAACAAGTCTGATAAGCAGTGAGGCATCAGAAGGCATTATGCAATGTCACAGCAAAATGCGCAGCAAGTACACATTCAAAAACAGAAAAAACAAAAAAAGAAAGTAGAACAGGGTGAGGTACAAAAACATTCTTTTCCCTCTTTCACTTGACTGATCTGCATTTAACTGCCACATCAGAGAGGAGTACATAAAACAAGCATGTCATTACTCCCACAGCAGCCAACAGCAATTATCCTCCAGGCTGAGCCGGCTATTGTTCTTAGACACACCTGATTCGTGTTCTCAGACTGCTCTGGCTCGTCAACAAGAATCAATCACAGGCATATTAACGTGTCCCGGGTCAGAGTGACACGACAACACAGGATGAAGAAGATGATGGAAGGAAAATTGTATTACGCGATTTGATTTAATTACATTAGATGACTTAAGTTAAAAACAACAAGCAAGCAAACAAAAACCCTTAAATAGGCATAGGCCAGTATGGGAATCTCGCGGTATGAGAACCTTGACAAAACATAAGGCATTATGTATGCACTGATTAGGCCAATACAGATTTATGAATTCTTTTGAGGTCTGAACTGCTGATTTGGATTTCTTTTCCCATCACATCAGATCAATAACACATAAAATCTCTTTAAGCAAAAAACGTATGTTCCAAAACATTCTGATTTTTAGTCAACTCAAAAAGCGGATTGAAGTTTATCGCTTTGGCTGAACTGTGCAATATTAGAATTCCTTTACATTTTCACGCCATGATTTTCTCTTTTTTGACAGCTGGAAATATTTTCAAAACTTTCTTGAAAGTATAGGAGCCTTCTTTCAGTCAGCTGACCGGCAGTGCACAGCAACGGGAAGAGAAATTTGGGTCGCTCCAGTAATTGCTCTAACGTCTCCCTAACAAATGACCATACATTTCTAAAACCATGGTAGACCTTAATCCCGGCTCTGGCCCACGCAAACCTTACATGAAGACAAATGAATATCAGATCCGAGAAATCCAAGAGCTAAGTCTTTATTGGATTAATCGTTTGTTTTTTTAGGCGAGCAAATGCGCTGTTGTAGCAAAAGAGGCAAGGTCTTCCATCATTGCTGAGTCTACGACAACTGCTTCCTGTTGCTTGTCCTGCGCTGGCTTTACAGCTGCGCTACCTCCATTATGTTCTGTAATCCTCACTGTAGTCACAGAGGGCACCCCATTGTCTCTACTTGATACACCATGAGGGCCAGTGGAGCTGGGCCCTCACTCTTCTGTGGAATAAAAGCTCCAAGAAGACACAATGAACCCAACGCAAGTCTCCGAAACAGCGGCCCGGCTTGTGTTAAAGAGGTCCGGCCGACATCGTCCAGTTCAGCTGGACGCCTGGCTCTTGCCCTACCTGATCTGAGGACATGTGTGCAGCCTCATTAAGTGCAGCAGTTACCGTGGGTGGCAAGGTTAAAGCGATGAAATGCCTGAGGTCCAACCGAGCGTGACTTAAACAAAGCCCTCGGTCTGGACAAGAGGCCAACTTCATGCGGCTCACAAGAGCGGATGAAGGGACCAGGAGGGGAGGGGGGTTAGGGGCTTCATGAACTCTGAGGACCCAATGGGCCCAATTGCACCACACTGCCATCTGTCCACAACAGCCAATCAACTGATGAAAAAAAAAAAAAAAAACAGGACAAAGAGCGATATCATACCTAACCTGATAAGTGTTGGTGTGCAGTGGAGTAAAGCTCTGGAAGAGAAGGATGACAGAATGTGGTCTCTCCCAATTCGAGAGCTGCCTGCTTCAAAACCCTTTGCAGAGCTGGGCAGCACTGGAAGCAGTTGCCCAAACAATCCAGATGTTCTCAATTCTTTATATGGTAATATTCTGCTATTTTTTTTTTTTTTTTTTTTTTAAGTATGCAAAAAAGTGCAACCAAGAGTTCTCAAACTCCACAAGCCACCGAGTTTGTTGTCAATCTCAACTCTAGGGTTCACACAGACTTAGAGCTGCCAGAGTACGAACGGAAACAGTAACCTTTGATGCTTAAAAGAGACGTCAGAGTCTAAGTAGAGCGCAAAAAAACACAAAAAAAAAACACAAACCATTCAATTTCCTCTAACCCACATCAATGTCTTTCTTTACTGGACAACTAAAAGAACTGGCCTGATCCAACTCAGATACCGGAGACAAAAACAGATTAGGATTGACAGGGGAAAAAAAAAAAAAAAAAAAACGGCAAATCGGTGTGAACAATGCCGGATATTAAAATAACTTCCATCATGGCCGAGGTAAAAATAGCCTTGATGTACACATAGCAGCGGACTGTGCGTTCCAGCTATCAGGCGCAGTGGAGGAGTTTGTGGGCCAAGCTGTGGGGCCAGTCAGTCTGTGCACAGTCCCGTTTTTTTTTTTTTTTTTTTCACTTCATGGAAATGTGCTCCATCCAGCATGGCAAATCATCTCTCTCACAAAGCTCCAACACTCCTGCTTGTCAGGGTCATTTATTTACCCGGAGAAGACGAGATGTGTGACCCAGAGAAGCCAGAAAGCTTTCTCTCTCCCCCCCCCCTTCCTCTTCCCTGCTCTGGAGCTGCTGGAACATGAGAAGCAACCAGAGGAGGCACAGGGAAGGAAATCTGTGATTTCAACTGTCTCACTTCAAACGTTGATCTGTTGGATTGTGCACACAAGGCCAAATAAAGTAAAGACTGCAGCAATATGGCTGTTTTTTTTTAAATGCATAAAAAAGGGGAAAATGGGCTGCAGGTTGTTTTCCAACAGAAACAAGGAATTACAAGATTTTCTCTTACATGTACCTGAATTGGTCAATGAGAAGGGGACAAAAAAAACAAAAAAAAAAAAGGCAATTTTTTTTTTTACACTATTTGACCACAGATCAAAGCCGCTTGCAGAAAAAAAAAAACACTAGATTCCAATCTTGGGCTGATTGATCGGTGTCGCTGTTTTAAATATGACTTTTAATCCTATCACATAGAATGTAAGACCATAGAAAAGGGAATAACTCAAAGAATTTTTGTCCTCTACTCAAACTGATGGTTGCCAGATGGCGCCAATTAACTTAAAAAAAAAAATCATAATTTTAAATTAGCAGCAAGCTTTAACCTGGAGCCAAATTCCAAGTTTAACAATAGGCAAAGCAGTTTGACACCCTAAATCAATTTAGATGGACAGGTCTAGGCCTGGTGGACTAAAATACCTGCGCGTTGTAAATTAGCACACATCATCTGGGTGACCACAGGGAGGGGGGTGTCAAAAAAAGCAAAAAGAAGGATCTAAAGAGAAACTATTCTTTTGTTTGTTGCCTTTTCTATCCACTTTTTAAAAAAGGGGGAATGGGGGGTGTTAAAGCCAGAGCCTGACCAAGTCTGAATGAGGACCTGAGGAGAATGTAATTTGGGGCCCAATGACTTCCTCTCTATATTGTCCATGCTTAATTTATGAATAGTTTTGTTTAATTGCTTCTCGTCTGTGTATATTATATTTTAAAAATTTTTTATATTTGCCATAGCAACAGAGTTGAGATGGTTGCATGGTGGATGTTGGGTTACTTGGTGAGAAGCTGCTGATCAGTGATCTATAAACAGTTTAAGACCTTTTTTTTTTCTTCCTACAGCTCTCTTATTGGTTTTTTAATTTGAATCTTGTCCTTCATATTTAATTTTTTGTTTATTTACTGTATTTCAAAAGCATTCCCATGTTACCAAAGGAGTCCCCATGTAAGGATGAGACACATAAGCAAAGTTCGCATGCACTTCGGCCCGGCCCCAGTTAAGGTGATCTGAGGCCCAAACTCCCTTTTTCCCCCCCTCTTTATTTATATATTTTATTATTAGGGGATGCAAGTCAGGCGGTTGATTTCTTTTAATTTTTTTGGTCTCTGTTATTTAAGCCTCCACTCACCGGCCAGGCGAAGCTGAAGGGCAAAACTATCCTGGATTTGTCATTCCTGACAGAGCTCCTGAAAGAAAACGTATTCCCTCCGAGGACCGGCGTAGTTCCCATTCCGAAGCTGCAGGGCCCCGCGGCGGAGACCCTGGACTGATATTCCTTCAGACAAACTTTGAAAAACGTGTCGCACTCGCTCCCGGCGCACTTTCGGTCCGCGGCGCTCCGTCCGCCCTCGCAGCACACGCCGCTGTGCAGCTCTCCGTTCGCGTTGCGCATCGACAGGATCTGCAGCTCGAACTGCCCCGTCCCCTGCGACACCTGTTCGGGAGACAGAAGAAGCGGGTTTACCGCTGCGTGCAGACCCAGCACCAGCCCGGCGGAACCCGAACCGATTGACCCCCCCACTCCCTTCCCTCCCTAACCCACCCCAGACAGAACCACATACCTCCACAAGAACGCAGAGCAGGACGAAGGCAGCGACCGCGGAGCCGCGTCTCAGAGTCATGCCTCCGGACTGCTGTTTTCCACTCGTTTGTACTAGTCGTCCGGCCGAGCCACGGCACCAGAGCTCCACTCGGATTTGAACATGCACGAACGAAGGGAGGGAGAGGGGGGGAGGCGAAACAGCAGCCTGCCTAGCGGAGCACAGGTCCCGGATTCATAGAAAGAGCTGCGGCTTCTCTCCCCGTAGGTCCGTCCAAGTTGCCGGAGCGTCTGCGCTGCGTCTCCACTTGTTGCTGAAGCAAGTTTTCACACAGAAGCCATGCGGCGGCCGACCGCGCTGCTCACTCACTCACTGACTGCTGCTGCTGCTGCTGCTGCTGGTCCGAGTCAGAGCTCGGCTACGCAAGTTCAGCAGGGAAGGGGAGTAGCTTGGGTTATAATGAGCCGAGCTAGCACACTTAGAGCCCGCCCCTCAGCCTTAAAGCCGCCTGGCAGGATTTCTGTAAAAAAAAAAAAAAAAAAAAAAAAAAGATGCAGCAAACTCCAGAATAACGGATTATCTTTGGTTTTTTTTTTGTTTCTTGTTTTTTTATTTTCTTGTAAATGTTTACGTTAACCGAGATAAAAAAAAAAAAAAGAGAAATCCACTTTCCCAAAAAAAAACCGTGCTTCTCAGGTACATGCGTCTGGTGACGTCACGCAAAAGTAAAGAGGGACACGAGCTTTTGATTGGGGCTTGGGGTGAAATCAGGCGGCAGCTGTTTGGGGGAATTGTTACTTTCATTAAAAAAAAAAAAAAAAAACTAATACGTTTTCGTTAAATTTCTTGAAAGCAATTGAACAAGTACTTTAAGCGATGCTTTTTTCTCCCCCAGGTTTATCTCAAGCAGCGTTGGTTCCAAAAAAAAAAAAATGGCGCCCTGACCAGAACCCTTGCCCCGCTCCACAGAACCAAACTCACACCCATTCCTTGATTTAATGATTAACTTCAGCAGTTGGTATCTTTTTGTTTTTAAATATATATTGATAAATTCTATTTTAATCAGTGCAGACAAATCCAATTCAAAAATAATTTTGGATTGTGAAGCATAAGGCTGTCCAGGTTTCTTGAGAAACAATGAATTAACCCTTTACTTTAAGCAGGATAAAATCTTCAGCTTCGTCAACAGCAGTGTAGAGCATTATATTTGTACAGTGCTAACACTACGCACAACTCTATTCCCTATTGAACCTACAACAAATGGAATACTCCCCCCCCCCCCCCCCACACCCCCCTACCCCCAGATGGTCCCCAGGTCGTCCCCCCTGGGTGGTGAGCCATATCCGGCACTGATATTAGGAGACTAACGGAGCTGAGTTGTCTCATAATCGTATCTCAGAATGATGTCAGTCCTGAGAGGAGCAGGGTTGTACGTGGTTGACAGTGAGAAAACCTTGGGTTTGCGTATCTGTGCTAACCACTATCTGCAGTGTGAGATTGCACCGTTCAGTATTTCTTTCTTTTACGTGTTTAGACACTAAAGGGAACATTTCACAGTACTGTCGGCACCTTTAATGAGATACAAACAATCAGATGTGTTAATAAACTGTACATAAAGGGCTGTCCTCTTCATTCTTTTTTGTTTTTTTGTAAGAGCTAATTAATTATCATCTGACTAACATTTTATATCGGACAAACTTTACAGTTTCAAATGATGTTTTAACAAGTCTTTTACATCGCTGTGGAGAAATTTTGGGCCACGTTACTTTGCAGGATTGGTTTAATCCAGCCCAGTTAGAGGATTTGTGAGCATGAACGTCCTGTTTAAAGTCATATCAAAAGCAGTTCAGTCTTACGGATGTGCTTCATTAGAGATGGTTTTTAAGCTTAACCAATGTTTCAGACTTGATGAGTTAATGATAGTAAACAATTGGAGCGTGAGCAGAGGGAAAAGCTCAAGCAGGAATATAAACAGAATTGTAAACAAAAAGTTCTGAAGACAATCTCTCCTTTACAAGGTGGACTTCTTGGCCAGGTCACCCTTGTAAAAGAGATCTTGATCTCAGTGAGACGTAAACCGGTTAAATAAAAGCTGTAACTGTCACCATTTGCTTCAGTTTTGCCAACCACAGCCATACCGATCATAGTTTGGGGGTCAGCGGGGTCAGACACGCCTTTTGTGATGTGATTAAATCAAATATACAGAGAATTCGGAGTTATTTTATGAGATCTTGCAATGGAAATTCATTCTTGTTTGATAAACTGAAATAAACACACATCTGTATTGTGTCTTTATACTTTTTAACACGTAAATGTGTGAAGCCTCATGACCTGAAGTCGTGTTGATGTGCGTGACCCGCCACAGTCACAAACTTAAACAAAAATGAAATGTATTTTTCTAGCATGCCTCAGTTCTGGCTCCAGCTGTCTCTTGCTGTATCGGACGCTGCCCTCGCCACAGTTTTTCCAGTGATTTCGACTTTGTAAAGATTCATGTCAGCCTGAAAGGTGGACAGGCCCCATGTTAGGCTTCATTCTCGTCTGATTAGCGAAGGCAGCTCGCTAAATCATCTGGGGTGAAAAAGAAAGCTTGCGTCAAGGCCAGGAGGGGAGCCAAGGGCATATGCTGCAAGCATGGTATTTTTAGGCAAGCCTTGGAAGGAGGTTGTGAAATTCTACAAGAGAAACATGCAAAATATCTGCAAAATGTAAGCATATCTTTCTTGTCAAAACGTCTTTGAATGTTAGAATTCCAAGAGCATATAGTTTTTTTCTTGTAAGCCTGGAAAATATAAAACATTGTTAAGGGGTTGCTAATCACAATGTACAGCGCCTTGCAAAAGGGTTTGTACCACTTATTCATATTTTGTCATGTTACATCCACAATCTCTTATGTATTTTATTAGGATGAGTAAAAATCGTCTGACTTTATCGTCAGACAGAAAGCAAATGATGTTTGGTTTTAAACGTTCCTTAGAATAAAAAATCATGAAAAACAGTGGCAGGCGTTTGGATTCAGCTCTATTTGTTTTGATCATCACAAATAAAATGCAACCAACTGGACTCAGAAATTCTCTAGAGAGGTGGAGAGTATTTTAATGTCAGTAAAGATCCAGCTGTTCTGTGAATTCCTTGGAGGTCCGTTAATGGACAAGCAGCATCACGAAGGCTCTTTTAAATCAATTATAGGCTATAAAACAACATGACAAGCTCCTATCCATCATCAATCCATCACCTGAAATTAGAAAGAATAGGGCAATGGGAAGACCACTTAAGCAAGCTTGCTAGAAGTCGTGCGGGGGACACAGCAAATAGCAAAAGGTTGGTCTGCTGAGATGAAAGTAAAAAGTATATATTTGGACACTACACGTGGTTAAAGGCTAACGCCATGGATGAACACGCAGCATCCTGGATGGAGAATGGTGGTGGCAGCATTATGCTGCGGGGCTGCCTTGTTTCAGCAGGGACAGGAGAGCTGGTCAGAGTTGATGCAAAGAGGGTTGGAGCCAAATTCAGAGCAATACTGGAAGAAAACATGTTAGAGGATGTAAAGGACTTGAGGCATGGTGGCGAAGGTTCACCTTCAAGCAGGACAAGGACCATAAACATACAACCAGAGTTACTCAAAGCATACTCTTGCATTAGAATGGCCCAATCAAAGTCCAGACCTAAATCCTAATCAGAATCTGTGGCAAGATTTGGACATTATTGTTCACTGCTGTTCACGACACTCTCTGAACTTGAGCTATTTTTTCAAAGAACAAGGTTTAAAAAAAATGCCAGTCTGTAGTGGAGACATACACCAGAATTCCTGCTGCTGTATTTGCAGAAAGAGGCGGTCCGGCAAAGTGTCGAATCAGGCATCCAAAAACATGCCTTTCTTTTAAAAACGTTACATGTAAAAATAAAGAAAACATGTTTTATCTTCCTTCCATTTCACAATTATGAAATACCTTGTGCTGGTCTATTTTATCCCTGTCAAATAACATTACATTTTGTAATTTTTATGTAAAATGTAAAAAAAAAAAAAAAACAAAGAAAGAAAGAAAAAAGCCAAAGGAAGGTGTAGACGTCCACAAGGCATGGTAAGACCAAACATACCTTGCACCACCAGGACGAATATCTGTCTAAATGAAAACCCCACTGATCAGATTAACAGCTTTAGCATTCGTTTTATTTTGACGTGATCGCAGAAATACTCCTGTTGGTGTCAAAGGGTAACTGCGGCCAGGTGTCTCTCTTCGAGAAGGTAATCTGTGAACTAGATCAGTGGCTAGCACTGTGCACACACACACACACACACACACACACACACACACACACACACACACATTCATATGAGGGGTGGGAAACCCCCTCTGCCCCTGTCGTTAGTGATTTGTGCGAACCAATTACACAGGTCAGTCAAAGGGTCAAAATCAAAGAAGCACCGTTGGAAACTGTGGTATTACATAGTGAGGAGCGAATCAATCAGTAACTATGTAATGCTTCACCGTCCCACTTTATAGCTGTTTATGAGGCCGTTGTGTTGTGTAGATGTATGCGTTTGCACCAGAAAAGCACAAATGTCCTATTTTCCTGCGTTTTTTCTATGAAACTGTATAACTTCTGCGTTTTCCGCTGGAACAGGAAGACAATCGGGCTTATCTTATCCGCAGGAGCATCAGTGACAGAAGGAAGCACACCCAGCCGGTAGCCACGGCTTGGATTTTCATCTAAAGCAGAGGCAATATAAGTTGTATTCCTTTCTTAGGCAGCTTAGAGTATCTAAGTGTTACTTTCACACTCTTAAATCACTGCCGTCAATATTCAAATGTCACGTTTCCTGTGGTTGAACTTCGAGATGAAAGATACCGCTTCCTCCCTGCTTCCCTCAGCCACTGAGCTGATAGACATCTCAGGTTACAGGCCTCATTGAAATGCTCTCTTTGGGTAATTAGGGTTAATTGGAAAAAATTTTAACCCTTGGGTAAGTTTCTTTTTTCGCTCTCTCTTTCGCTCGTTTTCCTTGATGGGAAAGGCTGAAGCGGAGTCTAGACGCCGAGGACAGTTTGGGGAGGGGGTTGTGTCGGAGAGCTGGCTCTAGTGCCCCTACGACCTGCCCAGAGGTGATGATGATGATGGGGGGTGGGAGGGGCGGAAACTGTGGTGAAAGGAGTGCTTGGAGGGCAAAACCTTTTCACATTTTGTCACATCACAAACTTAAACTTCAGTGTATTTTACGGGTATTTTATTTGATAGTTCCTGTATTTATCTCCATCCATCTACAAATTTACTCTGACCAGTTTCCCTATGAAGAAAAGCCCTTTTATACCAGCTGCTTGAATCAAATAAAGATTTTATTTTAGATTTCATATTTACAACTGTAGAATGGTTAGGACTGGCGCCTTGCAGCAGGAAGGCCTCGGGTTTGAGTCCCATCGGTCTGCCTGCTTGGAGTTAGCGAATTCTCTGCATGCATACTTGGATTCTCTCAGGGTACTCCGGCTTCCTCCCACAGTCCACAGAATAAACCTGTTTAGCTTAATTAGTCTCTCTAAATTGCCCTTCGATGTGAGTGTGTGTGGGCTTGGTTGTTTGACCTGTTCGTTTCTGTGATGGCCCAGCTGATCAATTAGTTATACATATATTGTATTTGTCATTTTATTCTTTGTGTTTTTATTTCTTCTATTCATATTTCAAAATCTGACTTTCTCTTCCATAATTTGCTGCATGTCATGTCGACAGATTCTCCCAGGCGAGCAGTGGATCTCTGCAGCTCCTCCAGAGTTACCGTAGCTTTCTATGCAGCTTCTCTGAGTAATGCCCTCCCTGCCCAGGCTGTACGTTTAGGGGGACGGCCATGTTTTGGTAGGTTTAAAGTTATGCCAAACTAGAACAACGCTTTGGGGGATGTCGAAGCTATTAAGGGGTATCAGAGTACAGAAAACAAAAAAACTTGCCACACACAACTTCAAATCTATGGACTACTCTGTGAAGGCGTACCAAATAAGTTCCCAACACAATATATTAAGATTTCCTCTTGTAAACCGAGCTGAGTATGAAAAGGTTTAACGGGCAGGTATATCTTTAGCAACAGACTGTAAACGGGGTCTCTGCATTTAATACAATCAGTCCAAGAAAAAGCATCGGAAAAAGCCTGAGCTCCTCTGTTTCACCATGACTGCTCCCATTTATCAAGCAGCTTGTCCGCTGCTCCCTGTAAGCATGGTGTGTTGTCCTCATGGAGCACAGACCTGGTTTCTCCTCTGAGGCCATGGTGCTAATCTCCTGCAGCCTTAATGTGATTATGGTAATGATCACAGAAATGACCCTTGGGCTTTTTTTGGGGGGGGGGGGTGTGATCTGTGGCTCATACATCCTCACACATGGGCTGCCGTGACTTCCAGATGAGAACACCAGACTGAGTCGGTCCTGGTGGCCCCTCTCTCTCTCCTGTCCTTGTGTCCTCTCTCTGCTTGGATGAGACGAGTGAATGACCAAATACATTCCAGACCAGGGACAAAAAAAACCCTGAAAGGCCATGAGGGGGAGAAAGAGAGAGATGGATATCTTTTGTTGTCTGACAATCAATGCCGTATTCCAATCCAATTACCTCAGTCTTTTGCAACCCCTTCTCTGTTGTGGAGCATGGCATTGAAGCCTGCTGGAATTCAGACTTCAACAAGAATGCGGTGGATTAGGTGCTTAGCGCGCTCCCTTCCCCCTGCTTTTTATTAAAATCCACAACACACGCTCCCGTGAAGGGATGTACAACGGCTACTATCTTTTTAAGATTTAACACCATAATTGTCAGGCCGCCAAAGTCGAGGAAGAGGTTAATTTCCTCTTTCATCCTTAGCAGACAGCAGGATTCCCTCCGTTGTTTCAACAGTCAACAGAGAAACACAAGAAAGCACCGTGTGACTGGATTTGTGCGTTTACCCGTCAGCATTACATTAAGGAGGAAATGACGTGTGCACGAGGTGCTCTTCGGAACGTACTGACACATTTTAGAGCCATGAAGGTTACCCGACCACAATCCTTCACGTGAGGCACCTCTGCAGGCTCTTCCTTATCTTCAAGCCGGCGATGATGACGGTAAATAAGTAAAAAAAAAAAAAGGTGGATTTTTGCTGTTATTTTAGTATTGCTACATGGTTTTGTCAGTGTTAAGAGGTGTGTGATTAAAAAGAGAAACCAGGAGGATGAGAAAAGTTTCCACATTATGCAAACTGGATTTGACCGAGAGGGTTTTATACATCTGATGTTTTTAGTTTTGGACTGTAAGGAGATGTTTTAGCCATTCGTTATTAAAAACCTTAATGATCTTCTGAAACAAAAACTTGGTTAACAAATTTGTATTTATTGTGGATGTTCTCTAATCGACACAGGGTCATACAGGCCATACATTCAGAATCTGGATGGCATTAAATTGGCCTCTGGTAATAAAGTAAAAAATCTTGGTGTTATTTTTGACCAGGACATGCAATTTCAATCCCATATTAAACAGGTTTCCAGGGTTTCCTTATGTCACCTCAGGAATGTCGCCAAAATTAGAAATATTTTGTCTAGGAGTGACACTGAAAAACTAGTCCATGCATTTGTTACTTCAAGGCTGGACTATTGTAATTATTTACTATCAGGAAGTCCACAAAATGCAGTTCAAAGTCTTCAGCTGATCTAAAATGCTGCAACAAGAGTTCTGATGAAAATCAACAAGAGGGATCAGGTATCCCTTCATTGGCTTCCTGTTAAATCAAGACTGGAATTTAAAATTCTTCTTCTAACGTATAAAGCCCTTAATAATCAAGCTCCATCATATATCAGAGCTCTGATTACCCCGTATGTTCCTAACAGAGCTCTTCGCTCTCAGACTGCAGGTCTGCTGGTGGTTCCTAGAGTCTCTAAAAGTAGAATGGGAGGCAGATCCTTTAGCTATCAGGCTCCTCTCCTGTGGATCCAACTCCCAGTTTTGGTCCGTGAGGCAGACACCCTGTCTACTTTTAAGACTAATCTTAAAACCTTCCTTTTTGACAAAGCTTATAGTTAGAGTGGCTCATGTTACCCTGAGCTACCGCTATAGTTATGCTGCTATAGGCTTAAGTTAATGGAGGACATCAGGGCCTATTTTTCTGACTCTGCTGAGTTCTCCTACTGTTCTCCAATTTTCATTGTTTGATGTTATTTAAACTTTTAACTTTATGTTCACTCTGTCTTTTTTCTTTTTCTTCATAGTACACCTGGTCTGGTGTTCTGTTAGCTGTGACACCATCCAGGGGAGGAAGATCATCTTCTATTACCATATAACATAGAAAGGATTCCTGGATCAATGTGTGCTTCAGTGCTTTTTTTTGATCTGCTCTGTCTTCTCTAACCCCCAGTTGGTCGAGGTAGATGACCGTTCACAATGAGTTTTGCTGGAGGTTTTCCTTCCTTTTAAAGGTGGGGTTTTCCTCTCCACTGTCGCTTCATGCATGCTCAGTATGAGGGATTGCTGCAAAGCCATCAACAATGCAGATGACTGTCCCTGTGGCTCTATGCTCTTCAGGAGGAGTGAATGCTGCTTGTCAAGACTCGATGCAACCCGCTGGGTTTCCCTAGATGGGAATCTTTTTGAGCAATCTGTATGATTTGATTGAATTTGACTTGTAAAGTGCCTTAAGATGACATGTTGTGAATTGGCGCTATATAAATTAAATGGAATTAAATTTAATTAAATCAAACAAACACCTATACAGCCCGGCAAATATTTGGAATCCTTTCATCATCGTGGCCAAACAGCTCATTCTTTGTCTTATCTGGCCATAAAACATCCTCCGGAAGGAATTTAGCTTGTCTGTGTGGGCAGCTGCAAATTTCAGTCAAGCTTGAACGTGTCAGCACCCTCTCGGTCCATGATGATTTAAAATGAGCCACACAGTGTACAGTGGCACTGGTGCTCAAACAGATAAACTTCAGCTCTGGAGATTTCCAGGTTGCTCTCAAGGATCCTAAACAAGCACCTTTCCTCTTAGGGCGACAGTTTGGGTCGGATGGTGGAAACTTGGACACAACTGTTTCAGTAGGACAATGATCCAAAACACACATCAGAACTGGTTTTGGAACGGTTCAAACAGACTTTCATAAATCTGGAATGGCCCCCATCTCAACCCTATTGAAAAATTTATGGACTATGTTAAAAAACTGAATCTATGCAGGGAAGCCAACCAATTCAAATAAGCCCCACCAAGACGAGCGGTCAAACATCCAGCCTGTTGATGACACCAAAAAGCATGCTGTGGCTCTGCAACATGTTAACGGACATTCACCCAATAATTAGTGGCGGTGCAGATTAACATTTGAGCCTGTGTGCACAAATTAGATCCAGCGTGGATTAGAGAAAGCCACAGGAAAGTTACACTTGAGCACCCAATTTTCGTTTTTATAAAATACTTGACATTGTTCTCTGCGTTATCACTCCACACTGAAAAGCAGAATGGTTTATATAAATAATTTAAAGTCCAAATATGGTACAACAGTCATGCCCATGATAAATGTATGTAAAGTTCTGACCAGAACTGTGCATCAGAATGTCCTTTGGAGAAAAAAAACAACCTTTCAGGCAGTTCAAGACACTAAATATTGCACTATATAAAGCATGTCAAGCTTGTGGCCCTTATTTAATGGAGTGTGTTGAAATTTGGTGCAAAAAAAAATATTTTCCAATTGTTAGCGCTCATAATTTATTCTTGGGAATTGTCTTTGATTGTTTAAGTTTGGGAAACTCAGCGTCTTGCTAATCCTAAAGGAGTCCCAGCAGACATTCAGTAAAAATGAAATGGAGCATAGGCCTTAATGCATCAACAGCATTAAGGAGATTAAAACATATAGGGCAGGAATAAATGTGTGAGGTGACGAAACACATCTGAGCGGGTGATTAGAGCTCAGAGAGGTTCCCTTAGTCGTTTAGGTTGCGTTTGCTTTTATAAATACCCCAGTGTTTACATGGTGTTTATGGAAGCTGCTCCTACAAAACGTGTTACAGATGGTATCAGGTTTCTGCACGCTGATAAATGCACTCCCCTCTCTCCTAAATTAGGTCTGCACGCAGTTCAAAAGGCTCTTCTGTGAGGTGATGGCATTTGGATGTCTGAGAGGATATGCGGCGAGCACCTCAATGTGGCGGGAGCCCAGCTGCTATGTGGAGGTCGAGTTAAAAAAAAAAAGTGGATCAAACATGTTTAGGGGGGTTTGGTTTAGATTTTCATTGGTTCAAACTGAGCCTAATTGCTGTGGTGATTCTGCGGGCGACTCATTTATGTCATGTTTACTCTCGGTGTCTTTCTTCCCCCCCCCCACCCCACGCTAAAGCGGTGCAACACATGTCAGTGGGACGGGGCCATGACTGCAGAGGGATTTAGACGGTTACCTACAAGCAAGCATATCAACAGGCTCCAGGATCAGCTCTCTGCGCAGGCACTCGTGTTAAGTTAAGACCCCATGAATGGATCATCGGTGTGTTGTCCTCTGACATCCTTAAAGGCCTGGGGTGTTTGATCCTCTGAGGGGAGGGATGATAGATTAGCCTGTCTTAGTGCTATAGCTGCATTTCCACCTGGTCTACAGTATCAAGTCTCATACAGCTGAGCTGACCCTTGTGATTAGGCCAGACGTGTGTACAGGAGGACTCCTTCACAGAGGATTCATGTCCAGCACCGACGTCAGAGTCAAAAACCTTCCAGTGCATCTTAGTAGGATTTTATGCGATACACCGACACAAAGCGGCGACTAACTGTGACGTGGAAGGAAAGGAGGAAAAAAGGATGGTTGATTTTACGAATATGTGACATGTAGGGTGTCCATTTGTATTCAGACGTCTCGACTCATTACGTTAAATGTAGAATCTCTTTTGGTGCAGTTGCAGCTGTGAGTCTCTGGAGACAAACATTTTTGCCCATTTTTCTTTGCACCACATATCAACCTCAGTTAGATCCGCCGAAGAGTATGTAGGAGTACGAGTCCAGATTCTCATTTGTATCTAGGTCCAGACTTTAACTGGACCATTCTCTCACATAAATATGCTTTGATCCTAGCTTTTTTAGCTCCATCGATCCACCCATCAACTCTAGGCAGATTCCCTGACCTGTTGAAGGAAAGGATCCCCACAACGTGGGTCTGCCACCACCAGACCCATGTTTCACTATACAGTGGGGAGTATTTACAGTGATCATTTCCCCCCCATATGTAGTTCATTGCCCACAGGCCATAAAGTTAAGCTGACCAGAGAAGCTGTTGTGTCTCCTACATGACTTAAGGGATGCTTTCAATTGGACTTCCTCTTGTTACTCCTCTATAAAGGACAGATGTGTGGAGTGCACAACTAGCAGTTTTCCCATCAACATATTTTCCCACCTGTGATGTGGATCTCTGCGGCTCCTCCAAAGTTAACATGGGCCTCTTGGCTGCTTCTCTGATTAATGCTCTCCTTGGGCGACCTGTCGGTTTAGGTGGACGGCTATTGTCTTTGCGGCTGTGCTATAATATTTCCATTTTCAGACCATCTTGCTGAGATATTCCAACTGTGAAATATTGTTGCCTGTTAACCCAACCCTGCTTTAACGTCTCCACCGTTTTCTCCCTAACCTGTCAGCTGTGTTCCTCGGTGTTCATTATTCTGCTTCACTCATCTTTGCTTACAAATCTCTGAGGGATTCAGCAACAGCCGTTTTTGTACTATGATTCAACTACACAGGTGGGAGATAACTAGGCAAAAAGTTGCACTGTATTTCATTTAGTGATATTAGAATGGGGGGGGGGGTGGTACAAATACATGCAACACTCTGATTTTAGTTGGTAATAAATGTTGAAAACTACTCATTTATATTGCTTTGGCGTCACAATTATGCATCATAATTTAACATATCAAAGTTAAATTATTTTTTGAAAAAGTTCATGGGGCGGGAATGCTTTTGCAAGGCACTGTGTTTTTGATTAGATTAAGAAGACGGCCAAATTCAGGGGAAGGTTTGCAGCCTCATTGATCCCTGGGACAGTTCCTCAGGTCGGAGGAGGAAAACTATTGAGGCAAGCAGATTAGATCCACTGCGCATCACACCCACCGAGGTGGTCTGCTGACACTGGAAGGGCCTGCGTGTCCTCAGGATCAGTGAGTCAGAACAGTGCTCTCTTCAAACAGGATATTGGGCCTCGCTTGAGGTGAGTGCACCTAATTACCTGAGCTTCCTATCTGGAGGAGGTGACGCTGATAAAACTCTTCCTCTCTGTTGTCCCGGTTGTTGTCCCTCATGTTGCACTTTGGATCATGGGGTGAGAAAACCTCGTCATTCTTAAACCAGCAACCTTTACTTGAAAAAAGCAAGAGGGAAAGAAAAATGACCCACAGGCTTGCAGAGAGGAATATAAGCTCCGTCAAAAAGACATCCGTTGCCAGCCTTGAGGGGAAAATATTGATGCTGGCAGCCTCTTGACATCCTTTGCACCATGACGTAGCGGTTTTTCCATGACACATTTGATGATTGTTTCCAAATGGGCCTGTCAGTTTCAATATAGATGACCCCTCCACTTCACTTTCTTCTAGCTCAAACCAAATCCACTGGCTCATACATATTAGCAGGCACACACCAGGAATAAGTCTTGAGGAAGAACAGGCATTCCTGATCTGATATCAGTTTTGATATTCGGTCCTCTCGTTCCTGACTTAAACAGCCCGAGATTATGTTGTTTTTGTAAGCCTGTGGATGGAGAGCCGCAATGTTATTTCCAGGAAGCTGGATGTAAATCCATGAAACGGCATTACACACCAGCATGTGGAGTGTCAGGGAGCGCACGGACCAACCACGGAGACGCAGGGGATCTACAAAACTGTTGTAAAAGTTTATTTACACAACGCACAAAAAAATATCAAGGGAATGTAATAACTTTGGGCTCATAAAAGGAGGTCAACGAAACCTACTCAACACAGGAAACTGGAGCACAAACTGACCTGTGGGGGAAAAGTTACAGAGTGGCCGAGGGAAGAAAAAAAATAATAAACCAACAACCAAATCAAAAACAAAGACGCAAATTGAACAGGATAACACTGGTTAGTGAGCAATGGGAAAGAAAATATACATCAAATAAACTAGAAAACCAAACAAACAAATCCTACAATGCCTGAAGAGATGCAGCCTAAACAAGCCATTATCAGCGTTAAGCAGGTCTGATCCAACTTGGACTGTTTTTATGAACTCAATAACCAACTCCAGCCGTGGCTCCTCAACGAAATTAACTCTTTACGAATGAACACATTTTTACTCCGTAGCAAAACTGTCAAAAACAGATATTCATATGTGCATTTCAAGTTTCCCAAAGGGGCTAAAACTATTGTAAAAATGCCCAACAGCGGATGTCAAAAAGGAACACACTCCTATTAATATGAGACATGAACTTAAAAAGTCTTTTTCACTTTGAATGTCACTGAGATCTTGTAAAATTCAGCTGAAAAGCAGATAACTCTCCCAGAAGGAAAAAGGAAAAGAAAGTGCCATAATTTGGTTGCATAGGTCTGCAAAGTAGTACATTTTTCAGCAATCAGGCTTCAGGATCTTACACCCGCAATCAATTCTATTAAATGTGATGGACCTGAAATAACGCTCAGCTCTCCTAGATGTTCTTCACATGTGCTCATTTCCAGAACTTAGCTAAAGTCATACCTATACGGCTATAGTATTCACACCAGGAAAGTCCTTTGGTCCACTTGTTTGATCCGGACCAAAAGCGGACTTTATTTTTTTTCCTTTGGTGCGGTTTGTTTTCACATTGTACTTCTTGCAAGTGAACTATTGCTTGTAACAGAGCCACAAGTGTGACGATCGTTGCTTCCATTAAACAGAAGTGACTGGGCAGGTCGTAGCAAAGACCGGGAAGAGACTCTGTTTTGCATATTTGTGCTGTTTTTACAGCTGATAAATCATTGTGAGTGTGAGAAGCCCAGGTTTCGAGAATGTGCCAGCAGCGTTGCTAACCGACAGGTGCTATGTTACTGCTACAGTTCCTCGTTAAGTCCCAAGAGACGTAGGTTTTCTGTGTTTGGATCAGATTCAGACCATTAGGTTTTCATACCAGAAGCTAACCGTACCAGAGTCTGTTTGGAAGCGGACCAAGATCACCTGAAAAAGTGGGTCTCGGTCCAGTTGTTTGGTCCGGACCAGGGTTCGCTTGAGTGTATTCACACCTGCACAAAAAACCTAGACCAAGGGGGGAAATGAACTCTGGTTCGTTTACAGAAGGGTTGCAAAAGGTCAAAAATATAGCATAGTACAAAAGTATCACTCTGGAGAAGGGTAAAAAAAATATCAACAGCTTTGTATATACCATTGTGTAGTAAAGTCAATCATCTCTAAGATAAGATAATTGAGAGAACTGCAATATTACACAATTTTGTTCTCAAAAGCAATGCAATGACATGACAGAAACTGGTCAGGGAGGCTGAGAGCAGCATTTAAAGGGCAGCGGGCGAGAAGTGGTTGTGCTCCACACCTGACAACGGACTCCTTATCCAAAAGAAAAGATACAACCCTGGCTAAAATCTCCCAAAACCTTGTAGGAGAATGTGTTAATGTCTGGCAAAACCTGTGGGCCACTATTGTGGATGACATTAACTTGGCCTCTGGTAATAAAGTAAAAAACCTTGGTGTTATTTTTTACCAAGACATGTCATTTAAATCCCATATTAAACAGGTTTCCAGAGTTTCCTTTTTTCACCTCAGGAATATCGCCAAAATTAGAAACATTCTGTCCAGGGGTGGTCCATGCATTTGTTATGGAATAAGATTTTTGCACTTAAAATAGGAACAATTCATCTCCATCATCTTATTTCAAGTGCAGGATATCTAATTATCTTATTTTAGGGGTAAAAATACTCATTCCTTTGGCAAATAGTCTTATTTAGCTCCTCAAATCAAGGAAAAATACACTAATTTCAAGAAATTTTTACTTACTTTTAGTTCCCTTTTTGCTGTGTAAACGGTTTAGTTGGCTTTTAAATTGAATTACAGAAGAAATGGGCCACATTTAGAGAGGAAATGGTTGCAGTGTGATTCACTGTGGTTTCATTTTAGCATCACACGGCTGTCCATTTATGTCAACCATCCATAGATATTTTTCCAAAATTGATTCTGAATAAAAAAGGTTTGATTTGATGTTTTTTTTTTCAAATGTGTAGCTGCAGGTGATGCTGTAGTCATGGTTTTGCTCAAATACAAAAAGGGAAAAAGTCATATTGAAGCACAATATGACACAATAAAACATACTTCAAAAGAGCTTAGGTAATTTTATATAACAATTAAACCCTCACTACTTATATTTGATCCCTGACTTAGGCCCAGGGCCAATATGAGGTGTGTCGGCATTAGGGCTGTTGCCCAACACTTTAAGGACAGTGTCGAGCTTGTTTACAGATGTGTGGGTCTGGGCCGCGTTGCAGAGGCAGGCGAGCAGTCAACTTCCTGAGCAGCACTTGGAAATATGTGGGAACGGTTCACAGCTGAACATTTGAATGGTCTGCTTCACTGAAGCACATCAACTACCTGTTAATGTTAAACTAATGAGCCATTCTCCAAGTGAGTGGGCTGTCGCTTTAAAGCTCTTGGCACACTGTGTAAATCACAGGGCAAATGCTGTGAGTGTTCTTGGTGTTAGAAAACGGTTCACTGCAACAAAACAACTCACCTTGTCACTGCGGGGCAGGAGGTGCAGCTCCACAGAGAGGCTCTCACAGGGCATGGTCTCTCTATGCCGGCATGAAAAGTGAACTAGTGGATGCTTGTGATCGAATCATCTTTTTTCTGATGGAGAAAGTTTCTGACTGAGTAGAATAACCTAAAAGTATCTTTGATCATCTTAAAATATATATTTTTTTTACCACGGTAGTAATGCTGATAGGTAGGAGAAGGAGCTAAAACACAGTCCCAGTTTGTTAATTTATCAAAGAGAGCTCAGGGTCGTTTGATATGGGAAAAAGGAAAATGGATCCAGCCCAGCTGTTCTTGGGGGCCAAAATAATGTTACAATGTAATATGTAATAATACAAAAAAATCATGATGAACTAAATCAATATTTCTCAAATAAAAAATTGTCATGATTTTAAGGTGTTTGGCCCACATGCAGACACAGTCGGAGAACAAAAGACAGTTTAAAGATGTTTATTTTAGGCTATACACGGATCTAATTGCTCACTACGTGAGGCGAGGTTCGGAGCGTCAGAGTTAGGAGTACTGAGAGAAGAAAGAGGAAACTGATTAACACAAGTCGAATCAGGGAAATCTGTGCTGATGCTGCTCTGCTTACCGCTAGGTATGGAAAACCTATCCGGGGAGGGAGAGTGGAAGAGGGGATTCTGCGACTCTATGCTCTCCGATGGAAGGAGGTGGCTGAGCAACAGGTGAGCTGGCGGATGGAACATAGGCGGGGAGCCCGAGCAGCACCACAGCGGAGGCAGGCATGAGGAGCAGCTGAAGGAACCAGAGTGAATCCAGGAAAGGGGTATCTTGTCCGGCTTGGTACCACCAAGGGGGCTCGAGGGGAACGCCAGAGCAGAACTTGAACAGCAGGGATTCAGGAACCGGTCTTCAGCGCACGGAGACAAGACGGGTGAGTAGTTCCAGAGCACGACGAACTGAGGGAGACAGGACACAAAGTTAGAGCTTGGAATCAGGAACATCAAACTCACAGGAACGGAGAACTGTCAACAGGACAGTGGCCACTAGGCGTACCACAACGTCTAACACTCTGGCGTCCTTCAGCTGATTGAACGCTCCTTTTAAGCTTGAGCCAGAGCAGCCACAACGAGGCGCAGGTGTGGGCCACGCCCACCTGTCAACAACAGCCACCTGTGGAAGAGAGTTAGTAGAGCACGGCACACAGAATCCTGACAAAAATATTTTATTGAATTGAATTAATTATGAATTGTACTAAACATTTTTAGTAGAGCTGCTGCTTCTCCACATCGAAAGGACATCTGATCAGGATGCTCGGGGCTTTTCAGGCACGCCCCACTGAGAGGAGACCCTGGAGAAGACCCAGGTCTCGCTGGAGGGACTACATATCCCATCTGAACTTGGAACGCCTTGGGGTCCCTCAAAATGAGCTGGAGGACATTGCAGGGGAGAGGGATGTCCCTCCTGGACCTGTTTCCCCTGCAACCCAATGTCAAACAAGCAGAAAACAACGGATGGAGGTGTGCATGTGTAAATGTGGGAGGGGAGAATAAGAAATGAAGGGAGGGGACGGGATTTAAATGGTGTTCTTTTAAGGAGACTTACTGAAATGTTGTTGTATGTCATATGTGCAATGGCAATAAAGCTTCCTTGAATCCTTGAATGGATGGCTAATTTACTTTTTTTTTTTAATGAAAAAAAATAATTTATCGAGGTGTTCAAGAACTCAATTGGATATGTGGCTTTTCAATATAAAAATATGAAAATATAAATTTATATAAATAAATAAACCACAACAAACAGAAAAATCTGAAGACAGACCCTAAAAACAGCTAAAAACACACAGTTGTATAAAATCAGGTGGAGATAACGAGAACATCTTAATTTAACTTTCTGAAGGATGTTTCCCTGAAGCATGGAGCTGGAAGTGAATGAAGTTTGAAGATTATCCAATTGATTTTTAGAGTTGTGCACCAACATTGTTGACTAAAAACTCTAAAAACTCTGGAGAAGAAAATTGAAAGTGCATTTGAAGCTTTTCATGTTTTGTTACATTGTAATGACAAACTTCAGCGCGTCTTACAGGGCACTAACATCACAGACCAACATCATGTAACCAATAATTGTGACGAGGAAGGAAAATTAGGGATTCAAATCTTTGTTTTACAAATAAATATCTGAAAGGATGGACTGCATTCGTATTTAACCAGATATTCCTAAATCACATCCAGGGCAACCAGAAGTCATCAGAAGCTGTCCGTTTAGTTAATACAATCCTCCTGTGAGTTCGATCTTAGTCTAAATCCAGCTGTTCTATGAAGGCCTCGAGAACGTCAGAGAACAAACGTCATCATAAAGGGGAAAGCTGTGAAGATGTTTAAAGAGGTAGGTTATAAAACAATATTACAAGCTTTGAACAACTCATGGAGCCCTCCTCAATCAATTCCCTGAAAAATAAGGTAAGGCACAGCTGAAAACCTACCGAGACATGACTGTCTATTCAAATGTTAAAAGTCTCGAGGCTCAGGTGGGAAAATTTGTTGATGGGGCAATTGTGATTGATGCGGCCCACAAATTTGGACTTTATGAGTAGTAGAGTAGTGGCAAGAAGAAAGGTGCTGTTAAATGAAAGCCATCAGAAGGTCCTTGGTACACGGTGACACTAGCAATGGAGAAGAAACGTTACTAATGTGGAAGGAGGCGCTGTGGTCAGATGAGACCAAAATATGAGAATCGAAGGTTAAATACAGAGCAAAAAAAAAAGGTGTGGGTTAGATTAAAGAAGGTCTGTGTGTTAGAACGGCCCAGTCAAAGTCCAGGCCGAGATCAAACAGTGAATCTGTGAGAAGACTGAAAAATACTTTTTCATAGACACTCTCCATCACATCTATTTTGCAAAGAGTAACAGATTAAAGTTTTAGTCTCTAGATGTGAGAAAATGCTAAAGATATAACTCAAAAGATTATCTTGCAGTTGTAACAGCAGTGAAAGGTGGACGAACAAAGCACTCATTCAGGGGGCTGAACGTAAATGTTTAAAAAATGTATCCTTTTTCTTCCACATCACAGTCGCACTAATTTGTGTTAGTCTATCCTTTACAATCCCAATAAAGATTCATTGAGGTTTATGGTTGTAACATGACAACACAACAGATTATGAGATGTGAATCCCTTTGCAAGTACATGTAGTCATTTTTGTTTCCATTTAGCAGCAGCGCAATGAGAGCAGTGAAATGTATAATCAATAAACCTGAGTAAGGTTAAATTTTACCGGGCTTTAAGAGGCAACATCAGGTTATTGTCTTGTTATTCCGCCTTGGCTGTGACTCTCAAAATGCTGTGAAGCAATCATAAAGCTGTCAGTGGGGGGGGGGGGGGGGGGAATGTTTCCACACACCATGATAACAAACAGCAAGCATCCGTCACAAGTGCGGGTGCCATGGAGACTTTTTGATTGCGTTGTTTTTCGCTTATTGACAGCCTGGATGACTGCCTTGTTCTCCTCGTGGCACCTATTTTGTTTCAATAAAGATACAAAGCAATAACGTTGTAATTTGTCAATGTTGTCATGTTGTTCACACTGCCGGCTCTGCTAATTTACTCTGTTTTTGTTTAGATAAGCAGAAAGCAAGTGTCCGACTCGGTGAATCGCTCACCCGTCAGCAAGGATTTACGGTAAAACAAAGAGGTGCCTCAGATAAACCGGTCACCGAGAGAGGAAAGCAACAGGAACTTACAAATGAAGATGTTAGGGTGCAGTTTCATAATCTTTCAGGTGACTCCTCATGATCGCTCTTTGAAGTGGTGTCTATTTGCAACGAGCTGGCTCTGGGGCCTGGTTTTAAGGTCGCTGCACGCAAAACCAGATTTATCCTAAAAAATAAAAGTTCAAGGGTCACAAATTCAACAGAGCTCAATAAATAGTGATTAAGTAGCTGACATTCAGAACTCAAGATTTTACCTGAAGCATCTTCTACCTCTGACAGAGGAAAACAACAATGCTTGCCCGGACTTGGAAGTTTTTTATGGAGCAGCAGAGAGGCAGGTTTGTTCCTTTGATATATTGCACATGCTGTCATACATTACCTTGGAAAGGTATTTACACCCCAAGAACGTTTATAGATTTTGTCATGTTACAAACGAAAATCTCAATGTTTTGTGCATCAGTTTTATGAGATAGCCTCAAACATAGCGGTGAAAGGAAAAACAATCCAAATGTTTTAAAGATGAATTACAATTATTAATGATCTGAAATAAAAAAAAGTAAATCTCTTATGGATATGTCTTCTTTACTGACTTTCACACTCTAGAAACAAATGAGTTCGCACCTACTTGTTGGCAAAATAGCTCAAGACTGCATGGAAAGCATATGTAAGCTTCAGTTTCCTCATCAGCGCTAAAGATTCTCAATTGGATTTACGTAGTTCTTTACTTTGACTGGGCCGTTCTAACACAGAAACCTGCTTTGATCTCTGCTTTCATGTTTAGGATCGTTGTCCTGCCAGAGAGTACGCCTCCAACCTAGTATCAAGTGCTTTCCACCATCAAACCCGTTTTTTTCTTCCTGTATTAAGCTCCAAGCGCCCCACAACATGATACTGCCGCCACTGTGTTTTACCACTGGGCTTGTGGCAGAAAGCAAAAAGAGACTTGCTATTTTTTCTATCGACATCGACCACTCTTCCATACATTTTTTAAGTGGACATCCAACAGTTTCCTTGTCAACATCACTCCCCCACTCATGCGACGGACCTCTGCAGAACCTACGGAGTTAACATGACCCTCTCCTGTTTGTTTCTCTGAATCAATGCACTCCTTTGCAGTTTATCTGGGTAGCCATGTCCTGTTAGGCCTGCAGATGTGCCATGGCCTTTCAACAAGTACAATCTATTTATTAATTTGAGATTTTTGAGGGTTGCTAGATTGTATGTTGCATTATCAAAGACAGGTTGAATATAAATGCATACCAAACTTGTAAAAAAAAATAAGTATTTCTTACTTCTCCACAAATATATGCCAGTCTTTATTAGTTGCGTAAAATCCCAATAAAACAGCTGAAACTTGTAATTATTACATGATCAGACGTGAAACAATGTTGCAAAGCAGGAAAAAAGCAGGAACACATTAATGCGCCCTGCTGCATGCGTTCTGCAGGCTGGCAGAAGCAGACGGTGTTTTGACATGAGGCTCCCTGTCTGTCACTGGCCAAGTCGGCTCGCGCTGAGTGAGAGCAAAGCGCTGGCAGGCCTCACAGGGTCTGCGAATCAAGGCCGCCGCAGCAGAAGGGGCCCAGCGTTTTCTTAATTCACTGACAGACGCCGCTAACTCTGTTTACGACAGCTAAACAAAAGCAGTCTGGAAGCCATAGACTCGCCGCCTTGTTTTAATTAATTTTATTTGATAATGTTTTTCATTCGGGCCCCAATCAGAGTCGCTGAGTGCATTTTAATGCCGTGCGCTAATGCCGGAGTGTCTCAGCTCCCCTCGGTGCGCTGTACGTTTTGTAAATCAGGGAGAAAAAAGAGGAGATCTTTTGTGTCAGCACATCTGACATTCCTTTGTGCTCAGTTAAAGGCTTGTCTTGTGAAATCATGCTTCACTGCCGTTGCGGAGACGGGGTTTGCGCACATTCATTATGAGGGGCTTGTGAGTGACATAATGTTAGCACTTAAGGTTGAAAGTGAGAGGGCGTGCTTAGCGACGGGCTCAGAACGAACCCCAGTTTGTCTGGCCGATACGCAACGCTTGTCTGTTAAAAAAGTTAATGGATGCCACAAGAAGGCTTGCTTTAAAAACACGTTAAAATGTTCGGATTAATTCTGGCTCATTTAAGGCAGAATGCATTCTGGTTGCCCCGTAATCATAACGCTCCACTGATCTAAAGGCCATTGTCACACGGCCACTTGAAGAAGTCTTTTGTGTAACTGAAGAATGGCAGCGTGACCCCCGGCAGCGCCCGGCAAGGCCAGGGAGACGTTTCTTCGGCCCCGTCGCCCACTCCTCTCAGCAGCCCGGAGTAAGATTTCAAGGTCCGAGTGGCCATGAGTGTTGCTGAGAGATAGGCAGAGAGAAAAGAGCCTTAACCAAATAGCTTTGATGATTGAAACAAAACACAGAGGCCCCCGCAGACCGCCTGCAGAACCGAGCACGCTGTAAGGCGTATTTGATGGCGGCCTCTCTCAAAATCTGAAAGCGCTCTGTCTTTTTTTTTTTAATACCTTGAGCTCAGTTCGGATGGGTATAGATCAGAAACGTGCTCAGAAATGCCGACACTAGCTGAAGCTGCTTTGCTGCCCGGGATAATGAGGAGACCGCCAGAAGGTCTAATAATCATTTGTGGAGGTCAAAGTTGGGTCTGTGTGGTCAAACCTGTTGGAACCATAACAAAATATGTTATTTTCATGAATTAATCTTCAATCCTTCTCTTTGTTCGCCAAATCCATCACTATATACCTGTGATGGTGCAGACATACATTTCGGAGGCAACAGAACAGCTGCACAGTCTACTGACATTTTATTGCATCCTATTCAGGGTTGTCCGGTGGGTCCTGCAGAGAGCTGGAAAATAATCTGTGAAAATGTGTGTCCTCACAGGATTTGGAATCCGATCACATCATTTAAAAAGGATAGGCAATTTTATGTGGTCATGTTTATTGACATCCCTAGTAAAGATGTATAAAAAGCCTTAATATAAACCTTAGATAGAAAAATCCAGCCTTTCATTTTGAATACATTCCATTCATGCGTTGTCTAAAGCCCTCCTATTCAGTGAAAAAAAAAATAAACAATGACACCAAGTTCCTTCCTATAACATTTCACAAAGTCGGAGCAAACAGAAAGCTGGATCTTTGACGATTCCTTTTTGCAGAGATTTTCCAGATTGTCCTGAGTCGTCTTTTATGCTTTCTTCTTTTCATCTTCCCCCCTGGTTTTCTGAAGGATTGAGGTCTGGGGACTGAGATTTTAATTCCGGATAATCTCACAGGTTTCATGATACCAGACACTTCAACAAGGTTCCAAGTGGAGGGGAGAATGGCCCACAGCATCACAGATACTTTACCGTACCTAACAGTGGTGAAGAGGTGCTTTTCCAAAAATGTATTCTTTGTTCCATACCAGACCTTCGCAGTGTTTGAGAAAAGCAGGAAACTTTTGTCGTAAACTGACCAGCGTGCACAATTCTGGTTACAGTCAAAAACACAGTTTAAGGCAAGGCAAATTTATTTGTACAGCACATTTCAGTAAAGAGACAATGCAAAGTGCTTTACATGATTAAAATACAGGAAAAAAAATAAAAATAAAATGTAGAAACAAAATAGAACATGGAAAATAGAAACTAAAAGCAAACATTAAAAACTGTTGGACTACAAACTTAAACTGATGTTTCAGTAAAACAGTTTAACTAGAACAGTCTGTTCACCTGCTCAGAACAGGTGGACCCAGTATTCGAGGCAGACAAACAGTTTAGGTTTAACAGCTTATTAAGATCGGCAACGGAGTGGGCGGCGTCAGCGTCTACAGCGGGAGCCTCTGCAGGAGGAGACAACAGGTTAGTGACCTCGTTTCTCTGAAAGTGCTTGCACACAAACGTGTAGGTCACTAACCCGGTCTTAATGTCCAGCTCAGGTCCGGTAGCAGAGGTAGATCCCAGCTGGCGGGTTGCTAACCCGGTGCGGCGGTTGCCGCTCAGAAAGTCCCAGAAGCAGATGTAATGGAGGTCGGGGGACAGGCAGGAGGTCAGAACCGTGAAGACAAACGTCAGCAGGAAGATCAGGAGGACGAACCAGAAGCCGATGTCGGGGACGAGATCCGAGGTCAGAGCCGGGTGATCAGAAGTCAGATGAGGTGCCAGAGGGAGATCCGGGACGAGGTCGGGACACAGTTCCAGGTTTGGTACACGAGCAACAGACAGGCTGAACGAGGGCAGAAAAATGAACGCTGGTATAAGTCTCACAAATGGCTCGAAATAAACTGCCACTGCTGTCTGGTCTCAAAGCTGGTCCTATACTAGTGGGAGCAGGTGGAACAGATCAGTGGTGATGAGGAATGGGCGGAGCTAAGCAGGTGTGTGAAATGAGAAATTAGACCAAGCAACAGTGCTGAAATCATGACACAGTCGAAGGCAATCCTAAAGAAATGTGTTTTTAATCTTGATTTAAAGGAACTCAGGCTTTCTGCAGTTTTACAGTTTTCTGGGAGTTTGTTCCAGATCAGTGGAGCATAGGAACTAAATGCTGCTTCTCCTTGTTTAGTTCTGGTTCTAGGTATGCAGAGTAGGCTGGAGCCAGAAGACCTGAGTGGTCTGGATGGTTGAGACATTAGTCCTTTAATCCTAGAAATGTTCTTCAGGTGATAGAAAGCTGACCCTGTAATTGTCTTTAGATGCTTTTGGAGGTTCAGGTCTGAGTCCATCACTACTCCCAGGTTTCGGGCCTGATCAGTGGTTTTTAGCTGAAGCAGCTGAAGGTGTGTGCTAACTTTTGATCTCTCCTCTATTCGTCCAAAGATTATTACTTCAGTTTTGTTTTTATTCAATTGAAGAAAGTTTAGGCACATCCAGGCATTGATTTCTTCTAGGCATTTACTCAGTGCTTGAACTGGTTCATAGTCACCTGGTGACATGGTGATGTAGAGCTGTGTGTCGTCTGCATAGTTATGGTAGCTGATGTTGTTTTTTATGATCTGAGCTAGAGGGAGCATGTAGATATTGAAGAGGAGGGGACCCAGGATGGACCCTTGGGGAACCCCACATGTGATTCTTGTTGTCTTTGATGTAAAGTTACTTACTGACACAAAAAAGTCCCTGTCCTTTAAGTAGGATTTAAACCAATGGAGAGCTGTATCAGAAAGGCCGACACAGTTCTCCAGGCGCTCTAACAGGATGGAGTGATCGACAGTATCGAATGCTGCACTGAGGTCCAATAGTACCAGCATTGTGGTTCTTCCACAGTCAGTATTTATATTTATGTCATTAAACACCTTGATAAGGGCGGTCTCTGTAAACTCCATATGTTCACATTGGTGGTGGTAGGACATAAAAGCTTTTTCCTGTCATCACCAAGATGCCATCCTCTGCTGCAGTTCTCTGAATGTGAACTTTAGAGGTTTTTTACCTTCCTTAAATTCCTCCTTGCTGTTCGTCAAGGCTAGTTTAATATGAATCCACGTTTAGCCAGATGACCCGCAGCTGGGAGAAATGGGCCTCTGTGTCATATCTGCTCCCGTGAGAAACAAACTCCTGGTTTACTAATCAGAAGGGAATCTGAGGAATTAAAAAAAACAGTAACGTATGAACTGAAAACCTGCTTTAGATAGAGTTATTTATAAGGGACTGTGCAACCAGTGAATTAGTAGTATGTCCTTGTTTTTATGTGTAGCAACCACCAGGAAAAAAAGCTTTTAATTACCTGTAAGTATAATCAAGGTAATACATGTAAATAAAACCAAACAGGTAGAAGAAACAGGGGAACTCTGCAATGTTTCAGCGGTAATTCGGTTGATTTATCAACATTTTTTACCCGGTGATATATTTGTTTACCCAGCACATGGATGTGGATAATGTTTGCAATACTTTGAGGTATAAACCATGTCCTGTGGGTGTTTTTCCATAAGGTGTGGTGAGCAGCATTTAGCTAGTTGTGGCTACCAAGCATCCGCAATGCTGGAATATCACAAAACAAATATTTTTTTAATTTCCAATGTTTGTGAGGGAATAAAATGCATCTCTTTACCTCGTTCCCATGCAGGATGACAGATAGTTGTCAGCTTGTCAAAATGAGCGGTGTGTTGGCCTGTGAATGGGGAGGAGCCTTCAAAAAGAAGATCTCAGCATGATATTCCCGAGGCTTCGCAGTATGACAAAAGGATCCTGGTTTTGGCCAAGAAATGTACAGATTCTTTCCAATTGAAAAATATTCAATGCAGCAAATAGGTTCATGAATAAGATCATTGCAGGGAGCCGTGTGTGGGCATGCCACTGACTCAGGAGAGTTTCTTTCAGAATCACAATGAGATCATTAAAAGGATTTATACCAGGAAAAAATACCCGACCACAACACTGGATGTTTGCTCCACAGCGCTCCATGTCCCAGGGGGGTTGCAATCCAATCAGCGAAGTCGATCTCAAATGCTCACAGAACAGCCTCAGACATCATCAGTGTGAGAAAGGTAATAAGTCATTGTTTGGGTTCGGTAAAGTTAAGATAAGTTCAGTTTATTTAGAAAGCTACCAGTTCAAAACAAACATTTCAAGGCTGGAGACAACGCGACAATGTGTTCTTCGTGTCGAGCCAGTCCTAAATCAGAGACAAGGAAGAGTAAAGAGATTTGAAGTCCAGTGTGAGGTTCCCATGGACAGCGAGGATTTAGGGTGCCATGTCATCTGCTGATGTTAGTCCACTGGGTTTTATCAAATCCACAGTCCGCGCAGAGCATTCTCTCTTCTACTAACCTTTATGCAGATGCTGAATTCATTTTCCAGCAGGACTTGGCACCGGCACACACTGCCAAAAGTACCAAAAGCTGGTTCAATGGCTATAGTGTTCCAGTTCTTGATTGACCAGAAAATTGGCCTGACCTGAACCCTGCAGAGAATCTATGGAGTATTTTTAAGAGGAAGATGAGAGACGGCAGAAACAATGTAGATGACCTGAAAGCTGCTACCAAAGCAACCTGGGGCTCTAATACACCCCAGCAGAACCACAGGCTGATCACCTCCATGCCACGACGCATTGATGCAGTAATTCATGAAAAAGGAGACCCAACCATGTTTTGAGTGCACAGAAATTAACAAAATTTTCAGAAGCATGAAATTCCTGTTTAAAATATCATTTTACACTTATTCAATATTCAAATTTTCTGAGATGCTGAGCTTTTGGTTTCGTTGTCTAAATAGTCAGAATTACAGAAAGAAAGGCTTGAAATATTTTACTCTATTTGTAATGAATCTATGTTCATATGTGTTTCAATTTCTGAAATGGGTGACAAAAAAAATCAAAAATAATTCACGATGTTCAAATTTTTGTTACAATGTACTACAGTAAGCTCTAATTTATAAAGCCAACTGTTAAACACAGCTTATTTAGTCATTGAGTCACTCCTCAGCGATCCTTTATCCTGATCCAAAATCTGTAACTTATAAACAAACAGTTGTAAAACGGCTAAGTTTAACAGATGGAAAGCACACAATTCAGTCCAACCTAATCTTAATCAAAGGATTCATGATCTAAACAGAAAAGGTGCATTTGATTTATACTCCGAAGTCAGAATTTTCAACCTTCCAAGTAGTTTTATGTGTCTAAATTAAAACAATCCAGCCAGGAAAACATGGCCTAAAACAGTCAGCTGTTGTCGCCAAGGGTGGTCCTAGTTATTACTGTAGGTTTAGGGGGCAATTACTTTTTCACATAGTGTCAAGTTAGCTTCGTTTTTTTATAACCTAATAAATTAAACCGTCTTTTGAAAACTGCATTTTGTGCTTACTCAGGGTATCCTTCTCAGATATCACGATTTGTGTAGTAAACTAAAACATTTACTGTAAGTTTAACAGAAACTGAAGAAATCTGAGAGGGGGTAAATATTTCTTTCCAGCACTGTGAGTAAAAAAAAAAACAAAAAACAATGGATGATAGAAAGTTCCAGGTTTGTGGGATGTGTTCAAATTTGCTTGTTTCTCAATCAAAGCGTAGATGGCGGCTCCCTCTCTTTTTATAACCCTTTAGAAACATGCTTGGAGTATTATGTTATCAAACCGGGAGAAAGGAGGGAGAGCACAGACAGCTGAAAAAAGGAGAGGCGGACAGCTGTGCCAGTGCAAACAGCACACAGATTATTTGCAAGAGGAAAAGTTGGGCCGGCCTCGCTATCATAATACTGCCATTGAACACGCAGCAGCGATAAAAAGCTTCCCTAGTTGTTTCTCCCTGGTAAAATCTTATTATGTCTGAACATTTATCAGGAGTAAACAGATAAATGCAGCAGGGATTAGTCATTAAACCCTGATATGTCCAAAAAGCCCCTAATCTGAGTGACGATGTTTCCCTCAGGTCTGTGCTTGCGCTCAGAGGATGCCTCCAGACTCTACAGCCTCTCACTTGATGTGGCTGGCTGCAGCAGAAGGACCAGTGTTGATACAGCTGATCGCTGTTTTTCCAAGTAAAATATATGGCGCTGCTTGTTTTCACAGATAGCCCCATTGCTTTGCCTCAAGTTCATATTAACCTATCATGGGAAATATGTCAGCACAGGACCAGTTTGTCCTTATTACGGCGCCTTGTCTTGCTGTTAAGACCGGGAAGAGGACCGCTCCTTTGAGCTTAGTTTGAAGGTAGCACGGCAATTATGCACCATTACAGCTGTGTGAAATACGTATGATGAGAGGCGGTGGACTTTATGGGCTGCTGCTCCGACAGATACGGGCACTTTTACGAACACGGCTCGTCTGGCGTGTTCGGGTCTGTTTTCCCGTCGGCCTTCTTCTTTAAAGAAAAGACACCTCTCGAAACCCCGAAGGTGCTAAAGGCGTGGCAGCAGCAGGGAGATAGCAGTCATTGCGTGCAAGAGACAATAGCTTGTGGAGCTGTTGCACACCCATGTGACGGATTTCCCCTGCAGAAGATGGGATTGATATCTATCAGGAACTAAAAGCCTTGTTTTATACCCGCCACCATAAACAAGATATGCAATCTTGATATGGCGTTTTATAAAACGATCCAGTGAAAGCAGGCCCATAGGCAGAGACTGGAGAGCGTCTACGTGCAACAGTAATGCCGAAATTAGTGCAATGCTATATCTTCAGTATTCCTTGTGACATATTAGTGTTACTCTGTCACACTTTATTATCTACTCTCCCAGCATGCAGTTCAGACACTTGAGACAATATACAGGTTCGGCTTTGCAGCATTTGGTTGAAGTAATGATATTACCTCAGAGCTGCATGAAGCAATACAGTATTCCTCTCTGTCTTCGGAGGGAAGGGGAAGTCCCCCCGTCTGTGGGCCGTTTGACTGGACTGGGTGAGTAATGCAGCATGGGATTAGGTGGAGCAGCCTCACAGCAGCAAACCCTCCCTCACTCCGATCTGTCTGGACCCACACATGTGAATGGTTGGATCGGAACGACAGCTGGCCTGCGTCCCTCCATCCTCGTACAAGATATTCCACTTGTCTTAAAGCTGGACGCTGCAGGTTTTCTCTTTCAGCAAGACTATCAAAGACAATCAGGCCCTGCCAAACCTTGCCATCCGATGATTATTTTTAGTTGCAATCACGAAACAGGGATCACACACCCATGGAAGCTTTTACAGTGCCTTGCAAAAACCCACTTTTTCACATGCACCATGGTGCCAAAAGTGTTCGCCCACTCATCCAAATAATTGAAATCAGGTGTTGCAATCACTTTCGTTGCCACAGGTGTATAAAATTGAGCTCCTAGGGATGCAGCCTGTTTCTACAAACGTTTTGGGAAAGAGTAGGTCACTCTCAGGGGCTCAGTGAATCGCAGCGTGGCAGCCATAGTCACTTATCATAGTTTTATGACAAAGTCGAAACGATTGGGAAGGACAGCAACCCAGCCACAAAGTAGTAGGCCACGTAAACTGACACATTGTGCGCAGAGGTCGCCAACTTTCTCCAGATTCATTCGCTACAGGCCTCTAAACTTCATGTGGCCATCAGATGAGCTCCAGAACGATGCGTAGAGAGCTTCATGGAATGGGTTTCCATGGCAGAGCAGCTGCCTCCAAGACATACATCACCAAGGTCAATGCAAAGTGTCGGATGCAGTTGTATAAAGCACGATGCCTCTGGACTCTAGAGCAGTGGAGGAAGTGTCTCTGGGGTAAGGAACTGCACTTTCTCCATCTGGCAATCCAATGGAGGAGTCTGGGTTTGCCGGTTCCCAGGAGTACCACACTTGTCTGACCTTGGGGGTTCAGGAACTGGGCTTGGCACCTTACTTTCAGTGAAAGGAGCTCTGAACGTTCCAGCAGGCCAAGATATTTTAAACCCTGCTCCCAGCTTTGTGGGAACAGTTTGGAGAACAACCCTTGCTCTTCCGACATGACCAGAGCACAAAGCAAGGTCCATAAGGACATGGATAAGAGAGTTTGGTGTGGATGACCTTGACTGGCTGCACAGAGTCCTGACCTTCATCCCGATAGAAAACCTTTGAGATTAATTACAGCGGAGACTGAGAGCCAGGCCTTCTAGTCCAACATCAATGTCTGACCTGACAAATGCACTTATGGAAGAACGGTCAAAATTTTCCATAAACCCTCCAGGACCTTGTGGACAGCCTTCCCAGAAGACCGGAAGATTTTGTAGCTGCAAAGGGTGGACCAACGTCACATTGAACATCAATGGATTAAGAATGGGATGCCACTTAAGTTTATATAGGAGTCAAAACAGGAGAGTGAATACTTAATCATTATATAAGTCTCTACCAGCTTTGTACATCTTTTGCTCGTTTCTCTTTGGAAAACTGCTCAAGCTCAGTCAGATTGGATCAAGTGCATCCATAAACATCAATTTTCAAGTCTTGCCGCAGTTTCTCAACATAATTTAGGTCTAGACTTTGACTGGGCCATTCTAACAGGCTTTGATCTAAATCACTCCCTTGCAGCTGTGGCTGTGTGTTTGAGGTTGTTGCCCTACTGGAACCCAAACCACCATTCTGTCTCAAGTCTTTTTCAGACTCTTGCAGGTTTTCTTCCAGATTTGTCCTGCATTTTGGCCCAAGACTGATTGGCTTTCCTGTCCCCACTGAAGAAAGGCATCGCCCACAGAATGATTCTACCACCACCATGTTCTAGCACGAGGAGCTTCAGGGTAAAGCAGGTCAAAAATAAATTTGTTTATTTTGTTTTCATTAGACCAGAACTCACTCTTCCTCGTGTTTGATTTCTCACCTAAAGGGCTTGTGGCACGATAAGACCAAAATGTAACTTTTGGCCTACTTGTAAAAAACTTTGTCACCCTGATCAAAGCTGATGGGAAGATGGATGGAGAAGACTTGAGACAGGCCGGGGCAGGAAAACAACCCTAAACATACAGCCAGAGATACAATGGATGGTTAAAGATCAAAGTGTAATCAATGTGTTAAGATGGTCCAGTCAAAGTCCAGATCTCTACACTGTCCCTTTATCAATAGAGTTGAAGCTGAAGTTGAGTCCAATTGAGAATCTGTGGCTAGACTTGAAACCCGATGCTCAGACGCATCTTCTTTGCTGGTAAGCAAAAATACAAATGAATGCTGCACTTTTTGTAAAGTGCCTTGAGATGACATGTTTCATGATTTGGCGCTATATAAATAAAATTGAATTGAATTGAATTGAACTTTTCAAACTTTTAACAAATAAAAGTACTTTTATTTCAGTTGACAATCATACCTACTTTGTGTTGATCTATAGGCCTTCCACCGATTAAAATACAAAAACGGGAAATAGCTTAGGCGGTATGAGCAGTTTTGCAGCTCCCTCTAGGCGGGGATTGATTTTACACCATCTCTATTGCACTGGGATGCAGGGCGAGCAGAAAGCTGTGGTTATGACCTGACAGGTACGTACATCTTATCCGCTTATATTGTCTGGTCATTCACTCATTCACCGTAACCAGACCTGAGCTTCTAATAACAATGACCGTAATGAAGACCGTAATAATGCAATAGCCCGTTGATGAAAATACCAATAAACTGGATTAGTATTTCAGTCTATATCCCTCCAGTATTGCATACAAGGACTCGATGCTGGATCTGATGTCGGTCCATTTGAGCCTCTCCCTGGCCCAGTAAATGTAACAACCCCAAGGGGGACTGCCACTGCTGCCCTAAAAGAAACACACACCCAATCACTCCATACTCTCAGCTCAGTCCAAGTCCCCGTGATGCCTGCTAAAGTCATCATTCAGCTTCAACACTAAAACATTCAATAAAAGCATAATTTCTAACTCAAAACACCCCTCAGATGTAAAATTACAGACCTGAAGCAACACATTTCTTTAAAATAATGGCTCCATTTCTGTCCCAACTAATATGGCTCTCACAAAACAGCGCCAGCGGTGAATTTCCCCTCCTTATCCTCGCGGGCCTCCCTGTGATTGAAGTCTTGTTCACGTCGCTAAGTCCTGCCTGTTTAACCTCAAGCCTCACAGGATATGGCATGAATTACGGGCACGCACCATACTGCTTAGATTGTAATCTTTTCATAATATACAGCCAATTTCCACACTGCTACATGCAGCTGATTGGTGCAGAGTCGGCGGTGAAGTGCGGGCTTTTCGACTGGGACCCAGAGTCCCAGTGTTGCAGTATAAACAGACCAATAATGAAGTTTTTCATCAAGATGCTCAGCGAGGGCTTTCGCTCCCCTCTGCGACGTCCCACAGACCAATCATTGTTTCTTTTTTAATTAGACAAACTCCATCCTTTGTGTACACAACCGAACATCTGTAATTTACAGCTTGATTAGTTTTCAGTGGAAATATTGCATGATAGCAATGATTGCTATGCAGGCAGGGCGCTGTCACATATTTGCCGCTGTCTTTCAGCAGGCTGAATGAAGGGTGTTCTCTGTCTTCGGCGGTTTGTTTAACCACTTATATGATTGGATCGTTCATTAATACTGCCTCTGTCATGTCGCGGCATTAATCATTTTTTTTTTTAATGTGCCTCTAAACTGCCTCGCTCGACATCTGTCTGATGATTTAGTGTGGACATATTACACAGTTGTTTTTCTGCCACCGATGCATTCGCATGCCTTTAAAGAAATGAAGAGGCTCAATTTATTTGAACCAGTTTAGCAGGCTGGGTTATATTAGATTTGATACGGCAAGGCGCGCAGGGACATTCTGCCCAAAAAAGTCCATCCGCAAGTATGTGTTTTCCTCAGCCGCACTAAAGGCATGCTTGCTTTGTAATGGTTTGTATTACTGCTGACTAAAGTGCTTTTAACACTGCAAAAAAAAAAAAAAAATGCTGCGAAAAGGACCTTAACCTTTTTGAGTTCACAGGCTCTTCATCGTCAGCATAATTTCTCATCCTCTCCCACAACATCCCACAGTTTATTCACTACTTGCGCATTTACTATTGTGCTATGGTCACCCAACACTGTGGCCACTGACTTGAGTAACCACAGCCCAGTTGACTGCCGGTCACCGCTCCTACAGGAAGCACACCCACAGGATGTTGTTTGTACCTCAAAATATTGCAAATATTACTCTTATCTGTGTGTTGGGTAAACACATATCCCGCAAGCCAAAAGAAGCCATCAGTTTCACGTTAAACATTCACAGCCGTTTTGAAACAGCACAGAATCACAGCAGTTCTTTTTAAATGTGTTGAAAAAGCATCAAAAACTACGGCAATCTTTTAACTTAAAAATTTGTATTTGCAGTAATTCCTGTTTTTTTTAAGTAGAAAAAATGAAAGATGGGGCCGTTTACATAATGTTCTTAATTTGCTTCGAAAAGGTTGCGCTGGAGTTTATTTTGGGGTATCAGAGTAAAAGAGACAGAAAATCATGTCAGAGCTTTGAGTATTATATTTTTTCCAAACCAAGGCTGAAATTCACATTTCAGGGCAAAATAGAGAGAAAACTAACAGAGTAGTAAAATTATTAAAACATTTTTTTTAAACTCAGGCTGTTCTTCTCCCGATCAGATGTTTGTCAAAGTTAAAAAAAGGTCTAAATCTGCAAATAAATCAGGTGATTTTATGCATTCACACTAATGACAAAGTAAAAAACGGCTTTTGTCTCTGACGTGGAAGGTTTGTTGAGCTGCAAAGGTTGGATGTGATAAAACCATAATGCTTTATTTCTTCAGCATTCCTGAGATGGTTGGGACAGAAAATTCAAGAGTTAGGCTAAGTTGGAGGGTCTGAAGTGTCTGAACATCCCCCCCCCCCCACACACCGTAAAATTATGCATTTCTATTTTGCAAGCTCTAAAAAAGGTACCCTGAAAATTATTTTTAAAAAAAGAACTGTTTTCCAGAAAACGGTTCATTTGGATGTTCCTACTGGAATTTCCAAGCTCAAAGGCACAACTGGGAGATCTGACCGGAGATGTTTTTTAAAATCCAGAGGCGGAGGCTCCATCATGATCTGGGAAGATTTTCCCTTCATCGGACCAAAGCGCTGCTTGTGCAGTGGCGTTAGACAGTGGCTGGCTGTAGAGCTTGCAGCAGGTTGCCCTCTGGCTTGAGATTCCTCATCTCTGCATTTATTAGTGGGTCTTTCAAACAGGGCAACGTGGATAGATGGTAAGGGAGGTTGTGATTTCATGGCCTTCATGAAAACATCTTTAGCTCAGGGAGTCTACTGAAAACACACATCAAGGATGTCTTAACAATCATTGAAGTGTTTAACAAAGGTGGAACGACACATGACTGAGTTGTTGTTTTTTTACACTAAACTCTGTTTTTTGGGGCTATGGTCTTAAACCTCATCATCAGCTAATTAAGGGTCCCATGAATGCCGTTTTTAACAATGTGTCTACTCTATATGTTTCTTGCTCAACTTTCTTCTTTGTGCATTTTGAAGCTAAACTTGGTTACCACCCATCAGAGCTCAATCTGAATACTTGCAACTTTTGCCCCCATTCTTTTTTTTAATTTTGATCAAGCTTTTACATCGAAGTTTGTGGTTTTTACGTGGCAAAACATGTAAAGGGTCAAGGGCTACTATAGCAAATGATTGTATACATTAAGGGTAGAAGTTTTGCAAACACGAATTACCAGTCAGCACCTGATTAGCACCAGACGTCCTCTTATTTCCTCTCTGTGCTTTCAGCTCACCAGCGATCAACTCTTGGAGTGAGCTGCTTTGTCTCTGGGCAGTCTGTGTCTTGTAATTCGCCCCTGTCCAAGTTTTATTTCAACAAAGCCAAGGAGGACCAATATTCAAAACAAAGATTGTTATGTTTTTTTCTTCCTTTTCTTTTCTCCACAAAGCTTCTCAGCAACAGAGAAATGAAACAGGTCCAAACCTTGACCTCCTTTAAATAGGGTTATTTTCTTGGACCTTTTTACCTACTCACCATTACTGCTTTGAACTACAGAATAACAGAAAAGGGGAAATTCAATATATCCCACTTTTCACCAACAACTAGAGAAAATCTTTGCAGGTTAATGACGGGTCAGGGAGTGAGGGGAACTCAGACTGGAGTATACACTCCCAAGTCCCTAGAGAGGGGCGGTTTATCTGGTTAGTGGGCATACTGGGACCCAGATGGCTGATGGATGTGCATCAATCTATCTAAATTATAATGGACAAAATTATGAGCTAGCACTCACAATGCAGATGTTTTTCATTAAAGAGAGTTTAAACCTTTTCTGGCTTTTTGGTGTATTTCCAAGTTTACATTACTAAATTTAAAATATATTGTCATAAAATAGCAGACTTCATGTAGAAATATGAATATATATCAGCTAATTACTGACAGACCCTCTCAGGAGAAAATGTCAGGCTTTAACATCACGTAAAGGCATGCGGGTAAATCCAAAGGAATAACTGTTTTCAGATACAGCGAGAGAAATGTAAAATCTAAGTGTCGCTGATTGTTGCGGTTTGATTCACTTGAATCTTGGACTTCGCTGTTGTATAATTTTACTCCCTTCGTGGGGCTCAGTTCAACTCTCGCTGGATCCCACATAATTCGAGCCTTAAAAATTTGGTTTCAAGTTGGAGTTTGGTCCTTTTTTTTGGAAACTAGAAAACTTGTTCTTTGAGATTACATCTTGTGTAGTTGATAGTTCACGGTGGAAGTCGGACTGCATCAAAGGTCGGCTCTGAGCCCCTTCTTGTTTGCTGTGGTGATGGACAGGTTGACAGATGAGGTTAGGCAGGAATCTCAATGGACTATGATGTTTGCAGATGACATTGTGATGTGCTGGCTGTGAGAGCAGGGAACAGGTGAAAACCTTGAGAGATTGAGGTTTGCTTTGGAAAGTACAGGAATCAAGGTTAGCCGTAGAAAGACAGAATATGTGTGTGTGAATCAGCGGAACCCAAGTGGAGCTACAAAGTTGCATGGAGGAGAGATAAAGAAGTTGGAGGATTTTAATTACTTAGGGACAACAGTCCAGAGCAACGGCGAGTGTGGAAAAGAGATGAAGAAACGTGTCCAAGTGAGCTGGAACGAGTGGAGAAAAGTGTCAGGTGTGTTGTGTGATGAAGGAGTATCAGCGAGAATGAAAGGAAAGGTGTAGAAGACAATGGTGAGACCAGAGTAGTTGTATGGTTTAGAGACAGTGGTACTGAGGAGGAGACAGGAGGCAGAGCTGGAGGTAGCAGAGATGAAAATGTTAAGGTTCTCTCTGGGAGAGACATGGATGGATAGGATCAGGGAGGAATACATGAGAGGGACAGCTCATGGTAAATGTTTTGGAGATAAAGCAAGACAGGCCACCCTGAGATGGTTTGGAAATGTACCGAGGAGGGATAGTGAGGACATCGGTAGAAGGATGCTGAGGCTGGAATTGCCAGGTATGAGACCTAGCGAAAGACCAATGAGGAGAGCTATGAATGGATTAAAAAAAGGATATGAAGGTAGTTGGTGTGAGAGAAGAAGGTGCAGAAGATAGGGTTAGACAAAGACAGACTACTTGCTGTGGTAATCCCTGAAAGGGAAAAGCTGAAGGGAAAAGAAGACAGAACTTGTTTTATTTTTGTTTTTTGAAAGCATAAGTACACTCTGCTGGGATATAAACATGGCAGCTCAAACATGCAGAGATTTGAGCTGTAAATGCTGCCTATGAAAGTTATTTTACTGATAACGTTACCATGAAGGAGTTCTATGATGCTTCTAAATTGCCACCACAATCCCAAGGGAGAAGTTGTGATATTTTAAAAGCTATTATAACACTACAATTCAATTCAGTTTCAGTTTTATTTATATAGCACCAATTCACCACACATGTCATCTCAAGGCACTTTACAAAGTCAAATTCAATCAAATCATACAAACAGATTGGTCAAAAAATTTCCTATCTAAGGAAACTCAGTAGGTAGCATTACGTCTTAACAAGCAGCATTCATTCTTCCTGAAAGAGCAGGGACAAACGTCTGCATTATTGATGGCTTTGCAGCAATCCCTCATACTGATTATGTATGAAGCAACAGTGGAGAAGAAAACCCCACCTTTAACAGGAAGGAAAACCTCTAGCAAAACTCAGTGTGAATGGCCATCTACCTCGACCAACTGGGGGTTAGAGAAGACAGAGCAGAGACACAAAAAAAGCACTGAAGCACACATTGATCCAGGAATGCTTTCTATATTATATGGTAATAGCGGATGATCTGCCTCCCTAGATAGTGTCACAGTTAACAGAACGCCAGACCAGGTGTACCTACTATGAAGAGAAAAAAAGAGACAGAGAACATAAAGTTAAAAGCCCAAATAACAACAAACAATGCAAATATGAGAACAGTAGGAGAACTCAGCAGAGTGAGAAAAGTAGGCCCTGATGTCCTCCAGTAGCCTAAGCCTATAGCAGCAAAACTATAACGGTAGCTCAGAGTAACATGAGCCACTCTAGTTATAAGCTTTGTCAAAAAGGAACGTTTTAAGATTAGTCTTAAAAGTAGACAGGGTGTCTGCCTCACGGACCAAAACTGGGAGTTGGTTCCACAGGAGAGGAGCCTGATAGCTAAAGGATCTGCCTCCCATTCTACTTTTAGAGACTCTAGGAACCACCAGCAGACCTGCAGTCTGAGAGCGAAGTGCTCTGTTAGGAACATACGGAGTAATCAGAGCTCTGATTTATGATGGAGCTTGATTATCAGGAGCTTCATACGTGAGAAGGAGACTTTTAAATTCTGTTCTTGATTTAACAGGAAGCCAATGAAGGAAACCTAAAATAGGAGAAATATGATCCCTCTTGTTGATTTTCACCAGAACTGCTGCTGCAGCGTTTTGGACCAGCTGAAGGCTTTGAGCTGCATTTTGAAGTTATTTAGACTTTTTCAGTTTTTAGGTTCACTGCTATTCCTGCTTTAAGTACCTTGTAAAATAAGTCAAAGCCCTTGAATGTTTTACAATTTATGACATAAAAAGCTCAAACTTCAGCCCATTTTATTGGGATTTTATGTGACTGACTAACACAAAGTGGTGCATAATTGTGAAATACAAGCAAAGTGATAGGGAATGTCAAATCATCCCAAAGATTCTCAATTGGATGTAGGTCTGAACTTTGACTCGGCCGTTCAAACACATTATTATTTTTGATCTAAAACATTATTTTGTACCTTCTGTTGTATGTTTGGAGTCACTGTCCTGCTGGAAGGTGAAACTTTACCCCCGTCTCAATTACTCTGCAATCTGTACCAGGTTTTCTTCCATCAGCTCTGATCAGTCTGCTGTCCCTGCGGAAGTAAACCATCCCCACAGCGTAATGTTGCTACTATAATCTTTCCACTGTAAACATAGTGTGTCATGGGTGATGTGCAATGTTTATCTGTTTTGGATGTAGGACAAAAGGTTCAATTTGATGATCGTCCTTTGGACACGTTTGCTCACCTGAGCTGTGGATCTCTGCAGCTCCTTCACAGTTACCACAGACTTTCTGGCTGTTTTTTGGATTAACGGTCTCCTTGTCCTGCCTGTTACTTCAGATGGACCACTTTCTAAGACTTCATGACCATACCTAACAGTGGGCATTAGGCTCGTTTCCACATTTTCATCCCTTGTTTTATAATAAAACCACCTGATGTGATTGCAGTAAAAAAAGTCCAATCTTTCTTTTAAATTACAAAGCTGAACACTGAGTTTTAAAGATCGTCTGAGACAAATAAGCCTTCGTGTCACATCACATTTATAACCCAAAGAAATCATTCACTGATTAATACAAAAAAAATGTAAGTCCAAAAAATGTTAAACTTTACGGGAATTGATGGATATGCCAATGACTGTGCTATGATTTTGATAAAACAATAATTGACCCTAATTTTTTTTTTGTGTGAGATTGTGCTACTTAAATAAACAACACATTTATTCTACAGCTTTTTGCCCATCTTTTAGCAGAGGTACTAACAAATGTGAGCGCCTTTGAATCAGCTGCCAGGGGCTAAGCCACTCGGCATAGCTGCAGAATCTGCACAGAGCTCAGACTCTGGTTCCAAAACATGCCAACTTTGACCGTTCTGCTTACATTGTCTGAGTTACAGCATTTACATATGTAATCTCGCAGAAAACCCCAACCTTTAGAGATGTAGCACCATAAAGAGAAGCACATAAACTGAGGAGCATTTCTGATGACAGGGCAGTCTTTGTAGGTTTACCACATTCAGGCCTCTTAGGAACATGTTTATATGAGGGGAACCCGACAACACATGCAGATGATATTTTATTATTAAAGCATCGCCATAGGACTTTCAGGGTAGATTTGGGGTGTGTGTTCGGGAAAACACAACCGCTTATTAAAGTCTAGACGCAACATAAAACCATCCAAAGTCCTGGAGTAAGCACTCGCAGGCTCTTGTGGACCGAGCTGTCAGAGTGCTGGTGTAGCGTCGGTGTCTGTGAAGTGTTGGAGGAGATTTCATGCAAACATCAGAGCGGTGGCAGAGCAAAAGAAAGCCAGTCAATACAGCAAGACAACAGCTAATTTTGACAGACAGAATGAATCGAGCAAAACAATTAATGCCTGAAAGGCAAAATTAAGGCAAACACAAGACTAGATATCAAGCTTGGCCAGTCTTTCTTTAAGATACCCAAGGTTTATCTGGTTGATCTCAAACTGTACTATTTCGTTCCTGCATCTTTATGGTCTTCATTGCAGGAGAGCCAAGACATTTCACTATATCCTGAGGTCTCCCACCTGCAGCACAGTGAAGATGTTTCAGCAAGATTTACAGTCTCCTAAAGTGCATTTTGGTGGTTCGACCTGCATTCAACAGGAAGAAACCTACAGGCGGAGCTCAAGGGAGTAAGAAACTTTGGGTTTTAAAACGATTTCCTGTCCCAGCATCTTCAGCCAAAAGACTCAGACACATAGCTGTTGTGTAAGACTATCCTAAGGTTAACCCGGGGTTTAAGACAGATCATCTTTACACATTTAGAATTAGGAAAATAGGAACTCACTTGTTATTTTCTAAAACTACTTGTGAAAACAAAAGAATTGAGGATCTTTTTCTTATTGTGCTTGTGCAAAACAACTTAGGGTATAAATTTAAATATAACGTTAACGGGTGCATGTAACTAAATTTGATCATCATAAAAAACATGATTTCTATCAGTTATTCAACTCAATTGAACATGACAAGCAGAGTGGCTTATTTTGATTATCATGGCTGACAGCCAATGAAAACACAACATTCAGCTTTTAAGAACATTTAAATGTAAGACAAAACCAAATAAAACAGCAACATTTTGTTAAGGTCCTGTTATGTTTGCAATTGGCCAGCAGAGATTCACCAATGCCTCCACAAGAAGGCCAATTCATAAAAGGTCGTATCCAAGCAGATTAAAGGAAAGTGAAGTGGAAGGAAAAAGTGTGGTGGAAAAAGGTGTAACTTAAAAACCCACAATGAGTTTGGTTGACCAGGGTTGAACCAGCAAGAAAAGTCTCACCCGGACTAAAAAGAAAAAGGACTGAGCTGTTGCTCATATTGGTCATATTTAATATTCTCATTTAGTTAGAAACTAAAATTTGGGTTTTCATTGGCAATATGATATAATCATCCAAAACAACATACATCTCTAAAATATGGCTTTTTGATGATATTCTAGTGTACTGAGCTGTACCTGTATGTGCTGCGTTCATGGGTCCAGTCCTTTTATGTTGCAGCGGGGACCGTGAACCGGCCGACATTAACAAAAAAAGAGAAGGTGTTACACGATTGTATCTGTTGCTTTATGTCTGTTGGTTGTGCTGTTGTTTTTGTGTCTCTTTCCAGGTGATGGAGCAGACAGAGGACGTTTTATCATTCTCTTCCTTCTATCTCTTCTTTCTTTCACCCTTTTCTTTCTCTTTTTTTTTTTTTTTTCTCTTCTTGTTTTTCTTTTACTCTCCTACTTTCCCATTGTAGTGTCCATATAATTTGAAATTCTCCCTGCAGGAATCACAATAAAGCTATTTACACGCACAAATCAAGCGGAGCATTATGGTGAAAGCTGTTTGCTCCACTTGTGAAAGTAAAATCTGTCGAGCTCTATTTGGCATTAAGATATCAATTTTTATTGCCACATTGCTAGACAGGACACTGGGGAAAAAAAAAAAAAAAGAGAGAGAAGAAAACCCGAGGGGCCGTCGCAGCTTCTGTCGGTATCCTGACATTCAAAGAGATATTGTGAGCACTTCTGGAATGAAAGCATTGCTCTAATCTTTTAGCAAGACATTGAGACAGAGAACATAGCAAGGTGAAAGGAATGGTGCTGCCTGCGTCTGCGTGCAGGACCCAGGTCTCAGGAGTCCAGGGGTCTGGCCCGCTCTTCAAATGGCACTGTGTTTGTTGGGGAATGTGCAATTATGGAGGCCAGGCCTTTGATCCAGGTTTTCCATCAGGGCTAAATTGTCCTCACATTGAGCGCCACAGTGTATCCTTGGGCACTCCTTTATATTCTGCTGCTCTTTCATGTGCACCCCTCTGGAACTCAAAGCGTTGCCGACTGAAAAGTGAGCTTTGGGCTGTCTTTGCTCCAGCGTGGCAGGGAAAAACTGCACACTATATATATGTGTGCACGCCTGTGAGTGGAACTGACCAACTTGCATTGTATGAGTCATTGTGCAGACATAATGTTTGTTGTAGCTGAGATTTTGATGCAAGTAGTTATGTTTGTAGGTGGGATGTTTTACGATGCACGTGCTGAAGGGTGGAAGTTGCGTTCCTGTGCTTGCGTGCATTTGACTCAGTGATTGTGATTCTTTCCACATGCCTCCATGTGTTATCTGTCCTCATAATAACTACCATCTCTGTCAGATTAACCAGAGGGACTTTCTTCCAGATAGTGACCTCAGCTACTCTTTTTTTTCCCCCTCTCACATCAAGGTCTACTGTTTATTATGCTTTTTCTCCAGGGCGTGCATTTACACACTCAATGTACTGTGAGTCCATGTGAGAAATGGACTGCCCTATTTATAGAGCCATTGGTCACCTAAGATCTTTAAATGACTTCACAGACAAGATGGACATTATGCACCGTCTTCAGTATGTGTGTCCCTGTGGTATAATTGTTAGACATAACACTCCGAGGAACTCTCCATCATGAGCTGCAAAGTGAAAACACATGTTTTATAGACACGTATGTAAGGATGCCAATAGAGATGTTTCACTGGTGAGTTTTGAGGCCTTCAGAGGAGTGCCAAACATTGCATGCTGTTCTGTCATCTACAATCACAGTCATCTGCAGTCTAAACTATCTGTGGATTTGTGCATGTTGGAATACTCTAAAGTGTATATCTGCGGAGGAATGAGAAAAAAAAATCCCTCTTGGAGGCGTCCTTGCGATAAATGAAGCATTTGGCATGTGACATTTTTCTGTATGAAAACCAAATGTTAAACTATTTTCTGCAAGGAAAACATTTAAGCAAATATATTAGGTCCATTTAGCCGAAAATGTCCGTCAGACAATTTTATTTTATGTAATTACAGCAAAAGTTAGAGTTCCTACTAAGTTTGCTACAACACAAAAATATCACACCTCGATACTTGGTATTGAGTACAGGGTGTTTTCTAGTTAAGAGAAAAAAAGATAACTAATTACAATATTAGAAAATTTTAACTTTCTTAATATGGGCAAAACCAACAGAGTATTTAGCCCTCGTTTGAAAAGATAGGTAATTAAAATGTGTCAATTCACAGTTAGGCAAAACAGTAGACAGCTGACTGTATGTCAATATCCTTTATGGAAGTGTTCACCTATGATTCAGCCGTGTAATTCTTTTATTTTGTTATAATTGATTATAGTGTACTCATGTGTGCTAGGTCAATTTGAGGTTGATTCAAACAACTGTCACTATTGAGGAACAAATAGATGATCATTATACACTGAAATCAATTGTGTATCAAAACAAACATGGATCTGGCACATCCAAACCACTTTTTCCACAAGGTAAACAAGGATCTGGTCCATGCAAATGCATTCAGCAGCTACACTGTGCTATCATTCCCCCTTCTGGTAATGTTGCTGAACATTTCTTTGGTGATCAACTCCAGCAGGAGGATTCGTTGCAAAGAGTTTACATTTTTTTTAATGCTGTAATTGTCAGTTTCAGTCTGGCTCCAACAAAACCTTTGGTATTATTAGCCACATTAGCCTCCAATGCCTCCATAACTAAACAGAAACTAAACTAGCAGCCAACCAAGTCATCTGCTGATTAACATTTTCCTGCGTTAATTTGTACCACAGAACGCTGTGTTGCTTGTTCAGAACGGAGCGAATGACATAATTTTCTCTGTTCTCTTGGAGTATGTCGCCTTTGCTGCTGACTGCAGGTGGGGTTTGCAGGACGAGGCAGCAGCAGTTGTCAGACTGACTACAGTGCTTGGGAAACGGGAGGGGCTCATGGCATCAATTGCTGAAACCACTAAAGTTGCCAATAACACAAACAAAAGTCGCTAGATTTGTTGCTAGCCGCTTTTATGAAATAAAGTCGCTAAATATAGCAAAAAAGTTGCTAAATTGGCAACAATGTATGGATCTGACCCAATTCTGCCTTTACCATCTGAACGTCACAGCTGGAGTCTTATCGGGACAGACAATAATCCAATCTGTTATTATATAATGTTGGAAAGCCTCAACCTCAGTTTCCTGAATTTGGCCGTCTTCTTCAAGGTTCAACATAATGAGCTGGTATTCTGCTATCCTTTATTGTAACGACTGGCTTCCTATTGACCCACATGCCTTCCTATTGACTCAGCTCCTCAGCGCTGACATCAATGAGGCGTCTTTGACCACACAACTGACACTTACTGGACAGTTTCTTCTTTTTGGATTATTCTCTGAATAAAAAGAGAGAGTTGCTCAAGCATGAAATCCCAGTATATCAGCAGTTTCTAAAAAATACATAGACCAGCACATCCTGCCACATTTAAAGTCAATATGATCCTCCAGCAAACATTTTATGTTTTGATGCTCAGTTTGAAGTGGGTTGGGTTTACCAAGTCTAGATGAATAAATGCATTTGGTGTTACACAACTGAACAGGAGTACCTACTAAAGTGATCGATGAGTGTATATGACTTTGTGAGGTCTGAAGAATCATTGAGGTCAATGGAGGCGAGGATCTAAAAAAAAAGAAAACCGGCAAGGCGCAATGAAAGATTTTCTGCCTCAACAATGACGATATCTTGTCTCGGGGGCACAAGCAATTGGTTTGTGATCACTGTGCAGACTATATATCACCTTCTGCTGCACTGTACTCTGCCAACTTTTATTCATGTGGCTCCTTTATTATGAGAGGCAAGTAATGACTAATACTGTAATAAACTTGGGTTTAGAAATATCAGCCTTCTGCACCCTGCCCAACTAGTTCAATAGCCCTCCTCACTTCTAAGACCTCAGCTGTTGATCTGTTGTGTTAAATAAGGAATGTGTTTTAAGTGGTCTCTGGGACTGGAATGAGGTACAGGCAGGCTCCACACTTAAAGCCCTTTCTTCCCTCCCTGCTGGTGAGGTGCCAAGCTCCACTGCAGGGTGGTGGGTCCCCTCTGAAGATGATGGCGTCAGAGCTTGTGCACACTTAAGCTTTCTTTAGCACCTCATGCTTCGGTGGAGGGAGCCCTGACGTGATGTTGCCTCCCTCTGAGGTCTGAACTTTCGCTGGGCTCACTTGTCACTCAGGCCCAAAATAAACATGTATCTTCCACACACCCAGAAACCAACCTGCAGTACGTCTCAGAATACCCACTTGGCTTTTGTAAATATTTCCACCGCGGCTTTTGCAACAACTAGTCTGAGCGTTGGTATTTCCGGACAGGGATCCGTAGCCAGCAAGTTGAGAAGAAAGTTTTACCTTTCAGCAAATTTACAGTTCAGTAGTTTGTCTACATACATCATGGGCATGAATGTCCAATTGACTTTGGGGTTTGAATGACTCCTCTGAATGGTGTTTGTGTCAGAAAGCGTTCCTTGGAGTGGACCCAAGTGCAGACGGGCAGGCAGAAGCAGCACGGTGAGTTGATAAATCTAATGAGGAAAATCAAAACTTACATCCAGATGAAAGGTGGAACATGAGCAGGCATGGACAGCGACTGGCTCGACTTGACAGTATTCACCTGTGAAGGGTGAATGCAAACAGATGAGTATATGAGTCTCGTCATAGGTGAGAACAAAGAGGCTAATTGGCAGGATGCAGGTGGACTGAAGAACATGACTAAGGTTGGCAGTGAAGACGGGTAATAAACAGGAGGAATAACTCTGATGGGAAAAGATCAACAAAACATGACTGAACTGGAAGTGAACTACCAGAAAGATCCTAACGTGAGATGACTAAACAAAGATAACAAAAGAAAGAGGAACCACGACAAAAATAGAGAGCACCCCAAACATACTAAAACATAAAATGAGCTGATATGGCAAAATCCAAACAGCAAAACTAATAACATAATATTGAAAGAACGTCAGAAAACACAATACTGCAAAGCATGAACCAAAACCAACAAACCCTAAATGATCACAGTTTGGGATCATGGTCCTATTAGTACACCCAGTGGTTTGCAGATTTCAGCCTCTAAATTGTTAATTTGAGGTGGGGTTTTAAATTTGGACGTGTTCCTCTTTCAGTTTTTCCACCCAGTTTAAAAAATGCGCCAGTAACAGAGGTAAAAAAAAATAATACACTCAGCATGATGCTGCCAACCCCATGCTTAACAGTTCGTCCAGCATTCTTGGATTTGAAAGCCTCACCAAAAATAATTTCTGGAGATTTTGGCCAAATAGCTCAATCTTTGTCTCTTCTGAAAATAAAATCTTTCACCAGAAGGTGCTGTGATCGTCAACTACTACTACTACTACTACTATTACTACTACTACTACTACTATTACTAATACAAGTAAAAGTAGCACTGTCAGATTAGTACTGGAGGATGCGGTTTAAAAAAATACCCAAATATTCAAAGTATTTGAAAATCTGAATTTTCTTTTCATAAAGCATTTCTTTTTTCATTTGTTTATTTCTGTTATTATTATTATTATTATTTTATTTCCCCCCCAAATGTTTTGTTTAATTTATGTAATTTAGTATTGTTATGATTTTTTCACAAAGCATTTAAATAGAGTGTAGCTGATAATAATTGAGAAGAATTTCTGCTATTTTTGACAGGTCAGTATCTTCAAATACAGTATATACAGTGATAACAATGCATAGGTCTTATTTTTGCGCTTTTCTAGACGCTCAAAGACGCGTCACAATTTCAGACATTATTTATTTACCCCTGACTTCTGCTATGTGGTGGAGGCATGGCTGCCACACATCTACAGCCCAACCAGCTCTCCGCAATCACAACCTTACACATTCTTACATGGGAGGGTGAGTTAAGGGTATTACCCAGGGACAAAATAGCTATATTTACATGCACAAAATGTCACGATCGGATTGAAATGTATTCGGATTAATAAACAAAAAGATAATCCGATCATAATGTGTGTTTATATGCATCTGACTTTATTCAGAATGGAACCACTCTGAATGAGCAATTATAAAATTTCCCTACAAAAAACACAGAAGAAGAAGAACTTCCATCTTTCCTGAACAACAAAAAATAGTAAACAACGTATTATTGTATGGGTTCAAGTACTTCCGAGCGTCCAGGATGGACTTGCACCAGCTTCTAATTAGGGTTGAAACATTACTGAAAAATTAGCAATTTTGAGATCTTTTAATGTTTCAAATAGACAAGTCAAGTTGGGAGCCCACGACAGTTTTGCTTCCAGATGTATTTCCGCCACTCAACAACGCAGGAATACATCGAGTGCTCATGCACACTCGGGTCAGTTTGCCACATTCGGAATAACTTGAGCCTGACAAATGTTCACATGCATGTCGATCGGATTATGAATCCGTATAATCCACCCCTCTCATTCGGATTCCAATTTAATTCCGATTGAGCTTAATCTGATCACAATATTCAGATTGGCGTATTTTCATTCCGGATGACCCGTTATTTCTTTTTTCCCTGTAAACGTAGCTAAGAACAGTTTGCACTTGGGCAAGGATGTGACCTAGCGACCCTTTTGGTGCAGGGCAAATGTCTCCCCATCAATACCACATCAGCGACAATAAAGCATATGTCCTTCTTATAGCCACACACCAATCTTGTTGTGCACTCAAATTGTTGACACAAATATATGCAACCTGCCCAATCTGTGTGTGCACACTGTTCCTGTACGGCAACGCTTATAGAACAAAAAGGATTCTTCTTCTTCTCCTTGCAACTAGTTTAAAGCTGCGTATCGCCACCTAACATATTGTAGAGTGTGATTTTATAGCGTGTAGGTGGGACAAAATAGACCCAAACTACATAAAAAAAACTGGCCCAGAGAATTTACGAATAAAAAAAAGCCTTTATAGAAATGGAGTGAAGTAAAAAGTATGATTTGATCATTATAATGTAGTGGAGTGAAAGTAATAAGAGTTCTGCTGGAAAAAATGCTACTCCAGTATTTCTTTCTTTCAAACGTAGTCATGTATCGAAGTTTAAGTATTTTCATCCCAACACAAGAAAACTGATTTAATTGCACTTTATCAACAAAAAAGAAACCTTGTTTACTCAAAAGAAACTCAAATAAAATGTATTTACTAGCTGAGGAAAAAGGTTAAGAAACCTCACCCCCTTACAGCTGACTTTATCACCTTTGGCCAAAATAACTTCAGTGAGACACTTCTTGTAGCCGTCTACCAGCCTCTAAAATCAGTCTGAGTAAAATTTGGCCCAAACAATACGGCCCAAGACTATCCATTTCTTACTTCTCAGCCACTCATGGATTTACTGATATGTTAGCATCTTGTGGTCTGCTTTGAGGGTGAACTAGCTTGGACGGGTTTGGATCTGGCCATGTCGGTGGTTACTACTGCTCTTTCATTGAGACGGGTTATTTTAAATTCTTTTGAGTCATCTTTAAACCATTTAGCAGACTTGTAACCTGAAGGAGAAACTAAAACCACTGAGGTCTAAACAGGGCAAACCTCTTTCAATACACCGTATAAAGATGTTCTAATTATGTGTGTCTGGTGTAAGACGTCTAGGTTTGATATCAGGCATTTTAAGAGGTAATGAATGTGATTTGTGTTTAATTTTAAAATGAAAATTTTAAATGATATTTCATTCAGTTTTGACAGTTTATTAATATTAATTAGATTCCACAGTATTGTTAAAATTTACCGTAAATATGCATATGTCTCAATTTGTTAGAAAAACTAGGCTTTTGTTGGGAGTCCATATTTTTTCCACATGAGGAGATAAAAATGAAACCATGATAACACTGACAACTAAGACCAGAGCGGGACTGGTACAGTCCGACGAGGGTTTGGCTACTTTGGGAAATGACGTGGGCGTATCTGATTACCAGCCAGACAAGAGTAATGCTTTAATAATTTCAATTTGCGCTGTCATTGCAGTGGGGTCATGACACACTGACAGTGTGTGTTGGATACTAAGACAGATTGCCCGCTGCACATCTGTGGAGCCAAACACAGGCAGACAGATAACGCGGCCATTGTCACACCAATTGGTATCTGCACGAGTGACTGTAAAAGCCGTGGACAAGCTCTCCACCAGATTTGACCTTCTGCAGCTCCGTCTGACGGCGAAAGGGAGACATAAAATGACCCTCAGCCCTTGACAGAGCGCACTTGTCTGGGGGCATTCTTTCAACGTGGTTATCTTGAGAAACGCAGACATGTGAGAGGTCCTCTGTGGCATGCGGGGCCCGTGTCAGGAGCTATAGGGCCTTGCTTCCTTTCAAGATCCTCCAGAGTGCTTCGGAGGATACGTTAATGTGTGCCGAGAGGCTTCTCCTTCCTGCGTGTTGTGGCGTACATATGTGTGTCTGCTGAAGGTGCCAACATCTTCAGTGAATGACAGATAACTCCTGTGAAGTCAACACCCCATCAACCCCCCAGACGTCCCTGTGTTTCTCCTTGACCCTTCGGAGGGGGTCGCCTTGCCTTGTTGCGTCTGCCCCGCTCTGGAGACGCTCAAGGAGAGCGAGTGCTTTTTAAAAAAGCAGAGAGCAAGGCTGGGCTTCACCTCCAGCCGTAGATCTTTCATGCCTGCACGGTTCTGGCCTTGAGGAGCCATGAAGGATATCTCTGTGTGGTCCCGGTTCTCTGTGATGACACAGCTGCTGGTGCAACATTTCCCCTAAATTAATTTAAGTGTACTGAAACAAGATTTTAGGGGGCAAGATTTTTAAACAAATTTGATCTATAGTTGACGAAAGCCATGTGGCCCTTATTTAAATCAGATGATACTTACTGATAAACAAAAATCCTGCCTGTTTCTGAAGTCCTGAAGGACTTAGAAGCAATTTCTTCTTTGCTTTTTATTTTACTCTAAGCTTTAGTTTATTTCAAATGTCAGTTTCCTTCAACAAGATAAACATGATGGCAAAAATCTATAATTCACATCTGTCATATAAATCTAAGATAGATTAGTAGTAATAATATAAGCATATCGATTGGTTGAAATAATGTCAATTGCTATCTTGCAGGGATAATTTAATCTAGGACCGATTGTTTTACTGTAGAAGTTACTATTATGAATTTGTGTGTAAATACTGTCATCTGGAAAATGCATAACAGAGCTCCATCTGCTATCAACATCATGTCCAGGCATGACTTTAGACATTATCTTCCGGATGAGTTGGACGTGTTTATTCTTTTTGAGGCAATCTGATGAGATTTTGACTTACTGAATGGAGGCTATCCTTGACTAAGGTCTGAGCCTCTGTCTGATCCCCCAAAAGTTGCTCAAAGGTTGAAATCCAGATTGTAGTTAAGGTCAAAGGTCTGGAGAACTAGTGATGAGCAATTGTTAAATTAGTTTGCACAAGGAAGGGTTATTTTAGCCTTTAATAGTTTGTTTTTACCTGATGTTGCTCTGATTTTGTACCTTAAAACCTAATGAGGACTCCCAAATTTCATTTGGTGACAGCTCTTATGTTCATAGACAGTTTTAAATGGTTATTCAAATGTTATTTTTTAATTACTCGGCGTGAGTCGGTACAAGTGGAACAAAATTTGGCCACACAGCGTTTGTGAAATTTGTTATTTTCAAGAAAAAAAGGAGATAAAGAGATTTTAACTCCTAAAACTGGTGTCTAAGAGGTAACATTTCAGAAAATGTCCTTCGAATGGTGAGGATCAAAGCTAGTAATGGCATTGATTTAAAAATAGCGCTGTCATCAGTGATGTATTAGCTTTATTCGTTTTGATGAAATGTTTTCCACTTTGTAACTCTTTTGAAAACAAGATATCACTACTTGAAAACTTATGAGATTTGACATCTGTCAAGGTAGCAGACAAAAAGCTACAAGAATCTCATAAGTTTGCCTAGATACCTCTGACAGTAAGCTAGGCCGTTTCAAAGCGAGATAAGAGGGTTTACAGAACCAGTGACTGAATTTATTGCCACACAATTATTCATGAGGATGCAGGAATTTTGAAAAACAGATTGTTTCTAATTCAGACTACAATCTGATCACTAGGCCATGCCAGGCTGGCACAGGTTTTTAGGACATGTCATAAATCCCCCCCCCCCTTAAAATGCAAATGCAGCAGCACTTAGACGCCTTAAATATTTCCAGTTTACCTCAAATTCCACTGCTACAACAGCTAAACAACTTCTACTTTATGTCACAGCAATAACCTAATAATAATTTATTAATAACCTCAGGTATGACAAGGAAGACGCTTTGTCTGCACTGATGAAGATTCAATCACCTAGGGGTGATCACTGAAAATGAAAGTGCAACTGATGGCATAACCTACTTTCCAATTTATTCGACTAAGAATTACCTGACCACATGAGTGCACTTACAGAGCACTAATGTTTCACTTCCAGATGGTCAGTTGATCCTTAGGTATGGGGGAAAAAAAAGAAAAACAAAGAGTAGGTGGTTTCACCGCGAGAGAAACATAACCTTCCTGATACAGTTAAACACTGAATTCCACACCTTTGATCCCAATACACACGAAATACTGATACAGGGAGAACACGGCGCGACAAACATACCTGAAAGAAATGACAGGGCTTCCCCAAAGTCGACTTAATCTACTCGGGTTTAAAGCCATGTTGCCAACATACACGGCAAGACATGAAATTGCGTGACAGCAGCTTTAATTTTAAATGACTCAGACTGGTATACAGGAAAAAAAGAAATAGTGATAAGGACATCCCTACCCATAACTAGAAATAAGCATCAACACTTAACAGATGTTTTTTTTTTGTCGTTTGTGTTTTAGTAAGTAATATATAGACTACGGTTTATTTATCTCAAATTCATGCCTTGTCGGCACCAGTTTCTCCTTTCAGTTTCAGTCCAAACTGGTTCTCTACCTCAACATGCTGCTCAGTAACATAATCCTGTTCTGCATTAAGGCTAATCGGAGGTGGATGACCAGAGGTGATTTCTCTGAAGCTCAGCTTTTTAAATGGAAATCAATTTATCTTGCCATCTGGCATACCAAGAAACACAACCTTTCCTGCTCAAAAAACAAATTGAACTGCGAGCTTTCTGTCTGCAATACCAAAATGACGCAACTCTGAAAATATGGGATATTCCTAATGCTCTATTGTGGTGGTCGACCACAAAAAATTGCAAACTGCAAGAGAGAATTTCCCTAGTCTTGTACAAGAACAAGATAAATACAGCTGACACATGTAGCACATTGGTTTGGCTTTTGGAAACATCATTGCAACATGGAGAAACAGGCTTGAGGCCTCAGCCATGAAGCCCTGAGCTGGACGCCACATAGGAACCCCCACAATTAAAAGCAATTTTGGCAATAGAGGTGCACTCTTAAATCATCTGCTTGTAACAAAAGACACATAATGCAAACATAAGACTTTCAGTCAATAATTATGTCATTGCCCCCCCCCAATACTTTCTTGAATAACAATTAATCTGTGCTGAAGTCATGTATACAGAGAATAATATATCTGTTCTATTAAGGAACAGATATACTGGGAACATTAGCAAAAAACATAATGAAGACCAAAGAACACAGGAGACAGGTCAGGGAGAAAGCTGTGCAGAAGTTTAAAGCAAGTTCAGGTAAAGAAAAAAGACAGTATCACAAGCTTTGAACATCCCAGAAAGGACTATTTAACATTAACATTAGCATTAATTAGAAAAGCTGACGGGGGTTCGTGTTGACTCTGGAGAAGAGACGCACAGCTCAGATTTGGTCATCTCTCAACAGGACAACAATTAGTCTTCCAATCCAGAAATTTGGTATTTACAGAAGAGTTGCAAGAAGAAACCCCATTTTGGAGTTTGCCACAAGCCATGTAGGAAACACAACACATATCTGGAAGAAGGTACGAACTACAAAATGCTCTTATTTCACATCCCCGTGAACTCACCATCCCCACGGTGACACAGTGATGGCAGCATGATTCTGTGGGGATGATCTTCTTCAGCTGGGACGGACAAGCCGGAGAATATTGAAAGATCGATAGAGATAAATGCATAACAATCATAGAACATCCTGTAAGAGGCTGAAAAAGACTTAAGACGGGGACAGGATAATAAAAAATGTGTCTCAGCGTTAAGGTGGGAGCAGCACGGTACAGGAAAGGAATTATTTAGCAAGGGTGGTGAGGTCAGCACCGGGGATTGTGGCATGCCATCTACAAGAGGCAAAATATATGCTGCACAACTACAGAACAAGACCACATTTATAACCACAGATCCCACCCACACGGTCAATGCAGTGTTTATCGCCCTTCCATCAGGTAAACAATTCAGGAACACTGAACCAAAAACTAGACCTAAAACCAGCTTCTTTGCTAAAGCTGTGAAGGCTATTGTCCTCTGCTGAGAATCAAACCACCAGCCCAGTTGATGTTCTGTTGCTTACAAACACACTACTGGTTCCACATGATCTTGACCCGAGGATAATTTCCTCTCACATGCTAATGTCTATCTGCAAACTTGGATTTCTCAGGAAAATGTCTGCTTGAACATCCCTGCAAATTCTCCAGTTCTGTCACTTGAAGATTTAAATTAATTGCACAGTATTTTGCCGCGTGCATCAAAGGATGGAGCATCCACGTGAAACCCTCATGCAACTGCACAGTAATCTGCATCGTCTGTAAAGGGACTGCTGTCTGTCTTTTTTACTCAAAACATGAAGCTTGCTACATGCTCCATGTGAAAAAAGAGTTTTTTTTTTCTCGTAGTCGGGGTGGGAAGAATATGAAAAAAGTTTGAATTGGCTCTGTCTATACATAGTGCACAAGACACACAACTGCACAAGTCAACCACTTAAACCACTAGAATGCGTGACTGCAGTTCCACAGATGTGAGACATTTCTGTTTCTCCAACCTAAACACACACATCTAAATCCTGTCCAGTCACAGCCGAACACCCCTTGTGAAAAAAGTTCTGCCCGGACGTTGTGTCGAGAAACAGCAGGAAGACCCTCAAAGATGGGGCTGACAGAACAAAACGACATAATTCGCTGCAGGAGACAAATTATCTCTGTTCTCTTGGAGTATATAGCAACCTTGGCTTGCTTAGATGCTAAGGACTATTTGCATGCTTTAAATGTCTCAGGAAGTGTTGTTGGGCAGTGCAATCAACTGAGTTCATGGGGGGGAAAAAAGGCAAAAAACGTTTGGAAACATGATGTCTTGCATCTGCGTGTTTTGTGTAAACCTTTGTGCACTCTGAACCGATGTCTCATCAGAAACTTCTTTATGGTAACACATAATGACAATACAGATTCTTGATTCCTGATTGACATTCAGTGATGGCTGCCGTGTATTGGCTTAGATAAAAGCATATTCATGTGTAAGAACGGCCTAGTCAAAGTCTAGACCTAAATACAATTGGTTTTCCTTCCAATTAACAATATTACACTACTTTGTGTTAGTCTGTTTCATAAAATCCCCCCGAAATACACAAAGGTTTGTGCAAAGTTTGTGACATGACAAAATGTGAATATGTCAAAGGACATGAATACGTCTGCAAAACACCACAGAGTGGTCAGCAGTGTGACAAATGGAGACGTTTACTATCTTCTTGTTTGACAATATCATATTAATTTTGCTGGTAAAGAAGTCCCAGAAACCTTACAGCATATGAATGAATAAACAGTACACCAAAGATAGTGGAATGTTTTAATTACAATAATTTGAACGCTGAATTGTGTGTGGCTTCTGTGCTTTGGTAAAATGTATTGTGTGCTCGCCATGGCAAGGCTATGATTAGTAAATGTGGAGGGAGGATGTTCACAGCATGGACCTGACCTCACACTGTAATCAAATGGATCCATAGGTTAATAAATATCCTCTGCCAAGCAGCAAAACAAAGGCAGTTTGCAAACTTCTAAAGCTGCTCTAAATCCGGGCTCTGTCATTATAAAAACTGCTCGGCTGCGCCCGCTATAATCGCCTCGGCGGAGTGTTTTACGGCCCTCATGGGTAGTTTGTGACAGTGTCAAAGTTTAAAAACGGACACAGGATGTCGAGCTGTGAGAAATCTGCCAATGAGAGAATACATGAAAGAAAAAGAGGGGCACTGCGGTTCACAAAACTGCACATTGTGATAGAGACTGAGAGAATGAGGACACGAGCGAGGAAGTGGGGGAGAGAGGAGGGGAGAGTTCAGCCGTCAGGGAGGGACATGCAGAAGGAGGGAGGGATGAAAGCAGGAGGCCCAGACAGGCTAGAACAAGACAGCAAAGAAAAATATCTAATTGGAATCAAGTGTCCTGACCCGGTGCGTGGGCGACTAAATTCCACAGAGCGTGCTGCTTTTCCACTAGCAGAAAAAAGGAGCGTGAAAGTGGACGAGGAAGGCGGGAAAAAGGTATTGAAAATACCCCAGAATTTAAGTGGGGTGGGATTGGTTGAGACAAATGATAGTGGGGTGTGGAGGCCAACCACAACAGCATTTCCATTTCAAACCATGCTGTTCCCTTTCTTTTTTTCCCCTGCAGGCGTTGGAGATCACGCTGCCTGTGGGGTTAGATCTTACACCGAGGAAATGCTGCAGCGCTGCCGAAGTGAAACCAGTGTTACATTTCCAATGCCCTAACTGCTAATCGGGTTAAGTGGTGTGCGCATCCTCTACGAAAAGATGCAAGGGGTCAGAGGTCATGTCTGCGTTTTAAGGGATTTCCAGGACCCTTTTATCTGATTCTAGACGTTCTGCCGCTCGTTTTCACAAATATTAGGTTGACTTTTTATTTTAGAAAATATGCATTAATCTTGGCACCAAACATTACTGTATTTAGGCTTAGTTTTCATCAGTATCTTATTTTTTCTAAGCCTATGGTATGTTGTGAAGGTTGTAAAAATGTCAGCATAGATAGATAGATAGATAGATAGATAGATAGATAGATAGATAGATAGATAGATAGATAGATAGATAGATAGATAGATAGATAGATAGATGTTATATAATATAATATTTTTGGTTATATTTATAACATCTGGGATGGACTGGCCACCTGTCCAGGGTGTAACCCGCCTCTTACCCAGTGACCGCTGGAGATAGGCCCCAGCCTCCTGTTGCTGGATACTGAAGACTGAAGTCTTCAGTATCCATCTTGAGGACTTATAATTTCTTTTGCCTTGTGTGCTATGATATTCAAGCTCCATAAACCAAGTAAACGCATTTGTTTGCATGTATTTTGTTTTTATTGCTTAAAGCACTCCAGTAAATGTATCAACTACCATTTCAGTTGCAGTGAAACTCAAAAGCAGGTGTGGCCGTTTGAAGCAGCGACTGGACCATTCAGTCTCTCTGACACCTCGCCTCCGGATCCCTCTCCTACTTCATGTCCAAAACATTGAACTTTTTGCCTCAATTCTCATCTTTTTTGATTCACATTCCTGTCTTTTTACATTGTTACCATTGAATTTGCTGTTAAAACTAGACCTCTACACCATGTCCATGGACACAACAGATTGTTGTTGCAGAGTTCACTAATCTTTCATGTCACTTTCCTCCGTCTTCATTCATTTCCTCAGACCAAAAAAAAAAAAAAAAAAAAAAAAAATGAAGACCAAGGCTTTGGGCTGTGAGGTGGAAACTAAATCTCAGCCAAAGGGGCGATTTATACTCTTGTCGGTTGACCTTTGATGTTCAAGGTAAACCTTAACGTTTGGCCATGATGAGGGACTAGGGGTCCCCCGACACTTTGGCTGACAACCACGCAGACAGCTGTAGGTTTACATGAAATATATCCTAAAGAAAAGCCAGAAAAAATGTTTGCTTTTTTTCTGTGTTTCTGTTAGCACCGATGGAAAAGGAAATGAAAGATGTTTTCCCATCGCACGGTACTGTATTGTTGTTCCTGCTGTGTGGGCTTCCCCTTCAGAGTCCTTTGCATCAGCAGAACAGACGCAGCGCCGTCTCATGGAGCGTCTGGCTCTAATTCTCCAGAAGAAAAAAAGCTCCTCGACGGCGAAACGTGTGTTCTGCACCGGTGGCTTGTCGCCCACCTCCCACTGTGAAATAAAACGTGGATTACAGATGAGCGTAAATAAAGAGAAATATGGGTGGAAATTTGAGAACACTGTAATATTGTACCCCGCCTTGCAAAAGGTACATGGATTTTTGTCGATAGACCAACATATAGCTGTGGATAATTTGGAAGTAGTGAGACTAAGATACTATATTGTTTATAAAACCTGAGTCAATACTTTGTAGAATCACCTACTGCAGTAATTACAGCTGCACGTTTTTTGGGGTAAGTCTCTACAAGCTGTCCACATCAATAGACTAAATTATCATCCCTCATTGCAAAAATTGACTGACGTTCAAACTGGATGGTGCTGCAAACACCCATTTTAAGTTCTTACCACAGGTTCTCATTAGGATTTAGGTCCTGACTGTGACTGGGGCGTTCTGTGAAAACGATTTGATCTGAACCAGGAGTGTCAAATTTAAGTCCTCAAGGACTGATGTCCTGCAGCTTTGAGACGTGTCACTGGTTCAGCACACCTGAAACAAATAACGGCGTTTCCACCACAGCATGAAGTCAAGTTCCACTGAATCCTGCTAACGACCTACTTATTTGAGACAGGTGTGTTGAAGCAGAGACGCGTGGAAAAGTTGGAGGACCATGGTCCTTGAAGACTGGAGCTACCGTTCCATTGCAGCCTTGGCTGCATGTTCTAGGGTCATTGTCACTGCAGCCTTACTTTCAGGATTGCCTTGTTTTGCCTCATCCATCTTTATATTGATTCAGGCCAACCTTCCTTCATCATCACAATCAACTAATCTTATACTCTTTCCAAAAGAAATGATCCCCATAGAATTATGCTGCCACCATCACGATTCATGACAGTGTACCTTTTGCTATTTCCTCTATATGGCTTGTGATCTCAGTGGCTTTCTTCTTACACAACTAATATTTGTTCAACAGGTGCGCCACCCTGAGCCGTGGATTTCTGCAGCTCCCCCAGAGTTACCATGGGCTTTGTCATAAGGCAGAGAAGCAGAGAAATGACTGCACAAGAGGTCGGTAATTGCAACACAACAAACCTTATTTGAACATAAATCCGTCCACAGTCACTTGCCTGCTGCTGGATTTTTAAGTCTGGGTGGTCCGATCCAAATTCCTTTATCTGTTTGGTTTCTCCAGCAAAAGCGTTGTGAAATCATTATTTTGTAAATACATGTCCTAATTGTCTTTCATTGCGCTGCCCTGTTGTCTCCTGTCTTGTCATTGTTGTAGTGTGACTCTTTCATTTACTGACTCTTTCATTCACGTCATGTGTGAGTGGCATTCATGCCTGCTTTGGGCAACAAAGAAAAGCCCAAAGGTTACAAAGATACATACACGTCGTCCCTCGCGTACCATTAAATTAGGCCTACGAACGCATGCACGCACACATGCTGAAAAATTAAGGGTCAGACACATTGTATGAGATAACGTATACGATAATTACTTTTTATTTCGTAATTTATGTTTACCGAATCTATGCTCCTTTCCTGCAGTTTTGCTGGGGGCGGCACCCGAGCACCCATCATTGACAAGCTGCAATGTCTTGCTAGGTTTCCAGTCATGCTGTGGTCTTTTAATATTCACATGATGGATTGACCAGAGCTCTGTAAAATGTCTAAAGCTTTTGATATTTTTTTATAACCTAATCCTGCTCTAAACCTTTCCACAACCTAGTCCCTGCCTTGTCTGTGTCTGCTGCGTTCTTGGTCTCCATGCTACTTGTTCTCTAATGTTCTCTTCTGAACCTCTGACGCCTTCACAGGACAGGTGTATTTATAATGAGATTAAATAACACACTTTTGAAGGGAATTAGTTTAACTGGATTTTATTTAGGGGTATCAGAGGGGCTGAACACAAGCGTATACTAAGCTTTTTTATGAAAATGAAAAAAAAAAAACATGCAACGTTTTCCTTCCACTTCACAAATATGCACCACTTTGGGTTGGATTATGACATAAAATCCCAATAAGACACATTGAATTTTGTGGTTGTAATGTGAGAAAGTGTGGAAAAATTCAAAGGGAGTGAATACTTTTACAAAGTGCTAGGCTCATGCTGACACACTCTTTGTAAAGCCTGTAAACAATTTTTACTCTTCAGTTTTTGCCATAGGGTGATTTATGTGACCTATAATGTGAACTTGGCTGCCGTAGTTGAAGGATAAGAACCATTACTTGTTGAGAGTTATAGCCATAAAACATCTAAAAACATCAGTTTTCCTTCTAGGTTTCTTAAAAGGATTGCCAGGCTCTCCCACCACCTGAGCAGCGGGAGCAATCAGGGATCACTTTGACGGGGGTAACTGAGAACCCAAGAGTCTCCAGCCTGCATGCTATCTGAGACACACACAGCACAAAGGGAAACTCCAGATATCGTTAACTGGGGAACCATAATCAAGGGAACACCCTTTCTTCCCATAAAGTCAAAAATAGTGGCATTAAATGAAAGTTCTCCGCTGATAAAATTGTGTTATTTATGAATCTTGTGGTAAGTCCGGGAAAAAAAATAAAATAATGGAAATCTTGTGTATTAGTGTTGCTCTGTGGGGCTAATTCATCCAGCAGCAGCGGCGGCAGGCAGGATGACATTTTTCATTGGAAACTGTTGTTTCTGCATTGTTCTTCGCCATATCTGCTCTTGACATTCAGCTCTGTCTTTGTGAATGTGGGGTGCACCTCCCTTTCTTTCAAGGAATCTCAGTTGACACTCTCATCCTGACACACCCGTTAAACATAAACATCAGGAGATCTCCGGCTGATAGCTACACACTCATTCATCCACTTTAGTCAAAGATCAGAGCAAAGACTTTGGAGGCCACTTATGGGTCATGGAAACTGACAAATCTGCACATAAAGTGCCAGAGGAGAAAAAAACGAAGAAAAATAAACGTGTGTCTTAATTTAAAATTCTGTTTCTTCGGTATTTCCATTTAACTTTGTAGCTGCTGTGAATGTGAACTATGTTTCCAAGCACTAAAATCTGTACAGAAAACTAAATACCATCATTTAAAAAAAAACAAAACTATATTTATTAGCAAGAACAATATAATAAAGTCTCATAGAATGAAATGAAATAAATGAATAACAAAGTAACTTAAAACCTGAACTATTATATATGTACATTTACAGTTACATATTCATTAAACACTCTTTATTGACATATTTTTCTCAATAATCTGATCTCTTATCAAAATAACAGTATCCTTGAATGGGTTTTTGCAATTTTTTTTAAACACATGAATAAACATAAACTGAAAACATTAAAGCTGTAACTTCACCAACCGTTAAACATACAATTTATATGTTTTTATGCCCAGGAGATAAATTCTTTCAGACCACCCAGTCTTATACGCGGTCTTCCTATAGTGCGAATTTGGCAAAGGTTTGTCTGTTTGTACGGCATGGTATTCTGCATGTTCACAATATTATGCTGCTCAGAAACACTTTGATAACAAACTGTATATGGTGTGTTTGTACTTTTAAATAAGATTGTAAGCTTTAAGTAAAAAAAATGTAATTACAAAACTGCTGAAGCCTGAATTTTGACTTTCCAAATCCTTGAGTCACCCCAAATTCAGTATTAAGTATGGATGCCATGCATAATTGAAGTGGCACTCATAAGCTGCTTCTTTGTACTTCTGAAGCTTTTTGTCACTTTAATCAGGAGTGCTGGTTTTTGTTTGTGTTGCAACAGACAATGCAAGCTACTTCAAAGAGGAGAGACAGAAATTAGTTTATGCTCCTGAGTTCTGGAGCTAAATCCCGGATTTCCTGAGACGTGCAGAAACTGTTGTCAGTATTTCTCTAAAAGTGAGAGATTGTTCTAACATTTAATTTTCTTTATGTCTGTTCTGTATTTTTTAACAAAAAACTTTTAATGTTATTGCCTTTTATGTGATGCTTAAATCTTTCCCATTGTTCTTCTGGGGTATTTCTTGTTTTTAATGTCTTATCTCGGTAGCTTTGTTTTCATGTAAATCATTTTGAATTACCCTGTGGAGGATTTGTGCTACACAAAAACTTGCCTCGCCACTGGCAGATGCTAAAACAACAATTAGCTAATCCCACTGGTTTTATCCAGTGGGATTAAGTTGGAAATTTTAAACTCCAGAGTCGGAAAGTTAAACTGGAACAGCCCCAGAATTACGAGTCGGAAAGTTGGAGCAACAGGACCATACCCGACTTCCGCATTCAAGATGGCTGCGTACGGCACAAAATTGAGTCAAACATACTTTTACTGTTTTGAGCAGTTCTCTATTGTTTGTCACATTTAGTCAGTTGTACACATACCACTTTTCAATATTTATAAGATGTTTCAGCGCTGTTTATATGCACAAAATATTGCGTAGAAGTGTTTTGTCGTTATTGTTTTAACAACAGAGGCCATTGTAGCTAAATGAGCAATGAAGAACTGCCACCTACTGTTACATTTCATGTTTAGTCGAGCAGTTCAGCTCAAAAAAAGAGCCATTTTGCAACGACGTGACTTTATAATGCATTCTGAGACTCGGGTCGGCTGTATTTGTACATTTAACAATGGCTTTTTTGCAAACTTCCATGTTTTTTCCTACTGTCAGACAAGAGGGAAACTGGAACGCAAAAAGTAGGAAATGACGTAAACTCCCACTTGCAAGTTTTGAGTTCCAAGGTAAATGAAACGCAGCATAACCAATGTTAGCACAACAAGCTAAAACCTATTAGCACCACAATACAAAGCAAATCCTACTGGTTTTAAGAATGGTACCTATTGCTGGTTTTATTTGAACTTGGGAGTGAGAATGCCAGAGTTTCCAAGTCTGTAAAAATCAACCATGACATCCTCTCAAGTCAGACTTCTAATTTGGAAAGTAGGAGCTATCCAGAGATCCAACTCAAAATGGCTGATATTCACATAAAGTAATTTAAAGCTGCACATACAAATAAATGGGGTATTTGCAAATCTGATTGCATCTCAGTAAACTAGTGGAACACATAATTCTGTATAATCTCTACCGTTTCTTTAGTGAATGGATTTAGTTAAATAGTAGCACAACCAGGTCCCACTGCTTTTCAGGTTTGCAAATACGGGTGTTTTCTAATTATGCAGAAACCCAGAGTTTCCTTAATCAGACAAATGAGCTGGATCGCCCCAGACACCTACATTTTGACTGACAAAGTTGGAAGTTCCCATGAGACACCAAGTTCAAATTCAATATGGCTGCCGTTCTTATAAAACAAAGAAAAAGTAGCAAAAATACACTGTTTATTTCATTAAACCAGTAGCACACCTAGTACTGAATAATATATTGATGAAAAAGTTTATCAGGTTGAATTTCATAGTGCTCAGCTGTGTCTAACAATATGAAGAAAAATATCATCAGCCCGTGATGGTAACTACAGTTAGCCTGGTCTCTGCCCACAACGATTTGGAAGTTATATGATTTAGAAATGGAAAGTGCAACGGGAGGTGATTGACAGTCCCTGGTTCTCCGCCTCCCTTGACACTTGAAAGGAAGGAGAACGTGCTCACTTTGGGGGTGACATCATTTACAGATCCAAGTTACAACTTCTGAGACAAACCCAAGACAGCAATATTCCAGCATTTAGAAACCTTAAATCCATTCTTAATGAGCTGAGAAGAGTTGTTTGCCTTTTTAACCATCTTCTTTGTTTAAAAAGCTTTGTCTTAGCTTATTAAACAGTCACACATCACCTCTTGAAAACTATCAAGCATTCATTACTCGTGGTGCCACAGCACATAAATAGGCATAACGTTTGCTTTCCGAGCTCTTACAAGATCCTACAGTGTGGGATACTGTAACTAATGGGGAAGAACTCAATACTGCCATGCCCCTAACCCGGTCCAGATGGGATGTCTGAACTGTGGTTTAGAAATGGTAAAAATAGTCCGCAAAGTAACACTTCATCTATCATTCGCCACCCCGTGGCACACGGCTGAAAGAGAACAAACCACGTCACTTTTTCTCAACACTGAGAAGATGTTGGAGGATCTCTGACATTTACAGAGATGTTTTTCTTTTTTGTTGGAGAAAGGAGAAGAAACAGTTCGAAGCGGTTTACTTGGACCATCCTTTTAAAGTGTCAGGCACAACCATATCACAGATACATTTACTCCAGCACATGCAGTGCCTAGCAAAACCAATTACAACCTTTGAACCTTTCCACATTTTGTCAAGTTACAACCAAAAACTTCAATGAATTTTATTGGAAATTTTGTCATACGCTAAAACAAACTAAGGCATAGTTGTGGAGTGGAATGAAAAGATTACAGTGTTTTACAAATAAAAATCTGAAAAGTGTAGTGAGCATATCTTATAAGCCCCTTTTCCGCTCATACCCCAAAATAAAATCCCATCCAGTTATTTTTTAGAAGTTTTGTCAGCAGTACATAAACTCCACATGTGTGTAAATTAATCTCTGTCACACACTTCAGGCACGGATGGACTCAGAAACAGAGCAGTTGGTACGGTTAGGTGGTATTTATTGGCTACTCTTGGTCAGGCAGGCAAGGGTCAGATCCGTGGCGTCAGTCAGGGTTTTGGGCTATCCAGGAATCAGTCGTCGGGCAGGCAGGAGGTCGTCACCAGGGAGTCCAAGGCAGTGGGCGAGGGTTCAGGAAATCGGATAGACTGGACAAGGGAGAGAAACAGGCAGGTTAGGAGAGGGAACAAACTAGGCTAGTCAAAGCTTGACGTTTTATCGGACAGATGGCCTGAAAGTGTTTACCACTAGGGGTTAGACAACAATCTGACGCCGAACAGGTGGAGGCTCCGCCCTTATATAGGACCCACTGCTGATCAGAGGACGACCTGCAGGTGTGAGGGTCACAGCAGCTGATGTGACAGGTCCCCCTCTCCAAGGCGCCCGGTGGCGTCTTGTCCGCTTGTGGAAGTCCTGAATGAGCTGAGGGTCTAGGATGGCGGAACGGGGTTCCCAGCTGCGTTCCTCTGGACCGTAACCCTCCCAGTCCACCAGGTACTGGAAACCCCGTCCACGACGGCGAACATCCAATAACCGTCGCACCGTGTAGGCAGGGGCGTCATCAACGATCCTGGGGGGTGGGGGTCGCTTGGCAGGAGGAGATAAGGGACTGGACACGACAGGTTTTATTTGGGAGACATGAAAAGATGGGTGGATCCTCATCGTCCTGGGGAGGTTAAGGCGAACGGTTACGGGGTTAATGATCCGGTCTATAGTGAAGGGTCCAACAAACCTGGGTGTGAGTTTTTTGGAAGTGTCTTTTAGTGGCAAGTTCCTAGTGGACAACCAGACCTCCTGTCCAGGTTGGTAATCAGGGGCTGGGAGTCTGTGACGATTGGCGAGGCGGCTGTTTCTTTCTGCAGTTCTGGAGAGGGCTGCCCGTGTCCTTCGCCAGACCCTGTGACACCTACGAAGATGATGCTGAACTGAGGGGACAGCGAGTTCTCGCTCTTGAGAGGGAAATAGAGGGGGTTGATAGCCCAATGATGCTTCGAACGGTGACACACCTGTAGCAGAGCTGGTGAGAGAGTTGTGGGCATATTCTACCCATGGTAGGTATTGGCACCAAGAAGTCGGTTTGTCCAAGATGATGCAACGGAGGGCTGCCTCTAGGTCCTGGTTCACCCTCTCCGTCTGGCCGTTGGTTTGTGGGTGGAAACCTGAAGAGAGGCTAACTGTGGCTCCTATAGCCTTGCAGAAGGCTCGCCACACCCTGGAGGTGAACTGAGGTCCTCTGTCTGAAACTATGTCCAGTGGGATGCCGTGGAGCCGGATCACATGTAGAACCAGGAGGTCAGCAGTCTCAGCTGCAGTGGGCAACTTGGGAAGGGCGACGAAGTGTGCAGCTTTGGAAAAACGGTCTACTATGGTTAGAATGACTGAGTTACCTTGGGAGAGAGGGAGACCAGTGACAAAGTCCAATGAGATGTGGGACCAGGGTCTGCTTGGGGTAGGAAGAGGCTGCAGGTAACCGGAGGGTGGTTTGTTGCTGGACTTCCCACGACTGCAGACTGTACAGGAAGAAACAAATTTACTGGTGTCCTGAGTCATTGATGACCACCAGAAGTGCCTCTTTAAGAGGAAAATAGTTCGTTGTACCCCAGGGTGGCAGGCAAACTTGGAGGAGTGGACCCATTGCAAAACCTCAGACCGAACCTTTTCAGGAACGAATAGTCGGTCAGTGGGACAGTCTGTGGGAGTGGGCTGTTCCAGTTGAGCCTGCCTCACCAACTGTTCGATCTCCCAGGAGAGGTTAGCCACCACAATAGAGGTAGGCAGGATGGGCTCAGGTTCCTCTCTGAGTGAATCGGGGTCGAACTGACGAGACAGAGCGTCAGGTTTTGCGTTTTTAGAGCCTGGTCTGAAGGTGAGAGTGAAGTTAAAACGGGAGAAAAACAAGGACCAACGGGCATGACGGGGTGTTAGCCTTTTAGCAGATTGTATATAAGACAAATTCTTGTGGTCTGTCCAGACTAGAAAAGGTTGTGTGGAACCTTCCAGCCAATGACGCCATTCTTCCAGGGCTAGTTTGACAGCTAACAGCTCGCGGTCCCCCACACTATAGTTGCGTTCGGCCTCAGTTAGCTGTTTGGAAAAGAAGGCACAGGGCAATAACTGTTGTGCGGGATTGTGGGACTGGGACAGAACTGCTCCTACCCCGGTCTCTGAGGCATCCACCTCAACAACGAATTGCTTACTGGGATCTGGCTGGATGAGGACTGGTGGAGAGGTGAACAATAGTTTTAATGCCTTGAAGGCTGCAGCTGCCTCAGGTGACCACACAAAAGGCTGTTTGACAGATGTGAGTTTGGTTAGTGGTTGTGTGACGAGACTGTAGTTCTTGATAAATTTACGGTAAAAATTGGCAAAACCCAGGAAACGCTGAAGGTGTTTGCGGGTTCTGGGTTCTGGCCACTCCACCACTGCTCTGGTCTTGGCTGGGTCTGATTTAATTTGTCCTTCTCCAATAATAAAACCCAGGAAATGCACTGTGGGACAATGAAAGTCGCATTTCTCAGCCTTGACATACAGTTTGTTCTCCAGCAGTCGTTGGAGGACTTGCCTAACGTGACTGACGTGTTCCTCCTTGGTCTTGGAGAAGATCAATATGTCGTCTAAGTAGACGAACACAAAATGGTTGAGGAAGTCCCTTAGCACGTCATTAACTAGAGCCTGGAAGACAGCTGGGGCATTAGTTAGACCAAACGGCATCACCAAATACTCAAAATGCCCTACAGGAGTCTTGAAAGCGGTCTTCCATTCGTCCCCATCACGGATGCGAACCAAATAATATGCATTACGCAAGTCTAGTTTTGAAAATACAGTTGCACCGTGAAGCAGTTCAAATGCTGAGGACATGAGGGGTAACGGGTACTTGTTCTTAATGGTAATGTCATTTAAGCCCCTGAAGTCGATACAAGGGCGTAAGGTGCCATCTTTCTTGCTAACAAAAAAGAACCCTGCCCCCAAAGGGGATGATGAGCGGCGAATTAGACCGGCCGCCAGGGATTCATTTATGTAATTCTCCCGAGCCTCGAGTTCCAGTTTAGAGAGATGGTAGAGGCGACTGGAGGGAAGTGGAGCATTTGGGAGGAGGTCAATGGAGCAATCATATGGTCTATGTGGGGGCAGTGACCGGGCTTGAGTCTTACTAAAAACATCCGCAAGATTATGATATTCAGAAGGGACCTGTGACAAATCCGGGGGTTCTTCAACCTTATTTTTGGAGTCTAACTTGGGCAGGGCAGAGCGAAGACAATTGCTTGAACAAAACAGACTCCAACTAATTATCCTCCCTGTGGACCAATCAATATGAGGGTTATGGAAGCCCAGCCAGGGGTGTCCCAGCACAACACTAAAATTGGAGTTGGGAATAATCTTAAATCTGATTAACTCCCTGTGGTTACCTGAGGTGATTGTCATGACAGGAACCGTCTGATGGGTGACACAAAACAATAGTTTGCCATTTAAACTGTTAGCAGACAATGGGAAACTGAGAGGTTCAATAGGAATATGCAGCTGCTTTGCCAACTCAGAATCAATAAAGTTGTCTTCGGCCCCAGAGTCAATCAAGGCTGCTAGTGAATGGGAGTTAGAGTCAATACATAGTTTAATTTCGACTTGAAGACGACTTGAAGATTGGGGAAACTTACTTTTGCTCATTAGATTCCCCACTTCTAACGAGCTCTGTCTTTTGGCCGCAGTGGACAGCTGACTACTCTGTGGCCGGACTTGCCACAGTAAAGACAGTCACCAGCTTGGAGACGCCTCAGTCTTTCTGCAGCCGATAGATGTGTACCTCCAATCTGCATCGGTTCTTCACCAGGAGGCTCTGGGGTCGGCAGCCGTTCAGGGGGCGAGACAGAGGGGGCGCTGTGGGCCCCGATGACCGGTTGGACTGACCGAAAAACAGGAAGTCGCCCGCTCCGCTCTCGGCGTCTCTCACGCTGCCTGTTGTCAAGTCGGATCGACAATGTTATTAGGGAGTTTAGATCGTTAGCCTCCTCTTTGAGGGAGAGTTCATCTTTTAAGGCTTCATTTAAAGCGTCATAATATACTCCTCTGAGAGACTTGTCGTTCCATCCGGATTCAGCGGCCACAGTACGGAACTCTACTGAAAATTCAGCGGCACTTCGGGAGCCTTGGCGGAGCTTTAATAGACGCTTGGACGCGTCTCCAGCATGATCAGGATGATCAAAAACCTGACTAATTTCGGCGGCGAACTGAGCAAAGGTGAGGGTGGTCAGAGGTTTGGCAGAAGAGAAAGCAAGTGCCCATGCAAGAGCCTGGTCCCGCAGCAAGCCCATGACATAATATATTCTTGAGAGGTCTGATGCAAAAGCCGAGGGTTGCTGGCTGAAGACCATTTGGCATTGTAACAGAAAGCCTCGGCATTTGGAGAGCTCACCGGAAAATGGAGGTGGATCCGGAACATATGCTCCACGGGGGTTCACAGAAGGAGCTGCGGCTTGAGGGAAGGCGGAAGGAGGAGCCGGTTGGAGGAGAGGAACCTCGGGGGCTGGAGCCTGGGGAACATCAGGCGCTTGTTGGGCTGGAACAGAGGTAAGCAAAGATGTAAGGTGTGCTACCTGTGCCGTCAATTGAGCGAGTTCCATGTGAATGGTCTGGCTTGCTGTCTCCAGTCCAGTGAGCCTGTGTTCGCTCTGTCCTAATGCTCTCCCATGCCGTGCTATGAGGTCCCTCAGGGATTGGGCTTCTGAGGAGGGAGTAGGCATCTGCTCAGCTGGGTCCATACTGTTTTGGTCAGATTGTCCTGTCACACACTTCAGGCACGGATGGACTCAGAAACAGAGCAGTTGGTACGGTTAGGTGGTATTTATTGGCTACTCTTGGTCAGGCAGGCAAGGGTCAGATCCGTGGCGTCAGTCAGGGTTTTGGGCTATCCAGGAATCAGTCGTCGGGCAGGCAGGAGGTCGTCACCAGGGAGTCCAAGGCAGTGGGCGAGGGTTCAGGAAATCGGATAGACTGGACAAGGGAGAGAAACAGGCAGGTTAGGAGAGGGAACAAACTAGGCTAGTCAAAGCTTGACGTTTTATCGGACAGATGGCCTGAAAGTGTTTACCACTAGGGGTTAGACAACAATCTGACGCCGAACAGGTGGAGGCTCCGCCCTTATATAGGACCCACTGCTGATCAGAGGACGACCTGCAGGTGTGAGGGTCACAGCAGCTGATGTGACAATCTCAATATAAACATAACTGTCCTGTTAAACATAACTGTCCTGCAAGGGTTGAAAACTGATTTTTACAGACATTGTGCTTTTATTCAAAAGCAAATATTTCGGTCTTCAGATGTGTGAAGTGGTTAGAGACACACCCAAATATCCAAAGCTTTAACCACAGTGGTGACTGATCTAAGTATTGAATCCACCAGGTTGAAGGCAGAACACACTTTTCAGATTTTTTTTAAAACTTCTGGTTCGAAGTTTTGCACTAAGTTGTGTTTGTCCACCCCAGACAATCTCGTAGAAAATTGAAGTTTGTTACGTGCGAAGAAATTCAAAGGGTGTGAATACTTTTGAAAGGCACGGTAAGGCTATGAACGCGAGTATCTTCTGGCTGTGAGACGGATTTTTATTCCTCGCAACGCTTGCAGTGCTGTTCAAGAAGCAAAACCCCTTTTCTGCCGTTTGCAGGCTGTGACGTTGTCTGTAGTTGGATCAATGAGGGCACATACATAATGGCTGTTGCAGGTGTGTGTATGGGTGCTGTGTGTGCGGGTTTGTTTAACGTGTTTGGGAGGAGAAGGGAGAGAGCGAGAGAGAGAGACAGAGAGCGAGAGAGAGAGAGACAGAGAGAGAGAGAGAGAGAGAGAGAGAGAGGAAGTGAGAAGAAAAGCAAGATTTGGATCAAGCTCAATGTGGTTCACCACAGATGGTTATTGTTTAGAATTCCAGGGTCATGATCTCACGCTGCGCTCTCTCTCTCTATCTCACAGGCCCTGTAGGCTATGAATTAATCAAACGAAACACAAGCCTTCATATTGTAAGAAGTCTCCTATCAGATTACTGACTGTCACCAGAAATCGGATTACTTAGGTGATAGCTAGAGACACTTGTGATTATAGATACAGCCAGCAGCACTTTATAGAGTTACCCAGATCTGCCAAGGTTCAGCAACAACTCTGACATCTGTAAGCATCTCACCTCAGGTCTGTGTGACAGAACTAAACTTCCTTTCTCTTTCTTTCTACTCTGTTGACTTTGCTGTTGACTGGGGGGGATATCCTGTCAGTGCCCGCTCTCTTTCTTCTCTCCGTCTCCTCAGTCAGTCACACTCTCAGCTGTAGTAAGGATGTCAGCGGGAGAAGCATCTCAAAACGCCCCCAAAAAGCTTCTTTGTTTGCACAGGACAACTAGTAAAAAAGCCTCTGATGAGATGAAACTTCCCGCCTGTCATAAGCCGCCTCGCACCTCCTATTATGTCCACCTCTTCCTCCCCATGAGATCGTCATGCAGGACTGAAGCATTTAGCTGCTGTCAGTAAGTGGGAACCGGGTCTAAGGAAGACGACCGAGGAGCTGTGTTGGCAAATAAGCCACAGAGGCTCCACTACTTTCCCTGCCTGTCAGAAAAGAGTTAACCCCACGGAGGGGGAGGCCAAACATTAGGCTCAATGGTAACCGAGTGTGTAATTAATGCTGCAATGTGTCCAGTCCCCAGGACCTTCTCAACCCCAGGACCCTTTCTCAGACACTGGAAGAGTGCGAGAGGTCAGGGAGTAGAGGGGGGCATCCGGGCCCCCCTTATGCCATTGCATCTGTCCAGAGAGGGGATATCATCTCCAACAGAGCCTCAGGCGAGTGACCCTTTTCAACCATGAAGTTATGGATGACAACACACTGGCCTCCAATGATGGATGGATGGAAGGAGACAACAGTATATAGTCTTCTGATTAGCATTTACTTCCTATAACCATTACAAGGTCAAATACACTGAAAAGACCACAATGTTACTGATTCTCTTTGAATATCTATCTATCTATCTATCTATCTATCTATCTATCTATCTATCTATCTATCTATCTATCTATCTATCTATCTATCTATCTATCTATCTATCTATCTATCTATCTATCTATCTATCTATCTATCTATCTATCTATCTATCTATCTATCTATCTATCTATCTATCTATCTATCTATCTATCTATCTATCTGGGTGTCAGGACTGTCTCTCTTGTTGTGTCTCTGCTCTGTCTTCTCTAACCCCCAATGGGTCGAAGCAGATGACCGTTCACACTGAGCCTGGTTCTGGTTCTGCTGGAGGTTTTTCCTTCGTGTTATAGGGGAGTATGAGGGATTGCTGCAAAGCCATCAACAATGCAGACGACTGTCCACTGTGGCTCTACACTCTTTGAGGAGGAGTGAATGCTGCTTGTCAAGACTTCTGCTCGGTTTCCTTAGATAGGAAACTTTTGGACCAATCTGTATAATCTGATTGAATTTGTCTTTGGAAAGTGCCTTGAGATGACATGTTTCATGAATTGGCGCTATATAAATAAAATTGAATTGAAAAATTTAACTAAATGGTAGAACATGTGGATTTGTTTCGCCAGCTCTGGGTTTGTCTGTCCCGTTAATGAACGATCTTACAACTAAGGAGGATTTTTATCATTTCTATTATTTTAGTTGCCGTCTTCCAACGATTCCTGGAAGAACTGTGATCTTTGGCCTACAAGGATCCAAGCCGAGGCAGAACGGCTCGTGGAGGTTGTGAGAGCCATTCTCAGTTGTATAAATAAATAGGGAGAGACATCCATAGAATTCCATTTGATCTGGAAAATGTTGCTGTTGGCCGTGTCATTTCATGTTTGTTTCAGATGCTGCTAACCGGTGATTAAGTGCATTTTTGGACCAGACCGGGATCAGCGAGACCAGTAAACAACGGCTCTGCGCGGAATAAACAAATAACACGCTCCAGTGGGAGACTTGAGCCAGAAAAGAAACTGGCATGTGCCCACCGAGTCTTTGAGTCAAACAGACTCCTATGCTGCTCTCCCCGTCAGGAATCTGAATGACCAAAAGCCATCTAACTCTCTTGTCAATGGTGGTGAGAGCCGCTGCACCACAAGTAAGCATTCCTGTGGCGCCGCAGCCTCACCACAAGCTCATATTTATCCTGTGTGGTTCGATCGCCACGGAGGAGCCCACAGCAATCACAGAGTTAAAGGAACACACACATGTTGAATGACCACGCTCTGCCATGTCTGTCAAGCCTCTCCCCTGCACCAGCGATATTACCCGTGTCAGCATTTCGGCTCCTGTAAAACAGGTTCACAAAGACATCTGGCGGCGGAGTCACGGCATGAGCAGCCTCCCGTCAAGATCAACCGATTCCAGCATGCTTCAAGGGTGACCCACCAGGCTTGCATGTCCTAATTACTACACCTCCAAGTCTTTTGTATTTTAATTGAGCCAGAGTTAATGGAGTTTAATCACCAAGAGAGAAAAGGCTCCTTCTCTTTACAGCGCACGGAGTGAGTCTTATAGGAGATATAACAACTCTCAGACAGGTTGGACCTGAAGCACACAGGCCATTAGCAGCCAGTAAGAAGAGCGGGGAGCCGTTCCTCTGGGCCCTTTGATTCTGGACTGTCTTAGTAGTTTTAGTGGGGCTCAGTTATTATCATCCTCCAAGCTAGCATGCAGCAGTGCTTTTATGTCTTCCCTGAACTTTGGACCCAGCTGGATGTGTTTAGAAACGTTATAATGTAACAGAGGTTCAAAAGATTTCACTACCTTCCATTTAGCTCTCCTGCTGACACTGTTGAGCCACTTTAATATGCTTCCACACAAGGTCTGGATCTCATCAAGGCCAGATGAGGCGAAGGAGGGTGGGTTGACGGAGGGGGCTTGCTTTACAGGGAGAATCAATGTGGAAAAAAAAGGGGGACCAGATCCATTAGTCGCAGTGGTGGTGAAGCCTGACAGATAGATGAAGCCTTGTGGGCTGACTGGCACAAGCAGGCAGGGCGACGTTACATGTGGCGCAACCTTTCTCTTTTGACCGCATTTACGCTTCCTTACATTTGCCTTAAAGGTGTGATATCTGACCGCAGTGATATTTGAAATTGTTTAAGAGGAAGGCGAAATCAAAAATCCCACTTTTCACAGTTTTAAGATCCTTCAAAACCTCCAGCTCGGTTGCACCGAAAGGGCAGTCCAGGCATAGCTGCATATTCCTCAGCTATAGCGTCACTTTCCCCTAGTCTCTAAGGAGAGTGTGGTTGGACGCTATAAAACTTTACTGAGGGGAGTAGAGCGACATGGGAGTGTCTCACCTCCATTAAAGTTCTTGCCAGGGTGCTGTGGCATTTAAACACTCATAAATAAATAATGGTGAGGTCCACAAACCCCTAACACGGAGTTCCCCCCTCTGAGGGGACGCAGAGAGCAACAACAGACCGAGAGGGTCAGCGGAGACATCCTGATTGGATGCAACATTAAAATTCATCCAAAAAAACTTTACTGCAACCGCAAAAGCCCAGTGACAGAAACCCAGTCAGGCCCTCATTCACTTGAGGAACAAGGACACCAGTACAGCCTCTCTTACAGCGGTATATTCTTTAGCGTCTTTCTTTTTTTTTTTTTACAGGCGAAGGGTTAAGTCATCAGCATCTGGAAGTCCTTGCTGCAACTGAGAGAAGGTTAATGCAGACATAGCCTTTTTATGTGCGGCTAAATGGATTACTAGACTAAGCAGAGATGTTGTAGTATAATGTCTTACAAAAGTATTAATCTCCCTTGAACTTCTTCACATTTTCACACACTGCAGCTGCAAACATTTAATGCATTTAAATGGGATATTGAGAGAGGAACCAAGTGCGTATTTGTGAAGGGGACAGCAAAGGACAGATGGTGTTCAAAAACTACATGTGAACAGGAATTTGCAGGTTTTGCTACTGATCCTGAATTGTGTTCAGGCCTGGACTTTAACTGGGCCATTCTAACATAACAATATGCTTTGATACAAACACTTACATTGTAGCGTTTGGCTTTATGCATGGGGTTAACCTGCTGCTGGAAATTAAGCCTCTGCCCCAGTCGCGAAATGTTCTCTTTTAGTCTCAATGGGCCAGAGCACATTCCTCTTTAATTGTATTTAATGTCCCTTTGGGATTAATAAAGTATTTTTCAATTGAATTGAATTCTCCTCATGTCTGCTGTGCCCCCTAGCATGGCTACAAACAAGGCATCTTATGAGCTTCTTGATGAAATATTTCCCCGTCTTTTACAAATAGAAACCTAAAAATTCAGGGGGGTTTTTACTTTGAAACCCACAAATAAAGTCCAACCCAGAAGCATATGGGAACTCTGGAGGAGCTGCGGAGATCCACAACCCAGGTGGGAGACTTTGTCGAAAGCTTCCCAAAGCTGGCATTTCTGGAGGAGTGGCAAAAAGAAAGGCACTGTCAAAAGAAAACCATGACCGTAATGTTTGCAGTTTTTCAAAAGCAATGTAGGGGACACATGTGGAACAAGGTCCTCTGTGCTGATTACACCTAATGAAACTTTGCTACATGTAGAGGAAAAACAGCCACTTCATTCACATCAGCCTGAACTTGTCCTCTTCACTCTGAAACTTTGCAGACTCAGCAGCAAGCTTTGAGTGCGCTGTTCTTCAGAAGCTGCAGGGAAAGACGGATGGAGAAAACCTGTTAGAGGCAGCAAAAGATGCAAACACCTCTTTGTGGTGGTCTGCCATTTAAAATCCTGCTAAAATACACTGATTTTTGAGGGTGTAATGAGACAAAGTGTGGAAAGGTTCAAGGGATATACCTAATTTTGCAAGGCAATGTAAACAGCTAGCAGAGTGGGGAGGTTTTTTGGTCAGGTGTTACATTAATTTGCTACATCCTGGTCCAAGTTTGTAGCCTGGGTGCCATTCCGAACTTAGTCCCGCCCACAACGTTTTAGGTCGGGAAGTTCGGTCTGGCATTGCTCAATACTAGCACGAGTATGCTCGCCCACTATCTGGCGGGCCAATCAAATTGTCAGGGCGGGCTTTATACGATGATGGACAGATGATCAACAATAACGTAATCAACCACGTCACCAAAGCGCGCTTGGGTTGAATTCGTTTACAACAACGATGGCTGCTGCTGGAGTGTTGAGGTGTGTAGAATGACTCCTTGGATCCTTACATTCTTTTTGCAACACCGGCAAAAATCGTTCACGCTCATCTTCTTATTCTAGGCTAACAGTTGAGTTCTGTTGACAACAACTATGCGTCGCTTAACATACGTCACACACTCCGTTGCTCTTATTGGTTGTAGGTCTATCCAATTGAGTGCAGAGGAATTTTTTTTCCTGGTTCGTTCGAAACACGCCCCATAATCACAGCTCTATGGAGCAGTATCAGACTCAAATTCTGACTAGAATTGAGTATGACCATGTCAGGCTACCAGGTTTGTGCATGTTGGTAAAAAAAATTGAGCAGTAGAGAGTGGAGAGCCGTGGATTAATCTATTGACTGCAGCGACAAAAGGAGTGAAAGGGCAACAGGGAGAGAGTGGCGTAAAGCTGTTAGCAGCAGCCCGGGCTGACATCACCGTATCTGATACAATCACAGCACTAGCTGTAAATGAGCCCTTCAGTCTGGAGCGGCAGGGCTGGGCCATGTCAGCCTCCTGAGGTAATTCACGCTGCTGAGTCCTGCTTGCTCTGCATGGAGAGGATTTTGAGGGATTTTGGGTGGGCCCTTTTTTTTTTTTTTTTGTCGTAGCGTCCCTGTCGTACCTAGGCAGACAGTGCTCGGTGAAGTGAGATTGATTTGCGTCTGAAGCCAAGCCTTGTGAGCCCGACAATGGGCAGAGTGAAAAATGAAAAAAATGACGACTCCCTTGCAATAGTCGGCGATCTTCATTTGTTGCACACAGAGACAGAGAGCAAACTCTACAAGAGCCAGAGCGTAGTATGTTTACCCAGGTGTGTGTTGTAGCCTGCCAGCTGCTCTGGAACAATATTGAAAGCGGAGCGAAAGCTTCACTGTATGTACAGGCTTTAGTTTAGAAAAAGTGGGTCCTTTATAAAAATAACTTGGTTTGTTATTTTCTGAACACAGAACTGTGTCCTCAGCAGGATGCTTCCCATTTAAATCTCTGCGCTGCATTCCTGTACAGCCTTCCCTTATCAAGGTAAATCACATATGTGTGTTTCTGCAGGAATTACCCATGTGAGTATTTACAAGAAAGTGCTGTTATTTTAACTAATCCGAGGATTTACTGTGCCTTGCAAAAGTATTCATTCCCCGTGAACCTTTTGACATTTTGTCAATTTCCACAACCACAAGCTTTAATGGATTTTACTGAGGTATCTTTTTGTGTCAAGGTGAAGAACATCACTCTGAATTAAAAGTATAATGATATGTAGTTTTCAGTTTTCTTACAATCAAAAATCTGAAAGGTTTACTGTGCATTTTAATCTAGAGTCTAAAAGCTTTGCCGTTTATTCTTTGTAAAAAAGGTAAATCCCTGTCAGATTAGATGGAGGGAGTCTTCAAGGGTTACTCCAACATCTTGATTTCATTTACGACTGAACTTTGACTAGACCATTTGAACACATAATTTTTTTTATGTAAACCAAAATATTGTAGCTCTGGCTGTATGTCTAGGATTGCTGTCCTGTTGGAAGGATAACGTCTGTCGTAGCCTTCGGTGTTTTACAGCCTCAAACAGTTTTTATTCCAGGATTGCTCTGTATTTAGCTCCCTTGTGCCTGCTAAAGAAGAGCATCCATACAGCATGATGCTCCCACCACCATGTTTCACAGCAGAGATGGAGCATTTAGGCTGATGTGCAGTGATGTTTTTCCACCACAGATAACAGATAACAGAAATGTCACCCGACCAGGCACCTTGTTAAAAAAAGATTTGCAGGAGGAGCCGTAGATCTCTACAGCTCCTCCAGAGCTACCCTGATTGTCTTGGCTGCAAGTCAGATTAAAGCCTTCTTTGTACCGCCTGTGAGTTTAGGTGGATGTCCATATCTACGTTGTCAGTTTTCAGATTATAGATTGAAGAGTGCTCCATTAGAAGTAATTAGAGTGTGGAATATTGCATTATAGCTAGCCCTGCTTTAATCTTCTACACGACTTCATCTCTGACCTGTTCACCGTATTCCTGGGTCTTCATGCCGCTGTTTGTTTATCAATGATTTCTAACAAACCTCTGAGGTCTGCAAAGAACAGCTGTATTTATACTGAGATGTAAATGACACACACTTCATTTATTCGTGAGATGACTTGACATGGCAAGGTTGCATTGGATTTTACTACGGGGTATCAGATTAAAGGGGCTCAATACAAAAGCAAACAGCATTTTTCAGATTTTTATTGAAAAACAAAATGACGTATCTGTTTACTAATTTAGAGACTTCTGCAGCCACTTGGTTACACTAGATTTTATTTTCTGGGATCAGAGTAGAGGGGGACAAGGACAAATCTATTATTTGATGAAACGTATTGAAAACCGTGCATAATTTTCCCCTCCACTTCACTATTAAGCAATGTGGTTGTGGCGGGAAAGGGGGGGGGGTTCAAGGGGTATGAATACTTTTGCCTGGTACTGTAACCAACTCCTTTGCAACCATCCCAACTGCTTCTGTGCTGTGCTTGCGCTGCTCGGGGAATGAAACGGCACCGTTCTGCAGAAAAACCTCCGGTTTGTCTACGTGGTGGACGTTCATAACACTGTGGATTCACATTCCCAAACCTAAATTTTCACTCTGCACGAGAGATGCATTGCTACAGCTATTGGCAACAGGCTAAAAGCTCCTTTTTTCCCCCCCTCCTCAATTTATAAAAGTATTAGTATGATAGTCGTGCCAGGAAAAGTAAATCCTCCAGAGCTCTGCGCGTGCACTTACAAGCCGGTACACGAAGACTACTCGTGTACAAGAATGTATGTATCAATGTGTGCGTTAGCAGACCGAGACAAAATCAATCTCATCAGTTCAGTGGGGTATTCCCCCCAAGCCCAGTGCTTGTGATTACAATAGACCTTGAAGTCATTTTCTCTTCCTTTCTTTTTTTAAGCTTCATGTGGTTATAGTTTGCATCCATTTGGAAGAGGCTGACGCTTGTCTTAGTAGCCTCAGCACTGTAATCTGAGCACAAGCCCAACACTAAGGTGTCTGCCGGATGCTTCTATACGATTAACTTCTCATCCACGCGAAACAGAAACTTTTTGCACCCACGCAAGAATTTATCTGCTGCAAGGTATATATATATATATATATATATATATATATATATATATAAAACAATGAAGATGATATTAATGGGTTGCAAAGTGAAAGGTATAAATAAGGTGGAGCCATTTACAGTGTCTTGCAAAAGTTTTAACACCGTGTAAACTTTTTCTCATTTTGTTACAGCCATAAACTTTAAGACAGATCAACTCAAAGCAGCTCACGACTGAGGAGTGGAAAAAATTCAAAAGAGTGGCATTCGTTTTTTAGTCGATTTTACTCTCATTTTACTCCTAAATACAACCCAGGAAGCTGTCCTGCAACTGCAAACCTACCAAAAGATGAGCATCCACCCAAGCCAACATCCAGCGTTGGCAGGAAGAGCAGTAATCAGACAAGCAGGCGAGAGACCCAATCTGGAGAAGCTGCAAAAATCAACAGCTGTAGCGGCAAAAATTGGTTGACAGGACAACTATTAGAGATAGACTGAGATTTTTCACCAGCATTAGAGATAGATGTCACAAACCTGGCTCTAACGGAAGAGTGGCAAAAATAAACCACTTGTTGAAAGAAAGCCAATAAGAAGCCATGTAAGGGACACAGCAAACATGTGGAAGACGAGACCAAAATTTAAAATGTTGGCAGATGTGCAAAATGCTTTGTCTGGCAGAAAACTAACATCCAACGTTACCCTAAATACACTGTCCTGTTAGTAAGACAAGGTGGTGGCACCATCATGCTTTGGCAAAGCTTTTCTGCTGCAGGGACAGGGAAGCTAGTCAGAGTTGATGGGAAGATGGAGTGTAATACAGGTGATATAATCTAGGATGAAGGCAGCGAAAGATCTGAGAATGAGGCCAAACCAGCAGGTCAACAACCCTAAATATACAGCAGCAGGCACAATGGACAGGATGAGATAAATTCAAATCACATTCATGTGTTAGAAATGGTCCAGTCAAAGCCCAGGGCTGAAAACAAATGCATGCCAAATATTTCAGACATTTATATTTGAAAATGTGTACCCTCCAATTCACAATTATCTACAATTCTATGTTAGTCTATCACTTGAAATCAAATTAAAATGCATTGAAAACTATGTTTGTAACGTGACAAAATCTGAGGGGATTTGAATGTTGCAAACATGGGAGGCAGCAATGTAAAATCGTTACTTTCTAAAGTATTGTATATACTTCGTATGTTACTGCACGCTGTCCTGATTCTTATCCATCTTTTGGCTCCATCAGGAAAGCATGTTATTGGCATCAAACCTATGCCACACTATAAAGAAAAACACCAAACACAGAATTGGAGTCATAAAGATCTTTAGTGACAAGAGGCAAAATTGCTGCAACAGATGGTCCACATACTGCCATGACCTCATCATAGCTGGATTAGACAGAAGAAAGCAGATGCTTCTTCAGGCCAATACTGCATGAAAACCCAGGAACTCCAACCAGATTTATATTACGGGTCGAACTAAACAAATTCCTCATATTTTAAAGCACCGATGTTCCTTTATTATGTGAAAAGTGGTGTTAATGTGGAAAACGTGTCCAGCCAATAAGTGAATCTCTCTTTGTGAAAACTCTGCCGGGTTTCGGTTGGGCGGCGTCTTGACGAGGGCGACGTGGTGACACAGGCTCCTTATGGTGACAAATCGGTTCGGTCTTGCACAGTGATGCTTTGACAGCATGTGTGAGAGGGTATCCCTCCTCTGGCAGGGACTGTGGGAGATAACGGCTGTCATATTACATCAGCATTGTACCGTTGCCAACTGCACGACCGATGGCACATCCCATGATGCAAAGTTAAAATGGACTTCCCCTGAGGAGTTGTCATGTGGCTCTAGACTACACTGGTTATTATTAAAGTGGTGCTGCATCAGAAAGTTAGAAAGTGATTCTGTTTTACAGTGATTTATGATTTGGTCTTCATTTTCAGGGACTCAGTGTGTGGTCCTAAATGTTAAAGAGACCATTAGTACTACGAGAGTGACCCAATCTCCATTTCATTTGTCTCTAAGAGAGTTTCATTTCATTACAGTGCCTTGCAAACTAATCCAAACCCAATGAGCTTTTTTTTATATTAACATTATTACCACAAACCGTAATGTCGTCTAATGGGAATTTATGGGATAGATCAACACAGGGTTGTGCTAAATGTGGAATAGAGGGATAGTGACACCTGGATTTCATTTATCAGTCACAACTGATTTGCAAAATAGCTCAAGTTCAGTGACAAGAGAGCTGATGTGAATGTTAGTTTTCAGAAACTGTCAGCTGGGAATCGGTCTGGACTTTGACTGGACCATCCTGTCATATGGTAATTTCTATCACATGCTTGGATCTAAACCAATTCTTATGTTGTCCTCCCCGGTCTTTTTCTAACCTGACTCTCGCCAGATGGATGACGTTCCACCGAGCTCCACACGGCTCCACACATCCATCTGGACTCGCTGCCCTTGGGAGGGAATTCAATACCACATAAAATGGATGAGCCAATCAGGATCGCTGGGCGGGATTTTGGTAGATGTGACGTATCAGAGAAGCGACTGTTTGGATTCAGATAACAAGGGGGAACATCGAATGCTGCTGTTTCATCAGTGTTGTCTAATATACCGGATATTAATTCTTTAAAACAACACCAGAGAACGGCTTTGAAGGCTTTTGTTAGTGAAAACAATGTTTTCGCCCCTCTACCGACTGGGTTTGGCAAGAAGCGCTACAAGATCTTCATTGTGGTCAGTAAAGATGACGGACAAGTGGTTTATCCAATCGTATGCAAGGATTTTTGATAAGGCCCCTCCTTCTGAAATACAGCTCCAATGGAGCGATTCCAGATGCATGTGTGGAGACATATATGGAGCTCTGCTGTACTACATCCTTCTGGCGAGAGTCAGGTTAGTCTTTTGCAGCCTCATGCAAGATTGCTTCGCATTCAACTCCATCCATCTTCCCATCAATGTCGAGCATCTTCTGAGTGGCGTCCCCACAGCATGATGCTGCCACCACCATGTTTCATCATGCAGATGGTATTTTCAGGGTAAAAGCTGGTGTTATTTTTCCACTGCGCACTGCGTTTTGCATATAGGTTAAACTTTGTTCTCGTCTGACCAGAACAATGTTTTTCAACATGGCTTCCGTTTCCTCCAACATGGCTTGCGGCAACCTAAAAAATACGCCTGCTCGTGTCTTTCTCAGTTGTCTCTAAAGGTCTTTGGTTGCACTGGATTTTATTTGTAGATCAGAGTGAAGGGCCTTCGATGCACACAGATTTGAAAGGAATACTTTATGTACAAGCAAAAAGTGCTAATATGCAAGTTAAATTACATACGTGCAAAAGCTCTTAAATGCAAACTGTGTTTGCTATATTTATCTTTTTATAACTAATCCACACTGCTTTAAAGTCTGTAAACACAATCTGTCTGGAGGAGTTTATTCAGGACTTGTTCCACTCAAACAAAACCATGCAAAAAGAATTTTTTTTTCTATTCACTTGACCACATAAATAATTCCCGAGCCTTTATTGGATCTTTTTCTCATGGAAACTATCTGTTCAGTGGCGTTTTTGCTTCCCCTCTTCAGCCAGACCACCATATAGTGTTTACTATTGTGGGGTTACAAATATTTCTAAAAACCTGATCTGAGTAGAGCAATATTCTGTACTTTGCCTGCAAACACACGTCTAAAGACTGGATATTACCGTGGATTGTCAGGTGTGGGTGGGCTTGGCTTATTCTCAGCCTATTTGCCTCGAGCCACATGCTGCATTCACGCCAGCGTGGAAGTCACAGCCAGCCAAGACAAGGTGGTGGTCTAGATTTCCAGAAATCAAAGCAGCTTGTTGTAAATCGTGATCATCACTTTCTCGTTGCATCCAAGGAAAGCATTTTGGAGGTGGCAGAAGATTATTATGCCAGATGCTGGTGAAATGTAGTATGTTTGGCTTTACCTATCCATCTGGAGCACATTACACAACACAGTGTGTGTGTGCTGTCATAGCAACATGGGCAACATGGTCCCAGGGCCTGAGAGGCTTGATTGATGTTGATGCTCAAAGAAAATAAGTAGTGTCAAAGAGTTAGTGGGGATCTTGTACATGTTTTCTCAGTGGATGCAAACCAGCGCAGCCATGCGGAGACCTTCAGTTCAGTGGTTGCAGTGAGCAAATTCCCCGCTGGGTGCTGTTGGGAAGGGGCCACTCTGTGGTTAATTAGCGGGCAGTGATTTGGCACCAATGAGAACAAGTTCGGCCCACCAGTGAGCTCACTTCCCCTTCGTCTTCACACTCACATGCACGGCCGCTCCCCGGCTATGAGTCAGCTCGCGGAGAGCGAGAGCGAAAGAAACCAAGGAAGGAGACAGAGAAACAGGAAGTCAATTTACCCGCATCAGGCCCATCTCCAGTCTCGCCGCCTGCCAACTCTGACTTGTGTGATTGCAGGCGAAACTGATTAAAACAAAACAGCTTAGCTGCGCAACCCAGTCGTCCTCATCTCCCATGCATGTGCAGTGTAGACGGACGGCAGCCTTCACCCTCCGCACACACACACAGCCAGGAAAAAACAGGATGCTTGCAGGCTCCCCAAATCTTTTTAGACACTAATGGCACCCTGATGGAACGCAGGTGCCTCCGGAGAGTTGCTGAATACACATGAGATGACTCAATGCCCGCTTTCCTGCTGTAATCGTTTAATGATTATTATGTCTTCAGGTATTTCCTTATGCTCATGCTTAGGTACTGTTTGGGAAAGCAAACTCTGGGCTTTTACAGACAAAGTTAAAAGAGTGGATAATAAAGTGATAAGAAAGCTGGTCTGTGTGGCAGCCACATAAACATGCCCCGGACTTTTAAGGGATTTTCCCTCAGACATCGAATGCAGGTGCTCTGCCGAGATCAAAGCAGGCAAGTAAAACCTACTTAGTTGAGGAACTCCAAGAGAGCTGATTTATTTAGTCATCCCACAGTAAGGATGTCCTGTTGGTTTGTGGACAGCCTTTAATGATGTCGTATTCTGTCGGACAAGCTGAATAGGGCAATGTACTTTCTTTAAAAGCCACAGTAAAATGCACCTTGTGGGAATTTTACTTTTCTTCTATGTTGTTTTTCCTGTTTATATTGTAAAAGAATAGATAGCAGCCAAAACTAGAAACTAACACGGCACATATGCTCTTAATTGTAGAAATGTGTTACCAACACATTATATCCACAAATTAGTAGAGATGCACCAAGAATTAGTCTGGTGACTGGAATCCAGTGAAGCCAACACTTCAGTAGGCAAAGTAACACTGGAAGTCATTAAATAACTTAATCTACTCATTTACATAATTGCCTATGGTCATGTAATTGGAAGAGATACTTTAAAAGAGAGGAAGAATCAGGAAAAGGAAACAAAAAAGTGACTAAAACACCCTAAAAAGTTTTAGACCTACTAATGAATTTTCTTCTGTTAAAGCTATAGTTGGTGATCCTGTTCAAAAACACTTTTTGTTATATTGGGTGAAATGCTCCTTCCATCCTGACAGTAGTTAATACATTATGTATTCAGAAAAATTAGGTTAAAGAATTAGATGAGAGCTGCAGGCCCAAAGGGCAGGGATTGGTCAGGACTGGGCTGCCTCGGAGTGCTTTGAGATGGGTGAAGGGCCCACAGGAGCTCCTGCTGCTCAGTGAGAAGAGGATGAATGTGCTTTCACAAAGTCTTCAAAAGTGTCCAATAGGAATAAATAAATTACTAGATTACTAGAGTAACCAGTCTTATGTCTCATGAAAACCTAGAGGAATTTCATGTCTGGCAGAAAGGTAACTTTAACTCCAAACTGAACAAATTATAGTTAGTTATCAAAACTAATCATATTTTAACTGAATATATCAAAATCGCTACCCATCATGTCAAAGTTTTATAAAAACCTGAGTTTGATTATCCGATTATCATCTTTAAATAGCACAGTACCTATCACTGCCATGTGCTTAAAGCTGGACAGTTTTGCTCTTTTTAAAGTAAAGAGAACAAAAAAAAACTACAGACTTGTTTTTTTTTTAAGTGGCGCCAATAACTGAGCTTCGCTAGTGACAGTTGGTTTTAATAATACATTTCTGCTCACGTTGTAGACCCTAGAACTGGGCCAGAACATGACCAGTTTCAAAACACAGGGAATTTTTCCTGCTTGCCCATGAAACCCACCAAAACATATGAATCCAGCCCAAATGCAGTGACCCGGCGGGGGTGAAGGGACCGTTCAGAAAACAAACACGTCTTTCACAGCAGAGCCTATCCATCACCCAGGCAACTGTGCATTTTACTGAGCGAAACAAACACAGCCTAATAACACGGGTTAACACAGAAGGCAAGTTCCCCGCAGCCGAGCAGACACGGATCGGCCTGAGAAGGGCCGAGTGGTTTGTGTTTCAGAGGAACATTATGGCCAATTACCCTTACACAGAGAATTATTTAAATCAACACAATTACAGTTGGCCAAATATCGGCACAATACCCTCGTCGATTTGTATGGACGTTGTTGAAGATTTTCCCAAACTTCATGTACAACGTTTTCTGTGCTGCTGAGTCAACGTGTTGTGAAAGCGTCATTTTTAAGGCTTCCGGCTAATATTGCTCAAGACATTTAACAGCACAGAAATGACGTTAGCTCTTTTATCACAAGAAGCCCGGAGGAGATTAATCACACTTGATGATGATCTAATAATCTTTCACCCTGTCAACAGCGACTCTTGTTTTGGGAAACACCAAAATGCAGAATTTTTTGACCTGTCGATGCATGCAGGATTTTCCTCTGCATCTAGTTAAAGTCTAAACAATAATGCCTGTGCAAATTCTCAGTTATCTGGGTCATCGCAACAGCAAACAGGCTTAAATCCGGTCGCCTCCGACTTAAGCCTGTTTGATGTCTAAACAGTAATATAAATGAAACAATACTTTTGGATCACTTTACTTAAAGTCCTATGGTAGGATATTCAGAATCTGTCTTCTGGTCTTGGTGTGTTCACTGTGCATTGTCGTGCGCCTCTAAAATAAAAACTTTAACTGACATGGATGCATGTGACTATCAACATTTCTCTGCTGCTTGAGTATCATACCATCATTACTGTGTCATCCTTTATCTTTTCTTTATATCCTGAGCAAAGTTTTCAGCCTTTTCTAACTAGTGTTTATCGTCTTGGTCTGCGTTTCTTCCAACTACTTCTATCTGGCCTCTGTGAGCCGAATTTTTGAATGAGCATCTGTCAAGGCAGCTATAAATTATTAATATTTAGAGCTGAAGCTTCTTTTTCCTTGAGGCATCCATGAGAAGATCAAAGCCTTTCTCAAACTTGGACCATTTAACTCAGTGCATGCACAAGCAAAGTGATTAACAAACATAAGTGGTATGCACGCATGTGTACACACCCTACAGTGTTGAGGCACATTTTGCTGACAAATCTAGATGTACTCATGTTCTCGCAGTGATGATCAAGCTGTCTAACTTCAGCCCCTTCTTCAACAATTTGTAAAAGGGCAGATTTTATCATGTTCTACTGTCAGAAAACTCACAAATCTGTTAAGTCTTCAATCTGGCCTCAATCTTTAGTCAATAAAAAAATGATTATTTATCCATGATATGTCGAAAAATGGGTTATTGGAAATATAGCTAAACATGGAGCGCTCACTTTCTTTCTTCAAAGATCCAGCTCAGCAGGAAAATTGGGGGAGATTGTTTAAAGTAAACAGGTGAAATAGGGGAATTGTTCCTCTAACTGAATTAAGATATAATAGTTTTCTCATCAGACATCAGTCTTATGCAGGATCTTGGCCTCAAGACAAAACTGATGGTCAGTACTTCACAGTACATACTAAGGTGATGACAGGTAGGTAAAATGCACTGTTTTACCATGCTTTTTGTTTTTCTGTGATCTCTGTTAGAGCAACTTGTTCACTGACTTCCTTTGATTGAATAATTAAATAAATTATATACCAGGTCTCTTGAAACTATGCTCTTCGTTTTTTTGTCGGCAACCTTTTTTCTCTCTGTGCCCTAGCCAAATGACTTAATTTTGATCAGTATTTCATCTTCTCCCATCTAGCTATGTGTAGCGTAAGTTTTTTTTTTTTTTTTTTTTTTTTTTTTTTTCCCAGTGTCCTGTCTAGCAATGTGGCAATAGGAATTGATGTCTCAATGCCAGATAGAGCTCGACAGATTTTGCTTTTACAAGTGGAGCAAACAGCTTTCGCCATTGTGCTCCACTTGATTTATGCTTGTAAATAACTTTATTATGATTCCTGCAAGGAGAATTTCAAATTATATGGACATGACAATGGGAGACTAAAGGAAGAAGAAAAAGTGAAAGAAAAGAAAAAAAAGATTAGAGGTGAAAGAAAGAGGAGATAAAAGGGAGAGAGTGATAAAACCTTCTTTGTCTGCTCCATCACCTGGAAAGAGACACAAAAAGAACAGCACAACCAACAGACATAAAGCAACAGCTACACTCGAATAACACCTAGATGCCATTGCTAAATCATATATATTATTATGTAAGCTGACATGTGTAATGTGATATTTGAAAAAAGAAAGTGAAAGAACATAAATAAATAAATAAACACATTATAAGATTACTGTATATAAGTGAACACTTAATACCTGGGACCCAGCACCTGTGGGAGATATGAAAGTGCACTAGTTTAGGTGAAGATTATCCAGAAATAGTTTGATAGTGATTGTGGAGAACCGAAGACCCACCTTCCCCGAGCACAGAGACAGGCGTCAGGGGACCCGTAACCCCGGACTCCCAAAGGGGCCCCTAAAGCAGGTCGCCCAGGAGGGGCCGACACAGGATATCCGCAACACCCACCCCCCAAGGAAGGAGCAGAGACGACCCCGAGGAAATCCCCCAGCCACCGCTATGCCGACGCCCCCAAGAGCCGCGGAGACGAGCCCGTGGGCTCCGCCGGCAGCTAGCCCCGCTGAAGTGGACCCGGCCATGGGCCCTGAGGGCCAGAGGCCCCAGGGGCGCCCCGCCCCCGCGACAAGGGCCCCGGCCGCCCCCCGGGGGGCCAGGCCCCGCGAAGAGGCCGCCGGGAGCGGGCCGGCGCACGCCCGGGAACCCGCCCCCAACCCGAAGCCAACCAACGCGCCAGGGGGCCAAGGCGCCCGCCAACGAAGTGGAGGAGGGCAGGACGTGGGGGGATGGGCTCCGCACCTAGCGGAGACTTGAGATGTTCTTGGGAGAGGGAGCGGACCACACCCATACCTGGAGAAAAAACTCATTCACCCCATCCCTCCCTTGTGCCCCACTCACCACACACAGAGAAAAAAAAAAAAAAAAAAGACGCTGTACACACATTCCCACATAACACTCACATCCAACACTGACCAAAGGGGGGGGGGGTCACCCCAAATCGACTATACGACTGCTTGTGCCCGACCCCCGGCCCCGGCCCCAGACCAGACGCCCCCCGGACCGGGCCCCCCCAAGAGGGCGGGCCAACACGACCCGCACGAGCCACCCGGCCAGAGCCCCCCCCCTCCCCCTAAATACCTAATAAACCCCCTCCCTCCCCCCACCTTACCCTTGCCATCCCTGCCCCCCGCCCCCTGGGGGGAGCAGAGGTATCAGCCCCAGACCTGGCAAGCCGCTGACTGCACACCGCAGCCCCCCACCAAGACCCCGGACACAGTGGCCCGCTCCAGGCCCCAGACTCCTTGCCGCCATCGGAGAACGGGGGTGTGCAGAAGACCCCGACCCTCCCTACGCCCGCTCAAATGTTGTGTTGTTGCATGTTGTTCTCAAGTGCGTTTAAAAACTGGGAGCGCCGAAGGGGATGCACGGCACAGCCCACCCCCCTTCCGGAAGGTAGCTGTTGCCAGCGCACCCCCTCCGTGTGACTGCCCAGAACCCTCAATGTCTAAGTGGGAGAGGAGGTGAAGGGAGCCGTCCGAGGTGAGGCCCACACAACATAAGCCCCCCCCCAGACGTCTTCCCCCCACCCCCCCCTACCATGGCCTATATGAGTGTGCGATGTGAAAAATGTTTGAAGTGAAAGTGTCTAAGATGCATGATAAAATTGGGGAGAGGGGCGTCACCAGAAAGTGGCAACCTCCAGTAACGCCCCCTCCCACATGACCTACATGTGTGGCGGCGTGATGGAGCAGGCAGAGGGAGGAGTCCGGGGATGGGGAGCAAATGACTGGGAAGCCAACCCAGGGAGCCAGCTCCCCTACTGACTCCAATAGGCACCCCCGCTCCCCGAAAGCTCCACCCAGAGAAGGGGGCCCCGCCAGCGGCACCACCGTAGCCCGGGGGACAGGGAGAGGCCGCAGGGCCCGCCAGCCAACCACCCACCAGGACCAACACCTCAACCCCCCCCAGCCCACCCACCAAGCCTACTTAAACTAAATAAATAAATAAATAAATAGATAAATAAATAAATAAATAAATAATAATAATAATAATAATAATAATAATAATAATAATAATAATAATAATAATAAGAGGGGGGGACACTGGCCAGCCGGCCCGCACGAGCCATCCCAAACCCCAACCCCAGGTGAAACCCGCACCGGAAGACGACACGGACCAGGACCGGGACAGGGGGCCGGACACAAGCCCACCAGAACGTCAACGCCCCCAACCCCCCCCCCTCCCGTAGATTTAATCCCTCCCCAACACTAACGTTCAAACAACTCACCATACATTCGACAGTAGACATCCAGGCTGGGTAGGTCCCTACTCCCCCTCCTTTCCCCCTCCCCCCACTGGCAGAGTGCCTATCCAATGAGGGAGAAGAGCATCTGCCCAGAGGTGTTAATGACCATGCCCCCCTACCACCTCAACGGGCCCCGAGGCCCCCCAGCGCACCAGAGGCCCCGTGCAGGGGCGTAAGTTTAGGTTACACAGACTGATAACTCTGCATATTAATCAAGTGAGACTTTTAGCTGCTTCCTCCAACTGCGTCTATGTTTTTCTTATAGCTTGTGAAAATGCAACACGTTCTGGTGACACAGGGGATAAAAGGAGTACTGGTGCATACCTGTAAGCATCAGAATAACAATGCTTGTCAGAACCAGGGCAGATGTAAAATTTGTTTGCTTTTTTAAATTTGAGTTGTAGTCATAAGCGCCCATTTAGGTATTGAGACAAATTACTTGGAGCCTGCAACTTTAAATTCGAGGGTAGGGTGTTGGTATTTTATGTCTCTAAGTCCCTTCTGTCTCTTCTTTGGGCAAATCACCATTGTTATCTCTGACTTTCCTCTTTGGTGCCCATTGTGTTTTGCGTTGAAGCCTGAGGTTGGTGTTTTATCTGTAACGTCATCACTCTTCCTCAAATTTTGGATTTTATTCGCTTTATGCGTTGTTTCTTTCTTACATGCTTTTTAAAAACGTGTCTTTTGACTTTGGATGTGATTAAAACTGTCATTAGCTCCAAGCCTGTACACAACTGAAAAGGAAAAGGTGTAAAATCAGTAAATATTACACTCTGTTACTGTAAAATTCAGTCAAGAGCACAAGAATCATTCACCTCAGTGATGACATTAGTCATATGGATAACATGAACTGAGTGAACAAAGAGATCAGGGATCAGAACCAAGGCTTTCTATGCTTGTCATGACAACTTAAGGTTGAAATCCCCTGTGTCTTTTAACACGAACAAGGTCCCCTTATCTCCAACGGCATCTAGTCATATATCTTGTCAACGTACCAAGTCTAATGGTCACCTCAGAGATGAGTGGATTTTCTGCATGGTTTGCCATCAATGCTCCCACCCGTATCTGCTGTATCCTCGCTGAGTGAATATTTCACCGATATCATCTGAGGGAGTTGACAGAAGAAGAAATAGAGCTTCTACTATAACACAAAGTACTTCACATGGGAGGCGACGCAGAGGTGAAGTACTGCCCAGAGCGGTGTGGGGGTAAAACGACACAAAGCATCAAGCAGCACAGTAAATACTACCTACACGGATTAACCTTCCTGTTTTAACATGTAGGGATATAAATACTGGAAATATGAGGGTAGTCCTGATGGAAAAGTGATTGAGCACCCTCAGCCTTTTTATAATCACCTGGGCACACACGCAAAGCCTTTTGCAGGGAAGGTAGCGACTATCAATTGTAGGTATGGATTTAGGCGTGTTCGTAAAAACACGCTCTGAAAGCAGACAATCATGAGATAGGAGGTAAGTCAAGCAGCTGTTCGTGTTTTCCTAGATTATATTAATAGTTCCCACAGACTGTCAAAAGAATTCAGCAGAGACCAACTTAAAAAGTTGATGGCTAAAGCAGACTTTATCCATAAAGCAGTACTTTTGCCAAAAATCATACGATGATTTATTAAGTCCCAAGGAACGTCATTAGAGCTGCTAGAATCATACACAAAAATAAATAAAAACAACATAGCGTTTAACTCACTCAAGCATACAGGCGTGCTTCTAAACTTACCACTTGATGGTGAGTTGGGGTGGTGAGTGTGGTCGGCGATGAAGGAGGCAGAAAATATGTAGCAGCCACACTGGTATTTCCAGTGGGTTTGGGCTATTGGTGCCGCTGGCAGCAGGGTCATGTGTTGACTAAACTCATTTTATTTTGCACTAGAAAGCTTCGTAGGCCAGACTTATGGAGGCAATTTGTCAGCATCAGCTTGCAGCCTTTGTCTTTGTCTGTGGGGTCCTTACCGACCAGAAGTCTTAGCATCATACAGAGCCGTGCAAAAGTACCCTTTCCCAATAACATTTTTCCAATTTTGCTAAATCACACCAACCCTTAAGTCATTTATGGCAATTTTCTTTGACAGGCTAATGCAAGTAATGCATAGTTGTGAAGTGTAAAAGACAATTTCTTACAATTAAACATATAAAAGTTGTTGTGTAAGTTTGCAGTCAGCTCCCTTTACTCTAACTAAACTAAACTAAATAAAAAACTAAACTAAATAAAATCCAGTGTAACCAATTACCTTCAGAGGTCCCCTAAATAGTAAATGGTGTGTGTGTGTGATTCAATCTCAGTAGATATCCAGATGTTGTGTGAAGGTCTGAGAGGTTTGTTAGAGGACATTGGTGAACAAAGATAACCCTGAACACCAAGTAACACAGCGGTTACGTCAAGCGTAGAGTTGGAGAGAGGTTTAACGCAGGTTTGTGTTTTGCAGAAGTCCACATCTCAGGTGGGAGAATCTGATTTGCACTCCATAAATGTCGTCTTTATGTGAGCGTCATATGGACTCCTAGTTACATCTAGCCAAAGACCATGTAGAGAGACAAGAAACATGGAAGAAGGTTTTCTGGAAATGGAACAAAATTAAACAGCAGAATGTGAGGTGGAAAAGTAACAATGCACAACACCTCAAACTCACCATCCGCTCCGTAAAACCCGGTTTTGGCAGTATTGTGTTGTCAAGATCCTTTTCTCCTGGAAGGGTGGCAAAAGGAAAGCCACAAGGTATCCTATTTGGAGTCTACTATAAGTTATGTTGGGGACACAGCAAACATACGATCAGACGCCATTACCTTAAAGACACCATCCCCACTGTGAAACATGGTGGTGACAGCATCATGCTGTGGGGATACTTTTCTTCAGCAGGAACAGGGAAGGTGGTCAGAGTTCATGGGAAGATGGTTGGAGCTAACTCCTGGAAGAAAGACTGCCAGAGGCTGCCCAAGACATAAAACATGGACAGAGGTTCACCTTCCAGCATCACAACAACCCTAAACACAAAGAGACAGAGCTACAATGGAACGGTTTAGCGCAGAACATATTTATGTGTTAAGTGCACAGTTTAGGGGCAGACCTGTGGCAGGACCTGTACATCGATGTCACAGACCTTCTCCATCCAGTCTGACTTTATTTGAGCTATTTTGCTAAGATAACTAAAAAAAACGTTCAGTCTCTGGATGTGAAGAGATGGAGGAGTAATACCTGAAAGTGAGTTAAAGCTGTAATCCCAAAGTAAAGTAGTTCTAAAAAGTACTGATTCAGGACGCCAAGGATTCAAATGAATGCCACATCTTTCAAATTTTTATTTGAATTTCTTTTTGTTTGAAAAACATGTTTTGTTTCTCTTCCACTGCACAATTACGCTCTACTCTGTGTCGCTCTATATAAAATCCCAAAATAATCCATTAAAGTAATAATGTTCTAAAAAGGTTTAAGGAGTATAAATACTTTTGCAAGGCGCTCTGTATAATCTCTGCAGCCAGTGCTATTCACAATGGTGTGGAAGCATGTGTCAAAATGAACCTGATCCTATTTCTGATTAATTCAAGTCATCATGTTTCGCAGGAAGAATGCTGTTATTTTAGCTTTACCACTTAAAAGATGAGTACAAATCTAACAGTACGTGTTACTTCCTGATGACCAATGGCGTCTGATATAAAGTAATGACTCTAATGCTCAGGACTGACTCCTATTTGTGAAACGGACCCAAAAGTTGCAGAGTCCAAACCTAAAGGCCAGAGAGAATAGGTTTGGCAAAAGTCACTAATATGGACCAAAGTGGTCATTACTGAACGACAGCAGCCAGCTGTGGCATGTTCATCTGGAGGTAATGAGAGGTAACGTGGCTGTAATGCGGTTCCACGCATATTTATCTGTCTCCACTTCCAGAAAACAAATCCTGTTCGGCTGTTTTGAAAACCGCTCGATTCTTCCCCCCCCTCCTCTCTGCTATTTCTCATTAACATCATGAAAAAGAAAACCTGTTTAATGTCAGCCGAAGGACTCCCCCCCCCCCCCCCCCCCACCCTGTACCCACTGACTCAGTTGTGGGAAGGGAGCGGTAATGGTTAATTGAGGGAGGTCTCACACGGGGAGAGAAGACACCCACATTTAACACACACAAAGATCAGAGAGCGGCAGTGTTTTAGGGTGATGTTCGGGGTGGCAGATAAACAGAACATGTCTCGAGGAGCAGCAGGAGTCCTGATGGGACTCAGGTGAGATGGAGAGTGGAATAGCCCAGGGAGATATGACGCTCGTCTGGCCCGTTTCCCGGCCTCCCGTGTCGGAGCATGAAAAAGAGGCAGGTCGTTTACACCCCAGTTAAAAAGAAGAAGAAGGAAAAAGCCACCATAGCTATAGCAGCACCTGGATGTTATTTGGGCTAATGGAGTTGAGGCTCACTCAATAGTAATCAACTCAGGGGAGGGCTTGTCGCTTGGATTCCTGTAGCACCATTTTCCAAAACTTCCTTTCTTTGTCTTGCAAAATTCTACTTTTTTTTTACCCTCCTACCTGGCTTCCCTCCCTTCCCGTCCTTATCTCTCCCCACCCTCTCCATGTGTGTTTATTTTATTTTGCAGAAAGCTGTGTTATGACAAAGCCTTCACTCCCCGGATGCATGCAGTCAGAGCTTGTGTCGTGCCCTTATGAGGTATGAGGGCCTTGCCAGCCCCACCCGGAATGCTCTTCCCAAGCTTTGGAGGAGGGGTTGGAAAAGCCTGGAGAAAAAAAAAAGGGTGACTCCTGCTTATGCTTCTCTTATCCTGCCTAGTGTTGATGCAAACCTTAAAGGCCATATATCATAGATTTTTACCACTTTTCCTTGACAGCTGTGTTTTGGCTTGTAGCTCAGTTTTTTCCCATTTAGTTTAGAGTCCAAAACTGAGAAATAGGCAAAAAAGAATGAGTGAAAGAAATCGAGCCCAAGGCAGCCAAGAACACAGACAACAGTTGCCAAAGAGTGAAAATCTTTTTGATTTGATCATGATAGGAACACAAGGCTTGAATATACATTAGCACTATAGAAGTGCCAAAGTCAGCTTCTGCTCTAACTTGTGTTGTTGCTCTTATTCTTACTTCTCACACACAATAGCCGTCCCACTCTCCGGGTTTTCTGGATACTTTATATTAGTGAATGATAGAACGATTGTACCAGACTCACATAATCAGTCTGTTTTCCACTTGTACCTGGGATTAGCTGATTAGATGTAACTCTCAAGACGTTATTTCGAGGACACGGAGTGCAACATCTCTGAAACTCTAGCTAAGTCTATCTACAGTCACATTTCGCCCATAAACGTCACTTCAAAACCAACACCACGAAGTCTGACTCATTCATTTGGCTCAGACACGAATAAAAAAGTATTATGACATGGCTAATTATTGGTGTAAAATAGCATTTTCTAAGTTAATAAACTGATTTTTTTTTACACAGTATGTTGTTTCACTATGAGTAAAGTAAACAAGTGGTGGATAGAAGGGAAGTTATGATACTGATATACAATCAGATGGGAGCCGTTGTCCAACACAGTCATTCATTTCACTCAATCATAGAAAGAAAACTGTCCCAGCTGAAGCTAAATATGGTGCATAAACACAAACATACATCGGTTGTTGTCTTAACGTGATCTGTGGACATACGAAAATATTTTGTACTGACAGAGAGCACAAAAAAAGTAAAAGGTGCTTTAATGTGTCCATCACATTAATCCATTTAGTTCAATGACCTACTATGACACCATGCTAGGGGAAAATAAAACCCAGACTGCCAAGGCCTTTTTGGGCAAGTCAGAAAATATGTTTTGCCTTGTCAGCACTGAAGCGCTCATAACGCATGTATATCTCATTAACAATAACATTATAGCAATACTTAAGCTTCCTTTACCACAAAGATGCTTCATTCACCTCAGCATTCTAGATGACTGAGACTGAAAGGGAAACTGAAACCATCATCAATACAACTAATAATTATCTGACCCTTTAGCGGCACTTGTAGAGCACTGTCGATGGCTGGTTGATGCGTTAGTATGAGAAAAAGTAATGGACCCAGTTATGACACAGCAGAACACTGTGAATTACACACAATTGTTCCCAAAATATGTGTTTTCAGACAAGGAGCACGGTAAAAGTGAAACACATATGACTGGACCTGAGTTCCTCCTTCATTTCCTCTCACTTAGTCCCACATAATGCTGTCTGGCTGTTGAATTACCTGCTCAAGCTGTTAGAGTCCTGGCATTTACTGTTTTGTGCCCTCATCCCTCAGTGCAGGGACGTTGCGCGCATTTGGCGGATGAAGAGAACCTACCCACCTTTCCTATGTAGATGATCTATGAAGTAAAAGTACTGCCTCCAATCTTTTTCTGTGTTGCCAACAAATAGTCCGACATCCGTTCAACATTTTCCCATTTAAACAGATCTTTATCTGGAAAACACAAATACATTGCCTACAGCCAGAGAGACAAGCTTCAAGACAGTGCCGTTACAGTCGAAAAGTCATCATCCACATATGTTAGTGCAATCTTGTTTCAGTAGGAATGACTCCAAAGGCTCTGTTAGTTTCTGAAAAGTGTGTTTTGAAATTATTTGCTTGTAAGATTTTCAGGTTCTAAATCATCATATGTGCTTAACAAACACCAAAAGAATCTAAATTTTCTCTTAAAAAGCTGGGATAAAATTTTCTGAGTCAGTCTATTTTCTCGTCTCCCTGCAATTACATCATTCACAGGAGCATTAGAAAGTTCAGGACTGTTTACCATCTATCACAAAGCCTCAGACGCCTGAAATCTTTAGCTAAAGGCATGTAACGCTCGATAGCAGTATAGAATAGTTCATCATGTAGCAGACTCATTCATCCTGTGCTGGCTCCTTTCTTTGAAATTACCAGAGGGGTTTATTTTTTATGCTCTCCTCTGGTGTCTGGTGTTTTATATTACACTGTTTCACTCTCGTTGTCTCTTTCATCCGTCCAGACAAACATTCTTTGTTTGCCATAAAACTCACTTCATTTGTCATATCAGGAAAAATTCTTAGCTCAACATACTAAGAAAGAAGGGAGAGCAGAGGGGGGTTCTTTGGACCAATACCTTGTGACAGACTCCAAAATTAAAGTTGTGAAATAGCATTACATGAAATCCCTGTACAGTGTACCAAAAGAATACTGTTTATTTTTTAATCATGCTTTTTCTCCCCTCTCTAACAGCTTGAATGTGAAGGAAAAGCCCTCAAAGAAAATGTTGCATTTCACAATTTTTCCATTCTTTAATTTTCACCACAAAGCCTGACATGTTTTAAGAGGTGCAACCTAATATTGCCTGAACTCCAGGACCTACCACAAAGATCTCTGGGTAAATGGGAGGAAAGGAAGTGCACAGACAGGAGGACGGGCGTGGATGGAAAAGTGCGCAGTAACTTGGCTGCTGCACACGCTTAAGTAACAACACATGGCAGTGCAGGAATTCCACATCCATGGATACTATACATGTGCCAGGGCTGGGAAAAGGCTGTACGGGCTGGCTTGTACCAAGTGGCTGACCAGCTCCAAACGAGGAGCTGATAAGGCTCTACCATACCTTATTTCTTTCCATGTTCTCATCCAGGGTAGGCATCACAATGGGCATGATTCATGGGAGTAATTCCGACAGCTACTGACTTGGCTCCTGTCTACATTTGGGAAGAATGTGACCTCACAATATGCTTCTTTCAGGCCCATCCCTGTCTGACTTTGTCTCGCCTCATCTTGAAGCCCTCCTCTGTTAGAGATTGGAGAGTGAGGACAAGGGAATGTAGCAGAGAGGCAATAAGGAGATGCTAAACGGAGGGGAAATGCTTACCAACGTGGCACGTCGCAAATGGAACAATTTAAAGTGAGAAGGGGTGCTGTGAAAAGAAAACTTGTAAAATCATCCCCTGTAAAAATTATAGAAAAAAGTTCATTGCCTTGTTGTAGGCATGATGGCCACTATTTTTTTTAACACCAGTGGAGGTCAAGCTACCCTAAATGTAAACTAAGTGATGATCACAAGACTGCTGTGGCACTCTTTATTTAGCACTTAAACAAACTGATGTATAAAGTGAGAGATTGGTCAGAACTCCGACACAAATAATCATAAATGAGACTGTGATTGGACGACCCAAATGCACGCTCAAATCCGGACCCAGAAACTGGGAACTCAGGCGAACCTCAGCGACAACCAAGATATAAAAGAATAAACTAAAAGCTGACATGGATATAACCTCTAATAAAGGAAATACAGGTACCAAACGATTAATGATTAAGTGCATGCAGGGCAGGAGAGGCAGGGCCTGATTTGTGGAAAGGCAGAATTGAGAACACTGTAAGAACCAATCAATTAATAATTGAACGTTTGAATAAGATAACCCACCTAATAAAACTGACTGAAATTCAGTGGTGGGAAGTAACGAAGTACAAGTACTTCGTTACTGTACTTAAGTACAATTTCCGTGTATCTGTACTTTACTTAAGTAGATTTAATAATGGATACTTTCTACTTTTACTCCACTACATTTAACAGTAAGTATCTGTACTTTCTACTTCACTACATTTCTATATAGCGTTTCATTACTCGTTACATCCAAGACGCATTTCGGTTTTTTGATTTGTTCGTTAGTTTGAAAGCATCCAATGGCGAGAGCAGAATCAGTCCGCTGAACCAATCCAAAGCGGGAAATAACCATTAGGCCCTCCCTCAAGAAGAGCAGCACAGTACGCAGGACCTGCAGAATCATTCTATTTTTATTCCATATACAGAGGCTACAGAACTTTATGTGGCTGTTCCAAGTTGGACTCCTCTTCCTTGATTGAATGTCCTCAGCCCCTTTCTGTTAAGAGTTCTCTCAAAATAGCTGGCAAAAAAGTTAAGTTCATGTTTTGTTAGGACGAAAGACTAGATGTTTCCAAATCGCTTGATGTTTGTTAGGTCAGTTTAAATTCCCTTTTTTCAGGGAAACAATTTTCTTTTGAACGTGTTTATTTTGAATTAAATAAAACATTTCAAAGGTATAATAATTTCTCTCATTTTGCCTAATTACATGTAACCCTGCAGGTCATCCCTGGAATTCTGATGCATAGAATAAAATATCTAAATCTAAACTGTCACAGGGGGTAAACACAATAAAAACATGCTTTATCTGCAGCATTGCTCATTAAAATGGTACATTACTGATTTATTAAAACTAAATACGATAGGTGCACTTAATGACATTATATAAGCCGTTAGGTATTATGGTTGTCAAGTACTTTTACTTTTAATACTTAAGTAGTTTTAAAGCTTGTACTTTCTTACTTTTACTTAAGTAAAATAATAATGTGGTACTTTGACTTTTACTTGAGTAAATTTTTGTCTGTGTATTTGTACTTTTACTTAAGTACATTGTATGAGTACTTTCTCCACCACTGCTGAAATTCATAAATAGCAAGACAAACCCAACACTCCTAAAGACTTTTAAAAACAGATTAAAACACTGCCACTCCTTCAAGGGAAAACTCCCCAACAACTGCAACCAAGCAGATAGAATGGTAAAATAAAAAATAGGGATAGATGGAGATTAGTTAATTGAGAAGAAGCAAGAGATCTACTAACATCGACGGTATAGATTGAGCACAGTCTACACAAAAATGAGGTCAAGATGCAGAAGGTATTGCAGAGCCACACCGAAAAGGCCCATAGAATATGAAAATTATAAGAATGGGCCAAAAACTAAGAAGGTCCTGGCTTGGAATTAAAGAACCTCCCCCGTATCCCCCAAAAGACATACACACTAGAAGTATCAGAAAGGGCAGATGCAACACTTTTAAACCCTTTCTAATCTATGCAAGTGAATCAAGACCTTAGCATTGCCTGTGTACATTGCTTGTGCTCTAGACTCCCTAAAACAGGTGTAATGTTGCACCTTCATTTCTGTAGAAAACTCCTCCAGGTCAGTTAATGGAAGTAACCAAAGTCTAGAAAGTGGCACATAATTTCAGCTTTCACCCTGGACTTGATTGGCTCACAACTATCTTCAATCATCAGAGCCTGGTGGACTTTCACAAACTTATTTTGAGTGCCACTGATGCTATTGCATCATCCATGTAGTGTCCTTTTTGAATTGGTGGTTTGTGGGCCCAAATCCTCATATCCAGTACCGCTGAAGATTTGGCTAAAACAAAAGGCAAGTAAAGAGAGAGATGATGGTGAAATAGATGCTGTCTTAAAAAAATATTAAAAAAAGGGCCATTTGGTTCAGAGATCCAGGACAAGTTACAAAATGAAAAACAGAAATAACCTACAGTAACATCAAACCAGACTGAAAACCATACACAAACACAAAAACTAAGACAATCCCTACTAAGACAAACTTGGAAACCGTAGGCTAAACACAACTGTTTTGAAACCAGAAATTTGGTTTTTTCGTCCTTTGGTATGGGCTGTTTTTGTAATCCAGGCTAGTTTTGCATGTCTCAAACAAACAAAGAGCACCTTCCCTGCCCTCTGTTATTCATGACCAAGCAGCTGGCTAGTCAGATGGAGTCTTAAACTAACATGTGGTTTGTTAATGAACATTTTAAACACCTAATTCAAGCGATATGGCAAATTTGTTATCACTGGTACGTCACAGCAAGGATGTCTTGGACTCTTAATCTTAGCCAGAACATTGTCAGAACCTTATTTTTGTGGGTATATTGAAAGTTATCCCTGTGCAGGTCTGGCTTTTCTCTAAAACACTGTTTTCTTTCCTCCCTATTGGCCATGCTAAACCCCCCTTAGCTTTAAAGGTATGTGCGTAGTGTACTTATGTGTTGCCCTGTGATGGGCTTGTGATCTGTCTAGGGTGTGTTTTACCTCTCACCAATTAACCACCTACCTGCATTACAAAATAATGTTGTAACTAGCATGGTAACAAGATGTAGGCCATTGAGATTTTAAAAGGTCAAAAATGCATGTTGCACAGGACACATTTCTGTCTTTTTGTAATGTGTAGCAGTGTGATAACACAACTCTCATCAGACAATACAATAAAAGCTATTAGGTTCACATGAATAAAACAATATTTTAAATATACTTTTGGCAAGTTTTTGTTAAAAACACAGTGAAGAATTACAAATTACTATCTCATCCTGTCCTGATTTTACTGGTGCATATATTTTGGGTTTCATGGTTGCCTCTATGTATGCCACTCCTCCTAACCAAAGGGAACCATAACCTCTAAAAAAAACAAAAAAATATATTAAAATGGAACCTTTATCTTTCAAAAATAGAATGGAAAATTACAGTGACACACAATAAAAATGTTCAGTTCAGTTTAAATATTTTTAACGAGCTTAGACGTGTACAAAGCAGATGCTAACCATAGCGGTGTTAGAAGCTAATAGTTAGCCTGTGTTTAAAAACTGCTCATATCTAGTCTGTCACTCTATCACAGTTAAATTTTTTTCTACCAAGTAACCAAAATCCTCCCAGGAAAAAACATTTTAAAAAGTGGTGGAAACTTCAGTTTATTTAGCCAGCCCTTGCTGTAACAATTAACGTCAGCACTACAGCACTACTAAAAGGGGAAGCGCTACTTCCCTTTTAGTTCATAATCAAGGAATAAAGCGTACATGTGTTAAAACATACCGTAAAGCAGACAAAATTGTATCTGAGGCTTAAATTATTATAATACAGTGGCTAGGGAGGGATTTGCGACACAGAATTTACTTTTAAGAGGTATAGCGACCAGTATTCAGTGTTGCCAACTCCTCAGTAAGGAAAGTAGCTATTGGCTGCGCTAAAAGTCGCTAGAAGTCGCTGAATGACGTCATCGCCTAATTTGCATAATCTGCCACATGATGTGATGTGCATGTTATTGACGCTGTGGGACAAATAACGTTGTTAGAGAGACAAAAAGTGAGTAAAAACACTCAGAATATATATAGAGCTACTTTTTTCTGTCCATTAATGTTTATTTATTTATTATTATTATTATTTATTTTACTTTTATTTTTTATTAATGTTTATTTTATTACAATACTAACCCTCCTCCTTTACCCGGGTTTGAGACTGGCAAAATTAACCATAAAGAGACACTATGGCGGAGTTACACAATTTTTTTTCCAACTTTTTTTTAACGTTTTCTTTTTTCCCTTGTGGTCCACCAAGGAGCCTACAAATCACGGTAAAACACGAACATGTGGCTGTGTGAATCAAATCCATTTATTTATTTAAGATAAAATATTTCAAATTCAGTTATTTATGATCAACCTCCGCCGTCAATCCCGGCGCATGCGCGCTTCATTTGCAGTCTGGACGCTGAGGGTAAACATGCTGTGGCTCTGACTGCAGCGCTGAGAGGGACTCCTGCGGGAGCGGGAGGACGGGGTTGGGAGGGGGGAGGTGCCCCACGGCAGTACCTGCCGCTGGAGGACAAGAGTAGGAACGATACGTGCTTTCACGTAAGAGTCTCCAAAATTCGCCAGTGACACCAGAAAAGTCGCTAGATTTGTCGCTAGTCGCTTTTTTGAAAAAAAGTCGCTGGAGGGGTCTGAAAAGTCGCTAAATATAGCGACAAAGTCGCTGAGTTGGCAACACTGCCAGTATTGCCAACTAGCTAGCTATTTCATGTTGTGAAAGTGGCTAGAGGTTGTTGCTAATTAACACGCTCACCTATTTTGCATCCTTGGCCATGAGCATGTAATTGTAACAGGGGCTGTAAGAGAGAGCCATACATTTGTGGTTGAAACAAAGTGAGAAAAAAACAACAAACCTAAATATGGTTGTAATTACGAATTAGCTCTGTCGATTCCTCTTCTTTTTAATGCCACAACTCCAACCCCTTCATGTATCTGGACAAGCAAAAGTGACCCAAAAGTGTCATGATCCTTAAGATTTTGTGTTTGTTCATCACTTTAGTTATTGGTTATTTGGTATATTTTTATGTTTTATATTTTGATTACTTTATTGCTTAATCACTGTCTTTGTTTTGAGTTTTACACTTAATGATTTTCTTGTATTCTGTTTTAAGTTTTTTTCTTGGTCCCTTGAGTTTAAATTTTAATGTTTTCTTTTGACATTCTCATTCAGTACCTCAGCCCATACTCCCGGTCACCTGCTGTACACTCAGTCACTCTTAACTGATACTAGTACCAGTTATCGCTTCCTCCCTGTGGACATACTGTATACTCCCAGATTCTTATCCTAGTTGTGGTAAGGTCCTCTTGTTACTGTCATCCATGTGTCACAGGTTTGCTCCTTGTCATCTCCTTCCATGCCGCTTGTTGTTTTTGTAAATCCTCTTTCCGCTGCACCATGATTCCACTTGCTTTGGCGTTCTACACCACTTAAAATATGGAGAAGTTAGACATTTTAGTGCAGTTGGTTTGGCTTTAAACCTTAAGGCAAACTAAGAACCAAACAAGTCACAGTAAAATATGAAGATGTTTAACCTTAAAATGTTTTGAATCCACCGTATTCCTGGCATCGTGAATGATTGATTACTGTATTCTAGCAACTTTAGGTTTGATAGCAGCAGATGCAGCAAAGCTGTTTGTTCTAGTTTCTAATGAGCTTTTTGAAGTAACTGGTTTGAAGTTTGGCGAAATTTCCTTTTTATTTGTTAAGATAATCACACGCCTACATTTCCTTTTGAAGCCTATAAAAGTCTGAACATGCATACCTGTTACATTGTTTAGGGCTGCACCTTAAATAAAACCAAGCTTTACCTGTGGCTCTAACTGGTATAAATTAAAGATGGATTATTCCGGAGATTAGTGGATTATTTTACATAAATTAACAGACAAGGGGTCAAGATTAATGTGGCTAAAGAATTTAAATTTAAAATAACCACTGAAAGCCCCATGAGGCCCTATAAAAGAGGAACATTTTGTCCCCACTTGTTAAGCGATAACCAACCACTAAAAAAACAAACCATACTGTTAAAACAGTTTATGAATATGATTAATAGTATTGCAGCAGATCAGGCTCGATTTCAGAAGTAACAAGTAAGATAGTAACACAATTTTATGAGGGATAGTGCTTGATAAATAGTCACATACAACGCTAATGTTATCTCAGTAATATGAAAGCACAGAAAATGCAAAACCAATACTGAGTTATAGGTTTACTTCAGTTCTTGTCTGCAGAGGGGGTTGACAAGATAAATAAATATTCAATTCAATTCAATTCAATTCAATTTTATTTATATAGCGCCAATTCATGAAACATGTCATCTCAAGGCACTTTACAAGTTAAGTTCAATCATATTATACAGATTGGGTCAGATTATACAGATTGGTCAAAAAATGTTCCTATATAAGGAAACCAGTTGATTGCATCAAAGTCCCGACAAGCAGCATTCACTCCTGGAGAAGCGTAGAGCCACAGGGAGAGTCGTCTGCATTGTACATGGCTTTGCTGCAATCCCTCATACTGAGCAAGCATGAAGCGACAGTGGAAAGAAAAAACACCCGTTAGCGGGAAGGAAAAACCTCTAGCAGAACCGGGCTCAGTATGAACGGTCATCTGCCTCGACCGACTGGGGGTTACAGAAGACAGAGCAGAGACACAACAAGACAGACAAAAAGCACAGAAGCACACATTGATCTAGTAATCTGTTCTACATTAGATGGTTATAGTCGGTGATCTGTCCTCCCTGGATGATTTCACAGTCAACAGAACGTCAGACCAGGTGTGCCTACTATGAAGAAAAAAGAGAGAGAACAAAAAGTTAAAAGCTGAAATGACAACAGTCATTTCAATGTAATGCAATGCAAATCTGGAGAACAGTAGACTGGAGAACAGTAGAAATCAGTAGAGTGAGAAAAATAGGCCCTGATGTCCTCCAGTAGCCTAAGCCTATAGCAGCATAACTATAGAGGTAGCTCAGGGTAACATGAGCCACTCCAACTATAAGCTTTGTCAAAAAGGAAAGTTTTAAGATTAGTCTTAAAAGTAGACAGGGTGTCTGCCTCACGGACCAAAACTGGGAGTTGGTTCCACAGGAGAGGAGCCTGATAGCTAAAGGATCTGCCTCCCATTCTACTTTTAGAGACTCCAGGAACCACCAGCAGACCTGCACTCTGAGAGCGAAGTGCTCTGTTAGGAACATACGGGGTAATCAGAGCTCTGATATATGATGGAGCTTGATTATTAAGGGCTTTATACGTTAGAAGAAGAATTTTAAATTCTATTCTTGATTTAACAGGAAGCCAATGAAGGGAGGGCTAAAATTGGAGAAATATGATCCCTCTTGTTGATTTTCATCAGAACTCTCGCTGCAGCATTTTGGATCAGCTGAAGACTTTGAACTGCATTTTGTGGACTTCCTGATAGTAAAGAATTACAATAGTCCAGCCTTGAAGTAACAAATGCATGGACTAGTTTTTCAGCATCACCCCTGGACAGAATGTTTCTAATTTTGGCGATATTCCGGAGGTGAAAAAAGGAAACTCTGGAAACCTGTTTAATATGGGATTTAAATGACATGTCTTGGTCGAAAATAACACCAAGGTTTTTTACTTTATTACCAGAGGCCAAGTTAATGCCATCCAGATTCAGTGAATGATTAAGAAGTTTATTTTTTGAGGACTCAGGTCCAAAGATTATAACTTCTGTCTTGTCAGAATTTAAGTGCAGGAAATTTAAAGTCCTCCAGCTTTTGATGTCATCAAGACATGACTGCAGTCGAAGTAATTGATTGGATTCATCAGGATTTATGGATAAATATAGCTGAGTGTCATCAGCATAACAGTGGAAATTAATCCCATGCTGTCTGATAATTTTGCCAATCGGAAGCATAGATATAGTAAAGAGAATTGGTCCAAGGACTGAACCCTGTGGTACTCCACAGGTGACCCTAGAGTTTGAGGAAGATTTATTATTAACATGAACAAACTGGAATCTGTCCGACAAATAAGATTTAAACCAGCTTAATGCTTTCCCCTTAATCCCTACAGTATGCTCAAGTCTTTGTAGGAGAATATTGTGATCAACTGTATCAAATGCAGCACTGAGATCTAACAGGACAAGTACAGACACAAGTCCATTATCTGAGGCCATGAGAATATCATTAGTGACCTTCACCAGAGCCGTTTCAGTGCTATGATGAGCTCTGAAGCCTGACTGAAACTCCTCAAGTAGGTCATTACTTTGTAAATGTTCACAAAGTTGATTAGCAACTACTTTCTCGAGAATTTTAGATAAGAAAAGAAGATTAGATATAGGTCTGTAGTTTACTAGCTCATCTTGATCAAGAGATGGTTTCTTAAGTAAAGGTTTAATAACAGCTACTTTAAAAGCCTGTGGTACATATCCATTTACTAAGGATAGATTAATCATGTCTAAAATATGCTAGTATAGGTAATTAGTCTTTTTCTTGAGGGCATCTCCCCAGTCTTAATCAGCATATCATCATAATTATATCTCTCTTTGCAGGTGAAGAAGCAGAATCAGAGGATGTTGTGTTGCTCTCTCCCTTTTCTCTCCTCTTTCTCTTTCACCTTTTCTCCGTTCTGGCATTTTGTCTCGTCTGTTTCACTCCTTTTTTTCCTCTTCTACCTTCCTGTTTCAGTGTCCATTTAACATGAAATTGTCCCAGCATAAATTCTAATAAAGATTCTTGCATATATAAATCAAGCGGCACACTATGGCGAAAGCAGTAAGGCTCCACTTGTGAAAGTAAAATCTGTTGGGCTCTTTTTGGCATTAAGACAACAATTCTTAATGCCACATTGCCAGACAGGACACATAAAAAAAATAAAAAAGAAGAGAAAGAATGAAATGAACTTTCACATCAGAGCTGCCTATAACACCAGAGAGTGTCGCAAGTTTTGGTCTTTTGAAGGTGATGCCATAAATGTAGGATTGTAGATCTATAACAAGGTTCAGAGAAAACCAGATTAATGATCCATTGGTCCAATAAATGTCTTTTTTTATCTCACTAAAGCATTGCTACCTCATTTCATTTGGCCACATGCAAATAATTGTGTACACGGGTAACATCACCAGCACAAATGAGCATGAATAATCTGACACAAGGAAGAACATGTCCAAACTACCTCACATGTCAACTGGGCGTCAACGGCAGTATGTTTGTAAGCAGAGGTGGTTGTGTCATGTCAATCCCCCTAACATCCTGCTGTAGTCTGCCTTATAGGAGGAGAAAATAGTGTGATGTCACTTCTGGCACAGCCCCAGCGTCTGAAAACTTTTCATGTTGTGCCCCAACGAATGAGAGGCGCACATTAGTCAGAATAAGACTCTCCATAGTTAAAGCTGGTACTTGTTAAAGTGAATTGCTAGCAGAGTCGCAGCAATGTTTGTTGCCTGCAGATTGATACGAAGCAGATCAGAGCATTGTGACTCCCACAAAGCATTCTCAGTATGTTAGTTTGCCTCTCTCAAGTCGTCCCTGTCAATGTTAATGACGGTGCCACGCTGCTCCACAAGCACCACTGACTGTAAGCAGTCCGGCGGCATCGCTTTGAAACCGCTGAGAGGGCTGAGGTACAACACAGCATCATCAGCCCATCAATCCTCATCCACTCCCACAGTGAGCTGCTCTTTCTGACAGTGACTTGCACTGCCCTTAAAAGCCTTGGCACTCTTGTCTCAGGCCTAGATGGCCTAATAGAGGGATTGTTCAATAAAACTTGTAAAGAATGTTTGGAAATCCTGATCCACCCTAGCTGTGTGTCACTGTGCATTAGCAATGACATTCCTGATCCTGACTCATGCACCGTTCTGGCAAGTTTTTCAAATAAAACTGAGCAAGAACCACTCGACTGGAGATGTAAATTGGAAAGTTGTTTATAAGATTTAATTTTCCCTCTAACGTTTGAGCGTGAAGACAAAAAAAGCAAGAAGCAATTTTGGGTTAACAATGTGTCCGTGGTTAAAAATAATAGACTGCTTGGAGAACCAATAATTCTTGTTAATTTATGAACTGAGTGTACTTTCTGGTTTTTGTCACTGGGGAAAGCAAAAACAAATTTTTTAACCTAATTCTGCTTGTTAGTTAAGTTTTTTTCCTACAATTTGCCCCTCTCATATAGTATTTCATTATATAAAGCAAAGTGGGCACTTAAAACATGGCAGTGAGTGAAAAAATGGCCAAATAAAGAATACAATCTTAAATGCACACAGTTAACTGTATTTATACGCTGTCTTAAATAATCAAACAGATACTTTTTTCTGAGATTTCACTGAGCAACTCAGTATTGTTAAGGTTAGCTGATTTAGATCTAAATTTAAGGTATTTATGTTCGTTTGTATGCATTTTTTGTTTGTCAAGCTACTTCTACGGCATTTTAATTTGCTCCTATGTTACAAATACAGTGGATTGACTGACTGACTGATTGATTGATGTGGACGGATGGACACCAATGGAAATTCATCTGTGATACTGCAAACTGAGATTACTTTGACTGGTTTCTACTTAAAGTATGTTGATCATGCACAAATACTCCTTATAACCTCACTTCATTAAAAAAAACATACCATTAACATATCCCTCTGAGGTATGCGTGATGTTTTTTTGCAGTCTTTCAGGGCTGATAATGTTTGTCTGATTGGATCTCTTGTCTTTCACCTGTGACACCAGGAGTTTTCTGGCCAACAGGATCCTAAACAAAGCAACCTTCATGCCTTCTCCTAAAGCTGGAGCATCACAAAGGACCCTGAAACATTGGGCATGAGGCAAGCTACCTATTTGGGCTCTCAGATCTTGAGACAGTTACCTCATAGACGGTCAGGAGGCAAATGCGCTGCAGTGCACCTAATCTGTAAAGGTGACATCACCTAACATCTAGGACAGGATTCACCATCACTGTGTTCTGCTTCTTTGCTGATTGAAACATGTCATAAATGGTTCTGTTCCAGCTGACTTTGTTTGAACTATTTTCTTTTCACTCATGAGAAATTGCACTCGTCGTGTGGGTTAACAATCAACTAATTCCATTCAGCGGTTCTATTTTGGAGTAACGTCTAGACGTAAAAACATTTTACTACAAACCATAAAGCCGCAGCTTGGTTCTGGAAAGACGGACCAGACATGGGCCCTCCAGAAAACACTGTAGGACACATTGGGTCCAGGCAAGTGTTCAGAGTTGATTTTTGGCCAAGCACCTTGCAGGGTGTTTATCTGAGCTTCATAGATAGAATATAGCTGATGAAGTCATGTGTTTACATCCCATGATGTCTTTCCACTGGAAAAAAGATTGTCTGCAGCCATAAAGTGTTTATATTAGCGTCTTTTATGATATGTTCCTTGTATACATAATTGTTTGCAGCATAATAAAAGAAACAGGACCAACAAAGTGCAAATTACAGGGTTTGTGGGGGAGCTGACCACCTATTTTCCACACTTCAAGTCAAAACATCTGTAAACAAAGTCACTGCATTCTGCCATCTACACGCCCAAAAGTTTCAACCACAAATGAAGTCAGTGCACGGTAATGAACATTTGAGGCTGAGAATCACTCACTTCACTCAATTAAAACTGGGGTTGCTTATAATTGTTTTCTATTAAAAGTTTTATTTCTCTAACATACATTTCTGGCGCAATGAGGAAAACATGGTGGGATTTCCAATAAAACAGCCAGTTATTCCTTTACGGCAGATTTGATGACATGTTAAGTTACAAGGTATTGGGTGTCATGCTTGCGAACGGTAGTCACATCAGTTTCCATCAACACTATTCAGACATTTCTTACATCATGAGAGGTTTTTATCACTGCGTTGAATCATCAGTTTGCAGTGCATCACTTCTCTTTTTTCCCAGCCTCTTCAACTTTATCTGCCACTTATTCTGATGTCAGTAACGTCATATCTGCAATTTCTTTTGGTTGCATTCATAAAGTTGCTCAATTCATGACAATCATCTAGCATGACTGAATAGGAGTGTACTTACTTCATTTTGGAGGATTCCTTTTTTTTTTTTTTTTTTTTTTTTTTTTAGCAATTGTAAAGGATCAACTACAACTGAAACTCTGCCTACATTCCCAAATCTGAAACCCAAACATTAGCCAACTGCTCCACCCGAATCTGACGCTTAACAGGATTAAGCTGCTACACAAAGACAACGGAAAAGCTACTATTTATATTGCTTCAATAACTTAATAGATGTCACTATCAACAGGATTACATCGTGTGGAACATTTTTTTTGTAATAAATGTATTCTAAAGTTTTCATTGTAAGCATACAAAGTGGACAACAGTGGTGTGGAAATTTTGCCAACCCTACCCTTCGCTGTATATTATCACATTCTTGGCTGAAAGGCCAACACAAAGGAGTGCATAATAGTAAACTGGAAGAAAAATGCTAAATGGTTTTCCAAGTTTTTGCAAATTAGAACTGGAGATGTGTGGCCTGCATTTGTTTCTGTGTTCTTGAAACAATATATTTATCTTTCACTTTCAGCTAAAAGTGTACGGTATTCTGACACCTTGTTGACGTTGAATGCGGTGCGGGTTGCAGTCCTGATCCACACTGCTCCTAGGCCAGCTGCGGCTCCGGTTGTGAAAACAGCACTGGCAAGAACAGAAGTTCATGTGGTCTTTTCTGTTGCTATCCCTTATAAATTATTACAAAATAGCCATGGTTTTAATTTTTTAGGGCGAAACTGATTATCTGTGCACTAAAATATCCAATTTCATCCTCCAAAAGCCCCTCTTTTTCCTCGTGTTTCTGTGTCGCTGTTTTGTTTACACTAGACAAGCTACCTGAGTTGGTGCGGTGATTTCATTCTGAAATTCACTTGAACTTTATCCTGTCTAGTGCTGGCCGTTTTCTGTTTAGCTCGTGAAATTCAGGAGCTTGATCTGGTAACCGCACGACCTCGTTAACCAGACCCGCCACCGCTTGCAACTGACACATTGACTCATTGATTTTTAATTATTTGGGTTCCTTGAGGCACCGCAACGAATCTGCACCACATTGAATGTGAGCCCAGGGTGACATATGAACATACTTGGATCTACACCCTAGTCCGTTGTAGCTGTTCCTGTATATTGAAGGTTGTTTTCCTGCTGGAGGGTGATTCTCTGCCACAGTCTCCATTTTGGTACCATCCACACGAAGACCGGTTTGGCTGTATCCGACAAACTTTTTAGTTGTCCGGATGAAGCAGTCGTGAAACTAACAGCACATGAAACTTGCTCCCAGAGTAAGAAAGTTTGAACCCATCCCCGCAGCAGCTTCATCTGAACACCTCCATCTGCATAACCGGCTACAAACGGGTGTGTTTGCACATGTAAGCCAACACAGACTTCGCCTTATCGCGCATAACACAAACAACAAAAACGGAGTTGCGGTTATGTTTCAGACACTATTGAATTAATTATGGATTTTAACACATTTTGCTCCCCTACTGCGTTTGTTGTTGTTCGTCCACACAAACAGCTCTTTTCTCAGTCCGGCGTTTGCTGTTTTCGCCCTAATGTTCCTCTTTCTTCCTTCTTTACTTCTGTGGCAGCGTTACTGTTACAGCGCCACTTACTGGCATGGCATAGGTATTACAACGCCTATAATGGCTTTTCCGGCTTTGTGCGGTTTCCCGTTTTAAACTCAAATTTTTCTGTGCGGATACAGTATTCGGCTCCGTGTGGATGTAGCCTTAGCTCCATCAATCAACTCTGACCAGCCGCTTTGTTCTCTCGGAAGACAACCATGCCCCACATCATGATGACTTCACTACCATGTTTTTGCAGAGAAAGGTTTTACTCCTCAGATAGCATTTTGATTTGAGGATCTTCTTCAGCAGTAGGTCTTTTACACATTTTCAAAAACTTCAAACATGTCTTTTTTGTGGGTTTTCTTCTTGTCACTTATCCATATAGGTAACACTTTTCTGGGTGTACGAATAATATTTGTCCTGTCAACAGATTTGGCCACCTGCTTTTTGAATCTCTATTGCCTTTTGGTTTATTTGCTGACTGACACCCTCCTTGTCTGGTCTTAGTACCTTTACAGTTGTGTCGTACTCTTTCCACCATCAAATAGTCTATTGAACAGGGATATTCAGAGCTTGGGATATTTCTTTAAAACCTAACATCACTTTCAGCACGCCACACCTTTATCTACGATCTGTTTGCTCTGTGTTCACACAGGTTGACTGCTAAAAGGTATTTTATTTGGATGCATCAGAGTAAAGGGGAGTGATTACAAATGTTCACAACACTTTTCTAATTTTCATGTGTAAAACATTTTGACAAATATACAACCCTTTCCTTCTATTTCAAAATTATGTGCTATTTTGTCATACAATCCCAAAAAAATAGAACATTTGTGGTTGTAATGTGACGTTCAAGGGGTATGAATACTTTTAAAAGGCGCTGTATGCCAAGGTCTCAGCTGTAGTGATTAAACTTTGTTTTTTTCAGCTGTTATTAGTTTTTTTTATTGTTTTTGATTTATTGCATGATTATTTCCAGGTACGGCGCCGCATTTAACATCAAACATGTGCAGGACTTTGACTAATTTCTTTCCTCTCGCAAAGGCGGTTCTATTTTGTCCTAATCTGGAGGAAACATATTGGTGTGAGCGACCTAAATCTGTTTCACAATATTGACTGAAGTCCTGTCAAGATTTTTAAAACAAGTCTAAAATGAGCTTTGCTCTGATACTGCCACTGGAAAGAAAACACACAAAGCGTAAGCAGGAAGAAAGGGCCTCCATTAGGCTGCAGTACAGCCGCTGATGATTGATATGATAGCAAGCCTATTCAAACTGCAAATTTTACACATGATTGAGGCTCTATTGGATGTAATGAAATGGCTTTCCTGAATATTGCACTTGAGTGACTGTGTGACCACCAGCACAATGGCTGCTATTATAGCTTTGGACCTTCAAGCCCTCTTTCATTGTACCGGGTCCACTGTGTTATTACTGCAGAACTCGGAGTGAACCTGCGGCTTCGGTTTCTTGCTGTTTCGGATGTGACCATTCTCTCCGCTGGGAGCAATTCGTGGAGTGTTAATTGAGCACCGCAATCACTCAGCAGATTTATGGAAAGTCAGAAGGGTCACAGGAGATTTTCAGAGGAGACTGTCCAGGGACCAAGGCTAGCCTCAGACCTGCAGCTGGGGAGTTTCTGGCCTTTGGAAGCACACTGCTGGCACACAAACACCATGTGTTCCTGCAAAAACCCAAAAGGATATCAGTATTTGATAGAGAAAATATCCCCAAATTGTTCATATGGGTAAATCATATAATTTTGTGGGTTACTCTGTGTGGGATATTCTGTTTTACTGTATTTACTCTTTTCATGGCAGAAGATATCTTGGGGAAAAAACAACAATTCTGCTCTCCCAAACGGCATTTTCTTCAAATAAAGCCATGACCCAGTTTGCTTGTATTGGTCATCCACTCGTACAGATGTGTGCCACTCATTGGACAATAACTGGAGGCCCATACAGACAGGGCGTGGCCAGTGGGGCCCATCTGTCCTGCAATAATCAGCTTTATACAACAGACCCACTCAGATGAAGATACAAGAGTAAGTGTATAAACAGAGGTTCAACTGTTGGCAAAAGTGTTATACGTTGTATTAATCTTTAACATTGTGCTGTTATTAGGTCCAAATCATAACGAGGCACTTTTGATTGAGTACCACTGGTTCTGAAAGATGATACAATCACATCATTTCAGGCGGTGTTTTTATGCTGCAGTGTGTCAGTATGTCAGAGTATTAATTTGAATGAATGTGTGCGTGGCTCTGCATCTGGACATGCTTAATGCTTTTTAATCCCTTTCTGTTTGCCTGCAAAGCTTGTCATGCCAGCCCTCTATCAACCGTATTTCACTTGTGTTCAAACAGAACATAAGCATCTGACAGTGTCCTACTCGCTTTCTTAACGTTTACCGCACACTCATGGTTATGGCCTTGCTTCACTAAGGTAAGATTACGCTGTGTTTTTGCTTTTGATTAAAACATTTATGGTCCAATTCACCAAGGTATTTACAGGTGTTAACTGTGTGTAAACCAGAGTTTTCTATTTCTGCTGCCGAAATAACCCAACTGAAAAAATTTATATGTTTTTCTCTCTTCGCCAACACAGTTTGCCATCATGTAAATGAGGCGTTATGTATGTATTCAGGACAAAGGCTGCCTTAATAATGTTCTTTAAACTACAGCAAGAGCAAATAGCTTTGTATTCTCAAAGACTAGAGCTGTCTGAGTTATGCAGAATTTAAGGTAAAAAATACCATCTGCTGAAAGGTTGTGGTCATTTTTGCACAGATGGGTGGGAATGTTGGTGGTGAGTGAGCCCAGACCCAACACTGCATGTGCGAAACCAAAGTTTTTTTTTCATGTATCATGGGGAGTACAATCCCTTTTGTGAATGTTCAGAACATTTTCCCCTTATTGGGGGATAGCATGAACCAGCCATTGGATTTTGAACTTTAGCCTCCAGATATTCATGGCATCCTACCCACTTCACAAAATAGTTCCTCATTTCTGAAAAAAATGTGTGTGACTATTGTTGTACAGGTTTTCATATGCCAAACCAAAAACAAAACACTAGCATCATTGCTTTTAAGGTCAACAGCTATCTTTACATGTACAAAATGTGACGATCAGTTTGAAAGGTATTTGGGTTAAAAAACAAAAAATAATTGGATTGTACCATTTATATGGTCACACAATCAATTAAACTGATCATAGTGTGCGTTTATATCCACCTGGCTTTATTCAGAATAGAACCACTCTGACATGCACAGTTATCAAATTTCCCTAAAAAGAAACAAACAAAAAAAACAAAAACAGAAGAAGAAAATCTTCCAGTTTTACTTCCCGACATATTTCCACCACTCACCAACACAGAAATACGTCATGTTTACGTCGGGCTGCACATGAGCACTCGGGTCAGTTTGCTACATTCGGAATAATTTGAGCCTGACAAGCGTTTATACGCATGTCGATGGGGTTATCAATCAGCATAAACCACTTGTCTCATTCAGATTACAATTTCATTCTGATTTAATCCGATCACAATATTCTGATTGGTTTGTTTACATGACAAATTTTTAATGCGAACGGCCCTTTATTCTGATTACCTTTGTCCATGTAAACTTAGCTATTGTTGATACATTGCTTTGTACACGCTCTCTTTCTCAAATGGCGGAAAAAAAGGTCCACATTTGGTAATCTAATACTTTCTCTCTGGGAACCGGTAACCATAGTCACACCAAAATTAATTTTGGTCTTACGACTGGTGGGCAGCTTTGCAGTGTTTGAAGACAAATACAGAACGGAGCCCTCAAGGAAGCTTTATTTTATATCAACATTTAAAGACTTTAATTACACTAAATGTTTGTTTTGTATCATGTGCTACAGTAGACTTGTTAATTATTTTATGTTGAAAGCTCTGTTGTTTAACGGAATCGCTCAACCCGTCTTTGATGTGTGCTTTGCCTCGTTTGCCTTCTAGCAACCCGGTTCTGAATCTTAAGCGAAAAACCTCCAGACATCTAAACCTAGAGCAAAAGAGATCTTGATCATAGTCCTGTCTGAAAGTGACTTCCATGGGCAGAGAGAAGCAGCCCTGTCCTCTGAATCCAGATGTGACTCTGCGCTAAAGCGATGGGTGTAAGGACACTGCATACTTGTGGGGATCCAGTCGGTTCCATAAGCAATAAAAACAACTGCACACGTGTCAGACCCAAAAAGGCCCTTATGTCCTTGTCCTGAATGGATTCTCTAGTAACTGGAATCCAAAATTTTCTTCTCACATCTTCCAACTCTATTATCCCCTCTTAGATCATAAAAGATCATAAAAGTTTGAACCATCAAAGTAACTTTCCTTTCGACGTTCTTGCAAACTTTCAGATCTTTTTTGCAAATTAAATTCAGAAAGCAAAGAGCGTTCATCCTTTGATCAGTAAAGTGGAGTGCGTAGTAAACGTAGAACTGACTGTCTGGAAGATCATTAGAAAGTAGACATTAACTGCTTCATATTTGCATCCATGGATTAGTTAGCAGAGTACATCTTAGTGGCATGAAAACAAGGGGGGCAGAAACAAGGCAACCACTTTTCTAAAAAGGGTGGGAGGCAGTTCACGTCTTATGATGGGTTACAAACGCTGGTATAATTTTGTCTCAAATGGATTGTTTTTTGTGGTCAGAATGGTTAGGAAAATGCTCGTGCAATAACTCGATGCAGTCCAGAATAATTGCCTTGAGCTTGCCAAAATTTTGTGTTGTGATTATGCGATAAGCTTTTGAAGAAAAGTATAACCGTCTCACAGTGAGAGTTGCCCAGGCATGATTTATAAGTGCCTTATGTCTTTGTTTTGCTGCAAGGAGCCTGCGTGGTGCGTCGAGTCTAAATATCATGCTTGCTTACACAGAAAACTAATGGATCTGTGTTACATTGCTAAATAATGTGGAGCTGTGAATGGGCTACAAACAAACCTTTATGATCCATTAACCGGCAGGCGCGGTTTACTCCTGGCCATGTGTGCCAGCTGGCAGCAACTGACAAGCCTGTATCATAAGCAGCCTCTGCCAAGGATAGCTTTACTGTGGTTTGCACAGTTTCTCCCTAATCTCTCGAGCTGATTAGATACATGCTGTTTTCTCATTAGGCAAGACTCCTCAAGGTCCTGTCTTGTGGAAATGTATGATGGAATGAAGGTAAACACTGTGCGTTTAATACGTTTGGCTTGATGTCTGCAGACGATTCGGGAAGGCAGACACGTCTGTGGAGTGGTTTGAATTTGGGTGGAGACGTTTGCATTTACAGTAGAACTGCAGACAAATATGCAAGGACCCCACCCTAGGCCGGCGATCAACTCCTCTGTCATCAGTTTCTTTATCATCCAGACAGAGATTGATGTTGAAGGATCAGATTTCTTGAGATTTATAGTGCAAAACAACGTCCCATATTTAAAAGGGGGAAAAAAAAAGTCCTTTAGGGGTTTTATTGCACAGTATGACCGTGTTTCTGTTTTAATCAGGAAAGTTGGCAACAATCTACAGTTCATTAAACAAATACGGTTCTGATTTACCAAATCCCCGTAAAGGCGTCGATGCATCAGCTGTTCCCTGAAAGAAGATTTTTTTTAATGTGATGTTTGATAAATTGGGCTTGTGGTTTGCGATAGCGCCTTTAACAAGAGTTATTATTAAAACAAACTCAAATGCTGGGATCATTCAGGCGGGCCTTATGATTCTGCCCAGAATTGTTACTCTGAGCCACATCGGGTTGCACCAACACTCCCATCCCTCCCAATACCGAGCCATGCAGAGGGTTCGTACAACGCAGCAGCAGTGCATGAAAGCAGCCAAACTTAAAAAGTTCATATAGTCTTCGTAAATGATTAATGATGCCTTTTGCTTTGATTTTAATTTCACACAAATAGGACCAAAACATCCGGTCACTTTTACTCAAAAGCAGACTCTGGTGCACCTTTTTGTGAAACTTGGCTAAATACAGCAAATATTTTTACAGAAAGCGGGACCTATGTCCTGTTCTTGTTGCTCTGAATCTAATTAAAAACTTTCTCAATCAGGAAAATAATTAAAAAAAACCATCAACCTCCAAAATTCAAGAAATTGTAGGCCTTTCTTTTAAAGATAGTTTTACAAGACTTTTTATTTTGGATCTGCAATGATTTACAAATCCCTATTCCAAAAAATCTGAGGATGTAAAAATAAAACATTACAGTGGAAGTATTGTTGGACTTTTTACTAATAAAATATTAATATTTTGTAGCACACCACTGTTCTAATGGCAACGCCATAGTATAGTTATAAGAAAGTTGTTTTTGAGGACACTGGCCTTTCACACTCCGTTTGTACAGCTAAATTTCTCACAATAACACACCATTGGTTGACCATTTTTTAAATTAAGACAACAATGCATTTTCTTTTTAAAATAATTTGAAGTTACGCTCAGTGGGTTTACAATTAATGCCCTATCATCTATATGTAGTAGAGCTATTTTGCTGGAGATGGGTCTCTATTTGTTTTAGAAAAGTGTATGATTAAATGACTTATCTGGCTTTAAAACATCTAGATGTCTAATTGTAATGTTTGAAGGAGCACAGTTTCCAGGCTTTTAGGTAGTCTTGGTAATATGATGAGATTTAGTGTTTAAAAAGTGAGTTTTACAAAGGAGGAAAAAGTTTGAAAATGGATGGGATTTCCTTTAAACTGTAACTGAAACAGAAAACATGAAAAGCAAGTAATCCACCAATACAGTATGCACTATTTGATTCTCAAATTCTTCTCTTCAAGATCAAAATCATCTACTAACACACCCATGTGCTCCAAACACATTTACTTTATGACGCGGCAGTGAAATGGATGAGGGGGAATTCTGAGCAGACGGTGATCTACATTTTTCAAAAAAGCGAGTGGGAAAGCTGGCGAGTCTACTGTACGAGCAATCTAGGTCAGATGTGAAGGAGATACGCAAATCAGACGCTTCCTCCATCTCCTCTAAAATGTGGCACTTTCACTGGGTCAGATAACAGGCGAGCTATCAGGAGCTGAGGAGGACCAGGGGGTTGCGGTGGGCATGAGACCAACAACAATGGTTCAAAGCCTCTTTGTATTTTAGGTTGCATTTGATCCATTGTCCCCGTTGGTCTTTGGAGACCACCACCAACATGGCATCAACTTACTCAGGTTTGCAGGGTTTTGTGTGACTAAGATGCCTTCAAAAGATTAGGTTCAGGTGAAACCCGGGGTTAAAAGCGAGTGGGAGGATCAGGAATCTCACCATTGTTTTGGGCTGTTTCTGTGAGAACAGGGAACACTTAGATAAGAATGTACTTGTTTAAATGCTAAATACTGGGCTTTATCGTCATTGGAAGTTGTAATTATCCACATTAAGAGGAGTAAACGGGGTAAGAGGATAAAAAGAAATCTGCAATAAAAAAAACAAAGATAGATAAGCACTTGACTGGTACTTTGTCTGGTGACGATTGTAAATCCCTTGTGGAGGATTATAACAGTGGCCCGTTTCATTTTCTCATCGGAAAATGCTCTGTTGCTCTCTTTATCACGTGGAGGCAACATAACGGGAGGAACATCTTGAGAGGTATGCGAATAAAAGCCATCTCAGAGGGACACCACAATGACTTTAAATTTTGAGGATGCTAATTAAACAATGTGATGATTTATTGTCTGCAACAAAATGTTCACTGTGATTTTTCCAAATGCTCTGCTTCCTGGAACATGTTGCATTCGGTCACACCCCAATAAACTTTTTGCTCCAGTTTCAGTCGTACTGAGAGTTTGCAAAGCAGTAAAAAGTTGCAACACCATGTGGCTTTGGTGACTCCTGTATTAACATTGTCATGTTTTTCAAATGCTCATAATACATGACAAACATGTATTATGCAGAAACGGCTGCAGAAGTACAATACCTTGCAAAAGTCTTCATACGTTTTTTCCACATTTTGTCAAGTTAAAACTAAAGGCCTGAATTTATTTCAATGGAATTTTATGCGGTAGACCAACATGAAGTTAAATTATGCATGTTTCTTTTTGTTTTAACAAATAAATCAGACATCTGAAAAGGTGCATTTTTATTCACCAGTCCAATTTAGAATCAGTGGTAAGACTTGACATTTTAATTTAGGACACTCTCCCCATCGTATCTAACTAAGCTCCAGCTACTTTCCAAATAAATGGGTAAAATATGAGTCAGATTTAGGATTTGTAGCTGTCTTTCCTGCAAAGGATGACTCTAAAAAGTATTCAAACAAATGCATACCAAACCTTTCAATGTTTTATTTACATTTAAGATTTAAAACATTTAAGATTTATACACGTCTCTGTGTCGATCTTTGACACAAAATCTCCAAACACTGAAGTTTGAGGCCGTCATGTGACAAAATGCAGGAACGCATGTCTTTTGCAAAAAACTGCAATAACACAACCCACAAAGAGAGAGCCTTTTCTCATCATGGCAGCTAATTTCTGTTGACCACTTTTATTTTTCTCTTTATATCAGTATGAGCATCACTCCGGGGTTCAGGCCACAGGCGCATGAGCCATCGGCGGTCTAATGAATGGACGGGGCAGAGATGTTATCTGGGCCTGAGGGAGGATGTTTACGGAGTGGGAGTGGAAGGGCTGTGCAACTTCAGTGTGCTAATGCAGCTAACGGCCAGGAAAGCAGAATGTTGACTCTGCAGATTTAAGCCTGCTACTGATGGCGATGGGGCCAAACACTGACCCCGTGGACCAATAAAGAAAATCACCTCAGGCACGAGCCGTGGGGGTCAGAGGTAACAGTGTGGCTGGGAAAAACACAGACCGTGGTTTTCAATCACTGCTCTTCCTAATTGAAATGACATTTGAAGACCAGTGGGGGTAACAGTGTTTATTTACGTCTTTGTTACATGGTGAGCAAGCACAAAGATATGCCTGGCCCTGCCAGGGATGACATTGCTGCTGTATGCTGTCTGGCTCTGGGATCTCTGCCCCAGTACAATAAGGGCTTCCTGTCTGCCATCAGAATTTGCAGCTTTCCACCCAGACCTCGGATAAGGTGAGGGGGCTGGTGGGGACATGGTTTACTGAGAGACTGTGATTCCTAAACAGACTGATAACATGGACCGATTCCCTTTCCTTTGACCTCCAAGCTCAAGCTTAGTCTGATCTTCTGTCTGCTATAATTGCACAGAGGCTGCTTTCCTGTTCCTTCCACTGGCTTAGCGAGCCTAATTGTAAAGACGCTGATGTGGCATTTCTGTAAACTCCAGTTTTTTTTTTTACATTGTTTTTTTAAGCAAAGTGGCTTTTCAGCTAGTGAAAGTGTCCTAAAAAAAACTTTGTAGGAGTCAGAGGCAGCTCTTGCATCAGTGGAGAGCTGGGTGAGCCCCTCTGTCTGCACTTGTCAGCGCAGCACCTCAATACATATATTTCCTTACCACTCTACACACAACCAATGAAAAACACTTTTTCCTCATGAAGAATGTACTGCACAAAAGTCACAATATAAATTGAATTATATATAGATAACCTAGAAATTTAAAAAATATATATGAATTATTTCCATTGTTTTTTAAATTAGACTGGTAGTTTTCATAGCACTTTTTAATGACAACTCATCCACGCATTTGTCGCATTGATTACTGCAACAGTATCTTTACAGGTCTGCCCAAAAAAATCTATCAGTCAACTGCAGCTGATCCAGAACGCTGCTGCTCGTGTTCTCACTAAAAGCAGGTAGATAGAGCACATCGACCCGGTTCTGAAGTCCTTACACTGGCTCCCTGTAGCTCAGAGAATAGACCTTAAAATACTTATGTTAATTTATAAATCACTGAACGGCTTAGCACCAAAATACAGTAAAGACCTGTTGTTGCTGCATCGACCCTCCAGACTGCTCAGATCTTCTGGCTCTGGTCTACTCTGCATACCCAGAACCAGAACCAAACATGGAGAAGCAACATTCAGTTCCAATGCTGAATGCTCCACAAATCAGGTGCAAACTTCCAGAAAACTGCAAATCAGCCGAAACACTCCAGACTGAAAACCCACCTGTTAGAGTTGCTTTGAGCCCAAAATAACAGGAATACTGAACAACATAATTGACGTGTATTGATGTTTTTCACTTGATACAGTTTAATGTTTGTTACTTTTCTCACAAACAGTGACTATTTCGATGTGTTTATGATGTTTTTATGTTTTCATGATGTAAAGCACTTTGAACCGCCTTGCTGCTGAAATGTGCTACACAAATAAAATTGACTTTACTTGCCAACAAAGCTTTTATAGTGACACTGCTCTTAAAAACAGGAAGTGAGTACCATCTATGGATGATAGTATATCATCTGGATTTTCAGTGTTTGATTTAATCTTGAAGGAGGGAGAAAGCAGATATTTCTCTCAATAGAAATGTGTCTCTGGAACAGAAATATGATGTGGCTGCAGGAACAGATTGGTGTGAACAGATAAGCCCCAAAGAAAACCAACGCTGGAAACGTGGGTGTATTCCATGGAAGAAAAAAGGTAAAGAGTGTAGATTTGTCTGCACCTGGTTTCTCTGCTAAAATCACCTTTTGCCGTCAGGATTACAAAACACTTGCAATCTCTTGGATTCAAGGATAGGAACGACACAAACCTAACAAGAACGACACAACTCAGTTCATGCCATAGCTCGAGCGAGGAGCAAACAGCCGGAGCACTAAGCTGGTGTTTGTGAGCATAAAGTTTATCAGTTAAGAAAACGGTTTCCTTTACAGCATCCTCTGTTAGTACAAAATGTCTGCTAAGCACTCCAAATCAAACGATGCTCCTGCATATTTAGACACACTAAATTGCTTTGACTGCAATGTTTTTCACTTAGTGTTTGAGCCAAATGAATGAGAGAGAGCTCCACTGCATATCAGTATGATTTTTTTTTTATCAGTATTTTATCTAACCTATCAATCCCATGTGGAGCACTAGCTTTAAGTGAAATTTTATGGCCCAACAACATAATGCTGGTGTAAAACTAACTACAGATGTATTCATAGCCTTGCAAGTACATCACACACTGAAATATATGGAAAAACATTTGGCTTGAATAACTACTATATAGCTTGCTAATATGAAAAAGGCTAAAATCTTAACAGTTATCCGAACAAATCTGCTGACTAATGCGAGTGCAGATTAGAGTGACTTTGCTGGTCAGAACCAGAACAGAAATGATAACGTCTAAGATGAATCTCGCCTACATTTAAATGTTTTAAGTTCCAGCTTTTACCACAAGCGGTCATTTGCCACGGTAGTAAAATACAGGCAGACTGGGCTCACAACAGAGCACTTTCAAATCCCACCTACGTTGCCTTGTCAAGTCTGCAAACTACTCTTGTCTTGCAGTTCTCCTGGCTTCCTGCTCCTCACCTGATAATTTGCATAACACAGCTATATTTTATGAACTTTTTTGAGCAATAAGCCTGAAAAAAATGTGTGCCCATATATATACGCAAACTGTTCTCTTACCCACCCCTCATACTTCTGAGCAGGGTGGGTGGCTCCATTTCTCAAGTTCGGGTCCTCTACCAGAGGCCTGGAAGCTTGAGGATTCTTCTTAGGATCTTAGCTGTTCCTAAGATTGCAATCTTCTGGACTGAGATGTCTGATGTTTCTCCAGGTATCGGTTGGAGCCACTTCTCCAGAGTTGGGGTTACTGCCCTGAGTACTCCAATGATCATGGGCACTACTGTTGTCTTCACCTTCCAAGCTCTTTCCAGTTCTTCCCTGAGCCCTTGGTATTTCTGTAGTTTCTCGTGATCTTTTTTTCTGATGTTTCCATCACTCGGGATGGCTACATCGATCAGAACGGCTGTCCTCTGCTGCTTATTAATTATCACAATGTCTGGTTGGTTAGCCATTAACCATTTTGTATGTTTGTATCTGGAAGTCTCACAGGATCTTAGCTCTGTCATTCTCCACCACCTTGGGAGGTGACTCCCATTTTGACCTGGGGGTCTCCAGTTAGTATTCTGAACAGATGTTTCTGTACACTATACCAGCCACTTGTTTATGGCGTTCCATGTGTTCCTTCCCTGCTAGTATACTAGATACTGGATGTTTTTTTTGGGCCTCTTTGCATAACCCATACCTGGAGTATTGCCTTTTATGGTAGATCTGGGACTCTATTGCTCTAGTGCTCAAGGCCTGCTCCTGTGCTGCCATGATCAGTGCTTCAGTTCTGTCCTTCAGTCCAGCTCTCTCTAGCCATTGGTAGGATTCGTTCATATCAGGTATCTGTCAGTGGTACATCCCATACAGGGTTCTTTCCTCCCATGATGGTTCCTTCAGTTCCTTCTCTTCCAACTTCCATTGTCTGATACATTCACTAAGCGCTTCATCCCTTGAGGCCAACTTCTTGATATATTCTTGGAGCTTGGATGTTTCATCTTCAATGGTGGTTCTAATGCTCATTAGGCCTCCGCCTCCGCCTCCTTCTTTGTGCTTATTGTATAATCTGTGGATACTGGATTTGGGGTGGAATCCACAATACATGGTGAGTAGCTTTCGTGTCTTAAAATCAATGGTCTGGATTTCCTCCTTTGTTCAACTTATTACCCCAGCAGGGTATCTGATTACTGGCGAGGCATAGCTCTTGATTCCCCTGATCTTGTTCTTGCCATTGAGCTGACTTCTCAGAACTTGCCTTACTCATTACAGGTATTTGGCTGTTGCTGCTTTCCTTGTGGCCTCTTCGTGGTTGCCATTTGCTTGTGGTATGACAAGGTACTCTTTGTCACCATATGGCCACTGTTACAGCTGCAGTCAGTCCTGGCCTTATTTTCCTTTTAGGGTTCGAGAGACAGGCCTTCTGCAGGTGGTATGCATTTCCCTGATTGGTGCTCTGCTGCTTTAAAAGCTGCTATGCATGCAGCAGAGGGGAGGGCTCTCTTCCCGCTCTCCCTCCTCAGATTCCGATTCCAATTTCGATTTGATTTGATTTGATTTGATTTGGTATGGTTTGGTTTGTAGCTTATCTTATGGTTGGGTTTTGTTAGGTTTGTTTTGCATTTGCTTATTTCTGGTAGTTATGGGTTTTGCATTAATCCATTTTGGTTTCTTATTTCAGGTATTCCCTCTTCAGGTTTTTATTTCTTTAGTATAATTTAATAAATTCAATTTTAATTTAACCAGAGAAAGTCCTTGTGTGGTCTCCTTTAATGTTGCCCCACCAAACGAGCCTGGTGGACATAACATTTGTGGGGGCTCGTCCAAATTTATGTGGACTAATTAGGCTTAATTGGGTTCATTGTTGTGTTCAGGTTGCAGTTACATGCCCCTGACTTTGTTTGTCCTGTTTACAGGTTATTGGTAGATATTTGGGCTAGTTTCAGGTGTTTGGAACCTCACTGGATTTTGGACATTTTTGATGTTCCAGTTGTATGTGGTTGGAGGTCCATGAGGATTTTGGCACTTTTGTTGGAGGGGAGAGGGAGAAGTCTCTTTGTTTTGTTAGGTAAGTGCTGTGTGGTGTTGGTTGTTTTGGCAACTCCATTTTAGACGACCCTGGTTATTATTTTAGTTTGTTATTTTTGGGCTGGACTCTGGTCTGAGGGCACCGCCGTGGTTTGCTGCCTGAGAGGTTTTTGACCTGGAAGGATTTGCTGCCAGCGGTATCTTGGTGATTCAAATGCCTTGGCTCTTGGAGGAAGGCCTGAAGACTAGGCTAAGGTTAGGCAGGGTTCTGGTCTCTTAGTTAGCTGCAGGAAAATGGAGATTTGAAATTTGTTTGTACCAGTCATGCACTTCCTGACAGTGTTTGGTTACAGTATTTGGTATTTTCTGACTAGTTTTGTGAGTTAGATTATTTTATTTGAAAATGGATATTTTTTTTTTTTTTTTGTCTTCCCCAACTGTAGAGCTACTGGGAAAAACTTAAAAAGGAGCAGATTAGATAGTAGCTGAACACTTTAAAACTGATTTTGAAGCTGCGAGACATGTTGTGATAAACCTGTTTTCCGAGATGTCTGTCTTAAAAGTGTCTGTCTTGTGTTTGTATTGTGACCTTTGGTGTTGTGGAGAGGTTAGCCTACTTGTGGTTGGATCACATCTTGTGTTGCTGGCTGTCTGAAGCAGTAACTTTTGAGTGTGGCGGTGGACCATGCTGATGGTTATCCTTTTTTGATGTCTGCCATTATGATGTTCACTGGACTTTGTTCAGGGAGATCATTGCGGTTTGCTGTTAGATCTATTTGCCACTGTGTGTCATTATTATGTGATGCTTCTTTCTTCCATATACCTTGCCAGTATTGCTCAGTCTCTTGCGTTGGTGGGTTGGCTCGTGTGTTACTACCCTGCCACATGGGGATACGCTTTAGCTGGTTCAGTGGAGAACTGCCTGTTTATTCTTCTGGCTTCTATCTCCTTTGTGCAGCCAAGGCTTGGAGGCTTTGTTTGACAGTTTCCAGGGCCTCAGGTATGGGCATCTGTTTGTATTTCTGGAGAATTTCCTTTCTGGATGCACCCTTCTGGAGTTCCGACAATTGGCTTACTTCTTTCCGTGTTGCCTTGATTTTGGCTTCCAACCTTCTCTTCCATGGTGAACATTGTCCATTTTGGCTGCTCTTAGCGTTACCATTGCCAATCATCTCAAGGATCACTAATGCTGTACTATATATCATTTGTCTTTGTGATGATATATATATATATATATATATTTTTTTTAATAGAAATTAATAAATACAGTTCAAGGTCCTTAGTTTCTTTGCTGAACCTTAATCCTAAGATACCTAGTGTCACATGCCATCTGCAAAGGCCGACCATATTATCTAACAGTGCTTATACTGTACACAACACACTCTACATTGTCTTGACATGCAAATGAATTTGCTTTTGGCAAAACTGTCTTTTGTGTGTGTGTGTGTATTTGCCGCCCCACTTGGGTGGTGCACTGCGGTTTCTGCCACTGGTAGGTTCCTGTTCATGATATCTCCCTAGTTCAAAGAATGATCGAATAAACCAAAGAAAAACACAGGCATAGACATACAAAGAAAAGAGCAATACATTTGCATTGATTTTGTGGGTGTAAACACTGATGCTGCTATCTGAAGAACAGGGGGAGGACCATAGGTTCTCCTGTTTCATTGAGGTCAAAGTTAGAGAGCGACCCTGAGCAACCAGAGTCTTGAAGCAGTCTGCTGCTGTCTAGCGTGACTAGACGTTCTGCATTAATGGCCTCCTGAAAGGACCGTCGGCACAGGAGGAAAGAAATACAAACACTAAACCTGTAACAACCAAGCAGCATAAAGGGGGGATTAGTGGAAGGAAACACAAGCATGTGCTTTAGGGATTACACCATGATTTTAGGTTCACAATTAATTCATTGTTCAGATCTTAATGCACAAAGTGTTCCACTGGCTTTTTAACATATTCTCTGGACAACAGCAGCCAAGGTGTCTGAATTAAAAGAGAGACCTGAATGTGCCGAGATTGTTTCCGCTTGAATCAACCATCTCATAAAACCTCTCCAAGTATGTGATTTCCAGAGCGACATGACACAAATAGGACATAACAAATGCCAAACAGGAACAGCATGCTGTGTGATGCAAATCCAGATCACGGCAGTTGGAGACACCAGATTGGGGCCTTAGTAAAAAAGCTTGTTAAAAGCAGGAAATGAGCAGCTATTGTGGTGTCCTTTTCTTATTTAACTGATAAAAAGGTTCCGATTCTTATTGAAGTATAAGTCCATGTACTTAAAAGGCATAAAGCCAAGAATAAAGGGAATCTGACTGCAACGTGTCTTTGTTCCTTGACTTTTTTTGTGTAAGGGATCATAGTGATACACCGACCTATGAATGTTGTCCCATCAAAAACATCTTTCCAGAAAAACATACTCCACTGAAAAGCAGAGATACTTTATTTATAGAGCCAGAATATTTTCCTTGAATGCTGACTCATTTCAAATTATGCATTCCAGTAACCTAAAGTACATTAACTACATTTTCTCCACTTAACCTCTTTGTCCACCAAAGCGGATCGAGGGGAAGGAGGGCAAGGAGCAGGATAGAGTTACGTTACATAAGAAATTCAGCTGTTCTGGATGCCCATCGTGTCTTTAATGCCATCTACCTGCTGGGCAAGTTTTATCAAAGGTCAATATTGCCAGTTGTGTGACAATGATAAAAATATATGACTCATAATTGAAATTCAAATAAAAGCTTTCAAATAAAACAAATAAACATATGAGTCTGTAACCAATTTACAAAAATGTGAAGAGTCAAGATATGTTACCGATTTTATGTAATTAATTCAGTGTTTTTGAAAAACTCATTATTATAAGGTGCAGTGCATCATGACAAAGACCCCAACACTTAATTAAACAACATGCATGGAACTGTTTTACTCATTAGCCACACCCACTGAATTTGATGGCTAAAGTTGAAAGATTTAAAAAAATATTTATGTATTTTCAGCAAGAATCTATGAAGTGATTGAATGTATTAATAAATAATTGTGTGCATTTTGCACAGAGTATAAATACTTTAATTATGTTGTTCATCAATCATGTATTTATTAAATTATGTATATTTTAATGCCATTTTCATTCTTAGTTGACACATTTAAATTAGCACCATGTAAATTCAGAACCAAATTGTTAGCTTAAAGCTATAGTCTGCAATCCTGTTCAGAAACACTTTTTGTAATACTGGGTAAAATGGTCCTTTCATCCTTAAAGTAGTAAATACATTATAGATTCACAAAAAGGAGGTTTTCTGTGGGAGCTGCAGGCCTGTAAAAATTCTAACCAATCCCTGCCCCTTGGTCTGAAGGGCAGGGATTGATTAGAGTTTTGTTCCTGCTTTCATCCCCCTCTGTACCTCAAGTTCTGGGGGTATCACCTTGTCTATTGGTTGTCCCACATGCCAATCATTCAGATGCGCTCACGTAAAGCCAGTGTCTGTGCTTGTTCCTTTATAGGTTCCGCTTGCTGGCTGCGCATGCACACTTCCAGTGTTTATGTCCGCTTAGGTTAGCGGTTAGGTTAGCGGATAGCCGTTCGTTGTAGCTCCACTGCTCTCACAGTAGACTTTCAACATGGCTGAGAGTCGCAAGAAGCAAACTGCGTTCAAGTTTATGAGAAGAAGAGGAAGGCATCAGTAGAAAGAAAAAAACTGTAGACGCAGTTATTCAAAAAGGAACTTGACCCTGGCTTTAATTTGAGATACATTATATGATTTTTCAGGTCAATATACAGCACTTGGAGCGTATGGATGCTCCGTGCCAGCTGCCCTTCTCAGAAATTACCCTATTATCAAGAGGGTCGGATCCATCGCCCAATGGCACACGTGACCTAGAGTACTGCTCTAGGTCACATGACCCAGTTTAGGTTACGACCACAAAACAAAACAGATATGACACTTATCTGATCAGACATATTTTTGGTAGGATTTATTCTAGAGGGGTGAATGTAGCTTTGTCTTTACAAGTAACTCGATGACTTCTCAATCTATCAGTCGAAAGGGGTCTACTATCATTTTCCAAAACACGAGGCAAGACTCTTTAATTTTGCGACAGTACAGTGTTGCCAGTGGCCTTCAGGGGCATTAAACCTATAAATTGCAGGTAAGGTTCCCCTAGTGGCTAAAGGTTACATGGTGCTGCTTTGAAGAATGACAAAACAAATCATCCATTTATTGCATTGTGGTGCTTTTGGCCCTCCATACTGGTTTGACTTCCGATAAAATACAAAACAAACCTCATGAGTCCACACTAAATTATTCCCAAAGAAAAAATTTTCATTGACATTGCTGATAATGATGGACCTTTTCACATCTGCTAAAATGACTTTTGTTTCTGTGTTAAAGAGTAAGAATTATATACTGTATTGTCACTAAGGCCCCCACTTGGCTTTTTATTATATGTACCTCATATATAATGCCTTTTGTATTTTTTTCAAACCCTGTCTCCCCTGTGATCCTCTCCTGCTACAGCTGCCTCAACCGTTCAGATAAATATAGACCATATAATCACCTGCCACACTTAATTAAACTCCTCATCATCACTTTTATCGGAGGCATCAAAGGACAGCATGCCCAAAGCGGGCCATGCAGATCAGACTTCAGCAGTGCCTCTTCAAAAGCTCCTTGCACAATAGAGGATGCTAAAAATCTTTAAGTTAGTTCAGTGGAAATAGGTCAGTGTGGACAGCTGCAGGTAATGTGTCCAAGGCCTGGCCTGTGGTCCAGCATGCATCTCGCCATATTTAACACCCTTTGTGCCATCCTCTCGGCACTAATCTGCCCTTTCACCAAGTGTTAACTTTAATTTGCAGTGATGTCTAAGAAAGCCCAGGCATCGTTAGGGAACCTCAAAGGGGCTACGACGGGACAAGTTGCTTTTGTCCTCCCTCTGCCTTTTTTTAAACAGCCATGACAGCAGATTTGAAATGCCTGTCTGATGAGGCTCAGATGCTCCTATCTTTAGATGTCGCAGTGACTATACTTTTAGGCCTGAGAACGTGAAAAACATCTAATCACAAGGGCAAAATCGGCACATTAAACAAAACTACAGATTAAATTCTCAAACTGTTTTGTAGAGTGCAGCTTGTTTCCCTCAGTGATACATCGTGGTTATCCTTGATGGCTCTAAAATTACAGATAAATCTTAATTTGATTTAGTTTAGCCTCGGCAGTGCAGTTCCAAGGAGGACATGAGTGAGAAGAGATAACTGTCACTTCAGAGAGTTTGGCATCAACACAACATGGTTTTCCCATGGGAAAATCACAGACACAACAGTTTTTGTTGAGCTCTCCAGTGGTGCTCATAATGCCATTAATTGTGTGCAGAAAGAGTTAGCCACAGAACACTCTGGAGGAAACCACAGTTGGTAAGGAAGGTTCGTAGAAGCTTGCTTTAGACTCCAGTTAGAGCTGCTGTGTCAAAAACTGCAGGCTTTCACATTTCTTGTAAAGTTTTCATACAGTTTTTATGCGTAGAGGTTTTAAGTGATATGCCAACAAAAATACTGCATATCTCTAAAGTAAAATGCATGGTTTAAATTCTTTAAGGGAAGTGTGCATTCGTGTTTAACCCTCTATTGAAACAAACAAAAAATTTTTGCAGTAAATAAAGCTGAAAGTCTTTATGGAGTTGTGTCTACCAGCTTTTTGCATCCGGAAACTGGAATTTTCTGCCAAATTCTTGTTTGCAAAATAGCTTAAATTGAGACTGGATGGAGAAAATCTGTAGGTAAACTTCAGTTTTCAAGTCTTGCTGCAGGTTCTCAAATGGGATTAGGTGACTAGGCAGTTCAAACACATGAATGGGCTTTAATCTAAACTGGTCCACTTTAGCTCTGGTTGTTTGTTTAGGGTTGTTGTCCGGCTGGGATGTTGAACTCAGGTTTTTTCTCCTGCATCAACCTGCTACTCTGTCCCTGCTGAAGGAAAGGGTCCCAATAGCATGATGCTGCCACCATGTTTCCTACCACCGATGCTGTATGTGCAGTGTTAGTTTCTAGCTACTTCACAACCGAGCCAAGACGATTCAGCTGTGGTTTCCTCTGAAAGCACCTAACAAGGTGTATGAAAACATTTGAAACGTTTAACATTTATTTCACCCAATAATTTCCCCAAAAGAGACAACAAAGAAGGTACCAGCACACATTTTTCCTCCTTTCTATTCTGCATCAAAAGGTTAGGAAATAATGTTGTTGCTAATCAAAGCTAGAAAGAGAAAGCAAAAAAAAAAGTAAAAGTTTGAGCAGGGCTGTTGCTGGTGGGCACACAGGGAAATGTCCTTGCATCAAATTAAACGTCTCCATCAGGGAAGCGCTCAGATTCCAGCAAGCCAATCAGCCAATCTAAGACAAATGATTTTGTTGAGCTTTTCTGCCACACTGGGCGTGGGAACAGCACAAATTCTCATAAAAAAAAAACAGAGACCCAGTAAATTATTTCCCCTCCTGCTTCAAAGACTTGAACGAGAAGGAGAAGAAGAAGAAGGAAAGAAAGAGTTTGTGTTTATGTTCGTTATTGTCTTCGAGCTCTCTCGCTCTCAAATGGTTGTGTATGTGTAAACAATATTTGGCAGAAACTGCTGTCTGCCCAGAGAGCAAGAATACAAAGGGATGCCATCTTTCATTCTCACAGATAAATAAACCTCTTCAAGGACCATTTAAACCAGGGGGGTATGCATTACGCTTTTTTTTTTTTTTTTTTGAGGAAGCATTTTGATCAAAGCCTATTTCCTTTCCTTTACCACTCCCCCTCCCCCCCAAAACAAAAACAAAAAAAAACTTGCTACCCTCCCAGCCTCCTTTATCCCACACTTCCCCCCTCCTCCCAAACCAGGGCTGCCTTGCTGCTGCTAATCATTGGTGGTCTCCTGACTGCCAGCAGTAATTGATTGGAGAGAAAGGGGTGGAGCGGTGGTGGTGGGGGGCTAGCCGTTGAGGGGGGGGTGGAGGGGAGGCATGGAGGGGAAAGTTCAGCCCAGAAGTTCTAGAGGTCACTGGCCTTTTCTTCTCCCCTCTGAACTCCTTTTCTCAGGCTATTAGGTATCAGCCAAGTATTTGGCACACTTTCTGAGAGTTTCTGGCGGTGGCGAACACAAACAGGAAGGTCCGCGTGAGCAAAAAAGATGGACTCATCTGCTTGAGGGAAATGATGGAAACGATGGCAAAGAGTTTTGATTCATGATGTGTTGATTTAAGAAGTGAACAGCGTTGGTTAAAGGTGCTTATTTTTGTTGCCCCCCCACCCCCCCACCTCCAACTCGCTGGTTGTTTGATCCCTAGCGGGTGCTCGACGTCCCTGACAATATAAAGCGTTTAGTAAATGTTTTTCTGAAGCCGTCACTCCCTCACACCCCCTTCCCTCTAATTTCACAGGAAGAGGTGACATTCCTTACCCCTAGAAGGTGACTCATACGCCTGTCTTGTTTAGTAAATGCAATTATTGGCTGGTTAAAACATTCTCCTCCTCTGTGAATTTAGAAAAAAAAAAGAAAGAAAAGAAAGCGGGCCTTTTTTTTTTTTGTCTGACGGGGTGTGTGTTTGCCTGTGTGGGTTCCCTGTATGACCAAACAGGGTCATGTTCACCACAGAACCCACTGCTGCGGAGTACGGACGCAGAGTTTTGATGCCTGTGGAAACATGACTGTCACAGGAAATGTTCAACATGCTTCGCCATACTGCGCACGAGAGAGAGAGAGAGAGAGCGAGAGAGAGAGAGAGAGAGAGAGAGAGAAAGAGAGAGAGAAAAGGAGAGAAGGAGGTGTGTTGCAGAAATGGAGCCCTCCCAGAGCAGAGGGGCTTGTTGTTGATGTTGGCCGCTCCACCGTCTCTGGGCTGTCCGGAGCTTACTGCTCTCTGCGTGTGAGACCGTTATAAACACAACTGGAGCATGCTCAGATGCTTACAGACCTATGTCTGGACATGTAGACTTACTCACAGAGGGCTGTGAGGCCTGGTGATGTAACTTCTTCAATGCAACTGAAAAAGATGAATAAAAAAAAAAAAGAGAAAACCCTAAGGGCCACGATACATCGTACAAGTTTTCCTACTCTTTGAACTTTCCCAAACTTGTACCCACAGAAATCAAATAAAATAAAATCAGTTCATTTATAGCACCACTTTACAACACGTGTAAATTCAATGAAATCAAATCATAAATGGAGACTGGTGAAAACTTTTCTATCTAAGGAAACCCAGCAGATTCCATCGAGTTATTGACTTGCAGCTTTCACACCTCCTGAGCGTATAGTCGCTTGTATTCTATTGTATTGTTGACTTTGCAGCAATCCCTCAAACTGAGCATGCATGTGGTGACAGTGTAGAGGAAAACTCCCCTTTAACAAGAAATATTTTGCTCTGATTTTTATGGTATAGACTAAATTAACACAGATTAGTGCAAACATGGCCGAAAAAGAAAAATGGTTTAACTTTTTTCAAAAAACCGAAATCTAAAAAGTGCATTAATTTGTGTTTGGCCCCACTGAGCTAACAATTAGGCCCCACTGAGAACCACCTTGTTATGCAGTTACAGCTGAAGGGCTTTTGGGTTCGTTATAACCAGATTAGCACAACTAGAGAATAAAAAATGTTTTTCCACAGATGTTTAATTAGCTCTAGGTCCGGACTTTGACTGGATCTTTTTAACTCACAATTATGCTTTAATCCAAGCTCCCCCAGGTTAGCTCTGGCTATATATTAAAAGGTTTTCCTACAGGATAACCATCTTCATATCAACTTTAATTAGCTTCCCTCTGTCTACTAAAGAAACCCTCCCCCACATCATGATGCAGCCACCATCATGTGTCACAGTGGAAATTGTGTTTGGAGGGTTATGTGTACTGTTAGCTTTCCATAAAGTGATCCATAAAGTTTTATGTTACCTTATGTGATCAGACATTTGCTGTGTACCCTACATGGCTTGTGTTAACCTGCAAATTATACCTCTTATGGCTTTCTTTTAACAGTGGTTTTCGTTTTTCTTACCACATTGGCACAACAAACAGCTGTTTCAACAGATTGTCCCACCTGATCTGTTAACCTCTGCAGCTCCACTAGAGTCATCAGGGGCCTCTTGGATCCTCTGCCGCTCTAACTTGGGTAGATAACACAGTCTTTTCAGGTTTGCAGATGATAGATTGAACTCTGTGCAATGTTAAAAAAACAATATTTCTGAATAGCTTACTCTGGTACCTTCCTCTATGACCTGCCTGCTGTGTTCCTTGGTTTTCATGATGCTGTTTGCTAACCATTACTTTCTAGCACACCACCATTTAATATTTAGGTGACCTGCAAAAGTACTTGGCAGCACCGTATTTCATTCAGGGGTATCAAAATTAAGGGGGCTGGACACAGATGCATGCCGCACTTTTCAGATTTTTTTAAAAAAAATTGTTTTGTTCTCTGCACAGCTAGAAAACCTTAAATAACTTTTTCCCATTTCACAAATGTGTTACTCCATGTGGGTCACACATAACATCCTAATAGAAGACAATTAAGTTTGTGGTTGTAATGTTAGTTCAGGTGGTAGGAATACTTTTGCAAGGCACTGTAAGTTAAAGAGAAATAACTTGAATAGTTTCACATTTACATTTTGAGATGAAGGACTGCTGGAGTGAAGAATTGTGTTTTTTACATGTTGGCCTCAGCCTACTTACACTGCCTCAGGCTAAAGCAGCTGTGAAGCATTCATTTTTGTCTGTTTTGTCACTTACTGTGTCTCCTAACATGCATCGTAAGGAACTCATTTTTCACAGATCTGCATGGGAAGGTCACAGGTTTTCATCTCGTTTTAAACACAAACTCAATAAAGAAGATAGAACATTAATCCTGCATCTGTGTTTTCACTCCCCTACTGCTTATGTATATTCAAACAACATGTACGGAAGATTATGAAGATGATTAAACCCGATATGCTTTTGCAAACACCAGACCAAGATATCATGAAAGCCAGGTTCCCGCAGGCTACAAATAAAAAAGCTCTTGTGTGGTTTAACTTTATCCAGACGTGCAAATACCAGTGGAGGTCCCTCTGAGAAGTGGTGGGGTCTGTTTTATGTCCTGATGGTTTGGAGTGTCTGCTCTCTACTGCCTCCCTTTGTTGGCCAGGCAGCACTGATTTGGATCAAGTCATAGACCCCCATCGTGCATATTCATTACATGGACACCCATAAACCTCATTTGAAAGTGGTGTTTTCTGCCTTGCTTTTATGCTCACCATCTCTGAGCCTGCACGAATGCTTTTTTTTTTTTTTTTTTTTTACTTTGCTGTCATGCTCAAACCTGAGATACCCTAAACCCACATAACTTCAACCTCTCTCATAAAACCTGCGGTCAGGATGTTCTCTTGAGATTAGCTCCAAAAGTGGATACCACCATGTGGGTCTCTGCATGACACGGTTATAAAAGCTCTTTTCACCTGACTTTAGGAGTCTTTCTGGTCTCTCGCTCAGTCTGTCAGCAGTCGACCGGCTGCCAGCTGAAATCACCACAAGGTGCTGTAACGTTTGCCTAGCAACAAAGACTCTGGGACTTCCTAAATTGAAAAGATTTCTGTGTTAGAATGATGATAATTTCCCTAAATCGGCAGCCAAAGAATACTAAAGCACCCTTTTGATCTATAAGTTAGGAATACAGTCCCTCACAAAAGTATTCACACCCTTAGAACTTAAGCACGTCTTGCCATGTTACGACCTTGAACATCATCATATTTTATCTGAAGTGATAAGCCAACACAAAGTAGCGCATGATTAGGAAGTGGAAGGAAAATAATTAATGTTTTTTTTATTATTGCTAAAGCTCTAAAAATAATTTAATGCTTTTGTGTTGCAGCCCCTTTACTCAATGAGAAAGGGAAGTCTAACTATCTGTAATTCAATGGCTAAATTGCAGAACCAGCAAGACATGGCCATAAATCTACAATGACAGGCCAGTCAAGAATAACAATTATCAGAGACGCAGCCAGGAGGCCCATGGTAACTTTGGAGGAGCTGCAGAGATCCACAACTCAGGAGTTAGAAACTGTTGGCCGATGACTTTTAGTCACCTCCAAATCTGGCCTTTATGATATATTGAAAAGGAGACAACTATTAACCATTTGCTTGCATGCAAAACACTGTATGTTGCCAAATTAACTAACACCACACATCCCGTTGAACACACTATCCCAAAAGTGAGGTATGGTGCCGGGGGCGTTTTCGGCAGGGATGGGGCAGTTGAGAGAGCTGATGGGAGGATGGTTGCAGCAAAATGTCCTGGAAGAAAACCTGTTAGATTGACTTGATAGTGGAGTGGACAACCCAAAGCATACAGCACATCCAGAGCCAGAAAGGAATGTGTTAGAGCAAAGCATATTTATCTGTTAGAAAGGACCAGTCAAAGTACAATAAAGAATCTGTGGCAAAACATGAACACTTTTGCTTACAGACGCTGTAAGCCCAATCTTGACTGAGTTTGAGCTATTTTCTCCAGCAGTGTGGAACTGAGACATACCCATAAGAGTTGCAGCTTTTTATTTACAGTAAAAAGTGGTTCTTTAAAGTATTAAACTGAGGCATGATTCATAGCAGAAATAATATGTGGAGCTTTATTGCTAAACCCTACAGTAGGGAGTTAAACAGCTCTGACTTTGACATGGTGTTTTAGTGATTGTTTGTGTAGAAACTGAGAAACTGAAGCAAGAAATACCAAACCTGAAAAGTCAAATTGCTTCCCTTCATTCCAAAGAAAGACTCCAAGGCAGGACATGCACACTGCTGGTGAAGTACCGATTCCTCTCACTCTGCTGTCACGTTATGGGCGTGAGAACCAAAAAAAGCTTGGATATTATCTTTTCATGAAACCTCTTGGTGTGGGTGGTGCAGTAAGCCAGTTTTAAGCTGATGCTGGATGATTCATCAAGTATCAGAGAACAGGACGGCTCCTGTGGAATGAGGGAAATGTCATCCGATGCCATACGGGTTTGTGTGAGCCACACATCCGCTGCCCCTATTCTCACAAGGCCTCCTGCCAACCACCCTCACAAAAAATTAAACACGGCTTTCTCAAATTATTATAAACACGCAAAAGCACCATTTCAAATGCACGCATGACTCCTTTTGCTTAAAGAATTAGTTTTCTACTTGTGAATGAATCTGTATGTTTTTTTTTTTCATGGTACGGCTCCCTTATCAGTCTGCTTGAACCGCAGTGCCTGCGATGAGGCTGCTCATCATATCAAAGGATGCTCAATGAGGCTAGCATTCATTTCAAGTGTTCACCTGACCTCAAGAGCATGAATTGGAGCCTTTTCTCCCCCCCTCCTAAGCAACACACGAGGCAGCTGACTGTAAGTTGTGTGTAGATTCAACATCACAGAGGAGTGGACGGAGGTTTTATCCTGCTTTCGATATGGAGAAATGTCTTTCATTTTGCTGAAAAGATGAGCATATTAGAAAATAACCGGAGAGCCAACCCTTTGGCGAGTAGAACAGCCGAGCAGCGACGGCCGCAGAGGAGAACCTGGAGAAAAAGTGAACATTTTTCGTGCAGACTGTTCTTCTGGTCATGTCTGTGTTGCAAGGAGGACAAGCAAACGAAGATTAATGAGGGCCGTCTGCATTCACACCTGGACGAGCGGGGATCGGGTGAGAAGAATGTGGTCCACCTCACAGTGGAAGATCTGGGGATAGATAACACCAGCTTCAGCCTGGGGGATGAGGACCCCCTGACCCAGAGGAACAGCGCGGCCCGCTCGTTCAGGTCTGCGTCAGCCTGCCCTAGGGCCCCGAAAAAGAAAGGACTTAACGCTCTGTCTTCACTTGTTATACAGCCCCAGGTTCAACGAGCAGCCGCCATTAGCAACAAGCAGGCCGAGGAAGCAGAGGAGGAATTTCAGCTGGTGTCTGAAAATGGCGCAGAAAATGGCACATCTGGTTCTGGAGGCCTCCTGACAACACCCACAATCAACCTGATCCCACCCACTCCCTCTAATGTTGTTGATGGTCGGTTCTTTGACAGCAATTTAGATGAATGTGGGGCTCGTTCATCTGCCAGTGATGGAAGATCTCCTGCCTCTGGCCAGGAGAGGAATTGTAGTGTGGAAACAGAGGAAACAAAAAAAGGATGTACTCCGGCTGAAGAGAGCATCGAGAATGCTGAAAGCAAACCTAGCAGTGGTGGTGGTCTAAATGATGAGTTTGATAGCCAAGGAGAGTCTGTTCCTCATAAAAGGCTGGATGAAAAGAGATCAAGAGCCGGATTCCTGCCAGGGGCCTACAAGGTGGCTCTTCTACCTGTGTTCCCAAAGACACGTGAGTCTACCAGTTTTCATGTAAAGGCAAAACTCTGGAGCAATTAGCTTTCTGACTAGGTGATACCAAGTAGATTACTTTAAGAAGATTGGACACGTCTTTATTTGTGCGGAAGCAGAAAACTGCAAAGGGACAGTGTCAAACTGAACCCAAACCACATAACCTAACCACGGTTCAAGCAGTTGCTGGTGTAGATTCTCCATTGTCCAGGATGAGACCATCCTTAATTCATTCATTCATTCATTCATTCATTCATTCATTCATTCACTCAGCACATTTTAAAAAGAAATGCGGTTGCACTGCAGTGCACATTCAAATTATAAAGAAAACAAATTTTTTTCTTGTAAAAATGTTGGACTTAAAAACTCAAATTGCCAGATTTAGGTTCTTTGTACTGAACCAACTTAAAATATAATATTTACGAAAACGATAGGAAGCAGAAAGAAAGGACAGACAGAAGGAAGGGGGGAAGGACATGGGTGAGAACAAAGGAAGGACAGAAGGAAAGATGGAAAAATATGTAAGGTAAGTAACAAGGGATAAAGGTAGGTATGACAAAAGAAAGTAAAGACACAAGGAAGGATGAAAGGAAGGAAAAATCAACTATACAAGGAAGGAAGGACACAAAAGGCAAAGAACGAAGGAGAAATGAAGGAAAGATCACACTAGAAAGGATGGGTAAAAGGAAGAACAAAGAGCAAAAAGGACACAGGGGGAAAGGAAAGACAAACTGAAGAAAACAAGAGGAGACAAGAAATAAAAGAAGGAAGGAAGGAGGTAAGGTAAGAAGGAAGGACATGAGGAAGTAAGGAATGCAAGGATACATTATTTAGACATGCAATATGTAAGAAAGTCTAAAAAATGCAAATATTTTTCCATGCTTATTCTGACCTAAAAATATTGAATTCACATTTCCGACATTTCTCAACTAGGGGAACCTCACCAACATGCTAACATTATAAAAGAACACAAGCACGAAACAATGAATACATTTAAAACTAATTTTCATAATGAAACTAAATACAAGTCTGAATAAAACCCAGCCAGATTTTAAAAAATAGTCTAAAAATATTTTTCATGTTCTTTTAAATGTTCATACCTTTGGTTGTAAGCCCTGTTCTGAGAAGCTGCCTAAAGCTCTGCAGAGACTGAACAAATGAAGTACCATAAGCTTGAATAGGCAAAGAGAATAATCAGCGCCAATGAAATGAGATATTGTAATAGTTTTTTTATAGTTAATTGTAGAGGTAGTAAATAAAAAACAAGATAGGACCTAAAATAGAGCCCCCATGACATCCACAGCTATGATGGGATGCTGATAAAGAATAATATCTCGAATAAATTGGCACAATGTTCCTGGACAAACAAGAAAGTTGTTTGTCCAGGCATCCTAAAACGGCACAAGATGTTTAAGCGTAGTGGACCTAATCCAACTCCTTTGTAAACTGGAATTGAGGAGGATTATCTTCAGTTGTGATAATGGTGTGGGATTTCCAGTTTAATAAATCATTATTAGAATAATTGGACTAACAGAGCAATTTATGTCATGAGTCACTGACCCAACCATATACTGCATTCATAAAAAAATCAGCAATGGCTGAAATTAATAATATTGGTCTCAAATTATTAGATGATATCAAAATTCAATTTCAACGTTGTTTCAAGTTTTATACTTTGATAAGGATCAACAAGTTTTTGCAACTTCTACAATGACCAAACTGCAATTTCGAGGCCACAATGCATATGGAAGCGACAAAGGGCTTGATTAGCCAGATGTGGCCATATTCAGCTATAAAAGCAAAGATTTTACACTTAAAGACCTACTTGAAGCTCATTATTGCTTCTGTCAAGCTGTCAAAGATCAAACTTTGCACTTTGACTAAGAGGTCCTGATGAAGTTGCAAACATCTTCAATGTTACTGTTCTCACAACCAGTGACTGTTTCGATGTGTCTATGATGTTTTCATTATTGAAAACGCTTAGAACAGCCTTTTTGCTGAAATGTGCTACACAAATAAACTTGACTTGACTTCAATGTGGCGAGTGGAGAGGATCTGTGAATGCTTCCTTGACAAACCGAGGTCAGGCAGACCATGCAAAACAACCACTCGAGACGATACGTTGTTGGTCCGACAGTCAAAAGCCAATCCCATGTCAACCGTGTCACAGCTCCAGGAGCAGTAGGTGTCAGCCATGCCTGTTTTACAAGGACGGGATGTCAGGTTCATGCACGAAAAAGTCTACATGGACGTATTGCTGCCAAGAAACAAGTGACAGAAGGCTGGCTATCAGAAAAATGGCAAAAAATAGATTTTTCAGATGAATCATCAAGTGAGCTCCCTCCAAAGAGCTGCAAATATTGTCGACGACCCTCTGGTGCTCGCCTGTACCCACGGTTCACTTAGAAGACAGTCAATTTTGGTTTGGTTTGCCTTCTGTTTAGGCAATTGGGAAGGTCTAATGCAGTAAATACCTGCTGGTATTAATAGAGCCGGGCCATTAAAACGTAATGTAAGTAAAGGTTAAAAATGTTAAATTTAATGTGTTTTGTGGTTTGCAGAAGAGTTAATGGTACTCTAAGCTGTAGTTATATGTAGGTAAATAAAAGATATGGCATCAATTTGGTCTTGAAAATGGGACGTAAATGTCATGATTTCGGCACTGTTGCCTGGTCTAATCTCTCATGTCACACACCTGCTTAGCTCCGCCCATTCCTCATCACTTCAGATCTGTTCCACCTGCTCTCACTAGTATATAACCAGCTCTAAGACCAGACATCAGTGGCAGTTTATTTCGAGCCATTTGTGTGAGACTTTTATACCAGCGTTCATTGTGCTGATTCCTGATCCTGACCTGATTGCCTTTCGACCTCTGAGCCTGCCTGTTCCCTTCTAATCCTGTTTTGCCTGATCTGATTCCTGACTTCAGCCTGATCTGATTATCTGCCTGAGTTCTGCTGTTTGTGTACCGACCGGATCCTTACTTTGACTACCGAGCCTGCCTGCCCTCGTTCAAGTCTGTCTGCTGATCGTGTACCAAACCTGGATCTGTGTCCCGACCTCGTCCTGGATCTCCCTCTGGCACCTCATCTGACATCTTGCCACCCGGCTCTGACCTCGGATCTCGTCCCCGACATCGGCTTCTGGTTCGTCCTCCTGATCATCCTGCTCATGTCTGTCTTCGCGGTTCTGACCTCCTGCCTGTCTTCCGACCTCCGCATCACCTCCGCCGGGAACTCTCTGAGCAGCAACTGCCGCACCGGGTTGGCTATCTGCCAGCTAGCGTCTACCTCTACTCCCGGACCAGAACTGAACATTAAGACCAGGTTAGTGACTTACACGTTTCTGTCTGAGCACTCTAGGCTAAACGTGGTCACTAACCTGTTGTCTCCTCCTGCAGAAGTTCCCGCTGTAGACGCTGACGCCACCCGAGCTGTTTCTGAGATTAATAAACTGTTTAAACGACTATGTCTGTCTGCCTTGAATTCTGGGTCCACCTGTTCTGAGCCTAACAGTAAAAGGGTTCTTCTAGCATGGTTAGAGCCACATTTATAATTAACTGTTTTTTCCCATTAAGTTTCGTTTCTTGATACTTCATCAGAACAGTTGATGTTCCCCGTGGAACTGTTTTCATTTCTCAAGGTCCTTGAATCAGGCAAGAGCTGCAGATTGGGCTGCAGAGAAGTTAGCGCTGCTGCGTTACACCAGAAAAGGTCTTGATTTTGAATCCTAACTAGTGCCTTTCTGTTTGGAGTTTGCTCGTTCTCCCTGTGCATCAACGATTTTCTCTGGGTACTCTGGCTTCCTCCACCATCCACAAACATGCATATAGGTTGATTGGGGACTCTAAGCCACTATTAGGTGTAAGTGGATGTATGTCCTCTGTATCTCTGAGCAGCCCTTTGATGTTTGATGGACTGGCAACTTTCACTGGGGGTAATCTGGTTCTTGCTAATCAATTTCTGGAAAAGGCAGCAGCTCTGCTTCAACCCTGCGAGGATTTAGCAGGTAAAGAAAATGGCTGGCTGGTTAAAGACTGGGTCAAAATTAGCATGCAGCTATTAGCTTTATCAAATGATGTTGGTCAAAACATGAAACGAGAAATTAGAAACCCCACAACATCCAACCTAGACCGTCCTCTGACTGGATGATACTTTACCTACCATTATTTCTATCATATGTGTTTAATTGTGTGTTCAGTTCAAAAACTATGACCAACTACAAATCAAAAACACTGTTTTCTGTTTTCTTCTCTTTTCTTCACAGGGGGGATCAACACACGAATAAACTTTTTATCATTTACCGAACATAACTTGGGTGAGTCTTTCAGTTGCTATGTGTTTATGTGTTTTTTCCCCCCATTCAGGAATAGTTGAGGTGAGAGGTAAATGGCCAGCTGTTCAGACTCATGTGTTACCTTTCCGTTTTGATCTTGGGTCCCCATTCAGCTGAAATTGCTCTCATTATGTGACATGGCTACAGTACCTAGAACGCCTCACCTGGGAGTTGCAGAAGTTCCCCTTTGTTGGAGTTTCTTTTTAGCCATTGTGCGCGTATTCCCCAAGTGTGGATGTTCCACCTGTTCCCAGGTTTTAGGTTGCTGTGACTCAGCATGCTCTCCTTCCTCCGTCTCCTCTCAAAGAGCTTACTTTCTTTTCAAACCAATAGTACAAATGATAAGCATCGCTTTTCCCTATCCGTTACACAAATGTGCTGAAATGTCATGACTCTAAGGCTTCACTTTCTAGTTAATCTTGTGTCTGTCTGTGTGTCAAAATGGGTCATCGACGACCTGCAGGATGCTGTGTTCTGTCGGTGCTAACCTGTCTTGGGTAGGAGGGGCTTACTCGTGTTTTTGCTGTCCATGAAGGTCATATAACTCAGAATGATGGCTTATTACATTAGGCTGCATTTAAATATGCTTACATTTTTCTGTCCTTTGTTTTTATTGGACATTTTTGAGTCAGAATTACAGTGGCACAGAAAAGTATTTTTAATCCCCTATATTTTTCCACATTTTGTGACGTTACAACCACAAAATGGCCTACATGCACAACACTGTGAATAACAAAAAAGAGCAAAGTTAGAGCATACCATCCCCACAGTGAAACATGGTGGTGTCATGCTGTGGAGCTGCTTTACTTCAACAGGGACAGGGAATCTGGGCGCAGTTGATGGGGAGATGGAAGGAGCTAAATTAAAAGAAATCTTGGAAGAAAACCTGTTTACCTGTTTAGAGTCTGAAAAGATCTTAAGCTGTGTTACGACGTGATCGTTCGCCTAAACTGACAAAACCAGGAAATACGTGCATTTATCAGAGAAGCAGCCAAGAGGCCTGTGGTAACTCTGGAGGAGATGCCGAGATCAATAGCTCAGGTGGGTGAATCTGTAAACAGAAAAGCCACAAATCTGGCAAATCTGGAGTGGCAGAAGGAAAGAACACATCATCCTGGCAGCAAGACCTAACGGGGGCAGCATCATGGTGTGGGGACGCTCTTCTGCAGCAAGACAAATGGAGCTAAATTCAGGGTAATCCTTAAAGAAGAGCTGCTAAAGGCTGCAAAAGATTTGAGAATAAGGTGGGGATTCACGCTCCAGCCAGACAATAACCCTAAACAAACAGCCACGGACACAATGGGGTGTTTTAAATCCCAGGGCATCGATGTTAGACTTGCCCAATCACAAGGTCCAACCTTAATCCCAATGAGAAGCAAAGGCAAGATTACAAATTTACAGATGCTATCCATCCAGCCTGAAAGACTCTGGATAATTTAAAGAATGGGGGGTGAATACAATTTTTTACATATTTAGTGGTCCTTTTGGGACGGTAGTTAACAGAAGTCATGGGCTGAGACAAAGGGATTTTCTCAGAATTTCAAAGGCGTACTGTCATGTCTGAGGTCAGCTATGTGAAGGTACTCCCAGATGTAGCCAACGCTCCTCAGGTCTCCCCGCCTGGCCTCGATAAGACAGTGGATTGGCATGCAGAGCGCTCTGACTCTGCTTAGCTGCAGGCCATATACTCTTCAAGCCAGCTGATGAAGAGACTGTTAGTTAACTGCCTCTCCTTTTCGTGCTCTTCTGTCCCTCCAGGACCCAGACAAGATTCCAGTGCTGACACACATAAACCAATTACGCTGTCTTATCTGTGTCTGCTTTCGTCTCAACCCCTATCCATGTCAAACCAGCTTTTCAAAAAAAAAAAAAAAAAAACAGCAAGCTGAAATGAGAAGGCAAATGTACTAAAGTGATGATGCTAATGTTTTTCTTGGCTGGCCTATTCAAAAAGACAACTGCTTTTCTATCCTAATCCTTTAACCTCTGAATTTATTAAAGTTTAGGTTGCCACAGTCACATCACTATTCCTGCCATGTGTGGCATGAAAAAGTCTGGGCTTAGCTTGATGTCATGTTTCCAGCCTCATTCGTCTTGCTTGTTATGATTGGGGAAAATAAATGACCAAGTGATATTTGGGAAATGTAAGAAAAAGCGCTGCCTGTGGGAAAGAATTTGGGCTGTCGGAGAAGCATGTCATCCACCAGACAGACAGGCTTGTGTTTGGCTGGTTGCTCGGTAACTCAATCGCAAAAAATATTCATACCCCTTGAACTTATTCGCATTTTTTTTTTGTGCTACAACCACAGACTTCAAGTTATTTATAGGACAGACGACCACAAACCCACACCTAATTATAAATTTAAAGGATAATGATTCAGGGGTTTATGTAATAGTTTGTTTTCTAGACATAATCTATATTTTCTTTCTATATTCAGCCCCACCGGCAGAGTAACAAATACTTTTTTTCCCCTTTATGTTGCAGACTACGGGCTTTTTTGCCATAATTTTCTATAAGACTTGAATGCTCAATTGAGGAAAATGTTTTACTCCCCTTTATGTAGAAATGTGATGATCTTCTTTGTTTTACAAACATAAAAACAAAAATAAAATTGTTTTTCTTTCATTTAAAATATAGACATTTTTCCTAAAGCAGACATTATTTGCTCATTTTGTTTGGAAGAGTCTTGTTGCTTTTTTTGTTTAGACGGACCGAAAGCAAAAAGGGCTCTTTGGGTCGTAAAGGTTGCTGACCCCTGGACTAGGCCAACATATACACACAAATATGCAGAAACCAAAGATCTGAACCATTCATGACTGCCTGCTTGTGTCGCCTGTCAGAAGGTAAACCTCCAACCTCAAGTCTTTTGCAGCATCTACCAGGCTTTCTTCCAGTATTTGTCTGTATTTAGCTACCCATATCTTCCCATAAACTCCCCCTTCCCCTGTCCTGCTAAGAAAAGTCTAGTTTGAAATTTTAGTATTGTGGGACCCTAATACAGAGAGATTCCAAAAATGAATGACATACACTGCGATTTTATCTTAGCAATTAAACAATGCAGTCAAGTTTTTTTTAACCAAGAGCAACCCTCATAAACTGCTTGGCAGTTCCATGGCAGCACCGTTTATCACTGCCAGCACAGGCTGGGGGATGACTTCCTAAAGCTAATTACCATATTAGCTTTCAGAGTGGCACTCTTTAAAAATGACTGAATGAGTTCTCATATACCTGCTTTTCAGATTGTCATTTGTAATAACTGGTTTTTGTTTTTTTTTCCACTTTACAAAAACATGCCACTTTTTTCAGATCTATAAAACAAAATCTCAGTAAAAGCTTGTGACATGACACAACGTGAAAAGCTTCATTAGATTTCAATACTTTTGCAAGACACTGTAACAGGGTGCAGCATTAATCCCCCCAAAGAGCTTGGAAGGACTAAATCTAAAACATTTTATTTTTGTTTGAATTGTGTACTTTTATTAAGATGAGCTGAGCAACACAGATCGAATCTGTTTCAACATGCTGAAGACAGAACTTGACCAACTTCCCAATACAGCGCAGATGGATGCAATACCCTTCCGTAAGGTACGGCCACACTTACAGCTCCTCTCCTCATGCATTCATGTTGTATATCAGATACTCTTATTATGGTGAAGCTTTATTTCACTTTGAGATACATAAATCAGTTCCCAGGTTCCTCATGAAAACATTCTATTGTCCTTTGGAGCAACAATTAGATTTTAAATGGGATGCCATATATGCCCAATTTGCAAGCCACTTTGCTAAATAACCATCGGACATACAACAATGTGCTGAAATCTAGAACTATTCTGATTAGATAGGACTGTTTTAATTTCCTCTGAAGTAAACAGTAACCTTTCTTCCTGCATTACAGCGACCATTAATGCGTTCCTGCAGTCTTGGAGAACCAAAAGCTCAGACCTCTGCTTTCCATACATCAACGCAGACTGCAGATCAATGCAAGCAAAGAAAAGGATCCCCTTGGCAACGGCGCATAACCATAGGTGAGTCTGAATTAAATTATGGAGAAACATTGTAATGCTGTTTCTCCAACTAATGGGTGATTTAAATACTGCCTTACTAGCATTATTTTTGCTGTGTGTGTTCTGTCCAGCTTCGTTTGAGCCTCATTCAGTGGATCAGAACGGAAACTTCGCTGAGAAGGTATTGCGATGCACCAAAGTGGGATATAAAGCTATCGTCACATAGCCATAGATGTTACTTGGTGAATATACTCTGTAAAGATTTCCCCGTCTCCCGTGGTACGACTGTGAACCAATGAGAGTGCAAAACGTTCAGGGATTTTAAGTCAAGTTTATTTGCATGGCCCATTTCAGCAACAAGGCTGTTCAAAGTGCTTCACATCATGAAAACAGAAAAACATCAAACACATCAAAACAGCCACTTGTTGTTCTGAGAGCAACTCATTTTGGTGCGGTCTCTTTAAATCTAAAGGAGGCACACCATACCCAGCTCCCCTCCAGGTCACAGAGCGTTCCACTCCTCCCCATTTGGCCATTTTTGTAGTATGTTGAACAAGCTTCAGCATCCTTCAGCTTGGACTACAAAATCACTCCAAGAAATAAAAATGGCGGATACGCGAAATTGGTGAGCCAGAAGAATGTGACCTTATTTAACAGCAAATACTGTGACATCACAGAAAATCGAGAAACTGAACTGCTTGAACTACTTTATGGGGAGTTTGACCACAGACATACAGTATATACGTAGACACGTCATAGGGCGCAGGTTCGCACGTCAACGTCACCGTCATATTGTATGTGGCAGAAAAAAGTTTAATTCTGTTATTGTGAACGTGGATCAGAGAAGATGCCTCATTCCTGTGCTGCAATAAATACACACACACACACACACACACACACACACACACACACACACACACATACACACACACATATATATATATATATATATATATATATATATATATATATATATATATATATATATATATATATATATATGTGTGTGTGTGTATGTGTTATGAATATAAGGATCAATTTGTTAAATCTAAACATTGTGGTCTTCATTATTTCATAAAACCATGTCACATGTGAACCTTTAGGAACAGACTTTTTGGGTGAGTATTAAAGAGGTAAAATTAATAATATGAGGAAAAAAGTCCTAGGTCAATAAAGTAAAAATAAACAAACAAACACAAAAGTGATAATGTTATGATAAAAACATCATATTATGAGAATTAAGGGGGAACATTTCCAGAATAATCACAGTTTGCAGAATTATTTCACTCCTGGAGTAATAGGGCCAGGTTAGATTATTTTAAATATTTTTATTCTTTAGGAGAATAAATTCAGGAGAATGAAGCTAAAGGGATACGAAAATAAACTTGTAATATTACAAAAAAATACTATGAATACAAAGTATATTCAGAGATTAAAGTCCCTCTGATTCTGTTTAAGTGACTGAGTAACTGCAGATTTGCCACATTTAAGATGGCGGACGCTCTGACGCATCGCAGCATAGGCAGAACCCGCCCAATGACGTGTCTACTCTTATGTTATGTCTATGAGTTTGACCCCCTTTTGTCTGGCCGCCATTTTAGGATGCCTAAGATTAGAACAAGGCGTATCAGCAGCAGCTGAGAGTGTTGAGTTCCAGATCGATGCATTTCTTCTTAATATTATGATTGTGTTGGGATTGACAATGTGTTTTTTTATGACTCTGTTTCTTTTGCATCTATGATGTCTGCTGTAGATCAAAGTTCCCTTCAGGAAATTAATAACTGAATTAAACTGGGACCAACGTTAGTTACAAGTAATTTAGGTAAATACTTTACGCAAAGCAAATAAGTCAGCGTGTGTCTGGTTACCCAAACTTTGGGCATAATTTAAGCTCATTTAAATAGTTTGGGTTTAAGCCCGGTGCATGCATTTCAGTCAGGATGAGATTTTCCAGATGATTAATGCTAGATTGCTTCGTCCATCTAGAAACCAATTTTGATGTTAGTTGGGTATTTTTTTATTGATTAGTACTATTAATTTAAATGGGAGTATAAAAATCAACGTGCTTCGACTACACCAGTAAAAATCTGCCCCACATGATGCTACTACCGCCATGCTGGGCAGCCGGTTCAGTGTAATTAGGTTTATAAGCTCACCAATTTTTCTAAACATCTTCCTTGTCCTTAATGTTTAATAGTTCAATCTTTGCCTTCTGTGACCAGAAAAGCTCTCAGGGAAACGTGGTTTTGCTGATGAGGGAAGCTGCAAATTTCAAGCGAGCCTGAAAGAGTTTGACAGCAGACGTGCTTTTCTGCTGGTCAAGTTAAACTAGTTTCACTGTGAAAAGTAATCCTGGTGTTTCAGCACCTTCTTCTATAAAATCAGTTTCAGCACCTTCTTCTATTAAAACTGGGTGCTTCTTGGGTTGTTATTGAACAGCCTAACCGATTTCCTTTCTAACGAGGTTAATAGTTTGAGTCATGTTGAAACTTTGGCAAAACTGGAATCACACGGAGACCAGTGTTACAATGAATAAAGCAAGCTAAGGCTGAGCTTCGGGAATTGCCCAAACCTCAATTTGACGAAGAATTGATGGACTATGCCTAAATTCATGCCAGGAAACCAACAAATTTAGGAAAAGAGTGGTCAAACATTCAGCCAGATTTATCCCATTACACTGTTGATGGCTACAAAGAGTTTGTGGTTTTATGTAACTTACTAGAGGACATTTATCCAAATATTAGTTGGAAGTGTATGGAATATATTTGAGCCAGGATGTATAATTTGAGTGCGGATTAGAAAAAACAATCCCTCCCAAAAAGTCACATTTGTGCACTCTGGTCTTGTATTTAAAAATCAATCTTTCCCCCCCTGGAAAAAGAGCGTTTCAGATAAATCATTAAAAGCCCCAAACTTGTATGACCAGAAATATATCTTACACTGCCACAACTTTTTCAAACTCACAAATGTCGGCTAAAACTATGAATTTTCGTCTTTAACTTTGGCGTACTATTATTTACAATAATTTCCGAGGACATCGCCTGGACATCAGTTCATTCAGCACCCCCCTCACCGTCAGAGTAGAAAGCTGATCAGACTGTGCAGCCGAAGAAAACTATTCTCAAACATGTTGTTTTAGTTCTTCGGGCTGTTTAAGTTCTTAATAATGAGACAAATATGTTAACGAGCTGCAACATGTCTTAATGTGCAACATCCAGCACAGTCATTCACATTTCTCATAGGGCGGTATCGCACACAATGACTACTCTGGAATGTTACCAAGTTTTCTCTTGAAGTGTTGCCTCAGACTAAATAGCAACAGTGAACGTCAGAACCGTCTCTTGCAATTTTCTTTGTCAAGGAAAACAGCCAGACTACTCATTTTTGGTAAAGAAATAAAAAATAAGATAAAAATACAATGATAGCAACTGTGATATTCCAGAGAACGTTTGTGCTCATACAGCATTATAGTTGCTGTTTGCTTTAGAAATGTCTCTTCTTTACAAAAGGTCTTAGCCCTACAAGCGAACATAAAGTAATAAATTAATTAACACCTCACTTAAATGATGTTGGAAACTGCCATATTCAGTTTTGCTGTTTGCAGCAGATGGTTTAGATAGCTATTTGTGTGAAAGAGAGGATTATGTAGACGCTTTGCAACTCTGTGTTTATAAAATAAGGTTTCCCCTTCATGGCTCAGTTGCCATGTCCTACAGAATGTGGTAAGGCAGAATGTATGCAGCCTCTCCCTCTCCACAGGATTTACACAAGCAAGAGGCCAAATCCCTCAGCGCGCTGAGCACAGAAGAAGTCTGCCAGTGGTTTACCAGCATCGGACTGCAAAAATGCGTCCATTTAATCCAAGGTAAAACATCAGATTCTGACTTTCGATCACACGGTGTCAGTCCGTAGCAAAATCATCTGATGTTATGCATAATCTTTACATTACTTCAAACAACAAATAATGTTTAATGAACACCGTTTAGTTAAGGCGACAGGTTAACAGACTGTTAAACCTGACAGCAGAAATGCTAAATAATGAGAAAACTTAGAGCCTTGGTTAAAACTGCAGGTGTTTGTGTGTGAATTTCATGTTCTTAACATGTTTAGAAATGCAGAGAGAAAGCTGTAATCTTCAGGACTGTCTTTTGGTTGTCGTATATCCAAAAGATAGTTGGGGGCAGTTACTCTAAAACGTCTTGATGCACGTTTGTTTGCAATGCCTATTTTCTTCTCTCTTAGAGGCTAAACTGTGTGGATCAGACATAGCCTCCGTGGATGCCAACACTCTGGACATCCTCCATATCAGCTCCTTAGAGGACCGGGAGCGATTACTGTCGGCTATTTACAATGAGCTCCACCCTCCTAGCGCCGTCACCCAGACACTTGACTCGTTGATTGGTATATTTCACTTTTAAATAATTAGGGATGTCCCAATCAAGGTTTGTTTCCAAAGGCCAATCATATAAGCTGTTTGCGGATGCCCCGTGCTGAGACAACACTCCCTTAAATATAATATAATATAAACATAGCACCTTTCGCAGACACGAGAGGGTCACAAAGTGCTTTACAAAAAGTACACAGTACAGTAAAAATACACAGTACAGACACAATTACTAGATCAACAGTATAAAATTAAGTAAAGAAAATTTGATAAAACTTAGCATGGTGGTCATACAACCCCATCACTGCTGTAGATAAAACGCTTGGAGAAACAAGGGGTCTTAAGTTTGCTATTAAATGCATCAACGGAGTCAAGCAAACGTAACGGGAGCAGTAAAAATATTACTTATTGCCATATATGTGTTTAACATAACACAGACAAATACGTTTGCACATTTTGTTCCTGCTTGACAGAGTTTTCCCAAGGAGCAGTTCGCTGAAGTGCAAGAGTAACGCTAGAGTGTTTATGTTTACTCTCCGCTTTCATAGGACTCGTTGATGATTCAGCGTAAAGCACTAAGGGCCTGATTTTCAAAGATTCCAAATAATGAACATAAATTGTGTTGATAGAAAGAAAACTAGAAAGTGCCGTGTTGCACCTGATCTTTAACGATTGCGTTCACAGTGGATAAGAAGTACAAAACAGATTTGGTCCGCCCCGTTTAAATGAGTAAATTGCGTCTACTGCTGGCAGTTTGGGAGCTGCTGTCAGAGAAAGAGGAAGAATTTCTGCTGTTAAACATTTTCCCGCGGATGGTGCCTCTCTCCAAGGATGCCGTCCTTTCCTCCACTAATATCATTCTAATGTTATATTTCTGACAACCCAAGTATGCTCACTAGCAGAAAGACTCTCTGTCCTTCTCCTGTCATTATACCAGTGCCTCCTTTCTGGCCATAAGGACCGTAGGGATTTTTTGCATGCGAGTTTGAACTTGACTTTCAGACGTACTAAATATAGAGGCAAAAACTGCACCAACCCTCAGTTTCAGCTTTGGAAAATCGCTTTGCGGGTATTAAGTATTTACATTTGCATATCCCCTCCCATAAATTTGCATTGTTTGGTCATTAGCATGTGATCTGTAAATTCATGAAGGTAAAAAAAGTTTGTACTCACTGTTCTGCTCATTTTATAGGAGCAAACTGCTTTGCTCCTGGTTTGAAGATCAGCTTTGTACACACTAATTAGTTTGTACCTATAAAATCAGGCCCTGTGTCGTTATTTTTAGTTAACTGTTAACACACTTAAGTAATTTCCTTCCTGGTTAATAAGCTGTTTTTCTTTGAACAACCTTAAATGTTAATGGCAGATGTTTCGCCTGTTGCACAGGGCAGGTCTCCTGGCACAGCATCCAATACACTCTCTCTTTCACTGTGAACATCATTTAAGATCAGAGAAAACCCATATGGCTTTAACAAAAGTATGTGCATGGCCCATTATTGGGTTTTGGCATTTGGTAGTACTAATCAAAGTTATTACAATTCTTTGGTTAACGTTATGGTTGTGGCGTACATGAAATTACAGGCAGTGCTCAGAACAACTAACCTGGCCTGGCAGATTGATAATGTGCAGCACTCTACGTTCTGCACATACCAAAGGTTGTGTTAGCCAATCATGGTATTAAATTAGAACTTAATCAGCAGGCGTTATGAGAAACCACAAGAGGGTAAGCTAGTCAAGGCACTTCTTACTTTTCTTCTCTCAAAGATGAAATTGTGGATTCAGACAAAACTGATGTGATAGCAGCAGCTATGCGCGCGTCGTCCGGCGCTGCCATGTTTATTTTGGTTCGGCTGTGGGCTCGGCAGCAGGTAAGTCCAGCCTTAAATCATAATACTGCAACGTGATAGGCCCGAACCGTTTTTGGTTCGGACCCAAACGGTTGAAACCAGAGCGATACAAGATGGATTCTCATGTGTTTGTGAACGCACAAATACCGTGAGAATTCATCTTGCGGACAAGGTTACAGAACAACAGGGAGCTACGTTTAGTAAGGAGCTCACAAACTGTTCATTTTAAAATGCCTTGACTGGGACATCCGACCTTTAATGTGAAAAGCAAGGTTTAGACTGGTGTAATTAAAATACATAAACGTTTGCCTGATGTTTTAATTTTTTTACTCAGAGTCTTTAGGGCAGAGTAATGCAGAGCCAGTCACTGCAGCTTTGGCATCCATGAGCAGGTCCACGTCCTCTCCCCATATAAGCTGCTTGAGTATGAATCGGCGTTCTCTTAAATCCAGGTAAAGGTGATATACTCTATAGACCTCATACACACATACAAAAAATATGCAACAGGTCTGTAGCTACTAATTGGATTATTTCCTGGAGTTATACAATGTTCAAATGCAACCTAAATATATTTACGCTAGTTTCTATGAGAGGAAAAACATAACTTGTGATGTCGTCGGTATCAGAGCCCCTCAGGCTGACGCCTCTGCCACATTCTGTCCCAGTCCCTGCATGCTGCTGCATACAAAAGGGAGAAACTTATTAGAAACCTGCTGCAGTTATTCCAATTAGTTTCTACGGACGCTGTTCCCTGAAGTGCTGCCAGTAACCATACACCACAGTGAAAGCCAAACACGACTAAAGGTAAAAAGAACGTGTCGATTTTAATCTCGTGATCTTGCTCGAAAACAGGAGCGGCAGCCAAAGCTTCGTGACACCAAGGAGTTCTCAGATGATAGAGATCACAATTAACGGTGAGTCAACAACGTTGTTCAAAGCAGGAATAACAAATATGCACTTATTAACAGAAGCAGAGATAAACACAGTGGCTTGTAAAGTATGTTGTGCACCTTTTCCCATCTCTGCTCATTATGACAACCTTCAATATATTTCAATTACTTTTTTGATTGACATATTTTGATTCAACAGAAGAAAAAAGCACATTGTTGAACAATAATTTGGTGCAACCAACTGCCATCAGACATCACCTAATTAGTACATAGACTCCATCGGCGACTAATTTATACAACATTATTATGCAACAGTTTTCTGTAAAAGCCTCGTTAAATAATATTAGTGAACAAACAGCACCACGAAGAATAAGTAACTTAGACTTAGACAAACTTTGTCATTTTGTATGTACAAAGTGCATACAAAACGACATTTCGTTGCATACAGTTTACGACAATGTAATGAGATTGCAATTGAAATAGAATAACATTACAATATAGAGTGCAGCAGTGATAAGAATGTAAGAGTGCAGGAGAAAAACAGTTTTTAAAAACGTGTGCAGAAGAATGTTCCACCATGTTTATAGTGCAAAATTAATGGTGCAAAAAAAAAAGGCACCATTATTCTCTGTCCCTACTGCTGCAGGGACAGAAAAGCTGGTCAAAGTAACACACCAGGTCAGGGATAAAGTTTTAGATAACTGTAAACATCCAAAGCTTTTCTCACAGTGTTGTTCAACCTATCATCTGAAAAAATATCTGAAAACACAACCAGACATGGCTGTCCACTTAAACCGACAGGGTGGGGAAGGAGAGCCTTCATCAGTGAAGTGGTAACTCTGCAGGGGTGGCGGACATCCACAGCTCAGGTGGAAGAATCTATTGGAAGGACAACTATTAGTCTATTACGCTCCACAACTCTGGCCTTTAGGAAAGAGTGGAAAGAAGGGAAGCCATATGAAGTCTCAATTGCAGTTTGCCATAATCATGTAGGGGACACAAACATGTGGAGGAAGGCGGGGATGTCGGCTGAGACCGTGATTAAAACGTTGGTCTACGTCCAATCCTGAACGTGCCACACTCAAATGTGCTAGCAGCATCATGCTGTGGTGAGGATCTTCTGCTGCAGGGACAGAGAAGCTGGTCAGAGCTAATGGGAAGATGAACAAAGCTAAACTAGACACTTTTCTAGACTGGGGTGAGGGTCCATCTTACAGCAACACAACAAGCCTACACATGCAGAGCTACAGCGGGATGGCCCAGTCAAAGTCCAGATCAAAATTCAAGTGAGATCATGAAGCAAGACCTGAAAATTGTTAACAGATGCTTTATAATCCAACCCGTCTGTCTAAACCTGAGCTATTTTTTAAAGAAATATCTGTGTGTACAAAGCTGATGGAGGTATACCCAGACGGCCCGGCACAGTAAACGGACCAAAAGGTGGTTCTTCAAAAGTTGAACTCAGCAGGGTCGAATACAAATAAAAGTTACACTTTTCAGGTTTCCACCTGAAAAAAAAGTTGTCTTCACAATTATGCTCTACGGTGTGTTAATCCATCCATAATAAACATATATATCCACTAAAATACAGATGTCTGATTGTAATGTGACCTACGTGGTCTTACCCCTGTAAGCAGCATAACATTAGGGTCTGCTGCGCATTGCTGTTTTGAGCTTGTTGGATGGATATTTATTTTATTTTAAACCGTCTTCCCCTAAACGACTTAATTCTCATATAAATGTTGCAGCATCAGAGCAGATAGTTCACCTCAGAACTCCAAAGGAGACACGAGTGGGAAAAATCATGGACTCGTGTTTGAAAATGCTCGGACTGACTGACGATAAGACCCTATTCACACTAAAGGAGAAGCAAGGTGCCCAGACAATCAGACATATCCCACATACTTTACAAAAAGGCATACAGAGGTATTAGATGAACAGGGTCTCAATATAACTTAGTGTTTTATTACAGATTCCCTTGAGGAGCTGTCCCAGGATCAGCAGATAGGAGCCTTACTGAAAACCCCAGCAGAGAACAGACAGCTGGAGCTGCATCTGTGCAAAACGGTACCGGCGTTTGGCACTAACAGCTTTCCCTGTACGAAAGATAACCAACTTTCTACCCACTTTTACATCACAGGACAAACAAAAGAGTCCGGCATCACAGCCCAGTCCAGAAATGAACGGTGAAAAAGGCGTCATCCACAAAAATGCCCAGGAGAGCCTGCCAGGTAAAGAGAAGAGGATGCAGGAGCTGAACCAGCAAGTGGAGTCGCTGCAGAATGCCATCCTTCAGGTCCGGCTCTCCGTTTAAACAAAAACAACGGCACACCTTTTCATTTCACAGCAAGACCTAGAATTAAGTTGACCCTTTTGACCCCTGAAGGTCCAGGAGCTTCATCACGGCCTGGTAGCATTTTGCTCAGAGCTGAAGAACATGGACCCAGGTGCGAATGTGGACCGGCTGGGTTCTGCTGAGCTGAAACAGAGGCTGGAGATGGTTAACAGCCAACTGGAGGAGAAGAGGCAGAGGCTGCAGATCCTCAGAGACGACATTAACAACTCAGCCACTCATAAAAACAAGTAGGGGAACTGTCTTTGTGGAAGTGCTCTCACCTAAAAAACGGAGTTCGATTAAATTCTTCCCTCCTCCTCGAGTGATGACACTTTGCACTTTAAAATTTTACAGCCAGGAAATAAAACATCTAATTAAACCCGATGAGGCGAAACAGCAACCCTCCTAGCCTTTTTTATTTATAGCACAGGAGATAGTCATGCCATTTAAAAGGAAGTAAAAATAGTGACACTCTTCTTACATTGGTGGAGAGAGTACCAGAGACTTTGCCTCCTCAAAGACTTTTTTCTGTTTTCATTTATTTCTCACTTAAATATTATAGATCAACAAAATAAAAAACAGTATCAGAGCAATATGTAAAAAACTGTTTTTAAATGACTGCTTCATGTATTAAAAGAAAAATATCTAACTCAAACTGGCACTATGTAAAAAAAAAAAAAAACATAATTATACACCAGGTTAAATAATGAAATAACTCTGATTCACCACATGTTTTTTACTTACTGATTACTGCCAGTCCTGTAGAATAAAAACAAATCAATTAAACAGAACCAGTTTGAGGCATGAAGTAGGCTGTGAAGCTGTGCAAGAACAATAACATGCATACAGTTAAACATGGCGGTGGCTGTGTGATGCTCTGGGGCTGCGTTGCTGCTTTAGGACATGGACGACTTGGAGTAATCGGAGGAACCATTAATTTTCTTTTCCAGCCGAAAATCCTGAAGGAGAAAGTTTGGCTAACAATTTGTGTAATCTCAGACACACTAGGGTCATGGAGCAGGACAATGATAAGAAGCACAGCCGCTGGTGCACCTTTGAAAGGCTCAAAATGTTCTGTTAATGCCTGGAAACCCTCCATTATGACTGGAGTAAAACAGCTGAGCACCAATTATAGCAAATACCACTTGATGGTAGTTGCTCTGACCAGAAACTCTTAACGTATATAATATTTATGGGGCAATTATCTTTTGTTACATAGAGCTGGTTTTCAACACTTTTTCATATGTCAAAGGAAATAATCATTTGAAATGTAGATTTCGTATTTACTCAGTTTATATTTGTCTGATGTTAACATTTGTGCGATGATCTGAAACAGGAAGTGTGGAAAAAGCAGAAAGAGGAAATTTGTAAGGAGGCAAATACTTTTCTACAGGACAAGTATTGTTTTTTTTCTTTTGTTTTTGTTTAAGTTAACCCTCTTTTAGTTTACACCTAAATGTTTCCTTCAAGGTCATGAACCTTTCATCATTGTTGTCTTACTGGATTATGTGAACCGGTCGGGTCATAATCTCTAACGGGTTTTTATCTCCGCACTACACAACGCTGTGTGCATGTGTACTTTTTTCACGGTTTGTTTTACATTGAATTCTGCTTTTTATCTTTTCACACGGTTTCATCGTTTAATGTTTCTTTAAGAACAACCTTCTTCTTGGAGAAACATCCATTTCAGTGACGGTTTTCAAGCTACAAAGGGAAAAAAATCTCACATTTCTAGTCATTTTACCGCAACTACTAAAACCCTTCAGGGAAATGCACTATATCTACTCTTACCTTGAACACTTTAACACTTTGTGCTCATGTACTGCTGCTGATATACAAACAAAAATACTCCTGTGCATCTCTTTCTTCACAAACTCATGTCATCTTTCCTCTAAACGCCCATCTCCATTCTCATAGGTTTTTGGACACTTATTGTGAATCAGCCTTTCACAAACTGAGTCCCATGAGAAAGCCTATGGCAATATCTGTTTAGGTGTATTTTTTCCTTTTGTTTTTGTTTGTGCTTACCTTTTTATCTCTGCCTCCTACAGTATGTGCGCCATTTGTTTGGGCTTATCAGAGTACACTGGTGTTGTTTTGATTCGTTTAAAGTTAAGGGTTTTCCCTGGGTGGGCCCAGGGATGCGTTGATTTTTCATGGAGATATAACTGTCTGTCATATTTTTTATACTCGGAAAAAAAAAAATCTAACCATAGTACACAATGTTTACTTGTAACTACTAATTTTGCTAATTTTATGTGACCATATGTATATACAGTATGTCTGTCACAGTCTCTGAAATGCGGTCTGTTTCCATTCAGGCAGCTGGAGGTTCGTCTGCTGGAAAAGATGAAGCTAAACTGCCAAGTGTTCAAGGAGGAAATTACCATTGTGCATCTCAATCGACAAGCTGCTCATCTCCTAAACGCCTGGCAAGGAAGCTGCGTGAAGGTACGGCAGATAAAACGAATGCTGGCGTCCTTGCAGAGTTTCATTTGCACATTTAAAACGGAGGGCCTGCTGCTCGGTCGGTTGAGTTTAATCAACGGCATATGAATGACAGTTGCACCAATATGTGGGAAAGCTTTGTCGTCTGAGACAGAAAATGTTTTCATTTCCAGAAATAAACACTGAGAAACTGATATGTGCACCAAAACAAGTGCAGATACTGGGAGAGGCATGTTTGGAATGGAATAATAAAAGACTTCGGCACAGAACAGAACAGCAGAGTCAAATTTGGTGTTTTTGCAGAATATGGTGTTCTCATGCTATTCTTAACTGTTTCAGAGCAACTTGTGAAACGGGCCGTTTTTCCTCTCACACATTCCAGATCTGATGCATAAATAAGTTTGCAGGAATATGTTCAGTTTTCTTTGTATACTAAGATGTTTAACTCTCAAGTTGCCACCGTAAAACAAAGTGGTCACAGGTAGCGGTAGCCCACCAGTTAAAACTGCTATTGATTTTACTAAAAAGCTCAGTATTTCACTAAAGGGCCTAAATCATCATATTCTAAAGCCAGAAACCTCAGAATCCTAAAAACAATTAACATTAATAACAAGTTTTTAGATTTCCCATTCATTTGCAAAATTGTTAATTTTAAATCTTCCTTTTCTAGAACCAAAAGAGCCTTTTGAGTCATGCCTACAGAATAAGGAAGGCACTACCATGTATGTATGATTTCATTGTGTCCGTAAAAGCAATCTTAAAGCTTTTCCCTATCTCTGGCTGTAGAAAGGTAACCCATTGTTTTCTTAGTAAAGATTACCATTATGATGAGGACATGCTGAATAGAAGCTGAAAGATTTGAAGGAAAAATAATGTAGTAGTGAGCCCAACACTCATCTATGCAGGAAAACTGGGTAACGTTCAGAGAAGTAATAAGGCGGCAAGAATTTCCTCTCACCCATCAAAAACAGCTGGAGGCACCTTCTGAACTAGAATACGAAACATTTATCTTGGACTCAAGAACCGGAACAACTTGCCAGAGCTACAACAGATAGCTGTAACAGGGAGTCAACAGCCAGACCAATGAGGCAACCACATGTGTCGTTTGTGAGCATAAAGCTTAGTAGATTTGGATAAAAATGCTAGCTTTCACTCACAATTAGCTGCGGCAAAATAAATTTTTCTCTGAGTCTGAGCGAAGGGGAGGAGGAACATTTTGACCACAGCTGCCATTTGAGTATTTCAACTTCTCTTCCAAAATTCACATTGTGTAGAATTAGATTTAAATAACTTTCAGAAACCGCACTTCATCTTGCCGGGAGAAAACTAACTGTAGATGATCTCATGCGGTTTGAGTGGCATGCCAGATGACAGCTACTTAGGTGGAGTTCAACCCCTGTTACGGACGGATTATACTGAGAAAAATCAGTCTTGCACAATCACTTCATAGCTCCTTAATGAGAGCATGGACATCAGAGTAACAAGGCTGGTCAGAAACGGAGCAGACACTAAGACACCTACCCTGAATGTTGCCAGGATTTCAATGGTTTGAATTGCAGTTTTAGGCGAAGTGGACACTCAACCCTGCGGTGCGTTACAGGCAGCCTGGGGTCACCTCAGAGATCTTCTAACGTCTGCAAAGTGCTGGTGTGTTGAGGCTCCAAGCTGCTGCATTCAGACGTCTCTCCTGGCCTCCTCCATTTAAATCCTCACTTGGACTTAAATATGAACTGGACACTTTTCTATCACTATATCTGTCTCAGTTAACCACTGATGTCCAAGTTTGGTGTTCTATACATAATACAGTTATCTTTTGGCTACTTTTCCTTGTAGTCTGAGCTACCTTTTGCTTCCTTTTTTAAACTATAATAATAACAATAATAATAATAAATTTTATTTTTATAGCACACTTTAAAATCTTGCGACTTCTCCAGGTGCTTCACAGTTCTACAATAAACAAGGTTTAAAACAATCTAGAATAACAAATCCTAAAATAAATAAGATTATAAATGTAGGAAATCTAAAATAATAGTATTCAAAATATGGCCAAGAAATTGCAATTAAAAGCAACAAAATCATAGGGGAAGTTTTTTACGTCATGCTTGTTCTTTACATCTTTTGTTTTTCGATCGTGGAAATGAATTTAACTATTGTAAGCTGCAACCAGAGTGAACGCACTTTGAAAAACTTGTTACGAAAAGGACGGTTTATGCTCTTAAAGCTGTGAGGTTGTCCCTTTTTCTGACAACAGGGAGACAGAGCAAGTAATTTAGATGAACATGCACTGTTTACTGAGAAAAGGATGTTTAGCACTGACATTTGAGAGCCTGTGACCATACCAACAATGGAATGCATGTGACAAAAGCGACTGGCAGAGTGAAATTGAGAAATGGGCCAGTATGTGTAAAACTATCTGCGTCTGTCCCCCAGTGGAGCGCCCCTTCTTTTTTAACGTGGCTCTTTTATCTCGTCGGTGAAGCCCTAACGAGATGCCATGAAAGGACACACGCGGCTTGGGCTTTGAAAGGTGCCCCGTGTCACGTTGCTGCCCCCGGGCCACACTTTTTTAGGTGCTGAGTTTGTGGGAAAAGCAGCAGCACTAATGTTTATCATATGACCTAATCAGAGTTAACACACAGGTCAGAGCAGAGGAGCAGTCTGGGAACTGATAGAGCCGCTGTTCAAATAAGGAACAGACCGCCCAGTGTTTGGTCCTCGTGGGCTGCCCTGTATTTCAAACAATAAGGAAATATTTCATCATCGCCAGTCTAATCGCCAGGATCGCCTGCGACTGGAGAGCATCAATAAAGCAGCTGCGAGGGAAGGGGGGGGAAGAAGAGAAAGCAGAGGAAAACAGAGACAGACTGAGGGGTGAAGGGTGAGAACATCAAATCTGGAGAAATGGCTTTAAATAGGCTGTTTAGGTGGACAGCGGAGGGGAGGAAATCAGGAAAGTTATTGATTCATCCTTTCCTCAGTCCTCTTTGTGGATACGGGGATTTTTGGTTTCCCAAAAAGCAACAGAAAGGAATCCTTTGGTTCTGATTTAACTGCGCTCCTATTAGGTTATCTCTCACCCTTTCATTACCTTTGCTGAATAATATCTGCACATACTTTGTTTTGGATATGTGGAAACGTGCCCTAGGTGTGCCTCAGGTAAGCAGTAATTTGAGCCCTACTTCTGGATAAAGACGAAGAATATGAGGAGAAAAGTCCCCAGGTTCTTGGAATAGGACCTAAACTGAACAAGCTGAAGGGGAAAAGATGCATATTAGACTTTCGTCGAGGGGCTTCGGCTGCGTTTCCGTTGATATATCCTGTCTGGCCCACTTGTCTAGAGAGAGAGAAGCTTTAGCTTTGACCCCTGACCCTTGCAAGGCGGCAGCTATTGCTGCGAGGCATTCACACGCCATGTGGGGGGAGAGAGGAGCATGCCAAGAGGCTGGATAAAAGGCCTGTTGGAATTCAGTGGTCAGACTCAAGTTATTTCTGATTCCTGCAAGCTACTTGTGGCGTGATCTCTTCTAGAGCTAATCATTATATCTTGGTGGTCGACTGAATTTGACGCAGACTCAGTATTTATCTCTTGGGAACGTCCTTGTACTGTAGTGGTGTATGTAACTTTAAGGGAGGTGATATCTGGGTTATTTTTATAACTCAGGGGCACATAAAGGGTCAGACTGGCAGTTTGGAGAACAATATAAGTCAGAGTGCATCCCATCACCAATGCTGAAAAGGCCTTTGCCGTGAAACCTAAACTGACATTTCAATCTGAAAAACTCACACGAAAAAAAATAAGACAATTAGAAGATTTTTAGTGATACAATGTTTTAAGACTTTGGCGCTCAGACCTAGGCAGGAAACATTAACGCTGAATTATACTTTAATATGCATAAGCAGGTGTATGAGAACGGGGATGTTTCCCCCAGGCCTAAAACTGGTGGTGGTTTAGTCCATAAACTGCTGGTTAACGAGATGATCTGCTTGAGCTGTATTGGTGAGCTCCAGTAGACTGCGAGAGCTGATATTAGTGCTTCTATCAGGGACCCAGAAAGATAGATGACCAGCTTGGATGACAAGTTTGCATGAACCTGTCCATGATGAGCAAGCATGAAGCGACAGTGGAGAGGAAAAACTCCCCTTTGGGAAGAAACCTCTGGCAGAACCAGGCTCAACATGGTGGTGTTCTGCTGGACCGATTACGATGTGACAGGGAATGCTGAAAGAGTCTGGGAGGAATTACACTCTGATAGAGACGAGGTTGAAGGAACACCATGGAAAAGCCAGATGGAGCTTGGCTACGATGGTGGAGAAGGGGATGGAGGTGGGTTGAATCAGGGTCATCCGAGTCCAAATTAGACATTGCGCAACCACTGCTTGCTCTTTGGCTGGGTAGAAGGCTGAGACGTGGATTTGAAGACCTTTTAAGATAAACTCAGGATGCAGATTGGGCTAAGTGGAAGTGCAGTTGGAAGCTGATTGGCTTGTGTCGGAGGCGGATCAGCCTCTGATTGGATGGAGGTAGGCAATAGAGTTTCTTCTAGGATTCATTAAACATTCATCACCTCTTTAAGGGCATTACCTGAGCTCACGTAATGTAATGCAGAGGTTTTCTGCAAGAACTTATAAAAAGGATATTGATAAATCACATCTTTGGAGGCATCGAGAATTTTGCTTGTGATGAGTATCCAACAATTTTTAGCTTGTTCATCTCTTACTGGTGAACAGCCACTCAGAAAGTTTAAAAATCAGACTTTTTCCAATTTGTGAATGCACAACACCTAAGAGCAATCGGCTTGAGGTAACCAAGGGGGCTGCTGGACATTAAACTATAACAGGGCTCAAGATCTCAACACAAAGAAGTCTAAACATAGCGTGTGTGTGTGTGTGTGTGTGTGTGTGTGTGTGTGTGTGTGTGTGTGTTAGTGTATGTGTGTGGCCTGATGATTTGTGTCTGATGACGAGAGAAAGAGAAAAGATAAAGGTGTTATTAATCAGAGAAATAAAAAGTTATTTCCTGATTGTTTCTCAGCGGTTACCTTCAGCAGGTAAACACGACCGGGCATATACAGCACAATGCATAGAAGAAGATAACTTCATCTTAAAATGAAGCATTTTTCATGTGAATACATTTTTATTTATTTATCAAATTTACAGTTTTTGATTTTAATTTTTACAAAGGAAATGTTTTTACACGCCTTTATTGTGTGGGAAAAACATATAATTGTGTAATTATCAGACCGCCATTACATTTTTCACTGGGGGTGCGCGAGATCAAGTATATTCATGTGCTAGACTGGTCCAGTCAAAGTCCAGACCAAAAACCCTAATGAAAATTTGTGGCAAGGCTTGAAAATTAATGTTCACAGCTGCTTTCTGTCCAGTCTGACTGAGCTAGAGCCTTTTTTTAACAAAGAGGAGTGGGTCAAGATTTCCAGCTCCAGATGTGCTTCCAGAGACGGAAATCAAAACTAACGTTAGAAGACTTACACTGGTCAGAGTTGAGTTCAAGATGTAATGAGCTAAGTATAGAGTATTCATGGGAGATAAACTGGCTGCAAAAGACTTTAGACTGGGGCGAAGGTTTACCATATGGATGTGTTAGCAGGGCTGAATCACAGTTATACAATTGAGAGTTTGTGGCAAGACTCAAAGATTGATGTTCACATAAAGTCGGTTGAGTTTAAGATATTTCGGAAACAAGAATGGGCAAATATTTTAATCCCTATCTGCAAAACTGGAAGGGACATGCTCCAAAAGACCTGCAGCTTTAATTCCAGGTGGCTCCACAAAGCATTGAATCAGGTGGGATGATTGAAAATGCTACACTACTCCAGTCAGATTTTTATCTTCTCAAAGGTGTCAACATTATCACATGCTTTCCTGGTGTTGTGCAGCTCGAAAAGGTTTTTCAAGCGATTTAGATTTTTTTTGCCTCGTGTTCTTTCAGGAGAAAGCTCAAAAACAGACTTCAGCCTTTGGCAGCTTGAGCCAGCTTGTGACGCCTCAGTCTCCAGCCGTGCTGATGGTCGTGCAGGAGAAGCAGCTTCCCGATGGGCGTTACGGCTTTACGTGTTGCTACAGAGATGGCAGCGGACTGGTGGTGGTCAAGGTGGACAACTCTCACCTCTGTGTGGACGACAGGTAACGAAGGAGCAGAAAAAAAAGCTACCCTGAGCACATCATCCAGGGCTATTGACTAAACAGTGTTCACAGATGCCCCCTGGCTAGTGAAAGCACCATCTTACTTATCTTCCATCAGGACATGTTTCTATGCCCAGTAGCTATGGAGACCCATTAAATAACAGCCTCAAAACACGCAACAGAGTAATGCAATACTTGGAGTGAGAAGAAAGTGAACATAGGCAGATAAAAAAGATGTCATGCATTTAAGCAATTAAGGATTTACAGTCAGCGTATTATTATTATTAGAGAAACAACTCTGTCAGAGACACAATTTCACAAACACAAAGAGGTGTTGATTTTGCTCCTAGAGACAATCATGCCATGGAAAGCATCCCAGAGCAAATAAAGAGCCACTGAAGTCAAACAGAGTATGCGATATATATATTGTTTTTTCCCCCCCTCACAGACTGGTGGAGGTGAATGGAGTGCCGGTGGTCAGCGCCACCCTGGAGGAGCTGAACGATCTGCTGCTTTTCGGACCGTGCGTTCAGATCGTTGTTCTTCGCCCACCTCCACCTGCTCTGCTCTCTACTTGTTTCAAGATGCCTGCGGTCGGTCCAGATCCGGCCCAAACACTCTGCCCTCAAAGGGATGGAGTGACTACAGAAACCCCTCCACAGAGAAAGGTGATGGCCATCTAACAATGGATAAAAAGAGAAGAAGAAGACTAACAAGTGATTGCAACAGTCCGTTGTTCACCCTTTGTCACCTTTGAACCACAAACCTCTGTGTATTTTATTAGGATTTTACATGAAAAACCGAAAATAGTGCATAATTGTACTGTATAGTGGAGGAAAAGTGATGATGTTCAAAATATTTTCCAAGCAATTCTGAAGAGCGTGGGAACATCTGAACGATGTTTAATCAATCATCTGAAAATGGAAAGAGTACAAACCTATCAAGACGTGCCCGCCCACCTAAACTGAGAAATCTGGCAAAGAAAACATTCATCAGAGAAGCAGCCAGGAGGCAAACAACTCTGGGGGAGCTGCAGAGACCACAGCTCAGGTCTAATAAATGGTAGACTGGACAAATATTTTTCATGCACTTAACAAATTTGGCTTTTTGTTGAGGAATGTTTGCAGTTCACCCCGAACCAAGTAGAGGACAACCGATGTGGAAGAGGTCACTCTAGATGAGACATAAACTGAACCTTTTGGTCACTCTGTTTATGGAGTGAAAAACTAACACTGCACATATTCCTACGGCAAAACATGGTGGAAGCAGAGTCATGCTTTGGGGATACTCATGGTGTAGCAGTGTTGATGGGAAGATGGAGCCAAAGATCCTGGTGAAGACTCTAAACACACAGGCAGAGCTAATGGTCAATTAAATGGGTAGGTCTAAGTAGCCTACCCATTTAATTGACCCATGGCACAGTCAAAGCCCAGACCAAAATCTAAATGAAAATCTGTGACTAAACAGCAAATTCACCTTTACGGACATTTTCCATCCAACTTGCCTGAGCTTGCGCTATTTTGCAAAGAAGAATGGACAAAGATCTCAGTAGACTCACCCCAAAAAGACTCGCAGCAAAGTATTAACTAATAAAATGTATTGACTCGGGGGGACTAAGTACATTTAACAGATTTTTATTATATTATGTATTTAAAAACATCCATCATTTTACTCCCAACTCATAATTATGTGTTAGTTGCTGTTCATCGATGACATAAAAGCCAAATAAAATAATTTTGTATTGACGTTTGTGTTTATAATGAGAGAAATTATGTGAGCGTGCAAATGGGTGTAAGTGAAAGACGGTTACTGTTAAACACCAAGTAATCTTCTCAGTGATTAATTATCTCCTCATGTGGAACAATTGCTTTTTTCACTAAGAAAAGCCAGACAGTAACTCGTGTAACTTCTGTTTCGTCCTGGAGCAATCCTGTGTTTTTCAATGTATGTCCGAAGCGATGCCAATCAATAAATAGCAATAAAATGGTGAATTTTTTTTGGATTCCACCTTGTTTGATATTTCCCTCATTATTGGAATAAATTTAAAGTAAACATTGAAACAAAAAATGTCCCTTCTTGCATTCTGGACATTTATTTCCAGTGAGGGACTGACATGACGAGGACGCTTTAAAGGCTTTCTGCGAGCTTTCACTTTGCGAACTTGACACTCACGATTTTCCTGAATACTGTCCACAGCAGAATGTTTCTGGAATAAAAGAAGGTCGGGTCTTTGTTTGCAAGTCGTAACGTAATCCACCGTATTGCATGAATAAACCCTTAGGCCCGGAAGTAGCCCATTTATCAGCCCCCTTTCTTCCTGCTTCTGCTAAGTGGCAGTGGATCATGCATGTCTGACAGAAAGACAGCACAAACACTACCAAACTCTGACCCAGACCCCGAGGGGTCCAAAGAGCCTGAGAGGAAAAGTGAGGGACCGGTTTTGCTTGTCCCGTGATGAGAAAGGTCACAGGTCAGTCACCAACACGTTTGTGTTTTAATGGTTTTCTAATCAAAGCCAAATGAGCTCCGTATAATCCCCATGATGACAGAGGTGGCATTTTCAGCTTGCCAAACGGAGCCACAGGGTGGGAGGAGTACGACGCTGGCAAAACTGGAAATGTGAGACTTCTTCACAGGCATGGGAAATTGAATTTCTCCACATTGCGAAATGTTCGTCTATCCACCAGCACAGAGGAGCCATAATACCAAACCTCAGGATGTCTAACAATAGAGTGAGAGGTGTATTAAAAACTGCAACACAGTGCAATAGCAGGGTTCGGATGTGAGCTGCTGTGGGAGGGAAGAGGAGGACGCTCAGAGTCAACATAGCTGTGTGAAAAGCAGCTGAGGTAGTCTGGTCTTCTATTCAGAGCAAAGAGACATGGGGAGAAATTCACAGCTCTGTAAAATAAAGCCACACAAAGGCTGAGGAGAAGGAGAGAATGTGTCATGGCTGCCTTCATGGAAACAAATTAACGCTGGAGAAAATGAGACTAGAATCCCATAAACACTCATTCTGGATGAAGTTGAAAGACACGGAGGGACTCCCAGTGACCGACACCACCCTCTAAACACACTCCCACAGACTTTGATATTCCAGCTATAAAACCATTGCATGTTGTCAATCTAACAAGAAATCAGTCTGGTGAGGATTTAAAGGGACACAGTGAAACCTAAAAATGTCATTCAAGCCAATAAATGGATAGTTCAGGATTTTATGAAAACAGGGTTTGTTTAAATGTTAAAGGCAGTTAATATCTTTACCTGCAGTAGATAACTCTCTTGGCATCTTCACTTATTGTTATTCTAGATAAGTTGGTCTACGGGACTGAAGCTCAAAGCTGGTCCAGTAGAGGCCAAGACCAAAGCGGACTTCTGTCGTCTTAATAAAACTGTATTAGCATTATTAAACAATTTTAGCAAACCTGACCAACTTCTGCATAACTTTTTACCCAACTGCAAACATGATGATATTATAGAGGTTTAGAAATTACCATTCACAAAAAACACAATTTGCATTTACACTGAAGGGAGATACCTAGAGTTATCTAATCCAGGTAAGATATTATTTATATATATCCTAACTAAATCCATTTCAATACCCTTATTCAATGTAAATTTTGATTAATTGGACCCTGAGTTTAGTTTTTTTGCAGTTAAAAATACAGATCAGTAATTTCAAAAGAAAACAAAATATATATTGTGCAAAACAAAACAAAAATAAAACCACTGGGTTTAAATGAAGCCGCTACCCAGATAGTAAGGAATAATCTAAACAATAAAATACTGGAACAATCCATGTTTAGTTAGTCATAAATTTGTCAAATTCATTAATATGATAAAAGTGAAACATACCACATTCAAAAATATGAATGAGAATTCAAACAAAGTAACAGCATAAACAATAACCAAAGAGTCCAGCTCTTTAAATAAATATGGTCTTGGATGAATCTGAATCTGCAGATTTAACTTGGAATTAGTCATAAAAAAAGGCCCTGTTATATTCTATTGATGTTCATAAAGCTTAGAAACAAAAATACAAATTTAAAAAATGTTGATACTAAAGATAATAAAGCTCTACAAAGACCACCACTGAATTGGATTTCAAGCAAAGATCTCTGGTTGTAAATTCATAGTAATCATGAATGTAAAATTAAAATATATCAGAGTTTACACATGAATCACTGAGCTGAGACGCAGAGTGAAAACTTCAGACGTCAGACACTAACTGATGAGAAACAATTCACACCTGGATCAACATCAAAATTATAAGGGTTAGTTATGCAGGGTTCAAACGGCTGACGTGTCTCGTTTTCAAAATTAGGTCTTGTGGTCTGTTGTGTAAAGAGGAGAAGACGAGACATCAAAGCAATCTGAAACCAAAGAAAGTGACCAATATTAACACCAGCGAGTCTACATCAGACATCAGCCTTACCTTGTTTTCGTGTTGGCGTATAACATAAGTTAATCTTATCTTAGGTATGCAATGTCACTTTTCTGATGAGCTGCCTTCGTTTCAGGGAGCAGATCTCTTCTTTTTTGTCGCACAGCTTCAGGAACGTCTTCATTGACGGAAATCGCACAGCCCTTTTTCTCAGCACGGCAGATTTGTCTTTTAGACAAGGGGCCAACGCTAGCGTCGAGTCTGAGAGCGGCCGGGAACAATGTGGGCTTCGCCCGTCTCAAACAACTCATCACAGCCGTTTACGAACCTTTAAATTGTTGTCAAGTTTTCACTGGGCAGTAGGTTACACAGAAACAGACAACTAGTTTTGTCAAACACATCTTAGAGTTCGTGCATCAACAACAAATTACCTGTCTTAAACCTGTACTGAGAGCATTTTATGCAACTGATGAGATTTAAAAAATATGTCCTGCTTGCATTGGACAATTGTTTACACAGAAGCCAGTGAATAGCAATGCACCACCAACAATCTTCCTGAGTGAAACATGTACTCAGAACAGAACATGCAAAGCATTTACTGCTGCTTTTATGTCAAAAAGCAGCAATGTTGACATCGCCGTCTCAGGTTTCGATGAACCCCTTTGGCCTGTGTAAATAACAAATGGCCTCATTACAAATAAACAACCAACACCAATGTGACAATAGTTAGAACGTTAATAAAAATGGTGTTTGTATTATTCGCTAGGTCATTTTAAGAATCTGGACAATCGTTCATACGGCATATTTCTGCTGTGGTCTTGGTCATTTTCCGACCAGCAGACGGCTTCACCCTCTGGTGCTGTTCTGAATTAATACTGAAAGAAGATGCCCAGAGACGTATCTGCTGTAGGTCAGATTTTAACTACCCATAACTCTCAAACGACAATCACTTAAAAACCCCGGACTTGCTGTAAGTGATTGGTTCTCCAAGACAAGGCCAGGATCCCAACCGGGGTCTCAAATCGCCATGCATGACGTCTTTAGATCCTCTTCATTAACCGAACCAAATAAAAGGAAAATAATGGCAACAATTTATTTTACCTAGAAATGTTACAAGAACAAAACCCCAGACTTACACACAGCCTGTGTTGGCTGTTGATACTGTTTGTGTTTTCACTGTAGCCTTGTTCAGTAAAAATACTTGTATCCTCAGCGTCATGAATCTCTTCCACAGTTATTTTGTGGGTCAGAAGCTGAAAGGTTTGGGAACCGCTGCTTTAAGTGAAAGAGGGTAAACCGCAAAGCGCCCGGTACTCTTCTGTTTGCTCATCGGGAACATCTGCAGCGAGTTAGAACGGCACGGAGCGGCATCTTCCCCTCGCAGCGAAGCGCCTCGGGTTGACCCGGCTCTGTACCTGACACACGGTGGCACAGAGCAACCTGCATCTGGTTTGGCTTAGCGGGTTCAGAAAACCTACAGCCAGCGCGCACTGATAAGCTCAGAACAGAGTCCAGTCAGGCTGGATTGCTCCCTTTTCGTCCTGTGAGCCACAGCTTCTCACTCCTCAGCCCCCACTCCACCCCCCCCCCCCACCCCCCCTTACACTCCCACCTTTTTCAACTCTCTAACCACCCCATGACATTTAAGGGTGCCTGGCATCCGTTTGAAGTGGGAGAGGGGGCATTAGCTCTGGTTTCCTGCCCAAATCCCACACAAGCCAATAAAATGCATACAGGTCTAAAGTGAACCAAAGGAATTCCTGTTCACTAAATGCTAAACTAACAACACCGGCATTTAGCCCTTTATGATACTATACAAGAGAAAGGTGTGTTAAATATCCCACTACCTTTTAAAAATGCCCATGCAATTTATTCGCGGGTAATTAGAGATGTGCTTGCATGTTAATTAAATCATAATTCAAATTTCCTTGTCAGACTTCCACTTCTGCGGCGCTGCGCAGCCTGATATTGTTAATAGAGGTCTGTACCCTCCAGCCCCTTACATTTCAGTAATCACTCAGAGGGAGCGAGGGCTGAGAGGGTCAAAGACAAATCCCAGGGGCTTTTCATTTCATTTTACTCAGGTGGAAATGGAAGTTCAGCCTTTTTTCCTCTGGCTAATCTAGCCGCATCGAGCACTTCAGAGACTCCCCAAAGATATTTATCAGCTAAACGTCTCCAGGCCAGCACGGCCCTATTATCCTATTATCACCAAGCATATTGTGGCTGCAGCCGCCATTGTGGTAAGACAGCGTGAGTAGAGACCGCCATCTACTGGCAATCTCACTGTTGGTTTCCAAACATCACACTGTCTGCGTTGTGTGGCAGCAACCAATCAAAGTAAATTTGCCATAGGGTTGATCATGAAATGAAATCCCATTATTCATAAAATGTAGACAGTTTAATAATTTTTCTTGGCTGAATGAATACCCAACACATTTTCTTTTAACTCAGTGATGTAATAAATGTGTAAATATATCTAATTAATGTGGGAAAACTCAGCACATCTTTCTTTTTTTCTAAATGGATTGTCTGAAAGATCATGAAGAGTCTGCCTCAGGTCTCCCAACACTGTTAGAGGTCTAAATTTGAATTAAGTTCAGCATTTTGGATTCCCATTTGTAGTTAAATGCTTAAAGTGATTTCAGTGAAATAACTACTTCATTACATTGAGAAAGGCAGCACCCTCTATAACTATTGGCACTTTCTTATCTCACACTTTGAACAGAGGTAACCTTTAACTTAACATGTTCAGCGGGAGAAAAAAAGCCACATGCTAAAAAAAATATTACTCACACACTCACTAGTGACATAAATATTCCTACCCCTGCTTTCAATAAATTGTAGAACACCACTTACTTTTCTTATATAACATTTCACAAGGTTGCACCATTCAGAGAGAATAAACTTTGACCTTTCCTCTTTGCACAATCTCTCTATAAGATCCAGAGTCCTCTTTTATTTACTCTTATCTTCAGCTCAACCCGCAGGGTTTTCCATAGGGTTTAACTCTGAGGATTGAAAGATACTCTGTGGCTGTAGAAAAAAACTGAATTTATGTCTGTGGAACCATTTCTGTGTTGATTTGGCCACTTGCTCGCATTTATTATCTGCCAAAAAGATCCAGTGATGCCAAATTTTCAGTTTTCTAAGCAGATATCACCACTTTTTATTTAAAACAACTAATTTAAAAGAGTCTGCTCTCTCAAACAAGCAAGCATTTAAAGAGAACAAGGCCCACAGCACCATAGATCCTCCACCGTGCTTAACGAGTTGCATCATGCCAACAGTCTCTGCACACAGATCAAGTTTTTGTCCCAGGAGAGGACAAAAATGTTTCTTAAAATTCCCAATTAGTACTAATTGTCTTGTAACCATTTTTGGAATGCTGAAGATAAACACATATCTGTCTTACTTGAAAATAATGTTCTCCAGTCTTTCCTATTTTAAAGAGTAGCTAAGAGAAATGGCCCTTTGTGTCATCATCATATTTGCACTTCAGATATGGTTTTTGGTTCTTAACATCACTGTTTGGTGTGTTTTCAGTACACTTCAATTCAATTGGGTCAGCAGTAAACAATACATAAAGTCTAAAAAAAATTGGTTCAATCCATTTTTTATTATTATTTTTTGTACTGTAGCTACAACAGAAACCTTGATGTTCCCAAATAGCAGTGTAGTGATAGCTGGGAGTTGTCTGCTCCAAGGTTTAGGTTTTGGGGTCAAACACTTTTCCAAGAAAGCTCACATTTTATCAAACGAACAAGTTATGAAATGAATAGAATATATAGTCAAGATATTGACAAGGTCAGAAATAATGATAAATAATCAAATAATACTTTCTTCAAATTTTACTTTCATTAAAGAATCCTCCATTTGCAGAAATGACTCTCAGGACCTCTCAGACCTTTGACGTTCTAGCTGTCAATTTGTTGAGGTGATCTGGGGAGATTTTACTCACGTCAGCGATTTTGTACGTATCTTTACCACAGGGTCAGCATTTTGTCAGCATTTTTATGGTGAGAGTGTTGGGATTAACAAAATCCAATAATTACATTAATTCGCTTCCTTCCAAATGACCCAACCACGACAGAGCTGTAAATATGAGCCGTGCTCCCTTTTCTGCTATTTTCTATTTAACACAATCAGACAAAGAGTACAGCTGGGAGCAAGACGAATGACCGATGACGACACTTTGTGTTTAATGTGGGTTTAACTGTCCCAGATTAACGTGTATGGGCCGGATCTGACATTAGGGCCACTCTTCAAAGGCAGCTGAGAGACAGTTTAACTCTCATTGCACTGCTTAATTAGAGGGATAATGAAAAGGCCATTAGGATTAAGTCTGAGGTGTGCTTTGGATGAGATAAATATGCTGCTAAATACGCTTTCTGTGCCTTGCCAGCCGGCAGAGAACGGGAAGGGTCAGCATAAGGTGTCTGTCATTTTTCAAACTATTCTCTGAAATACAGAGACCATAATGGCCCGTGTCTTTGTCAGATGAAAGGCTTAATTAACACTAGATGAAAAGGGTTATAGGAAAAATCATCATGGCACATAATCAGCAATGAGTGGCTGGAACATCTTGAATCAAGTCACAGAAGTGTGGCACAGACTACAAAGGAAGAAGGATCTGTAACAGAAAGAAGAAATCAAAAAAGAACAAGACTGATGCATTGTTCACAGCCTGTAGAAGAGGTCCTGCTGGTGGAACTCCTGCTGCCATTAGTGGTATTTAGAAGAAATTTAGGTATTAATTATTTGCATTGTCAATACTAAAAAGTTAATTGTGTAACAGAGCTACTGAGCACCAATGGCCAAAATAAAAAGATTTGATCAAGCACAATGAGCACAAAGATGTAATGACATCAGGAAAGTATTCAGTTGTAATGAAGAAAACTTGTTAACCAGGGACAGCTGTCTTTTTTGGACTTCTGAAATCAAATCAGGGGATAAAAAGCAGGTATTAAATTAGGTTCAGGTATTAAATCCACTGACCTTCGATTTAGGTTTCCTTGCCTTTCTCTTGGTGTCCGCATATAATGATAACAAATGTCCAAAACGTTTGTTGTGAACTTCTGGCATTTATTGTCAAAATGGCGCCGTAGGATGCCTCTTAATTAAAGGGCTATTTTCTTTTCTTAACGCATACAGATCGCATTTGATCATTTAGTTAAATCCATGTAAGACTTAGGAAAACCTTAATGATATCTGTGAAAACACACACCCAAAAACATATAAGGTTTTCTTCATTACAATTACAACCACTGCAGATTGATACAAGCAGCACAACCATACGGTATAGCCTGTAGTCAAACAGTCCTCACTGAGTATTGATTCTTTAAATCGAAAGACACCATTTCAGGTAGCTAGTAAGGGGTAGGGGAGGTTATAGGGCGGTAGGAGGGACTCACCCAGAGCACCATTTAGGCAAAATCCCAATTGTTCGAAAATTACGTCAAATCCACCTTAACTGCGCCCCAGTAGACTTGCTAACTGCTGTGCTCAGTGACCACCAGGCTCACTGCCATTAGCAAAACAAGCTAATATCACCGTCATTGGTTAGTAACATTTTATACACTTTAAACGTCATAGCAATAAAATAAAACAATAAGGTATGTTCTGATGAATGGCTTTCTAAATGAAAGCTCAAATTAAAAACTCATCCTCAGTTGTTGTTTTTTTTTAATATTTACTCGTAAAATCCCTCAAGCCTTTGGTGTCATCTTCTCTTTTCTCTTCTGTGCGCCGGACTTCTGAAAATCTGCAAGTACCCGGTTTGATTCCCACAGCCTGCACTCTGGGTCCCTGAGCAAGACCCTTAACCCCTGTTTGCTCCCCTGGCGCCGCACATGGCAGCCCACTGCTCCCCAAGGGGATGGGTTAAAATGCAGAAGTGAATTTCTCCATTGTGAGATCAATAAAGTTCAATTATTATTATTATTATTATATATTTAGTTACTCTAATATTACATATTTTTCAGACAAACATTTTCTGAAAAATCACTTCGGCCTGTATTTTAATGGTCAGAGTGTCAGTTTGCCCCCCCGTCCTGGGCCTGGGACAATTGACCAATTTGTCCCCCCCTGTGAGCGGGCGTGGTCGTAGCTATAATTTATCAGAAGTGCAAATTAATTTCTTAATACATTTTTAAAAGTTCTAGATGAACAGCAACCATTTTGAATTTTGAGGTCAGAGCTGTGGAGAAAACTTAAACTTTCCAATTTGTAATTCTAACTTTAGGGGACCTCCCTGTTCTCTGTCTGTCAGGCATGGAGTTGTGTTTATAAGGAACTATTTAGAAAGGACAAAAAAGATGGGTCCAAACTTCCTTTTTCATGTGTGCAAAGCCCAAAAATCTTAAAGGTATTATTACTGTATATTATAACTGGCACAGAATATATCGCATACATTGTCATTTCAATAGCACTGTGCGATATATTCGCATTGCGAAGGATTGTTTGGAGTGCAATAATTGTTAGCTAATTTTTTTTGAACCGTTATTTATACCGGTTGAGACACAAGTTCTCATTTACAAGAAGTGATACCTATTGGCACATACAGTATTTAATATATTCCATCTGTCATCTTGTCTTTTACATGACAATATAATATTGAGCCAGTAAGAGAAAGTCTAATGGCAGCAGATGCTCACACTGGACATAAATTACATTGCTCAAATACAGAGTGATGGAAGTACATATGGGAAAGACAGGAGAGAAAAAAATAGGCATGTATCACAACTGATTCATCCTCCTAAATCCAGCCCTCACTCAGCAAATCATTCAATGTCCATAAATACAACTTTTTGTGCTGCTGTTGCTTTGATAACATATTATAACAACCTGAAAAAGTTCTGTTGCCTTGCTTTTCAAATGCATATCCAGATGTTTTGGTGTTTTGGAAAACCTGGTATTTACTTACCATGAAAAGTTTTCAGAAGCACTTGAAGCAGGTAAAAAAAAAAAGGAAAAGAAAAAGTTTTAGTCCTCTAATGAGCTATCGCCTCAAGTTTCGGCTGGTGTTGAGTTTACTTATATAATAAGAAGAAATATCCTCCCACTCTCTGAAAAACAAACAGGCGATTTCTGGCATTGCTTCAGCATTGTGTGGGGTGAGATTATTATAAAAGGAAAGCCAGAGAAATGGAAATGCTACATAATTGCTGTGTGTTGTCATGTGTGATAAATACTCCAACAATTGCGTTTGTTGCAATAATTTTATTTGTTCTAATGACAATTTTACACAAAACTGAGGGAAAAACTGTTCAGTTTTGCTCCAACGCAGCCTGATCCCTCATGAAGAGCAGTGTTTATGCTCTAGATGGCAGTAGAGGGCTCATAATTGGCCCTGTTTGCTGCACAGAAAAAACACCAGAAACTCAGAAATTCTCTCAGTGAAACCCATTGCTTGCACCGAAAGATGCTTCACAAGAATCCATGTTTGAAAGACTGCCAAGCAAATCCTTAGCTGGGGCTGATTATTTGCTCCTTGATGGTTCTGGAAAGTAGGCCAAGGCACTGCTGATTATTATTCGCAATAAATGTGCGACAGAAGCAACAGAAAAATGCATCAATTTATTTTTATTTTTTTGCAAAATACCACAATAATATATGGATGCAGAATCTTCTGCTCGATACTATGCTTCAGGAAACTGAGTGGTAAGTTTAAAGGGCAGGATGAAGGTTATCCACTTTTCCCCAAAGTAATACCACTAACAAAATCTGGCACTCAACGGAGCAGCTGAGACGGCACTAAATCCTGTTTGTGTCTGGATGCGAGAGCTGATTGAGATGCACTCACTTTTTGACATTGACAGCAGATCCTAAAAAAAAGCCAATGGCAAGAAAAGCAGAGAAAACAGGTATTGAACACATTGATGGGTGAATATATTTCTACTGAGACTACTGACGTGAAATTCACTCCAGATATCGGAAAAAAAAACAAATAATCTACACGCAAAAACTAATCAGTGCGAGCTAGCCTTAACATGAGGTGGAATAAAGTGAAGCCATAGGGAGTAAGAAGAGTCAAAAAGTGATAAAAAGCTAAGAAAGTAGCTGAAATCGGGTTAAAAAATAAATAGTCCCTATCAGTGCCAGGTTATATCAGCTGTTGGTTTCTAAAGGTTTGTCATTACCAAGGTATAGCATAGGGAGAATCTTATGATGGGTAAAAGTAAAAAGCTAAATTCCTTGGCAAGCTTCATTACTGTGATACATACTCATGGTTGTGATTTCAGATGTGTTTCTAAACTTGTGAAAGCTCCGGTGAGCACTATTGGGACCATATCCAAGGAAAAACAATAATTTTAGCATGAACCTATCCAAGACCAGGTGGTCTTCGCAAGATTTATGACAGAGGAATCCATATAATAGGAAAAGTGGCCGAAGAACTAAGAACCACCTTTAACGAGACCAGGAATCAGCAGGTACAGCTTTTTTTTCTTCAGGAAAACAAGTGAAGCACTCAACCACCATATCCTCTATGCACACTCTGCTGAAAAAAAACGTAACAAACTGAAGCTTTGTAAAGGTTGGTGAAGAACATGTGAATGTAGGTTGGTCAGATGAGACCTAAAGTCACCTCATTAACACCAAATTAACGCAGTTACGTGCTATGTCCACCACCATACCAAGAGTAACGTTTAGAGGGGGAACATCTTGGTATGGGTCTGCTTTTTCAGCATCTGTCACAAATAGGTAAATGTTTGGGGGATCAGTTGGAAATCATTTTGTAAAAAGTTGCATTGTCTTGCTGGAAGTAGCCTAATGGTGGGTACACTGTGGTCATAGAGGGATTCACATGGCCAGCAACAATACTGAGGAAGGTTGTGGTGTTCAAAAGATGCTCAGTTGTTACTATAAAGGGCCTCCTCGTCACCGATCACCACCAGAAGCCTAAAGAAACAGTAAAGCGAAGGGTTTGATGATGTTTACACCACTTTCAGACCCTATAATTTACCTGTCCCAGCTGAAATGGAGAATCCGGCCAGGCAAGGTTTTTCCAAATTGGTTTTGTCCAATTTTACTGAGTCTGTGTGAACTGTAGCCTCTGATTCTCTTCTTAGCTTAGAGGAGGTGCAGCCGGTGGCGACTTTTGCTGCTGAAGCCCGTCTGCTTCAAGGCTTGACGTGTTGTAGCTTTAGAGATGTTATTCCACACACTTTGGTCGTAGCAAGTGGTTGTTTTCAGGTATGTTTGGCTCTTTTTTTCACTCTCAAACTCATGTTCTCTTCCACTCTCCCTCGATTTCTAAGATCAACGGGTTATTTTGATTCACTCAACAGCTAACTGGATATTTTCTCTTTTTTGCACCAAGAGGTTGTTGGTAATACTAAAATGAGCCTGTCTGACACTAATAATGATGCCGTGTTCAAAAGTCACAGAAATCCTCTTTTTTTGTTGCTCGGTTCGAAGAAGAAGTCGTCTTCATGTCTGTGTCACAAAATAAACCGGGTTTCTGGCATCCGTTCGGTAGAGCTGCTCTTTGTGTTGGCAGGTAATTGAACACATGTCCTTAATAATAATAATAATAATAATAATTTCCTTAGATAGGAAACATGTTGACTAATCTGCATAATCTGATCCAATCTGTATAATCTGATTGAATTAGACTATGGAAAGCGCCATGAGATGACATGTATCATGAATTGGCACTATATAAATAAAATTGAATTGAATTGAATTGAATTAATAAAGTGGCTGTCAAGTTTAGATTTACTCAGGAAAACGACAATGTCAATACTTCTTCAATGCCTATTTTCCTCCCGCTCTACTTGTTGCTTTCAACATGATTTGTGCGAGAACAAAGAAAAACGCCTGTGATATGAAAAGATGACACTGTGGATTTCTTGCTTCAAACTGACACCACAATCCATCAAACAAAAAGCCACACTCACAGCGGTATTGGCCCCTTCTCGCTACACCGCCGCCGAGGCACAAACACGCGCAAGTAAAAGCGTATATAGAGCCAGAGTGTTCGGTGGTGAGTGAGCGGGCCAGAGGAGATGGTAGAAGCACACCGGGGGGAATGATGAGGGGAAATGATGCGCATGATGAGTGCTGAATGGTTGGCCAGTGGGACAGACCTTGTCAGACTGTCTGCTAAAGGGGTGGAAGACGCGTTGAGACAACTGCATAGAGGAGAAGAAGGAGAGACGGCGTTGGAGAGAGCAGAGGATCGCTCAGTGACGATATTTTTTTTTTAACTGTCTGGTGCTTCTTGACCACAGCATATCGTCCTCATCCCACAGCCAAAGCCAACTAGCGGGTGATTACTAAGCTGAAGGCTTCAGAGTTAGAGAAGCAGGCCAGCAGCATGTTTTATTCAGCTCTTATTACATAAACTCTGCGTTGCATTTCCAATTCCTCCTTCTTTTCTGCAAACCCAGAAACGTCTCCTGGTTTGGTGGTGAGCATCATCTTCCCCTCCTGTCGTCAAGCTTTTCATCTGCAGAGCAGGTCCTCACACACAGAAACAATGATGACCCAGTTCTGAGTTTGTCTCTGTCTTACAGCCAGTTCTCCTCAGTCCTAATCGCAGTCCCAGAGCTCCACGGCTGCTGCTGCTGCTGCTAAAACAAGGCAGGGAGCAGGCAGAGATGAAAACAGAAGAGGAAGAAAAGGAGAAGGAGTTCGTCTTCAAGGAGGAAGGAGAGAAAAGACGACAAAATATCCGGGCGGATGGATAGATATGTTCACTGATAAGGCAGAAATAGAACGACAGAGAAAGGTTAAACCACAGCTCCCTTTCTGATTCGCTCCCTGCGGAGAGCGCTTCTGAAGGTGGGATTGATGCTATGACAGGCTGGAGAAGGGAAGTTGGGGCCCGGTGTACCGTGCTCCTTCATCTGCACAGATGTCGGCAGAGATACAAGAAATCAGGTCATTCTGTTATTCATCAGGTGTGACTAGAAGCTCGCTTGCAGGGTTGCGGATCCGTGTTGCCCTAATGTAATCTAAAAACACGACACCGTCTATTACATCTGTAAATATTTTCAGCTATGAACACAAAACTATTTTACCTCAGTCTGCTTGTCAGCTCTGGATTTTCTTAAACATGAAAAATGTCTTTTTTTTACCCCTCACAGAACTAATTTCACATAGTTGCATCTTAATAATCTGCTCAGACAGATAAAATATGGAGGATGCCCTGAAACATTTAACGGACATGGACATGTTTATTCCAGGCTTATTTAGGATGCCTGACTAGATCATGGCGGAGTTGTCTCTCTCCAGAAATAAAGAGGTTATGATGCTTCTTTTGCTCTGGTTCCATGCTGCACATCCTGCTCCTGAGCTGCCTCGAATGCCCCCGTTTGTGGTTCAAGCTTTGCTTACATTCACTTAAAGAGATAGCTCAGAATTTCTAAAGTGAGGTTTAGGTCAAATGTTACAGGGAATAGTGCTTGCTTCTTTCTTCAGTATAAATCCAAGTTAGTTTGGCGTTAGAAGACGTTAACTTTTACACCAAGGGCCCAAGTCCATCTCCTTTTGCTGAAATACCATTTCATGTCGTCACATTTGCATTAGGCTGGTATTTATGTAGACGTTGATGATGATTTACATGATAAACGAAGGTAGGAGGCAGCATATGACCAATAATCTTACTGTGTGAAACATACCCGGAGCAAAACGTCTTGCGTGTCTGGTTAGAGGAAAGCCGCTTTCGCCACGTTTCAATCTCTCCACGTATGCTGAAAATTTCTTTATTGGTTCTAAATGTGAGGAAATGAAGCAGGTTTGTGACAATTTAAGTTCTGTTTAAAGTATAAGTTTAAAGATGTGTGTCGATCGATGCGTTCTCATTAGCGCATGTTTATTGGGATTGAAGTTGTGGAGTCAAAGGAGTTCTTTTGGGTCGGGGAGGGGTACATAACTTTTACAGCGACATCACACACTTTTCTGTTTTGTTTTATTTTTAAGGATTAAATGGCTTTCTAAGAATGAAATTTCAATGCCCCACGAGTCCCTCCATCATAAGACAAATTAAACAGAAAGCTGGATTGTTTCACGTTCAGCTTCAAGCAGGGAAAGAAGAGTAAAGTATCATCAGTGGAGACTGCATAGCACACAACTAAGAGGATAGTACTATTATTGAATTATTGCTGTTATATTTGAGTTCTACTTATGTTGACTTTATGCTGTGTAACTGTGATTTGCGTAGAGCGTTCAGAGATGAAAACTCAAAATAAAACAGACCAACTGACCCACAGACCGGTACCGGTCAGGAACCTGCAAATCTTCAGGATAATGCAAAAAGTTAAAAGTTAGATATTGTTTCTGAACGTTTAAACTTTGTGAAACGTTATAAGAAAAGACACATCATTATCAGCTGGCGTGCCAATGATTGTGCCACCAGTGGTTTGTTTAAAAAAAGATTTTTCTTAATCTTATTTGTTCAACACTGAATAAATCTACTCAACTTTAAATGAGATATATCATACTTTTTAATGTCTTCCTTTTTACAATGAAAACATTCAGTCGTGGACTATATAAAGTGAAACTGCAACACTTTGGTCTGAATTCCTAGTTTCCCCCTTTTTACTCAGATGTGCTTCTGAGAACAACTCGTTTTGGTGCGGTCTCTTTAAATCTAAAGGAGGCTCTTCACACGCTGCCCCTCTCCAGGGTGCAGAGTGTTTGTTTTATGCTGGGGGACAGTGTAATAAACTGTGTGGGTTAATACATCCAGCAAGGGAACATTTCCACTTATCCACTTGAAGCATTGGCACTCTTCAACTTGGAGAACAAAATCGCTCTGAGAAAGAAAAATTGGGGATTTGCAAAATTGGTAAGCTGGAAGTTGATGGCCTTGTTAGCAGCTCCACCACAAATACTGTGATCGTTAAAAAAACTTAACTGAGAACAGAGAAAACCGAACTGCTTGAAAAATATAACCCAAACAGAATATAAATATATCTACGCAGTACCTGAACAGACTACAATAAACATTTCTGGATGTCTGGAGACTCCAAATACACAACAAAATTGATTCAAGGGCTAAAAATGTGGATTTTACATGATATGTTCGGTTTAAGGCTGAATGTCTTGGCAGGTAAAAACAGTTGTGGGTTACTATTTTATTGTAGGTCCAACACTTGTTAAGGTACAACCAGGAGGACTAAAATTTAGAAAGCCAATGCATGTATCATCCGTGAAAGGCCCCCTCATGTAAATGACATCTGTGATCATTTGTGCATGATTTTCAGGACTTCAGAGAGGATCTCTGAGCTGTAAGAAAAACAAAATGTTAACATAATGTGACTGTGGTTCAGGGGTGATATCACTCACATCCACTATGATGCCAACAGACTGAAGAGTAAACAGGACAAATTGTGCATCGAGCATAAAACCCTCCTGCTCTCCTAGATACTTTTGTCACTGGAGTCGTTGCCAGATGGGACTGAATGAAGGAGGAGAAAGGGAGGTGGCGGAGGTTTACCTATATTTGGCACAGCAGATAACGAAACATAAAAAAGCAATGACAATTATAACAAACCGGGTGGTCCAAGTGTTTGCTATCTAACTGTATCCTGCATATTTAGAGGACAGGGGAAGTGAAAAATCAAAGGATGAGCGGTCACGGGTGCCAAAGCTGGAGAAACACAGAGTTGGCACTAAGCTGGCAACGCGCTGAACTTAGGGAGGCAGGGGATTCCTTGCCTGGCAGAGTCTGTCTGTTTGAGCAGAGGGACCACATCTCAATGACTCCTAAGCCGACTATATTATGCTAAGACATGTATCCTTGAGGGAGCATGCATTGGAATTGAAAGTCACACAAGGACAGAGAATTAGCAGTGCCAATAAGAGGATACCAGCTCCACGCTCTGGATGACATACAGCACTGCGCCTGCATAAATTGGCTAAAAGCGAAATATTTGCACTGGTTTCTATTGCTTGCCCTAGTAAAAAATCTGCACAAGCTGGTGAAAACTAGTCACTGCAATGCAGTAAAAAAGTTTAAAGCAGAAATTTATGGGTATGAACCCGGAATCGACACCTTTTAGGTGTGTAGTTTAACAGGCTAATAAATATAGACATCTGGGTTAAGTCTCCATGCGTTATTCCCATTCTTAAACTGCGTGTGTTTCAATTTCCTTTGTGTGATATATATCTCTGACATGAAGAGATGAATTACACCCTCAGCTCATTTCCTCTTCCTTCCCAACCTTTACACAAGGTGACCTTGCATGGAACATAATTTACCGCTGAGTGACATGTTTGCTGTTCAAACGTATGCCAGGCAGCGTCAACACTGCAAGTGCTGTGAGACATTGCTAAACCGCTCCGTAAAACTAAACGCTACAATTCAGCGGATTGCTAATGTGCATCTATGAGCCTTCTGTCTGCTTGTTTGCACTGATAGCTCGTTGACACTGCACATAGTTATGGCATCTGAGGGAGCATGAGCACACTGCAGATGGCATTTCATTGCTTTTAACAGCATCCAGCATGTCTTCCAGTTAAATGTAATCTTAACTGCAGCAAAGCTGAAATACCTAATATGGATTCTGAGTTTAAAAAGAAGGATGAGCTGCTTTATGATGCTTCGCTTTCACTATAAATTTCTATACTACTTCATTGTATACAGCATCTTCATTCACATTTAAAGGTATATAGCCACGTTATATGCCTATGCCAGAAGGACCAAAATCCAGTTGATTATGATAAAATAAGGCTATATACGGCAAGCGTCCATAAAGATAGTGTTTTGATATACCTTTTTGAACCTAAATAGAACCCCAGTAACGGGCGCGATGAACTGACATAAACAGATGTGGCGCCATCTACTGGCAGTACTGCAGAACTCTTACTCGCCATTGACACAGCTACTAAATAAGTCTCGACCAAGCTGAGCGTGCTGTAATGCCTCGCAGAAAAACCGACACCTTTGCGCGGTCGAAAACCAACCCGACCTACTCCTATTTCAAGTTCCAGCGAGTCCGTCCCCTGAGCCTCCTTCCACAAAATCGATGCAAATTACAGCTCCTACCAAACACATACAAGGACACAGCATCACGGTAAGAATTTTTTCAAGAACATAAATAAAAGTCTAAGGCTAAAACCTTTTCATTGGAATGAACGCAAATTAAAAGCAATGCTATTTACTCCATGAGTAAATTGTGATGTTGTGATGGTAAATACACACAGAAAAGGCTATATTTACTAACAAATTAAACAAAAACAAAGCTTAAAAGACAACAATAACAAATACTACGACAGCAGGACATGATAATCTTTCAGAAATACATTGCACACAACCAGAGTGAGTTACTGGCGTATAAATTTAAAAAATGTCAAATAACGTGAATAAGTACCTTTAACTTTTTACTAAATGTCATTGTCCTTTTGTCTCGCTTAAAGGCGCCTATTCACATATTTTGACCTTAAACAAAAAAACACAAAAAATGCCTTACAGTAATGTTACCTAGGCGTGGTCGAAGACACAACCCGATCTACGGGGTTAGGGTTACTTACTCTTTGTTTTCACGTTACTGCTGGGTGTTGCTAACACGCTCAGCTCCATTGTTTCTCCTTGTTGACCAGTTGCACACATGCACAATATTGTACTTCCGGTCACACGGTCTTGTATTGTAAAATTTACACAAAAGCGCTTTGTTTACCAACAAACAGTTCCAAACAAAGTGTAAAACACAGAGATAAAATGTAATAAGCCAACAGGGTGCGATAACCTAATCCGAAAACCTTTGCATGCAACCAGAGTGCGCTACTAGTGTAGAAATCCATAAAATCATAGTAGGTGACTAGGCCCCTTTAAGCCATGTTGGTTTCTGTCGCTCAGTGCTTAACTGGTTTACATCCTATCGGACAGACAGTCTTTCACAGTAATGATTATTAATGTATCTTCCTCCAGTGCTCGTGCTTCTACAATATGTCATGTGGGGTGCCACAGGGTTCCCTTCTTTGTCCCCTCCCTTTTTCCATTTATCTACTGCCACTCGGAGCGATTACAACTCAGCGGCACTTTTCTTTCCACCGTTATACAAATGATCTTCAGCTTTACCAACAATAGTCACATTCAACACTGAATCACCTTGTTTGTGGAGGTTAAAATCCTTGTCAAACAACACCCCCATATTTCTTACATTGTCTGGAAATTTAAAATCCAGAGCACTGGTGGAATTCTCATTGAGCATAATGAATTTGGTCTTTTCTTCATTTAAAACCGAACATTTTGATTTAACCACTGTTTTCCTGCAGAGATACCCTGAAAAAGTCAAATCAAGCTTTTACCAACTTCAGCTTTTAGTTAAGCCTTTGTTAAACCGTGCTGAGCTTGAGATGGCTATAGGTTTTTAGCAGCTATATAATTGACTACTGTAATGCTCTGTTTCAATTGGTCCAGGCTTCAATTGGTCAAAAATGCGGCTGCATGTCTTTTAACCAACACTTCCAGATGTGAGCACATCACTAGTTATATCCTCCCTCCACTGGCGGCCTGTCAGTTTTAAATTATTTTTTTTATTGTTTGGTTTTAAAGCTTTTAATAGTTTGGCCCTGACCTACACTTCTGATTTATTGAGTTTCTGAGTGCGTGTGAGACCCCTGACGTCCTCAAACCAGTTCTTTTTCAATTTTCCAAAAACTAAATATAAGCCCCATTTACACTACCCTTGTTAACCGATCCATGCCGAGCTCGGACCGAGCTTGGATCAGTTAACCGTGCCGATCTTGGTTCTGACGACCGTTTACACATCACGTTAGCACGGTTCCTCGCCTCCTAGTGACGATCTACGGTACTACTGCTCTCTAGGATTGAAGGAGGGACTCAAGCAAATCAAAATGGCGGCGCCCGTAACATTCAGGAAGTTATGTTTGATTATAATTGTGATATTTCGTTGTTTGCGGAGAGTCAGGAGAAGAAGGCAACCTTTGGTAAATTTACTTGACAGAGTCGGCTTTTGGGAAGTGGAGGATAAATGCAGCTGTTCTTTGAAAACCTCACAGTTGGAGAACATTAGTGAACAAAGAGCATCATGAAGACCAAGGAACTTAGCAGACAGATCAAACATGCACTATTGTATGTGTGACATGACAACCGGAAGACAAGATCTTCATGGTAAAATATAGTGGTTGCATCGTTCTGTGGGATCAGCAGGTACAAAAAAGCTAGTCAAATTGATGAACTGTAAACCTACCAAGACATGGCTGTCCCCATAAACTGAAAGGCAAGGCATAGACTGTTAAATAGAGAAGCAGCCATGATCTTCGTGGTAACTCTGGGGGAGCTTCAGAAATCCAAAGCTCTGGTAGGAGAATCAAGTACAAGACTAGTATTAATTATGGTCTCTCTAACCTTTATGGCAGCATAGCAAGCAGAAGGTGATAAGAAGTCCCATGTTTTGCCCTGTGTTCCTTGATGGTGAAATTCAGTCTTAAACTGTTGGGGGATGAGTCTTTGCTGTCTGTATCTCAGGTTGAAACGAAGGTGGTTCCTGTAATCTCCAAGTTTCCTAAACAACTTCTCATACTCATGCGCTACTCCTAGGGTATGGCAATATGTTGGGGAAGGAGGAGGAGGTCTCAGGTTTCAACTTTCAAAAACTTACAACACAGCTATAGGTTTGATTCTTGCTAAGTTTCACACCTTGAATGTGATCACAACATTTCTCCTGTGAGCCAGGCAGACGATGAGCCTAATAACTCTCCATTGTTGGGGCGATCAGTTCCAGGTTAATCTACATGCAATTCTAAGCCCTAACGAGGCCTTGCCAGCAGGTCTATAAAGCTTGGACCGCCACACATTTTTAATTGAGAAAGCTTCCTGGAGGGGAATGAAACGACTTCAGCTTTAGAATAGAAGCCTAGTTGTTTAATTTTTTAACCTTTTTTTTGGTTGATCATGACCTGGATGACTGAGAATCTTCAACATATTCAAGGGCAAATCAACTTTTGCAATGCACCATAAGTGTAATCAAGCTGCAGCCACCAACAGGACATCTCTGCCTTCACTTTAGGTCTAAATCACACATAGTATTGGCTCCATCTCTTCATCCTGTCCCCATGCTCCGCCAACCAGCATCTGACGATGTGAAATATTGATTTGCATGTCCACCCATATAACCACGCCTTGGCTTTGCTGTCAAGTTCATTTAGAAGAAATCTCCTTAATGGCCCTTTGATGCCAATATTGTGAGGGCTGTAGGGATAGGGGGATGGTAGGTGCAATCTCAGCTGGGCAGACAAAAACAAGTAAAATCAAGAAGGAAAAAAATATAAAGCAGTGTAGAGATTCTCTTAATCAGGAATTATCTTTGAATTCAGCATAGCTTGATGCAAGTACTGTATTTAGAGCATAAACCTGCAACTATTCATGTGAAGCGAACACGCTGCTCGGTGCATTAAATCAGGTTGTACACTGTATTTCCCAATCAGTCATTTCAGCATGGATACACTCTTCTGCTTCATATAAACAGCCAACAGCCTGTCCCAAACATCAAACTACACACACACACAAGCAAAATCACACTGAGGTTAAGGAATGATGCAAACCATGAGTTGTTTCTGAGACGGCCTTTGCAGAGAGCATGAGGTAAAAGGTTATTCTGTTGTCCCAGAGTTTGGGTCAGTGGTGTATGGCTAGATTTTATGCTGAAAATTAATGTCACCCACAGTCCATTTGAGAGATAACAAGGTGACCTTTTCATGTACAGGATCCAAATGACAAATTGATGTTAATGCCTTTAGTCTTCTTCTGCATAGTTGCTTCGTGGTTTCCCTTCTCCGACTGCTGCAGCTTAGCTAGAGAGGAAATAAAGTCTCACCCAAATCAGATGCGGCTGATAGCTGAAGGGTTCCTCTATTTTTTCTTTCTGGACGCTGTGTCAGTCAGACAGCAACAGTTCATCACCAAGCAGGAGAAACCAGTGGCCTTTATTCTCACGGCCATGGTCCCTGACATTGTCTGACTGGCAGACTGAGAAAGAAATCTACTGATGCAACAGGGCGGAGGCAGATGAGATGGGGTTGAGGAGCAAAGATGAGAGGCAGAAAAGGAAGATGGACAGATTTGCTGTGAGGAAAGATTGAAAGGAGGAAGGCTGGATCCATCTCAATGAGGAAAAAAAGACATAAAACACTCCTGCAAGAAAGATGGGGTATTCTCTACTCTACCCTAAAGTGCAAAGAAAAGGTGAGTCACAGCACACACTTGAACTAGGAGAGGCCAATTGACAAGCAGCTTGTGCTGGGGGGTGCATTGTGTGCTGTAGGCTTATTATGAGGGAAGCAGATGAGAGGAGGTTAGAGAATGAGCAAGACGGGATTGATCTCCCCATTGTGCTCAGTGTGAAACCCAAACTCTTTCTTTTTTTTGTTATATCATTAGCTCATCCCCTGGCCCTCTTCTGAAGATTTGCATCATCTCCTTTAAACCCTTGCTTATTTATTTATTTGCATGCAAAATATAGGTCATGCATTCATACAGACCATGCATTTTTAATAGACTCGCAGCTTTAGCTCAAATGCCTGCAAAAAGCCCTGCGAGCCGATCTGCCTCTGACTCAGGGTATGAATGAAGCACAAACAACAACCTGGTGCAGAACAGTGCAGGGCGTCTTCAGAAATGCCCCTGCTAAATGCAGCTCGGGTATGATGAAAAGGTTTGCATATCAAACAGTGTGCTTTGACACTCCTAGGGTAAAGACGATACATAGCTCGAAACCTTGGGCTAATTATAAAACCCCAAACACCCTAGCAGGTATATTCATACACCTCATAGTTTAAAAAAACAAACATTTTGTTAAGTTTCCAGGACAAAATTTAATGCACTTTATTTAGTTCTATGTTACAGACCCAGACAAAGCAAAGTGCATATAACCATGAAGTGGATGGACTTTGACTGGGCCATTTAACCAATGATGTGTTTTGATCTAAGTTGTCCGTTGTAACCTTTGTTGTGTATTTCAGGATGTGCTCTCTCAGGGAAGTGAACCTCCGACCCAGTTTGAAATATGTTTTAGCCTCTAGTTTTTCTTCCAAGTGAAGAAAAGCATCTCCACAGTATAATGCTGTCACTACCGTTTCACCATAAGAATAGTGTGCCCAAGGTAAATATGCACTGTCTGTTCCCGCTACATGAGGGCCACAAAGGTCAGGTGACATCAGTTTAGCCAGAGCAGGTTCTAGGACATGTTTGCTGTGCCGCCTACACGGCTTGTGCCAAACGCAAATAGGAAAGATTTTCTGAAGCGCTGGACTAATATTTGTCCAGTCGACAGATTCTTCCACCTGAGCTGTGGGACTCTAGCCTGACATGGTCATACTCAATTCTAGTCAGAATTTGAGTCTGATACTGCTCCATAGAGCTGTGATTATGGGGCGTGTTTCGAACGAACCAGGAAAAAAAATTCCTCTGCACTCAATTGGATAGACCTACAACCAATAAGAGCAACGGAGTGTGTGACGTATGTTAAGCGACGCATAGTTGTTGTCAACAGAACTCAACTGTTAGCCTAGAATAAGAAGATGAGCGTGAACGATTTTTGCCGGTGTTGCAAAAAAGAATGTAAGGATCCAAGGAGTCATTCTACACACCTCAACTCTCCAGCGGCAGCCATCGTTGTTGTAAACGAATTCAACCCAAGCGCGCTTTGGTGACGTGGTTGATTACGTTACTGTTGATCATCTGTCCATCATCGTATAAAGCCCGCCCTGACAATTTGATTGGCCCGCCAGATAGTGGGCGAGCATACTCGTGCTAGTATTGAGCAATGCCAGACCGAACTTCCCGACCTAAAACGTTGTGGGCGGGACTAAGTTCGGAATGGCACCCAGGCTAGTGGGACTCTGCAGCTCCTCCAGAGTTGCCATGGGCCTCTTGGCTGCTTCTCTTTCCTGACCTCTTAGTTTGGATGGACAGCCATGTCTTGTTAGCTTTTCAGTTTTGCCATATTGGGCTGCATGATATTAAGAAAACATGCAGTATGCCACAATGTCGGCAAAGGTTGAATGTCACTAATTGGCAGCCGAGTTATTGATATTGTGTACAGTAATGCATGTTATATTTATATATTTGCTGTGTGCTCTGAACATTAGTGCAATGCTCTTTTCATTTTCACATTTTCAGACTACGTTGTTGTTTTTTTAACCTAACACTCCATCGAACTTCTCCCCACCTGTTTTCCCCGACTTGCCTGCTGTGTTCCTTGGTCTTCGCAATGCTGCTTGTTCACTAATGTTCTCCAAGGAACTTCTCAGGCTTCAGCTGGATTTATACTGAGGTGAAAATACGCACAGGCAGACTCTTAACTAATTAGGTGATTTCAGTAGGCGAATGCGAACCAGATTTTATTTGGCGTAATCAAAGTAAAAGGGGCTGCATTCAACGCAGATACGACTTTGTAAATATCATTTTCCCTCTACCTCACAATCATGGACTATTGTCGTGTTAATTTATCACACAGAAATCCCATAAAAAATACCTTAAAATCTGAGGTTTCAATGAGACGAAATGCGCAAAATTTCAAGGGGTACGAATACTTTTGCAAGACGTTATATGTGATCACTTTCACAAAGGGATGTGCCAATTAAAGGGAACGCTACATAGTCGTAGCAGCAGACTCGTTTGTGTAGATCAGTCTAGCTCCATTTCTAGGAATCACTGAGGAGCCCAGAGGCGATAAATGGCCTTTTCCCTCCCACAATATTTTCACTTCTCTCTCACTAAACAGAAATGAAGAAAAGGTGCTGTCTGTACATCTTTAGTAAGAATTATCACTGCTATGGTTAAACGAGTCAAACATGAACGGTCTGCCATATAGGGACTGGGAATCTGACCTCCCCCACCCAAGAAGACAAAACTCACAAGACACCACAAGCAATGTTTAAATAGAACGCTACAGTGAAATAAAACATGACTTACCAGTGCAATTGGTTTAGTCATGATCACTGTAATGGGTTTAGATGTTTTATTAACATTTCTAGTGGGATTATGAGAGAAGCTCTTGGAACTAGATTGATGTTTTGGTCTCATTTATTCTCTTTACGCGCATTAAAATCTGACGTGCGAGATGTGACACCTCCGTTTGAGAATAATGCAGTACAGAGATTGCTGTGCAGAAGACTTCTTCTGAGGTGATAACAAAGCATTAGCTGTCTCTTGATGATAACAGCTGATAAATGATGGAGACGTTTAAGAGATGCTCTTTGCTTATTGCTCCTCTCACATTAGTTGCTTCCGAATGAAAGCGCGTTTCTATTACATCTATTTCCCCACTGCGATTACAGCCTGATTGCTTTCAACATCTCTCTGATTGCACCAACCAGCTTTTGATTTTATTGAAGCTATATCTATTTACACTTGTTTATTTCAGTGAGCCAATGTTATCCTGTTGCCACAGAAAAGGGAGGACGTCAAAGCATCAATACATGCAGCTTCTACAGTCTTTAACATGTATGCATGTAATAGTTGCGGCAATTTAAAAAGCTGTCTCGCTCACAAGGAGCGGCGGCTGCTAACACCAAACTGTGGCATCTACATTACAAATGAAACAGGAGCTTATGTTAGACAGACTGGCTGCTCAGCTGAGTGGAGTAGAAATATTATATATTGAATGCATTAAATGGGTAAAAATCAATAAATGTCTGCCCTGTCGGTCTGGCAGAGCGGAAAACCACTTTTATTTCACGCTCTGTCTAAGAATGAAATTGCAGAGACACCAGAATATAACCATGCATATGTTCGGCGTTAGAAATGCTTGCTTTCTTTGTGTGGCTGGGATTTCTAACTCACGATCTTCTACCCGTCGGTCAGATTTTAAGGATATTACCTGTGTTGCAAAATTCCCTGAATTAATTTTCTGCTATTATAATGTTCTCATGCTGCAAAGACGTGGCTTAATCTACTGCCGTTATCTGCTTCTCTAACAGTGACAGCAGGTTTCTCACATTAACCGAAGAGAGGTTGCACAGCGAAGTGATGAAGACAGAGCAAAATGAAGATTTTATTTATTAGGGAAGGAACGGGGGCTTTTTTTAACTGTAACTTGACAGGAAAGAGGTTGAAGAGAGAAGAGGAAGATATGCAGCGATGCTCAACACCAGGGACTGAACTCAGAAGAACTGCATATGTAAGCCCGCTCTACCAACTGAGCCACCCAGCTCTCCTGGAAAAAAAAAAAAAGCTTTTAAACCAGCATGGTCCTATCTCAAAAAGCAATTGCCCCCCAAACCTAATAACTGGCTGTGCTACCTTTGGTGGCAACACCTGCCATCACACATTTGTGATAATTAGCAATGAGGCTTTTACTTCACTGTGGAGAAATTTCAGCCCACTTTTCTTGTTTTAATTCAGCCACACTGGGGTCCAGGGTTTGATTAGGCCACTCTAAAACTTGCATTCTGGGTTTCTTCTTAGCTGTCGTCCTGTTGCGCAACCCAAATACACATGAACATAAGGTCAGAAACTAATGGTTGAACATTATCCTTAAGGGTTTTCTGCTAAAGAGCACAGTTTATGGTTTCATCAATTTCTATAACTCTGTCTCTTATTGCTGAATTATGAGCACTGACCTTAGCTGAGGCAAGTGATCCCTGCCTGCTTTAGATGTTGTTCTGCTTTTTTAATGATCTCGTGAATGGGCCAGAAAGACATTCATGGTGTATTTTTGGTGCCCACCTCTACTGGGAAGGTTCACCATTGTTTCATGTAAACATTTGTGGATAATTACTCTCGCTGTAGTTCACTGGTGTCCCAAACCCTTAGGAATGGCTTTTTAAGTCTCTCCAGACTGACGTTTTAATCTAATAAATTTGCTTCCTCTCTTTTTTGAATTTCTATGCAGAATGCAAAGTGTTGCTTCTTGAGATTTTTTGGCCTACTTCATGTTATCAAGCAGGTTCGATTGTCTTAACTTTTCGATTCAATAGGTCAGGTGGTTATCAGGCCCAGATTTAGCTAATTTCCTTACTGTTTTTTTATGTTTGTATGATTGCAATTATGTAAATGAATAAAGAATAAAAAAGTACATTTCCCCTTATCTGTTTTTGGTTTCTGAAAAGATCCTCAAATTAGTCAAAAATGCACTGACCTTTTAAAATTGCTAAAAGATCTGCATAAAGAACAAAATAAAAAGTTTTTGCACAATGATGTAATTACTTGACTGCATTAATAGGTACTAATTTAATCATCCCACTGTTTGTCCATTAGTGAGCAGTGTTCTGATCTCCAAGACCCTGTCAGCTTCAGCTGTGAAGCAATACGCAGTTCTCTAGCACGTTTTCCTATTTTTGTAAGAAGAATCAGACTCAGTTTTACTAGCCAGGACTGTGTGCAAAAACAAAGACATCAACTTTGATTTCAAGTACTCACGGCATGCAGACATTAAGTATAAATATATAAACTTTAGACAAAATAAAATAAAGGATAGAATAAGCAGTCTGTGCATGTAAGTGTATGTACAGCAATTTTGTTATATGAAGAAAAAGGAAAAATAGAAAGGCAAATCAGGTTACTGTAATATACTTATTTTATTTCATGGCAGAGTAGCTGACTACTCAGGCTGTAAGGTGTTTATTGTGTTCATCAGAGAGGCAGCCTGAGGGAAGAAACTGTCTCTTTAGCAGTCGGTTTTTGCAAATCTCTCTGTAGCACCAACCTGAAGGTAAAAATCTAAATCGCCCAGGATGTGTGGGGTCTGCAGTGAGGTTAGCTGCCCTTTTCCTGACCCTAAACCTGTACAAGTCCTGGATGGAGGAAAGATCAGCCCTGATGATCCTCTCTGCAGACCTAATTATTCTTTGCTTTATGGACCTAGGCCATTCAGGTACAGAGAGGTGTGGGGAGAGCACATACCCCCGGAGGGTGCTGGTGCTGATGGTCCTTGTGCAGGAGAAGATGCTCCACAGTCTCACCTGCTGCTGCCGGTAAGCCAAGTGGTCCACTGACAGGTAGAGGCCAGCACCATCAGCTTGGTGAGCTTCTATGTGGAAGATGTCTGGGTTGATGGTGTTGAAGACTGAGCTGAAGTCCACAAACGGGACACTCGAGTCCGTCCCTTGATGGTCGAGGTGGTGCCGGATGAAGAGTAGTCCCAAACTGATTTCATCATCTGATGACCTGTTAACTCTGTAAGTAAAGTCCAGGGGTTCCACCAGGGGGGCTGTTATCTCCTTTATATGCTTCACTACCAGTTGCTCAAAGGACTTCATGGCCGCAGACGGGTTTGTAGTAATTTGATCCTGTGATGTTACCTTTCTTGGGGGCCGGGATGATTGAGTAAGATTCACTTGAGGCATGAATCTTACACAGTTCAAGAGACTTGTTGAAAATCTGAGTGAAGATGGGGGCCAGATGGTCAACGTAAGTTCTCCGGAGGGGAAGACAGTGCCAGGTCCAGGAGCTTTACTGGTCCTCTGATGCTTAAAGAGCCTGTTGTTATTAACTTCAGTGGTCTTCAGTGCAGGCAGGGAGTTGGGGTTGTGTGGGAGTGGCATGTGGGAGAATATGTTGGAGGTGTGAATGATGATGTTTTCCCAGGCACAAAATATCACCTTCTCGGTGTATAAAAGAAAAAGAGATCTCTTTTACTTTGGTTGCTTCCAAAAAGGAAGGTGGCTGGTTGTGCAGCTCAGGGTCTCAGACGGTATTGGCGGGGAGAGGAAGATGGTGCTCTCTGGTGCGCTTGGAACACGCTGGCTCTCTGGAGCGGCAGTGCCTTTGGATCTGCGGCAAGCCATTTTGGTTCAGCGGTGCAACAGCACTCCACGGCTAGTTCGATTATTTGCTTGCCCAAAGCAAAACGGACGGACCTCGTTGGTTCACTGGGAGATGCAAGGTTTCCCAGCATACCCTCTCGGGGTTTAATTAAAGATGAATTAAAGTCAAGACTTCCTCGGTTATAACGACAACAGAGGGAAAAGTGATGCGGCACTTGGTCCTGCCAAGAATGTGCTCTTGGGGCCCACCACATGTTGGATATGTGCAGAAAATCCAGCTGGATGGTCTTTTCAACCGCTGTGTTGAAAAGACCATCAAGAAGAACAAGCCTTGGATGAGCTGCGGTGCTCCAGTCCGAGGGCACCCATAATCTCTGCTGTCATGTGAGACGCGGCAGTGAAGGAAGTTGTAGTCCCAACTGTTTTGCATGCTGGGAGTTGCAATATGTCACGTTATGATGGCACAACATTAGTAGTTACTATGCGCTTAATGGCGAGTCACTTGGGCTCGTATCTTGGATGTTTGTAATTCATTTAGGGCAACACTAGATGGAAGTAAATCTCACACACTGGGGCTTTAATTATGATGACTTTCCTCTTACTGCTAATGAAAACAGAAGATTATAATATTACATTAAACCAATAAAAACATTTGCAGTTTAGAGATATGGACTAAATAAAAGCACTTGTCTAAGTCTTGCCTTAAAGTTTATTTTGAAAAGGTACTTTTAAACTTACAAACAACCCTCATCAGCACTTACATTCTGATTTATGGAATATGTGTCATGTTTGTTGTGGGTGGACCAGTGCACCAATTTCTCATTAAGAACTGTCACGAACAACATTGAAATATGTTTTTGGTTCTCTACTGCTGGGAGAGTCAACGATTATATTAGAAGTAAAGGTGATGTCACAACATGTGTGTAAGGGACCAGCTGTAAAATAGTTTTACTTATTTATAAAAAAGGAAAAAAAGAAATGTTGCACCTTATTCTATAAATTTGCACGATTTACTCCACATGTTTTTTTTCCCGCCAAGAATATTCCTTATCTGTGAGATTTCTGACTGGCTGCCAAAACTCTGTGAAGTCTAACTTTGCTCTAGCAGCCTGAATGAACAGCTAACATGCCTCATAGATCAACGGTGTCTTTTAAAATAGCATCTTTCCCCATGTGTGTTTCTTTTATTTTTGATTTTTTTTTAAAACTCGGTGATTATGAGTCCAGCTAATTTTGGGCCTTCTTCCCTCAGCAACAACTTCCTCACTGAAGAGTGTTGTCAGCAGTCCTAGTAGGGTTAAGGCATGGTGAGTTTGCTGTTAAGGGTTGACATTTTTGGCTTACTGATTGCTGCTCGGGGCCAATTTGTTTGCGCATCTCAAGTCCCCCCCCCCAAAACAAACATATGTATCATTACCAAAATGTAAATATTGGCATATTACTTTCTCACAAAGGTTGCTTGTCCAAAATTGTATGAAAAGATGGAGAGCTTTTAACTCTATGATTTAAAGTAAGAAGTGGAAAATCAGATGAATTTATTCAAGCTAAAATAGTTTGTGATTTAATTCCCATCATCATTATAAATCTCTCAGTTTAGGCTGGAACATGTGTTTCTTAGCATAAAAAATATCCATTTTCATCACATTTATATTGTTACCCGTTTCTAAACCCCCCAAAAATGTTATTAAGTTGATTTTCCTAATTTGTTTTATATTGTACAGTGAGTCCCAGTGCAAACACCACATAAGCTGTTTTGAAAGCCAGGCGTGATCTAGGCCTGTCATGTTGACAGTTTATCAGGTTAAGACATAACCTCATTATAATCGTGACGTAGATAGAGCATCTGGAGTGGAGGCTTCAGAAAACACAGTAAAACCACAGACTGCTGACATAAAGCTTAACTCCTTTATCGAGTTAATTTATTGCTCTGAATTTGTGTTGCATATCTACCTTATCAGAGCATCTTACTGTGAAACTAAACATGTTATTTTAACTAGTAAGGCACAACTTATTTTTAAATATCATGAAAAAAACGTTTTTTTTTCCCCCCCTTGTAAGTTATTTGTCAAAGGCTCCTTTTAAGATAAAAATGCAACTTCAATAATTTACTCACATTCACATGCTACCTGTGTGGTTGCATAAATGCCACTATGAATGACTGTCTTAGAGAGTATGGATGTATGTGCGTGAATATGTTTACATCTCAGTGAACACTGCAGTAAACCAGCAGCGCTGACACGAGTCACATCGGCCCTCGGTGGCACATCAGGGACAGCTGGATGTTGTCAGGCAGCCATAGCTTTGATGAGGATGGGCTGATCGCAGCTCAGGGGCCCCTCCCCCTTATAAATCAGCTTCACAGCACTCGGGGATGGAATATAGCAGCGGCAAGCAGTGCGATACCTGCTGGGCCACGCTGGAAACCCTGCAGTAAGCAGCAATTTCAAATGGCTGTTTCGCTCTCCTGGGAGACAGATGGGAGTTCTGTTGGCGTTATAATATCGGAGTGAAAAAGCTCAAAATTGAATTCAGCTTTCTACAACTTTCATTCACTCACTTTCTGAGTTCAGGTAGGAATCCTCAGTCTATAACAACTCAGAGTTAGGGAGGAGAATAAACTGGGCTCATCAGCTTAATTGAGAATAACCAATCATAACTAATCATATTTATGGTAAAGAATATCCAAGAAGGATGAAGATGTAATTAGACAATCCTAATGCTTAGGACTCTTCTTTTTATGCATTACTACAATACTTTATAATCTGAACTGTAAGGTTCAGAAACAATGGAAAAGAGTGTCGTTCTACATAGTTAGTTCTGGCTCTGTTTCAATAAGAAATTAAGGTTTTAAAGGTCTCAGTAGACTTCTTTGTTTCTATCATCAAACTAGATTTGACTCAAATCTTGCGTTTAAGACTGTGAAGCAGAATTATCATAGCACCTCTGCACAGTGTGGCTTGTTAATAAGTGTGACTAAGTCTCCCTTTTGCAAAGAATAAAATGGTTCAGAGTCAAACCTGTCATGACGCATGCAGGGCGAGCAAAAAGACACCAAGAATTTAACATTTTCTGCCAGGGAAAATCTACTGTTAAAAAATAAAACAAAAGCATTACATTCAGTTTCACACATAATCTAATTTTTAACCGTGTCACAGAAAAATCGTTTTAATTAAAAAGCCATAATCCATCATTCCCTCCTGACCTTTTCACAAAGTTTTACTCAAATTGTGAAGTTAATTGTAATGAGGAATTACCAGATGCCCAGAGGGTAAACCTGCAAAAAAAGAGAAGAAAATTATAACTCTACTGACTGTTTAGCTATCATATTTGCATTCATTTAAAGATTTCTTCTCGAGGACTCAGTTTTTCCATTAGCTCAGAAGAAAACAACAATTGAACCTCCTTTGAAGACTTCATCCAAGCCGAACCATCATGATATTAATTTCTATGGCAGTCAAGAGGAAAACTAGGGTTGTCTTTGTTAGCAGGGCTGACAGCGGCTAAACCGTGACCGTCTCCCTGTCTTTGTTGGCTTCATTCATCCATATCTTTCTAAGAGACTTCAATAAATCGGATTTTTTAGCCTCAGCCTGAATCTTTGTGGGTAACTAGAAAAATAGTGTTGCCATCACAATTAAAGACCAATGAACTGTCGGACACTAAAAAGACAAGGTCTTTAAATCTGTGTTTTATAAACGAGGAGGTTGAACCTCCTCTTTTCTTTCCTTTATAAGCAGTCCTTCTGTAACAGTGGATCTCCGCAGTTTGCAGCTACTCATTACATCACTTAAGAAAACAAATAGTGTCTGACAAATGCATATTATGCTCTGTGGATTTTGCCTTATCTGCTCCGATTTTTAACAGCATTTTCTGCATCCTTATGGTCTGCAAAGTCCACCACAGATTCAACTTTACCAAATAAAGCAAAGCTCCTGAGCATGTAGAAATGCTTTGTCTGCTGTGCAGGCTTTCTGTCTCCTCACCCGAGGAAGTTATCTTGAATCAGGGTATTTTATTTTTGCCCAACAGGTGTTAGGTTTCATTTAAATCAAATAAGGAATGAGAATCTACTCGAATCATAATGTTTTAGCACGACAAGTTAACAAATCCAACTGAGACTTTCAGACAAAGGACTAGAGTTGCTGTGGCTGTTAATTGTTAAGGACTTACAATCCTTCTTTCCCACTATAGATTAGTAACCAATAAAAATCAGCTTCTAAAAAAAGGTTTGACCTTTGCAGTCTTTGAGTATAATGGATTGAATCTATTTAGCAAGCTTGATAAAGAATGGAAAAGTGTTTGGTAGTCTTTGTTCTGATCACTTGCATGCAGGATAAAAAAAAATCAACTCACAATCCTGAGCCTTCGGTAGACACTAACAGATATAATTTCTTCATGTTTTTGCGTGCTTTGCATGCACATGCATAGCTTTTTTTAACATCTGGAACAGTAATCTTTAAAGTTTCCAGGTCCTTCCAGTGTCTTACCCTATTTGCAACTGGTGTTTGAAAGCTTAAAACCATTGAAAAAGAAAAATTTTGCACAACTACCTGCATTTGTTGGCACTCTGTAACTCCAGGGTACTTAATTTAGCAATTTGGGGCAGCCTTAGATTGCGAAACACAGAGACAGCAAATGACACAAGCATTAAATGATGGTTCTCAATTCTGAATTGGGTTTCTGCAATGTGCTCACTGGGTAAAAACACATCACCTGAACCAATCAGCCTGGACAAAATGGTGATCTGCACCGCGTGATCTACTTTCAGTAGTGCGCTGGTTATTGCAGCTGTAGGCTGCACTAAATACGGGCATAGCTGCTCCCTCTGCGTTTACTCCCATTGGCTCTTATGTTAGCCTGGAGTAGGCGAGACCCATCCAATATGGCGTCAATGCAGGATGCTCTCTGGCACATGATGAGGCCTCTATGTATATAATGTCTATAGTGAACAAGCCCGAAACAGCTCCGCAGAAGGCAGGGCTTAGTGTGAGTGCTGGAAAAACAGTGTAGTGAACTGATCATTCATAACAAAGCCCATATAGCTTTATAATTTTTCAGCATGAGGAATGTCATGTGTGGAGTAAGCACACACACACACACACACACACACACACACACACACACACACACACACACAAAATACTGTCTCTTTTCCACTGTGATTGCCACTGTAAAAGATGAAAAACAGTGATTGTCAGGGCAAAATAAAGTTTTGTTACATCAGCTAAATAATGTGCAGTGCAAATAATGCAGTTTGGCAAGCTGTGCTTCTTCAAAATTGGCTGTACAAAATGTTTTAAATGTGGCTGTTTTTATATTGCTTTCAGTATAGCAGCAATGTGACTAAATCGGGACAGCCCTTGTAAAATGGATCGACTTTTTAAAGATGACCCATTATCTTAATTTTCTTTATTTTTGCAATTTCATTTATTGCTGATAATTGCTGAGGTGGGTCAAGCATGAACCTTGTTTGCCTCCTGGATGCCTCATTTGCAGGTTGGTCTCTCTCCAATGGACACATCCCACTGTGAGGAGACCCCATTGAAGACACAGAACTCGTCAGAAAGACTACCTTCATCTGTTCATATAACCCATAATAGCTTATGTAAGGAAACAATCTCTCACAGAGCAAATACAAAAAAACAATGGTGGAACATTAAGTGTTAAACTGGATAATATAGTCATGTTTGTGGTAGAGAAGGACCGTAATTGCGGGAAAAAGACTGGTATGGCATGCACTGATTAATTACTGCAGATCATAAAAGGACAAACCTGTGTAACTCTTTACTTTATGAGTTTATTCTAAAGGGAGCTAACATACATGGTTTTTAGTGGTTAAGTCATATTACTCTTGATACTGTACCTCATGAGCTGGAAATTCATGGAAAATGAGCTACTGCTCACATGGGCAATCCTATTTTACTTTGGGTACTCGGTCACACACAAAATCACTGAAAGAAGAAGATAAGCTTTGATCCTCTACATGACTTTGTGTAGGTTTTGAAAGACAAAAAAACCCGAAACAGCCACTTTAAGAATACAGCTCACTACAAGCCGTAACCTACCAACACATTGTCCTTTTCTATAACTTGCTTTCTTACTTATAGATGGCCAAACAATCGAGTTTACAGAGCCGCTGTCATGGAGGGATGTGAGGCTTTTCCTCTTGAACCTGTTATGGATAGATGGATGGATGTTGAGGACAAAACCAGAAAAGATGATACATTTAATTCCTGCAGCAGCCATGTTGAAGCTGTAGATAAGCGATGAGAAATTAGCTGTGTGAAGGTTAAACATTCCACTTCCCTCTCAAGGGGGGTTGGTAATTAGTCTGAATGAACAAAAATAGGTGGTCACAGCGTTCACTAAACTTAAACTGCCGTGAAAAATTTTAATGTTAGTGGAGAGTCAGAGATTAAACTGAGGAGGAGGATAGAAGCTGGCCAGGGCAGCAAAATGATTTAGAATCAGCTTTGAGGGGCTTTTCCCATGTGCTGTGCAGTAGCATATCTTTTTTTTGGGTGCTTTTTCACAGTTTTCTACGGGGGCTGCTCTCTCAGTTCACAGACCCCAATCTCCTCTCTGACCTTCTGCGACTCTGCGGTTTCTGCCTATTAACGCACACTGAAGCGCGCACACAAAGACACAATTTCATAGTCAATCCAAAGATTTGGATCAAATGACCATCCACAAAAGCATTTACAGCAACTGTACAGCAACATTTAAATATATTAGCATATACAATTAAGAAGTTATTTTTTTAATTATGGCTTTGTTTGACCGTGACTATTCTCTGCTAGCCTACAACAGAAACCAAATGATGTCCAACTATAAACTGGACTCTGCACCACATTTCCACATTTGCTCATTTGCACATTTGCATCACTGCATCTCTCTCTAGCATTACAAATGCTGCCGAACTTTTAGTTTCTAAATGCATTTTTGCACAAATGCCTTTTTGCACCATCATTTCTGCACATACAAATGGTTTAAATATTCTCCTGTACACTGTGATCGCACACTGTTTCTTTCTCCTGCATTGTTTACATTTCAATTGTTTACTTTTTAATCACTGCTGCACCTTATACTGTAATTTACAAGCTGTATGCAACGAAATTTCGTTCTGTATGCACTCTGTACATACAAAATGACAAATAAAGTTGTCTAAGTCTAAGTCTAAGTCTAAATATTTATATACATACTTTTGGTTTGTCCCTGTCTAAAATAAATTATATTAGACTTTTCTGGTTTTAAGTCAGGATTACAAAAACCCTATCTATTCTCTGAATGGCAGAATAATGAGAAAATGTCTATCCCATTCTTTAAAGTGAGAGGTTTATATACCTTGTTATGCCTTTATAGAATTGGGAAAAGCCCAGAGGATGATGTCATGGCTTTGTAAGCTTCTGATTCACAAGATTTAAGTTAAATAATGGTGCATTTCTGCATGCGTTTAAAGACATTAGCTCAAACAAGCTGTTTCCTTGTGTGACATCATTGCAAAAATCAAAAGAAATTAGAGAATATATCAGGAAAAGGTTTTGAACCTCAATGAGGCTCGTTCATTCTGGAGTGTCCTTATACAGAGAATGAGTCCTGTACAGACATGAGCTGAAACGCTGCTCAGTAAGGAAGAAGCCAATACCCCAAAAACAACACAAAAGTCTGATTACAGTGTGTAAATGCACTCAGTGACAATAACAGATTCAAATTTTTGAAGACATGTCCCGTGCTCTGATAAAACTAAAATGTAAGTCTTTGGTCACATTGTTATATTTGAATGGTGGAAGTCACAGGAGTGGCAGTATCATTGTATGTGTGTTTTGCTGTAGAAAGAGCTGCTGAAAGTCACAGGATAGATGATATGAGAAGGAGATGCACCGAAATACTGATACAACACCTCAAGACATCATCTAGGAAGCTAAGGTTAGGGCACATATAGGTCTTCCTAATGGTAAGTGAATCCAAATTAACTGGCTTAGGGACAATAAAACCAATGTTTTGAATGGCCATCACAAAGCCATGAGGTCAGTCCCATAGAAAATTTGTGGGTTGAAATTTGAGTCAGTCACACCAATTCTGTAAGGAGGAATGGGCCAGAATTTCAAGCAAACTACTGTGAAAACCTTGTGGATTAATAACCAAAATGTTTGAAACTATTTAAAGGCAGTTCTTTCAAATACTGACATTATTCAGCCTGTTTTATTCACATATATCGCTGTGCGGACTACAACGAACAATTAGGTCTGCAGAGAGGATTCACAGGGTCGACCGTCCCTCTATTCAGGGCTTGTACTGGTCTAGGGTCAGGAAAGGGGAAATTAACATCTCTGCACAATCCCACGCATCCTGGACACAACATGCTTAGACCTTTACCTTCAAGCTGGCGCTACAGAGATCCATTTGCCGAAAACCAGGCACCACAGAGACAGTTTGTTCCCCCAGGCAGTCTCTCTGAAGAACACAATGAATCCCTTACAGCCTGAGTAGTCAGCTACACTGCTGGGAAACAAAATAAGTATACCGCAATACCACAACCTTGCTTTTTTTACATATACGTGTGCATACTGTTCCTGTTTTCCTTTATTTCCCCAAAAATGTATCTATTTATACTTAAGGCCCGTACACTGTGTGCACTCGAATCCAAAGTCAAATTCCCTGTTTATGCACACAATGACTAACAAAGCACATTCTGATTCTAAATCCATCTGTCTTTTTCTTTGCCCCATGCCTGCATGTGCCTGCTCAGCACTCCGTTCCTCTGAGACTGCTCGGGTGCAGCTTGAACTCTTATGGAGTCTGTTTAGATATTTATCTACATATTTACCACAATCCAAAGCAACACAAGTCACATGGAATTATGTTGTTCTGATACGCATTAGCACTCACACTAAGCCGTGCGTTATGATGCCTGGTTGTCTTGAGTAAATAAATCAATTTCTGCATCTGCATGGGTTGCAGACACGTCACATCACATCACAGGATGGACCATATGGTCAGCCTTTTCAGCACCAGCGGGACTCCCACCGACACTTTGTCAACACCCAGTGTTCCATATTTCAGGCAGAGAAGAGTCTGGTGCGCTACTGCAGACATAAGCATCTGTGCATCCCCCATAAGTCTGACAAAACATGCAGGTTTCAGCACCTGATCTCTAAATAGCTGATTTTACATGACAAGCACCTCCTGCCTGACTGCCATTATGCAAATCAGAGAAATCGTCTGCTGATTTGATGTTGGTTGGAACAGAAGCCAGCATGATTCAAACCATTACTGATTCAAGTACTCTGAATTTAACATATATGTGATAGTGTGGTTGAGTTTATGAAAATGAGATTGGGAATAGGATGGTTTATAAACTCAGAGCAGAAACTAGAAGTCTTGGGTGCTGGTTCTTAAGACGAAAAGACTGATCCGTTTGGACAGCAAGCACTAAATGTAGCCAATTATGGCTTTATGTCAACAAAAAGGACATTGCTTTTTCTCCAATTATAGCTTTCCTTCATTGGCTTCCTGTTAAATCAACAATAGAATTTAAAATTCTCCTTCTCACATTTAAAGTTCTTAATGATCAAGCTCCATCATAATACGGAATACGGTAATCTCTGATTACCCCGTATGTTCCTAACAGAGCTCTTCGCTCTCAGACTGCAGGTCTGCTGGTGGTTCCTAGAGTCTCTAAAAGTAGAATGGGAGGCAGATCCTTTAGCTATCAGCCTCCTCTCCTGTGGAACCAACTCCCAGTTTTGGTTCATGAGGCAGACACCCTGTCTACTTTTAAGACTAGGCTAAAAACTTTCCTTTTTGACAAAGCTTGCAGTTAGAGTAGCTTAGGTTACCCTGAGCTATCTTTGTGATTATGCTGCTATAGGCTTAGGCTGCTGGAGGACATCAAGATCTACTGCTCTCCCTGTTGAGTTCTCCTACTGTTCTCCAATTTGCATTGTTTGATGGTATTTCAACTTTTAACATTTTATCCTCTCTCTCTTTTTTTCTCTTCCTAGTAGGTACACCTGGTCGAGCGTTCTGTTAGCTGTGACATCATCTAGGGGTGCAGATCACCTGCCATTACCATATAACATAGAAAGGATTCCTGGATCAGTGTGTGCTTCAGTGCTTTTTTTGTGTCTCTGCTCTGTCTTCTCAAACCACCAGTTGGTCGAGGCAGATGATCGTTCACACTGAGCCTGGTTCTGGTTCTGCTGGAGGTTTTCCTTCCCGTTAAAGGGGAGTTTTCCTCTCCACCATCACTTCATGCATGCTCAGTATGAGGGATTGCTGCAAAGTTATCGACAATGCAGACGACTGTCCACTGTGGCTCTATGCTCTTTCAGGAGGAGCGAATGCTGCTTGTCAAGACTCAATGCTATCTGCTGGGTTTCCTTAGATAGTAAACTTTTTGAGCAATCCATCTGGATGATTTGATTAAATTTGACTTTGTAAAGTGCCTTGAGATGACATGGGTTGTGAATTGGCACTCTATAAATAATATTGAATTGAATAATTTTAGTCTGACATATAAACTAGTTAAATCTCAAACAAAACACCTACAGCAGGGTAAATACACGTCACACGTGTCTTTTTTTCAATATATTTTAAATGAGGCCATTGACAAAATGATTCATACAAGATGATCACAACCAAGTAATTCACATGTATAGAGAAATCAAAACAGATCACTATGAATTATGGGTGATAAAGTGGAATGACAGAAGGATTAAGTTTCAACCACACTTAATTAAGTGTATTATTGGTAATGATAACATTAGAACATTAATAAAGAAACTAAGCTCTGATCTGGTGCAATTTGGACCCATTCTTCTACACACGTCTTCAAATCTTGAATATTCCACGGTTCTCTTCTATGCACTCTAATCATGAGTTCTGTCCATTGATTTTTAATTACATTTAAGCCCAGTTTCTTTTTTTCTGTTTCTAAACTAGTAGTGTTTCCTTGGCTACATGTGTATTTGGTATCATTGCCTTGCTGATAAAGACTGTTGGTATGGCATTCCAATCGTCCTCGTTATATGATGTGTATGTTGACATCCATAAAGTCCTGTTTTGTTTTTATTTGACCTGTCCACTCTTCTAGTAATTTCACCAGTTTGTCCAAATGTTTTTCAACGATCTTCAAAACAAAATTTAATGTGCTTTTTCTTCAGCGGTGGAGTTTTACACAGTAAAAATTCACAGAGACCGTTGCAGTTGAGTTCATTACTTACTGTTTTCATAGAAAAACTGTAGCTGCTAATTCCAGCCTTTTCTGGATTTTGAACAGTTTGCCAGATCATTTTTTTGACATCTTGTGAGGCGCTACTTGATCTTAAATGATGTTATTTGCCCTTATGGATTACGATCTCAAAAAGGCTCATTGGAACATTAAGAACGAGATTTGTTTCAACTTTTTTTTTATCTTTATTGCTGGTTTTATTCTTGTTAAATGTTTGTATTGGGGTTGGGTACTCAGGGAACCACAATGGAAATAAGATCTTGGTTTTCTTGTGTTTTTATCACTGAGGATGATACTTGACTGTGATCATGAAGTGCTGTTTTTTGCTCAATTTTGTGCTTTAATGAAATAAACTCCATTCAATTCAATGTCTGTAGCCAATGCAATTTCTGACATTAATGCCTTTTTGCAGTTTATTTGTTTAATTTGTTCAACGGTTATTGTTAATTTCTAGTGTGATCTTCATGCCCAATGTAACATACGGTATAATTACTGAGAAAAAATATTGATATTTTTATACTTAGTTGCCGCATTGTGTCTCATTTATGATGTCAATACTTTTCTTTAAACATTGCTCTTCAGTGTTCCTGAGGTGCTTCACCAGAGACTAGGATAAGAGTAAACTTGTAAAGCATGAAAACACTTGAAAACCTCCACTTGAGGCAGTTGATTTCCCCCGGCATAGCTGCCAAAACTGTCCTTGTTATTTTTGCAGTTGTATTAAAATGAACGTGAAATTGACTCCTTTTCCAACCTTGATAGGACCTTGATTTCAGCCTTGAAAATAAATTACCAATCAGAATTTGAAGTAACAGCAGTCTGCAATGGGTTCTGTGACAAGGCGGATATTTTAATATAAAATCGTAACCTTGAGTTTACAGTAGGACGTTGCTCACTGAATAGTTGCTTCCTCAGCACCTAGACTCGGACACGCATCTCCCCCATTCTCTCTCTCTCTCCCTGGTGTCAACAGAACATGATGCATAGGCCCTATACATTTTCAGAAAAACCTGAGTGCAGAATATGCAAGCTGTTTCCAGACTGGGTCAGTGTCAGAACAATCAATGTTATTTACTAATGTTTTGCATAAGAAAAATCTTAACTGCAATCAATATGAGAGTTTTCAACTTAACCCTAATTACTAAAGTCCGTTTATCGTCTTCTTCAAAGTGTACATTTTCCTTTTAAAACTATCCCCAAACAACTTTCAGGATTTATGAATCCCCACCGACTTTAATTCAAGTGCCTACAATGGTTCACCAAAAGCTCATTAGGGTCCTGAAAACTGTCCCTCATTTTTAACCCATCTCCCATGAGCTGTCACTTCTGGGACATTAGTGTCAGGAGTTATAGAAGGTGAGGACCCAAATGTAGAGAGCAGGCTGGAGCCAGGTAGATGGATGACAAGAAGGATTTATTTAAAGGAGAAGCCAAGGTGCTGCAAAGCAGGGAGCTAGATATAAACAACAAAAAACTAAAACTGAAGTAATGTGACATGGCTTGGAGGAGCAAAAACAAAAGACAGAGTTAAGAGAGCTCTGATAAAATTCTAGTCACAAAACAAAATCAGTCCAGGAGTGTAAATGCTAAATGACATGATGAAATGCATGTGATAAAGATAGACTAATGAAATAAATAAAAACTAAGTAAGTAGACTTTTATTTCTGTAGCACTTTTCACAAACATTAATGTCAGTCAATGAGCCAGTCAAGTCAATTTAAAAACACAAAACAAGCTTAAGCAATGCTTTACTAAATAAAAATGTCTTTAGATGTTTCTTAAAAGAGAAAAAAGTCTCAGAGCCACCTCCTGAAAATCGCCGCGATTTTTACGGGTCTAAAACGGGTCAGAGGTAGGACAAAGGCGAACAAAGCGGCTTCAAAAGATCCTGTATACATTTAGGAGCCTGACTGTGGCTTGCTCTGAAAGTTAAAACCAACATTTTAAAATGTATCCTAATGGTCACTGGTAGTGCAGTTACAGAGAGGTCAAAACAGGAGTAATATGTGCTCTTCTATTTGTTTTAGTCAGTAACCATGCTTAAACAGATAAAAGACTATTGCAATTCTCTAAACAAGAAGGAATAATGAAACTAACTAGTGAAATAAATAAAAAAATGTAATAAACTAAGAAAAACTTTATAGGGAATTCATCATTAGTTCACAACTTCAACTGAATGTTTGATTGTATTTGGGCCGGCAGCCAGCTTAGGCATTATTGCGTAAAGTATGGCCGTGCAGGAAAAAGGTAGTCACAGAAAAGTCTCCAGCTTGAAAGTGAGTTAATAGCAACGTAATGAAGAGACTTAGCAAACCCGCAGCCTATCCCACAATTTTAAAGCTTGCTGTGGCAAGCCTAATCTGCATCTCAAGTTAGAGTTTGTGACAAAATAATTTCAAAATCATAAATTCTGGCCTCTCCGCTCCAGTATGAACCAGCATTTTTACCCTGATGTGCAGACACAGGCCCCAACCATCCAACGTCTACCGAGAACTGCCAGCAGAATCTTTTTTAATTAGTGATCTTTGGAGTGGATATGTAAAATATGTAAATAAAGGTAGCAGCTAAACACCTCACTTCCCTCTACATAATCAATCCATGTTTTACACATGAGGGTTTATCTGCACTAGAGTGATGTAGCATGTTAATTGGAGGACGTGTCATTTACGACTCTCAAACTCAGTCAGTCCTTCCACAGTTTTTTTTTAAACAACATATTAATTGGGCCTAAAACCTAAGCTTGGGCTTATCCTAAAGGTTTTAGATGAGACGAAAGTTAAAGCACTGATACACAATCTGTTTTCATTCGGCTCAGATGCTAAAAAAAAGCATACGGTAGAAAGAAAATCACCCATGTAGCTTGTTATGAAACAAGAATGTTTGAAGGAAACCGCTATCGATTCAATTGAATTGAGATTTGGAGACCTCAGCAGGTATTTATTATGGACAGAAAACCTACAAAAACAACAAAAAGTCTTCCTAATGACACCAACGTTTACCTTGATGGTCTGGATACTGGCTACACACTAGAGTTATCTGTTTGTTGCATGAGTCGTGTCTTCGTCTCCAAGCCTTTTGTTGTTGCTTCTCTAAATAGGGAGATATCATTCTTTTTAATGCCTTCCATTTCACATTTAAATAATCCAGTTGTTGTATAAATAAAGTGGAATTGCAATTCTTTGGTCTGAATTCCTTTTTACTACTGCTCAGGCACTTCACAATCCGCCCCTCTCCGGGCCGCAGATCATTCCACTCCAATCCTGATCGGTTATTATTGTAGTATTCTTGGGGACGGTGTAACGAATAGTGTGGGTAAATACACCCGACAAACGAACAGTTTTTACTTATCCACTTGTAGCTTTGGCATCCTTGAGCGTGGACCATTAAATCGCAAATAACGTAAAAACGGCAGAAATTCATTAGCCAGAAGTTCGTGACCTTGTTTGGCAGCTCTGCAGCAAATACTGTAAAATAATTCTTCAAAAAAACATAATAGGGGATAAAGAAAACTGAACGGCTTGAAAAATGTGACCTAAACAGAATATGAAGATATCTACAGAGAAAATACATACATTTTTTCTGCACGTCTAGAGACTCCAAGTGCACAACAAAATGTATCTAAGGGCTAAAAGTGGATTTAGCATAGTTCCCTTTTAAGGTCAAACGTAGTACATTTACTTCACTTTCAGCCGCACATCCATTCAACATATTCTACATAGAAATTACTATTTTTGCCAGGAAAACAATTTTTATTCACATCAGTCACATCAGGCTTAAAAGGCTCTTTCTGAGTCTTATCTACTTTGAAAAACAAAGGAACTGTAGATTGTGATTAATCTGTTTCATACGTTCTGCTCTCTGGCTCTAAATATGATCATATTCTACCAGAGATAGAAAAAAAAAAACAACATGCCGACAAAACACAATCAAACTGTAAAGACACAGTTGGTTTTGTGTTTTGATTGCTCTTTAATAATAAAACAGCTCTGGTAATATATGCAAAGTAAGCACTTTGCTGAAACGGGAACTACTATATTGCCTTCTTTTGTGACTTTAACCAAACCATGTATATTTAATTAAAATCTAAGGGCATTGTGTTTACTTGTAAGGAAGGCATCATATCATTTCAGAGAACAGTTCCCACCACCTAACCCAGAATTTGACATGCCCGGTATGCCTTATTTTATTAGCAAAGCTGTGGCTTAAACAGATAAAAAAAGTTATTTTAAAAAGACTAAAACTAGTAAATAGTTAAGTTTTAAAGTCTTAAACACAGACATTGTGAAATATTGTATATGCAACACACAGCAATCCCTTTTTATCGTTGAGTATTAAAAAAACAGAGATAGCCATTTGCAGGGTCAATCTGAACAACCTTAAATAGATATGTATTTAGAAAACACCAAATTAACTCTTGGGCAGACATACAGACAATTATGCCAAATCGGTTTTATATGATAAAACAGAGAGGAAGGAGAATGAGCAACGGAAGAGGATGTGTGGGAGTCAGAATGTGAGCTTGTTGTAGGCCAGGGTTATAAGGGTCATCCCTACACTGTCATTACTGTATCCACACATTCAGCTGCAGGACACACACACACTGCAAAACACATGCACAGCCACAGGAAAGGTGCATATTCTATGGACCGATACAATGTGCCTATTTAAAATGGTTGCTGCGCGTGTTATCCGGAGAAGCTTCTGGCTCCTGCAAACCTCCCACACTCGTTGGTATTTCTGTGCTTTCCCAGCAAGTAAAATTACCCCCATAGATCTTCTGAGTGTGATATATTGATTGTTAGCCAAAGGGGAGGCTATCATCTCATCTGCTGTGTTGCTGCCTTTTCAGGCCAGTTAAAGTGTGTTGGGATTGTTTGTTGGACAAGGCATTGTTAAAGGTTCAAGTTGATAATGGAGGATCATTGCATTTAGTAATGAAATGTTTATGCTGCCATTTACTATAACTGCCATTTACAACTAACAAGGGGGTTATGCAATACAGTGGCCAAATCTGATGTGAGTGCTGCAAATGCCAGTGGGCCTGATTTGTCAAAAAATTGTGCATAGCTCTGCCTAATCCCAGAAATAAAAAAAATCAGGTGCTGATAAATCCGTTGACTGGAAACAATCACTATCCTTTCTTTTATGGTTTTGGTGACCCGGCCACAATATTTCTATTATGGATGAACAAAAGATGACAAAAGGGAACATGTAAGGCAGACACAAAAGCTGAGTCATAGTCTCTCACGCAAATACAGTGTCTAAATATTGCGTTAGTTTTTTTTTTTTTTTACTTTTTTGGAATAAATATTGCGTCATACGTTTTGATTTTCAAAGAAGACTTGCCTTCACAAGTGTTGACTATAGTTCTGACTATAGTGCAGAAATGCTCAGGCTTATATGATGGCCTTCACATACTTTATTAGGGATGTACAGCAGAGTTTCCTAGGCAGGGTCATGTCCTCCTCAGTAGAACTAAAGTAAGTGGCCTTTGTCCGAATGACTGCTCAATCTCATGCAATGTTGTCTAATACAAAAAAAACAAACAAACAAACAAAACAGCGTGGAAAGCACCTGGCCTTTTATGGCTTGTTGGGTCTCCCTTCTTTGAAACCAATTCAAGATGTTGGAATAACTTAACAATGGCATGTCTTGGAAGAATAAATAAACCTCCTCCCGCCGACAGTGTCGTGCATGAATGCATTCACGGGTGCCGTTTCACACGCCGAACTTGAAATGAGCGCAGCCATCCCTGCTGACATTAAACTCTAATTGGGAGCGTACAAAAGATGAAAACTAAAAAACTTGAAAGGCAACCTTTAAAGGGACTTTAGTTTCAGATACGAGTTGCAACATTTTCCCCTAAAGGTAAGAGCTTGGTGACTGCTGTGATATCGTCTGTGTACCCACACCCAGGCACAGCTCAGGCTCCTGCACGCAAACATATCTGCCTCTGTGGGGACCCGTTATTGAAAATGTTTGCCTCTCTCCGTGCTCCAAACTTGACTTTAATGCTGCCTTCTGCTGTGCTGAGAAGAGAAACTGTCCTGTGCCTTAACCATCTAAACTTGACATATAATGTCAATTTTGCACAGAGTTTCTGTTGCTAAAGTGCAGAAATTGAAACTTTGATGTAAATTCAGGTTGTTCATGGGGTGAACAACACAAATTCATGAATATACACTCACGTGCGAATCGACGCATCCAGAAATGAGCACAAAAATGACCACACACGTTTTCCACCATATGCACGTTGATAATTTAAGGCCAATGTGAGCAAACGGCAATTAAAAACCCAAAGAGGTGAAGGATATGCTACAAATTTTAGGCTCACAAACACTGATTAACTTGCGTATTGCATGTGCACACAAACGCTCACACTGTTCTTGTGCCCGACTGCCAACTCTCTCCAAGACCCCACTGGAAAAAAAAAAAAAAGAAGCTCTTTCAGGACTTCTAAGCCCCATATCTGGGCGGACGCCATCACTTCCACCCTTCCACCTGTCAGGTGCCCTTGCCTGCTTTAATGGTGGCAGCAGAGAGAGGGGAGGCGTGTGGAGAGGGAACAGTGGACGACGAGCTGCTGGATCTCATCCGAGCCTTCGTGTGCCAACCCTGCATCACAGTTCATTTCGCAGCCTCCCCTCTCCTCCGCTACGCTCGGCCAAGCCTCTCAGCAGGTTTCCCTCCGCAGAAGAGTTCTGTCGCCGCACAGGGCGGCATCTCTGTGCTCAGACCCAAAGTGGCAAGCAGCCACCTCCACAACATAACTAATGACTTCAGCATTCGGAGTTTTGCAGATATTCTATTTAAATTCTCCTGAACCAGAAATAATTTACACTAATAGAGTTTGCATTTTTTTATTTTTTTTTTAAAATACACTGAGCATATTTCAACAGTCTGTTATTCCGGCTTGTTTGCACTGCACACCATCTGCAGTTAGTTCTTGTAGGATGGAGGTGTCCTGGTATAACAACTTTGAAGATAAAGGCGTTTTATTGAGCGCTATTCTCAAGAAGCAATCAACAAAGGCACAGCTGGACTCCTGCTGCTTTTTAGCTTCACCTTTTGATGTTTCTACCCCACAGCAGGAAGAAAACTGTACAGAGCCAAGGAATTTAAGGGACCTGTACTTGCATCAGTATATAACATCATTCAATAACTTCATTTTCTAGCGTTACGTCTGCGATGACTAAACCATGAACCAGCAGAATTTATGATATATGTACATTTCCCCCCGCATGTGTAATATTGGTTAAACCTGATGATTCAAGTGCTGGCCTTTGTTAAACTTATGTGCTAATTGCAGTGTTACTACAGTTATGCTAATGTTTCCCTTCTCTGTGAATATATGCACCTAGGTGATGACAACGTGCGAGATCAAATCGATGTTGACGCTGTGACAACAGCATCATTACCTCCTCCCCTCACTCCTGCGTCTGAACGTGTGAATAACAGGATTACATTTTCTGCAGATGAATGGAGGGAAAATGCAATTAAGCCATTTAAGGTGGATATTTGGGGGCATAAATCAAATGCTGTAGGTAGCTGGTGGACTAAAATGTCAGATGAATTACAAAAAAAATGTCTGATTTATTATGCATTTTATTAGTTTCAGACAATAACATTTTTTATTTCTCCAGATAATAGACAGTTATGACAACGTCTCGTTCGAGAATAACCAAAACAATCCAAGAAAACCTTTTCCTTTTTCCCATGATCATTGTTTTTATGCCTGCCTAATACGTATTTTTATTTTTTTCTGGTGTTACTTGTGGATTTGGTTACCAGGGTAACATCTCTAGTGGCCTGCAATTTCAGAGTATGGTGCCCCATAATGTTGGCTCCATGTTGCCATAGCAAATTTCTCTGTTCGACAGTGTACACTGTATCAGGGGGCTTAGCGGGCTAATGCTCCTCAGTGCTGCAAAACACTAAGACAGTTAATTAGGGTTTATGGAAAAATCAATATTGAGACTGGTTCAAGGAAGAGCCTCTCCAGTAAATTCATTTACCTTATCCTGCTCTGTTCTTCAGTTTCATTTTCACTGTTAGGAATATATCACTATTTGTCCAAACATTTAACAGAAATAACAGTAACTAGCACAACACTGCAAAATAAATAGCTAAAATATCAAACTGAACAAAGAAAAAAAAGATTTTTTACATATTGGCATATCTAAAAACTGGGTCTGAACATTTTGTAAAACATCAAGTCCTGAAGTGTTCACTGATATAGTGTGTGTGTGTGTGTGTGTGTGTGTGTGTGTGTGTGTGTGTGTGTGTGTGTGTGTGAGTGCGTGTGTGTGTGTGTGTGTGTGATTGTGTGTGTGTAGGGACAAAAACATAGAGCCACTAAAAATTGAGTTACATTTTGCCATCACAATACTATGTTTTTTTTAGGGTTTCTCTTGTCATTTGATCCATTTTAGGGTTTAATGGTCATATGATCATGTTTATTGATCATATGACCATCTTATACTAAACGTTGTATAGTAGACTATATGAAAACCCATTGGTGGTCAAATCATTACTTTAGGCTAATTTAAATATGTGGTTTAATAGATCTAAATGTAAAGAAATTACACAGATTTTGAGACATAGCAAGTCAATAAGTAATTTTAAACTGATTAAAAGAAAACATGAAATAGGTTCAGCTCCTGCTCTGTTGGTCAGTTGTATTTGCATTGTTATAAAATTATAATGCCATATGAACAAAATGTTGAACAGAAATAACTGCCCTTTAAGATAACATGATTCCTAAGGTTATTAAAGTATTAACTAGGACAACATTAGGACAACATTGCTAAATGAAATTGTTTATATATAAATATTTAATTGAACAAGATCATTTATCCCTATTTAAAATCAGCCTATAGCTGCTGTCACACTGTTGCTTATATTGTCATGCATGTTCGCATATGTGTAAACATGTGGATCGAAATGGGCAATAAATTAAGTTTTAGGAAACATTAGTTCTATCATGCTCACAAAACTTTTGTATCATTTATGATGCTCTTCGATTTGCATGTACAATTGAAGGAGGTGTAAAATATACAATACAATTCAGTCCTGGGTATGGACAGAGACATTTATTTTTTCTAGGTGTTACCATTTTTTTCCCGTTGTATATAATGATTACCTGAAAACCATCCGCTGAAAGTAAATGCTCTATACACAGTCTATACAAACAAAATATGTTCAGTTTACTGGATTTTCAGGTGTCCTTTCTCAGCCAGCTGGATTCAGTAGATCTTCATCGGTACAAACTGTGATTCTGCATGATGTAAAAGCACATCAATGAAGTTACCATTGGGTTATAGCTGTAGAAGTAAGATATACAGTGGAAACCAGATATTTAAATACAGTATATAACATTAATATTGTTTCTCACAGTGAAATTAAATCAAACTAGACCTTTCTAGTTTAATCTAGATTAGGATAACCAATCTTTCTATTTACTGTCAGAAATATTGAAGGGCTGGGTGGGATTACTGTCCTTCTTTGTTTGTTATAATAGAACCACATGAAGCAACTGATAATCTATTTACTTGATACTGTTGCAGTAAGGCAGCCAATTAAGAGCACATGTCTGCATTCCTTCCTGCTAAAGTGGCTTTGTGTCACTATCCCATGCCTGCTTAATGCTAATTTCAAGGACAAAATTACATACTATTTACATCTGTTAGCGACGATTCTGTGCCGTTAGAGGAGGGTCGCTGCTTTAGTATCAGGAGAAATGATAAATAGTGATTGCTTCTCTTATATGCTCTTATTCTTTAATTTTCACACAAAGCTTGAATGCACAAAGTATTGGATATTTCTTACAGAAGGAAACAAGCAAGCAGACTAATTATCTAATGCTATAAATATTTATTTATTTTTTACAGATGGCAATAAAAACATCACAACCCCTCCATACAGGTCAAAGCGCTACCAATGTAGGTTATGAAGTCCCACAACATCATTTTCCATATAAGGGGAAGTATTTTAACTTTCTGGCTGAAAATGGCAGAAAAAAATGTGCTTTTGACTTATGACTTTTGTCCAACCTTAGACACATGTTCAATTGATTTGTTGCTGTTCAACTGTTCATTTATATTTGACCTTTAAGCTACTTTGCAAATAATCAAGTTTTATTCAGAGGGTCATTGTCCTTTAGATTACCCAATTGTTTCCAAGGTTTAACTTCCAGGTTAATTTCTTGAGATGTACTTCAGTGTTCCCTCATAATCTTTATCCTGTAAAGTAAGAAAAAAAATCTCCAACAAAACGTCTTATTATTCTGGCATTTTAAAAACATGAATATAAATTTTTAGTAATATCAGACAAAAGAATTATCACTTTTTATACTGTGCATGTAAATATCTGGTTACAACTGCAATGCTGATGTCACAGAATGCTTTGATGATTTAGAGACGAAAAAATTACAGCCAGACTTAGCTGGAGATCAAATTACAACAGTGTTAAATGTGCAGAAAGGTGATGCTGGACCCCTCGAGCAAAGTTTAGTTCAAAAGACATAAAAGAAATAAAAGACATCATTGCCTTCAATCTGATCAGCAAGAGACGTGAAAGCTGAAAACAATTAAAAGTTTGGATCAAATGGGTTAGCACACCAGGCTTTTATAACTTTGTTTAGGGTAATTTGAGCAAAACATATTAATCAAATTTTTTTTTGGGGGGGGGGGGGGGGTACAGATTGAAATTTAAATGCAAAACAAACAAACAGGAAAAACGCTGCTCTAGTGTTTGAAAACAGAGCATTATTTACTTAAAGTCTTGTATCTTTGTGGGGCTGAAATGCAAGACAGATCTTCAATAGCGTGGCGGGGGGAGTAAATAAACAATTAAACCCCCAAAGGAAAAGGTAAACCTTCTGTGCACATGCCAAGTTAAACAAGAGGGACAATTAATCCATATGCATTTGGAGAACATCGAGAGAGTACATTGTATTCTTAGCTCCATGTACTCTCCAAATAAGATGATAAAAAGAAGTACAAAAAAAGTTGAATTTTGTTCCCGAACACTCTCTGAAAAAAGGCACAATGTCACATAAACGTCTACGTAATGAGACACACACACACATACACACACACATATATATATATATATATATATATATATATATATATATATATATATATATATATATATATATATAATGTACAGACAGATAAAATCTACACATTTGGGAAGTCTGTGGTAAAGCAACTTCGCCCTACTACAGTAGAGGACACAAACTGTCATTTCAACTACAAATCCACGGCATTTAATATAATTTGTATACTTGTCAATTGATGAATACATTAATCAAATTCTACCTGAAAAAGTAAGAACCTTACAGTGCTCTGAATTATAGTGTAAAGCTAAGATTTGATCTATTGGAGGTGAAATTGAATGCTTTGGCTTCAGGTAAATGAAACACATGAGGCAAAAGCTTTAGATTAATCCATCTTTCTTATGAGGCATGACTGCCACTTTAATTGAGACGTAGCCAATTACATATCCAAGTATGCGCAGCACCATAGGCTGAATTACCCAATCATAAATGCTGTCTGCTCCCATTGGCTGAGCTCCTGAGAGAGCTCTAAACTGTGCTGAGAGGGGGGCGGGGATGCGGGGGCTCTCGATCTCTTCTGCGCTCTCCCATTCAACCTCTGTAGTCAGCAGAACGAGTGGCTGAGCGGAGCAGCGCAGCATCCACAGCTCCTGCATCCTACGGAGGAGTCTGCTCCGAGAGGGGAAAAAAAGATCCTGCCTGACAGAGAAAAAGAGGGCCACAGATGAAGAAAGGCAGAAAGGGGATGAAACGCACAGAGGGAGAAAGAGGGCAAAATGACAGGACCTGAGTAAAAGGTGCTGCCTGAGGACAACTGCAGCGATACTAAATCTGGAGCTGTCAGGACAACCCTCAGTGAGCCAGCGAGTGAGAAAGGAAAGGAGGAGGAGAGAAGTGGATTTGAAGAGCTGATCTTATCACTCTGGACAAGCTGAGATGGGAACCATGAGAGACTCTCCATCACCAGATCAAACTTCACATGAGAGAAAAGCCTTCAGATCATCCGTTTGAAGCTCCTTCTTCAGGGAAGTGACAACACAGAGTAGAGATATAACCTAGTACTTCCCAAAAGCTGGTTGGACATACCCCACACAGGACACCTACGGCTGAATTGCTCAGTGCGGCTCAAACCTCTCCTGTCCTCAGCCCTCCATCACACCCGGCTGCTCCTGCTGGATGTCTTCTCTGCATGTTCTCCCACTGCTCAGCAGTTGAACACACTCATGGTCGATGCCAAGGGAAGGAACATGAAATGTCTGACTTTCTTCTTAATGCTTCCTGACTCGGTGAAAAGCAAGTCAAGCAAAAGCGCCAAGAAAGGGAATGCCAGCGGCAGCTCCAAACTGCCCCCAGTCTGTTATGAGATAATTACCTTGAGGAGCAAGAAGAAGAAGAAGATGTCTGCGGAAATTTTTCCCACCAAGAAGCCGGCGTCCACCACCACCACCACCACCACCACCACCACGGTGCAGGAGTACCAGCAGCAGAACCTCAACAACAACAACACGATACAGAACTGCAACTGGCAGGGACTCTACTCAACTATAAGAGAAAGGTACAGTGTGCCAAACAAGAAAGCTCAACGCAGATAGCACTCACAAGCCACTGTTTGGGAATTCCCACATGCAGTTTATTACTTTAGTATTTTATTTTCCAAGAGAAGGTTCTAACTTTTAAATATCTCGGAAAATACTTTTGCAAACCATCCTAATTTGCTGTTATTTATGGGTAAGATGGTCCTGAGGAAAAACAACCACGGCATCAGGGTGGTCGCACGAAAACATAGAGCCTGATGTAATTGCTTTTATGAGGCGGAAGTCAACAATTACCTCTAATGTTAGTAAAATAACAGATTCATAGTTAGAAAATCACTGTTCATAGCATAAATGTTTTTATAGTTATAGACTAAGCTGATTTGTTGTTAATAAATGGAGCTAAATCTATTAGATTTTTTTTACTCTGCTCTCTTTTGACTAATATTGGAAGTGTTACTCATATGTTGTCAGACTATCTGCTAGGGTCTGCGGTTTTACAGAGCTACTGCTTGCAGCTTGCCATCTGTAGATGTAAAACAGCATTAGCATAACAAGAGTGACTAGTGGCGATCCTTTAGTTTACGCAATGTTCACATTTTTCTACAATGGGAAATGGGTCCAAACAGCCATATTAGTTATTCTTGCGAGCTTTTAGAGTTGCCGCCTTCTTTCAGCAATGCTCAGCAATCGGTTAGGGAAGGGGCTGCTCTGCAGCACCTCCGTACAGCCGGAGAAACTTCCAGTCACTCCAGCATCCTCTGTGTCATCTCATTAAGACGACTTTAAGCCGTAGTTGTCGCCGGTTTGCAGACTGCGAATGTTTAATACCTTAGTATCCCTGGACTTTGGGAACCGGTCGGTGCCTTTCTCTGGGGTGTTCTCCCGGCACTGTCCTCATGCTGTTGGCGAAACGTCTGTTTACAGCCTCTCCCACTCCCACAGACTTCGCTGCTCTGATACAACGGAGAGCAGACAGGCAGCAAGTGTGTTTGATATGCACAACAGGCAGAGGCTGATCTGTGCTAGGAGCCAAATATTTACTTTGGCCTATCTGTAAAAGGACCCAGCTGTTCGGAGCAAAACGGGGGCTTTTTTCCCCCTCCTGACCTGGCTTTGTTGTCTCTCCAGAACATCAACGGGGCCGTTTACCCACCCCGGTGACATGCACTCAATAATATATGAGCACAGCTTTATTGTTGGTCCCATTCTTTCACAGAGGGGACTTCCCATTAACTTCATTGTCTTCTTCCCCTGTCTTTATGAAGACAGACGAAATAAAAGGAAGTGATATGAGGGGAACTCATAGCTGCTGGATGATGATGTTACAGTTTAAATGGCGCAAAATGAAGGACACTGCTGAGCATCAAAGTTACCATACAGCCGAAACAGATAAAGATGCAGCCGATGACTTTGTTCTCCCATTTCTCTTTCCCCTCAGAAATTCAGTGATGTTCAACAATGAGCTGATGGCAGATGTTCATTTTGTCGTGGGTCAGCCGGGAAGGACCCAGCGGCTGCCGGGCCACAGGGTAAGAACTCATCAGCAAAAATAACGGCAACAAGAGAGGAGATCGACAAACTGGGACTCAGTCTGGCTGGTTTTCATTGAAGCTCATATCATGGGAGCATGAAAGCAATCTTCCTCCTTTCTGTGCCTTCATGAAGTCTTTTGTGCTCTGTTCTCACTTCCGCACCATGTGTCTTTTTTGAGACAGTCTTCAATTATTTATGTAAATTAGACTGGAAGAGAGTGAGCTAAAGGAGGAAGGAGTCTCCTCCTCAGCAGCCATCTCACACAGGCTAGATTTGCCCTCGTCTCAGCACGACCTATGGAAATAACTAACTTAATCCGTTAAAAGGAAAGATGAGGCAAAGATGGACATTCACAAATCTGCGGGCGGTTTTAACACCTGAGATGTTCAGTCAGGTTAAAGGAACTCTGGCTCATTTCCCCCCTTAGTCTGGTTTGTTTGGATGTGAAAATAGCAATAGCAACAGGGTCCCTACCGAAACCACGGTTCCAAGCAAACGGTTTATTTATGCTGAGTGTGATCCGACCTCGATCTGACAGAGCTACCAGGTGTGCACTCCAAGGTCTAGCCAAATGCCGTCCCATAGTCTGGTGTTGCTTGTGAGCAAACAAAATGATAAACAATGGCGACGTGTCTTTTTCATAAAGCATAAAAGGTTTATGCAGCCCTCAATCAAGGGTTCTAAAAACCTTTTGGTAAAGTTCTCTGATCATTTTGGCTGAAATGGTAAATAGAAACACGCCAACGACCTGATTAAACTCCGTTTTCTACAACCGCAGAACGTTGAACCACAGCATCTGCTTCCTGTATGTACATTTAGTGCTCCCACCTAGGACACATCTGACCAATAACGTTCTCGCCTGGTTGGTAGGGACAGGTTTTAGTTTGTTTGGAGTATTCGTTGTGTAAAAATAAACAGAACCAACTCAAAAAAGTTCCAAGTTAATGGACTCAACAACTTATTTGGACAAACTATAGGTGTGAAAACAACCTTGGGAAGGACTTTTGCACTCATATGCTGTGTGAATGCTATAGTGCATTCACAACTTCCTTTAGCATCCTTTAAGGTACTTCAACACTTGAACTTTTAGAGGTATATGCTTTATGCCTAACATTGTTCAACTATTAATGTTCTTTTGAAAAGCAACATATTTTTCTCACAGAAAATAAAAGGACTAAGCTTTGTAATCAATGCCTTGTGGTCTTAAAAGTCTACCGACCCATGACTTTCAATTAGAGAAAATATTTAAGCTTCAACCAGGTCAGGACATTTTTAACTATCTTTTGCAAGGAAAAATCTTCCTGCTACAAAACAATGAATAAAAAATACAGATCAAAACATAGAAACTATTCTTTCGGAACAATGGCTACATAACAGCAGAACCAGAAATGCTTTCCTGAGAACCTCAGAAATTAAAAAAGCTCTGAAAAGACCATAATGCAATGCAGTGGCAGCTGGTGATGAAAACATTTTTTTGGAATTACAACATTCGTATGTTTAAATGACATTCACACCTGTGTATCTATATTGCCTCGGGTGTGACTTTAACTCACACAGATCATGACTCAATCTGATTGGATGAAGAATGACACATGAAGCGCCGATTGGCCACAGGCGCAGAGAGCTGCGACCTGAAGAGTAAGTAAGTAACCAATCAGAAACCAGCATGAAGTCACATGGAAGTCAAAGGTTTCCAAACATATATTCACACTCCTCTGGTCGGCACTTCTCCCTTTGGCTTAGACACAAAAATAACCCCAAATGAATAATACAATGAAAACACTGAAAAATCAAAAAGTAAGACATGAGCGACCTAATGTGATGATTACTTTTCAATTTGTAATTTATGAGTACTGTGTCTACGCCTTTTTCCAGCAATTTTGATGGGGCGGGCACTCTAGCGCCCCCTAATGACAAGTAACCACTGATTAAAAAAATCAATGCAGATTTACAGACAGCTTGAACGACCTCTGAGATGCCAACTACTTCAGGAGGTTTAGTCAAAAAGTTTTAATACTTGTAACCTGTAACAGTTTACAGCTAATTTGAACTCATTGTCATAACATTAAAAGGGCATTTTTACAGCAAATCTATATTTTCTAGTTTAGTTAGCGTTACATAGTTAGATTTTGGGAGTTAGTTTTATATTTAACTAGTTATTTGATCTTGTTCATCCCTACTTCTTTGTTTGCCCCACCCACTCAATTCATTCCTTTTTCAAGATGTTCAAATCAATAATTAAGATCTACTTTTGCTTAGACCATATGCCTCCTGTGAATGTGCTTTCATGTTTACTTTCTTTAAACACAATTACTAAAGATTAATCTGGTATGTTGCCGTACCACATTAAATCTGCCCATCCAACCACATCAGCTTTCAATAGCTCTATTTTCTTCCCTTCGGTCTATTATATGGGACCAAATGAATTATATATGATTAGGAGCTGCAGTGCTCTTTGTGCGTGTAGAGGAAACAGTCATGGAAGGATGATTTGATGGCCCTTTATGCTGAGACACTATACCAATAGGATTTAAAGATGTTCAGCTCAGCCATCTTTATTGTGTCCAGTTGGCAGGAAATTCAGGAAACAAGCATAATCTTTCCAGTTTGTTCCAAACCAAGCCAAGAAAACAGCTAAAAGCATCGCATTTGCTTCATCTGTGAACTATATTAGAGCATGAATTGAGACTAATTTAATATGTTGTATTATATTGGTCCTTAATGCCGCATAAAAGTACATGTGTGTCTTCATGATGAAGGAAACAAATATGTTTTGGAAATTTGTGTTCCAGGCTTTCTACAACAACAGTGACATCTTTTCAAGCCTTTCCCCCTGACTGGCTGCAATTTAGAGAGATTTATTTGAGGAAATTTATGCCACCCACATATTCACCTACACATACTTCCACAAACACTTCCACACAAAGATCTAAAACCTGAGTTTATAAACAGAACTGGAGGCCCCACCGTGTCTAATGGAAGCGTGCCTATTAATGAAAACGGTGATTGTTGCCTCTAATTTCATCATGAATTCGGATAAATCATTAATTCCAGCAAACTGAACCTTTAGTGCACCCTGTTAAGTATCTAGAAATCTGCCTCCCTGTCCGCAGGGAAAAGGAAAGCTGGCTAAGTACTGCCGAGAAAAATCAACGGGTAAAATAAGCTTTATTCAGTGCGGACTCAGATACTTGGATTCAGCTCCAACCCCACAAATTATGGGACAATTTCTTGTGTTTTTATGCATACAAATAAGCCCCATTTTTAAGCAACGTGTTTATTCTAAACAAAAGGCCATGTTTCTCAGGCATGATCTATTGACAAGTCATGGTTGGTCAGGCTACTCACAAAAAACATAATAAAGAAATAATAATTTGCGCATTTTAGTGTTTTTACAAAACGGCTTGTGTAAAATAATCATGACCCTGTCTCTGTAATTATTGCAAACGCTTTTATCTGCCATCACGGGCATCAGACAGTTCTTCTAATTGAAAACAAGCTCTAAGCACCTGATTTAAGATCATTTTTCTGCACAAATGTCCCTATCTATCCATCTGTCTGTCTATCTATCTATCTGGGAGATTGATGCCAAATGAGCATGGTACGTCAACTGTATCCAAACAGAAAATCTCGATGGTTTACAAGGGAAAAAACATCATAGAGAAAAAGACAAGACAGTGTATCATCTTCCAAACACCAAACCTGCATAAATGGACATGCAAAGATACAGAGATGCTACAATTTATGGACATTTCCATTATAAGAAAATGTATAATCTGATGTTCTTCTTCTCCAATGTCACTGTTTTCTCTTCTTCTTCCCACAGTATGTATTAGCTGTGGGCAGTTCGGTGTTTCATGCCATGTTTTATGGTGAACTTGCGGAGAACAAGGATGAAATCCATATACCAGATGTGGAACCAGCAGCATTTCTGGCAATGCTAAAGTAAGGAGGTTCAGGCTGTTGCTGTATTTTCCTCACATCGCTGATCTTTTACTTTTTTTCTTTTCTTAGATCTACCTTTCTTTTACATGTTGGACCAAACTGCTCAACACCTCAATGACAGATTTATCGGTCTCAGCAACAGAGTTAAGCGTAATGACTGTAGTGTGGCCAATGCTGAATATATATTATGCTTATCTACTATTACTATGATTACTTGTCAAAAATTCATGTGTTCTTGTTATCTCTGGAAAGGAAATTGATTAAATTACTGGTAAGCACCCAAAGATTGCCTGGTATTGCTCATTAATATATAAAATGTATTTTCAAGCCAGGCTTCATCTTTATTTTTTATTTTATTTTTTAAAGAGAGGGTGGCCCATATGTTAAGCACAGTCCGATATATGGTGGAGTTAATTGTAGATTTGACGATGATAAGGTGGTCAGGTCCTGCTACGCGGCCTTCCCAAACCATCACAGCCCCACCTCCATGTTTCACTGTTGCTATCAGGCTCTTCACTGAAAAATACCAGAAATGTCCTCTGTTCTGGTGTCCACATGATCCAGTTTTAGAACTATGTGTCCAAAGAACATTATTCCAGAAGTCCTGGTCTTTATCTATTTGTTCTTGCTCAGTTTGCCAACCACGCTTGTCTTAGAGAGCCAACGCCTGGGCTGTGTCTTAGCTCTCTAAGTCGAAGAGAAACACCAGAGGTTTAAAAAAGGTACATCTCCTTCAAAATGGTGACTAATGATGTTCACCTGATGCCATACATCTACAGTATGTGTAGTTTTAGCTATTTTAAATAGAATTCAATGTGATTGGTCATCTTATCAGGAGTGAATGCTTGTCGGGACTTTGATGCAATCAACTAGGTTCCCTTATATAGGAAATTTTTGATCAATCTGTATAATCTGATTGAATTTGACTTTGATAAGTGCCTTGAGATGACATGCTTCATGAATTGGCGCTATATAAATAAAATTGAATTGAATTGAATTATTTTATTCCTCAACAGTAACTGCATTTTTGTAAAGTCATATTCAGTTAAACCTTTCAAAGTCTTCAGTATTAATCTTTTATAATTAATTTCATTCTTTAGTATTGATGTTATTTAAAACAAACACTGACATTTCCGATTTTTTTTTGTTTTTAGAATAAAACAACTTCCATGTGTCCAAATGTTTTCAAATGACCGCACAGTTGGGTAGTCTCGATATGTCTTCCTTAATTTCAACACTTTCTCTTTTTTGGCTTGTTAATAATAACATTGTAAACATATTTATAGGCTACTGATGAGTGAAAGTAAAAAAAATGTCTCATTTCTACTTCGACAGGTACATTTACTGTGACGAAATTGACTTGACTGCAGACACTGTGCTGGCCACTCTCTATGCTGCCAAAAAGTACATTGTCCCTCACCTGGCCCGTGCCTGCGTCAACTTCCTCGAGACGAGCCTGAGTGCCAAGAATGCCTGCGTGCTGCTCTCCCAGAGCTGCCTGTTCGAGGAGCCGGAGTTGACACAGCGCTGCTGGGAGGTGATTGATGCCCAGGCTGAGTTGGCTTTACGTTCAGAGGGCTTCTGTGACATTGACTCCCAGACCTTGGAGAGTATCCTACAGCGAGAGACACTCAATGCTAAAGAGATAGTTGTATTTGAGGCCGCACTTAGCTGGGCTGACGCCGAGTGCCAGAGACAGGAGCTCACATCCTCTACTGACAACCGGCGTAAGGTCCTGGGCAAGGCCATGTATCTCATACGTATCCCTACAATGGCACTGGATGACTTTGCCAACGGAGCAGCCCAGTCTGGCGTGTTGACGCTAAACGAGACCAATGACATCTTCCTGTGGTACACGGCAGCCAAGAAGCCCGAGCTGAAGTTTGCGAGTCAGGCCAGGAAGGGCCTGACGCCGCAGCGCTGCCACAGGTTCCAGTCCTGTGCCTACCGAAGCAATCAGTGGCGCTACCGGGGCCGCTGTGACAGTATACAGTTCGCTGTGGATAAAAGAGTTTTTATCGCCGGCTTTGGTTTGTACGGATCAAGCTGTGGCTCGGCAGAGTACAGTGCCAAGATAGAGCTGAAGCGTCAAGGTGTGCTGCTGGGGCAAAACCTCAGCAAATACTTCTCAGACGGATCCAGCAACACCTTTCCAGTATGGTTCGAGTATCCAGTCCAAATTGAGCCTGATACCTTCTACACAGCCAGTGTTGTTCTGGATGGAAATGAGCTGAGTTACTTCGGACAGGAAGGGATGACAGAGGTACAGTGTGGTAAAGTGACATTCCAGTTCCAGTGCTCCTCAGACAGCACCAACGGCACAGGGGTGCAAGGAGGGCAGATTCCTGAACTTATCTTCTATGCTTGACAACATGTGTAACTATGTCTCTCATTTTAGTGCACTTACTGAAGCAGAAATGTATCACTTTGTGCACAGTGGAAGGTGTTATTTATTTTTGTTGTAGCTTGATGTTAGACCTGTGTGACATTTTGTTCTTTTGACTTGAAAGAATGGTCCGGCTCCGGGTCAATGCGCCCCTTCACCATTTCATAGCCAGAGTCATTTTGCCCCTTCCTACTGGCAATATGTGGGACGTACTAAAGCAGCGTGTATCAGTTAAACTTTTTGTTGTAAGTATTTTGTTAAATCATGAATATGAATAATCACAGAGATGCTCAAATGTCAATTATAGTTTAATTTGATTGTAAAACATTTTCTGAAACATTAGGAAGGAATATTTTGTACTTTGTCAACCAAAGAGTAAAAGCATTTATTTTACATTCTAGAGCTAAAACTAGATACCTACATACACTTTATAAACATTAAGCATTTTTTTCCCTCACTGTCTAGTATTAAATCACACTAAATGTTTCCAGTTAAGGTTAGGTTAGGTTAAATGACACAATTATGGGATAAAATGTTTTATTATTATCTTTAAAGTGTGAAGTTTACATTTGCTAAGGTTAGAAACCTGACTCTCGCCAGATGGATGTAGTTCCGCCGAGCTCGGTTCAGGTTAAATGGTTGGTAAGTCTTGAGGAAATTTTGGAAAAAGTTTCTGATTCACAAGGTTTGAGTTAATTGGAGGAACACTTAATATCTTCCAAGGCGTGCCTCAAACACACTGCATACTTGTGTGACATCACGATAAAAATCAAAAGAAATCAACCAAGATATCAGGAAGAGATTTGTCCAGCCATCATTCTGTTCAGAAAGAAAGCGGACATGTTCTGTGTCTTAGAGATAATGGAAAACACTGTATGTGACTTGATCTCAGAAAAAAAAAACTTTGTAAGGAAGCTGGGTGAAGCTGGTAAGAAAGCTTCATGATACACAGTAAAACAAGTCCTGTACCCACATGGGCTGAAAAGGCAGTGGTGAGGAAGAAGACATTCTACAAAGCAACATAACATGCTAGATTACAGTTTATCAATGGTCTCAGGGACAAATATCCAAACTTAACGTCTAAACAAAAATTAAGCTACATGTTATTCTTCATTTAGCAAATAGAACAACTCTTCTGATTTAATGCCAGTAGGGGGAAAAAGGGTTATGTATGTTTTTATAGTGTATGTTTTTGGTTTGAACTGTGAAATATTCCCCTGGTGGGTGTAAATTGACACATGGTCGGTATGAAACGCCCTAGGGTGGATGTCTTTGTTTCATACCAGAAAAAAAAAAAAAAAAGTTAAGTTTGAAGTGACGAAGGGGCATAATAACCTGAACCCGGGTGTAGGACCATTTAAAACATTGAGTTGCTGAGTTGTTCAAATTAATAGATAAACTGCCCTGATGTCCTTCTCTAGAACAAACAAACAAAAAATACCTTGCACTATAAGTGCATGTACATATGAACATATGTAAATTTTGAAAAATGTATACGATGCCTCAGTTGTGGCCTATGTTGGCTGTAAAGATATCTTATATAATAAAAAAAATGCAACAGTATGTTTATTATTTCTACACTTGAACAGAGTGCACATATATATGAGCAATACTTTATATTCTAGAGTTTATGGTGATCGTTTAATGCCAGGGACGACTCTCTGAACCTTTATCATGGATGAAGGTTCAGACTTTTAAAACCAACCCATGATTAAGATCAAAACCACGGTTTAGCTAATGACTAATGAGGATTGGTTCTTTGCATTTAGGTGGTTTAAAAAGGAACTGCTGCCCTTTAAATATAGCTCTGGAAGCATTAAGTAATATGATTATCTGTGATATTTCTCTGTATTTACATTCACCTTAAAGTTTTATTTCAGGGTGCTTCTTGCAAAACGGCGGCCTCATTTCCAGCCCTGCTTTGTGTCACCTTTACAACACGAGCAGGAAAAGCTGAATTGAAGTGCTAAAACTCAAAACAACCTTTTATTAATGCATGAGCAAAGTTCCAGGCCTCAGTCATCTGATTATCATCTGTTCCCTATAAAACTGGGTTCCTTCATAAGAGGATGGGCAACAACACGTCTAGTTAAAATAATGCTTATTCTTCAGAAAAACCTTCAACATTGTTACTCATGTTGCCATCCTTCAGTGACACTATGTAGCCTCATTTATTCGTCTTAATCCACGAATGCAAGATATCTTAATAGCATATTTTTTTGCTGTACATTAGTTTTGCTCGTAAAACAGGAACCTGACTAATGTGGATATGTTTATAGCCAAAATGTAGACTGGGATCCCCAACATTCACCACCCCTTGCTGACATTTTGTTCAGTCATTTATCTATACTGATGCCCAGCCCAGCACTCGCTACATCCGACAACAAAGTGGATCTGTTAGATCTTATATCGCTGTACGGCTAACTACTGTGGCTCCTTGCTTTTTGTTTACAGTAAAATGATCAGTGACTGATCAAGCATTAGAAAACTGCTGTTTATCTGCTGGACTTAAATTATGGAGCGCTCCCTCCTAATGTGAACAAACAGTATCAGTATTCGCAGAGTCTGCTACTCCACAGCTGCACTGATGTTGGCTCTCGAATAAGTTTGTTTTCACTTTATTCGCTCATTTTTTTATGGAAGTAATTTTTGGCAGGATTTACTATGCTACTGATTCTTTCTGATGTGGGATAAATGTCCTCAGCTTGCCTGCTGGTGGTAAGGGATGGCTTAATTGGTGTACATGTCCTGTGTTTTATGTGCTCCAGACGGCGCTGGAAGACAAACGAATGTGTATGGTTGTGTATGATGCAAATAAACAAAAGTTGTATATATGGATTGTGTATTTTGTCTCTAGAGGGTACAAGTGCATGCCAAAAATTAAGATCTCTCTTCAGTGCTGCAGGGATTTTTAATGTCGAGCTGAGCTGCCAGTTAGTTGTCACGGTGACGCGCTGACGCTCCACAGTTTTCTGTCAAATGCAAACTGTGTTATGCATCCTATTTAAACCTCTTGTTTCAAATTGTTCTAAGAAATGGGCATTCCTGCGAAGGTGGGAGGGAAAACACAATACTTGATGGGATTTCTTTCTTTAACTTCAGTCAAGAAGAATGGCTTGTAAGAAGAAATCTGTTTCAAAGTTAAAACAGAAATATCATGCAATTAACCAGGGATTGGAAGGGGAAAATCTTTCGTTGGTATGTGATTAGTATGTGAAATACTGGAAAAAAAAATGTATATTTACTAAATGCATCACAGATTAGAACCACCCCAATTTTTACGCAGGAAGTTTGAGTTTAGTAAAAATCCGATGGATTAGGGAGACAAAGTATATACGTCAGACCAGAACATTAGAAGTTGGCTAGAAAAATCATGATCGCTGCATTCCTAATTTAAAGGGTCTCAAAGCGTTGATTTTCCAGTGATATTGATGCACTTCGACTCACATTAAATCTGGATTAACCAATTTAAAGGAGGATTTTAAAAGAAAATGGCACCGCTCTCTTTGGATCTGACCGTTTCTAATTGCCAAGCAAAAAATATCTTCCGCTCACAAACTAGAAAAACAATGCTTCAAAATAGACTTTGGAGACTTATCTGATTGTGTATCAGGCTGTAATTATATATAAAATATGTTTCTCACCTTCGAGACCAATATTTATCTTTGCTTTGCCTACTAAATGTTAGCCTATATAATCCTTGGTATTCAGAGTTCGGACACATTTTCCAGTTCGAAGTTTCGACTTTTCCAGATTTAGGCCCCGTCTAAAGCTGATATTAACCTGATAAAACAACAATTTTAATAACTGATAAAATAGGGACCACCTTACTTTCTGCATAAAACCACAAGAGACATGTAGCCATTAGGAATTTTGTTCCATCATATCTTGTCTTTGGCCAACTTTAGGCCCTTTTAAGTTAAAGTATTTGCTCGAATATTTTAACAACACATTAACCTAGTTTGTTCCATGAAAAACCAAAACAGTGTCCCTGAACCTAAACCCTTCATCTGAGGTAAAACCAATCGGTTTACATGCAACTGAGCCCAAAATTATTCATACTTAACTTACGTATAGAATGTCAATTATTTTACCTCAACAAGTAAGTTTGTTTCTGACGGGAAATTGACACGGATATTTCTCAAAGCATGATAAAACCATGCAAAGATAATTAGCTATTTAAAAAGTATCTGACTATTTAAATTTAATTGAAAATAACGTGCTAAAAAATATTTATTCCCATCTCAATAATAAATTGAACAATCTTTACTGGCATTACAGCTATAAACCCTTGTTATAAGTGCTCTTCTTTTTTTGCATGTTTCCACTAGTATTTCAAAGATTTCTCACTTTTGATTAGCTCCAACATCGGAGGGCCTCCTTGCCATCTCCCTAATCTTACGCTCCCTCAAATCAAGACTCTGGCTGGGTTACCTGAAAACGTTAAAGCTACTTAAAGTCAAAAGAAACAAGTTGTTTTAAAACTAAATCTGCAAGAAGTATGAACAATTTTGGCGTTTAACTGTATGTAACGAAGACCCGGTTCGTTACTGTGAAGTAGACGCATAGCTCTTACCTGAAGTGGTTTTTACCTAGTTGGGCGTGGCCTCTTTAAAAGGCCATCTTGTTCATTCATGAGAGTGTTGGCTTGAGGGGAGTTTTTGGAGTGTCACCTGCTGTTCTGCTGCTACTAGGTAAAACCTTAACTGCTTAACCTCCATGCACATTCTGAATGCACTTGCACTTTTTGAATGCACTTGCACTTTTTGGACTTTTTTTGAATTGGAAATAAAAGGACATGGAAACTGAGGACATCAAAACTGCTTGACCTTTCATTTTTTGTTCATTGGTATCAACCTTGTTTATTCCACCGCTCTTGCCAACCTGACCGCACTGATCCACAAGGTGGGATAGTGTTGACACTGTATCATTGATATATTTAATCTCAAGGTCTGATGTAGATGAAGACGTGACATTTAATTTACATTTGATGTCAAAATACTTTGGCTATTTTAGTTGATAATTTTTGGAAATTTATTTTTTAGACCTGCAAGCGGCTAAAACCAAATTCTTTAATTTTCAAGAGGATGTAAGAGCCGTAATTAAGAAAATCTTTGTTAAACTTAACTTTAACGTGTTCAGGGAAGAAAAAAGTTGTTTTTCTTTTACCAAATTTATGTCATTATTCCTACACTACTGCTTTTATCAAGACTAACAAATAATATATTTGTATTAAATACAAAATACATACACTCTCTGGCTACTTTATTAGGTACACCAGGTCAACTGCTTGCTGACACAAATAGCAAGTCAGCCAATCATATCAAAATGTCTTCCAATATAACAATATAAAACTAACCAACTTTTCAAAACTGGGCAAAAACGTGAAGAATGTTACCCTGCCCAATGATTCTTAAGTTGATCCATAATGGATATCTTCAGTGAGAACTGAAATTAAACAGGAAAGCTTGGATCTAGACGGTTCAGGCTACTGCTGGTGGTACGATGGTGAAAGTGTTTGTTTTTTTGGGGGTTTTTTTAGGCAACACTTTGGGCACCGTGCTACCAGTGAGGGTCGTTTAAATACCATGTGGCCCGAGTACCGTTGTCGACTATGACCATCTCTTTATGATCCCCTTCAAGCACTGCAAAGCTCTATCTGAACCTGGTTTCTGGAACGTGACAATGAGTTAACTGTACTTAAGGCCTCCAAAGTCACCAGATCGCAATCCAATAGAGTGCTTCTTTGGAAACTCAACAGTAGAAAAAAACACCATATATTTTTTATATATATATATATATATATATATATATATATCCCAATTAAAGTAGAGAATATATTTGGTTTGATGTTAAAAAGAACAACCCCATGCAGGGACCCAACCTTTGCATGAGTTTTGATGCATAAACAATGCCCTGGGCCTCTGGTGAGAGATTTCCTCCTTTTGTTCAGGCCAAACCCTTTTTTATGCAACCCTGTAATTTAATAATTCTTTGGTATTTGTCACAGTCTGTTCAATAGACAGGCGGCTGGAGGAGGTGTGGCAGAAGGGACGCTGCTCCTGATGATCAACAAGAACCGAATCAACGCTTCAATCCAATGTTGACGTTAAAAGGCTGTGCATAAAGAGAGAAAAAAACATAAAAGTCAACAGATTTTATTCTGCAAGGGGCTTCACTCCTCGTCTTGTTTGCTGCAGGCAATCTACTGCTCAACATTCTAATAATTTCCTTCGCAGCAAAATGTAAATGAATTAATAATAGCTAGAGAGGGAAGGCAAACTCAGCTGTGGGTGTAAAGAATTCATCAAAGAAAATTATTTCTGTATAGGATTTTTAATTGAACCTCGTTCACACCTTAAGGTAATTCTCCAGTCTCCCCTCGGGCCACATGTTCGGCTTGTTTCCATAAGATAATGTTAAAAGTACAGGGTCCATTTAAGTGCAAAATCTGCTTAGTAAGTGTTATGGAAGTCCAGGGGGTTTGCTAGAATGCTATGATGAATGCACGGATCCCCAAGAACATTTAATGGATGGTTCAAGACTTCTCAGGTCCTTTTCTGTTAAGACTCAAAGCAGTTACTAACTTAGCTGCAGTAGATGGCTCTTTTGGCGTCTTCAGTAAGTATAAATCCAATTAGTTGGGCCCAGGGGCTGAAGCTAATGGCTAGCTTGAAAGGGCTAAGACTTCTAGCACACTTCTACAGTTTTAAAACCAATGACAAAAGTCATTGCTGTTTAGGTGAAAGCTATTTTTGAACCATCAAGGATTCAATGTGTCACACTGCCACCAACCCACATTTCTGGTGTAAATAATCCTTTTACTTTTTGTGAATAACTATCCAATGCAAAGGTGATGAAAGTCTTCTTTTCATTAAACCAAAACCGCTGAGATGATTTTCAGTTTGGAGTTATTTAAGATGGTAGCCGTCTGTTTAGGTCTTTCTCTCTTAGACTACTCATTAGCTTCAGTCTCTGGAAACAACTGGATTAAACTGGTTGTAAAAAGCAAAGATTGTATGGTCTTTTGTGTGTAGAATATTGTGTTGATTTCTAAACAGCCTTAATTTTCTAACAATTATTATAACAAGAAATACTTCTTAATGTTCCTTTCTATACGTTTCATACGGGAAGGTTATCTGTGTTGCTCCACATCCTACCTCTATTCCTGTTTAAATAATGATTATCGTTTGTGCAAATAACCACCCAATACAACAGTGTTGTTAATTCTGAGATTACGTTCTGCATACCTTGGTAGTAACAGGTGGTCATTTGACGTCCTGTTGCTTTTCCGTCATTAGTCTGTCCTTTCTCCTCTTACTTCTGATGTCAACAGGACATTCTCATGCACACCCAGTAGATTAGCAGGTTCTGAAAGATTCAGACCAGCCTGTCTGGCCCAAAGAATCCCTCCAAGTTCAAAATCCAGTTAAATCTTGTTTCTTCTCCCTTCGATGCTCAGTTTTGACTTCAGCAAGTCATCTTCACCACATCTGGATACAAAAAATGATTGAATTCCTGTCAAGTGATGGGTTTGCACTTTGAATTGTCTTGTTACTGGAATGTGCTATACAAATAATAAACTGGCCTTGCCTTTATCAGTGGTGATGACAAAATTTCATCAAACTCTAACAGTAGAAACTACTTTGCCAGTTTTTTAAGTTGATTTTGTTCGGAAGAGGTGATAAATCGCTGACAGATGTGAAGGACCCCAAAACCCTTAATGCACCAGCTGGCTGTTGGCACTGCTGGCTGTAAGTCAAACAAGGAGTAAAGTCACAAATCTCAGATGGACGGTCCATTTTGGAAGTAACAAACTGACTGATACTGTTTTCCAACCATTTACAGATGAAACCAGGTATTTAAGTTATTCTGACATTAAAAAATACCAAATATTATATTTACTAAAATGCAGAATAATGAGAAAGATATATATTTTCTTTAAATTTGGAAGTTTAATGCCCTAAGATTACTGTGCATGTAAATAATTACAGCAAGCTGCGGTATTTATGTTATGGCTTTGTAGGCTCCTAATAAATCACAACTTTTGAGTTAAATGGAGTCACACGTCTATGTTATGGCAGCATCTCATCTTGTGTGACATTATGGTAAAAATCAAAAGAGATCAGGGAAGACGTCAGAAAGAGAACTGTGGACCCTCATAAGTTTGACAGGTGTGTTTTTGGTGCAGAATGTGCAAATTAATCTCAGAAGAAAAGACTCTAAACATGCTACCTGAAGATGAGAGGAAGCACGGCGAAAAAAGTCCACAATAATTTGAATGCAACATAATCAGCCAGATTAGTTTGCAAATGCACTCCTGGACAAGCTTGAAACTTAAAGCTTAGACATTAATAGGGCTTCCAAATGGACAATAACCCGATACCTTAAAATGTAGTAGCGAATTAAGGGTAAGAAGGTTTAATGTTACTTTATTAACAGTCATGCAAAAGTTTTAACAAAACCAGAACCTTTCAATTAAATATAATAGTGCTTACAGGTCTCCAGGCTTCACAAATCAAATCAAATCAGGACACAGAAAAAGGAGAGCAAGAAGAAAAATAGGGTAAATACACGAGAAATAAATTTTTCTAAAACCAATGAGTAAAAACCACACAAAAAAACTAATAATCTAGAAATGACACACTTTTTAAAACAAATCAAATTCAATGAGAATGGCTGTTTTATTTCAGCATGTTCATCTCAGTAACAGCAGTTGCAGCAAAACAGTTTTTTTTTTCCAGGGCAAAGAAGCTGAAACTCCCTGTGAAGGGGATGAAAGTCATTGTTTAAAGGTATATAGCCACGTTATATACTTAAAAAAAGACCAAAAACCGTTTGATCGTGATAAAATAAGGTTACATAAACCAAGCATCCATCCTGATAATGTTTTGATGGCCCTTTTTGAGGCTATCATAATGCCGGTTTGCTTAATTAATAAATCACTTGTAAATAATGCCGGACCGAAACTGACCCTAACTGACCCCCCTTAATTAAATACACCAATCTACAGCAATTTTAAGAGCCTCATATCAGAACATTTACTCACGTCAATCAACTCTACAGTCACATCTGAGCCTCGGCAGGTTTAGCGTCTGCTTCAGCGAACACCGACATTCAGACTGTATTCTCAGCAGTATTCCAGTCTTTTCCCTCTTGGAATCATATATTTTTGCGTTATTTTTCACTGGTTCGTGGACCATTCTTTATTGTTTCGCTGGGAGATGCTAATAGCCGTTAGCCGCTTCCATGCTTTATCCCCTGCTGCTCACACGCACTTTCGTAGTTATAAATAAACACGAAAGGCTTTATTTACTAACAAATTGGGCAAAAACAAAGCATAAAACACCAAAATAACAACTAATAGAAGTAGGACGTGATAATCTTTTATAAAAATTTTTGTATGCAACCAGAGTGAGCTACTGATGCATGTATATATTTTTAAAAAAGTCGAATAACGTGGCGATGCAGCATTGAAACAGAAGTGGCCATCTGCTGTCCCTGCCTGCTATACAGGGATGAGTGACCTTGAAACCATTCAGTGTCTTGCAGTGGCCTCAAGAATTTGCAGAAAGATCGGAAAAAGCTTGTAAACAAGGCGGCCTAGAAACTTGACTCGGTTACACCAGTTCTGTCAGGAGGAACGGGCAAAACCTCATGCAAACTGTGAGCAGCTTGTTGAGGGAAACTCAAAATGTTTGACTCAAATTATACTGTTTAAAGCCAATTTTACCAAATACTGAGTACATGTGTGTAAACTTAATGATACTTAAAGTAAAAAATCAAATAAAAAATACAGTGTATGTATATCTGGCTGCAACTGGCAAAGACAGACGCAGATTTCTGCGGTTTTTAGCAACGTTCATCTGCTCCTTGTGGGTCCAAGTGGCTCACATTTCTGGGAAGTAAGTGCTGTGCATATCAGGTAAATTTTGATTACTGAAAAAGGAAAAAAAAGACACTTTTGGCTGATAAAGAGAGCTGAAAATTTTATTCAAACCGGAGGAAAATGCAGACAACACGGCACAACTAAATCATATCATATTCCCAGTTGTGCAGAGATAAATACCCTGTTTACATAATCGGGTTTTTGTCAAATGAAACAGGACCCAAAAATGTTGCGGTCAGGCACAAAACAAAAAGAAATAGTAGCTTCATACGCAGTGGAAGCAAAATATGTTGCTGATGCATTATGCTAATCAAGCTATTTAGTCCTACATTTATAGAATGGCATACCTGTCACCCGCAGCCATTACTGTAAGGCCTGATCAAAACCATGGATGCTGGCTGCTTCCCACAGCATGGGCAGATGAGGGCTGAGCATGCTACTTTTCCTATGTACTCCAGAGCCTCTATTCATACTGAAGCATGTCCTCTAAAGCAGCTCTGTGGCTTTGATAGTATGGTGAAAGAGGGCCCCTTCTTTCCCCAGGGTCTGATATAATGAGAGCAAGCTTTCTAAACATGATCCACGGCTCTCTCAAATAAGCTGCTTGAAACAGCTCCAGACTGAAACACTACAACAAACAGCACTGATTCATTTGTACACATGCTCTCGCTCCATCTCTCCGTGTGTAGCTTTGGGGTGCGTGGGGGGGGGGGGGGGGTGTAATGTGTTTTAACATGCAGTAGGGTGTAATACGGGGATGGAGAAGGCGCAAACCCTTGGGTTTCTCACTTTATGTGCATCCATTCAGGATATCTGCCGTTTCGGTTTAATTATTTCCTGCTGGCACAAAGGAAATGCAGATTGACAGATTTGTAGCGATTAGATTCAGTCTACATTTGTATACATGTGAATACAAATGTGTTGAGTAGTTATTGTGAAAAATAATAGGTTTCAAAATGTAGTCATTATCTGCTAAATCTTGTCACTTTCCAGCTGCAAGGCTGGTAATCAATAGATGCGCTATTCTGCCCGAAAAGGTGTTTCTTTTGTCAACCAAATAAAAATGTTTCAGCCTCTCTGGGAGCCAGCACAGCATTCCTACTCATAAATACACAAGAAAAACAGTGAGTTTTCCCCCAGCTTAACCTTCATGTGACTTAACACTTTTCCAACGCTGCCAATTTCTGTATAAATTATAATAGGGAGAACAAAAACAGATGTAGTCAAATGATAACAACGAGACCGAGCTCAAACAGCCTGCTTTTGTGGCCTAATTTAAGAAGTGGAGCGTTATCTCCTGTTCTTCTGCCCTTTTTAATGTCCTGCTTACCACAGGGAAAAACCACTCTCCGTGTCTCTCTGTGCAATTAACACTGTTCAAAACAGCATTACCTAGGCAACTGTGGCCCAAAGCTAACCACTGGAGCTGCTGCTACGCAGTTCGTTGTGACTTTGAAGCAAAAATTCAGTGCTTGAACAAAGAGGGTCTGGGAGTAAAGTACCTCCATTTACCATCGCCACATTCGCGCAATCGGCCCAAAGCTCAGCGGTTAATTGCAAGCTTCATTGTCAGACTAGTGCTAAGTTTGATGTCAGCAAAGACCTCTTCCTTACAATTAAGTCAAACAGAGTAGCTAGTGCCAGATGTCTCAGCTTAACTGTGTTCCTTGGGTTTTCTTCTCCATAGTCATCGACAGAAAGTATTCCTAGGTCAGCACTTCTGTGTTAAGCTGTCTCTTTTCTGCAGGTAGCCATTGTCAAAGGAATTGTTGTCACTGACCGTGTGTATTTCATTTGTTTTTCATGCCCATTGAAAGTACTTTTGACCCAGTGCTTGTGTGTTTAGCTGAGTTCCTCTTCTGGATGAAGCTGTCGGTAGAGCCGCTGCTGCAATAAACCATGTTCTCGATTTGATTTTCTGTTACATAGAAAGTACCCCTTACCGATTAGTTCTGTTTTATAGCCATGTCTCTTTACTGGAAGAGGCCAGTGATTGATCTTTAAGCACCACTGACTGTGTGCACCCTTTGTTTTTCTCTTCCATAGAAGGTACACCTGGCTGAGTGGTTCCAATTTTAGTTGTTGGACTAAACGACACTGCACAGTGTCGATGTCCTTTGTACACTATTTGTTTTCTTTCCCAGAGAAGTTACCCTTGCCCCGATGCATCTTTAATTTTCTGTGTTTCCCTTTCTTCTCGTCATCTCCAAGCAGTGATAAAATTAATTGATTTTAACTAGAAGAACATAAATCTGGACTAGGAAGTACAAAACATTAAATGATAAATGATAAAATACAAGCGGCATATTTCTAACTGAAAGATCAGATGATTTAACGCATCTTTTAAGAAACAGTGTTCATTTGACCCAACTAAGAATCTTTTCTGCCTATGCTTTCCTTAGTCAATCCCCAAACTATTCACTGCCTGCCCTCAATAATGGCCTCAATTTAAGCTTTGCCATGCATTACCTTCTCCTTAGTTTCTCTTCCCTTTCAGATAGCAGGTCTTTTTTTTTCTTCACTCTGAGCTGCTGGAAATAATCCCAGGACATGAGATGAATAAATGTGTCTTGTTTGTAAAAGTTTCCCTGTTGATTATGAGTGTTTGTATTCTTCAGCTCTGTGTGTCGAACAGGAGAAAACCTCCGGACAGCTTTGATAAATGCAACCCCTAACAGTGTCAGACCCATAAAATGTGTAACTATGGTTCAAAAAGAGATAAAGAGAGCATCAGACTTCCACATAAAGCAGTCAGTCCAAACAGATCCATTGTCTATATAACTGAGTTTATGTGTTTATTCTGGCAGGCAGTGATGTTACTGCACAGGTGAGGGACTATGGGACTAGCTTTATGTATTTAATCAAGGAAAGTGGAGCATATGCTTTGTGAGACAATTCACAGGTTTATGAAAGAGACAAACGTCTAGGTATAGTTGCCAGTCTGAACTGATGTCGTTTCAGGAAAAATGTCTCTGTATATCTGATGGTTTCAAATTGATCTAATAAATATTTCTCTGATGAAAGAAAAACAACTGAGTAAACATTCAAATACAGACCCCTAAAAATGCAGGATAGATGTGTAAAAAAAACTTAAAATAAATTAATCTTTAATTGTTGTAGCAAAATCTCATGCTAAAATCTTAACCAAGCTCAATCCTAGACTCAAATGACCAAGGCACATAGTTCAAGTTAAAGTAGTATTTTATTGAACCCCACGTTTACACTTGTCAATTCAGTCATAGATTATGAACAATAAATAAAAAATGCTTCAGTTGCATTAATTCTAAAGGGAGTATTAGGGGTACCCATAATTTTACCAAAAGTGATTTTTGTTAAAGGTGCATTGCGCAAGTTTTGAAGGTAAATAATTATAATTTTCTTTCCCATATATGCCCTTTCAATTACCCAGCATGTAAAATGAGTTATCCTCTAATTACTGCAGTTGCCTCTATAGGCTGGATTAGTCAATTCATGAGAATTCATGTGATTTGAGCCGAATCTTCTGGGCGTGCATGTGGGTTAGACGCACTGCACACTCTCGTACACCTGGGTACTTTGTTGGGTCTCCACCGTAATCAATGCATTAGCGAGAGAACATGGACTAACTTCAATATTTATAACTTTCTTACCTCAGAAGACCTTACGCCTCTAAACAAAACACCCGTGCAGTCGCAGCGGCAGATGCTTTTCCTCTTCTACCATGCAAGTGCACAACACTGGTGTCATGTCAAAGGGGGCAAACTTGTGCAAAAACTCGGAAACTTGAGCTATTTATCAGATTTTTAAATCCATACTAAATAAATTTACTCCAAATAAAGATTGGATTTTTTTTTACATACATACTTACTAGTGAGATTAGGCACAATAAACAACAACAGATTAATTTATTTTTTGTTGCAACATCTTTACCAGTGGTGCCAACAAATGTGTCTGCATATGTATAACATCAATGACAACAGTGAGAGTTACATGTTTTGGTCCATTTCTTGAGCTAACATTGTCACATCAACTGTTTGCATTTTCTTATGTGATAAAAGGGAATTTACTTTTGCTAAGTAAGACAGTTGTTTTGAGAGCAGCAAAAGAGGAAGAATGATGTTGATATTCTCATTTATGTAATAGAAGATCTCACTCGCCCTGAGGCAACAAAAAGTGACAAGAGAGACATCATTTTAACGCAATGAGTAATGCATCTCATTTTACCATAACATCTTGGACTATCAATTATTATGTTGTCACCTAAGGCAGTACTAAAGCAAGCAGAGCAAGAACGGAGCATCTCCCAAGCATCCTCTGCTTGAAAAGAATGGCTTGCAGTTTTGCAGAATTAGCATTTGTGAATAAAGACGGAACAATGGAGAAGTTTAATGCGGTGGAAAAGTGCAGGATCAGGAAATGCGCTTCAGCACAGCAGATTATATGAATAACTAATAGATTTTTGCATATTTAACAATGCGTTTCATTGACGAGGACATATTTTGTAGTTTCTATATCAATTATCACATTACCTTAACTACTTTACGCCCTCTTCTCCCAGCATCTCTCCTTTAGTCTCCCTTTTGTCGACACGAGATATCACAAATATGTCAGAGCTCAAGAGGTGGGAGAGGAGGGGATTTTCTGCACCTCCAGCAACAAACAGGAAGAGGAGCAGCTGGAATCCCATTACTCAGAGAAGAAACACTTTTCATCATGCTTCTTTTGCATAACAAAGCCGCATAAAATGTATTATGTATGTCAAAGTTTAAAACACAACTATCAACCACCAACAAAAGATTAGTCCAAAAGCAGCGCTCTGTTTGCAGGAACAAAAGCAAACATTAGGCATTTTGCCTTGTAAAGGTTAGAAATATCACCACTCACCACTTCGCTGCATGCATGAGTCACTAACCACATTTAATGTCATTAAAGAGCTTATGTAATTTATCCAGTGACTGCAATATGTGAGGACTTTGGTCTCCTTTTCTTCTGATGTTATTCATTACTGTGTGAATGCATCCTTATAATTTGCTATATCAATAAAGTCTCATGCACCGATGACTTGTTTCTTTCAGCGCTGCACAGAGTTCATCGGTGCACAGAGAGAGCTTTGGTTTAGTAATATTTCATCAGTGCTCTATTAAGCTGATAAAAGGGATTGGATAAAAAAGAAGGCCCATTGCAGCTGAGAATCCATGCCAGGTGTCACTCTAATTTAATGGAGCCACTAAAGACAAAGAGGTGGCCCGAGGGATGGCTTTCAATAACAGGCCTGACTGCAGATGACAAGTGGCACAGTAGCCTGTGATTGAAAGGACCGACAGGAGGCTTCAGGGCAGCTTCACTGTCTAGAAATAATGAGTGGAGTTAGAAGCTCAGAGATTCAAATGGTGTTTTTGAAGGAGTAAGTGGATGAATAGAGAAAAAAATAATGTGATTTAGAGAAATGGATTTACAGATTTTTGATAAAATGGCACGTTACAGGTGAAAAAAAAGGTGGGAAAAGCTGTCCCTTTTTCCATTTTGTCACTTTACGGCCACAGAGTTTAGAGTATTTTCTAAGGATTGTTGGGAAGGACCAACACAAAGTAACATATAAATTGATGAGGAAATTATGCATTCAACCCGAAAACTAATCCTCCACAGTGAAACATAGTGTTGGCAGCATCATTCCGTGGGGATTCCTGTCTTTACCAGACACAGTGAAGGCCAGTCCTGACGAAAAACCTGTTACAGATGGCGCGTTCCATTTGTCCTCAGAAATTTCAACTAGAACGGCCCCTAAAGTCAGCATTACAAGTCGGAAAGTCGGTGCAACCGGATGGTAACTGACTTCGGCATTCATGATGGCTGCTACTCGCAGCAACATTGAGTAAACCTTCATACTTTGACTGCAGCTAGTATTTATGTAACATTTACAGTCATATAGGTGCTACCTTTCAGTGTTCATCAGCTGGGATGTTTCTGCTCTGTCTATTTGCACAAAGTACCGCCTAGAACAGCGTTAATGTTACTGTTTTAACAACAGTAGCCATAGTGGCTAAACCAGCAACGAAGGATCGCCTCCTGCTGTGGTTTAACGTTTCACGTTCAGTTGGAAAGTTCAGCACGGCTTCAAAAAAGACAAAGATCTTGCATTAAAATATGACTTTAAAATGCATTCTGAGGCTCATTTTGGCTGCACTTGTATATTTAACAATGGCTTTTTTGTAAGCGTCCATGTTATTTTCCTATCGTCCAATAAGAGGGAAAAGCAAAAAGGCGGCGATGACGTGATCTGAGACTCGTTAGTTATGTCTTCTGAGGCAAATGAAGCGCATAAAGAGGGTGAAAAAGCTTCAAGAGAGGGGCAGAGGTTCACCTTCCAAAAAAAAAAACAATCCTAAACATACAGCTAGAGCTACAATGGAAAGGTTTGAATCAAAGCATATTAATTTCTTTGAGTGGCCCAGTCAAAGTCCAGACCTAAATAATTTAATGTTCACATGATCGGCAATCAGTCTGGCAGAGCTTGGGGTATTTTGTGAAGGATTGATAAATAGTTCAGTCTCTAGATCTGGGAAGCTGGTAGAGACATATCCCAAAAGAATTGCGGTATTGACTGGGAGGCTTAATGCAAATGCTTGCTCCACTTTCCATATTTTAATTGGGGGAAAAAAGGTTTAAAACCACATATCCTATTCCTCCCACTTGAAAATCGTGTACTACTTTATGTTGTTCTATCACATAATTTCCAAATTAAATACACTGAAGTTTGTGGTTGTAAGATTCAGAAGATCTGAAAATGGTTGTGTACACTTTTGGAATGCAGTTCACCTTCTCTGGGCTGTATTGGATTTCTCTTTGGCTGATTCAGCTGTTATCAATATCTTCAGAGGTTGACCTATTACTGTGTATAATTACTATTCAGATTTAGATAATCAATATAAACGTCTGTATACATCAAAGTAGTCGTGGACACAAACGCCAGTCAGCATATAAACATGTGTGGCTATAACAGTCATGCACCACACCCTGGCAACAAGGCTGAGAAAAGGTTAATTGATCCTGAAAAATTAAAAGACATGAATGGAAATGAATGTGGACACGGGAAGGTGCATTACATGAATTATGCTTAAGCAATGCTCTCTAGGTCGTTTGGTTGCCCAGACATTCAATGCAGCAGCACAGGTTCTCAAGAAGATTTGCAGGATTAGACGTTGTAAACCAGGCAAGGTCGATATATTGATCTAACCTCACTGAGAGTTGCATTAAATTTCCTATCAATTAGATGTACCTGAAGGTTAATATGGTGCTTTGTTAATCTGCTTACTTGCCCTAATAATAACTTTCTCTTCAGGTATATCGTTTGGATTAAAGGCACAAAACTCAGACATCCACTCTACTAACATATATATTAGAGATTAATTAGAAATTAGTTTACATTAAATTCAATGGAGGACATTATTTCCTCCACAGTGCTGCTTGTTTAGGAATATATTACGTTCCTAACCCAGTAGATGATTTCAAGGCAACATTCAAGCCAAAGTGAATTAGTTTGGCCTCCACCATGACCCTGTAACCACGCTAACTCCTCCCATGACCACAATATGCTTTTAATGGCCTTGTATACCCACACATAGGCAATTCTGTTTTCATATCCACTGGCTGATTTCTTATTCTGAGGACGCTTCATGACTTATGGCGGTGCGAGAATGAAATTTCTCACATGGGATTTAGGAGATTTGTCTGTGGTGTACGTGCATCGATGCTGGGGAAGCAGAAAAAACAGTGAGACTGCATACTTGAAATGAAACCTTCATAATGTTATCAATTCCTATTCATTGAGACCCGTGATGTAGGTCTCAGTGGTTTCTGTGCATGGATTCACTGTGGGTTTGGGGATTTCAAAGCAATTTTCTGTGATAAATGATGGACAAGGGAGAATTATGTGATCAACAGAATGATAAAGTGATGGCGAATTTGCTGAGGTATAACAAGCACAGTTTGACACAAGGCTTGAAAGTGTCCGATTTACAATTACTGCAGCTATAGAGTGAATTCATATGTCCAAATGCTCGCTGAAAGTGAGCAGCAAAGCGAGGCTGGGGTGGGGGTGGGGTTTGGGGTGGTCCCTGCCGTCAATAGGGAGGAGATTAGCAACAGAGGCTTTAACTGCTGTCTGGTACTTTGGGCCCAAACAAAGAGAAACTGGGAAAAATAGGCAGTGATTCCACATGTTCTAACTTAAAGACTTCAAGCTATTTTACAAAAACTCATATGCTAATTGGTCAGGAGTCGTCATGTTTTTTTATATAGAAAAGTCCCAGTCCTTGTTATCTTGCTGATACCAAGATTTTCAAATCCAGTAAACGCATAGTTTTGGTCTTGGTGTTATCTAAGCTTATGTGAGTACACCACAGACATTGCAAGGAGCAGAGCTGCAGTTTCTGCCAATATTTCCAGAACATTCATGTTTAAAAGATTTAGCAAACATAGTTTGCATATCCTTTTAATTTTAGATTTCCAATTCTTCTCAGCTGCAGAGCAGCTAAATGTAAGGATGTAACTCAGTGTCCTTTTTTCAGCGGAAAACATTAATTAAATGGTCTGAAGAGCCGCTACATCCAGCCGCAAATTCGCTCTTTAATGGAAGAAATGTTACTATGAGCGAGCCTGCAGCTGCTGTTTCTCGTTAATTTCCTTGTGCAGTTTGCGATTCCCATTGAGAATGAAAAAAAATAACAATGAATATAATCCATTATCAATTCTTTTCTACTGCTGATAACAACATTGCCGGGGTTTATTGTTGAAGTTTAAGTCAGACAAAGTTATGTTAAATTTACCTGAAGGCGACAAAAATGTTTTGAATCAAACTGAATAGTTTGCCAAGTAATGTTTTCAAGTATCTCTAGAAATAGCTCAATCAATCCAATATGTAAACAGATCAAGGTCCCCATCCCATCCAAAAACATTTTAAATTACTCATGTCAATTTTACAATTAAACTACATTGTGTACACTGCTGGAGGTTTCTTCCTGTTAAAGGGGGGTTTTCCTTCATGCATGCTCAGTATGAGGGATTGCTGCAAAGCCATCAACAATGCAGACGACTGTCCACTGTGGCTCTACGCCAGGGGTGTCAAGCTCCAGTCCTTGAGGGCCGGTGTCCTGAAACTTTTAGAGGTTTCCCTGGTCCCACACACCTGAATCAAATGGCACAATTAGCTCCTCAGTATGCAGTCAGGTTCTCCAGAGTCCTGCTAATTACCTGATTATTTGACTCAGGCGCGTCGGACCAGGGACATATCTAAAAGTTGCAGGACACCGGCCCTTGAGGACTGGACTTTGACACCCGTGCTCTAAGCTCTTTCAGGAGGAGTCAGTGCTGCTTGTCAAGACTTGATACAATCTGCTGAGTTTCCTTAGATAGGAAACTTTTTGACCAGTCTGTATGATTTGATTCAATTTAACTTTGTAAAGTGCCTTAAGATGACATGTGTTGTGAATTGGCGCTATATAAATAAAATTGAATTGAATAGAATTACTCAAATTTTTCTCTATCCACTCATTAAATGGTACTTAATTGGGTTTTGGCTGAATAAAAGGACAATTATAACTACATTGGTAACACTTTATAATAACTACCTCTTAGCATTTAGCATTGTAACATTTATTCTAACCACAAACCAGGCAGAAAATTTAAGGATAATTTGTTGAACATTTCAAGGTAATCTCTAAAAAGCCTTGTTGAAATTAATAGTTTTGAAGGAGGGAAAAAATTTGCCCATAATTTCTTCTTTTCAAACACTGTGACACTTTCTACAGTGTAAACATATTATTTTGGGACTATTTAAAAGTACTTTCAATGCTCCTACAGAACTTCATAATATATAATATAACATAAGCAGAAGTCATACCAAATAGATGAACAAAAAAGACTTTACTATTATAGAAAAACAAAGAAGAAAATCTTGTTAAACTGTTTTTGTATAAGAAGTTAGCATAGCTAACTGACAACAATCTCTTGGTATAATTTCTAGATTGTAGATACTCTTCTGCCAGACTCTTTAAACAGACCTCCAGCATGTCCAAGTCCTAAATATGTGTGGTAGAAAGAGGTTAAAAGCTAAATATGATCAAATAAAGCAACTTTTTGCACTCCTCTTAGCCTTCCTTGTAATGAACTGAACATGTGGACTCAGTATTCAGGCCAACAAGCAGGAAGTATGTTTAAAAGATGTTTTATTGCTATCAGACTGGCAAGACAGGGACAGGCAGGTTCGGTGTTCAGAATAACAGTCCGAGGTCAGTACACAATATAGCTGACAGGCTGGATGAGGACAGGCTGAATCGGAGGTCAAAAACAGTCCAAAACGGTACACAAACAAGCAGGTTAAACAGGAAGGGATAAGGCAAACTCAGAAAATCCAAAAACAGAACCAGGTCAGGCAAAACAGGCAGTTAGTCAGATCAGGCAGGAAAAACAGGTTCGGGGGTCAGGCTAGCTCAGAATCTGGAGGCAATCGGGTAGTATCAACAGGTCAAAGAAAGAGAGCGCTGGATAAAACTCACCAAAGGCTCGTAAATGATCTGGCAATGTGTAAAGGAGTGAAGCAGGAATAAATAGGTGAGTGAGCAGGTGAACAGGAGTGGAGACTAGAAGAGGCAGGTCAGAATAGTCGGAGGGAAGGTGGTGACTGAAATGAACCGAACTGATTGGCTGTTGACTAGACAGGGGAGTGACAAGCAAACAGATTAGGTGGTGAGGTGAGCTGGCAGATAGCTGGCAGGTGAACTGAGGTGACTGATTAAAGGCTGGAGACAGAGAAGTGATCTGAGCAGGCCAAGATCAAACCAAACCAAAAGAAAACCCAAACAGTGACATAAACCAAAACTAAGACAGAACCTAAACTAAGACTAAAACAGGACACAAGCTATAATAGAAACCAAACAAGAAAGAACCCAAAACAGAAACTAAACTAAGGCAGGAACTCAAACTATAACATTCCTGTTGCCTGTTAAAGTCTTTTGTTGCTCATTAACAACAAAAATGAACCAGGAGTTTAAGACACAAGAAACATATGTAACTAAAACTACACTGGCTGAAAAACCCAATGAAAATATCAATTCCAATTAATTGACACCTGACTTTTTCCCTTTCATCAAGATTACAAGATGTCTCCGCCACTCTCTAGCTTTAGCAACTCAGCCATTAAACAAATACACCAGGTTGGGGATTAAGGGCATTGGGACTCCATCCAGATATCTGAACACATTACTGGCATACAGAACATGAATCCCTGACATTTGAAATATAACAACATATAATATTGCATCTGCCTCACCCTTTGCCATTGTGATTTTTGATTGCAGTGATGATTGCCATTTGATATACTGGGCAGCTCTACTACAACCATCTATTTATAAAATAATTCAGGAGATTACGATGTATGTTTTATTAGATTAGCATCCAATAATTATAGCCCCTGCACCAATACAGAACCATGTCGTCTAGACTGGTAGCCATCATTATCAGATCCATTATTGGTACAGGATTGGCTCGGCCCCAACACATTGTTCTTTAAAGTGTAACTCAACCCAATGTAACAGCATATCCCCATCCCCTGATAAATTTTGAAAAAAAAGCCACCAATTTGCTTAATTTGACATACTGAAGCATAGAAAGTGAGCAGAGTGACGCTGGTAGTTACGCTAGTAGTTATGCTGCCATCATCCCCAGAGGTTAAGGGAAGTTTTGTGGAGCCCAGTGGGGCTGAGCCTTATCAGTTCAAGGTGCTGACTCAGAGATGCCCGAAGCCGGTGCTGCTGAGGCAGTGGAGGACAGAAGGGGTCCCGCTTCTGATTGGTAAAGTGATGTTAGCGGCATCTTAGCTAACATGTGCTAAAGTTCAAAGCTAACGTAGGCTAACTTATTGGTAATAATATGCTACCCTGAAAGACGTTATGACCAATGCTGGCGATGCTCACAATTCTGACCCCTGACTCACTACAGGTTTGTGCGTCTGACTGAGATGCTTTTATACCCAAACATGGAGCTGTGATGACAAAAGCATACACCGTTTGACCCAATAAGAAAACTCAACAGCAATAGCCACCTTTAAACCCTAAGAGGGCAGGACTAAGACAGTTTTAAGAAATACTGTATTTTGCAAAACTAAACAAGTTCATTAAAGTAGAACCATTAGGCCCTGTTTATATAGTTTATTTGCAAAAAAAAAGTTTTATTTTCAGGTGAGTTAGTCTTTAAGTGCAAGAAAATCATAAAAGAGTCCATCATACCTAGAGGCTAAACTCATCTTTTCATGCTGCTCTGCAGGACGGGAAATGTGCAGCATATATATATATATATATATATATATATATATATATATATATATATATATATATATATATATATACAGCTACAAAGATTTGCCCTTGAAGAAAAAGAGAAATACTGAGGTGGGAAGAACAAACCCTGAAAGGTAATGACAGTATAGTTATAACGTAAGAAGCTAGTTAAAAAGTTTTTTTCCCTAGAGGAACAGTAGTGTTGTTATTTTAACATATACCATCCCATTTCATTCTAGGACACAAAGAAATAAAAAGGGTCTCAGGATAATGTAAAATATAACTATATTTTAACCGATATAGGAACAGACTCGAGATATTTTTAACAGAGAATATGCCTAAAACAGACTAAACTACTGTTTTACCATCTAAATATTGCCACAGCTTTGATAACCGATCTCTACTGTAGACCCTGACTCATCCAGAGGTGGTGGAAAACAGCTGGGTACTACCCAGAGGAGGCTGGATTCAAACCACAGTCTGCTTTTAATGTTGTTGCACATGAGATGCATTTTGGGAAAAATATTGCATGTTTACATGCACAAGCCCAGTAGTAAGAACAAAGCAAATTAAAAAAGGATACTCTTTCAATTTCACTCCATCCTGTGGCACTGCTAATTCAAGCAATTAATTTAAACTCACACTGTTCTGAGAATCCCCTTCATTTACTCCTCTCCTCACACACTGTAATACTTTACCCCCCGGTGGTGGATGGAGAAGGGGCTGCGGATGCTGCCTCGGTAATTGGACAGACCTTCTAAAACATGCAGATGAAGCAGTGTGGAAAGGAAAGAAGTGGAAGTGAAAAGAAAAACGGACCATATTCCTAATTATCCATTTCTCCCATTCCCTTTTTTCGAGCTTTGTTCGAGCTGCAGTAATACAGCGGGGGGCTCTTTCTGCTGCTCGTGCTGGCCAGTGCATAATTAGGCACCATGTACATGGTTGAAGAGGGACTGAATCTCACGCTAGGGCCTCGGTGGAGGGGGTTCAGAGGAAAGCTGGAGCTTTGATGAGCGGGTTAAGAGCACTGTCAGCACTCTCACAGTGAATCACCCTGTCAGCTGACACCCAAGCTGTCTTACATGAATCTTGGATGCAAGGTCAAAGGTAAAAACTTCCCATGTGAACACACATCAACAAATTTTAAAAAACTCTGAAACATTAAATATATATATATATATATATATATATATATATATATATATATATATATATATATATATATATATATATATATATATATATATATATATATATATATATGCTGTAGGCTAACTTATTGGTAATAGGTTATTGGTAAAATATACATACCACATAAAGACAGACATGAGCTATTTTTCTGAATTACTGAATTACATTAAATGAGAAAACCCTTTCCTTTTTTAGGCCAGTTAGCAAAATTATTTTCTATCTTGCTTCAAATTGAGTTATTACATACATTTCCCCTAGCAATTGCTAGGATAGACGTTATAACTATATGACTTGAAGTATTTTAAAATGGCTTGTATAATATTCTGGTTATCCCTCCACAAGTTTCCCCCCGTAGTTTTCTGTAATTTTGGCCCATTCCTCCTGACAGAACTGGTGCAATTAAGTCAGATTTATAGACCTCCTTGGTCACACACGCTTATTCACTCCATGCCACAATTTTTTTTTTATGGGACTGATCAGTCCCATAAAAAAAGCTTTATGATCTCCACTCCAAAACATTAACTTTGTTGTCCTTAAGTCACTTTCTGACTAATTTGGTGGCAACCTTAGGGTCATTGCCCATTTGAAGACCCATTTCTGCTCAATCTTAAATTTTCTGGCTCATTTCTTGAGATGCTGCTTCAAGATTTGCACATAAAGGTCTTTCCTCATGACACCATGTTTTTTGTCATGTCCACCAGTGGTTCCCGCAGAAAAATGTCACCGTTTTCTCAAGCTCTCAAGCTTTCCTCTTGCTCCTCCAAATATCAAGATAGTCATTATGGTCAAACAAGCATATTATAGTTTCATCAGAGCACAGGCTCCGTCTCTAAAAATTAAGGCATTTTCCCCCTGATTGCATTAGCAAGCTGTCTTCTAGAGTAATTCTTTTTTCCTTACAGAACCTGCTTAAAAGGACTAGTTTCACTGTGCATAATAATATTAATCTGTTACTAGCTTCAGCCAGCATCTTTGCAAGGTGCTTTCACTTTTATTCTGGGGTTGCACATTTCCCACCAAAACGTGTTTATCTGCGGGTCAAAGAACCGTCTCCTTCCTGAACAGTATGATGGCTGGACAACTCGTTATTACATAACGTATTTCATGTGGTTCTAGTTATGCACAAATTAAACTTCTAGAAAATGTTCTTCTCTTTTACAAACTTTAAAGCACTTTACGTTAATGTACGCACATTAACTGACAGCAGCCAAGATTCTCCTTCTTTCATTATTGAAACCATTGTAAAAGGTAAAAATATGCTTAGATTGTTAGGGATAACCCAAAATTGTTAAATGAACACATCACTATGAATAGCATGTTATACATTTTTGCAAGCTGTGCACTGATTTTTTTACATTTTTGGACCACGCAAATTTTGCTTCTGGATAATTCTTTATTTCTTATTGAATTAAAAAGACTTCCACACAACAACAAATGCTACAGTTGCATGTTTTGTTTAAAAATATCAAATCAACAAGCTGTTTGAAAAGCCTTATGGTTCAGTTCTAGTTTTGACTTTTCTAGCGTCAAACATTACATCTATACCTCATGAACAGAGTTTAGTTTATGGAAGAGCGAAACTCATGAGTTATTGGCAAATTCTTCTAAAACTAGACTGCTTTCAAATACTACATTCTACTTGATAGAAATATGGTGGGTTCTGTTTAATGATAAAGGTTATTTTATAAGAAGCCCTGGTGATAAAAGATGAACAACTCTTTCAGGATGAAATTGGGTATCATTAATGTAGGAGGGCATAAAGAATATAAATGAAAGACAAGGAATATACAAACATGTGAAAACTACAGTAAAGCACAGTGGTAAGACCACTGAGGATAAGTGAAGTACTTCTTAAAGTTTTACAAGAACCCTGTGATGATCACAGAGGACCAAGTATCGACTGTCCTCAACTCACCTGCATCAGATCTTAACATCATTTACTACGTTTTCAGCAAAGCAAAGCGTTCTGACATCAGCAGGAGCAAAAGCTTTTAAACAAACTTTCTGAGCTCAAACAGGGGAAGCATTATATTTCAGAATGAGTGCACATTTGTCACCAACTGGATGGACCGACTTCATTTTGCACCACCAGAGATGAACTTTAATGTTTATTTCATTGATTCCTATATAGCGCTGTATGTCTGACACACATATTAAGGTTTATTTTCCATCTGGGCAATTTCATCTTGAACAAACATCCTGAACAAACATCTTTAGAAAGATTAAGACCCACTGAAAAGATGCAAGTGAAAGCTCTGTGGAGCCTTCCTCCCATGGTTAAGCCACCTACCGCAGCTAAAGGAGGCTCAGAACCACCAGTCTTGCATATATTCCGCCAGACCGCTCTTATCACCAAACTATGGGGCCATGGAGGGGTAATAGGATTGTGCTTCACAGAGAAAGTGCCATGCTCGCCAAGCAGCGAAAAGCTTAGGCAACAAAATATGAAGTGGCTGTCCAGCTCCATGAGCAGAGAAGAGCAGGAGGGAGGGAGGGGGGGGGGGTCCTTCTTGCTCCATAAATAACTGTGCTAAATTGAAGGCTTTGGAGGGTCAGTGGGATGCTGGTCTGTTAGTGTATATCTGAAGGCCGGGATAACCTGTAATCCTGCATCCCCCAGAAAATGAACAGCGCAGCAGTAACAGCAAAAAATGTATTTTCTATAAAACTGAAGCCTGGGCATTTACGAGTCTGGGGACACAGAGAGAGAGAGAAAAACCAAACGAGAACGACTTAAAGCAGGGTGATGGATTTTATAGCTTATAGTCGATGTCTGAGCGCTAGCCTCCTTCCTCTGCTGGCTGGGTCCCAGCAGCATCATAGCATTCACTGTGTATTCAGGAAGAGAAGATGAAAGCAACTCCGGGTCAAACAGGGATAGACAGATGAGGAAGGGGCGTTTATTTTATTTATTTATTTATTTTTATTTTTTTTTGACAGGCAGGCTATTGTACCCCTTTTCAATCCAGATGACTGACATGGATGATGGCTACAACTCAGCTGTTGAGGCCAACAATGCAACCTAACATCAAGATTTTGGGGGGATCAAAGTTAAACGTAGCTAAAGGGGGAACTCAAGAATTAAATGAGTGGATGTGTGTTTGAGCTACATCAGCACACCAGAGCTCAGGGAAAGGGCATTAAAAGCCACTGCAGGTGGGATAAGATGGAGGCAGCCACTCTGATTGTTTTATGTTGTGTTAGAGAACATAAGGTGCCTGAGGCAGTAAGCATTGAATCTGGTGCTATTGTGAAGACTTAAGGTTGTTATTGAGAGGCAGGCTGGGCATAGTGCTGCGTTTTCAGATGCCTGGAGAGATACAGTTCCTTGCAAAGGTATCCATACTTGGTTAACTTTTTCACATTACTACCTCAAACTTTGATGTTCTCTATTGGGATTTTATTTGACAGGTAGAAGTGGAAGGAAAATTATACAACATTTCCAAATGAAATTTCGAAAAATGTGGCTCCCATTTGTATTAAACTCATTTACTAGGATACCCTGAAATAAAATCCAGGACAACCAAGAGGTGTTGGCCTAGTGGTGAGAGCAGCGCGCTTGCACTCTGAGAAGGTTGCAAGTACCCGGTTCGATCCCCACAGCCTGCACTCTGGGTTCCTGAGCAAGACCCCTAACCCCTGATTGCTCCCCAGGCGCCGCATAGTGGCAGCCAACTGCTCCCCAAGGGGATGGGTTAAGATGGGTTAAGAAGTGAATTTCTCCATTGTGAGATCAGTAAAGTTCAATTATTATTAATTGTCTCCAGAACCCAACAAGTGAGTAGTTAAACTATCTGTGATTTAATCTCAGCATAAATACAGCTGCTGTGAATGCCTCCAAAGCAGGGGTCACCAACATGGTTGCCAGCAGGCACCAAGTAGCCACTAAGGACCACATGTGGCGCCCACAAGCCTGTTCTAAAAACAGTAAAATCCACCAGTGAGCTGCATGTAAAACTTTACTTTATTTCGTTACTCCTCCTGTTTATTCACACTTGCATTCGTCTAGATTTAAAAATGACAATATCTATAGCAATGCATGAAAAAATGCATTTATTTTACATACAGTTAAGGTGAACTCTGACTCTTCTAGTTCAAAGGTCAGTACTGGTAGCCCTTCGTATGACACAACACCAATGAAGTAGCTCTCAGTTTCAAAAAGGTTGGTGACGCCTGCTCCGAGGTTTGTTGGAGAACATCCGTCAACAGCAACATGAGGAAGTTCCTAACAGAGCACGTCGCTCTCAGACTGCAGGTTCACTGGAGGTTCCCAGAACTTCTAAAAGTAGAATGGGAGGCAGAGCTTTTGTTGTTTAGTTTTTTTCCTGTGGAAAAAACTCCTCAGTTTAAATTCGTGAGGTAGACACTCGGTCTATTTTTCAGACTGAGTTTAAAACTTTCCTTCTTGATAAAGCTTATAGTCCTGTTTTAGCCTCATTGTACTGGCTGCCTGTTCATTTAAGGATTTTTTTTCAGTTTCATCTTGCCTCACCGTACCCCTCTGAGCTTTTACAATTACACTGCCTCTCTCTTTCACTCAGGTCAGCTTCTTCTGGATGTGCCAAGGACATGGCGGAAGCTCAGAGGGGACAGAGGTTTTTCTGTGGTAGCTCAAAGGCTTTGGGATTCACTGCCAGTGTGCGTCAGACAGGCCTCTTCACTGTGTATTTTTAAGTCTGCTCTGGAAAATCTTTTCATTAGCTTTTGACCCATCATGAGAGACCAATTTATTTGTTTGAGTTGCTTTATATCATGTGTTATGTTCCGCACTTTGTTGTCATTTGTCCTGTTTTTAAAGTGCCTATAAATAAAGTTGGTTTGGCTAGAGTGGCTTAGGTTTTCCTGAGCTATCTCTGTTGTTATGCTGCTATAGGCTTAAGCTGCTGGAGGACATGATGAGCACTTTCCCTTACTCTGCTACTTTCTCCTACTACTCTCCCATTTTGCATTGTTTATTATTTCAATGCTTTTTGTTCTCTTTCTCTTCATAGTAGTGACATTTGGCCTACCCTTCCTTTTAGCTGGGACACCGTCCTGGAGTGGGCATCGGCTGAGCTTCTGCTGCCAACAACTTAATGTTTTCCTTCTACAAATGATATATTAGGTCTGTCACTCAGTGGTTGGCCTGGTCTTTAAGTAGTTAACCTTATCCCCTTTCTTTCATTGCCACTCAAAAGTCTGTGGCTTTTGAGAAGCCTGGGGCTTTTCAAATCCCAGGTGGCGTTTCCATACACATTTACCCGGCTAATTTCACTTTCCTGGGGCTTTACTTTCCTGGGGCTTTGGTCCCTCAAGCGATGCAGTACTTTGCTATGCTTTGCCGGGGCTTGTTGAGGGGGTTGTGTGCAGCAGGAAAAACTGTCCGCCACAAAGGTGTTTACAAGCCTATCAATTTTATAACCTTAATTTATCACAGAAAGTTGTTTTTTATTTATTTTAATTCTGTTCGGACTTGTCAGAATTTTGCTGTGATCAAAAGTCTGCGATACTTTACTTAAAAATCATCGTAATTCTCGCCATAGCTGAGGAAAAATTATATTAATAAAGCTCTAAAGATCAGTCTCGTCTACCCTGCACTTCTATCACACCCCCGCCCCCACCCCGACAAACTGTGGTTCCCGCATTGCCCAGGCAGAAAGAAGCTGTGCTTTATTTTCATTTATTTATACCAACAGGAGTAGAATAGTCCGGCGGTGAGAAATAGGGTTGTGGGGCAGTGTAAAAGGGGCTAAGGAGATGTAACGCCATCAGTTGTGTCGTTGTCCTCCTGTTTCTCCGGAGTGGCAGGATATGGATAAAACTTCTCTGCCTTTGTCTGTTGGTGTGCCTCAATGTATAGTGTTATAAACTATCATGTTATGAAGTTTAATTTTAACTTCAGCCAAACTTATTTGCTATTCGACAAATTAAACACAAAAAAGAACATGAACCACCTGGTTGAATACGATCTATATTTAACTTCTACTTATTGGTGGAAGCCAACAATATGCTAGTAATCAAGCATTCTCTCCAGGTATAGTGAGCCTCAACCACCTGGTCAGCTGACAGCTGGCGAGGTGAGCTGGCTGTAAGCGCAGCGGGAACAGACATCTCCAAGAACATCGGAGGGAATTTGGCAATTAAGAGATATCTTGATAAACCGAGCAGATAAATGGGTTTTACACAGCTACATTCTCACGCAAAAGCAGTGTAAACGTTCGTTTTGTGTCACCGAAAGTGTAATGCATCAAGCCTTCACAATTTTTGCCGTTCTCTCCCACCATTGCTGCTTCCGTTAGAACAATTTTCTTCGCATCTTCACTCCAAGAAAGGGTCCAGCAAACATCGTTGCGCAACACATAACCCTACACCTCAGCAACCCTATTCCCACAGCACAGCCCTTTATCTGGAAAAGAGCGTCATAATTGCAATTGCAATTGGGTAAAATAGTGATAAAAAGCGAAAAGGGCATTTAAAATCCCAGGTGGCGGCTAAAAGTTGCTGCAATGGAAATAGGGCTAACGGTCAAAGCTAAGCTGGTTGACTGAAAGACATAGGAATGGAAATGTCCTAGTCAGGTGAGTTCTTTATCACAGACAGCCGGATCACTGTGAGAAATGGGTTGAGAGATGAGCTGAGAGAACAAACGGGTGAATCTTGAAGGTGGATGAATCTGTCAGCTGACCTCACTGTACTGAAGTAGACTGATTGGAATCAGGGGGCTGAGTTCGGGGGAGCTCAGTTTCGGTATGGACTAAATGGTGGCACGTTGGGGGGTGGACAGGTTAGGCTTTGAAGCTCTGACAGAGAGAAGCTTGCCGTTGTCAGTCGTTAAAGGAAGTTGTTGACATTAGGTCTTGAGGAGGTTTTAGTAGCGAATCCAGGATGCTTCGCTGAAAAGATGATCCACGGAAGAACAAGAGGGGCAGCCACATAGGTTGAAACCCAAGTGCTGAATGACTGATAGTAACTCCTTAAGCTCCAGCTGATGGGCTTGGTGAAAAGCAGGCGTGCAGAAGTACACGGCCCAGGGACACCTGCAGTTCAGTGGGAGGAAAAACACCACCCCATCCAGATCGAGATCCAGGCATCTATAGGGTACTGCATCTTATCAAGTTTTAGCAACAGATCCAAGAGGGCAGTTTTGTTCTTTTCACATGAACTGAATTAGCAGCTAAAGAAAGCACTATGGAAATCAATAACTGGCTGTTTCTTTCCTAATCGTCAAAGGTTTTTTTTTTTCTTCTTGTTCAAAACGCACTGACTCAGTACGACAGATTTAGACATTCAGAATCAGAAGTGTCATTATGCATACAAAGGATCTTATACATAACAAGATTTGGTTTGGAGCATCACAGCTTTCTCAGCACAGTCAATTCAGACAAAACAGAAACTAAAGAGAGAAACATCAGCATGAGCAAAGATTTTTGTTTTTTTGGGACTCATAAGCAACACAGAAAAGGTTTAAGACATCAGGACACAAAACAATCGGCTGTTTCACATAATTTATTTTAGAGATACATCACATTAAGGTATGCCTGTCCTTTTGAAAGTGGACATTGCTGCCAGTTGGTTCTGAAAGCCCTTAGGTTTAGACTGAAGTTGTCATGCAATTAAAGGGCAGGGTACCCAGGGGGACCCGGCCTTTCGACCATGAGAGCTGGTTTACACTTCAGTACCCCTACAACTCTGAACAGGCAAAAGTAAAGGTTAACGTAAAAACTGTTGAAATGTATGTGATGTAGTCTCATGTATCGTGATTTTCAAATATAGGAAGCCTAGATAAAAAAGCCATAAATGTATGATTAATATAGTTACATTTAGTTCAATATGGAAAATAGATGTTTTTTAAATACATATACGAAAATACAAATACATAAATGTTAAATTACCATGTTAACCTTTCATTAGGAATTATGTATGTGTCACATCTACATGAAAATCTCATTAAAATTTCAATCATGTCAAGCTTGAAGCCTCCATTGTTTTATTATTTAAACCAAGATGAGCACTAAACTGCAATCTGTCTTTAAATGCATGGGAATAAAATTACAGGCCTATTTGTGGTAAACGAGACTGTCAGCCTAATGTCATGTGTCCCGCTAAGGACGCACGAGTCTTCAGCTTTTCCCGGAGTCGGCTGTGCTTCTAATTTATTTCTTGTCAGGCTTGATGAGATAAAGTGACGAATGCCAAGAGATGGTTGTCAGGAGAAGACAGGGTCTTTCTTCTTGCTGCCTTTTGATGGCTATCTGGGCCTGAGATCTGGCTGAAAGCGTGCCTGCTACACAGAGGGTCAATAACCCTAACGTTGCTACAAAACCGTCTTTGTTCTGTGACTGACACCCGCTCAGCATACAGCTTCTGTCAAGTGTATACATGTCACGATAAAATAAAAGAGAAGGTATTTTTCATTTTAGAAGTGTTGTGAATAACATGACAGATGCAGAGATAGCCGCCCGGCTTTCACACATTGCGAAAGTCTGCTTTGCTGTTGATGAAATGTACGTATATGCAAATTTCTCAGTTCCTGTCATGCACACTTTGCAACTGTTGTTGGTCACTTGACAGCCAAAGGTTTGCTTTTGATCCTCAGTTCTGTAAGCTTTCTTTCCTCTTATACATACATTTCTTTCCCTGCTGATTTAACTCCCCCTGATTGTCACATTAAAGACAGTTTTCTGCTGTTTGAATGATCCCCTGGTCTGATGTAAGGATAACGGCACGTCTTTGAAATCCTTTGTACGATCCAACACTTCAGCTTTACAGGGATGTGTCTCTCAACACAAGGCAGCATATTAATTTGTCTACTCCTCCCTCTGTTTTTCCTTTTTTAGTGTTGCCATTTTAAGACAACGTCTACCCCATCAGTGGGTGAGCTTCTGCCTCCAAACACAAAGTCCCCACAGCTACAGACAACGGATGCCAGTAAAATGATCGTTTCTTGTCGGTTCTTTTAAACGAAAAAGAGAAAAAAAAGAATAAAAAAGTCAAATTGTGCACTGTAAAAAGTTAATTTTATGTAAGCTTATTTGCAGAAACAGGACTGAGTTATTAATTTATTTTCATTTATGATTTTAACTTGTTTAATTAAGTAACCAGAGGTTAATTTGTAACCACTAGACAAAGACTACATAATACAAACCCAGCCGAATGAAAAGGTACATTTATTATTGCAGAATTTCCCAAAAATGCAAACAAGGCAAAAACTAAAACCATTTCCCTCATAAAGAGCACCAGGTTTCGTGATATCAGAGGGGGTATCAAGGGTACAAACTGGGATCTCTGTTTTGTTTTGGTGTCACTTTTTAAAGTTGCGCTAGAGTTGTGCAATTAGTTTCCCACATAAACCTTCTGCATGTTTTCAGGCTTAAAACAACGCTGTGTTTGTTCAGTTCATGCTGAAACGAAAGGGCTGTACCAAAAAGTGTAGCGTACCTGTCAGGGTTCAGTTTTGATCTGGTTTTTATTTACTATTTTTTAGGTTCTTCCTCCGTGTCTGGGTTTAGTTAGGTTCTGGCTTTATTTATGGTTAGTTTTCAGTTTCCTCCTACCACTCCCACTCAGCCTTTACTTCACTCCCGCTGCAGTTAGTCACACCTGTCAGTCACTAATTAGCCAGACTCACTTCACCTGCCACCCTTCCTACTTAAGCCTCCCTCTACCTTCACTTCTCTGCCGGTCCGTCATCAGACAACACTCACTCCTCGCCTTTCTGCCTGGTTTGCTCCTACTAGCTGTTTGTTTCCTGCCTCAGTTTTTCCATGTTAGTCTCTGCCTGCTGCTGGATCTATCCTGTCTCCCCTCTGAACCTCGGGAGGAGCTTCTATCCTGTTGTGACTCAAACCTGCAAGTATTCACCCTGCCTTGCTGCTAATCCTCCTGTGGTTCTGGTCTACTAGTATTCATCCTGCCCAGCTGTTATCCTGCTGTCATCCTGGCCTACCAGTATTCATCCAGCCAAGCTATAATCCTGTTGTGACTCTGACCAGCAAGTATTCATCCAGCCAAGCTATATAGCCTGTTGTAACTCTGACCAGCAAGTATTCTTCCTGCCAATCTGTGGATCCAGCTACTGGGTTCTGGTTCCCTCTCTGCTGTGCTGGGGATCCTGCTGCTACTCTGGACTCCAAGTACCCTCTCTGTCGTGCTCCTAGTCCTGCTTGCCAGCTCCTGCATCCTACATTCCCGTCTGGTACTGACTCTGGTTCTTCATATCATCACCATCCACTGTTGCAATAAACTCTCTTATAACAGCTCTGTGTGTGTGTGCTCTGTCCGGGTTCATCCAAGACAAAATCATGACATTACCTACTTCTATGACTTTTTTGAATAATATGTATTGGAACTGTGAAGCTGGTTAGCTTAACTGTGTGTTTTTTTTAAACCAGTTAAATAACAATTTATGACAAAGGAGTAAAATAAATTGGAAAAACTGCAACATATTATTTTATACTGAACTGTGTGTCAAGTGAGTTGTTGTTTTTTTTAACACACAGTGTGCTTAAGAAGTCTTTCAGAAGGCTCAGTAAGCAATTACACTTCTGAGTCCTCTTTTTAGTGCCTTATTATTGTCATTAATATTAACAAATCTCCCTGTTCTGACCTCAGGAGGCATTCCTTAAAGTAAGACAGAGGTTTGTTAGTGCACATAATTCAGGACGTTTAGTATAGACTGATCATCCTTACAAAGTAGCTGGAGTTTTGTTTACTGGTCTCTGCAAGCAAAGTATCTGTAGGAATGTTGCATAATGATCTGGCTTGCAGTCTAAATTTAGAAGTAATGATTTTAAACACAAATAATTTATTTGATCTGAAAAATTATGTCCAACAATCAGGCACACATCAATGAAAGAGGAAAGCACAGCATGGCCCCCTTTTTCTTCTTTTCTTCCCATATATCAAAGTTACAAGTTTTCAGCAAACAGTGTGCTCTGTTAACCGCTCTAAACTTTGAAAACGTGACAAATTTTTGTCAGGCTGTTATTTACATAAATAAAGGAAGACTTTCCTCTAAATGCAAGCTTAACACCATTAAAATGTTGGCAATCTGCAATAGAATTTAAAATTCTTCTTCTAACGTATAAAGCCCTTAATAATCAAGCTCCATCATATATCAGAGCTCTGATTACCCCGTATGTTCCTAACAGAGCACTTCGCTCTCAGACTGCCGGTCTGCTGGTGGTTCCTAGAGTCTCTAAAAGTAGAATGGGAGGCAGATCCTTTAGCTATCAGGCTCCTCTCCTGTGGAACCAAATCCCAGTTTTGGTCCGCGAGGCAGACACCCTGTCTACTTTTAAGACTAATCTTAAAACTTTCCTTTCTGACAAAGTTTATAGTTAGAGTGGCTCATGTTACCCTGAGCTACCTCTATAGTTATGCTGCTATAGGCTTAGGCTGCTGGAGGACATCAGGGCCTATTTTCCTCACTCTACTGATTTCTACTGTTCTCCAGTCTACTGTTCTCCAGTCTACTGTTCTCCAGATTTGCATTGCATTGCATTAAAATGACTGTTGTCATTTCAGCTTTTAACTTTTTCCTCTCTCTCTCTTTTTTCTTCATAGTAGGTACACCTGGTCTGGCGTTCTGTTAGCTGTGACATCATCCAGGGAAGACAGATCATCCGCTATTACCATCTAATGTAGAACAGATTACTGGATCAATGTGTGCTTCTGTGCTGTTTTGTCTCTCTTGTTGTGTCTCTGCCCTGACTTCTGTAACCCCCAGTCGGTCGAGGCAGATGACCGTTCATACTGAGCCCGGTTCTGCTGGAGGTTTTTCCTTCCCGTTAATGGGGAGTTTTTCTTTGCGCTGTCGCTTCATGCTTGCTCAGTATGAGGGATTGCTGCAAAGCCATGGACAATGCAGACGACTCTCCCTGTAGCTCTACGCTTCTCCAGGAGTGAATGCTGCTTGTCGGGACTTTGATGCAATCAACTGGTTTCCTTATAGAGGAAATCTTTGACCAATCTGTATAATGTGACCCAATCTGTATAATATGATTGAATTTGACTTTGTAAAGTGCCTTGAGATGACATGTTTCATGAATTGGCGCTATATAAATAAAATTGAATTGAATTGAATTGAATACCGCATAAAGACGCTATTTATGCAATAGCAGATCTGTCTTTGCATCTGGTTTGAGAATTGGGACACAAAATGAGGTTTTCACAAACATAACACCTGCAAAGAGCTTTGTGAATGTGTCCCTGAGTGTATGCTTAGCTAAATAAGAAGCTCGTATTATTATTTTTAGTGGTTAAATGCAGCTATTTTTTCACCTCATGCATTTTAAAAATTTTGGAATTCATGTACAAGTTAAATAAGACTGCATATCATAAAATGCTCTACTTCAATCAAATTTGAATTCTCCTCGTGTCATGTGGGATGCAGAGAAACAATCCCATGCCGATGAAGCACCCAAATATGTTATTTTTTTTCACAGCCCTGCGGTTTTTGAACCTCTGCAAGACACGAACGGGTATCATGACAACGTGATGGGCTGTGCTAATATGAGCCAACCGTCTGATCGGGATTCAGCAGGTGCTCTGTGTAGAGGGCTGACGTTTGCTTGGGATCATCCATCAGAGCTAAATGGCAGATGGTCCTCTCTGTGGCCAGGCAGGAAGCACACTAATACAATTGCTGCAAAAACACAGGGAGCACTCTACCTGCTGATAATCCACTTATGCGCGGACAAAGCTGCTTTAATCTGCCCGCTCCTTTCCTGCACAGCCCCTCGCCACACGACAAGGCCAGGCTTCCTGCTGGAGGATCACCGCTGATCTACGGCACGTATGTGCACAGACTGAGCCCTGACAGGGTGCGTTATAACAAATCCTTAATCACTCTTGTGTAAAACAGGAGGAACATGGACATGAAACAAAGACTGAAAAATAATCACAGTTCCATGTTGTGGTTGTCATTTACCCATTTATAAATTGCATGTGAGCATTTGGTTCAAGCTAATTTTTTTTTTTTTTTTTTTTTTGCTGAAAACATCTGAATAAAACACCAATAAAGAAATGAAGAAATGCCAAAAGAAAGCTATTAGGATGTAAATTGGGCATTTAGTATTTGTCTGAACACAGAATGAACTGTCAATCAGCTGCAAACTTACTGTAAATAGTCTATAAACCAGCAAGATCAACTTAATAAACAGTTTTTCATGGAAAATTCAAGATTCATTATTACAATTACTCGTTAAATTAGACAGACGTGACATTTAATAATAATAATAATAAAAACATACAGATGAACATCTAAGGTTCTTGTAAAGCTACATTTAAAAATCATTCATTTTAAAATACATTTTAGTAAAAAAAGGCAAACCCCAATCTGTTTTACATCAGAATGAAAAATGGTCCTTTGTATTGTAAAATAAAATTTCTCGTCGTCGACATTACTGTGATTTTATTCTGTACTGATTCAATGCTCAGATATTCACTACATTAATTTTATGACAATATTTTGCACTCTTTTACTGAATTATCTGGGTTTCAGAAAGCTGCTATGATTCACCTCAAACATTGAAGGCGTTTTCATTTATATTTGAGAGACAACAGAGCCTTGAGTAAGCTTGCATCTCACTGTTGCTATGAATGTTTGCATAAGGAGGAGTTCGTCATAGTAGCTGCCTAACTTGCTAGCTTCCCCTCTGTTTTGATATGACTTGTTGATAATTCAGTTTCTGAAGTGATTTTAGAGGTTCTAAAGACAAATGCTAAAGAAACTTACAAAACGGTGTTCCTCTGGCTTCATGAGTTTAGCACTTGAATAATGTTTCAGACGTGCTCTCCGGGTGTTTCTGCAGAATGAGTCCAGTCAAAGGGACAGGCAGAAAGCTGCAGCGACCAATACAGTCTTTCTGTTGTGGCTCTTACAGTGACTCTCACAGTGACTCTCACAATTCTTAGATAGGAGAGGCAAACTCAGATTTGTTGGATAACTTCCACATGTAAACAAATTTCACAATAGCTTGTTTTTTATATTTTATTTTATATGATATATACATTAAGTTCAGGAAAGGGGGATTATTCAATAGGCTTAAAAAATTGATAACCCCTTCAATATATTTTAACACAAATAATAAATGATATGAATAATATCAAACTGCATAATTTATATAAACCATAACTGCATTAACCTCATCTTAATATAACCATAAAAAATTAGGATTATTTTCCCTAAAGGTCCTATTTCTCAGAAGTACTAAGTCAATGTGGACGTATTTTGTGTTTTCTGTTTGTTTCCAGCCTATCTTTTGACGTATCAGGTACCAGGTTGTTCCGTTTTTACAAATACAACTTCCCTTTACGTTAATTCCTAACTCATCTCTTTTTCTTATTTTCCCTCTTGCTCATCTTCACAGGCCCCCAGACTGTTCAGCCCTCTTCATCTCACCACCAGAAGGCCAAAGACTCCTTGATGTGTCTGGATTATTAAACAACCTCCTGCAGTGTGTTCTGTTAGGATCGCTCTGGGCTTTGACACCGCACTAATTCACATTCATGTGAAAAGTCTTGTACTAAAATGTTTCTTTGACGATAAAAAAGATAATTTGATTACATTGGCAAAGATTGTCTGTTACCAACAAATAATGAGATTTTTTTAAACCCTCATGCCAATTTATTCCAACCTGATATTTGACACCATAGAATCAAACACTTTGACTATATTACCATTACAATGAAGCTGGTACAAATACAGTACCTTGCATTTTGTGAAGTTATGCCCAAAAAGTTTAGTTTAGTGAACCTCTGGGCCTGATGTGAAGTGAAAGAAATGATAGTTTTCAAAAATGGTTTATTGAAAATCTGTAGTGCTTTTATATATTAGCCCTCCCAGACTTTGATTGGGCCATTCTAGCATAATATGGTCTTTGTTTGAAAGCAGCTCATCACCTCTTCTTCAATCTTAAAATGGGTAAGAGACCAAAAGAAACATTTCCTTATTTTTTTTCTCCAGCTGCACTTAATGCTCTGTCATAGATTCCAAATGTTAGAGTCTTGGGTCTATGGGAGAATAACAAACAGTTCTCTTTCGACAATAAGCAAAATCAGTTCCTGCTCACATCATCACACCCAACTGACCACAGCGCCTCTTTCACAAGTGGCAAATCAAACACAGGACGTATGGCTTCTTCTTCAGGAATAGGCTTTGTTTCTCTTTTAAGTCGAAGAAGAGACTGGTAGCTGCAACGTTTTTACCCATTCTGGACTATGGTGACCTAATCTATATTAATGCCCCAGATCAAGTTTTAAAAATGTTAGACTCAATTTACCATGCCTCCCTACGATTTATCACAAATTGTAAGCCTCGCACACACCACTGTGAACTTTATATACGTGTGGGCTGGCCAGCATTAGAGACTCGTAGACTCACTCACTGGTATATGATCATTTATAAGGGTATTCTGCGTCTGCTCCCCTCATACCTCTGTGAGTACATTCAACCAAGAGCAGCTGGACTGTATTCTCTACGTTCTCAAGAGTCTCTGCTTCTGTCTGTACCTAGTATCCGCACTGAAGCTGGAAAGTCAGCTTTTCAGTACTCTGCCCCCACAGCATGGAACAATCTTCAGAAAGACTGGAAGTTGAAGGATTTGATTCCGATCGGACATTTTAAACGATTGCTCAAAAGTTTGGAAATGAGTTCTATGGTTTGTAACTGTTTTATGAAATTGTAATTTAGATAGATGTTATTGTAAACTGTAATGTAATTTGTAATGTAATCTTTTGCCCCTATCTTGGCCAGGACTCCCTTGAAAAAGAGATTGTTAATCTCAATGGGACTTTTCCTGGTTAAATAAAGGAATAATAATAATAATAATAATAATAATAATAATAATAATAATAATAATAATAATAATAATAATAATAATAAAAAGACAAAAGTCTGATATTGGGCAAACAAAATATCATATAATCTTCAAAAGTGTCCATATTGAATTCCAGAGAATGCCATTATGTGCAAAACAGACTGTGAGTCATTCACTAATTAAATCTAAAATTTCATCCACTTAAGTTTGCAGTTTTGTCAGTCTTTCTCTTTTCAGATGATGGATTAAACATTTCCCGAGGAGACATTCACAGCTTGCCACCCAGTGCTGTTTAAGACTTTTCCAGAACTTTAGTCCTGACCTTTCTGCATGATCAATTTAGCGGTGGGCCAGTGTTGGTCTGGCCTGCTGTGTTCCTTGATCTTCATAATCCCGTCTGTTCACTGGTGTAAGAACTGGGGGGTATGGGAAATAGAGATGTTAAAACCCAAATAAACTGCTCAAAAAATTAAAGGAATATTTTTTAATCAGGCTGTAATGTCAAGTCAGATTGACCTGGTAAGTTCAGTTATAAAGGGGGTTGTTAGTGTCGGCTGTTTTGGTGTTAATGGAATTAACAACAGAGGCACTAAAGGAATGAAAATGAGACAACCCCCCAAAAAGGAATGTTTTTTTGTTTTTTCCAGATGCAGGATATTTTTTCCTCTTTTTTTTTTTTTAGTTTTTCAGGAAATTTGCATTTGACCAGGTTCAGTGAATATTTGCAGCCTGCAACATTGTTCAGCATGATCAGTTGGGTGGTGGCATCTCTATGAAGAGGTGAACAGACGTGTACAGGATAAATAATGCCACCCAGACTGTCATTAGGTATCATGAAGAAATCCTTAGACACACAGTTAGATGCTTCGCTGGTGCTCTGGGTCCTTGGTTCCTCCCTGGCCAATGGTAATGCCGGCTTCATTTGGAAAGAGTATACAGGCAGCCACCCCTCATCTCATTAGGAGCATTCCCTGATATTGTCAGGCTTGCATACAAGCACGTGTAACAATCTACTGAGGACTATTCTGAGTTGCTGCAATGACGTTTCGGTAAATTGGATTAGCCTGCCGCATCCGTTTTTCTGTTTCACTTCCTCAGTGACTTCGGATCAAGCCCTCTGTAGGTTGATAATTGTTATTTTCATCAAATGATGTGGCATCCCTTTATTTGTTAACACATTACCCGTTTCATATCAGTACAGATATCTTGCAGGATATTTTTTCTCCAATCGAGATCTGATGTGTTTCTTTGATGGTTTTGCGTACAATCGCCTGCCACACATTTCAGATTTTCATTTGTAAAAAGCTTCTAAAACCTGCCACTTCACATTGGTGTGCTACTTAGTGTTGGTTCATCACATCAAATGTAGAGATACTTTATCAATCCCCTGTTGCCAGAAACCAGATAAACAGATTTTTCTTGGCCAGTTTTGTAGTATATGTATATTATATATGTATATTATAAAATATGCAGAGTAGCGCTTCCAAGACGATCAGTCAGCAATGGAATTTACAATAATTTGCTTTTCCACTGGACTGTTCGCATCACTGAATTAAAAACATTTTATAATTGATTGATTATAAACCCAAATTATTGTTTTTGTTGCGACTTAAGAGTGAGCTTTCCTCTGATCTTGTGTTGTTTTATTAATAACTTCGCGCACTGCCAATTAACATTTTGTTTCTGCACAGCGATTAGAAAAGCTGGACTTAGAAGTGGACTGACAGACGGAGCCACCAGAACCTGGAAGTCCCTTTGGGAGTCTTTAAATATGAAGATAAAGTTTATTGAGGTATTTTGCCAGGTTGTTTCAGCTGAATGGCCTTCATTAAAATAACACCGACTTATTGAGACTGAGCAGAAAGATGTTATGTTCTTTGGTCTGATCTCAGAAAGCTCTGACACCCCAAAACTCCGGTCAGATCAGAATAGATTCATAGCATATTTAATTTTCTGTATCCTGGGGTGTGGAGCCGCTCATTCTGGTGAACTCATCCATTTAACAGTTTGAATAACGAGTTGTCCTCTTTTCTCAGAGCATGTTCACTGGAGCTCTACGGGGAGGAGGTGTCAGAGCGGAATAAGAGCAGGGAGAGAATGAACAATTAGTGCAGAGTGGTGGAACGGCTCCATGACAAGGCAGAGGCGGAGGGGGAAGGAGGCATGAAAGGGGCCAGGTGCAATATCGCATCCTTCCTGTCAGGGAGCTTAAAAAGGGAGAGCAGAGGAAGAGCATTTAGCTTTGAGAGACGCATGTGGAATGCTGACCACAGGTTGGAAGAATCGGCTATTCAGAGTGCGTCTCTTCTCTCTGCCCTGGTGGGAGGGAAGCTGTATCTACCAAGTAAAAACTGCTGCCAGCGTTTACTGAGATGTTTGGAATACCGACAAGGAAAATAAGGTCTGCAGGATGAGAGCTGACCTTGATCGCAGCAGCTGTGGTGACTGGTACAATGCTTGCTACTCAAAACAATAGCACAAAATGCATTCCATTTTGCATGCTCTTTTTTCAAAAGCAAAAGGACATGTTTTTTTTTTTATTAATTTTGATTTGCTATCGCTTTAATTATGTCTTCATGTACAATTAAATATAAATCACATCCTGATTTCTCAGTATATATTTGCTTTTCCTTCCATTCAGATAATTGACAATGAACCATTAGATTTTCATAATGCTTTTGTTCCTGAAATGTTCCGGTACAACTTTAAAGATTGCATCATACATGGATACACTATATTTAAGCATATATTGTGGATCATTAAAATGATGCTGCTTTAAGGTTAGAAGTTTAGAAATGTTTTTTTTATTTTTCTTATTTCAACTAGGTGTCTTTGTCCAATGTTGTCATGTATTTCATGTCCTGATATATTTAGATGTGATTTAAAAAATGAAGAACTCTCTAAGGGGGCAATCAAAATTAGAGCACACATATATTGCATAGATTCAAATATTTCTTATCCTCCTTAGGAAGATAAATCTCAAATTTTTGTTGCCGACATTGCAATATGTGGAATAAAGGTATCCCTGTTTCTTTCAGAGTCAGCAGGTGCTGAAAGAACAAGAGGGGACCACTCCAAATTACATTAATTAGGGAAGTTCAATTAGGAGTTGTCTAACTCAGTTATGTGCTATTTAAGAACAAAAATCAAGTTTGAGACTGTTTCAAAAGTACAAACTCATTGCCAACGCAGACCTTAACAATTACCCTCAGGCATCCTGTCTCTTGGATGTAAGTGGAGTTCTTTGGCATTTCAAGTTTTTTTTTTTTTTTTTTTTTTATCAGGTAGAGTTAAGTTTCAGTTGAGAACTGTCCGTGCCTGTCCATCATTGATTAGATGCTCTGTTAGCAGTTTGCCATAACGTCGTGTTTTACTGTGAAGAAAAGCGACATGCTCAATAGCCTCCATGTTCTTTCACAGCTAGAGCCTTATTCCTTGTCTTAACCGTACAAATGCTTGTCTTTTAGTCTCTATTGGCATTTTACTCCCGACATCAATACAAGGCTGTTCAACCACTAACAAGTAGAGAACATTTTTGTGGACAAAGAAAGCAAGGGCATTTGTCATTCTGAAAAGCTTTGCTCCTCCAAAACGATTTGAGGTGAGAAGAGAAAGTGAACACTATACAAAAGACATGGTATAGGTGGGAAAACAAGGCCTGAAAATGAATTTATGTTAGGAGTAGCACAGTTTCGTGAAAATTTGTTTTTAAAATTCAACCTTTAATTTTAGCACATTACTACTGATAATTTTTATGAAATAACTAATGGCATAATTATTGATGCCCCTTCTGTTCAGTTGGTTATAAAAAGGTACAACCACTGTTAGCTCATAGAAAAGTATTTAGTCTTCTATAACATTTCACAAGGTTGTTGCTTACAGAGAGAAGGTTCTTTCACAATTTCTCTTTGCAAACTCTTAATAGATTATCTCAGGATTTAGGTCTGTGATGGCCATGGAAGGAGGTTGGTTTTTTATCTAGTGGACCATTTCTGTGTTGCGATTTGTCAATAGCCCCTTTTCCAATAAAGCCCCAGGATTTAAAGCCTGAGGCTTTGGTTTCCTGGGGTAAAACAAACTCTGGGCTTTTGGAGTTTTGTGTTTCCGTCTGCTAAGGGCCATTTATGTAAAACAGGTTATGACATCTGGGGAAGTTGTGAGGGAAACTGCAGTACCACTCCGGTCCAGTGAGTGGCGGCAAAAAGACACCATCGGTCAAACAGAGGAATGCAAACTGAGAAGCTGACTCTGGATCAGGATGGACAACTTCTGCTGATGATGTTACACCTCCTTAACCCCCATTACTCCACCCTTGTGGTGGACAGTTTTTTTTTTGCTTTACACAGCCTTGCCCCCTCAACAAGCCCCAGGAAAGCAGAGCAATATACTGGGTCGCTTGAGGGACTAAAGCCCCAGGAAAGTGAAATTACTTGCGTAAATGTGTATGAAAACGCTACCCGGGATTTGAAAAGCCCCAAGCTTCTCAAAAGCCCCAGGCTTTTGAGTGGCAATGGAAGAGGGGCTAATACCTATCACCGTATTTTCCGGACTGTAAAGCATTATGTATGATTACCATACCTGTTGTGCATACTGACCAATTTTTTTGTGGTACAATGCGCTCAAAGATCTGTCAAATGTGTAGATCTGACTTTGGTTAGCAACAAAGCCGCTCCGCTCAATGGATATTCGGAGCATTAGGGTATGCCATGTCACTACCTGATCAGACCCCGGAGCAGTCTACAAAGCTGCCTGACTGTAATGTCTAAACTAGAAGTGCATTCATGTAAGCCAGCCCAGAGTGTGCGCTAGCAACAATAAACCAATCAGAGAACAGCATTTGGTACGCTAACCCCAGCCACTTTTTATACGTACTGTGCTTCAACGGTATATTACAGTACATTTGGTGCGTACTGTAAAAATGGCACCTGTTAAGAGGCATGCTCATGAAGCGGGTTTCAAGCTCCAAGCTATCAGCTACGCAGCAAAACATGGCAACAGAGCAGCTGCGAAAGAATTCAATATAAATGAATCAACGGTACGGAAGTGGAGGAAGCAAGAAGATAAATTGTGCCAAGTAAAGAAAATCAAACAGAGCTTCCACTGGAACAAAGTAAGATGGCCACAGTAGGAGGACAGAATTAAACAGTGGGTTATTGAACAGAGAGCAGCTGGAAGAAGCGTCTCCACTGTCTCCATTTGACTCAAGGCAACAGCGATAGCACGATATGAAGATCGACAACTTTTATGGAGGTCCTTCATGAAACTAATGAAGCCACTCCGTGGCTTCGGTTGTAGTTATTAGGCTCTTAAGGGCAATATCGTTTGTAATTCATTCCAAGCACCAGTAGATGGTGCCCCAGTGTGTAAATCTACACACTGGGAAAAAATATTTAATGCGCCTTATAATCCGGTGTGCCTTATAGTCCGAAAAATACAATAGATAATGATCCTGTTGAAAGGCCCACTGGTCACATTTATTAGAGACAACCAGATTTTATTTGAAATGTCCTGGTATTGTAAACAGTTTATTACTCCATAGACTAATAAGGTACCTCAGGCATTTGTAAAATACACAACCCCGCTGTATCACACAGCTTACCCCAAGCTTAACAACCGCCATGTGGTGTTTTTCTACATTCCTTGTCTGTTTTACACGAAATACACAAAAGGACTTTTTTAAGCAAAGCACAATCTTAGTTTCATCTGACCAAAGCACAAGGTTGCATTTAAAACCCAAGTAGAGGTCGGCGAAGTTGACATTGCTTTATGTATCTATTGAGCAGCAAAAGGAAAACCCTTGAGACTGAAAAACTCTTTCATAAAAGTGTCCTGACCAAGAAAGGTCGCAGCTCACATCATCAAAAACAACCCGAAGGTCTAAAATATACCATACATATGTAGAGATAACATTAAGTAACTAAAAAAAAAAAAGAACCTAGAAAATCTACATACTGTAAGCTTAAGAGCCAAGATGTTGTAATATTAAATCTCTCTAGTTGCTGCGGGTCACACAGGTGCAGAAGGATAATTTACAAGCAGACTTATCGGCCAAGCAAATACAGCTGCAATGATTGGGAAAACCATTTTTTTCCCCTGAAGGGCGACAGAGTTGCATTTTGGCACCCATGTAATACATATTCAGCTGCAAAAAATTAGACTTAAACATATCTAGACATAATGCAAGTGTGTGATCCCTACCAAGTTCTAAAATTATTTAAATCCAACCATAATAAAACACAACAGAAACCACAGTGTGATATTTTCTGAAGTAAACCAAAACAAAAAAAGAGTCTGAACAACCAAGTACACGCTTGCTGCTTCCAAAGGATTTTAGAGGTAAAGTAGCAGTCAGTTCCTGCTGATTATCAGCAGGTTTCAATATTTAATCCCTAGCATACATAATCTCCTCTATGAAAGCAAGAGTTTTGGAAGTTTGCTAGTCTGGGGAGGTGTTTAATACATTGATAATATATAAAAGAGATCAGAAATGACCTAAGAGGAGCTCACGTTGCTGCCCATAAATCTGGGAAGGGTTGTAGGGCCATTTTCACTCACTTTGATGTCCATCGTTCTGCAGAGAGAAAGGTTACTCACAAGCGGAAAATGTATAGGACAGCTGCCAATCTTTGCAGGAGAGGACGTTCCAGCAAATTCTCTTCAAGTGCAAACTGTGCAACAGCTAGTAAAAAAAAAAAGCTTAATCCCTGATTCCACAAGGCTCAGTAGCATGTTAAACAGTAAATGTCACAAGAACACAGAAATACACTTGAATATGTGTATAGTGTCTTTGGAAGGGTTGCCTCGTCTCTCTAAAAATAACCTAAAGGAAAGGGCTTAGTTTTTGCTCACTGCAAACATTATTACCCTTAAACAATCCTGAATTCAATATGCAGGTTTTTAGCCAATGGGAGGTGAAAAAAACCAGACATAGTCAGATCATGCGGGCCCCATACAGAAAGATTTGCACAACTGAGAATCAAGCCGTGATTGTTAGCGCCGTGAGTTGAGGGTGCTAACCACCTCATCATCGTAGTCTTGCAGGAAAACATCGGACCTATTTACAGCTGCAACCCTGCCGTTTGTGGATATTTTCTGCTTATCTCTAATGAATAAATGACCGAGGAAATGTTACCTGACTTAAAAACATGGTGCGACCCAGCTTGTGAGCTAAAAACCTAAAGTGAGATTAATCACTGCTGTCATGTACAATAACAAACTTTGTTTCTGTTAATTTATGGCCTTGTTTATAACCGATCCTCTGAACCAACATATTTGACTCCAACATATTGTAAATACTCTTTGTCCACTTCTCACCTGTCTTGAGCAGCTCCTCGGGCACATCTTCAGAGACAAGAAAAAAAGACAATGGACTACGACAATACGTTATTCATGAGGCTTTAAGCTGTGTTCTGCTTCCTATCATCTAAAAAGAAAAATCCTTTCTGGCACTACCTATCAAGCTCAAAAAAAGCCAGCCGTGCATTAGAGCAGATGATGTGAGGGCGGTTTAACAGACAGAACTAATATTTTTTTTAAAAACAGTTTGATATGGGCAAATTCATAGTTCCTCGAACTCCAAACACGTCTCTTGGTGTAGTGAATATTTAATGCCTAAGTGTCATAAAGCTGACGGCAATGTTGACCACAGTACGGCTCTAACAGATGTCAGAGAGCTTGCATGGTGTTTTCTAAAAGCACCAATATCCCTTCTACTTGTTCATTTTGCCACATTACCGTCAACAGCTTTGTGATTTTTATTGGGACTGTAAGTGATGGAAAAATACAGTAATATCTGATTCCGAGGAAGATAAATTATGAATCTTTTTAGACATTCCATTTTAACAAATATTTACATTCTGAATACCAGCTTTGGACACGCAGAGACTCCAATTTTTGCATGTCATTCTTTGCATTATAGCTAGAGCTCAGTCAGATTGGATGGAGAAGATTTATGAACGCCAATTTTCTGGTCTTGCAACAGATTCTCATTTGGATTTAGGTTTCATGAAAATGCTACGAGCCGCATCTCCAGTATTCTGCAACCGTTAGATGTCTCTCTGGTCCAACACACCTGAACCAATGGTAGACCAAAATATTTGATTCAGGTGCGTTGAAAGATACATCTTAATAGTTCCAGCATGCCAGCTCTCAAGGACTGGACTTTGACACGCTTGATCTAAAACTAAATAACTCCGACCAACTTCATTGGTTGTATTTTTTGGGGGATTTTCCTGCTAGAAGGTGAACCTTTGGCCAACTCTCAATTCTTTTCAGACTCCCAACGGGTTTTCTTCAAAGATTGCCCCGTTTTGCTCCATCCAACTTACCTTTCCAACTCTCACCAGCTTCCCTGTCCTTGCAGATGAAGAGCATCCCCACAGCATGATGCTGCCTCCACCATGTTTCACAATGGGGATGGTGTGTTTGGGATTATGTGTAACGTTAATTTTCCTCCCTGATAACATTTTGCAGGACAGAAAATCTAATTTTAGTCTCCTTCATGGCTTGTGGGAAACTTTATGCAGGTCATCTTTATATGTTCTTTCTACAATGGCTTTTTTCTTGCTACTCTTCCTGATTAACACCACTAATACTTTTGTCAACAGATTACTCCTCCTGTTGTGCGGGTTTCTGCTACTCCTCCAGTTTGGTCTTTGGTCTTCTTAGCTGCTTGTTTGTTAATGCTCTCGCTTTCCCGCCTGTCACGTTAGGTGGATGTCCATGTCTTGGTAGGCTTGCAGTTGAACAATCTTCCTAATTTCAGATGATTGCTTGTACAGTGAGAGGTGCAAACCATTAGATCTGGTTTTATAACCAAACCCTCCTTGATACTTTTCCACACCTTTTTCTCTGATCTGTCTGCTGTGCTCCTTGGTCTTCATGACACTGTTTGCTCACTAATGCGCTCTAACAAACCTCTGAGGCCTTCACAAAGCAGCTGAATTTATACTAAGATTAAAATAGACAGAGGTGCACTCTATTCACTAATTAGATGACTTCTGGAGTATCAGATTAAAGAAGTGAATACCACACTTCATGTCAAGAGTCAGGAGTGTTTTTTTATTTGGCACCACGTGTTACTTTGGCTTCTCCAGTTCACATTACACACATTACATATAATGAAGGCAAACCGACAAACAAACAGGCAATGAACAATGGTTACAGGTTTTTCTTTCCTTCCATGTATCAATTTCTTGCCACATCACAATTATGCACCAAAAATCGTGGTCTGTTTCCGAAAAATCTCAATTAAGATTTAGGTTTATGTTTGGTTTAAGTTTAAGGATTATTTGTTTATTTTTGCAAGGCCTTGCTTATAAGTCTGATTATTATGGATCATACAAAAACGGAAATGTGCGAAAGACACCGATGAACATATCAGTTCACGTATGAAACAGCTGTTTGAGGAGTGCTTTGCATGAAAGCATAAAGCATACAGCTCAAACTGCATGTTACATAAAGCCAGACACATTTATATGGCAATAAGATGCTTGGTTATGTACAATTTCTTTCTCATCCGCACACAGTCATTTACTTACATAATTGTCTGGCATTAGGCCAAGCCATTAAATGCATTGTTGGTCTTCAAATAGTTTTAGGGGGCAGTGCTGAGCTTTGACTGCTGTGCTCTGATGGGCTCTCTGGAGAGGCCAAATCATGCAGTCTTTTTATAGCCGAGACACATCAAGTGTAGGAAAAACCTTCCCTTTCAGGCCTACTTTCTCAAGGTTATTTTCAAAGATGGCTCATGTCTTGTTAGAGTATGTGGATTGGGCCTTAAGTGAGCCCTGCCACCAGAGACGCAGTGTAACCCTAATGTAGGAGAGCTGAGGGGGCTTCAGAGAGACCGGGGGTAGCTAATTTGAACCCATGGGCAGCCTAGATGGGCGCTGTCTTTCTTACAAGAATGATACTGCGATGCCGGATTTACACACAGCAAACAAACCATCAGCTTATGTCTGCCGTATAGCACTTAAGGGTAATGAGATTTAGGCCTTCTGCTCATAAAGTCTGACCGCCTGGAGAAACCCTGGAGACAATGGTGACCAAGTGCTGCCAAGTAGCACAAAATAGACTTACATTGTATCAGAATCCCCACATTCGACTATAGAAAAAAGGATTTTATACCCCAGGGGAGGGATGTTCCTTCTGTCAGAGAATTTGCTGCCATCAGACAGTTTATGTCTCGATGTACTGTGTTTCCGCTTCTCCAAGAAAGATTAAGTACTTTACGGACGGCTGAATTCAAACAAATGAATTTCTGTAAACGTATCTTCTATGATTATAAATCTTTGATTCGATCCATTCTGGAGGATTAATCAGCAGTATTACTTTAAGTCTAGATCCCACCAGTCAGCAGCCCTGGAGAACACGAAATATTTCTGGCAGAATACAAACCTAAAAACGTGTTAAAGTAGATAAAACTAATACTGGGATAGCCGCTCATAGCCATTTTGCATCTGAGGCCATGCTTTGGGCCATGCAGGTGCAAATATGACTCCTAAATGTCCACAATCAGCGAAATACAGGTAATGAAAACACTCCCCAAATTGTTTGTTGTAAAATCTGAATATTGTACACAACCAATAAAAAAAAGGGAATTTTTAGTGCACAAGAGTCCATAGGAATGAATGCTCACTTAGTAGTTATCCAGCAGTGAGTGGCACTCTCCACAGAAAGGGCAAACTACAAAAAGCCATTGCTAAAAAAAAGCTGACATTTAACAGGGTGCTGTACTCTGGAATATCCAGGAAAAGTTAAGTGGAAGGAAAAAGTGTAGTACAAAAAGACGCAGAAATAAATGAAAATTATTGTGGATTGCTGTGTATAGTGTTTCAACAAACAGCATTAAAACAGTAGCTATGTTTTCATGCACAAAATTCCTTGCTCAGATTTAAAATTGTTTGGATTGAAAAGGAAAAAAAAAATCCAAATGCAGTATTTACATCATGATATATGTTTAAATGCACCAGGCTTTGGTCAGAATACAAACACTGTGACATACGTAGGGTCCTCAACTCCAACCCCCCAAAAAAGTTGTATTTCCATCTGTAAAAAAAAAAAAGAAATAAGAAGTGTTTTATTTTTTTCTTAAAATTTATGAAATATTCATATTCAAACAAACATGGAAATGTGAAAGCACAATAGTTCTGTATCTTCTGAGTGCCGAGGATGGACCCAAGCCAGGTTCTTAGAACGGTTCAGACGTTACTGCCCTCACTAATAAAGCTATAGGCTTAGGAACGCGTGCTGTCGGCATTCCTGCATCACAGGCTGAGAGGCACAGGGCACAAATGCACAGTCCGGGCAGTTTGCCCCTATCTGAATGACATGATAAGTGTTTAGAAGGACAAATTAACGACAAATTACCATTCAAATTAACGATCAGCATGAACCACCTGTCTCATTTGAAATACAAATTCATTCTTATTGAGCTCTACCCGATCACAATATTCCAGTCGGCATGTGTCATATCATGTTGACATGACACATTTTTATACCAGTCGTCTCTTTATCCCAATTACTTATGCCCACGTAAACATAACTAGTGACAATGTCAGAAGCATATAACCTGGGCTGAGGGGGAAAAAGACTGAACTATGGGTGTTGGTCCACTATGTCAAAATTCAGCACAGCCATCTAGCAGGAATTTTATGCGCTCCACTGCTGAAGAGTTTTGATGGAGATGTTTAATTAATTTTCCAGCAGAAGTTGATAGCTGAGCAAACAGCCAAAAGCAGCAATTACTGTTTTAATGATCATGGCATCACTGTGCTTGATTGCTGACCAATTAATTTTAGATTTTGGATTGGTGTGTCAGCAAACTGACCTGACATAAACCCAAGAGAGAATCTGAAGTATTGTCAAGAGGAGGATGAGAGACACTAGAGCAGGGGTCACCAACATGGTGCCCGCGGGCACCAGGTAGCCCCCACGACCACATGTGGTGCCCTCAAGACCGTTCCAAAACTAGCACAACCCTCCAGTGAGCTGCATTTAAAATGCTATTTTATTCAGTTGCTCTTCTTTATAATCATACTTGTATTTGCATAGAGTAAAAAATGACAAAAGCATTAAAAACGTTTATATTACCTAAAGTTAAGGTGAGCTTGGACCCTTGTAATTCAGAGGTCAGTGCAGGTGGCCCTTCATATGACACAGTACTGATGAAGCAGGTCTCAGTTTCAAAAAAGGTTGGTGACCCCTGCATTAGACCCAACCATGCAAAGCAGCTGAAGTTTGCAAATAAAGGAGCACTGCACAAGTTTAAATGTTTTTTTTTCCTTTCCCATACATGCCCTTGCAATTGCCCAATATGTAAAAGGAGATTTCCTCTATCTACCACAGGGCATTCTGGCATGTGCCGTGTCGGCAACAGGAGCTGTGAGAAGCGACTCCACAGAAGGCGGCTCTTTGAACAGTGAACGGATCGCTCGCATGTGGGCTTTGTTATTTCTCCGCGTGAAGTACGTCAAGTGTTGCATGAAACTTGACAGCTCTGCCTATTAAGGTTTATTACAGGAGAACAGCAAAATGTGCTAAATTTAACAAGTCATCATTTCAGCGTACACAAGACCCTCCCCTCCCGCCCCCCCAGCGTATGGTTTGTACGCTTGTGAAACGGCTGAAATTTGTGAACAACCCCTTAATAACCACCAGAAATAACTTAAAACCAAAGGTAGACACCACTGTCCAGCAGTAGGTAATTCACCACGTCTAAAATGCTGCACAGCAGCAGACGAGAAGACAGGAGCGGGGACATCCTAACAGCTGAACTCTCAAAGTGTGTTCAGGGACAACTCGAAAACATTGATCAAAATTAACTCCAGAGATTCAAACAGTTCTTGTTCTCAAATCTCAGCAGTCGTGTTCAAAACCTGCACACTTCACCACTTCCGGTGTTTTTATTGCTGTATAGTTAGTCCAGGGGTCAGCTATGCCTGCTCATCTTTTATTAATTGAAAACAATCAAACCAAACCTTCAGTCACTTTTATACTAGCCACATATAATGAAGTCCTAAAACATAGTTATATATATATATATATATATATATATATATATATATATATATATATATATATATATATATATATCCCCTTGATTTAAGCGGACCGAAAACGCACCAAACCAAGATTTTAGAGCAGAGATATTTACAGAACCATGTTTTTGGAACTTTTACACCATTAATTTAAAAAAAAGAAATAATCCTGAATAAAACTGGACTCTGCAGCGGGACAATTATCCATACCTTAGCTGCAAATCCAAAGAAATGAAAAATTGTGGGCTGTAAATGGCCCTCTTTTCAGAGGTAATAAAATTAAGATTAATATGTGACCATTTTTAATAAAAAACTGAATGTTTAATGGGGGTGTTATGAATACCATCATGTGGACATTTAAAAGAAGCATCTCATATCAGCTTTCTGCTGGAAGTTTCAATGCTGGCTCCCTGGGTCCAGGTTCTTCAATTCCACCTGAAAACACTCGAGGAGAGAAAGAGGGAGTCTACGGATGTGAGAGACCATCCATGTGGGGGAGTCGTGGCTCATTCCAGGGTAAACTGGAACTTTCTGCAACCTGCATCCATGAAGAAGGAGGAAGACAGAGGAGAGAATATACGGCCTGCGATTCATTTCTTGACCCAGCTCAGCCAGGGAAAAAGGGAAGGTAACATTTAAGCAGATGTAAATGGTTTTATGAATGAAAAGCAATTTTTTGTTGTTTTGTTTCAAGCTTTGCCAAATTAAAAAAGAACAAAAGGAGGGTACTCCAATAAGCACAAGCCAGGTTTACAAAAATAAACTTTTGATACATAGAAGGAAAAAAAAGATGAAACAAATCCAAACTCCGCCCAAGTAAGTTTTAAAACAGAGCTTACCAAAACCAAACTTTAACAGTTGGACAACTCAAAAGGCTGGAATAAAACTTAGTTGTTTGCCAATCTGAAGCGCAAGGTTTTCCAGAAGGTGCTTAGCAAAAATCTTCAAGAAAGAAATATTAAATAGCAACAAGTCAAGAGCAAAGCGAGTTTCGAAGCACCCCAAGAAACAAGGCTAGCTGCTCACATCGAATCACAACTGCCCTGATTTCCAGGTGAGCAGAGTTTAAATAGCATCAACCTCCAGTTTAAAAGATCGAGTCAAATCAGGTGCTGCCAGCACTGGTTTATGACATAGAAGAGATTTAGCAATCTCGAAAGCATTTTGGCATTCATTTGACCAAACGAAATCAGGTTTTGGGCTAAGTAGATGGTTAATGGCTGGACAACAGAGGAGAAATTCCTGCAAAAGCATTCCAAGAAACCTGTGCAGCTCATGTCTAGTTTTGGGCGCAGGATACTCATTAATGGCCATAACTTTAGCATTGATGGGACCAACCTGACCTTGTCCCACTTTCCTGCCTAAATATGCCACAGCGGCTCTGGCAAACTCACGCGTTGCCAGATTAAGAGTTAAGGAAGCTTGGGCCAAACTGTACACTTCTCGCCGTAGGGTTTGCGAATGTTGTTGCCAGGTTTCAGTATAAATCACCAGGTCGTCTAAATAGGCGCTGCAGTTTGGGATGCCCCGTAACCATGTTAGCCGGGGCGTTACGCATAGCGAATGCCATAACGCTGTACTGTAAGAAATCATCTGGGGTTACAAAGGCTGAAATGTTGGATGCCCTTTCAATTAGGGGAACTTGCCAGTAACCCTTAAGCAGCTCCAACTTTGTAACATATTTTGCAACTCCAATCAGATGTTTTTGTATCGGTTCCTTTTAATCTTTAAGAAATTTTGTCCTTTTTTTGATCACATTTTATTAACTCAAAAACTTTGTATCTTGGAGTTTTTCTTTTGGAAAGTGTCCTCCCATCCTTCTATAAAATTTTTGATTCTTGACTGGGTAGTAAAATAAAGGCACATGCTGAGGTTTTCCCGTGAATTGGTTTTAACTCCCTCCCGGAGTCACACCGTAGGTACCCGTAGGGGACAAAGAGGGCGTCTTCTCTAAAGAAATACAGAACTTAAAGGGAAACTGCTCTCCCTAAAAAGAAAAAAGACACAGAGGCCCCTCTTGCTGGAGTTATGGTAATTCTGCCTCTGTTCTCCACCGGTTTCCCCCATCCCCTTCATCACTCATCACAAATCTCTTCTCATTTCCAAGGGTCTTATATCTAGAGCAGCCGTGTAGGTTTTATACTTTATTTCACTTTTGATTGGTTTATTTGTTTTAGTCTTCTTTTCTTTACTTTTTTATTTTTTATTCTAAAACCCACCCACTGTAGTAATGCCGGGCATACACTGTACGATATTTTCAATCGTGGTACTCATATACAGCTCAAACTGTACGACGAAAGCGCAGGGTTTAAAAGTTCACTGCTCACAATATCTGTTCTTACACTGTGCGGCCCGACGCTCTGATGCGACCTGACTGCTCACACTGTACGTTCAAAAACCGCACATCGGACTCAGCCCCGTGGAGAGATGGCGCTACTCAGACTCGTCTACCCGGAAGCCAAATGTCAACAGTAGAAGAAGAAAAAGGCGGAAGTGTCGATGCTCATTGTTAAATATGAGGCTTACTAGAACGAAATCGGCTCGTAGACGGTCGTAACTCCACTTCAACAGCAGGACGTGCTCACGATCACTCACGATCACTCACGATCACTCACGAGGGCCAACTGAATTTTAAACATTTTTGATTTTCAACCGACCGTCCGATTCCTGATTGGGCGGTGGTTGTGAGAGGCGAATAGTCCCTCGTTACCCCCCGTATACTACACGACGCAGGACGCACAATCAAGCTGAAACTCGGCCCGATCCAAAAAATTCTCGCACGACTGAAGAATCGGCCCGAAAAGGGCAAAAACTCATACAGTGTATGCCCGGCTAAAGCTTGATTGGGTCAATTATTCTCAGCTAGCGTATTGTTACGTTCCGCTACCTCTCACTCTGGCTCGTTTTATCTGTCTTCTCATTGAGAGAAGATAGGGGTCGTAATAAACATGGTACGGTGAATAAGAGGAAACGGTGAACAAAAAAAAAACGGGCACCTGACGGAACACACAGTGTGGTGGGGGCTTACCTTAGATTTCTGATCAGAGTTCCCCAACCAACTGATCCTGAGGAAGGGCGAGCCCTAGCGATCCTCGTCCATCAGACGCTCCGTTCAATAGTTTATTTTCTTTTTTCTCTTTGGTCCTTAATATGCAGGTAGTTTTCTTCTTTTCCTTAAAAATACACCACTCGTGGTTCTTCAGTGGTTATTCCTAGCTGGCGTGTAACTCTCCCGGTGCTTTTCCTTGTTAGCGTCCAGCCGGTTTCCCAAACAAATCGAACAAAACGAAACAAACTTAATTCCGGCCAAAACATCCGACGCTCCCCTCTGGGTAGATCCTTCCCGAGGTGAAGGTACTCTTCTTTGTTGCAGAGCCTTCCCGCACCGTCCTTTCAATTAATCGTATTGTCACAAGAACCACAATTCTCCACACGTGTGACACCAGTCCAGCTAAATGCTTGATTGGCAATGCCCCGCCCCCTCCACCAGTGAACCGTCAAAGGTGCAAAAAATAAATAAATAAAAATAAAACAACAAACAAGTCGTCAGGGAACGAAGAAAAAAAATAGCAACATGTAACAGTATGTAAAATCTGTAAAATAAGTGGGTGTCACTTCTGCTGGGACCTTCCAGATGTATCTGATTAACTATCGCGCACACTGGTTTTGAATTTTTGATCTCAAGGACTAGCTTTGGGTCAAATAGGGTCAGGTACAGCAGGTTGATTCGACAGAGGTGTACTGTTTTTATGACCTTTCTATGACCTTTATTGGACTGGGAATCTTAAAATGAGTAAGGCTGGTATCACGGATAAAAACAATCTCCATGCATTCATAAATGAAAGCTGGTGTCATGATCTCGGCACCGATGCCTGGTTTGATTACTCTTGTCACACACCTGCTTAACTCCGCCCATTCCTCATCACCTCAGATCTGTTCCACCTGCTCCCACTAGTATATTACCAGCTTTAAGACCAGACATCAGTGCCAGATTATTCCGAGCTTTTGTGAGACTTATTCCAACGTTTGTTCTGATTACCTGATCCCGACCTATCTGCCTCTCGTCTTCTGAGCCTGCCTGTTCACGTCTGTTTTCTGATTTGCCTGATCTGTGTTCCGACTCTGCCTGACCTGACTACCTGCCTGATCTCTGCCCACTGTGTACCGACCGGATTAGTTTCCTGACTACCGAGCCTGCCTGCCCTCGTTCAGTCTGTCTGCTGATCTGTGTATCGAACCTGGAACTGTGACCCGACTCCGTCCTGGATTGTCCTTCGGCACCTCACTGGCTCTCTGATCTCCTGGCTCCGACCTTCGACCACGTCCCCGACTTCGTCTTTGGCTTCGCTCTACGGCTCATCCTGCTCACGTTCGCCCTCACGGTTCTGATCTCCTGCCTCTCCCCCGACCTCCAATACACCTGCCTCTGGGACTCTCTGAGAGACAAGTACCCCTTGTTTTGTTTATAGTCAGGCACATTCAAACCAGCTCAGTCATGTTGGGCCCTTTATCACTGCCAGCAGCAACAGGAGATCTTATTTTCTAATTGATTTTGTAATTGGTTGGCAAATTTGTGGGCATATAACAAGAATCTGACATATTACCAGACATTAGGATGATAGCTTTGTAAATGTATGGCTGTAGTAGTAAGAGTGGCATTTGATCACGGCCAACAAAACCATAAAAAAACTAATTAAAACAGGTGTCATAGTTCTTGCTGGCAGTTAGGTTTGTTTTCCCCTTTTGTTCTCCCCGCATGTGTGTGTTTATGTATGCGTCTGCCCTTTCTGTCCTTCTCCTTCTGTCTTCCTGCAGGCTTGCCATCCAGATCCCTGGCAGCTTTTCTAACACACCTGCTTCTCATCCGCCTCATCCCCAACCTTCATCTTCACCGGGCTTTCATCCTTTTATTCTCCCTCGAGGTCGCTCTAATTGCCTATCAGGTAACACTCTGGCCAAAATCAAGGTCCACTGTAGCCTCAAAATGGGCTACTATCCATTGTTTTTTTTTAATCATTTGTCTTGTCTTGTGCTAACAATTATAATGCTATTATAAACAACCCCACAGTATGGTTCTTTTGTGAAGAAGGTCTAGATTTATTCACAGAAAAGCAAAAACACAACACATTTTCTAGTAAACAAACAGTTCCAGATGCAGTGTTTTGTATTCAAAATCCATCCAAGTATTTAAAATCCATTAAGCTTTTCAGATTTCGTCGTTTTACAACCACAAAGAAGAAAACATCAATTTGTTTTTTTGCAAAAATCTGAAACACGTGATGTATTTGCTGAGGTCTGATGAGTTCTTTTTGGCCTATGTGAAAAATATGGTGCAGTGAAAAACTGATTCTGTTCATGGCATCATGCTGTTATGAAACATGGGGGTGGCTGCATCGTGTTGTGGTTTTCTCTCTGCAGGGAAAGCGACGCTGACAGGAAGCTGAATGGACATCAGCTCGTCTGGCTTGCTGTTGCATCCCAATGTGAAAAACTCAAGGGGTATTCACACCTTTGCAAGGCCGTGTATTATTCTGTGCATCTCCGTTGTGTTGATTTTGGATACATTTCTCTAGCAAATTATTACAAAAGGACTAAAAATGTATTCATAATACTTTTACATGCATAATTCTGCTAAATTTATAGGTTGAGCACTATGAAGGCCATTCAGCAGATGCTGTGTGACAATTGTCCCTAATTTCTCGACATATCTTGTAATTTTTTTCAAGGATTGGTTCCCTATACCATTCTTACGTGTGTAATGAAAATGATAAAGAACGCTAATCTCTTGTTCTTTCAAGAACATGTCTGCGCCAGGACTTTGATTGCATAATTAATAAGCTCTGAATGGGGTAATTAATAGGAAGGTTGTCATACACATAGTTCTGTGATTTAATCTATTATGTTGGATTTTTCTTTTCTTTTTGGTACTCTGCCGTGAAACAACTGTAAATTTTAATGCTTTCTTTTTCAAGATGCTCTCTGAATTTCCATCTCCCCTTTCCTTTTAATGAAAACCAGGAGACAGGAAGGACGATGAGCTTAATTCCTTTTTGTTCCATCTGGTGCCTAAGCACCTGCAGCCAGCCTTTCCAAACTTATATCCCCCATTCTTCCACCGCCCTCCACAAACGCATACACAAACACAACCTATCCTGTGACCATCAATATCTACTTCTTTAACGGTTCAATAAATCCTACAACACCATGATGCAATATTGCGCAGTTTAAATAAACATTTTGGAGCCTGAAAGCTGAGCGTTGAACTGACTTCGCAGAAAGTGGAGCGCCTGTGTGGCTAAATGTGCAAAGACGCAGTACAGCGCCGAGCTGCTCGGCTCTACTGAACAGCACAGATGTGTCAGGCAGGAGGGGAGGAGGATGCCAAGGGCAATGTAAACAGCATCCAATTACCTGCCTGGATGACGATTCCTGCTAAGCACATACACGTGAAGAGGCCAGCGCGTCTGCCAGGAGATGCACAACCACACACCGATGGCAACCTTTGATTCACTGTACCGTCACTGTGCTTCAAGCACACATTTGTTTCATGTTTTATTTTGAATTATCTTGTATGGTTGTCTGAACACCGATCAGTGATCAAACAAGACCAGTTAGAGAGACAAAATGTGATGAGAACACATGGATTTTCCCCCCCTGTCATTTATTCATCATTTCCATCATGGAAAATGTTGGTATCTTTTACTCTTGCAGTTACAATGTCTTGCGAAAATATTACAACCACAAACTTCAATGGCCAATACAAAATAGAGCACAACTGTAGGGTGAAACAAAACTTGTTTTAAACATTTGCATTAGTACCCCACCCCCACCTTTACTCTCTTAGCTCGAAATAAAATCGAATATGACCAATTGCCTTCAGAAAGCCCCTAATTTCTTTGTCCAAGTATGAATTCACCAGTTCTATGAAGGCCTCAGATGCATAATAAAGAACATTATTGAACAAACTGCATCATCAAGACCAAGGAGAACAGCAGACAGGTCAGGGAGAAGGTTGTGGAGAGGTTTAAAGCTGGGTTAGGTAAAAAATATTGCAAGCCCTGGATTGTCTCACAGAGTTCTGTGAGTCCATTGTCCAAAAATTAAAAGAGTATGGCACAACTACTAACCTACCTAAACATGGTCATCCGCGTAAACTGACAAGAGGAGTAACTCTGGAGAAGCTGCAAAGATCTTTAGCTCAGGTGGGGGAATCTGTTGACCGGCCTATATGCAAAACACTACATGAGGGCAGAAACTAAAGGTTGACGTACACCAGAGCTGAATTAGCGTCCGATCTGACGCAAAAACGAATTTTATGAAATTGGAGAAATTACTTCTGGTTTATGTGAAAGAGGCCTAGAGGACAACTTGTAGTTCACTGCAACTGTGTCTGCGTAGTTTCAACCTAGGTAGTCCCCTGGTCTGTCTTGGTCACAACTACGCAGCAAGATCATGAGTCAGACAGGTAGAGAGAGAAGTTGGCTAAAGTGAAACACGTCCGCTTTGGGGAGAAATACAAAATAAAATGTCTAAACAGGTAAACTGTACGCAACATCCTGCCAGGTGCATACCAATATAGGTTAATCACACAGCTACACACAATGACGAATCCCTAAAACATTTCAATAAACAGTGTACTTACCCGTGATAGGAGCTCAGAAGTACAAAAAACAGATAAGAAAATGAAACCGCAACCTTCTTTGAGTTTGGTTGAGCAGCTACTGCAGCTTTACGTTTACTTCCCGGCTTGATGGTGCTGGCTGAACTTCCGGTTGCAAACTCTTGCGTGAATATCTGCGAGTAAATAAGTAAGTAAGTAAATAAAAATGTGTTCGGAGCAAAGAGGTTCGGACGCAAGCTGTGTGTCTTGGCCGTAACGTTGCACCGAATGCGGCGTACAGCATCCCCACTGGCACAATGCCATGCTGTTGGGATGATATTCTTCAGCAGGGGCGAGCATATTGTCACGCAACATGACATTATGTTAGTAATTCTTAGCTTGTCCATGTAAAGTAGCAGTACATATATGTTCTGAGTTCATCACACCACAGATATATGGTATTAAGCAGCTGGCCAAATTTGAATGAATAAAAACACAGCTAAGCATATAAAATTAGATCTCAAATGTAATGGAAAAAACCCTGGGGCGTGTCCGTGGAAGGCACTGAAACCCCGCCCATGTCCACGCGCAACCAGTCAGACACGGACTCGGAGTCGGACACTGACCCCTGGGATGACCAGCATCCTCGTTTTTCACCATCAGAATGGTCATTTATTTATTCCATCTTTGGACGGCAGCAAAATGTGTTGCTGACTAGGATAGCCTGGCCAAATAAAGTTAGGCAATCAATAGGCTAAAAATTAACAATAGGGATATGAGCACTTTTGCTAGACTCTGTAACAAGTGTATTCACAGCTTTATAACCTTTTTCTGAGACACTTGACGCTAAGATTTTGGCCATGCCTGTTTGCAGGGAAAAGAAAACGGGTGATTAATTAGGGAAAAAAAATAGGCGAACATTTACATATTAAATTAAAGATCTAAAAGATAATTTCATCAAGCATCTTAAAAATGTTGCCCTCTTTTCTCTAATGTCACAGCAGGGCAATGGAGCGTGTTCAGCAGAAGATGTCTCGACAAGACCGAAGCACTGTCCTGCAGCTAAAACTCTTACATAACGTTGCTGATAATATCAGAAACATCCATCTGTGTTATTCTTGCCCTCAGGTGTTAATCTTCATTTCGCTTTCTACGAATAGAAAGGATGAATTACACAATGGATTTTCATCTTGAATTAAATCAGCAGCTGTTTGCAGAGTTTGCCTTTTTCCCTACATGCATCTGTATTGCATTTAGAAGTACCAAAAGCAGCATCTTTCCTTTTGCTGTGGTTGGACAGTCATCTTTGCAGCTAGAAGGGAATTCATTCAAAGACAAATATGTTGTGCTTAAAAGAAGATGCAAAACTGTCTGTCAGTGTGTGGTTTGAGAGCACAGATAATTTACACATTGCAAAAAGGGAATTAAAATTTGTAAAAGTTTCTTGAAATTAGTATATTTTCCCTTGATTTGAGCAGCTAAATAAAAGACTTTTTGCCAGTGGAATGCGTATTTTTACCCCTAAAATAAGATAATTAGATATCCTGCACTTGAAATAAGGTGATGGAGATGAACTGTTCTTATTTTAAGTGCAAAAATCTTATTCCATTGGCAAATAGTCTTATTTACATGCTCAAATCAAGCTAAAATACACTAATTTCAAGAAAAAATTACTTCTAGTTTCTCTTTTGCAGTGCAGGTGATCTCTGTGTAATGTTTCACTATTAAAAGGTGAAAATGAAGAAAGAGAGCATTGGAGTATCAGAATTTCGACATTGCCAAAGGCATCCTTGGGAGCCTGGCTCGCCTGGTAATCAAATAGTTTTATGCCACCATGTTTACCCTTAAATAGAAAAGTTTTTGACCAATCTGTCTGTGTGAGTCTTTCCAGGTTGAATTGATTTGTCTGAACTGAATAAGTTAAGTGCCTTTAGATGACACGTGTTGCGAACTGGCGCTATATAACTAAAATCGAACGGAACTGTGTCAAAAGCACAGTAAGGCAATACAAGTGTGTCGTCTTCAGACGGCACCGTGTCTCTATAGCTTTGAAATAAAAGGGAGATGCGAAACAGTGAGACACAGGTAGCGGGAGCTATGTGTGTCGCAATACTGCGGCTCTAAAGCGGGAATCTCTGAAAGCCCGTCCTTGTCAGTCCCCGTCGTTTCTTTTGTATACCTGGGCTGACACAGGCATGAGCAAAGGCCTGTCCCCCGTTTTATTGCTTTCCTGATTGCCACAGGAGAGCGACTGACCTCTAGACCACGCAGGAGCAGGTAATATTCACCTTGATTGTACCCTCCCAGAAACTCAGTTCCCATTACCCTACAACTATGCTTCAGGGTAGCACCTTTTTGGAACGTCGACGGGTGATGGAAGCTTGAACCACTGAAAACAGGTTGATAAGATATGCATGGAAAAGAAAAGGCTGTGCTAGCAGGAAAAAATCACCAGGAGAGAAAAAAAAAAAACCACAGGACAATACTTTTTTATTTATTTTTTTGGTAGCCCAGGAGGAAAATGCTAAAAAAAAGACTAGACAAAAACAGAATAACCCACTGAACTGTTTGTTTTGATTTTCACTGTAAAACACTGAATGCTCAAACTGTTGTGCTTTTCATCAGTTGCTATAAGCTTAAATTATTTATTTTATTTTACGGATCTAGGCAATGAAGTCTTCTATTCTTAGCAAGCAGGCTGAGAATTTGAATAACATCAACAGGCTTCCAGTCTCCTGCATCTAATTGATTATGTATGCGCTGCATTTTGCCTCTTGAGAATGTTCTATTTGGTCCTTCTCTAGCATTTTAGCATACGTCTTACCTTCAGTTGATGTCAAAAGTTTAAAAAAGACACTTAGGAAGCGAAGGACTAAAAAAAAAATGGAAAGTCAGAGACAGATTAGAAGGAAGAAGGCAAGTCAAAAGATGTTTAAAACATGAGGCGGTTTGTTAGCTTCTTCTTTTTTTTCTCCCCCATAATTAAATTCTTAATTAGCGAGCCCCGTGGAAAGAAATACATCAAGAAAGGAATTCAATTTAACTCCCCAACGCATTTGGCCAATAGTGAAAGAGATCAGGATGTGGGGGAGGTGGAGTTTAAATGTAAGGAGGCAATGCCAGCAGCAGTAAATGAGCAAATTTATTGCAGATGCTACTATTTTTTGAAGGACCAAAGATAGCTGCATCTGCTGTACTCATACAAAGTTATCAGTAAATCTCTTTCAGCTGCAGAGTAAGGAAAAACAAACTATGTTGAAATTAATTTCTGATTTTTTATTTGTTATTTTCTTTTACTGTAGCATTTATTTCAAGAGAAAAAAATGCACATTTCATTTCCTCTCTTAGAATAAAAGTTTAGTCAAAAGTTTCTTTTGACTAGAATATACCTCAATACCTTGAGTATTTTAAAACTAAGTTAATAGTAGAGTAAATATACAGAACCTAGCAAAGGTTTTTAATAACCCCTAAACCTCAATTTTGTGATTTTATGTAACAGAAAGCCCCAACCCTTTACATGATAGTGAACTGAAAGGAAACATTTTGTCAAGGTGGGTCAGTTGGAATAGTAGTTTTTGAGCCATCCCCATGTCCAGTGTTAAAAATGTTTGAGTGTTCAGTATCACCACATTTTTATGTACAGAAGTGAATCTGGATCCAAAAAAAAGGTTTTCCTCCAGGATTGTTTTCTGTTTGGTTTCTTTTATCCCCCCATCAACCTATCCAGGGAGTCCCCTGCCAATGACCACTAGAGATAAAGAGGTAAACAGACGGATGGCTGAACAGACAGATTTCTGATGGCCAATAAAACCGTCTTCTGCATGTTTGCTGTTCTTTTTTTTCCATCTGTTTTACAGTTGAGTCATATACTCCTCCCATTTTCAGATGAGGCACTAAACAGTGCTTTTAGACATTCAAAACATGGGACGCTGTTTTACAACCTAACACTAGTTAACATTTCTCAACCTTTTTGCTGTTTTTCTTGGTGTTTATACTGCTGTAAGTTCACCACTGTTTTCCACCAAAGCTCCAAGGCCTTCAGAACAGCAGTATTTATACTAAAACTGTACAATATGATGGAGTGCATTATATCATTCTGTAATCATCATCACAACATCAATACAGAAATCCAAAAGGCCCACTTAGATAAAATATTTGTTTTTTATTATATTTCAAATATCCGACATTGCATTGAATGGACTCTTACTGTGCTTCTACCAGAGCCTTATCCCCCCACATCTAATATTTGAAAAATGCACTTAAAGGAGGCGGTGCCCGGCCATGCAGGGGTTGAGGGCTGGGCTTGTTCTGAGCTAATAGAATAAAGGTAAATAAAAGCTAAATAAGCTAACTGAATGCCAAGCTAATTAATCACTAGCCTGAAATATTGACCAAAAAACTGAAATATTGACCAAAAAACTCACTATTCTAATTCCAACTCACCTCTGAGGCAAGAAAGAGACAGAGCCACTTTTATAGCTGACGTCAGCTTTTCTGGGTGACGTCACAATATCTTTGAAGCCAACACCAATACTGATTTTTAAATTCACATGCAGTATGCAGAGATTGGTGGACACATGGTACACACAGTGGTAAAGACAGAGAACAGAAGCATGTGGGTTAATTATAATATACACTAGTTATGTTTACATGCACAAAACTTCACAATCGGATCGAAGTATGTTCGGATAAAAAATAAAATCAGATTGTTCCAATTATATGGACAGACACTCAATTAATCCAATCATAATGTGGGTTTATATACACCTGGCTTTTTTTCAGAATAGAACCACTCTGACATGCACAGTTATCAAATTTCTCTCATTCTGATTACAATTTAATTCTGATTTAGCTTAATCCGATCCCAGTATTCTGATTTGCTTGTTTACATGACGCATTTTCATTCCACTCAGCCCTTTATTCCAATTACTTGTGTCCATGTAAATGTAGCTATTGTCACACACATATCCACAATAGCAATAAATGTCTCCTGATATCATGCATCCCTGAACACAAATACAAACCAAATATTCCAGATTACTATTATAAAAGTATTCTGGAAGCCATGGATCATTTTCTGTCCCCTATCCAACAATGCACAGCATTTGCTTGGTCTATCACATGCTATAACAAACCCATTATAAAAACATAGTGGTAAGGATATTTTTGCAAGGCACTGTGGTAAATGTAACTTTAGCAGGAAAATAAATTCAAGTCGACAGACGGGGTAGAAAGAAAAAAAATCCATCCTGTTGTGAACATCTTGCAACTGAAATCTGCTTTCCACCTAACCCCCAGAGTTAACCATGCCGCACAGGACTTAGAAAGTTCTACCCACAGGCGGCCCTGATAACTTCGAGTCTTTCAAGTGGGAAATAGAGAGTCCATTTTTTAATTTGTCAGCTAAGGTCTTTAGTCATGCCCTGCCTGGCACCAGAACCTCTCTGGTCAACTCCAGGACTGCGAGGTTCCGAAGCAGAGAGTGGATTTGCTGCAGTCCTTTGATGTGTCAGCAGAGCGTTGGCGGCACACCTCTGTGAAACGTTGAAATGTGATGCAATGATGATAGGTAGAGGTGAAGAACCGCCAGAGGCTAAATGAATATGCTCTTTCCTGCATGGTACTCCAAGGCTCTAGGAACCCCAATATCCTGCCTGAAATTGGCAGAAACGTGGCGTGTTTGTATACACAGGGTGTTTGTGTTGGCGTCGGAGGGATTTGCAGGTTTTAGTGCAGATACCTCTTTGTTCACATGGTTCAGGAGCAATGAACAATAAACAATAACCCTGTTTTTTATATATATTTTTTTTTTACTTGTTTTTTTCTCCAAAAATAAACTAATGCATAAAAATAGTCAGACTTCATAAACCGAGCTGCAGTGTCAGCTCCCAGGTGATCCAGTTTACACAGAGGCAGGCTTACAAATTTACTCTCGGCACGACCTTTGCCGGCGCTGCAGAGTCCTGTTGAAATGGAAGTAGCCAGCGTCCTTGGAGAATCGAGGACTCGTGATCGGCGATGAAGCTCAGAGAGAGGGCAATGATTGTGCATGCAGGGGACCTTTGCAGAAGCATGGGTTTAGAGGGTCTAACATACGCACAGTGCATGTAATACCAAAGCCCAAGGGCCCCACTGTGGGCCGCTACGATTCCTACCATTGCTAAACTGAGAGAATATTTCCTGTCATTGCAACATTCAAATAAGTACCCAAAGTTCCTCCTCATATTACAATATCCAGTAATTTTCTTCTTAGTTTCCAGAGAGTCCAGCAGACTCTACACTCTTGTGTTCATGATTTATCAACAAGTTGTAATGACCCCGGAGGCAGAGTGTATCTGCTTACATCTCAAACCTGAGTGCTTCGCTTTGATTCATCAAACTAAATCAGCAGGTTTAATGAGCATGTGTGAAGATGCTGCTATCAGAAGAGAGTGCAGCTCTGCATAATAAACCCAACATCCAAATAACTTGTTAGATATACAGTTCTGTGAACTGGGGTAATGTGAGTTTCCTCCATAAAAACCTCGACACAAGAAGAAACTAGAATTGTGCATATTAAAGTTTATTGCACCTTGTTCCCTGCTTCCTCTTTCCTCATCTCTACTCCTCTCTTCCCCTGGAAACCACAGTCCCAGAGGGAGGGTGAAGAAACAATACCTCAGCACTGCTCAGAAAACAGGCACGAACACCTCAGTTTCATAAGAAGCCTTGTGAAACTGTAAGAGAAATTGTGTTTATTCATTACCATCTCTTATTTCGGGATTAATAAGAAAATATGAATCATCCTTAAATAGAATTACAGCACCTTACAAAAAAGCATCATCATCCTTTGAACCCTTTCCCATTTAGTCGCACTACAACCACAGACTTTAATTAATTGAATTGATCTTTTATCAAAATGAAGCATTTTTACTGATTTAAAAATAAAGACAATTATCTTAATCAGCTTGATGCTTATTTAAAGTCAAACAAAATCCTGGCAATTCTCTTTTCTCGTTCAATATATAATGGTGAACTTAAAGTATTATCACTAGTAATTTTGTACCGACATGCGCCTACATAGAGCAAAAATCTATTTTATTATCCTTTCCGAGCTTTCACAGGTGCTGCCATCTTCTCATCCAAATAACGCACTGTCACTCAAATCAGGCGAGAATATTCGTAATCATGATGCTCCAACAGCACAATAAGAACGTGCGATTAAGGGCAATAGATCTAGACGTGCCAGAATGCCAGGTTACGGCTGCAGAAATAAACCACACCTATGCAAAAGGAAATCCTGATTATATTTTTTCTCTAGACATTATTTGTTTAGAGAATATTGTCTATATTATTATATAATAGCATGCAGTCTCAAAGGGGCCAAAGTGTCATATGTCCCATTTTAGGCCGGTCCCAAGCCCGGATAAATGCACAGTGTTAAGCCAAAAGGCCATCGAGTGCAAAACTTTTTCCACATCTCCAAATGTGAGGTGGTCATACTGTGTGTTCAGTAGGTCATGTGGAAAGGTAGCTAAGCTAGAAGCGTAGGAGTAGCGTCCAAGCTGTTCTACCATGGTGTGGATGAGAATAGAAATGGTGTAGGAGTATCTTGAAGCGGGAGTTTGTTCGGAAAGTTCTGGAGGTGAATACAGTGGCAGATAGGGTGATGAGTCTGAAGCTAGAAACTGAAGGTGTGATGTTCAATATTGTTAGTGGTTATGGTCCACAGGCAGCAAAGAGGGTGGCTGAAGTGAACACTTTCTTCCAGAAGAGGCAGGAACACAGGGTGACTTAAAGGAGCGCAGGTAGGTGCACACAGGTGGACTTTACATAGTATCTTAGTGTCTACATAGTATCTGTAGACGATTTCTGTATCTTCGCCGACGGCTGTTGCGAGAAAAAGACTTAAAACTCCCAGTACTCCAAGAAATTGCAAGAGTGATGGAGGCAGCAGATTTCCAAGCAGAAAGGATGGAGGAATTAATAGTTAATGCCCTGGAAAAGAAACTTGACAAAGACAGAGATAAACATGTGAGACCCAGATTTCCTAAAACTCAAAATCAGTCACCACGTGAAGAGCACAGCATCAAGTGTTACGTGTGTGGACGTGCAGGAGACGTGAGCCGTGAGTGCACAGTAACAAAGAACAAAAAGGGTAATAACTGTGGAAAACAAGGACATATTGCAAAGATGTAAGACAAAGAAAACACAGGAAGTAAACAGAGTCACAACCACAGTAACACAACAAGAACCCAGTGACAGTGAAGATGAGCGTGTGTTTTTGTGCTGCAGAGGGAACACTGTCAATATTAGTAAATGACCAGCCAGTAGACATGTTGATAGATCAAGGAGTTTCATGTAACATTATGACAGAATCCAAGTTTAAGCAACATGAGTTAAAGAGTGACATCAAGCTACGGCGCCCTACAAAGAGAGTCTATCCATTCGGATCTACAGCTCCACTCCACGTAAAAAGTGTTTTCACTGCTGAATTCAAAGCCAGTGACACATCAGAAACTGTGGTGGATGCTGCTCCCACCACCACATCGTGTTAGTATTTCTTTTCTTTATATTATATTACAGTTTATATGTTTTAAGTTAGTTATTTCATTTAGACAGGTATTTTCTAATGGGTGCACACTTTAGTTAATGTCTGTCTGAATGGTTTATTTACACTTGTTTTTTGTTTGAGGTGCTGCTGATACAAACCAGCTGGAGGAGGAAACCTGGAGCATACCATTTGCTTTTTTCAAAGGCTGACGGGGGAGACTTGTTTCAAGTTGTTTTTAATTAGTTAATTTTGTCACTTAAATATTCACTTATTATTGTTTCTGCTAAGTAAGAGTTAGTTTTGCTTTATTTTGTTTCATAGAATGCTTTAGTTAATTTTGTGTTTATTTGTTCTTTTGTTATGTCGTGCCTCCCTCATACGGTAGACTTGGGTTACTCCATCCCTATTTAAGCAGCCTTTTGTTCTTTGTTTGTAGGTCAGTTTTGTTTGTGTTGAGTTAGAGTTCAGTTGACCTCAGTTAAATTGGGCCCAAATTTGTTATTTATCCTTTGATTTATTCTTACATTAAATCTTTGTTTTGTTTACTGTTTTTGGAAGAATTAAATGGAATTCTTTTCTACTTTGAAATTTTTTTTTGTCCTTGTTTGAGTCTGGTCCCTCACAGAAACAGTCACAGCAGCGATCCAAGTGATTGAAGAGGCACAAATCTGTGTTAGGCAGACACACTGCTATTAGGTTGGGACTTTTACACATCGGCCCTATCCAACAGGTGAACACAGTGTAGTCACAAGATGTGACATAGAGGAAAACTACAGAGACTGTTTTCAAGGTTTAGGAAAACTGAAGGATTTTCAGCTGAAGCTGCATGTGAACGACAGCGTACAGCCAGTCGCACAGCCTGTTCGCAGGATACCCAAGACGACTGGAGGAATTGTCAGCAGCAGACCCCATTTTAGTTACTGTTCGAAGTTGTATCAAAACTGGTGACTGGGGTAAACGTGAACTCGTTTATCAGACAGTTAAAACTGAGCTTTACACTGTAGGGAAAACAGTGTTGAGGGGTTCCAGGATCGTAATCCCTTCAGGCTGCACAACGACAGATGCCAATGTTAGCACATGAAGGTAACCGAGGCAAAACAGAGACTAAGATCAAAAAGTGTGGTGGCCAGGAATCGATAAATAAGCAGAGGAGCCAGTGAGGTCATGTCAGGTATGCCAAATTAACAATCCCGCAGTTTTAACCTGGAAAGGAAAGAAATGTGTAGATGAGAGGGACCCAAGTGGAGCCATGGCGTTACATGGAGCAGAGATAAAGAAGCTAGAGGATTTTAAGCACTAAGTGGCAACAGTACAGGTGTACAAGATGGTGGTTAAACCATTGATGTTTTGGTTTAGAGTGGCACTGAGAAAGAGACAATAGGTAGATAGGATCAGGAATGAGTACATCAGAGGGAGAGCTCATATTAGATGTTTTGGAGATAAATCCAGAGAGGCCAGACTGAGATGGTTTGGACAAAAGAGGGATAGTGAGTACATCGGTAGAGGGATGCTGAGGCTGGAACTGCCAGGCAGGAAACCAAGAGGAAGAGCAATGAGGATCTTTAAGGATGGAGCAAAAATGGATATGAAGGTAGTTGGTGTGAGAGAAGAGGTCGAATAAGATAGGGTTAGACGGAGACAGATGACTTCCTGTGGCAACCCATAAGGTATAATAATGGACGTCATTACATTTCATAACATGGCCATTTAGAAACAGTGGATTTGTCTGACTTTACCTGAGAAATCAATACAAAGCTTCATATAGTTCTGATACGAAACAAAACATCATAGATGGTTTTCACATGTTTTATAAATAAAATCGGAAAGGTATGACTTGCATTTGTAGTCCCCCTCCGTCAGTCAATACTTTGCTGAACCAAATTTTGCTACAATTACAGCTACGAGTCTTTTGAGGTATGTCTCTACCAGGTTTTCATGTCTACAGACTGAAATATTTAACCATCCTTGAATGTAAAACAGATTAAGCTCTGTATTTAGCTCCGACCCCCTTCCCTGCTCTTGGCCAATTCTAAATGTTTTATACCTCACTATTTGGGCCTTTTTTCAAAAATCATAAATCTCTTCATCTTAAATAACGTTAAAGAACAACTGTAGTGCAGGACTTGGAAACAAAAAGCAGACACCATAAGCAAAACGGGATCTCTTTTAACAAACAAAGTCAAAAGAGCAGCAAAAGTAGGAAGATGACAACTACACTCTGAACAACAGCTGGGCACAAAACTGGGCTAACAGGCAAGAAACGCAGGGAAAGAAAACAAACGCAATAATGATCTGACCGAGAATAACTGAAACAGCCTATATGCTGTAAACAGCATGGGGCAGATTTTTGACAAATTGGTTGCAGAGTATGAAAGAAGAGCAGAAAGTAAAACTAACAGAAAAACAGAACCACAAAAATCAAAGCCATGAAAAGCACAAGAAGCCTGACAGGATTGGATGATTTCAGAGATCCCGACAGTCTCAGAATGTCTGAGTTTATAAAATATTTGTGAGGGGGAACAGCTCACTAATGATACATTTCTGAAGCATCTGAAACATACACTGAAAAATTAAGCAATTCATTGCCAACAAAGCAGGGCAAAAGATACTAAAGCTTTATCAGTGCAGATTTTTCCACTGACAAAGACCTTTGTAATTAATGGAAACCAAGAAGAAGCTCCTAAACTTTTAGCTACAACTCAAGCAAAACCCCGATAGCTGTTAAGGAGAAAGTTTCAGAGATAAAGGAGTATTGGAACGCAATATAACAAATATGTTTTTGTCTCATATCAAGGAATTATAGCTTGTTTTTGCAGAAATGTTTGTGGGCCTAATGTAGTTTTTTAATTATATTAGACCCACCTATTTTAAAATGGTTAAAAATCAGATCTGTAGTTAGATTATGTGGTAAAAACCACTGAAAAACATGTTTTAGGCCTGTTGTTGGAATGGGGGCAAGAGCCTTGACTCCCTGCTCAGACTCCCAGTAAAAGGTTGAACGTTAACATTTAGCCAAGGCGTGCATTTTGAATATTGAAATGCATATGTTGTATTGTAATTATTCCAAACTAATTAATTAATTATCAATTAATTAATTAATTAATTAATAACTAATTATTAATTTTAGGGCAATATCTTCCAGTCCTGGCTGGGACACATTTCTATTGTGCATTGTTTAAGGCCCAAATGGGCTGCAAGTCTAAAGGTGCGATCCCACTGAACATGAATGGCGCCACAATGTTGACACTTTTGTTTGCTGTCGCTCGCCTGACATTTTCACCGGCCGTTGCAGCAGACAACAAGCCACAAATACAGCAGTACTATGGCACTATCTAGTGACGCTTTTACTTAACAGCCACTCCAGTCTCCTCACTCACTTTTCTCCAGGCTTGGTTCTTTCTGGACTTTCTGGACCTAGTTAGTTGAATCATACAACTCAGGCCGACTGCAGACCGCCACTATCAGCTTTTCTTCCAAGTAGGTTGAAGACAGCTTCGTCTCTGCACATCCAGTTCCTGCTTGGTTGTCGTGGCGCGACAAGACACAAACATTCAGCTTTTTCAACTCCAGCAACTGTCGCTTAGCAACTATCGCAGGTGTCGTGTCACTCTGGCTTCACTTTAAATCACCAAAATTGTGCATTTTACGTCGCTAGAATTGCCGCTGTGGCCTCGCTTAGCGTTGGGTTGCGTCACATCACCCCAGCTACCTGTGCGTAGGCATATGGAAATCTGTCGCTTGGCCTGCCACCTTCGCTTTCAATGTGAGCCATCAAAGCGAAACCGTTTGTGTGGCCTAAAGTCAATACATTCAAAAGAATCTTTAGAAACTGGCGACGTGAATAAACTTTCTTCAAAACTGCCCTTCAGTCTCCAAAGTTGTTATTGGAGAACAAAGAAGGAGCCACATGTCTGATGGAAGATCAATTGGCATATTTTAAGCCTGACCCTGGAAATGTTCTACTTTGGGCTTTCATTGTAGCAAGTGAAATAAAATTATGTATGGATTTGATAAAAAAAAAAAAATCTTCATCGTTGCATACATTTGCCCCTGCCTGCTGTCTTATTTGGTCTTTTTTTGCATCTTCAAATTCATTTTTCGATTTGCTTGAAGGGAAGTCATTTGCCATTTCCTAACAAAGGTTATGAGTTGGCCTTTCTTGAAGTTATTCAATCAGAAATGCATTAATATTGACAAAACAGAAGGATTTTCAGATCTAAGGAGAAATTATAAAGATAAAAATAATCTGATTAGACAGAAAATGTTAGTTTGGTGTATTTTCTGTTTTAGCTGGCTACAATAGCTCCAAACCAACAGGTTGTTTTGAAAAACATAATCATATACAGTTTTCCCCCGTTAGTATGCATAAACACAGACCATCAGGAACTTGCAAGATAGTGAAGGGTTATAAGTCTGCAAGCATTTTTATGTCCTTCTGTCATGAATGCAAAAAAAGAATATTTTCCAGTGCCTTTTTGTCTTTGTGTTCTTCTAAGTGAAACACTCATCTTTGCTGCAACAGAAACCCTGTTTCTCTTGAACTTGCGGGCTTCAAGTGAGAAACCTGTCAGCCAAAAGAACGCCATGTTAGACGTGCCTTTTTATTCCATCACCTGTCTTCTACATGTCTCTGCGTTCTTACCGTTCGTGCTGTCATGTAGCAGGTGGAATGATATCCGCCTCTATTAGGAGCCTAAATTTAACATGAGAAGAGGCTGTATGACGACACGCAGAGCAGATTGATCTGCGCCATGTTCCCTTAAATACTTTTTTTTTTCCTGCAGATTTAATGGGGCTGATTATATCTGGGTCAATGTTTCTGTGAGATCTGAAGCGGAGTAAAACACAACAACAAGTGAACAAAGCGTCATGGAAAACACAAAAAAGGTAAAACATTTGCGGCTATGTATTCACACAATAGACACTTGCTCACAAAGGCACCCTCTGCTTGGTGAATCCGCAGTTCTACATTTAGAAGCCTCCAGAGTGTCTAAGCTGCAGGATGCATGCCTGGAAACTGGGTCATGCAAAGCCTTAAATGTAGTCTTCTTTTTTTAATTCAGAGTAATTCTTTTAATCTTCTACATCTTGCATTTGAACGCAACACCAAAGAATATGCTGAGGATTGTAATAAGCCTTCGCTTGGGCACTGTCTGAACAGATATGGTGACACAAAAGTGTGTTAAACTTACTAAAGTTAGCATCTCTTAACAGCATAGAGAGCAGCTCTGTCAATTAGCATTTAATATGTCCAATATAGGTTAATTGGCAGGGTTTAATGGTAATTTAGCTGCAAAGGTAATCCAAGAACGTTCCTTTATGTCCCTTGGTTGATGTCCAACAGCATTGTCTACCCGTGGACTGTCTTGTCAAAAAAGCTAAACTTGAGGTGACATCAGTGGTGACCTGTCATGCTGTGGTGCAGACCCCAAACATTTCACCCCCCTCCCATCTCAGTTAATTAGGTCATTCTCAGCGAGAGTTCGTTAGTGTAACCCCCAGAGCTCTCAGAGACTGTTTTCCTTCTGTGTGAGGTCTGTCATCAACCTAAAAACCCAAGTAAGAGACGCGTTCTTTTGAATTTAAACAAATGGCTCTTTCACCTGTAATGCGCAACAATTCTGAGCTTCTTCATGGTGTTTAGGCCAATTAAGTACTGTGAGAAAATAGTCATTGTTGATTGATGGTCATTAAACCAATTAGTCGTACTTTTAGCAGCATTAGCAGGTACCAAGCCATATAACATAACATTTCTGTATTAAGAATTAAATGAAATAAAATAAAATGTATTGGTCTTATGTAATATTCTAATATTTTGAGTTGCTGAATGTGGTGTTTTCATCCGCTGTGAAACATAACCATCAAAAGGAACAGAAACAGATGGTTGAAATCTATAAGCCTGTGTGTAATGGATCTTTATTTTAGGTTGAAGTTTAAAATTACTGAAATAAAATACCTTTCTGATGATATTGTGATTTACTGAGATGGACCCATACTATTTCAGTTGTCAAATAATATAAAACAGAAATGTTCAGTTGTATACAATGTGTACAAATGCAGAAACTACAAGAAAAGAAAAAAAATCAAGGAAAAGGTGTCTAAAGTGCTGGTATATGATGGAACACGCTGAATGAAAAGACAAATCAGAACTGCAGGCGTGGAAAATGTAGTACTGTAAATGATATTGTTTATGTTTTTGTTTTTTCTGATTTCAATTGTGATTCCTTGTAATTTCTCATTATTCTGTTTTGTTTAAAGTTCTTGGTTCACATTTGATTTAAAATAAATTTTCTGCTGTTCACATTCTTCCAAGTAGTGGCGTTTCTGAACTTCTCACTGTTCCTCATTTTCCCTCCCTTGGGCTCTTCAGCAATAAACTCTCAAGCTCGCTTCTGTCAGCCTGCCCCAGGGCAGCCGTACCTACTAACATAGCTCACCACCGTCAGGGTGTGAGTGTGTGCGTGAATGGGTGAATGACTAAAGACTAGTTAAAGCGCTGTACAAGTACAAGCCATTTACCATTACTTATTACTTTGTTTTAGTTCAGTTCCTTGGCAGATCTTTCTTGAAGATGGACCCTGTTTTCTTAGCATTCTGTTTTTCCATGAAGAAAAAGCGGAATGCTAAGCTGCTGAACATTTGCCCCTTCATCATTTTGTGCTCTTGTTTTTTTTTTTTCTTTCATACCCAACTTTTTTTTTAAAAAAGAAAAAAAAAGGAAGAAACCACAAATCCATTAGTACCTGCCTTGGGGACATTTCGCTTTTGCTTTAACAGTAAATGAAATCTAGCCATTTGAAATACAAACAAATCTGTTAAGGGGAAAATGTAAGGGGGAAAAAAAGCTGCAATAACCTGGTTGCATAAGTCTGCCCACCTTTAAATGAATAGTATGGTTAAGCCTCTTTTGATTCAATTCCAGCATTCAGTCTTTTTGGTACACACCTGCCATCAAATATAGAGAATCTGATTAAGTGTAAATAAATAAATAAATTTAGCTAACCTTTTATTATTTCTTGACGTCTGCTTATTTGGATCGTTTCACTAAAATCACAATTTGCAGAGAGGATGACTTGGATCAAAAATCATCATGCTGTACAAAGCTATCAGTCAGAAGAAGACTACCAAAAACTCAGAGGGGAGCTGCCAACAATAGCAGTATGTGAGCTGCAGGAATGCTTTGGTAAGTACTGGTTGTTTTCGACATGTGACAATTATAAAATGTATTCTTTCTGTACGTCTGGAACAAGGAATGGGATTGACAGAAGCCTTTGCCTCCATAATAAACCAATTAAGGCCTGGCAAAACAATCTGTCATGGTTTGATGAAACTCCTTTCAAAATTAGAGGTGTAGAACGACTCCGGTGCAGTGTGCAGTCCGTGTTTACTTCCTGTTTCCTGAGCCAATCATAAGAGAGTTCCCAGGGTTCCAAAACAGAGCGCAGCATTTGTTTTTGTTTTTTCTTTGCTAAAGAGCAGCAGCCTGCAAACATGGAAACCAGTAAAAGAAGCAGACCAGAAATAGAACAAAATACAACATGATATACCTGTCATGTGTTAGTAAAAATTCAGTGGCGTTCCAAAGCAACAACGGACCGTTTTGGAAACGGCGGGCTGTGTGTGTCTTTCCGATTTGAACCACTAGGTGTCAGTATTGCTTCTTGTCTATTTAAATTTTTACAAAATCGTTCCAAGACACTGTCTGAAGGGACTAGATCTGTCTGATAAATACTGTTTCCCTTGCTTCAAGACCCCATGAATTTTGAATCAATCACTCTAGCTTTATTTATAAAATCATTTTACACACCCAAAGTAACCAAAGGCTGTACAGGTCCATAAAAAAAAAGAAATAAAAACATAAAATAAGCAATAAAAATCTCCAGTAAAACTAGTAGAATACAAGCAGTTAAAAACAAAAAAGGTTATCAATTAAAACTATTAATAAACCCAGTGGGAATGTGATTGTGTAAAAGTTACGATAAGTAAGGAGGTGATTCGTGATTGACATAATTGTGTTCCATGAGAAAAATACACTTTCAGGCAAACTGCAACGGTCACATAACCTTGATGTAGGCTTTCCAATAACTAAGTGTTTTTCAAGGTCTCTGTGACCCAATCTGAGGCGTGGGACAAGTGACCCTTTTTCTGCTTTTTCCTGTTTTTCTCACACTCATTAAAACCCCTTTAGCACATGAAGGTTTATTCTCCTTCTGTCTGTCCTTTACCCAACTGAAGTTAAGTAAAACCACTAGAGCGGGGATTCCCAGAGTGTGGTACGCGCTAGGGGGTGCGCAAGGTGAGAACTGTAATGGTGGTCTGACAGTGTTTTTTTCCCCACACAATAAAGACATGTAAATAAACATTTCCTATGTAAAAATTAAAATCAAAAACTGTAAATTTAATAAATTAATAAAATGTATTGTAACGAAAATCTATTTATTCTTCTATGCTTCATTTTAATATGACATAGAGGAAGTTATCTTATTCTATGCATCGTGCTGTATATGAGCACCTAGCTTGTGGCCTCTACTTTATTCATTCTCACAAATATGCTCAATTGGCTGAAACCAGGGAAACTGTCATGCAGGTGAGACATCTAAGGTTAGTGATGAAGAAGGAGAGGAACCAAGAGAGAGGAATTGGAGGCAACAGACGAGAGAATTGCAACGGATCTGGGAGAAGAAAACAAGCGAGAATCAGAAATTTTTCTCTCTCTCCTTGCTTCACGTCGTTTACGTCTGTAGAGGGAATATTGAATTCAGGCTGAAAGTTTTATTTGCAAGATTAAATTGAGTGACACGGTCTCTCTTTCGATCGCGCAGCGCCTACAAACAGCGCTGCTCATGGGGCTGTGACTGAACCGGTGACAAGCACTGATCCGCATGACACGCCCACATCGCTGCAGCCTCCGCTGCTGCTGGGGGGTAGACGCGGTTTCTTGACTATGTTCACGCACAGATCTGTAATACTTTTCAGTGTGATTCAGACAGGTGAAGTTCATTTTACAGATGCAGTTTTAGCGCATATTCAGACAGGAACAGGGAAAACCAGCAGTGGGGGCTGAGGGGAGCTGAGGTGTGTTGCCGTGGGTGTGTCTACCTGCTGAATGTAACCACTATGAAAGTTTTTATTTTTCTGATATAATAAAATAAAAAATAAAATAATTGACATCCTCCCAAACATGATTACCTCATCCCCAGTAAGTAAGGCAGCATTGGAGGAATCTTTAGAACCTGCGCTGTGTCTGAACTGTTTAGAAGCAGTAGAGCTTTCTGAGCTATCTAAAATCTTAGCTTCATCTAAACCTTCTACCTGTATGTTAGACCCAATCCCAACCAAGTTGTTTAAGGAGGTATTCCCTTTGATCAGTGGTCCTATTTTAGACATGATTAATCTATCCTTAGTAAATGGATATGTACCACAGGTTTTTAAAGTAGCTGTTATTAAACCTTTACTTAAGAAACCTTCTCTTGATCAAGATGAGCTAGTAAACTACAGACCTATATCTAATCTTCTTTTCTTATCTAAAATTCTTGAGAAAGTAGTTGCTAATCAACTTTGTGAACATTTACAAAGCAATGACCTACTTGAGGAGTTTCAGTCAGGCTTCAGAGCTCATCATAGCACTGAAACGGCTCTGGTGAAGGTCACTAATGATATTCTCATGGCCTCAGATAATGGACTTGTGTCTGTACTTGTCCTGTTAGATCTTAGTGCTGCATTTGATACAGTTGATCACAATATTCTCCTACAAAGACTTGAACATACTGTAGGGATTAAGGGGAAAGCATTAGGCTGGTTTAAATCTTATCTGTCGGACAGATTCCAGTTTGTTCATGTTAATAATAAATCTTCCTCAAACTCTAGGGTCACCTGTGGAGTACCACAGGGTTCAGTCCTTGGACCGATTCTCTTTACTATATATATGCTTCCGATCGGCAAAATTATCAGACAGCATGGGATTAATTTCCACTGTTATGCTGATGACACTCAGCTATATCTATCCATAAATCCTGATGAATCCAATCAATTACTTCGACTGCAGTCATGTCTTGATGACATCAAAAGCTGGATGACTTTAAATTTCCTGCATCTAAATTCTGACAAGACCGAAGTTGTAATCTTTGAGCCAGAGTCCTCAAAAAATAAACTTCTTAACCAATCACTTAATCTGGATGACATTAACTTGGCCTCTGGTAGTAAAGTAAAAAACCTTGGTGTTATTTTTGACCAAGACATGTCATTTAAATCCCATATTAAACAGGTTTCCAGAGTTTCCTTTTTTCACCTCCGGAATATCGCCAAAATTAGAAACATTCTGTCCAGGAGTGATGCTGAAAAACTAATCCATGCATTTGTTACTTCAAGGCTGGACTATTGTAATTCTTTACTATCAGGAAGTCCACAAAATGCAATTCAAAGTCTTCAGCTTATCCAAAATGCTGCAGCATTTTTTCTGTGTGTGTCTGTGTGTGGCGAGTGGGGCACAAGGGAGGGATGGTGTGAATGAGTTTTTTTTTGTTTTTGTTTTTTTTTTCCCAGGTTCGGGTCCGGTCCGCTCCCTCTCCCAAGATCATCTCAAGTCTCCGATAGGTGCGGAGCCCATCCCCCCACGTCCTGCCCTCCTCCGCTGTGTTGGCGGGCGCCTTGGCCCTCTGGCGCGTTGACGGTCCTCGGGTTTGGGGCGGGTTCCCGGGTGGGTGCCGGCCCATTCCCGGCGGTGGCTTCGCGGGGCCTGGCCCCCCGGGGGGCGGCCGGGGCCCCTGCCGCGGGGGCGGGGCGCCCCTGGGGCCTCTGGCCCCCAGGGCCCATATCCGGGACCACTTCAGCGCGGCCGGCTGCCGGCGGAGCCCACGGGCTCGTCCCCGCGGCTCTTGGGGGCGTCGGCATTGCGGTGGCTGGGGGATTTCCTCGGGGTCGTCTCTCCTCTTTCCTCGGGGGGGGGGGGGGTTGCAGATTTCCTGTGAAGGCCCCTCTCGGGCGCACTGCTTTGGGGGCCCCTTTGGGAGTCCGGGGTTACGGGTCCCCTGACTCCTGCCTCTGTGCTTAGGGAAGGTGGGTCTTCGGTTCTCCACAATCACTATCAATATATTTCCTTCTGGATAACTTTCACCTAAACTAGTGCACTTTCACAAACTCCCACAGGTGCAGGGTCCCAGGTATTAAATGTTCACTTATATACAGAAAGGCTATAATTTATTTATTTACTTTCTTTTACTTTCTTTTTTAGGTATCACATTACACATGTCAGCTTAAATAATAATACATATGATTTAGCAATGGTATCAAGGTGTTACACGATTGTATCTGTTGCTTTATGTCTGTTGGTTGTGCTGTTCTTTTTGTGTCTCTTTCCAGGTGATGGAGCAGACAGAGGACGTTTTATCATTCTCTTCCTTCTATCTCTTCTTTCTTTCACCCTTTTCTTTCTCTTTTTTTCTCTTCTTGTTCTTCCTTTACTCTCCTACTTTCCCATTGTAGTGTCCATATAATTTGAAATTCTCCCTGCAGGAATCACAATAAAGCTATTTACACGCACAAATCAAGCGGAGCATTATGGCGAAAGCTGTTTGCTCCACTTGTGAAAGTAAAATCTGTCGAGCTGTATTTGGCATTAAGATATCAATTTTTATTGCCACATTGCTAGACAGGACACTGGGTAAAAAAAAAAAAAAAAAAAAAAAAAAAAAAAAAATGCTGCAGCAAGAGTTCTGATGAAAATCAACAAGAGGGATCATATTTCTCCAATTTTAGCTTCCCTTCATTGGCTTCCTGTTAAATCAAGAATAGAATTTAAAATTATTCTTCTAACGTATAAAGCCCTTAATAATCAAGCTCCATCATATATCAGAGCTCTGATTACTCCGTATGTTCCTAACAGAGCACTTCGCTCTCAGACTGCAGGTCTGCTGGTGGTTCCTAGAGTCTCTAAAAGTAGAATGGGAGGCAGATCCTTTAGCTATCAGGCTCCTCTCCTGTGGAACCAACTCCCAGTTTTGGTCCGTGAAGCAGACACACTGTCTACTTTTAAGACTAATCTTAAAACCTTCCTTTTTGACAAAGCTTATAACTAGAGTGGCTCATGTTACTCTGAGCTACCTTTATAGTTTTGCTGCTATAGGCTTAGGCTACTGGAGGACATCAGGGCCTACTTTTCTCACTCTACTGATTTCTACTGTTCTCCAGTCTACTGTTCTCCAGATTTGCATTGCATTACATTGAAATGACTGTTGTCATTTCAGCTTTTAACTTTTTGTTCTCTCTCTTTTTTCTTCATAGTAGGTACACCTGGTCTGACGTTCTGTTGACTGTGAAATCATCCAGGAGGACAGATCACCGACTATTAACATCTAATGTAGAACAGATTACTAGATCAATGTGTGCTTCTGTGCCTTTTGTCTGTCTTGTTGTGTCTCTGCTCTGTCTTCTGTAACCCCCAGTCGGTCGAGGCAGATGACCGTTCATACTGAGCCCGGTTCTGCTAGAGGTTTTTCCTTCCCGCTAACGGGTGTTTTTTCTTTCCACTGTCGCTTCATGCTTGCTCAGTATGAGGGATTGCAGCAAAGCCATGTACAATGCAGACGACTCTCCCTGTGGCTCTACGGTTCTCCAGGAGTGAATGCTGCTTGTCGGGACTTTGATGCAATCAACTGGTTCCCTTATATAGGAACATTTTTGACCAATCTGTATAATCTGACCCAATCTGTATAATATGATTGAACTTAACTTTGTAAAGTGCCTTGAGATGACATGTTTCATGAATTGGCGCTATATAAATAAAATTGAATTGAATTGAATTGAATTGAATAACAGCTTTATGGAGCGCTCTGTTATTGTTACTCTGTGTTGCTCTACAAAAGTGTCTCTTTCTCTCTGGCTCGCTTGCTTGTCATTGGACACAAATCAAATCAAAGTTCTTCGTGTTTGTATTCGGAAATTGTGAGTGAGACTCAGATTTAGAAGCTGGTACACGAAATAAACAAAGTGAGAACACACACAGGTAGATCATCAGAGTTTAGTCCGTGAATCCACCTGGATGGCCGCTTCAGAGACGTTTCAGGATGTGGAGGTGTGGCCGATCTGAGCGTCTCCTTCTTTCTCTCGCTCCACGCTGAGCCACCGAGGCACCTGAAAATCCTCAGGATTCTGTTGTGGATGTTGTGTGTAACTTTATTGCAATTTAATTGTTCTGCTTTTATGTACACAACCTTTGTTATGTTGGTTGTGTTGTTGTAACAGAAACAGATTTTTTTTTGGGGGGGGGGGGGGGGGGCGTCTACCCGGTTGGGACACTGGAAGGGGTGCGTGGCTAAAGAAGTTTGGGAACCGCTGCACTAGAGTAATAAACAACGGAGGCTGGGCATGATGAAAACTTTTGATAGTGTGGGGCAACTTAAGTTGAGAACCATAACACAACAAACTAGTGCAACAGAAATCCATCCACAGTCACTTACCTGCTACTCGACTTTTAAGTCTGGTTGGTCCACTATAACTTCTTTCATGCATTTTATTTTTCTTCAGCAAAAGCTTTGCAAAATTATGATTTTGTATGTAAATGTAAATTTTCCCTCACTGCATACTTCTCTCTCATCTTTTCGTCGTTGTACGAAATATCCATATCTAATTTCTAATATCTAATACTAAGCTGGCAGAGGTGAGATCATGAATTACTCTGACTGGATGAAAAACGCCACAAAAGGCGCTGATTGACCAGTTGTTCAGAGAGCACCAGAGGAGAACCTTTAAGTAGCCAATCAGAGACAAGCATGAAATCACATGGAAGCCAAACGTTTCAAAATATACAGAAACACATTAATCTGGCCTGCCTTCTTCACCACTAAAATGTTCAAATTAGGCCTATACATCAGAAATACCCTACATAAACACAGAATGGAATGGGAATCCTGAAATATCAAAAGTCAGACACATTTCATGAGAGAATTTCATAATTTATGTTTACCTGGAATTTTGACGGACGCAGCTCCCTAGCGCCCCTTATGACAAGCCTCCACTGGTGACAAAAAAATGAACTTTACAATTTTGCAAAGTACAACAATTATATATTTTCCCACACCTCTATACTCACAGTAAAATATGATGGTGGCGGTATACTATGGGCTTGCTTTTCCTCCGATGCAACAAGCCCTTTTGTCAAGATCCCTCCTGGACTTGTTTTCCCCGCAAGTCATTCAGAAGTAGAAGACAATGGATGGATGGATGGATGGATGGATGGATGGAATAACCTTTTGTCAAGCATACTTCTGCCTTTTTCTTTTTTCATATTTATTAGGAGAGTCCGTAAAGTGTTATTGAAAGAAAGTTAATTTATTGTAGGTCAAGCCAGATGAAAAAGATCTGCTGAACCTGACAGGGCTGTCAAATCTGTACTCTGTCAGCACACTGATGAAAAAAAAGGCTTTTGTTAAAAGCCTTACACATTGAAAGCCATTAGAAAATTAGATATGGATATTTTGAGACTATATACCAAAAAGCCACTCTATGTGTTTCTAAAACAAGAACACAATGAGCCAGCATTAGGTGCTTTTACAGAATGTGGACAGGCTATGCCAAGGAATGCTTTAAAATAAGCATTGAATATGTGTAATTAGAAGTGCAAATTATTTCATTGCTTTCAAACAAAACTCAAACCAATCAAGTCATTAAAGGGGTAGAGCTGCACAGCCGTTCATGTTTTAGAGAAGACTCTTTGTAGTCAACTCCATACTGACTGTGGCCATTTTCCAAATACTAAAGCTCACCAGCACAAGTTGGAATTTCAATATGCAGATAAGGCTTTCCGTTCCTGTCTGCAATTTCCAGGCGCTCTCGGGAATATTGCAATATAAGGTTGCGACTCTGATTTATTCTCCCAGATGCTGTAGATTAATCTAAATGCTTTCATTTCCGTGGTTGTTTGCAATGCTGCATGTTAGCACTCTTTAATTGAGATGTCCGGCTCTTCCCTCATGTCCCTTCCTGACATTTACTGGCGCTGGGATGAAAAAGAAAATTTGCATATCAAACACGAGTTAAACTGTTCTCCGGGGGAAATATTTTTTTTTTTCCCTTCTCTCCATAGTTGTTTTCTCTGCTGTTTATTACTCTTTTGGATAACGATTGTTTGATTATGTTAAAATGAACGTGCCAGAATTGTTTACTGCAGGAGAAGTAAAGAGCTACAGAGATCTGAAGGAGGCTCTTTTGGTAGCAAACAGAGATCCTCGTTTGATTTCATTGCTACAGGCAGAAATTTGTTGTTCTCCTAAAGTTAGAAAACCCATCATATGTGAGAGGATCTCCCACCCATCTCTCAACACTGCTACTGGCTTTCATAAATAATTAAAGATTTAATATGTGATATTTTCAAAAGGTCAGAAGCACAACAAAGAGAGAGAAATGCCAGTTTTTTTTTTTCCTGAGCAGGAGGAACACATTTGGTAATCTCTCCCCACCGGGGGTTTTGATTTTACCTTGGATCAGCTGGTACATAATGTGTGTAGAGCAAGGACAAGAGGGAACCACCAAAACAAGCACATTACATTTATTATTGCTTAAAAAGAAAGCTCATGAATGTTTCATAATTTTTCAACTCTGAAGCAATGATGAACAGAAAAAGTGACCATGCAAACTTATGCTGCTGGGAAGGACAGTAGACCATTAACCTGGCTCCAGGTTCAGGAAGAGAGAGGCCACATTTATGCATGAATATCTCCATCGTGCATTAAATGGCCTTGGTCCTGATGGATTTCCTCTCCTGATGCATTATCTATGAGGACTGCTCTCTGCATTAAAACCTGGCCCTGACAGAAAGAACTTAACCATTTATTTCTCACTTCTTTGTAGTCAGTGCTTTTCTAACCAATGGAAAATTAAAGACACTTTAATATTTAAACAAGAGCTGTGAGTGAGATTATACAGTATATATATATATATATATATATATATTTATATATTTATATTTATATATATATATAAACCTTGTGTGTTAAAAAGAACATTTTAAAGTCTGAAACAACACCTCAGATTATTTCCATGATATTGTGTACGTCTTGTGCACCCTTTAGCAATCAGTACAGTGGATCAGCATCCATCTACCCAACCAATGACCTGGCTTGAGTTGCCCAGGGGCCCAATGCAGGAAAAAAAGTATATATGTAATTTCAGAATATTTAAGATCTCCAAACCTAATTAAGGATTTTCCAACATGGTTTTGAGTTTAAAGAAAATGAATGCTTACTTGCATTTTTATCGGCTCCTGAAGTGTTGACTAAATATCGCTACACGTGCTTCATCTGGATTGGCTGTTGTAAGCAGGTGAGTTGTACAGATCAGCTTTGATGTCAGCCCACTTAAAAAGGTTAAAAAAAGCACCACTTCTGTTTGGCTGATCTAGGACCACATGAAAAGTTTTACCTGTTATTGAATTTGGTTTGTTCATTTCATCTATATTATGTAATTCCGTTTCACAAAAAAACATCTCAGGGAACATTTCAAGAAAATGAAGTCCAATTCCTTTCTGCTTTAGAAATTTTCCAATTTATTAAAATACACATAAAATACAACTGATGAAGCCAGAATATATGAGTGTCAGTGTAGTGGAAGTAAGAAACGCCCAAGTCCCTTTTTGAGACCTTCTCACGTGCGCTTCCGCTCCTCAGGCTCCAAGCTGAACTCTATACAAAATAACAATAAACCAAGTTATTTTGTATCATTTTGCAACTCTGGTGAGATGGTGATCCACGGTCCCACTCTGTGCGGCAGGCGCTGATCGGAGCACACCGGTGATTGACGGGTGGGGCAGACGCCTTTATAGCTGGGCAGGTTGGGGTGTGCGTCTTTGTTACTCCTGATGCATGTCAGCTGTTTGTGTGGCTGTGTTTTTGAGATCTGCTCATCTGAGGCCTCAAGTGCCGTTTTTCAACCAATTTGTACTTTGGTGCTTCATAAATTTGGCTGGTTTGTGAGCGCTAAACCTGCTGTTTGTTTCTGGAGCGCTGTTGGTCAGCTGGTGTTATCAGCTGCAGTTGGAGTCCTTTGCAGTAACGGCTTCTGCTGGTTTCTGACCAGCCTTCTTGTTCTACCTCCATTTTTAAAAAGCAGCTCTGTTCATCCGTTTCTATATGAGCGCATGCCTGAGGACGACAGCAGTATATATATACATATATATATATATATATATATATATATATATATATATATATATATATATATATATACACTCACCGGCCACATTATTAGGTACACCTGTCCAACTGCTCGTTAACATTTAATTTCTAAGCAGCCAATCACATGGCGGCAACTCAGTGCATTTAGGCATGTAGACATGGTCAAGAGAATCTCCTGCAGTTCAAACCGAGCATCAGTATGGGGAAGAAAGGTGATTTGAGTGACTTTGAACGTGGCATGATTGTTGGTGCCAGAAGGGCTGGTCTGAGTATTTCAGAAACTGCTAATCTACTGGGATTTTCACGCACAACCATCTCTAGGGTTTACAGAGAATGGTCCGAAAAAGAAAAAACATCCAGTGAGCGGCAGTTCTGTGGGCGGAAATGCCTTGTTGATGCCAGAGGTCAGAGGAGAATGGCCAGACTGGTTCGAGCTGATAGAAGGGCAACAGTGACTCAAATAACCACCCGTTACAACCAAGGTGGGCAGAAGAGCATCTCTGAACGCACAGTACGTCGAACTTTGAGGCAGATGGGCTACAGCAGCAGAAGACCACATCGGGTGCCACTCCTTTCAGCTAAGAACAGGAAACTGATGCTACAATTTGCACAAGCTCATCAAAATTGGACAATAGAAGATTGGAAAAACGTTGCCTGGTCTGACGAGTCTCGATTTCTGCTGCGACAGTCGGATGGTAGGGTCAGAATTTGGCGTCTACAACATGAAAGCATGGATCCATCCTGCCTTGTATCAACGGTTCAGGCTGGTGGTGGTGGTGTCATGGTGTGGGGAATATTTTCTTGGCACTCTTTGGGCCCCTTGGTACCAATTGAGCATCGTTGCAACGCCACAGCCTACCTGAGTATTGTTGCTGACCATGTCCATCCCTTTATGACCACAATGTACCCAACCCATGATGGCTACTTTCAGCAGGATAATGCGCCTTGTCATAAAGCTGGAATCATCTCAGACTGGTTTCTTGAACATGACAATGAGTTCGCTGTACTCAAATGGCCTCCACAGTCACCAGATCTCAATCCAATAGAGCATCTTTGGGATGTGGTGGAACGGGAGATTCGCATCATGGATGTGCAGCCGACAAATCTGCGGCAACTGTGTGATGCCATCATGTCAATATGGACCAAACTCCCTGAGGAATGCTTCCAGCACCTTGTTGAATCTATGCCACGAAGAATTGAGGCAGTTCTGAAGGCAAAAGGGGGTCCAACCCGTTACTAGCATGGGGTACCTAATAAAGTGGCCGGTGAGTGTATATGGCTTGGTAAACGGCTTTTAATTGTACAGCGACGACCCCAAAGTGCTTTACACTACAGTCCGTCATTCACCCTTTCATGCACACATTCACACCCTGACGGTGGTGAGCTATATTAGTAGCCACAGCTGCCCTGGAGCAGACTGACAGAGGCGAGGTCAGTACCACATGCTTGTGCTAAATCTCAATGCAGGAACTGTAAATAATTTAATGGCAATAAAATTTGAACTCTGAAAGATGTACATGTCTCTCAGTTCTTCCTTAAAGCATACAACTCTTTTAAAAAATCCAAGATTATTGTCTTTTTTGTGTAATAAGGTTACTTCACTTGTGTCTCAACTAAGTAATCTAAAAGAAATGATTGCTTTAATTTGGTTCTCTCAGTAATCCATATAGCTTGGTATAATCTCAGGTTCTGGACAGGCGTAAATTAGCCTCAGTGTGCACGTGCGATGATGCTCACAGAGGTCAAGTGAATGCTCAGGGGGGTTGTGTGTATGCTCAGACACATGAAAAATTAGGGGGACATTGCTTGTAAGACATTTTGTTTCTTGAGACTCTCAGCCATTTTCAAAGTATACGGTGAGAGCAGCGGAGCTGCAATGAACGGCTCACACTGAAGCTAACTGGATACATAAACACAAGAAGCGCGCATGTGCAGCAAGAGGAAACTAACGGGGAACGTGCACACACACTGGTGTTTTGTGAGTGCATTACAATGATTGGCATGTGGGACGACCAATAGATAAGGTGATACCCCAGGAACTCAAAGCCGAAGAAGATCGTCCACTATCTTTAAGCTTCAACACCCCAGAGTGTGTTGCTCCAGTTCTGCATCCGACCATCCTCCTCTGAGCCATGGAGCTCTTGAATATCCTTTTTCACCACATCCATGGTAAAGCAGGAGCCGTCACCACATTTCAATGAGCTGGTGGGCTTCAATTCTCCCCTTCTGTAGTTTGCACCCTTGTTCTTTACCCATATGTCGCCATTTCGTCCCAGGCTACTTCCACTCCATGTTTGACCATGTAATATTTTCCACCAGTGTAGTTAAGTATTGTGTATAAAAACATTTCCCATGATGAATTTGGAAGATAGTCATAAAATGTTCAAATCTCATGTATAATTCAATTTAAGGGGACATACTTGAGACGCTGTTTCCCACTACCCCCCCTCCCTCCACCTTCCTGACGTCTGAGTCAAAGTCGTTACTGATCCATCCATCATCGAGAGCCTCTCATCTCTTCAATCTTTAGCAAATCTATCTTCCTCTATTTTTGCAGCCACTCTTGACATTTCAGCTGATGCGTCTTGTTCAGCGGTGGTGGAGTATCATCCCTCCTCAGCCGGGCCATGTTTCTGAGCATGAACACCTTGTTTTTCTGGGCACTCATGGGAAGGCTGCAGCTCTGGAAGAAAACAGCATGGGAGGAGAATGGGTTCCCGGTAGCTTCACGATGGATTCTTCTCAAATCTTTCGTCATTTGTGCTCCATATTGGCTATTTGCAACAAAACATTGATGGTTCTGTGGTCACCATCAAGAGTGCTGCAATCCAGGGTCATTAACTCAACTCTCTGATCTGCTCTCTCTGCCCTCGTCATTTCTGCCTTCTGATGGCTAGTTTTATCCTCTTATGCCACTCAGCTGATAGAATGTAAAACTTTGCCAAAGTGAATTTCTTTTCCTTTTCATTGGGAGGATGTTGCTTTCTTGGTTTTTGACATTGTCTTTGTAAAAACACCTGCTCTTACCTTTCTGGTAATCTCTTCTTAAAAAAAACAACAATACCAAGAATCGGATGCTGTCAGAAGCAAGAAGTTCATCTTTTTATCTCGCAAACAAAGAAAGTGAAGAACTTCGATTTTACGTTGTTTGTTTCACAGCAGTCAGGCATGGCATGAAAGGCAACAGAAGGTTTTGTTTAAGGAATATTTTTTTTCACAAATAAATTCAGCAGTCGCTGTTTGTGTGACAGTGTTCCTGCCAAACATCACTTTTCATCCACAGATTTGCTCTGAAATCCAATTAAGTTTCAAATCTTCTTTCATTTTATCGTTTACCAGAAGCCGTTAGAGCTGCTTCTCTGTATTCTGCTTTGTTGGTCCAGACTTAAGAGTTTTTTTTCCTCTTTTTTTTTTTAGTTTTAGAGTAAGTGGTGATTTGTGTGAAGTGCTTTGAGGTGGAAACAGTGGATGTAAGCACTGTGTGCTGTGGCTTGCAAAAGCCCTGATCTCATACATTACAACCTTCACTTACAAACCTCGTCAGTCTATTTTACTGGGATTTTATGTGGTACGCCAACCCAAACTAGTCTTTAATTGTGATGCACTACAAAAGATGTTGCATGTTTTTTAATACCAATTTTCTGAAAAGTGTGGCATGTATTTAGATCCATTTACTTCTATACCCCTAAACACAATCCACCAACCAATCTTTCAGACGTCAAGAACCTCCTGACATCTGTTCACTGGTCACCAAGATGTGGATGTCCAGCCGACATGACAAGCTAAGCAAGGATAGCAATAATGAGAGAAAAAGCCACCAAGCCCATGGAAACTATGGAGGAGTTGTAGACATCCCCAGCTCAGGTGGGAGAATCTGTTCACAGAACGCTAGCTATTGGCCATTCACTCCTCAAATCTGGGCTTTATGGAAGAGTGGCAAGAAGAAAGTCACTGATGAAAGAAAGCCACAAATTGTTCCATTTGGAGTTTGCCACAAGCTGTTTAGGAGACACAGCAATATGTGGAAGATCGGGGTCTGATCGGCTGGGACTTAAATCGTATGTGTGGAGGAAACAGGATTAGCTAAACGCAGAATAATCGAGGAGGGGAAACTTGTCAGAGGCAGCAGGAGATTTAAGACCAGCAGGACAAAGGTGCTAAACATATACTCCAAGAGTAGAATGGTTTAGATAAAATTATCAGCTTGTGTTAAAATAAGGCCAGTTAAAGTATAGACCGAAATAAAACAGTAAATCCGTGGCAAGACTAGGACACTGGTCTCCATCATCTTTCTCTCAGTTTGAGCCAGAAGTGCAAAGCAAGTAGAGACACACCCCTATTAACTCAGAGGCTGGATACAAATGTGCTTTGTAGCTGAAAATCTTGTATTATTTTTCCTTTAAGTTCACAATTGCACTCTGGTGCGTTGATCTCCCACTTAAAGTTATAGGTTGTGGTTATAGTCCAAGAGACATAAGTAGTTTTGCCAGCCACTGTTCTTCACACTGACCCGAAAGCCAAAATCAAGCGATGAAATCATGAAGAGTTTGAATGTGTGTGTCTGTGTCCCTTCTTCCCAGCACTAAACTGGTTTCTATGGTTCTCACGCGTGTTTACCTGTCAGACGCTGTGCCTGGCTTCTTGTGTTTGTAGATGCTGGCCGCTGTTAACCTCTGCTCTGCCTTCAAGTTAATATGTTTCTGTCAAGCAGTAAACCCAGCTTGGCAGGCCCAACACAGCCTGCCTTTTCTATTAAACATTCATGAACTGCATTGCAGTGGCACCAATGCAGAAAGGTCACTCAACAATGATCGGTTTAGCTGGCTAAAGCACTGTGCAAGAAAAAAACAAAAGAAAAAGGGAAAAATATGTACATAAAATAAAATATTCCCCAAGATCTGGCAGCTTGATCCCTTCATACCCTTCAGATCTGAAAGGAAATGCATTCATGTAGATATGTATTAAGGAGAAGGAGAAGATCATATATGTTTCATGAACATAACCTTTATCCTTAAAAATGAAATACTGAAATAGTTTTTTCAAGAAAAAGAAAAATCCTTTTCTATTCAAATCACACAGCAGGAACTCTGATGCTCCATGATGCATGTCTCAGTAAACTGCATATAAGAAAAAGAACAAAAGACAGTAACATGCACAAATAATATTCGTTCTCGGCAAATAATATTTTTGCATCTCCGCATCTGTAGAACGGAAATCAGGTAAAGCGGTGTTTCCAGTAAAAGTGCACGTCTAAAACTTTTTTTATGCTCAGTTAAAAGGTTACCCATTAGCGCGATCCTTTAATCTTTAGCCGTTTTTGGTTGTTAAGGCTTAAGGGCGACGCTGAAGTCATCCCAGTGAACTGGATCATGATGGACTGGGAAAACAAAACAAATCACGTTACACTCCAATTAACACCACCGACTAACCCACTGCCATTCTCAGCAACAGAATTATCACAGACACACAGTCAGCGCGCTAACAATTTACATACTGTACACATATTGGAATGAGCGCAGGAGGAAAAACAGGCACTCTAAATGCCTAATTGCAGGCTCAGCAGAGCGCGTTGCATTATAGAAGGTCGGTATCTCTCTCTCTCTAGCCCTCGCTGGTCTCATTTGGTTAATTATAAAATGGTGCATCTGCCTCAGAGGGTGGCGAGCTGATAAGACTGCCCTGTGGAGCGGCCGATGCCTCAGTCAAGAGACAAGGACAGTGACCACCGTACAGCTGAGGCCAATTACCCACCTGCTGCATGACTGCAGGTTCAGGGATGTCATTCTGTACTCATACCAACCCCATTATTGCCCTTGTTTTTCCAGTTAGTTTCCAGTTACATCTTAGAAGCCACTCGAATTAGAACTCTACAACCCTTTGCAAAAGTATTCAATACCATTCCCAAACACTACATCGACAACCTTTAATGCGTTTTATTAAGATTTTCTGTGGCAGACAAACAAAAAAGTGCATAATTGTGAATTAGTCTGAAAATGCTACATGGATTTAAAGTGTGTGAGCATCCCTCTTTACTCTGATAGCACAAGAGAAAATCCACTGCAGCCAGTTAGCTTCACAAGTCAACTGTTTAGTAAAAAGAGTCCCCCTGCGTGTGACTTAATCTCGGGACAAATCCAGTTGTTCTGGGAAGGCCTCAGAGTAACTTTGGCGAACGAACAGCATCATGAAGACCGAGGAAGAGCGCAGACAAGTCTGGGAGAAAGTTGTGAAGTTTATACCAGGGTTAGTTTATGGAGTAACATCTCACAGAGCTCTCTTCAATACATCATCTATACATTTAAAGGGGACGGCACAACTGCAAACCCATCACAGAACCAGCCAAGAGGCCCTTTTATAAATCTGGAGGAGCTGCAGAGAGCCACAGCTGAGGTGGAAGAGTCTGTCAATTGTGCACCCTACAAATCTGGCTTTCAGGGAAGAGCGATGAGAAGAAAGCAGCAGTTGAAAGCCATGGGAAGTCCTCTGTGGCAGACACAGCCAACATGTGGAAGAAGGTGCTTTGTGTGAGATGAAACCCAAATCTAACGTTTTGGTCGACATGTGAAGCACTATATGTGGCAGAAACGCTGCACACTGCCTTGACCTCACCATTTCCACTGGGAAACATGGTGGCGGCACTATCATGCTGTGGGATGTGTTTCCTTAGAGACAAGGAGGAGTTCTAGTTGACCTAAATAAGGGGCAATCCTGGCAGAAATCCTATTAGAGACAAAAGACTTTTATTAGAGACACGGGTGGAGGTTCCCTATCCAGCACAGCAACGACCCTAAACATGGGGAACCTGCAGAGGCCTCGTAATGAACCATCCATTTAACTCAGGTGTGTTGAACCTGGTGGACATCTAAAATATGCAGGGCACGGGCTCTTTAAGGCAGCAGTTAGCCATCCCCGGTTTTTGATCAAAGTATAGCCATATGTTAGAATGGCCCAGTCAAAGTCCTCATCCCATCTGACTAAGTTTAAACATTATTGAAAGGCAGAGCAGGAGCTAAATGCCACCGTTTTAATATTTTTGCTGTTATTGTTGTGGAAAAATTAATGTTTTTCCATCAAATTCACAATTATATGCTTCTTGGTGTTTGTTTACCACACAGAATACTTGTGAAATACATTGGAGTTCATGGTTTTCACGATACAAAGTGTCAAAAAGGTTTAAGTGGGGTGAATTTCACTCTATGATGTATAATAATATTTTATTTGGACTCTGATATACTGCAGCAGAAATAGCTGATTTGAGAGGTTGCTCGCTGGGGAAAACATCAATTAATAAAATAATAAAGAAAAATTGTTTTGGTGCATTTCTAATATAATCACATGGTAAATTTAGCTAAATTGTATCAGTTTAATTCCACATAATAAACGATGTTTAAGTTTAGTGAAAAACAAAATCTACTTCTCCAGAAGATAATGTATCTACATTGCACCACTGCAGCGAGAGGACTTATCGTGCCATTACTAGCTTTGTTATCGCTGTCACTATCTGTTTTTCACACTGGTTAAGCAACATGTCCCCTGTTAATTTTACAGTCAATTCCAGAGGCTGCACTCCACTCGCCTTCTCACTGCTATTATTTCCCCCGAGGGCTCTGCATGAGGGGCTCTGAAAGATGGGAACAAATGAAGGTCAGAAAAAAATAAATTACACATACTGGAAGGCCAAGACCTGTACTCCATGATCATGCGTTGTTACTTTTGGGCAAGTGATTCACAGTGGAACGCATTGTTGAAACGGAACAAAAGAAAATCTGAATAATGCTTGTGTGCATTTAAAACGCCCCCCAATACCCCAAGAGTATGGTGGCATTCCAAAGTGTTATGTTTTCAGATAAAATGCATCCAGATCTCCCCAAACTCACATGACTAATCCCCCACTTCTACGGTTCAGCTGGCTTTTGCCTCCAAACACATTAGCGAAGATGATGATAAGTGACAGGAACTTTTACATCCTGCCCCAATTAACAAGCCACCCTTGTCCCCCACCAGCATTTAACGTGGAAGCAGAGCTGACACATGCCTGTCAGACAGCCACCTCTCCTTTTACCCTGTTTAATTCTGCACACAACTGGCCTGTCTTGTTTTTAGACTTCAAGGGCCGTTGCCTTAGTGTCTCAGCCAGCGAACTTCACTTTCCTGTTGCCTTTACTATTTTCAAATGGAGGGATGTCTAATCAGGAGGTTGACAACAACCACATATACACACACACACACACACACACACACACACACACACACACACACACACACACACACACACACACACATATATATATATATATATATATATATATATATATATATATATATATATATACTTTTTTAACATAAGGCATCAGAGCATGGCAAGCAGAGATTTCTCACCACTGAGCACCAGTGTGAACATTGCTAAATGAAACTGTGAAATTTCAACCCTTCAGCTTTTGGCACCAAATCAGAAGCAAAGAATAACCTAGTAGCATACCAAGGCAAGTGATGTCCAGAAACTATTTGTAAGCACTCAAACTGATTCAGAAACTCTTTTTTACATTCATAACTACAGCTAGGTCTTTCTGTGTTTATCTTAATGAAAGACCATGTTCCTGATAAGTATGTTGTTAAATGTGTCCATTTGTTTTATTGATCTCTTTCTCACTGGCTAAAAGTGAACCATTAACTTCTTTCTTTGTCCTGTTTTGATCCATTCTTCACCAGGACTATTTTAAAGAGAGACCACTCAGTAGCGATGGGAAATACAGCAACATGTCTCCGTTTCTGCTTGAGATTTTGTTTTAATTACGACCATTTCATAACAAACTCGATTAATTTCCAGATATACAGTATTCTATTACGTCCACATGTAGTTCAAATCAGTCAAATTCAAAGCAATCCCATCATATAATCAGAATATGGTCCAATTAGGTATAATCCAGTTAATTCCAAATTATAATACATGATTTTTAACCTGATTTAATAATTTTTTACAAGGTTATGTTGGGAATCCCGGTTGGTTGCATTCTCCTCCTGAGCAAGTTTGTGTTTGGAGACGAGAGGGACAAAACTTTTTAAGCAAGAAACCTCTAGCAGAACCAGGCTCTGAGTGAGCGAATATCTGCTGCATGTGGTTGGAAATTCAGAGGAGGAGGGGACACGGCACTGAGACCGGAGTACTTTCATAAAAAAGGTAGGTAGGTAGGTAGGTAGGTAGGTAGGTAGGTAGGTAGGTAGGTAGGTAGGTAGGTAGGTAGGTAGGTAGGTAGGTAGGTAGGTAGGTAGGTAGGTATAATTATTACTATAGGAAATGCCAGCAATAGGTCCATCAATGACTTTGCCCACTAAAGGGAAACAGCAAACGTAGAAGCACTGGGCCGGGAGTACTTTCATAAAAAAGGTAGGTAGGTAGGTAGGTAGGTAGGTAGGTAGGTAGGTAGGTAGGTAGGTAGGTAGGTAGATAGGTAGGTAGGTAGGTAGGTAGGTAGGTAGGTAGGTAGGTAGGTAGGTAGGTAGGTAGATAGGTAGGTAGGTAGGTAGGTAGATAGGTAGGTAGGTAGGTAGGTAGGTAGGTAGGTAGGTAGGTAGGTAGGTAGGTAGGTAGGTAGGTAGGTAGGTAGGTATAATTATTACTATAGGAAATGCCAGCAATAGGTCCATCAATGACTTTGCCCACTAAAGGGAAACAGCAAACGTAGAAGCACTGGGCCGGGATTACTTTCTATGGAAAAATTGGTGAAGATTCTCAGTCATCCAAGTCATGATCAATCCAAAAAAATTGAAAAATAAAACAACTGGATTATTCTGAAGACGTTTCGCTTCCCATCCAGGAAGCAAAATGTCTGGAGTACTGTGGAGTTCCAAGCTTTATAGACCTGCTAGCGAGGCCTCGTTAGAGTTTAGATTCACACGTAGATTCACCTGGAACTGATCGCCCCTCACAGTGGAGAGTCGTTAGGCTCATCGTTAGCTTGGCTCACAGGAGGAATGTTGTGGTCACATGCATGGAGGTCTGAATTGGAGTGAAACTTGGCAGGAATCAAACCTATTGCTGTGCTGTACATTTTTGAAAGTTGAAACCTGAGCCCTACTCCTCTGTTGAAAGTTGTTTTTACTCACTTTACGTAAATGGCTTCCTTCACCCCTCTCTCAAACCATAGAGACGGGGGAAGAAAGCCATTTACGTAGAGCAGTTGTTTTATTTTTGAAACCTTTTTTTTGGATTTCTGTGGGAAAGAAGCACAAGATATCGATAATAATGAATATAATCAATAGTTCCATCAATGGCTCTGTCCATGAAAGAGACACAGCTAAGCACAGAGCCACTAAGCCAGGGGTACTTTCAATGGAAAAGAAAAAACACCATCAGTGGCCTGTCCAGAAAAAATATCACCTAATCACAGAAGCAGTGAGTCAGGTTACTTTCTATATGAAAGCAAAAAATCAATAAAAAATTACACAATGCTAATGGCAGCAATAACTCTGAAAGGCAAACAGCTAAAAACAGAAGTAGCAAGCCAGAAGTACTTTCTGTCCAAAATAAAAAAAAACTAAGGACACAAAGTCAGCATCACAAAATCATTGTAGATTATCCTGTCAATAGATGAGACCTCGCCAAACAAAGAAGCAGTGAGCCAGGAGTCCATTCTATTTTAAAAACAAACACACACATTTGTAATTCAAAAGGCCACAATATGACAGACTCTTGACAAAACCTGACTTAATTATTTTTGCTGCTACAGCAATGATCTTAATTGCCATCCTCCTCCTTTGAGCTAACAGTCTCAAAATGCTCCCCTTACCTTGTTGCACGCTTGTCTGTCCGGTTTGGAAATTATGGGATTTGCATGCAGCTTCAAAAGAATAAGAGACTCTAATCTCAAGAAGAGGTGGGTAGTAACTAGTTACATTTACTTGAGTAACTTTGTGAAAAAAATTTACTTTACTGCACTGTACTTTTTACTTTTACTTGAGTCATATTATTACTCCAGTATCGGTACTCTTGCTTGAGTAATATTTCTGGTTACTCTACCTGCTGCGAGTAACTTGATGAACAAAGAACAGACTTGTTTTAACCAAAAATGCACCAGAGAGACAACAATCTAGAGTTAGATACAAGTGAGACTTGTATTTGTTTTAATATTATTTTCTATCTGCTGAGCTCATTGAGCCATTTGGATGTCAAATGGACGTACAGTAAACAGAAGGTCACTGAAAGTACTTTGCACTGTTCTACCATACTGTATATACATTAATTGCTGTAAGTATTGCTTTCAAGTTTAATGTTTAGAAAATGATTTAGAAAAAAGTTTCTTCTGTCTGAATGTTTTGTTTTGTAATTATGTTATTCTTTGTATATTTTGCATTCTTTGTCTTTAAAATACCAGAATTTGCACATAACCTTGTATTTATGTCTGTCCAATAACATAATTTTAAAATATTAAATCATCAGCTGTTGTGATTAGTTATTCAGTACTTGAGTAGCCTTCTTACTGAATACTTTTTTACTCTTACTTGAGTAATTTCTTGGCTGACTACTCTTTACTTTTACTTGAGTAAAAATACGTTGAAGTAGTGCTACTTTTACTTGAGTACAATTTTTGGCTAATCTACCTAGCTCCGATCTCAAGCTACCACTAGGACATTCCCCCATAACCCAACATAAACCCTGCAGTGCAGAGAGAAAAGAATCCACAGCTTTGCGTTGCCTGGCATTCATCTGGAGCTGAAGCTGGAGGAGTAATGAATACTGATTGCGACTCTAAAATACAGGAACTGCAATATTCACATCGGGGACAGGCAAATTGTTGTAAATGAGTGGAAAAGCACTGTGTCGTAATGTAGATTGATACTCTCATAATGACTGTTCTCGACTAAGCAGGCTTTAAAAAACCCTTCAGCTATCTGTCTCTTGTGCTCGTTTTATTCCTCTCTTGCTTTGATTGCGCGGCAGACCAGCTCCAAGCGCAACTGATCCCGCTTATCTTGTAGTCTTGACAGTCATATACACACTCTGCATAATGAACTCAAACGTTCTTACTTCATCACTATCTTTCTCTATAGTTCGAACCAAGTTTGTCGTGTTTTAATCCGTATTTGCAGAGCTGCGCATGAATTTACTGCATGTAATGAATTGTGCTGTTGATAGCTTGCTGTTGTCTTACGCTGCATTACTGCATAGTTTGCAGTGGTGATATGTACAGTATGTTGTCTTCTCAGTCAGAGTTGAACTGATGTGTTCTCCAGAATATAATGAGAGTATATATAGAATATATTGTATTCTTCATATCAAAGGTTTTTCCTTTCTCTCTGGACAATTAATCAAAATAAGTTACATGGATTTTTCCATCTCATTCTTGCTGTTGGTGCGATACAAAAATAGAAATTAACAAAAAGCAAGAAACATCAGCCATTATCCTCTTCAGACAGATTTTTTTTTAAAGAAACATCCAGTCTTCTGGTTGTTGTTTTTGTGGAAGGTGAATCTCTGCTGCTGTTACACGTTCTTTTTTTTTTCTTTTTTTGTGCAAGTTTAATTGAAGAGGTTTTCTTTCAGGATTTCCCTTTATGTAGCTCCATCCATCTTCTAATTAACTATGGGCAGCTTGCCTATACCATCATTCCCAAAGCATGATGCTGCCACCACGACTCACAATGGATCTTCCATACATTGTGTCTTGCATGAAGCCCAAAACGTTTGGTCTTAGTTCCAACTGACCAGACCACTTTTTTCCCCTACATGGCTGCAATCTGAACTTCTTAGGCTACTTTCCTACAACATCAGCTTTCTTTCAGCTGATCTTCTATGCAGGGCCAGTTTTGTAGAGTGCAGGACTAACGTCAACAGATCCTTCCACCTGATCTGCGGATCTCCGCAGCTCCTACAGAGTTACCGTTGTCCTCTTGGTTACCTCTTTGATTGATTGATACTTTCATCACCTTGACTGTCAATTTAGGTGGGAGACCAAATTACACACAGGTGTACTCTTTATACATAAGGTGACCTCGAAAGGCAATTAGATGCACTGGGTTTTCAATCCAATCCAACTTTATTTGTAACAGGCTTTAAAACAACATAGTTGACCAAAGTGCAGTACACAAATTGAAACTAAGAAAAATAGAAACGTACGAAACTAAAGAAATAAAGTAGGCTACTACTAAACCATCCACGTGCTCCCTCGGCCCCTTTCCGTCTTCTCTACTCAAAGCTCACTATAAACACATTAGTACCCTAATAATTACAATTATAAACCATTCCCTGCAATCTGGCAACATTCCAACTACCCTCAAAACCGCTCTTATTAAACCCCTTCTTAAGAAACCCACTCTGGATCCTGAAACCCTGTCAAATTACAAACCTATATCAAACCTCCCTTTCATTTCCAAAATCTTAGAAAAAGTAGTTTCTTCCCAACTCCACAATTACCTTAAACATAATTCTATAGATGACCTTCTCACAGCACTGAAACTGCTCTTATCAGTCACCAGCGACCTGCTGATGGCTTCCGATTCCGGCTCCACATCCCTCCTTGTTCTGCTTGACCTCTCTGCTGCGTTTGACACGGTTGACCAGCACATCCTTCTGCACCGTCTCCGACACTGCATTGGTCTCTCTGGCACTGTCCTTCGCTGGTTTCATTCCCACCTCACTGAACGGACCGAGTACATGGTCCTGGGGGAGGCAAAACCCAGTCTTCACGTTGTTACCTGTGGGGTCCCCCAGGGCTCTGTGCTTGGTCCTACCCGTTTCACTGTCTACATGCTTCCCATCAGTCGTGTCATTAGCAGGCATGGAATTAATTTCCACTGCTATGCAGATGGCACACAACTCTATTTCCGGATCACTCCCCCTAGTGCCCTCTCTGTCAGCCTCACTCGTCTCAGCTCTTCCCTGGAGGAAATCAAGGCATGGATGAGTCAAACTTTCCTGCAGCTCAATGGCTCTAAAATAGAAGCCATCCAAATCAGTACTTCTCACCAACTACACTCCTCTCCTATCTTCCCACTTTCATTTCCTGGCCGTATAATTTCCCTTTCTCCCTCTGTTAATAACCTGGGCGTTAAGTTTGACCACCAGCGCTCCTTTTACGACCACATCACCTCCATTTGAGCAAGCTTCATGTTTGCTCAGTATGAGGGATTGCTGCAAAGCCATGGACAATGCAGACGACTGTCCCTGTGGTTTTACGCTCCTTCAGGAGGAGTGAATGCTGCTTGATAGGAAATGTTTTGACCAATCTGTATAATCTGATTGAATTTGCCTTGAGAGGACAAGTTTCATGAATTGGTGCTATATAAATAAAACTGATTTGAATTTGCAAAACCTAATTTTTTCACCTCCGTAACATCCCCAAACTGCACCCTTCCCTTTCCCTTCCTACAACAGATAAGCTCATGTATGCCTTTGTCTCCTCCAGGTTGGACTATTGTAATGCACTCCTCGGCAGGATTCCTGGCAGGAGTCTTCAAAAGCTCCAGTACCTCCAGAACAGCGCTGTCAGGATCCTGATGAGGGTACGGAAACGCGAGCACGTCACCCCCATCCTACGCACCATGCAGTGACTCCTCGTATCCTCTGGATAGAACACAAGATTCTTTTGGACATCCATCACTGTCTGCACGGTGTGTCCCCCACTTACCTCACTGAACTGCTCACACCCCAAACATCCACCCGGACCCGGTCAGGCCAACAGCACCGTCTGGTCCTGCCGAGGACGAGCCTTAGAACGATGCGTGACAGAGCCTTTGCGGCTGCAGCCCATCATCTCTGGAACGCCCTTCTGGACCAACTCAGATCTCCACAGACGGTTGAGGCGTTTGAGAAAGGACTTCTCCTTTTCAGGAAAGCTTATGCTAACTAAAGCTTCTTTCTCTATGTGTATTTTTATTCTTTTATATTTTTAATCAGTTTTATTGATGTTTGTCATTTTAATCTGTCTGCCTCTGTAGCACTTTGAGGTTTAGTATCAAACAAAGTGCATTACAAATAAATGTATTATTATTATTATTATTATTTTTATTATTGTGAAAATCATACAATAAAAGTCCTTGCGAAAGTCAACACCTCAAACTGGATTAAAAGCCTGGGAAAAAGGGGGTGTGGTTTAAGATTGGATTTATGAATGTGAAGTGAGCCTGATGTGCAACAGCAGTTTCTGCCACACTTTAGGGTTAGAACCACATCTACGCTTCATCTTTGTTTAAGGGACGACCATGAATAGCTGATCTGCCGACCTGAGAGAACATGAATGAGCATAGAGCTGTAGCAGATCAAACAAATAAAGGGCAAGGTAACGAAGAAATGTAAATTAAATGATAATAATAATTTTAAAATCAGCTCAGTGTAATGAAGACAAATCGAGGCTTATGGGCTCACGTTTATTTAGGGATTTCATAATTCAAATGCATGCCACACTTTAAACGTCTTTACAAGATAAACTCAAATTAAACATGCCATAATTTTTGCTCTACCATAAAAAAACAAAATAAAATATATTAAAGTTTGTGGTTTCTAATATAAAAAATGTAAACATTCAAGGAGTTCAAATGTTTTTGTGCTGTCAACAAACAGATTATGAATTTATCTGTGATGTAACAACTTGGTTGTAACATCTGAGGCAACATTTACCGTTTCTCAGCCACAGTTAAAGCCGCTGAGCCTCCACTGCCTAAAATTCCCATACCAAAGTACAGTCACCAACTTCTAAACTATAGACACCGTTTCTCTTTACATATTTCTCAGATTTGTCATCTTGACAGCCTAACTCCTGTAAGCCTTTCACAGAATGGCAATGGCCATCTGCTTTGCACTCCTGTGCGTCTGATCTGAGAGGACAACATCATTTCCAGTCTATCCTTAACATGGCAAGCTATCATACATCCTCCTAGACACATTTGCTCAGTCTGACAATGATTTCAGAATGGCCCAATGTGGGAGGAGAAGCCATCCTTCAAAATCCACCGATCATCCATACATCAATTACCCAGGAGGGAAGCTCGCTCACTTCCGGGAGGCCCTGAGCCTTTTTTTCCCCCCTCTCCTTATTATTCTTTTTGCCTGTCCAGCTACTGGAATAACTGACAACATCAAGGGGATTTAGTGCAGTGTCTGTGGGGCGGGTTGGCACATTCTCGGTAGATGGGAAACAGTAATTACAGCTGAGGGGGGAGGCTCCTAGGGAGTCTGGAGCCTTGCAGAGATTCAGTGTCATAAGGCCAATAGATTCCTGGGTGCCTGTAACAAATGGTTGCCTCACTTGTCAGAGCAGAAAGCGCTACCGAACCGGGCAGATTTGACTTAGAGGAGGCAATTTATTAGTTTAACTGTCTGCTTAGTGACATATCTCTTAAGACTAAATTCACATTCTGACCTTTATAAATACATACTGAGCAATTCGAGATGAAATCCCATTTCAGCGTTTTTCTGACTGTGAGAATAGAGTCTGGGGCTTAGACTTTTACTGCTGCATAATATTTAGAAATCTGCACTGATGTTTATAATTATGTTTGGCTCATTACAGTAAAGCAATATTTATACACTGTTGACTGCATAAGAAAGACAGATTTTTTTCCCCTCCAAAAACATATAACATGCCCTAAACAGGAAACTCCCTCTAGCCTTTCAGTGAGTCACAAAAGCTGCTGGATAAATTGGGATCAGGAGACATAAAAGTGCTAACTTGACCGACCGAAACACAGAAAATTACAGCATAGCCCATACAGCCTCCGGTCATTTCTGCAACACCAAAATCATCACCACTATCTAGCACTCAGTGGAAACGTGTCTGAGATTGACCTGCCCAATTCCTGTGTTTCAATCCTCTATCCCCTCCTTTATGTGAACACGTCCTAAAGGCTGCTGCAGCTCAAGAAACTAACAAACTAGCATTTTTACTGTCATATAGAACAGTTTACTTTCTGGGGAAAACCTTAGAAAATCTTGTGAAATATTGTGATGCTTGCAGTTCAACGATAAGGCTGTGTCACCCAGTAGCACAAATGGTGGGTGGCACTTTGCTAGATGGGTTCAGATCTTGTTTACCAGAACAGAAATACTTTGTGTCACTGGGCAGTCATAAATTTGAACAAACATCAGATCTGGAGTTTCTCAAGCTTTCATTCTCATGCCACTTTTGTTTATTATCGACGGCTGAAACCAGATATATACATAGACTGTTTAAAAGACTTTTTAAAAAAAAACTGTTTCTGTTTTTGTCCAACCATAAATCAGGCTAAACGTCTTCCTGTTTTAGTTCCGTTAGGATTACCAAAAGGATTTCTGTTTTCAGAGTGATCAATCCATCGATCCGTCTACCAGTATTGACTATACCCGATTGCTGTTTCCATGTGTGACATCATAGGAAAATAAAAATAAAAATGATATATCAGGATAAGACTTGTGAACCTCAACAAGTCCAGTTCCTCACAGATAATTTCTGGATGCCTAAAGGTGGCTAAAGGTGTTCATCTGTTCTAACGATAATGTCCAAATGCAAACAGTGTGGCATTGTCCTGCCATCACACCACTGAAAAGGGAGATAGGTTCCAGAGGCAAACATGTTTTGGTGTAAAATGTATTTATCAGCCCCAGAATAAAAGCAAAATACCTTGTGAAGGATTGTTGTCATCTAGAGCAGTGGTACCCCACCCTGGTCCTCAACTACCCCTGTCCTGCAGGTTTTAGACGTGTCTCTGTTCCAGCTCACCTGATTCAAATTCAATTCATTTCAATTCAATTTTATTTATATAGTGCCAATTCATGATATATGTCATTTCAAGGCACTTTCCAAAGTCAAATTCAATCAGATTATACAGATTGGTCAAAAGGTTCCTATCTAAGGAAACACAGCAGATTGCATCAAGTCTTGACAAGCAGCATTCACTCCTAATGAAAAGAGCGTAGAGCGTCTGCATTGTTGATAGCTTTGCAGCAATCCCTCATACTGAGCAAGCATGAAGCGACAGTGGAGAGGAAAACTCCCCTTTAATGGGAAGGAAAAACCTCCAGCAGCACCAGAACCAGGCTCAGTGTGAACGGTCATCTGCCTCGACCCACTGGGGGTTAGAGAAGCCAGAGCAGAGACACAGAAGCACACATTGATCCAGGAATCTGTTCTACATTATATGGTAATAGTGGGTGATCTGTCTTACCTGGATTATGTCACAGCTAACAGAACGCCAGACCAGGTGTGCCTACTATGAAGAAAAAAAATGACAGAGAACAAAAATGTAAAAGATGAAATAACAACAAGCAATGCAAATTGGAGAACAATAGGCTAACTCAGCAGAGTGAGAAAAATAGACCGTAAGCTAAGCCACTCTAACTATAAGCTTTGTCAAAAAGGAAAGTTTTAAGCCTAGTCTTAAAAGCAGACAGGGTGTCTGCCAAATGATTGCATGACTTCAATTCAATTCAATTCAATTTTATTTATATAGCGCCAATTCATGAAACATGTCATCTCGAGGCACTTTACAAAGTCAAATTCAATCATATTATACAGATTGGTCAGAAATTCCTATATAAGGGAACCAGTTGATTGCTTCAAAGTCCTGACAAGCAGCATTCACTCCTGGAGAAGCGTAGAGCTACAGGGAGAGTCGTCTGCACTCTCCATGGCTTTGCAGCAACCCCTCATACTGAGCAAGCATGGAGCAACAGCGGAAAGAAAAACTCCCCATTAACGGGAAGGAAAACCTCCAGCAGAACCGGGCTCAGTATGAACGGTCATCTACCTCGACCGACTGGGGGTTACAGAAGACAGAGCAGAGACACAACAAGACAGACAAAAAAGCACAGAAGAACACATTGATCCAGTAATCTGTTCTACATTAGATGGTAATAGTGGGTGATCTGTCTTCCCTGGATGATGTCACAGCTAACAGAACGTCAGACCAGGTGTACCTACTATGAAAAAAAAAGAGAGAGACCAAAAAGTTAAAAGCTGAAATGACAACAGTCATTTCAATGCAATGCAATGCAAAACTAGAGAGCAGTAGACTGGAGAACAGTAGAAATCAGTAGAGTGAGAAAAATAGGCCCTGATGTCCTCCATTAACCTAAGCCTATAGCCCCATAACTATAGAGGTAGCTCAGGGTAACATGAGCCACTCTAACTATAAGCTTTGTCAAAAAGGAACGTTTTAAGATTAGTCTTAAAAGTAGACAGGGTGTCTGCCTCACGGACCAAAACTGGGAGTTGGTTCCACAGGAGAGGAGCCTGATAGCTAAAGGATCTACCTCCCATTCTACTTTTAGAGACTCTAGGAACCACCAGCAGACCTGCAGTCTGAGAGCGAAGTGCTCTGTTGGGAACATACGGGGTAATCAGAGCTCTGATATATGATAGAGCTTGATTATTAAGGGCTTTATACGTTAGAAGGAAAATTTTAAATTCTATTCTTGATTTAACAGGAAGCCAATGAATGGAAGCTAAAATAGGAGAAATATGATCCCTCTTGTTGATTTTCATCAGAACTCTTGCTGCAGCATTTTGGATCAGCTAAAGACTTTGAACTGCATTTTGTGGACTTCCTGATAGTAAAGAATTACAATAGTCCAGCCTTGAAGTAACAAAGGCATGGACTAGTTTTCAGCATCACCCCTGGACAGAATGTTTCTAATTTTGGCGATATTCCTGAGGTGAAAAAAGGAAACTCTGGAAACCTATTTAATATGGGATTTAAATGACATGTCTTGGTCGAAGATAACACCAAGATTTTTTACTTTACTACCAGAGGCCAAGTTAATGCCATTCAGATTAAGTGATTGATTAAGAAGTTTATTTTTTGAGGACTCTGGCCCAAAGATTACAACTTCTGTCTTGTCAGAATTTAAGTGCAGGAAATTTAAAGTCATCCAGCTTTTGATGTCATCAAGACATGCCTGTAGTCGAAGTAATTGATTGGATTCATCAGGATTTATGGATAAATATAGCTGAGTGTCATCAGCATAACAGTGGAAATTATTCCCATGCTGTCTGATAATTTTGCCAATCGGAAGCTTATATATAGTAAAGAGAATTGGTCCAAGGACTGAACCCTGTGGTACTCCACAGGTGACCCTAGAGTTTGAAGAAGATTTATTATTAACATGAACAAACTGGAATCTGTCCGACAGATAAGATTTAAACCAGCCTAATGCTTTCCCCTTAATCCCTACAGTATGCTCAAGTCTTTGTAGAAGAATATTGTGATCAACTGTGTCAAATGCAGCACTGAGATCTAACAGGACAAGTATAGACACAAGTCCATTATCTGAGGCCATAAGAATATCATCGGTGACCTTCACCAGACCTGTTTCAGTGCTATGATGAGCTCTGAACCCTGACTGAAACTCCTCAAGTAGGTCATTACTTTGTAAATGTTCACAAAGTTGATTAGCAACTACTTTCTCAAGAATTTTAGATAAGAAAAGAAGATTAGATATAGGTCTGTAATTTACTAACTCATCTTGATCAAGAGATGGTTTCTTAAATAAAGGTTTAATAACAGCTACTATAAAAGCCTGTGGTACATATCCATTTACTAAGGGTAGATTAATCATGTCTAAAATAGGACCACTGATCAAAGGGAATACCTCCTTAAACAACTTGGTTGGGATTGGGTCTAACATACAGGTAGAAGGTTTAGATGAAGCTAAGATTTTAGATAGCCCAGAAAGCTCTACTGCTTCTAAACAGTTCAGACACAGCGCAGGTTCTAAAGATTCCTCCAACGCTGCCTCACTTACTGAGGACGAGGTAATCATGTTTGGGAGGATGCCAATTATTTTATTTTTAATCAAATCAATTTTATTTAAGAAGAATCCCATAAAGTCATTACTGCTAAGAGCTAAGGGAATGGATGGATCAACTGAGCTATGACTCTGTGTTAGTTTGGCAACAGTACTGAAGAGAAATCTAGGATTATTTTTGTTCTCCTCAATTAATGATGAAAAATATGCTGCTCTAACTCTGCGAAGGGTCTTGTTATACAACAATAGACAGTCCCTCCAGGTTAGGTAGGATTCCTCTTGGTGTGTAGAGCGCCATTTTCTCTCCAATTTCCTAACATTGTGCTTCAAGGAACGCAGCTCTGAATTAAACCAGGGAGCCAGCTTCCTATGAATAATCACCTTCTTTTTCAAGGGAGCTACATTGTCTAACGCAGAACACAATGACGAAGTCATACCGTTAACAAAGACATCTATTTGTGAATGGGAAGAAACAACATTGCTGCTATCTGTAGGTTATTTCTGCAACACTGACGATATTAAGAGGGAGGCAGACTCTTTAAAGTTTGATGCAGCATTGTCCGATAAAGATCTACTATAATGGAACCCTCTTTTAGGGGTGGAGAACTCAGTTAGATTAAACTCAAATGTTATTAAAAAATTATCAGATAGGACCGGGTTGTGAGGAAATACTGTTAATTCTTCACAATCAATGCCATATGTCAGCACAAGGTCCAAAGTATGGAGCCAAGAGTGCGTCGGTTTATGCACATTTTGAGCAAAACCAATTGAATCTAGGATAGTTTTAAAGGCTACACTAAGGTTATCAAATTCTGTGTCAACATGAATGTTGAAATCCCCCACTATAATAACCTTGTCAGTGTTTAACACCAAATCAGATAAGAAGTCTGACAACTGATCCAAAAACTGAGTGTAAAGGCCCGGTGGACGATACAAAACAACAAACAGAAGAGGTTTTATTGCTTTGCAATTTGGATGAGGGAAACTGAGGGTTAAATGTTCAAAAGAACTGTAGTTATTAATTGGCCTGGGACTAATTAATAAATCAGACTGAAAGCACTTGATGACCTCCTCATCAAGTGCTGCAGAAGCCTCTTAACTATCTATTCATTTAAATCAGATGTGTGGCAGCAAGGAAACACCTAAAGCATGCAGGACAGGGGTCCCTGAGGACCAGGGTTGGGAACCACTGATCTCTAGCGACCTTTACCAACATGGCTCCAAAGCCCACCCAAAGAGGAACAGGCCATTACTCCAAAAACAACTCCAAAACAGATTACAGTTAATGAATGCACTCGGAAACAAAACCTTAAGTTTTGAAGACCTGTACTGTGGTATGATAAACCTAGAATAGGGTGTTTGGTGGTAATGATGTTTTTTTTTATGGATTTTGTGTAAAAAGGAAACTTGAAAGCCTCCAAAGAAAGCTCCATATTAAAGCTTGGATACCAATGTGACAATAACCCAAAGCATGCCATCGAATTATGTGACAAAGCCGCTTAAGTAGAACAAAGTCAATGGTTTGAAGTGGTGATCACAAAGTTGATCTCAAACGTAGATTTGTGAGCAAAGCTGAAAAGATATGTGTGAGCTAGGCGGCCTACAAACCCGAATTAGGTACACCAGTTCTTTCAGGAGGAATGTTCCAGCAACCAAAATATTTTTTATTGCTCCTTACTGAGATTCGTTTGTATATTTAAGGTGTTTCTGTGGTAAAGTATCACATGAACGTACAATTTAAATCTGAAATAAAACACTAGCAACCAACTTAGTATTCCACATATTTTGTGTTTCTCATTGTTTGCTGCCTATTTGGATATTAAAATGAGGTCGGCCGGGCCTGACGAAAAAATTACACGATTTAATGGCACCCCGGGGGCAGTTTAAATATAGCTCAGCAACACAACTTGCTTTCATGGCATGGTAGGAGTTCATCCATGCACAACTGCCCACATCTTGGAGGTGACCAGCAATTTAAATGCTGTAAAAACTGCTCAATCTCAAAATAAAAACATCCAGTATTTGCTCTTTTGTTCTATTTAATGAGCAGTGAGGCTGGTGTGTGTGTGTGTGTGTGTGTGTGTGTGTGTGTGTGTGTGTGTGTGTGTGTGTGTGTGTGTGTGTGTGTGTGTGTGTGTGTGTGTGTGTGTGTGTATAGAGTTGAGGAGGACATTATACTGCGCGTCTGACTTTGACATCCTCTGCACTGCCACAAGATGGCAGGACAGCCTCCTGTCTGTCAAAAGTACTTGTCAAAAGAATGTTTATTTTTTCCTGTGCGACCTCCAGACAGAGATTATTGTTATAAATAATATCAAAAGCCGAAGCACAGGGATTTTGGGTCTATTAAAACATTTAAGGTCATCAAATATGGATTGTTTATTGTTTCATGTGATACCCTAAGAGATAGAAACCCCACACTGGAAATATCTGGGTCTGTTGTTCCTTCCCACTTCCCTTACTCAGGTTTAAAAATGGCCTGTCACAATATAAAACATGTATAATAATCTTAAATGTAGAGAAAAGAAAAAGCAGGAAGTGCAAGGCTTATGTCAAGAAACTGCAGCATTTCTAAATATTAAACAAAAAACTGACAATTACAAGCAAGCAAATGTCAATCTAACTGTTGTATTCATTTCCTCTTTAGCTGTCAGGTGAAATACCGACGTGCAACATTCACATTATATGTTAAGTCACTTCTGCTGGTTTAAATGAACCTAAGAATTAAAGAAAAACATCCATAATGAAGAGTGCTGTCCAGATTGCTGCTGTTAATGAAGGCTGACAGATGTAGGCTACATCTGGTCCCATGGGAAGGAAGCAATTGTGTAACGAAGGAAAGCAGGAACCAGCTGCTGCTGCTGCTGCTGCTGAGGGTTCTGCTCAAGACTCCAAGCTAAGCTAACAATGGCTAAACATTGCAAATATGACTAATGTTCTAATAATGCTGCGCTAAATCCAGACCAACGGATCTGCAATGGTTATGTCTACTTTACTGCAGGCCTCAGTCAAGTTGCACCACCCAACATCTATCTGTTTGATATGCTACTTTTTGCTAAATTAAAAGCCAACACTGACCTCCAGGTTAGTGTTGGGCTTTGGTGTTGCCATTCGTCCTGGTGGCAATGCTGTCTTCGTAGATAAGAAGATCTTTGGTAAGTCCAGCCTTCATTGGTTGGCATCAAGTAAAGTCATTTGTAACCTTTTGTTACCACAAGCACGAGCATTTTGTTGGGATTTCATGTAATATCTCATCACAAGGTATAGTGCACAAATGTTTTGTGTTACGAATAAAAAATCCAAAATGTATGATATGCAAAATTATGCAGCCCCAGTCAGTCAAAGCTTTAAAAAGAAACCTTTGGCTGTAAAAATTACAAGAGGTTTGAGGTATTTATTTGCCAGCTTTGCAAATTTAAAGGCCAAAGTTTTAATATAATAAGTTCTATCCCATTGGACAGGTAGCATCTGAAAACAATGTTCGATTCTCAATTGGATCGGGATTAAATCAGGCCCATTACAACACATGAATATCCTTTAATATTTACCATTCCACGGCATCTCTGGCTGTGAGTTTAAGGTTGTTTTTCTGCTGGAAGATGAACCTCCATCTCAGTTGTAGGTCTTTTGCAGCTTTATCTGAGGATTTTCCTGTATTTAGCTTCATCTCTCTTTTCAACTCTGACAGCCTTTTCCATTCATGCAAGAGAAATGCATCCCCACAGCCCTGACCATCTCTCACTGTGGGGATGGCCTGTTCAGAGTTATATGTTAGCTTTCCTTTACACATACTGTTTTGCATATAGCCCAGAAAGTTACATTTTGGTCTCGCATGGCCAGAGCACCTTCTTTCACATGTATACAGTGTCCTCCACAGAGTTTGTGGCAAACTTTGACTATATTATCTTAACTTTAACTTAAAACAGTGACTTTCTTCTTGCTACCGTTTCATTAGAAACACATTTCTGAAATGCATGACTAACAGATGCTGTTCTAACAGAGTCTGCCACCTGAGCGGCAGATGTCTCTACCTCCTCCAGAGACACCATGGCTGACTGGCTGATCCTCTATTCAATGCTCTGCTTGTCCTGCCTGTCAGTTCCAGTGGACAGGTGTAGGGGACACAGCAAACATGTAGTTCTCAGGTGAACAGCCATGTCTTGGAAGGCTTTGCATATGTGCCATACTCTGTCCATCAGCAGCTGGAATGAACACTGCTCCATGAGATGTTCCAAGCTTGGGACATTGTCAAACAATCCCACCCTGCTTTAAATTTCTTTACACCTTTATCCATGACTTGGTCGCCATGTTGTTGTTTGTTCACTAATGTTCTCTAACCAGCCTCAGAGGCCTTCACAGTGTAGCTGGAATAATGCTGAGATTAAATTACACAATGGTAGACTCTGAAACTTTAACCAGATTTTATTTAGGGGTATAGCAGTAAAAGGGGCTAAATACAAATACACACCACTATTGTGATAACATTTAAAAACCATGCATTCTTTTTCTATCATTTCCTGGTTTTAGTTTGTAACATAACATGGCAAAATATGGAAAAGCTCAACAACGACGAGTACTTTTGCACGGCAATATATAAAATCCCAAGAGGCCCTAATCTTTTCATCCAGAACATAAAACAGTGGATTCAAATATTAGTCTGATTCTAACAGCTTTGCAATTTCCATTTGAGAACCCAGACGACGGCTTGGGACGGCACAGGTGGATGGTCTGATAAAGAAGAAAATTATGTTTATCAAACACTAAATAGCTGTGAATGAAGACGCTTTCTACAGTGATAAACGATTTGCGCTGAAATTACATGGAGATGGAAGATTTCAGACAGAGACCCAAACAGAGCGGGGCCGATAGAAAGGTAGCAGAGCGTGTGCGGCAGATACCGCCATCAGAACATTCCTAATCGTGCAGCATGATGTTCAGACATGCTGTTGCATTCCAAACAAGTTCCTCCAAACGCAATCTTCGCGTCTGCCTGTTTCTGAGAGTCTGTCTCGCTCTTCGGAAGAAACAAGACAGCTGAAAAGCCCTAGAAAAAATGCAGCAGCATGATTTTCATCACACCAGCTTATTTAAGCCTGCACATGTTTCAGTCTACCCAAAAAAGGAAAATATTCAAAGTGCAAGTGGACTATCACCAAGCAAACAGAAGAGACTTTATTTTGTACTTTATAACTGTAAACAGTGCGTTTGATTTATGACACGTAAGTATATGATTCACTACAAAGCCACCCTGCAGTGACAACCAATAGCAACACTAGTTGCAGCTGTAAGACTGGAACATTTTGCTCAGCAATAAGATTAACAGCCACTTAAAGGGTGTAAAAGTGTTGTCATTATACTGGGTTGGACTTTGACATACAGACTGTCGGTGTTCGGAGGGCTCTTCCGCACAGGAAGGGTGACTATCAGCCCAATCTAGAAGCATCTGCCCTCTAAGCTCCGTGTATCAACTCCATATTAAACTCTGACGACATCGCTGTGTTGCTTCTTATCAGATTAAATGTAGAAAGCCTCCAGGTAGTATCAACATTAACATGCCTTTTGTTCTAAGTTTCTGTAAGCCAAACACCTGGCAATTAGAGTCGTTACACTCACTGACCAAACCCAACGTGCAAAACAGGAAACAGCAACGCATGCAGGGCTGGTACAAGGTGTTTCAAAGGCCTTAAGCAGAATTTGATTTGGGGCCCCACTTCCTGCTACCAAACGTCTGGAACTTTAACAGCTTTTCAATAGAGATTTGGTCGAATCTGGGATAGGGGGTCAACGGCTAAGCTTAAAAGCTATCATGAATATATATACATATACACACAGTACAGACCAAAAGTTTGGACACACCTTCTCATTCAAAGAGTTTTCTTTATTTTCATGACTATGAAAATTGTAGATTCACACTGAAGGCATCAGAACTATGAATTAACACATGTGGAATTATATACTTAACAAAAAAGTGTGAAACAACTGAAGATATGTCTTTTATTCTAGGTTCTTCAAAGTAGCCATCTTTTGCTTTGATTACTGCTTCGCACACTCTTGGTATTCTCTTAATGAGCTTCAAGAGGTAGTCACCTGAAATAGTCTTCCAAAAGTCTTGAAGGAGTTCCCAGAGATGCTTAGCACTTGTTGGCCCTTTGCCTTCACTCTGCGGTCCAGCTCACCCCAAACCATCTCGATTGGGTTCAGGTCCGGTGATTGTGGAGGCCAGGTCATCTGGCGCGGCACCCTATCACTCTCCTTCTTGGTCAAATAGCCCTTACACAGCCTGGAGATGTGTTTAGGGTCATTGTCCTGTTGAAAAATAAATGATGGTACAACTAAACGCAAACCGGATGGAATAGCATGCCACTGCAAGATGCTGTGGTAGCCATGCTGGTTCAGTATGCCTTCATAAATCCCCAACAGTATCACCAGCAAAGCACCCCCACACCATCACACTTCCTCCTCCATGCTTCAGAATCAGATATACTTTAATAATCCCAGAGGGAAATTGCTGTTTCAGTACCATCACCATAACATAAACATCACAAACATTTCAGGGGGGAGATGGTTCACGGAGGCCGTGCTGCCAAGGACACTACTGTGTCCACAAGGCGCTTCCCTTGGATCTGTTGAAGGAAGATTACAACAACATGGGGGAAGTGGAGGGAGAAAAAAAAGACAGATGCTTGACAATTTATGCTCTCACGAATACAGAGTGAAGCATCCGACAAAAAACCTCATTGCACGAGAAGCACAAATAACACGAGACACTTATATGCAGAAGGTCAACATTTGAGACTGGTCGGGTGCAGTTCATCTGTATTTGTGAGCATCAGTTATGTGTGTCTGTATGGGTGAAAAAGTTTATATTTCTGTGGAGTTCTCCAGAGGCTATTTGTCCTTGGTCTTATCCGGCAGCCAACAGTTCAGAAAAACATCCACAGATGTCAGCAGGGAAGGTGGGGGGGGGGGGGGGGGGATTTGTGCGATGTCGCCATAACAACTCAGGGGAGAATTTGATAGTGGGAAGTCTGATTTGAAAAAAAATGAATTTGTTATGAGAAACAAGCTGAACCAACTTTTCCTTCAGCTTTAGAGTCTTTTCGTCGCTGTCTCCTGGATCCAATTTCAATATTCCAATCGATGGGCTAGTTAACGTTCACACTTCCAGGTTTTATCCCATCTCACCTCTGTGTACCACCACCGGAGTCAGCTTGTACCATGAAGGCCTGATTCACACAGTCTCCTCTTAACAGTTGTTCTAGAGATGTGTCTGCTGCTAGAACTCTGTGTGGCGTTGACCTGGTCTCTAATCTGAGCTGCTGTTAACCTGTGATTTCTGAGGCTGGTGACTCGGATGAACTTATCCTCCGCAGCAGAGGTGACTCTTGGTCTTCCTTTCCTGGGGCGTTCCTCATGTGAGCCAGTTTCTTTGTAGCGCTTGATGGTTTTTGCGACTGCAATTGGGGACACTTTCAAAGTTTTCCCAATTTTTCAGACTGACTGACCTTCATTTCTTAAAGTAATGATGGCCACTCGTTTTTCTTTACTTGGCTGCTTTTTTCTTGCCATAATACAAATTCAAACAGTCTATTCAGTAGGACTATCAGCTGTGTGTCCACCTGACTTCTGCACAACAAAACTGATGGCCCCGACCCCATTTATAAGGCAAGAAATCTCACTTATTAAACCTGACAGGGGACACCTGTGAAGTGAAAATCATTTCAAGTGACTACCTCTTGAAGCTCACCAAGAGAATGCCAAGAGTGTGCGAAGCAGTAATCAAAGCAAAAGGTGGCTACTTTGAAGAACCTAGAATATATGACATATTTTCAGTTGTTTCACACTTTTTTATTAAGTATATAATTCCACATGTGTTAATTCATAGTTTTGATGCTTTCAGTGTGAATCTACAATTTTCATAGTCATGAAAATAAAGAAAAGTGTTTGAATGAGAAGGTGTGTTCAAACTTTTGGTCTGTACTGTGTATATATACAGGTAAAAGCCAGTAAATTAGAATATTTTGAAAAACTTGATTTATTTCAGTAATTGCATTCAAAAGGTGTAACTTGTACATTATATTTATTAATTGCACACAGACTGATGCATTCAAATGTTTATTTCATTTAATTTTGATGATTTGAAGTGGCAACAAATGAAAATCCAAAATTCCGTGTGTCACAAAATTAGAATATTACTTAAGGCTAATACAAAAAAGGGATTTTTTAGAAATGTTGGCCAACTGAAAAGTATGAAAATGAAAAATATGAGCATGTACAATACTCAACACTTGGTTGGAGCTCCTTTTGCCTCAATTACTGCATTAATGCGGCGTGGCATGGAGTCGATGAGTTTCTGGCACTGCTCAGGTGTTATGAGAGCCCAGGTTGCTCTGATAGTGGCCTTCAACTCTTCTGCGTTGTTGGGTATGGCATTCTGCATCTTCCTTTTCACAATACCCCACAGATTTTCTATGGGGCTAAGGTCAGGGGAGTTGGCTGGCCAATTTAGAACAGAAATACCATGGTCCGTAAACCAGGCACGGGTAGATTTTGCGCTGTGTGCAGGCGCCAAGTCCTGTTGGAACCTGAAATCTCCATCTCCATAGAGCAGGTCAGCAGCAGGAAGCATGAAGTGCTCTAAAACTTGCTGGTAGACGGCTGCGTTGACCCTGGATCTCAGGAAACAGAGTGCACCGACACCAGCAGATGACATGGCACCCCAAACCATCACTGATGGTGGAAACTTTACACTAGACTTCAGGCAACGTGGATCCTGTGCCTCTCCTGTCTTCCTCCAGACTCTGGGACCTCGATTTCCAAAGGAAATGCAAAATTTGCTTTCGTCAGAAAACATGACTTTGGACCACTCAGCAGCAGTCCAGCTCTTTTTTTCCTTAGCCCAGGTGAGACGCTTTTCGCGCTGTTTCTTGGTCAACAGTGGCTTGACACGAGGTATGCGGCAGTTGAAACCCATGTCTTTCAAGCGTCTCTTGGTGGTGGATCTTGAAGCACTGACTCCAGCAGCTGTCCACTCCTTGTGAATCTCCCCCACATTTTTGAATGTTTTTTTTTTCACAATCTTGACTAGGGCGTGTGGATCCCTATCGCTTGTACACTTTTTCTGACCACAGTTTTTCCTTCCCTTTGCCTCTCTATTAATGTGTTTGGACACAGAGCTCTGAGAACAGCCAGCCTCTTCAGCAATAACCTTTTGTGTCTTTCCCTCCTTGTGCAATGTGTCGATGGTCGCCTTTTGGACAGCTGTCAAATCTGAAGTCTTCCCCATGTTTGTGTAGGCTTCAGAACTGGACTGAGAGACCATTTAAAGCCCTTTGCAGGTGTTTTGAGTTAATCAGCTGATTAGTTTGTGGCACCAGGTGTCTTCAAAATTTAACCCTTACACAATATTCTAATTTTGTGACACACGGAATTTTGGATTTTCATTTGTTGCCACTTCAAATCATCAAAATTAAATGAAATAAACATTTGAATGCATCAGTCTGTGTGCAATGAATAAATATAATGTACAAGTTACACCTTTTGAATGCAATTACTGAAATAAATCAAGTTTTTCAAAATATTCTAATTTACTGGCTTTTACCTGTATATATATTCCTTTGAAGGGACAGTGTGCAACTAACTTGGTTTTTATTGGCAAAAATCAAGTATTGCTGCCATAAATACATATTCTGCTAAAGTGTAATAACAATCGAATAAAAAATGAAAGCATCCTCATAGCTTCAAAGCAACAACTCTGTCCTTCTAGTTTGTTCATCTCCCTCTGCCCATGTGTGTATGTGGAGGGCGGCGTGTCTGTAGCACAGCAGCGTGCTGGGTCTCTTTATAACTCGTGTTTATAGTTGTTTATTTTAGAGCCAAAATAAGCGACTTCACGTTCAGAAACAAGCCCGAAAAACCACGACTCACGGAATTTACAAGCGATTTTAGAAGAAAACAAGCCCAAAGTGGCTTATAATAAGCGGATTTGCCAACAGTGCCAAAAAAAAATTTTCACGATGGCTACTGCTAATAGCTATTAGCAGTAGGTACCGAACTACAGCAGCTTGGAACCAGACACATGGAGTAATAGTAATAGTAATATCATCTTTATTGTCATTGAAACATACATTACAATGAAATTTGTTCTCTGCTTTTAACCCATCACCCTTGGGGAGCAGTGGGCTGCCATGTGTGGCGCCCGGGGAGCAATCTGGGGTTAAGGGTCTTGCTCAGGGACCCAGAGTGCAGGCGCTGGGGATCGAACCGGGTACTTGCGCACTGCTCTAACCACTAGGCCAACACTCCCCTAATACGAGGACATACGTGTTGACATCGTCACATTTATGACACTCCACGGCCTCTGTAATAGTTATTACGCACTTAACTTCTTTTGTAATTGATTGAGCGCACCACTGGATGGGCTTTAACTCGTAAATTTTAATTTGAATGTGAAATCTTTTAACTCATCTATGCAGAAATCTCAAATCAAATTCAATAGTTTTTTCATTCTCAACAAGCTAATCTAAGCTTGGGCCGGCTCTGAATGAGAGCATCAGCTTTACCCACCGACCTCATATAATTTAGTTGTTTTTTGCAAAAACAAGAGCAAAATTTTAGATGTACACTACTATTTCAGTGCTTTAAACGCCAGCTCAAGCGAAACTGTGATGAGCAAAATGTTTAGGACCAAAGTCAGTTATGAATACACCTTGGAGGCATGTTTCTGTTTCACATTCCTGAGCACCTGTAGTTTCATTTATAAACGGATCAAAGACCATATTACAATCTAGAGTTTTGTGCCTCTAAAACCTTTTTCATAACAGATACTGTAAAAGCGAAGGTATACAAATCCCTTTTAACCGTTTCACATTTTTTCACCTGTGGTTATTGGGCGGGAGGCGGAGTACACCCTGGACAGGTTGCCAGTCAAGAATCAAGACGCTTTATTCACATTATGTGTTACTGTAACAACATTTTTGGTGAGGCAGACAAAAGGCAAGGCAAGGCACATTTATTTGTATAGCACTTTTCAGCGCCAAGACAATTCAAATACATGAATAGACCAAAGAAAAGAAACCAATACAGAGGAAAGTAAATTGCATTGGAATAGTAGCAGCAGGTCAAGATATAAGACAAGATGGACTGCAAACTTCTACATTAACATTCATAGGCAACTCCAAACAAATAGGTTTTTGACCTTGATTTAAAGGAACCAAGGGTTTCAGCACTTTTACAGTCTTCTGGGAGTTTGTTCCAGATAAATGGAGCACAAGAACTAAATACTGCTGCGGAATGCAGTGAATCTCTGCGTTACCCTGTCCATCACAGGGTTAGAGACACACAGGACAAACAACCACAAAGACACGCATCCTTGTTTAAAATACAAAGTGAAGACCGTGCCTTGACTTCCATTAATTTTCAACCCTTTCTATGACCTAGCCCTGACCAGTATATAACTAACTTTAAACCTAATTGTCACCTTAGTCTGAAACCCAACCCCTAGCCCAAAAAAAGGCCCTCACTTTACATCAAAGTCCTCACTTTACTAGTAAAGTGAACAAACTAGTGAACAAAAAAAAGTTCTCGCTAAGCTGCAAGTACAAGAACACACACACACACACACATATCTAAGGGCAATTTGGAAAGACCAATTAACGTAACAGTCATACTTTTGAACTGTTGAAGGAAGCTGGAGTATCTGGTGAGAACCCATGCATGTACAGGGAGACCAGGCAAACTCTATGCAGAAAGATCACAGAGAGAGAGAGAGAGAGAGAGAGAGAGAGAGAGAGAGAGACAGAGAGAGAGAGAGAGAGAGAGAGAGAGAGAGAGAGAGAGAGAGAGAGAAAGAGAATGTTGACAAAACCCAAAACAGGTCATTGTTGTAAGAAAAGTTTTTGTGTTTCTTTTCCAACGTTTTGCTGTTGTGTGCAACACACACAAAAAATACATTAAAAAAGTCAGTGTTCAATTGCTTAAATGCTCTGTTTGGTTTGGACAACCAGAAGTTCCCTTCTTGCTGTATCGAAAGAGAAAACTTTAAGATAAACCAAGAATGACGGGAGGGAGTGAGGAAGCCTTCACACAACAAAACATTTGTGTAAAAAAAAAAAAAAAAAAAAAAAAAAAAAACAAGAAAAAAAAAGGAGGCTGAACCGTGACACCAGAAGGAGGAAGTCACCTTTGGGAGTTTAGTAACCAGCGCGTAGGCTTCTCATTGAACGGAGCAGACCGACCGAGTCCGCTCCGGTGCCCTTCACTGGAACATGGCAAGAAGTTCTGACGCAGACCTGAAGCCTCCGCTCAGCCAGAACGGCCTGAAATATGACGATCTGAGGAAAAACGGCTGTCACAAGAGGAAAGAGGTATGGCTGTGCGCGCCGGGCAGGTTAAACTGGGTTATTATGCGCAACGTTTGTTCTCCTTGGCTTGCGGGTCCGCCTGCTTCTAGGTGCGGCTCGGTGTTCAGCAGCTGATGGTGCCTGGGTTAGTTAGTTAGCTACCTGCTGCATTCACCGGGCTCCTCACCTGAGATGAACCTTAATTGTGACGTACGTACACCACAGGGTGTTTTTTTTACTGACTTTATACATAAAACCTCCTTCTAAAATAAAAGTTTATTTAACTTTAAATTAAGAAAAAAAAAACTAGAATTAATTAATGATATATTGTATAAAGCCACACCTTTATAGCTGTTCCACATATATAGCCTAGCTAATTAATGGATAAAATATGCTACATTATGGCCTATATTAGCCGTTATGTCCGTTATATATATTCTAGCTAATGTATGCTACATATTTTATACATTAGCTTGTATTGCTACATATAAAGCCTAGCTAGTTTAGCTAATAAGGGCTACATATTTTTCATATAGCCTAGCCATAGCAGTGCAAGACATACATTGTATTTAAAATGCTACAAAAAAACAATAGACTCCGCCCTGTAATTCCTCATTTCTGTTGAACATTATATTTGCCTTGCAGCATTTTTTTTTGATTTACACAGGGTACAGTTGTACTTCCTCAAAAAGTGTGCAGAAGGACATTCTTTTCTATACTAGGGGAATTTGTAGCTTCCCCTAAATTTACATTAACTCCTGAAAGTTTTTTCAGTGCTCACATTCAAACTCAGGAAACATTTAAATGGGGATTATTAATCATCTACGGAAAGGGAGCATATAATTTGTCCAACAGGGAGAAGGAAAGTCCCCACGATGCCTGGTGCCGTTTACATTTTTTTCGTATTTCAAAACAAACCACTAATTGTTGGCAACTTTGTTCAAGACAACAGCATTTCAATAGTATTTAACAACCCAACTGTATTTTCCCCCATTTGTTTATTTCAAAAAAGGTATAGCATATATTAATAAACAAGTAAGTACTTTTAAATGTACCCCATGTTTGTAGGAAAACCAAAGCTTTACTTTAGGGCTGCACTGAACTTTTTGGACACTGCTTTTCAATGGTTGGAAATTAAGACCACTGTAGTAGTTTAAAAGCTTAAGTTCTGAAAGTCTTGGGTGATTTTCTGTCACTCAGTGAACGAACAAATGAATGAATTGCGGCAATTTCTGAACCAATCTTCCTCCTCCGACAACCTTAAGGACACCTGATTATCATGATGGCTCTAACGGTAATCTAATGAAATATTCCTGCCATGTGTGGTGTGTTAAGAATGATCTAATCAGCTCAGAAGGACGCCGGGACCGCTCTGACCTCAAATCGAGGATAATAAACATGTTGGATTGTCTTGGCCTGAAATCCTAGCGCGTGGGGTGTTCCCCGAGGACAAACGAGCATAATGTGACGTGTAGCCAGTCAGAAAGCGAGTTAACGGAAACACAGAGGCGAATCCAAAACAAAGAGGACAGAACTACTGCCATGGTGCAGCTGAGAATCCGGTAGACGTCGGAGATGGAGGACCAGGTCGTTGATGTGTGGGCAACGATTTGGTCCTAACGACACCTTTTCTTTTTGTAATTCTTTTTATCCGTTAAAATGTGTCCACAAGCGGTCACTATTGCTTCTTCCTTGTCGGCCATGTTTATTTTTTTCTGAACTCTCGAGGGTTGTTGTTTTGTTTCGTTTGTTTTTTTTGGTGGCACTTGTGGCCTTTATTTCAAAGTGGACAGAGAGGAAATAGGGTTGAGAGAGAAGGGAAAGACATGCAGCAAGGGTCCAAGGACTAGGAGTCAAACCGAAGACCGCCGTGTCAAGGGCTGAGGCCTCCGTACATGGGTCACGCACACCACCCCACCAGTTCTTAGTTTTTCCACGAAGAGCTGACCCTGAAGTCTAAGTCTAAGAACCTGTTATTAGGTGGACCAAGAAAAAGAACCGTGTTCGTCAGGAGTTCGAATCAAAGTTATTATGGTTATGGTCGCCTTTGACACGCCTCATTTAAGACGAAAACACGGATCAGAGCGAGTTAGAGTAGAACATAGCGTGAGCTCACTTTTTCTTTTCTAGTTTGTGATCACTTCTCAAATAATTTAAGTAGGTCATAGCACCACATAGACCTGACCTTCACTGCAGGTCCTTTATACCATCAGAAATCCTTAATCAATCCTGCGTAAAAAGCCGGGCCTGAAAAAAGCTGGCTGGGGATGGCGATCAGGTATTTGGACTGTTTATACCAGTGTTTCATTTATATATAATTGTTTTATTTTAGCTTAGATCTGGAGTATGGTTAGGTTGAGTTGGATTTGTTTCCTAAAAACAATTCCTGTATCTAGAGGTAAATGGAAACCAGCAAAATTACCTAGCAGCACCCTGGCTCTCCCTGGCTGGCTGCGCACCATTAAATCACAGTTAACATGTTTCTGTTTACTTTGCCAGCCAATGGCAGCAGAATTTCTACCACTAATGTACTGAGAGCCACTAAGGCAGCCGAAGCTCTACCAGTTTAGTACCACAGTCTGAGAGCCAGATTAACACAATCTTTTCGTCCCTCGCTACAACAATGACATCAAGTATACGAAAGTCATGCATTTTTCTGGGGCTATCGGATCAAATTAACTATTTTAAATGGAACTAGTTTGACATAGTGTTTAATTTTAACAATTTTTTTTAAAGTTCATTCTGTCAGAACTGTCTGTTGCCTAAGTTCCTGTTTTGCGTTGTCGGGCTGGGTATCGATTCAAATTTCAAGAATCAATTTGATTCCAATTCTCAACATTTGGAATCGATTCTTTTTGATCTGATCTCAAACTGGATTGCTGGTATTAAAACTTTTTTTTTAGCTGTTACCTGAATTACATGACTATGTAGTTATGCAACATATTGATACTGGTATTAGATTAACATTAACATAATAAATGGAGCGGTTGCCCTTCTTTAGTTTCCACACTATGACCATTTGTGCTCTGCATGTCTCTCCAAGTGAGTTGTCTTTTTCTACACCTGTTAACAGTGTAGCAGTCTTTCTTCAGCCAGCTGTGTGGCAGTGCACCGCAACATGTGGGGGAGGGGCTGTTCCGTCTCTCCTTCTCTGCTCCACAGAGCTGAAGAAAACTTCAGTTGCGCTGGTAGTTTCTCTGGCGTCTAATCAAAAAGGACTTTAGACCCCAGGAACAGTGTGACAGAAAGTGACATTGAAAGCTTTGTGGAAACCTTAGTACACCTTGATACGTGTAAACGGCCCATGCCTCGACGCAGGTGTTACCATAAACCATGAGGTTAATCTTTAAAGAAACCTTTACCTAAGCCTGATCTTTTTATTTTTTTAGATTTTTTTTGCGTTGTAGAGCATTTAAGACCTTATAAAAAAATATTTACGGTTAAAGCAAGAGACTGCGTAGTGGCCCGAGGAGCACCAGAACAGCTAGAGGCTGAATACATTATAGCACTCAGCCTTCATGTCTCTGAGTGAAGCCGTTCTACCGTGCATCTGCATTCCTTTAAATGGTGTGTGGTTCCCATTGTCATAAAAATAATCTGGTTGTAGGTTGATGAGTAGATAACAGTGGTAAGTCATGTGAAGAGTTTCTGACAGTTTCTGTGAACATTTGCCTTCTCGGTTCATGACTGTGGTCAATCGTTTCAAGGTGGTTCCTTAAAAGTCACTGATAGCAAATTCTATAACTACTCATGTTAAAATTATCCAAATAAATCCTCTCAGTTTACTTTCATAAGCAACCCTCGGATACATTGCTAACCTTTGGCACACAGACATCCCTAATGCTGCTTCTTGCACAATTAGTCTGGCAACTATAAGTTTTAGTGTTTGTTTTAATCCAGGTGAATTGAAATGCTAACCACGGTTCTTTTCCGTGTAGCTGAACCACATGTGTTCGAATGTTGCTGCATTCTGTTGTGCTCCCATGTGCCAAGCAAGAGCTCTCACGTGACCTTGTCTTTGCACAGAAAAATGGTGGCCCACAGACCGGCGGCGGCCCCAGGCAGCGCACCCACGACACGTTCGAACAGCCGCCTATGTATGTGGCAGTCATGACGTACCTGGGTTATGGGATTGTCACCCTGTTTGGTTACTTCAGAGACTTCTTCAGAGCTGTGGGCCTGGAGAAGTGCCATGTTGCCCAGGAAAGAGAGGAACAGAAGGTAGGTACCACATTAAAACAAAAACATGGAGTCAGCACACTCCCAGTTATTTTGTAGGATTATACACATACTACACACCCAAGCTTGCAGACACCGTCAATATATTTTGTTCCCCCCCCAATTATTTCCATTTTTCCTTAAGCAGTGCCTCTTCTTTCTTCCCCTGTGCTTCTCTGCACTTCTGCATAACGTTGCCATGGGTGAAATTGAACACCAAAGAGAATATGTGTTGAAGATCTAATTAAATCTCAGAGGGTTCAGGCTCTCTGTTACTTTTCTTCAGATTTCATATTATGTCTCTTCAGTCAAGGCTAAATCAGAAAATACTTTGTCTTCACCATGTTTTATTATTTCGAGTAGGCAGACACAATAAAGTGTGCTCTTGATAGAATAGTGAGCCGTTATTTTAGTTTTACTGGGTTCAAGAAAAGCCCATGCAAAGTAACACAAAAGTCATGATTTTACTACATAGAGGATGTAGCGCATACTCCCAAATAATCTTGATGATAAGGCTTAGCTTTGTCAACGGATTGATGTGAATAATAATTCAAATCTAATTACATAACACATTAAAAAGGCTCCTGTTTTCTTACAAATGTTACAACTGAAAAGTTGCTTTGATTAAAAAAATAATAACCTGCTCCTTACTCATTGTGAAATTAAGGACACATTTTTTTTCTCACTGCCAGGATTTCACTCCCCTTTATCAAGATTTTGAAAATTTCTACACTCGAAATCTATACATGCGAGTACGGGACAACTGGAACCGTCCCATATGCAGTCTCCCTGGACCTGTCTTTGACTTGATGGAAAGGGTGTCTGATGACTACAACTGGACATTCAGGTACTGTAGGCCAACCATCTCTAAGCCCATGACCGTTGTTCAGCATGCATAATATTAAATCAATCACAGTGGCTCATTACCATGGTGGTTGCACATTAGGGTCTTGGAGTAGCTTGGTAGCAGTGGTGCTAGCTTATCCATGACGTTCTTGAATATCTTTGGTCATCAGAAAACTTGTGGAAGGGGGCCTCATGGCTCAGCTTCAGCCTCGCTACACTCACTGGGCTTTCAATGTTCCAAGTTGCCTATTTTATTGTAAATTTTGGCACCGCAGCTACAATCAGCAGAGATGAGCACACGCCTCCAAATTGCACGAATGCAGGTTGCTACCAGACCCAGGGAGGTGGGGAGCTCTATAGGGGGCAGTTCAAATACAAACTGTATTTATTGCACTTCAAAGAGAAGCCCATTATGTGTCACAATGTGGAGGAAACCGCGCAAGCAGTAGTTCAAGGAGTTTGCAATGTGATTTTAGTCGTATTGCCACTTAAAATCAAGTGCTGCTCGGAGACGAATGCCTGACAGTGCACTGCATCTGTACAAAAAAAAACACGCACACATCTGAAACCTGTCACACTGCTGCTTCCCCCTCTAAGGCAAAGCTGAAACTAAAGGTGCAGAATCTCTCACAATTATGGGGAAATTCTGCAGATTGTGAGAAAACATAATGAGACAAATGTAACACCTTTGGAGGTATATAGGATGATCATGAATGCTCCAGGGGAAAGAAAAAAAAAAACCTAGGGGCAGAGTACTGTGGTAGCAGGGTCCATCTGGCATCTAAACTGAGATTGCATTTCAGGCCAAAAATGTTTAAGCAATGCTACAACAGGGAAGTATTCACTGCATGATCAGACTTTGATTTCACGGATTCTCATTTTATCTCTATTGTTACCAGACATTGCTGATTGAATCTTAACGGCAAAAAAAAACAAAGACTTAGTTTTAGAGATGAGAAGATTTGCAAGAGTCAAAAGTTCAGTGCACAAGTAAATCACAGTTTGCTAGTTTGATAAGTATCCCACTAATCCTGTTTATTTTGTTGCAAGGTATACAAATGAAACTAAGATCCTCCTTATGTACAAATCTGATGTTCCTTTAACACTTTTGGACTGCTGTAAATTTTCCAAATTTGCCACAACATTCTTAAACCTCCTGGAGACTGAAGGGCGGACGTAGTCCGGTGTGAACGGGGCTAACTGATTAAATATGAGGGGATCTCTGCACAGACGTACTCATCAAAGCCAAATGTCTTAGGCAGTAGATGAACAATGTGTTCATGTGTACAGCTCTCTGTATATGGGATTGGGTTGTGTACAGAATATGATGTTATTCATGCCCAGATGACTTCAGAGCATGGGAGCATCTCCAACCCAGCAAGACTTGCGGGGGAGAATCTACCAATCACTTGCTAGGCCTAACCTAAGGGATGTACTTTGATATGCTGCCACAAGCCACTTTTAGGAGGCTTGTACAACTTATGTTTTATACATTTTTGGCTGCATATAACTGACATCATGTCGGGTGTAATCTTTTGGCTTGTCAGTGTATAGACCTCAAGTTAAGAACGCACAAACGTCTCTACAATTTATATCAAGCTAGTGTTTCTGAACTAGCATTTTTCTCCTGACTCCTCTGTGCCTCGTATGTAGATTTTCTTTTTGACATGCTCTAAATAGGTCACACCAAGGGAAATACCCGCAAATATAGCATATGCAAATGTGTTATTGAGTTTCTGGACACCAATTGATATTCCTCTGCAATGCACAGCAGGGTCAGGAAGTACATTATGAAAAAGAAAATGAGCAGAGCCACAGGGAAGGGAAGTGATATTATGAATCTGTGAGGAGGTAAGCGTGGATTACATGTTTAAAGAGGTTTAATGTGACTGTAAGAAGCACATGTGGGCTAGCCTGCCCGACTTTTGTGCAGAAGTGTGGTGAATTGGTCAAATGGTCCGCAGCCGAGTGGGAAAAGTAGGTCGGCTGATAAACTGCATCGGTTCTTTGAAAGAACTTTAACTTCTTTTAAACTGGACAGGTGAACTCGGGTTATATTTGCTTTAACTGGAATTCTTTTTATGTTTAGCCACTGTAATCACATGCATAAGAGATCAGATGTTATCTATGCTTTTCTTCTGCTAAATATATATATATCACAATGAGAGAACTTAATACATTCACTGCCTTTTAGTTTAAACCAGTGTTCGGGTTCTATTCATTGCTACTGACTAGCAAACGTTTAGTGATTGGGCATCGTGTGAGGAAGGTAATTGTATCTGCATGCTGAAGAAACAAGGACACACTAACTGAGTCAAACATAAATCTTCCCAGGTTTACAGGGAGGACACTACACAACGTCATCAACATGGGCTCATACAACTACCTCGGCTTCGCAGAGAACAACGTAGATTTCCTGAAAACTGTGGCAGATAAGTTGCAACAGTATGGAGCCGGGGTTTGTAGCACCAGGCAGGAAATGGGTAAGTCTGCGGTCAACGTCTAACACATAAAGGAAAATGTTTGTCACTTGTTGCTTTGAACTCATTTTAACAAAGCCACTCGTTTGAGCTGAAGCATTGTCCACTGCATAAAATCAGCGTAGGAAAGATACTTCTCCTTGTATGATGGTGGAAACGCCTTCTGTGTCTCAAACAGTCATAAACGCACAGAGTGATTTATTTCAAGTGCTTTTTTTTTTTTTTTTCCCCAAACATTTTTGATGATCATTGCAATGAAAACCCAAAACTCTGTTTTTTCAGGACATTTGAACGTGGCATAACAGCAGTAGAAAATAAGCATTACTACAGCAATAGTTTACAAGGAAGACGTGTGGTAGGGGGGGAAAAAAGCGCACAAGCCGCTCCTGCACCAGAGGTGGCGTCTTCACCGGGGCTCGGGTGAAAAAGGACCAGCTTGTTTCTCGGGGGGGTCTCTTACTAAGCCTCAAGTCAGTACAGCTGTCTGGCAGGAAATGTTCATGCTGCTGCCGCTCGGTCCCCTTCACAGATAAAAGTCAATTTTACAATTCATTTGGGATTCAAGGCCCCTGGGTGTTGAGGAAGAGTAGAGAGGCAAAGACTCCAAGTTGCTTGAGATACTTGATCTTCGGTAGAGCTGTGCGACCTATCGGATTGCAGTCAGAGGTCTCAGCGGCAGTCAATGACGTTTTCTAGGAAGTAAGGGCAGCCGTCTTACATGACAGGTTCGTCGGGTTTGGCTGAGGGTATGCGATGAGGTTCAAGGGGATAAACAAGGGGGGAAAAAAAACACCTCTGTGTGCGTTTTTAAGGCACGCTGGAGCTGTGGTAACGCTGTGCCCGCAGGTAAGCTGCTGGAAGATTTTGTCCACATGAAGCTCCTTTTGGAGGTTAGTAGTGAATGTAGGCGGTTATTTTAGGTTGAACATTGCAGGAGAAACAGCTTATAATGTTGAAGATTTTTCCCAGTAGAGACGCAAGGAAAACTGAGCATAAACGCGAGGCACAAGGAGAACAGAATCGCCACTCAACGCTGACAGAACGAGCATCTGCGCTCATCTGTGTTCTTGAGGAGCTTGAATCAAACCCGATCCGTCAGAGGCTACCAGGAGCAGCCACGCCTTCCTTAACATCCCATCAGAGCTACAGGCTGATCGCCTCCATGCCACGCTGCATTGATGCAGTAATTCCTGCAAAAGGAGCCCCAGCCAAGTATGGAGTTTTGTGAGAAACTGAATTCCAGGTATTTATTGGCTATGGGCCTCAATCATGAAAATTAACCAAAATAAATGCTTGAATGCATCACTCTGTGAATTTCCCTTGTTAAATTGAGTTCCTGAAATGAACTTTGTGATATTCTGATTTACTGAGAACCACCTGTATACCCCACCCCCCCCTAAATTATACCATCAGTATGTTTAATTATCTGTCAGTAACCGTAATGCTATATGAATTATTCAGCTTTTCTTCAATTATGTGCAGTGATAATCAGCAGAGATACATTTTGGCCCTCAGAGGAGCCCAGGAAGTCATGTTGTTGTGGATGAGCTGTCATAGCTCTAAACCCCCAGGATTTCAAACAGGATGCAAATGGAAAAAATACATGGATGTGTTATAATAATAATAAGGATCAGAAAGTGGGATCTAATGAATTTTGAATAGTGTCTTATCTTTTGATCTTCAGCCCATCTTCTGATCAGATGCTAGTGGCAGCATGAAGCTCATTTCAGGCATAGCAATCTTGCGGCTTGGAGCTCTAATGACTAGCAATCAGCCGTGTGTTTCTGTCAAAACATGTGATGAGTGAACATCACGGACCTCGCTGGTGGAGTTTTCTTCAGAAGAGCACCTTTGCCTGTCTCGTTATTGATGTTTTTAAGAGTATGAAACCTCTGCCGCCAGTTAGTCGTGTATCTGCTGAGAGCGGGCTTACGAACGGGGCGGGCAAACAGGCTGAGACTCAGAGTCTGTGCCGTGGTATCAGCAGTTTGACACAGAAAAGAAACAACAAGGACTGTTTGTCAGTGCACCAATCCCTCAACCACCCCCCCCCCCCCAAAAAAAAAAGGAAAAACAACAAATCCATTATTCATTTCTTTGATTTATTTATATGTTTATTTCTCTTTCCAAATTGGACTGTTTTAGTCTGATGTCTTTCAGCTGTCCTGGTGAGTGGGTTATGGAGAAACAAGCATTTCTCCCATGAGACCATATATGAAATAAATATTTAAAGACCCCGGCGTCTCCTTAAGAGCTGTCATGTCGCCATTATAGCCATAGCAATTTGTAATCGACCAAAAATCCTAGATATCTTAAAAGCCAGTATCAGACAATTTATTAAAAAAACTGAAAAGATATATCTTTTAAAATGGCACAATTCACTCAGTTGACATAACTTCCTTTTAACATTTAGGCTCAACATGTTTTTTTTTTTTGTTAATAATTGTAGTTTAAGTTGACGTCTTGGTCAACCCGCAATTACCGGAACAAAGTGTAATATTCAGTCAAGGGAACTTTAATTAAACACAAACGTTGTCAGACAAACTGGAAATGTGTGCTTAAGGAGCACACGGAGTAGCTCTAAAGTGTAACGTTAGACACAAAGTGCAATAAGGCGCGCCCTCTAAATAAAGGCAAACCAAACATTCATGGGTTGGTCCTCCTCTTTCTGCAATCATTAACTTCCTGTTTGTCAAATAATCTCTACTGTCAAGCATTTCAATTAATCACCTTCCACCAATAAGTGAGGAATACGGTGAGGAATACGGTTTAAAGCACAAGCGTGTTTGCGCCACTGGTAAAACTGTGGACAAGCCCTTAAATCAAACCAATCGTTTAGTACTGTCGCATAATCTCACTCTGAGAAACGTCTTTATTTTGAGGCACATTTACAGCTTCACAATCAAATCACATTGCAGTTTAAATGTGTACAATGTCACAATCCCAAAGGGCTGGGTGCTAATAATATGTATGACGACGTCGATAGACTCACACACTTGATGCATCTCTGCAGGGACAGAGTGCTGGGGACCTGCTGATGAAGGAACAGGAGAAAAAAAAACGGGCAAATATGCATTAATCTTAATCAATACACCGCAATGAAATGTTTTTATATATATATATATATATATATATATATATATATATATATATATATATATATATATATATATATATATATATCGTGCAGCCATTAAGGCTTATTCAATCCAATAAAAACCTCCGGTTTTAAGAAATAATAGTTTTTAACTAAACGTTGGAGGCACACATATTAGAAGTATGCATTTTAAAATACATTCAATTTTAAGGATTTTTTAGGTTGTGCCTGTTTTAAAATGAAATATGAACATTTGCACCTCATGCCCACTGTTTGTTACAGTAGAGGACCTATAATGCTGTGGGCCTGTTTCTCTCCCTCACACCATGGGATACTGGGCAAAATACCAAAAAATCATGAAACAGAAGGAATATGAAATATAAATCTGATGACTTCTGCCAGAAAAATGCCTGCCACCAGGAAGATGAACCAAAACAGTTAACCAGAACATCACAGAAATGGTTAATCAGACACAAAATCCACCTTGTGTGGCCATCTCTGTTCCCTGACCTAAATCCTACTGAAAACCTGTGGTGAGCTGCTTGTAAATGCTTTAGAAAAAGCTTGAGTCCTATGTTATCAGTAAAGAAGACCGACACAGAAATAATTTCTGCCTGTAACTCTGATATTTTGTGTTTTCACCAAATATGATGACAAAGATCTTGCCAACTCAAACAATTAGAAGACCAAGCTTAAAAAGGGTATAGGTGTTATCTAATAGCACCGTGCCAAACTGATCAGGGTGAGCTAAATCTAATAATCACTCTCCTTTACCTGAAGAGTATCAACATCTAAAGAAGGCTTCTGAAGGTTAAAATATCAATAGGAAGGCAGGGCACACCTATAAAGCTACTGCCAAGGGAAATGTTCCTTAAAGAGAGCAAATGCCAGTGCAGTCTGATTAAAAAAGCTGCACGTGCAAAGCACCCAGGCCCGGGCCTGTGTGCTTGAGCGGTCGAGGAAATGTAAGAATCGATCTACCTTGGCGCGTGGCCTGATGGAAAGCACCGAATGGGAATCGCCATGAAGACAGAGCTGGCTCACTTCATAGCAGTTTTATGCTCATCGCTCAGATTTCCATTTTCCTGGCCTGCCTGAAACGTCTGTCAGCTTTAGCGTTTAATGCCTGCCCTGTGTGGTAATGACTGCTGTTGGCTGTGACTGCCGTGATTAGCATGCCATGCACATGCGATGAAGACTCCGTATTTATGCGGAGGTTCACGTCGGGGAAATTCTGCGTTATTACTATTCATTCGATTTTTTTAATTCCCTCTGCAGAAAGTCACCTGTGTTATTTCCTGTTATTGCAAATGTAACGACACATGCTGAGTGTATTAGTATGTTTGTTTGTTTTTTTAGCAAATTTACATCATACATGCAGAACATACGGCGCTTGGCAAAAGTATTTACACTCATTGGACCTATTCGTGTTTTGCCGGATTGCCACCACACAAAGTCCGTGCAGGATCGCAGGGGTTGCTGGTGCCTGTCTCCAGCGGTCAATGGGCGAGGGGCGGGGTACACCCTGGACAGGTCGCCAGTCCATCCCCAGGCAGCACAGAGACACACAGGACAAACATTCATGCACGCACACTCACACCTAAGGGCAATTAGAAAGACCAATTAACCTACCAGTCATGTCTTTGGACTGTGGGAGGAAACCGGAGTACCCAGGGAGAACCCGCACATGCACAGGGAGAACATGCAAACTCCATGCCGAAAGAGCCCAAGAACCAAGGACTGTGTTGCTGCAAGGCAATAGCACTACCAACTGTGCCTCTGTGCTGCTCCTGGTCTGTCATATTAAATCTAATTAAAATAGGTTACAGTTTGCGGTTGCAATGTGACAATACATGAAAAACTTGAAGGGGAGTGAATAGTTTTTGCGAGGCACTGCAACATAATTAAAGCCCACTTTATATAAACCGTTGAGCCCTGTATCCCGACACTGTGACTATAATTGTTCTACGTAACAGATGGCCACACAGGCAGCCACCTAAAAATGTCTTATTTTGTGCTCAGAATGAAAGAAACACCATGTCAGATGGCACATTAGCACAAAAATGAATTCTGGTCCCCACCTGCCATATTGGTTTATCACCAACTGTTTCAGCCTCATATTGTCTAACAGAATCATTTTCGACCTTGCGGGACCTATTCTGAGATTAGCTTGGGTGAAAAAGAGCAAAAAAGAAAAGGTGAGGGGAGCTAAGTTCCAAGTTTGTCACGTCATGAATCTACAAGAATTGAGTCAAAATCTCGAGAGAGGGAGTGCTGATCCAGAGGTTTGTGTTCGGGCCTTTTTGCTTTTTATGAGGAGACGTTACCATCTGTTTAAAAAAAAAAAAAAAAAAAAAGTTAGATTGGACGATTAGAGAAATGTCAACAAGAACGTCAAGGACAAACGCCCTCTCTGATAATGCCAGCATGCACAAAGAGGGCGGAACAAATGAGTTTCAGGAATAATCGCAACGCAATACCAAGAGTGCACAATGTTAATATCGCTTTGGTATGTTTGGAAAGCAATGTCTGCTGGTTATTTTAGTCCAAGTGTTAAGAAATCACACTCTGCGTGCTAATAATGGGCCATGCTGCGAGATGGAGTCTCACTTTGGTGGAGACCAAGACGGTCAAGGCCACAGAGAGAGTTGGAAGGACTGTAACAACAGATGAAGAGCAGAAAAATCCCAACTGAGATCGCTGTTGCAATGCCCAACGATGACCTCGCCCTTTACAGCCCTTATGCACGGCGAGAGACTCAAGTTTCTGTGTTTTCCTTCTTGCAGGTAACCTGAACATACACAAGGAGCTGGAAGAACTGGTTGCCGACTTCCTTGGAGTCGAGTCCTCCATGATATTCGGGATGGGCTTTGCAACCAACTCGATGAACATCCCTGCGCTCGTGGGGAAGGTACGCGATTCTACACGCTTTCGCACTCACCGAGTGAAGGAAATCCTCCCGCGTAAGGGTGCAATTTTCAAAGCACGGTCGACATTAATGCAATTAGCTGAGCTTTTGTTCCCGTCTGACATATGCTCCGAATTAATAAAAACCTAAATCGGCCAGAAAACATTCCTGACCACCTCAGTTAATTAAAATCCCAATTGAACCTTACAGTAGCCAGACAGGGAGGTTCTGGGCTTAAATGTCTGCTTTCAAGCACTCAGACAAGTAAGGGCAGGTTTTGTTATGAGCGCCATTTAAGGGTCCCACCACCCATAATCTGGCCTCTTGGCACACCTGCCCGCTTCGAGCACAGCTGACAGAAACCAGCGGCAACACGAGGCAGGGGTTTCTGTGATTCGACTGGACGGGAGGAAAAGGAGGGTTGACGGTTTAAGTGATGAGAGCAGGCATGTTTTATGCAGCCCAGGACTCGCAGCAGCCCCTTTAGGCTGCAGCTCTGACGCTAACCCTGTGATGTCGGGGGGGGGGGGGGGGGGGGGTCAACCCGCAGTCCTACAGGGACAGCGTGAGCCCGGACAGGCCTCCCAGCGCAGGCAGAGTAACATTAGAGTGACGGCTGTTGGTGGACCAGCTTGACCCCGGGCCATATGGAGCGTATCTGTCACTGAGTCGGTGTCAACACAACCACCCCCCCCTTACGAGATTATTCTGATTAATGCTCAGCGCTTCAGTGTTATATATGCTAATGCTCTGGAGAGAATTTCATGGAATAACTGAATTAATTTGCATGCAGATCTTTATGGACTATGAAGCATCATAATTTCTACAAAGAAATTATAATTCAGATCAGCTGATAAAAATGTTATCAAGCATCAAGGCAGGGGGGGGGTCTTGTGTAGACAATGTCCATACATTCTGTGCAGGGGGAACCTGGACATGAAAGACTGTGATTAAGACATAAATGAGAAAGGAAAGAGTTGACGAGTAATTGGCCATGAAAATCCTTTTTACTCGAAAAAAACTCATTTGCATAACAGGATTGCGCTTTTTTTTATGCCTAAACGCATAAAACCCAAGAAATCTCTTAAAGAACAGATGCATTAGGTCGGTCACATGGTTGCAGTTTTCACCCATGATCTGTTGGCAATCTAGTTGATTTTTTCTTTTATGAAACTACATGAACTCTTCACACGGCGACGTAAAAGTTGCTTCTTATCAATAATCAGAGATTAAAATTCAGGTTTACACGGATGTTTTGGAGGAATTTCACTGTAGCTTTTTGCTGATTCGCAGGGTTGTTTGATAGTGAGCGACGAGCTCAATCACACATCTCTGATCTTGGGGGCCAGACTGTCGGGAGCTACAATTCGGGTGTTCAAACACAACAGTAAGTTCATCTACAGTCTCTTTTTGCGTGTTGCACAATTCATAGCAGGTGAGATCCACATTGCAATAAGACTCGTTCCTTGTGTGTTTTATCACTGAGAGCAACATACTTTGACCTTAAGCACAATCATGTTGTCAGAGCAAAGCTTTACCTGCTTGGTTCTTCTCTCCTGTTCCCATTATTTTTCTTTATTTTGTAATGATGTGATTTAGATGTGATTTAGAGAGGAGTAATGTATTTGTATTATATAGAAGTATGTTCAGAGTTATAAACAGGTTTTATAAACCAGCAGCAAAAAGGATCCCAAAAAAAAACACTAGTTATATACAATGAGTTGGAAAAGTGTAAATATCCCTCGAATCTCCCCGGTTACAGTGATGTTAAAACTTCAAACGTCACTATATGTTGTTATTATTATTAATACATGATGGATCAACATGAAATAGTAGAAAAAGGACGCATGGTTTGCAAACTTTAGGGCTGCAACAACAAATCGATAAAAATCGACAATTAAAAGCGTCGGCAACGAATTTCATCATCGAGTCGTTGTCTCACGCGATTAATGCGTAGGTCGCCATGTCGCGGAGCCGTTTACCAGTGCTGACTGGCTGCAGAGCGATGTAAAGGAAGCGGGGCAGAATTTTCAAATACGTTTTCTTTTTGTAGTAAATTCTATAAATGACGACACAGAGAACACGGCTCAAAATAAGTCCTCAAAACCAAAACAATCAGCAACATGTGAGATTTGACATGGCACGAGAGCACCACAGTGATGATGCAGGAGCTGAAACAACATGGAGTCACTGACGAGGGCGATGGGAGCTCTGCAGCCGGGTAAGTCATGACAATATCTCACGTTTGTTCCGTTTCAAAGTGAGGAAACCCCGACAGCGCTTGGCTCGCGGGCTGTGAGCGGAGTCCTGGCCGGCGCCCTGAAGCACAACTAGAACTGAGCCTTAAAGCGAGGGTCGCCGATTTTTTTCCAGAAGTTTCCCCAAGTCCCTTTTTGAATAACTACTTCTTACCTTACCTTTTTTTGCTTATTTTCTCCATCAGACCAAATGTTCCAGTTGGAAAAAAGAAATGGAAATAAAAAAAAAAAATGTCGATTCATTGTTGGTTGCAGCTCTAGCAAACCTTTCACAAACAGGAATAAAAAAATAAAAAAAACATGTGATTTCCATTGGTATGTAGTTTGCACATCTAGAGACCGAGATTTTTTTGCTAGTGTTGTCAGATTGTCAGAGAGCGTCTGTGAACATTCATTTCCACAGACTGGCCACAGATCCGTGCTTTGACTGGGCCAGTCTAATGCGAGAATATACTTGGTAATCAAACTGTATGGCTGTGGACGTTTTAAAGCGTTTTAAAGCCTCTAACAGATCTTAACTCTGAGCAGCATCTCTGTCCCTGCTGAATAAAAGCCTCCCCACAGCATCATGCAGCCATCTCTCCTTTTCACGGTGGGGAAATGGATGTTTTTCAAGGTGATTTGCACTCTTTACTTCTGTCACACATGGTGTTTTGCATGCAGACAACACTGTAACATTTTGATCACTGCACCACCTTCCACGTGTTTGCCGAGTCCCCTGCATGGCTTGTGGCAAACTGTAAGCACGCCTTCTTATGGCTGTCTTCCAAAAATGACTTCTGGCCACCTTACTGTGAAGGCGTGGTTTGAGGAGTGTACGACTAATAGATGTCTCGTTAACAGATTCTCCCACCTGAGCTGCAGATCTCTGTAGCTCCTCCAGAGCTTCTCGGCACATTTATCCCTGACCTGTCTGCTGTGTTCCTCTGTCTTCATGGGGCTGTCTGTTCGCTAATGTTCTCTGACAAACCTCTGAGGCCTTCACAGAAGAGTTGTACTTATGCTGAGATTAAATTACACACAAGTGGGCTTCATCCACTAATTGGGTGACTTCTGAGGCCAAGCTCGTTAAGAGTAAAATGGTCTGAATACGAAATGCTGGTCACAATTTAGATATTCTTACTTGTAAAAAATAAAATGTGAAAACCATACATAATTTTCCTTCCACTCAGTAATGAGGTGCTACTTTGTGTTTGTCTATTAGATAAAATACACTGAGGTTTATGATTAAATGTGAGGAAATAGGAAAGAAATTCAAGGGATTTGAGTGCTTTTACTAGACATCTTATATATTTAGTTATGTTGTTTTGCTTAAAGTTCGTTTTCTGAGGAAAAAAAAACAACCAACCTGCACGGTGGAAGTAGGATTCCCTGGAAATACACCACCTATCTCTGGACAGAACACAAACAGAACACCACAAATGGGCTAGTCCTTTAGCAGCAAATGCATCCTGACAGGTGCAAGCTCAGTCAGTTCTGGTTCCACCAATCAGACCCCCAAGGCCTGTCTAAAGGCGAAGAAGCCTCAGGCATCGGAGCAGCACACCACCCCTCGCCATAAAGCCTTCAGCAGCGCACACCCGAGCCCTCGTTTATTAGAATGGGTTAGAAGTTCGCAAGAAATATAGTCATGCTTTCCTATGTTAGTGTTTAGTGCATGTGCCGCCATTGTGTGCAGGTTCCCAGCCGCTGGAATGTTTACAATTTGCATGTTTAACAGAGCCGGGTCTCCATACAACAGACAGGGTGAACTGGTCTGTACAGTCCAGCAACATCCCTGCTTGTTTATAAGAAGTCGCGATGACATGTTCCCTTTTTTTTTTTTTTTTTTTTTTCTTTTCTTTTGCAGCTTGTTACTCTTTAAGAACAATTTGATATGTGTATGTATTTAATGCTTATCAAAAAATAACCGCATTAACTCAACTCGGAGGGAGAATCAAAGACATACAGTAGCAATTTATGGATATTTGCTACTGTGAGCGCATGTCCAATGAGCAGGAAGATAAGCAGCTAGTCGCACGACGACTCATGTCGGATCAGAGCTTATCTTAAATCAGAGTGATACCGTAAAATTATCCCCGGTCCGGTCTCCTTCACGTGGATTTCTGCAGCGCCGGATGCATTCGGGTCTGTTGCGCTTCAGGAGGGGATATTAGCAGCAGCAGAGCATCTGCTGTCTCCTAAATGAACCTGTGTCTGCGTGGAGGCAGTAATATCGATCATCTAGACAGACTGTTGGCTGTGGCAGCTTGTTTTTTTTCTGCTGCTCACGGCTGGACTGGAGTTAGATTTTAAATATGGAAAGATCAGGAGAGTTACAGCTGGTCGTATACTGCCATCTGGTGAATAGTAGCAGAAGATTGTAAAAACTTTCCCATATGTTTAAAAAAGAAAACTAGGAAATTAATTTGGAAGAGCTGACATTTTAGTCTGGATTTTACACCATGTTACCTTTTAAAAGGTGTTTTTGGCCCAAGTATCCATTAAGCTCAGTGTGTAATTTGGACAGAAACCTCAGATATGCAAGAGTGCAAAGGTTTTTCCTCTTATTACTTTCATTCGATTGTTGAAGGGATCATTATTGTTTTCTTTCTACATACAGTGCCTTACAACCAAAAAAAAAACAAATGTATTTTATAAAGATTGTCTGTTACAAGCCAACACAAAGTAGTGCATAGTTATGAACTGGTAAGAGAATCATACATGATTTAAAAAATCTAAAAAGTTGTTATTTAATTGCTTTTTTTTTGCATTTGTTTTCGGGGTCTCTACTTTGTGTGACCACCGTTCAACACAATTACAGCCACAAGTCTTTTGGGGGAGGCTTTGGACATCTATAGATTGTTTTTCTTTTTTTATAAGATTTTGCTCCAGACTTTGACTAGGCCATTCGAACATGTTAATTTGCTTTGATCTAAACCCCTTGTTTACTGTGGTTAGTTCTGCAGGAGAACCTCAGCACTTTTAACAAACTAAAATTAATTAACTAATTGACTAAGGCTAACAGGCCAAACATCATCGACTAGCCCACCAAAAGCCAGTAAACTAATTAAGTAGCACCATGAATTTTTAGACAACTAGAATAAAATATAAAATGTATATCTCAGGACGTGCCATCAGAAATTAGAGGCACATTTTAAAAAACTATAGAATAGTAAAAATTCTGGAAATCTACAACACTTAAAGCCATACCAAGTAATTTTCGAGTGGCGCGCCCCCTACAGGTAAAAATAGCACTGCTGTAAACACTCGATTCCGGGTCGGCACACAGAAAGTTGCAAGTGTGGTTTTTTGGCCAGCGACACTAGGGGGAGATGACAGACCCCTCAATCGTCTCATAAACACTTGGATTACCATCACAGGGATTTAGAAGAGAATATATTAAGGTAAAAATGCTACTTAGTAGGGCTTTAGGTAAAGAAAAATAAAAACCTCAAAAATCTACTTTAAAATGTTATCTCCAAGCTGCTTCCCTGTCCCTGCTTAAGAAAAGCATCACCACAGCATCATGCTGCCACCACCAGGTTTCACACTGGGAGTGGTGGTACAAGGGGGATGAAGTGGGGCTTTTCTGTCATAATTTCTGTTTTGAATGTAAAAAGCTACATTTGGATCTCATCCAACCAAAAGTGAATACTTTTGCCATGCACTGTGTGACATGTTATGGTCTTTGAGATTAGTTTTTGAAATATTATTACGGTGTGGAATTAATCAGGGTAGTTTTACTCACTTTATCTTTTACTTTCCTGTGTGTGTGTGTGTGTGTGTGTGTGTGTGTGCGCGTGCTTTCAGACATGCTCAGTCTGGAGAAGGTGCTACGAGAGGCGGTTTGCTCTGGGCAGCCTCGGACCCACAGACCCTGGAAAAAGATCCTCATCATGGTGGAGGGCATCTACAGGTGAGCCATACAGACTGCGGATTATTTCATATTTTATTCTTATTATCTTAAATGTTATGACTATCAATCTTTTTAAGCAAGGGTCTTTAGCAGAGTTTTGCTCTCCCAGGATCTGGTAAAAATCTTTTTTCCTAGCCCGAGGTGAGCCTGTTCTTAGACACCCCTGTGACGCTCTCGTTCTCATTTGCCTCCCTTCCTACTGTTTGAATAATGGATTGTATGTGCGCTGGCAGGTGGATGAGTGTCTGGCTGGGTAGAGTGTGATTACCGGGAAGAAGGGAAGAGGTATTGTGTGTCTCTTCTGGCGCTGAGCTATCCCGAGTCTTAGTGACCCTCTCCATCTGCTCATTAGCTCCAATTCAAGGCCAAATGGAGCCACTGAGATTGACTTGGCTGAACCCCCAGCTCCAGCTGTTTATTATTGACACGGTGTCTTTTTTTTTTCCTCCTATTTTACCTTGTTTTGCCCTTAACTGTCAGCACACTGCAAAGATGAGGAAAAGCCTTAAACATGGAAGCAGCCCAATCAAGAGAAAGCAACATTTTATTTGACTTTATTACGGCGCCTTGATCAACGCGTGCCGTGTGAATCACACACGAGAGCAAAACGCCTCGTCCTCCGTACAGCTCTGGAAGAACGAGTGCTCCATCTTTCACCTCCCTGGAACATCAAAAGGCCTGGATAAGGAGACTTTAGCTCTATCCCCGTCTCGCCTTTGATGTCCACGACGCTCCTGGTTCGGCTCTGTCTTCTATCATTGGGGCTGCAGGCTCAGCCAAAGAAAGTATAGCAGGTCAAGGATTGTTACAATTCCCCAGCTATATAATTACTTATTCTGTCTATTTGTATCCTTAAAAGGTTTCCATCAGAAGGGGAGGAAGAAGTGGGAGAAAGATGACAGGGAAGAGTAAAAAAAAAAGGCAGCAGAAAGATCTTTGAAAAACTGCAGCAGCTCAAGCAATATGCAGTTCTGGCAAAGAAAAAAGTTTCCATCCACTCCTCACGGGCATGAATGTTATATTCACTTGGATCTTTTAAGGACTTGTGTTAACCTTTCATTTCCATACTAACATGAAGCAACATGCTTTTAGCTGCCGTCAACAAGGGTCTGGTGTAATTCTGGCAGGATATTTGACTGCTCTTAATATCTGAAATGGTGCAGTTCATTTCAACTATTTGGTTTCCTGGTTTGAACTTGGCTTTTAGGCTCAGTCCACAAATTATCAGTAGAGTTGACATCTTGGCTGTTCCAGGAGCTCGTCTTGGTTTATCTGATGCAAAACCAGTTTTGCTGGACATTTCGGTGGAGCTTGAAAGCGTCTCTTTTGACGTCCTCTCGGTTCATTGGGAGGTCAAGCCGGTCTCACAAGGGATGGTGGAACGGGTGTCGCAGTGGCACCCAGGTTCTAATCAGCTGGAGTGCTGCTCATTTCTGGGTTGAGGACAGTTTGGGCCGGATCGATGCTCAGCGACACCGAGACAAACATCCCTGACAGACATCGAAACAATTTGGACAAATCAGCCGTCTCAGATGGCCTTTCTGAAAACTCCACCTGAAGCCTGTTAAACATTGATGGCCTGTCATCAAAAGCTGGGGCTGTCCCAGGAAACCAGCCGCCGTAAATGACGAACAGAGCGGTCACATATCGATCCAAAAGCACACCAGCAGCTTGATGCAGGACATTTCACCAAATTCTCTCGTGGGTTTATGTCTATATTTGAGACGGTTTTGCATGATTTTGGCCATGTGTGGATTACACAGGGAACCCACAATAAATGCAAACGTGCCACTCCTTGTTTTTTAATATTCATGGGAGTTATTTGTTGTCTGGCAGTTTTACACAGGAAAACAAAATGTGTTGAAATGCATCCTTACAGACCCCAAAACCATGTTACATTCATGAGTGGATGCACACGTTCCAGTACAAGACGTCAAAAGTCAAGTTGTTTTGACTTTTTGACGCTAATGACTCAGTTTCTGTCTGTTGTCAGCATGGAGGGTTCAGTGGTACGGCTGCCTGAAATCATCGCCCTGAAGAAGAAGTATAAAGCCTACCTGTACCTGGATGAGGCCCACAGCATCGGCGCAGTGGGGCCTTCGGGGAGGGGAGTCACCGAGCTGTTTAATGTGAACGCGGCCGACGTGGACGTGATGATGGGGACCTTCACGAAGAGCTTCGGGGGAGCTGGAGGCTACATCGCAGGGAGAAAGGTTTCTGTGGAGCTCTCTTCCACCTTCCTCTTCCTCTCACTTCAGCCATCCCTTCAGCTGTTTATGAAAGAGAGCGCTCGGAAACGCTGCAGGAAACACGCCATTGTTCACTCAAGCAGAAATGAGTCTGGTTGCTAATCAATTGGGACCCAAATGGGGTCAGGATAGATTTTACGATGTAGGTGAGATTAATCACACTGAAGCCATTCCAATAGCCTTTGGTTCTCATTACAGAGGATCCGATAGCTAAGCTGACACGTTCTTGAGTGTGTTTAAACACCACTAATCCCGCTTCAAAGCCAGATAAAGTAATGCAAATCATTTCTCTATAAACAATTGGCAATTTTTAAGAGTTATTTGCAGCAGGTATTGAAAACAGATGGCAGTGGATGGTATATAACACCACGCCTTTTTTTTGTAGGTCTCATATGTTCAACAAATGTTCAATAAGCTGCAAGTCAGGGTCTTTTTATCCTTTTGACTCTATTAAAAAGTACACTTTGGTACATAACCACACTGGTTTCAAGGCTGTTGATTAGAAAGCAAGGAAACAGGCTTGTTGTTGGAATTAAGCTCTTAAAAATGGACCCTTCCTTTCCCCGCCTTATGTTAGCTCAGTCCTGCTCTGCCTTAATAAGAAGGTAAAGCTGGCCGGGGGCCAGCCCCTTCTTGTGGCACGCATCGGAACTGCGCTCCAGATTTAACGGGATGATTTTTAACAAGCACGATGATGTTTGAAGTATGAACGTGCTGCCTGGTTTGACAGCTGGCGGTTGTAAACTCTTGAAAGGAAAAGGCAGGAAAGGAGAGAGAAAGGATATTTGTTGTTGTGGTGAAGTGCCCCAAATCCTGCGTTAAGTGGATACGGGCTGACCAAGAAAAGGCTCTGCACATGTGCTCTGGAAAACAGTCAGCTTTTAGCTGTTTTATGAGAGGACCAAAAATAAATGCACCCCCAGCTCCTTATAATTCACTTCAGCAGAGGGTGTACGACGCATTATTCAATTACCCTCAAGTCCAAACCTGGTGTTCGCTCAAAAAGGAGAAGTCACGAAATAGGCAGAGCCGAGAAGGAGCCAACTGCCGCCCCTGCAGATTTCCGCTGTTTCACGTAAATGTTTCGGATCGTCAAACAGATCTTGATACCTGAGAACACTGCAAAAACAGAAGTAAAAGTAAGTGAAATGTTGTTGAAATGAGCGTATTTACCCTTACTTGCAGCAGGTAAATAAGATTATCTGCCAGTGGTATTCTGACCCTTAAAATAAAATAATTAGATGTCCTGGACTTGACATGATATGACGGAGAAGAGTTGTTGCTATTGTAAGTGCAGAAATCCTATTCCACTAGCAGATCAATTAAACTTGCCTGCTCAAATCAAGGACAACTACACTCATCTCAAGAAAAATGTAATTACTTGTAATCTCCTTTTTTGCAGTGTAATTACTAAATGCACTTTTCAAATGACAATTTCATTTTCTAAATGAGAAAAGCGATCCAAAATACCCTTCAGTTCTTCTAGGAGCGAGGTCTCACTCCATTCTAACTCTCATTCAGCAAACACTGTGGGATTTAAAAATACTTTTAATAATCTTCATTAGTCATTGCAACTTTGGACAGTCCAATAAAACGTGTGCTCCGCATTCAACCCATCCCTCAGGGAGCAGTGGGACCCAGTGTGAGCATTCTGGGGCCCGTTCTTTCTCAGGGACCCAGAGTGGCTGCCCGTGGGATTCGAACCAGGGAACACACCAAATAGTGTTATTTGTAATGTATGTAGGTCTTGATTACTGTAGTTTAATAGCAAGTAGGCGTTGATTTTCTTCTCCAACCTTTGGTAAACTGCGCTGCCAAAAACTGAAAACTTCATTCTTCTTTCAATAAATATTAACTGTAAATATATTTAAAGGAAATGCAGCTTTAAAATGCTGAAAAAACTCCCTGAAAAGTTCCTTCACCACATGAAAGTCACTCCAAGTAATAGGTGATTAATCTGATTCGATAACCTGGTTTAATTATGAACATTAAAGTAGTTTCAAGTGGCTGAAATGTTGCTTCACGTGTGCAGGGAGCTCCGCTCTCCCGCTCCGGGGCTTTATGAGTGAGTGCGCCACACCATTGCTGTGACCGCCGTGTGGCTTCGGAAACACCCCGAGTTGTCGCTGCGAGCCCCCAGGCATGAGATGGATCTCAGACATGTTCTCCTAACTCGCTTACCTCGGCTGCGCTGAAATCCTGCGGGACCACAGAGCTGTGAAAACCTCTCGCCTTAAACAAAAACAGATGCCGGGTCGTTCCAGAGCTCCCCTCCTTTCGTTTGAACATTTCCACTAAAATCCCCCCCCCCCCCCTCCCTCTGTGTGCGCGAGGAAGCCTCAGCCGCCGCAGCCGCCCGGTTGGGACAGATGGCGGCGAGCGGATATGGTGGCCAGACATCATCTCCGGCTGTGTGTCATCACCTCGCCGACGTAGAGCCGAGGCCCGTCGCGGCTGCAGGCCCACCTCCTGCGTCTTCTCACCCCAGGAGCCTCCACCGAGTCAGCTCCCTGAAATTGGGCTTCTCCCCCCTGTCAGCCGCTGGCAGAATTAATCTCCTGCTGACACTTCAGAATAATGAGCCTGACAATCCTCATTCAGGCTCGTTCTGTCATCGCTTCGTTCTCCGTTTGGGAGCTGGAGAGGGGGAAAGGGTCCAGGGCTACATTACAGTCAGGGCCAGGTTCCTCCTGGTGACAGAGAAAGGATCTGAGCTACTTCGACCACTTTTCAGTATACATCAGCGCTCTCTGGTGGCGACAAAATAGAGCTACAAGTCCTCTGTGTTACATGGGCTCTGAATTGTGAGGTTTCTGTATATTTTGGGATTACCAAGGCAGCGTTTGCCGAGTGATTAAAAGTGTACACGTCTCTCCTGGTTGCTTGTGTCCCCCTTCCAGGAGCTGGTGGACTACCTGCGCAGTCATTCTCACAGTGCGGTATACGCCTCAGCCATGTCCCCTGCAATCACAGAGCAGGTCACCCGCGCCATGAAGTGCATCATGGGAAAAGACGGGAGCACAGAGGGTAAGAATCTGAGACTGTTAGGGCTTTTGCTTTCCAGGGGTCCGTACCCAGACGCCCCACCAAGGAAAACACAGTCCCTCACAAAAGCATTCATATGTTGTCACAATTTGACACGTTACACTTTTGAGTGTATTTTACTGGGATTTTGTGTCAAAGACCAACACAAAGTAAATGTTACCTGGTTTTAAAAATGTAGAAAGGGTGCCGTGCATTTTTATTCGGTCCTTTGAGTCTTCTGTCTGTTTTTTTTTACCTATACAGGTATAGGTATATTTATATACCTAGCAAACGTTTTTACTAATTCAACTTTTCAAAAAATCTCAAACTCAGACAGATTAGATGGAGAGCATCTGTGAACATCAATTTTCAAGTCTTGCCATGTATTTGTAATTAGATATATGTCTGGACTTTGACTGGGCCGTTCTAACACATTTAAATGTGTTGGTCCATTTCAGCTCTGGCTCCATGGGGATGGGGTTGTTGTCGTACTTGAAGGTGAGCCTCTGCCCCAGTCTCACGTGTTTTCACGGCCTCTAGCAGGTTTTCTTCCAGGATTATCCTGCGTTTAGCGCCCAGCTTCCCCGCCCCTGCTGAAAAACTGTATCTCCACTGAATGATGCTGCCACCACCGTGTTTTATTATGGGAACGGGGGGTGTTTTGGGTTATAAGCTGTTAGCTTTCTACCATGCACAATTATTTTGCTTGCAAAAACTTCCTTATTCGTCTCATCTTACCGGAGCTCCCTCTTCCAGGTTTCCTCTGTTCCCATCATGGTTGGCTTTCTTTCAAAGATGACATTGATGACACTGCCTTTAAGGGGCAAAACGGTGGCACTCACAGTTAACAGTTGTCCTGTCCACAGAGTCCCCCACCTGAGCTCCTCACAGGCTACCTTTGACCTCTTCGCTGCTGGGCCTGTCGTTTAGGAGGACAGACATGTCTGCCAGTTTTCGGTTCTGCTATACTGATAAGCCATGTACTAATTACCTCCAGTTCCTCAATTCTGCATTTCTTTGTGTTGTGTCTGTTGTATAAAATTACAATAAATACACAGAGGTTTTGGCTGTACCACGCAAATGTGTGAGGGGTACTAGTAAGTAAATATGGAGTGAATTTTCTTCCATTATTGTTGCAAGCAAAGAACATGTTTTGTGAATGGAATTTTGGAAAATAATAAATAAAAGATACAATCCAGAAATTAAACTTTGAAAAACTTAGTAAAAAAAAAAAAGTTTTGCGAGTAACTTTGCTGTTTTCTCAGATTTTATTTGTTTTTTAAAATGTTAATTTTTTTCATATTTAATTTTTTCAAAAAAAAAATTTAAACTGTTATGTTTTCAAATTTCTCCTTTTCAGATTGAGTTTTACAGATTGCATTCTCTTCAATTCTGGGGGCGGGCTTTCCTCTGGAGTGAGGAGCAAAGACACATTTCTATTGGTCTACATCAGGGGTCACCAACACGGGGCCCGCAGGCACCAGGTAGCCCCCAAGGACCACATGTGGTGTCCTCAAGCCCGTTCTAAAACTAGCACAACCCACCAGTGAGCTGCATCTAAAATGTTATTCTAGTCTGTTGTAATCACACTTGCATTCATATAGATTTAAATATTACAACATCTTAAAAAAGAGCATTGCAAATATGTTTATTGGTGAGCGTTGACCCTTTTAGTTCAAAGGTCAGTACTGGCAGCCCTTCGTGTGACACAGTACCGATGAAGTAGCTCTCAGTTTCAAAAAGGTTGGTGACCCCTGGTCTGCATGGACGTTAGCAACGGCATTTTTATTGGTCGATGTGCGCGTCAAGAGCAATAACTGAGGAGAATGTGAGCTGTGAAATGCAACTTGAAAAGAATGCAATTCGTAAAACTCAATCTGAAAAACAAAAATGTAAAAAAATATAATTTTGAAAATATAAAATCAGTAAAAATAAAATAAAAATCCAAAAAAAAAAAAAATTTGGAAAAAATAAAATGTGATTTTTTTTTTTCTTTTTTATAAAATCTGAAAAAACACCAAAGTTACTCTCCAAAAAAAATTTGATTAAGAAGTTTCCAGTTTAATCAATTTTTTTTTTTAATTTTCCATTTACAAAACGTGTTTTCTGCTTGCAACAATAATGGAACAATATTCACTCCATACGTAAACCTATCAGCAACACCTCTTGGTATCTATTTGGCGAATCTGGCGGCGACGGAGGAGTCTAGATATAAACAGTTGTGTAGTTTAGTTGTGAAAATGCATGTCACTCAAAGAAAAGACACTATTAGTCCTGGCTTTCTGAGCGCCGTTATGGCTCTCCGTATACAACCCGCTTGTTCTTTACAATTTGCAATTGTTTGCTTTTCAGTGCAGAAACAGCAAGCCGAATCTGGAGGACACCATCAGGGTTAGCATTAGGAGTTGGACCTGCAGGAAAATACTAACAGCTGCTCAATGAGAAAGTCTGGAAGCAATTACATGGGTCTGCCATGGCAGGGAAAAGGGGAATCATGCAGTCCATGAGCATTTTCATTTAAGTCTTGTGATGAATTCTGAGAAGGTTCTGCTTTAATTGAAATCGACACGAGAACAGGGAAGAGGCTGTTACTGGACCAGTTAAAGTAGCTTCTGTGCTGGAAGAGGTATTAAAAGGAAGAGACACTGGCAGTGGTGGTAAATCAGTGACGTTTTAAGCATCTACAGCATGTGCGCTGTAGGGCAAACACGAACAGTCCTGGCGTATGCCGCGTGGGACATTAAAATAAAGAAAGATGCGGCGCTGTAATGGGTTAATCACGGCCCAGTAAGCCGTTGGTGGAGGTATACTGTGGGTCCATGCAAAGATGAGCAACTTTTTATCTGGCTCTGAATCAGACATGCCTTGCGTCTGACGTAGCGCAGTGCAATGGCTGTTGCAGAGAAATCAGTCTTGACCTGTCTTATTGAGGGGAGGGATCCCAGGGAGAGCTGCAGCGCAACAAAACACCTCCAATAGCTCTTTCTCTTTCGCCCTGACGGTTGCTGCCTGTCTTCTCCGTCTTTCTTTTTTTTCCTGTTTGGTTTTGCTTTGGTCCGACAGCCAGCTACAGTCGCGCGTTTTCGTAGGATTTCTGTGTCTTGCAGCAGGCTTTTGACCTCCGCGGCCTCGATCTTAGCAAGAGAGGAGCAATTTACAAAATGGGGCCTGTGCTTTTTGGCAGCTGTCCGAACGTTATGTTTTCCCTCTCCCTCTCTCTCTCTCTCTCTCCTCGCCACCCCTCTCTTTCTCTTGTTCTGCTGAGATAAGGGGATTTAAAGTGCTCTCTTACATCTCTTTGAAAGAACTGCCAATCTGTTCCCAGGTAATCAGAGGGAAACCGAGCTGGGATCCAAGGCCGCCTCATGCCAGACTCCGCTGCAGCCGCAGAGCAGCAGGCTCCCCGGCGATTCACATTGTTCAGGAACACTGGGGGCGGGGGGGGGGGGGGGGGTCAGAGCGCCTCTGCTGCCTTTGATGTGATTTCTAATATAGTCATCTGAAATCCTGAGCGACTGATGCTCACGCATTGTTTATGTTCAGCCTCAGTCATGGCTAAGCTTCACTGGCAGTTAATAATTTTGTGCAAAAATCCATCATTACTAATTTGTGAGCCCTCATTCTGGCAACAAGCAAGTGTGTATACCCCGCTGTCAGGCAGACAAAACTGAACCATCTGCTGCTGCCGCCGCCGCCGCTGCTGCTGCTGCAACCCATTTGTGATCGTGAACAAATTTATGGGGAAGGGTACAGGGTGTCGACACAGTCCGGAAAAGTCCTGGAACTCAACTTTAGTCTTTTCCATGTCTGGATAAACATGGAAAAATAAATAAGAGTGTTGAAAAATCTTTGTATTTCCTGACTTTTTTCTCTATCCTGTTATCTAAATGTTGTCCTTTCTTACATCCTTCCTTCTTTCTGTCTTTCCTTTCTCTCTTTTCTCAGACACTTTCTTAGGACTTCCTTTTCTCCCTCCCTGATGTTCCTCCTTCTTTCCGACTTTCCTTTCCTTCTTTCCTTGTGTCCTTTCTTTCTTTCCTTCCTTGCTTTGTTTTGTTGTTCTTCCCCCTTTCACTCTTTGTGTCCTCCAGTTTTTGTTTCGTCCTTTCTTTTACTTCATTGTTTCCTCCTTCCTTGTGTCCTACCTCTCTTCTTTGTGTCCTTTATTCTTTTTTCCTTGTATCTTCCTTCCTTACCTCTTACTTCCTTTCCATGTGTCCTCCCTCCCTTCCTTCCTTTCTGTATCCAACCTTCCTTCCTGTCTCCCTCTCTCCCTTCCTTGCTTGTTTGTTTTATTTTTTATTTAAATGTTGAAGCCCACAGTAGAAATATCTGCATTAATTCATGGTGAACCTTTGTTTAAGTCAACATAAAAGGGCGACGCCTCAGATGAAAACGTGGAGGAACCCTGAGGTTACATTGGCCTAGATGGAAGTGTGGACCTTTGGAGGAGATGCCACTGCAACACATTGAGACGCAATAAATGTTGTTCCCCATGGGGGGAAATTGGAAGTATGCAGGGAAAATCAATGAGTTGTTGCATTACTCATCCACATCTGGTGATGTCCTTGTTTTAATTGGAGGCATTAGACGGATCCGCCAGTTGGCAGAAAACACCAGATACTTCAGGGCCAAGCTGAAGGATATGGGCTTCATCATCTATGGGGATGATGACTCTCCTGTGGTTCCAGTGCTGCTCTACATGCCAGCCAAAGTGGTGTAAGTACACCTAAACGCTTACCTACGCACAAACACAGCAAAGGCCAGTGTGACATGATTCATGCCTTTCAACACAAGCACCGGTTTGACATGACTAACAACCATAAAATACGTTAAAGCGCTATTAAAAAATGATTATGACATCCTAAAAGACATAGATCTAAAGTGAAAGCTAGTTTACGTGTTGAACGGTGTGTCGTAACGTTTATAAAACGCGAGGTCCCAGGGACACAGCAGACGTCTCCGGGGGGTCAAAGTTCAATCTGTCATCTGAACCTGGAACCAGCAGAGCACGACGGCAAACCCACAGAGACGTGGCTGTGCGCCTAAACCAACAGGCCGGGCCAGGAGAGCGTTAATCGGAGGACCAGGAGGTCCAGGGCTCAGGTGGCGAATCTGTTGTTAAAAGCCATGTGACTGAAGCAGAGGAGCACAGTGGTGTCATTTATGAGCAGTGATGAAAGGGTAGGGAAATGTATATAGCCTAATATCAGTAAATATATTAATCTCAGATTTCAATATTAGCCCACTTTTTCATAACTTTGCATCCCTGAGATAAATAATTAAAAAGTGTATTTCTGCTTTGGTTTTATAGCTAATTCAGACCCCAGATAATGCGTTGGCTATTCAGCCGGTGGGGAAAAGTAAAATAAATGACTTCCATCTCAGCAGAAAGGATTTATTAAAGGAAAATGCTGCTTGAAAATACCTGGCTTTGCTTTCTTAATGACTTGACAACCTTTTCATACTATTTATACTGCTTTAAAAAAAAACTAGTCTATTACTGACATAAGGAGTCTGAATACCTGGTCATTAAATAACTACCAAAGACTTATTGTAGACCAGGCAGCTGTGTGTGATACTCATATTAAGTACAATGATAGTCCAATGAACAACAGATAGGCGATTCATTGTGCACCTCTAGTATTCTGTAGTTCTGGGTTTCTGCATGTTAAACTCATTATTTCTGTTCCAACAATATTATTTTATTGAAAAACGCTCATCTAGCCACAGCTGTTCAATAACCGCCCTTTGCTAGAGCTGCACCCAATGATGGCGAGACGTTACTTTTCTGCTATACCATAGAGCCCTATTTACTGTTGGGTTATGAAACGGATATTATTGATGTTAATGCATGAATGATTAACGCATTTTTCTTGCCAACTAGGGCATTTGCTCGGGAAATGCTGGCGAGAAAAATCGGCGTGGTAGTGGTTGGCTTTCCCGCCACACCGATCACAGAGGCCCGAGCTCGGTTTTGCTTGTCTGCTTCGCACACCAGAGAGATACTGGACCAGGTAAACGCACAGAGAAATGTACCAACATCAGGTGTTTTACTTTAAATATACCCGAGTCTATTTTTCCTTTTCTTTTTTTTTCTTTTTTCACCTTCAGGTGCTGCACCACATGAATGAAGTAGGAGACCTCCTCTGTCTGAAGTTTTCACGGAGGAAACGCTCTCCTTGGCCTGACCCCTGCAAAGGGACAGACTCTGAGGTGCACAGCTGATGTGACCCGTGGCACCTTGACTCCACAGTGTCGAAACTAAGCGTCCCTCCCGCTGCAGACTCATTAACACGTGTCGTAGGGTCACGCCTATGTCTCCGCACAGAGGAGGGCACAAATGTTTGGCAGCTGCTTTTTAGACGTCATTGTGACAGACTGATTCAACAGAAGAGGTGGTTCTGCTCCCTTTGAATTAAATTTATTTCTTAATACATTTGTTTATGAGTACTTACTGAAAATTACTGCAGAAGCGTGCGGCCGGGGCCAGTTTAACTTAAAGAAATTTGCTAAATGTGTTTAGCGTTGCCCACATAACAAGGCCTTACATCAGTCTATTTAGTGACCAAGTTTCCTTGATAGAGATACAAAAATCACTTTTTTACACAACTGTGTCAAAATGTTTTTATATTAATTTGTTGGAAACTGTTTCTTTTAATATATTTTTTATGAAACATGTTTGTTCCTCATAAATTATTTCAAATTTTGAAAAATGCTGTCACTATTCAAGAATAAACTATTTTACTTGCTATAATTTATTTTGTATTATGTTAAAGGAGTAATAGGTTAACCCAGAATCATTCTCATTTGTCACCCGGGATGGAAATAACATTCCCTATAAACAATCAGTCCTCTCCATCAACAACGTCTTAGTCGAGGTTTTCTCCTTTCAAACTTAGAGGTACGGTTCAGAACTACTTCGGTGCAGTGTGGCCCGTGTTCACTTCCTGGTTCCTGAGCCAATCATAGTAGAGTTCAAAACAGAGCGATGCTCTGTTTCAAAACATAAACAGAGCATCGCTTCAAATGCTCTGTTTATGTTAGAATCTAGTGCTAATAGTAGTTTTTTTGTCGTTTTTTTTTCTTCTAAATTTTAATATATAATGGGCAACGTGTTGTTGAAGTTTTGCTGTTAAAGTATGTTCCCATTCTGATTCTTTTATGTTTTTAAATAAAAAGGAGCACTTAGAAACTTGTTCAATCCCAGCAGTCGATTAATCATCCAACTGACAGGTGTCTAGAAGCACTGAGCCTCCGTGCAGTAGCTTTCAAAACGATTATTTTCTGAACTCACAACCATGGGGTAATGTTTTTTTTTTTTCTTTTTTTTAAAGAAATCTCAGCGTTACACAACTTTCGTCTCCACTCAAAATTACAGTCATCCTGTATATAATACATCAGGCTGCAATTACCACTTTGACATGAAGTCAAATCCCAGCGAATAAAAAAGGTGTTGCTGCATGTTTTGTGGCGAGACTGCATATATTCACCCAATCAAAACAGCTTTATTGTCTGCGTTTTAAAGACCCGCTGTTCTCGTGCACACACAGGCTGCTTCACAGTTGCTAAGGTAAGCATGTAGAGTATGCGGCACCTGGGCCAACAGAAACCTAACCTACCAATTAGTTGCTGAACCCTGAATTCTCGTGGCATGGGGTAATCATTTGATTAAGACATGAAGGATTATAAATGGATGATATATGTGTGTTTTCGCAATGCGTCTGCCTGGGTCCAGTTGGCACTTGTCTCCTCAGGATGTGACCGTGTTTGTGCTTTCATCTCCACAAACAACATAATGACAATGTTTCGCATTTTGGCATAAAGATGCAACTTGGATCTCTCTGGATGGAAGAACCGCCGCAAACATGGATGGAGCAGAAAAAAAAAAGAGATAAACTGGGAGGGGGGGGGGGGAAACTTTGCTCCATCACTTTGTTCTGAAAGTCAATACTTCACATCTGGCTCCTGCGGCCAGAAACAATAAGAAACAGCTTCTTTAATCATCAGATCTGTGATGTCAGGCTAATGCACCGTTCCACCGAGATCTGGAGGAGAAGCTGAAAGGTGGTCTGATATGTAGCATTAGGATGCACTAATGTCTTCCGGATGTGTGCTATTAAGCTTCTCAAAGTTTCACCATTTTTGTTTTTTTAGGCATAAACACAACAGCTTAAAATGTTTGGACCTCACAGATATAGCCCTGAACTTGACATAAATGAGGGAAGCATTTCATAACACACCCTATACTTTCCCTAAACTTAGAAGTTATTTTCCAGAATGTTTAGAGAACTTGTTTGATACGCTCCAAAAACTTTCCTAGAACCTAGCAAGTGCTTTACCAGAACTTGGCTGTTACCTTTCAGAACCTGAAACTTGTTACTTTTCTGGAACTTTCACTCAAATTACTGGTTACTTTCCCACAAAGTACCAGGTATTAGAGCTTACAAGGTACTTTCCAGAATTTCAGTAATCAGTACGTTTAAGTAATCAGTAATATCCATGAAAGTTCCTGAGCCCCTGAAAAGGAAGATAAAAGTTCTGGGATGGTAACTAATAAGCTCCAGCAAAGGTACTTGGTAAGTGCAGAGAAGAGAGCTCATATGCTCCTTTTCCATTAGTACCAACTCTTGGAGTTTTTCTTGCACTTACTTTGCAAATCAAAGTGCCACTGTGGAAAAGGGTTTGGTCAGTTCCAGGAAAGTCACCAGGACAATTTCAAGCAACTCCTGGGAAAAGTAAGTTCCAGTGAAATTTCAAGGACACTACATGGTAAGATTTGAAAACTAACCTCCTAGTTCAAGGAAAGTAACCTTTAAATTTCAGGACAGTACAAAGCTGTAATGTAGTTCCATCTATAAAAAAACAATGGTACACATGGTTTGAATCAATAGTTATGTTTTTTTGTAAAGCAAAGTTTTTTTTTGTTAGTTTCTATTTTTCCATGTTCTATTTTGTTTCTACATTTTATTCCTACTTGCTTTTATTCTGTCCCCTAAAGCACTTTGCATTGTCTCTGTACTGAAATGTGCTATACAAATAAATTTGCCTTGCCTTGCCTTGCTGTCAGGAGCAACAGATTTTAAAGCGTAACAATATTAGTCTTTATGGAAATGCTTTTTTTTCCCCCCAACATCAGTGAACATCACTGGTTCATGATTGTTTTCCTTTTATGTTCAATCAATCACTAAAGATTCTGTTGAGGTCAACATTTAGATTTGTTACATTACCTGCGACCTCTGAGGAACGACCTCCAAGCGGAGTTCTGACCCGCGGTGCCAAGGCTGTGCTGGAAACGTCGGTCTCGCCTTCTGGTCTCTTGTAACCGGTTTCAGCATCGGCAGAAAAGTCCTGGCCTTCAGTAGATCAGCGCAGCCAGCCTACGGGTGGCAGGCCTGCCTGCACCAGCCTCTTTTGAACTTTGGGTCCAAATTCACTGCGCTTATTGGAATGGCATGTAGCTGCTGTTCTGAAGGGGGATCCTCTGCTACGCCTTTGATGTCCACGGCTGTGTCCAGGACATGCAAACCATTACTGCTGCTCTCTGTTTTCCATTTAGGCTGAGATTTTTCTACTTTGAGAGGAGTTTTGAAGCAAAACAGACAAGAGGACACATTTGCATGGTTTGGACATCTGCTCTCTGCTTTGAGAAAGTAAGACTGTAAAGATCTGCTATGCGTGTTTGATAGAGCATGACGAAACACAGCAAAGTGATATAGGACTCATGCTTTTCTTCTTCTATTTTATTGATCTTGTTCACAATAAGGAGTCATTTCTGACTATTATAATTGTCATTCTCATCTGTCATCTTACCTGCTGGCTCTAATGGGTGCGATTAGAAACCTATTTGTCTGGAATCACACAGCAGAAGGACAGAAACAGCCCATTTTATGGTTCAAAACAATTGGACAGATACCGTCCCAATGTAGTAAAGAGGAAATTATTTTAACCCTGAAAACGCATTCATGTATATTCATGTATGGATATGTTTACAGGGTTTCTATGCATTCTGGAAAAGTATTTGCCAGGTTCAGATAAATGTGGAAAAAGAAAACAGAGAATGGAAAAAATATTAATGTTTCTGTACTGTTTAGAAATTGCATCAGGACATCCATCAAAGCGTCTGTCCATTTGTCAGTTCATTGGTCTATGTATCTTTTTTTCATTTTATCCATCCATTTATCCAACCATCTATTCATCCGTTCATATGTTTGCCCATATATTTAGCAAATTCATCAATTTTTATTTCATTTAGCAGTCCATCTATTAATGCTTCACCTTCCATCCATCATCTGGTCATGCTTGTCAGTCCGTTTATTCATATCTATTTGTCTTTTCATCAATTCATGCATTTTTGTTTCAGTGCATCCATCCATCCATCCATCCATGATAGTTCTGTTCTTATTTCATTTATCCCTCCGTCCATTGGTTGTCATTTCATCCATTCATCTATTTATGTCTCTGTCCATTCATCCCTCTGTTCATTCAATCCACTCATCTATATTCATCCGTCTATATACATATATATTTCTACACACACCGACCTATATTCAGGGGTAGAGGTGGGTGATATGGATTTAAAATTTGATCACAATATTTTGTGGTACTATTATGATAATGGATTGTCATGGTGCGCTCAGCCTGGTTCTGCTGGAGGTTTCTTCCTGTTAAAAAGGAGTTTTCCTCTCTACTGTCGCTACATGCATGCTCGGTATGAGCGATTGCTGCCAAGTCAACGATACAATACAGATATCAGTGACTTGATGCAATCTGCAGAAAACATTTGACCTGTCTGTATGATTTATTTTGAGGTTTTTACGGCACTAGTGGCTTGTTTTTCACAGTGGGCTGACAGGAAAGGGGTATGAGAGAGGGGGAGAGACATGCGGCAAAGGACCACAGGTCAGAGTCGAACCCGGGTCAACCGCATCGAGGACTAAGGCCTCCGTACATAGGTCGTGCGCACTAACCACTGTGCCACCGAAGCACGCCCATGATTTAATTTAATTGACTGTAAAGTGTACTGACATGACATCTGTTGTAAAATTGGAACAATATAAATAAAGTGATTTGATTTGATTCAAGACACCAAAAGAAGTGTGACTTTCATCTCTAAACTGCACACACTAACTGCATTTTATCATATTTACAAATTTATTGAAATTCATTTATTGGCGCTTTCTTGGATCCAACAATGGAAAACAGTAAAAATAAAGAAATTAAAAAATACCGTCAGCTATAGGGGTTTTCAAACATCATTGAAATGTATTGTTGTCTAACTTCTAATTATGATTTCATGGATAATAAACAATAATATGCATGACCATCCCTATTTAGGGGCCCACCCGGGGCAGTTTTCGTGCAGGGACCGCGCCTGCGCGTTCCTTATCGGGACAATTGTTCCACCTCTTGCGTAAAGTTCAATAAAAGCGGTTGAAAGTGCGCGCTTCTCCCTGGACAGGATCAGTGGACTGTCCCCCACGCCGAGGCAGCATGCATCCCCACCAGGTGCATGATTTATCCCGCTGGGCTGTCCTTTGAAGGGCACAATAAACCATCTCGCACGGGCTTAAATCCCATTACGCACCATTTGTCTTGCTCAAGCGAGGTGTCACCGCTGTCTTCCGCTGCTCCTCACACCGACGGCGCTGCGCTGCCGCTGTACGCGCTTCACGACGAGGGGTCGACCTCCTGGCTGGCGTAATGTCCCCAGATGCGCCCCCCTTCCCTCCAGAGACCAGAGAAGACCCTTTAAATTGCCTCAAGGATTTCTGTTAAATTGCACAGAGAATAACTTTTCACCGTGCCAACCTGCAGCAACTGTCTGGCTTTTTAAAGGCACGTTTTGGTCATTTTATTTCGAGGAGCAGTCGGCGTGGGCAACCGCTCTTCTTGATCTTTCATCTGAATAAGTGGAAATCAAAGCCAGCTGCACCTCAGTTTGATGAGGAGCGGGTTCAAAGGGATGAAAGAGTTAATCAGAGGGGAGGGCACATGGAGTGGGGGAGTGGGGGGGGGGGGGGCGCTTTGGTATAAAAGCAGCTCCAGAACGCACAACAACACCAGCGTGCGTCTGCCGTGGTTCCTCCTGCAGGGTCCAGTCCGTTCCCTGTGTGACCCTGTAACGCTGACCCTGACTCGGAAGATCTCTTTTATTTTGCGCCGGTGCTGAACTGTGCTGCTAGTCCAAAGGCGTCCTCGCTGGATTATGCCACGCAGAATATTGCGGACCGTGCAGAAAGTTGCGCAAAGCGGATGAAGCGGAGAAGTGAGGAAAACCTTTGGCGAGAGGCTGAAAATGCGGCGAGGCGACGCAGCTGCGACTTTTCTCAGCACGGCGATCTGACAAGAGCGGAAAGCACCAATGCTGCATGCCGGATCGGCCCTACATTACGCACTGGCGGCTGGCGCGGTATCTGAACTCCTGCAAGTGTTCACTTATTCAGCCTAAATCAAATTGTATGATTAGAAAGCAGAGGAGAATTAGTTTAGTTCAGAAAAACAAACAAACTCTGGATCCAGTTTCATCTCCAATTCCGCGCATTCCCTGACTGTTTCTCCTCGACCAATTTCCCCTCGCCTTTCTTTTTTTTTTTTTTTTTTTTTTTTTTTTTTTTTTTTGCACCTCTGATTCCCGAAGTGGCTCCGAAGTGGTGTTGCGGCTCCTCGTCCCCGGCGGATCCGGAGATTGGAGTCTCTGCACCGGGAGGAGTCGGAGCGCCGTCCACACCGCGGGCTCCTAAGAGCGGCCGCGTCAAGAGGATGGTGCGGCTGGCGGCAGAGCTCCTGCTGCTCCTGGGACTTCTTCTCCTTACCTTACACATCACGGTGCTGCGGAGCAACCCGCTGCCTCAAGGAAACACCACTGTGAGCCTGGATCAGGATAAAACTCTCACAGAGGTGAGTCAGGAGAGCTGCTGCCCTGGGGCAGGAGTCCAATGCCAGAGGTATACGGAGGTGTTTTCTTGCAACAGATGGGTAGAGAGAGAGAGTCCAGGTAACAGAGCTGGTCCAAGATTGCGGGGGGCCTTGAGCAGAAGTTGATTTGAGGGCCTGGTGGTCTCCCACCACGCAGGGTCCCCATAGCAGTTTCATTTGGGCAAACGACCCCTGTGTACAGTAAGTACCGTGAAAAGTATTTGCCCTTTTACAAGTTTTGTGGTTCTGCATTTTCATCACAAAAGTTTCCGATTTTTGACTTTTGACAGTATCAGGCAGTTCCGTTTTCAAATTGAAATAACCAGTTGTGCCCCCATTGGCTGCAATGACTGCCACCAAGAGTTTTTGACAAGTTCACAATGAGTCGTTTACGTAGCTGTCGAGGAATTTCTGCCCATCCTTCTTGGTCTGTTTAAGGTCATGCCAAACCCTCTAAATCTGATTTAAGCCTTGACTTTGACTAGGCCACTTCAAAGCCTGCACCCCTTTTTTATTTATTTATTTGAGCTGGACTTGTTGATGTGCTTTGGACTATTGTCCAGCTGCATAGCCCATGTGTGCTCAAGTTTTCGATCGGACATTGTCCCTCCAGATTTTGTGCTAGAGAGCAGAATTCATAGTTTCATAAAAAAAAATCTGTTAGCCTACCTCGTGGTGTCAAGCAGGTTCTATTTAGGTGATTTCTCGATTCTATAAGTCTAGTAGAAAAACGCCTTGAGAACGGCTTGTGAAATTGGCATTCCTCCAGTTTCCTAAATAGGGGAAGGGGGGTTTACATAAGACATGGTTAGTTTTGAAAGCTTTGTCCCTTATACAATCAAATAATAATTGGAAAAGTGCATTTTTTATTTTTCTATAAATGTTTCTGTGATAAAAAACATTTGAAGATGTATGAAATGTTTCTATCACAGTTAAGACTGACTCACTCAAACTTTAAAGACTTCTCTTAATATGTTTACAGCTAGTATATTTGTCAAGTTGTTTCAAATAATGAAAAAATATATATATATTTTGTTTCAAAAATATATATATATATATATATTTTATATATTCGCCACTACTAAGCTGTCAAAGTCATTTTATTAACAGACTCTTTATAAAGAAATCAGAAGTCTTGAGCTGTCTTGTTTTGTGTCCAAATTCAAATGCTGTTTTGGGCCCTTTGGTGACTTTAACCTGCAGCTTAGTTTGCTTATTCTTCTGGCTGGCTCTGTTTGGTTAATTAAAGCCTTCATCCTCTGTGGAAAGCTGTCAGGAGTCTCTGGGGATTGACGCACACATCTATGCAGTCTCCCCAGAGGGTACCCACCAGGAACGATGGTGAGCCAGGAGAGCGGTAGAAGATGATCCGGGGTCAGAGATCAGCCCCCTCACAACAGACTCACCTCCTATTGTGAGGGAGTTAAATGCTTGCTGCAGGCACTGCTCTGTCATCAAGGGCTCATCACTGTCATCCAAACCCTTACTTGATAAGGCAGAGGATCAGACTTGAGCCACTGATGGTGCCCCATTTCCTGTTATGATCCACTGATGTGTGTTTGGAGAGCACTTTGCTGTAAGCCAAACTTCCACCCTGTTGGGATTTGAGGCAAGGAAAGTATTTTTTTTGCTTGTATAGCACTATTTGTGCAAAAGCTAATTAAGGTACCATGCAGGAAAATAAAGGAACAAAGGAAATTACATTACAAGCAAGAAATATATTACATGAATAACTGTAAGATAGAAACTGCAGAATTTATATTAAAATTAAATAAATGGTCATGACATGATAAAAAAATAATAATAATAATCGTGCCTCACTGGTACGCACATCTGGAATGTATTTAAAGATCATTCAGTGTTGGTGAAAAATAACATTTGGATGATTTGAAGATGTCTCATTATTTTTCTCCCAAACTGGTATAAAACATAATTACAATAATCCAACCTACTGAAAATAAAAGACCCAAAACCCTTTTTTTCTGGTAATGTTTATCAGAGGATAGCGGGTTCATTTAGTAATTGTTTTTATGTGGATATTAAGATTTCCATTTCAGCCCCTGACAACAGTTACTAGCAAGTCCTGTTTTTTTGGCCTCACTGAGTCTGGCTGAGTCCTGATTGGTAACATTTGTGGGACCAAAAACATTCACTTCCTTCTTTTCTACATTAACCTAGAAGACATTCCTGCCCATTCACATATGTATGTTATGCCACAGTTACATAGTGGCTGTAACATAATACAGATGGTAGGAGGTGTTGCAATACTCCTTAATCTGAACAAGGGGGAGCCTAGATATTGAATAAAAGGGGCCTGAGAATGGAGCCTTGAGGAACCCCACATGCAATCTTTGTCAGCACATGTTTATAAACGCCAAATGTCAAAGTGGTCCTGGTCTTTCTTGTTGTGCCAAGTAGAACCTGAACCAAGCTAGTGCAGTACAAGACAATCCCATTCTTTGGTTTCATGTCTGTTAATCATCATTGTATGCTCAGTTGCGTTAAACAGACCACTGAGATCCAGTATTCTTTTTTATTTTACCGGTGCAGTTTCTGTGGTGTTGTGACTCTAAAGCCGTAACTTTTTTTCTTTTTTACACAATATGTTCCGAATTAACGAATCGGGTAAATTTACGCTGGGCATGATAACATCCGTTTTTGATCACGCGTCTGATTAAAACTGATGTTGTTGACTCCCCTGTGATCCAGGGCAGAACGTGCCATAACAGAGTTCACATTTGTCAGCATGACGTCACTCGAAACATGTTTCATGGCTTAACAGCCCATTTTAACAGCAGTGTCAAGCAGGCAAACTTCAGCAAAACCATGAACCCTGACCACACGCTTATGATGGGTTTGAGGTAAACAAGCTTTTTTTAGAAAGTGTTAAAGGCATGGTTCGGGTGTCAAAAGCTTATAAGGAGTTCACATGTTCACATGTAACCGATAATACTATTTGTGTATTCATTTAGAATGATTATCAGTTGATTATTTCGAGTGTTTAACAAAAACCTGACCGAAAAGCCTTAGCTTTGACTATTGCACCGTATATGCCATAGCATGTTGTACGTTTTTAGTGTGATAACATCCGTTGTGGTCTACGGTAAAGCGATCTGCTCAAGCTGCTGTTTTTAAGGCTTCCTCTGTGATCCAGGTAAGAGCGTGCCTCAACAGGAAAACCCTTGTCAGCACGACACTACTTGAGACATGTTTAATGGCTCGACTGCCCATTTTAACACGAGCATCAAGCAAACGTACAGAAAGAAAGAAAGGCGTTGTGCGGCGCGGTGGGCCCCCCCCCCAATGTGTAGACACAGAGTCCACAGTGCAGCTTCCCCCGGGTTCAACTGCTGGCCTGAGCTATTTGCTGCACGTCTTCCCCGTCCATCTTTGACCCTTTCCTGTCTGCTAAAATGTCAAGTAACGGTCCCTCGTTTGACAAAAAGAAAAACAAAGCGATAAAATCCCGACCAGACATTTATGACCAACAGGCTTTTTTAAGTTTGACGCATCCTACAACCGCTTCTTGCTGTATTTTTACCAAAGTCCTGAAAAACGATATGTGCTCCTTGGAATAGTTTCAGATTAAAGAAAATAAAAAAATATGAGATATTGTATTATATAAAAAAACCAAAAAAACTCCATTCTGAGCGCTATCGATGACAGAGGTTCACGTTTGCAGGCCGGTGTTTTCCTGGATGTGAGACCATGCAAAGCTGAGGAGGTATTCCAGGAATTTAAAGGAATATTTGTCATTCTGCCAAATGTTGGATTGGATGAGCAGGAAGAGGAGCAGCGGGGAGGTTATGCTGAGAAATCAAAGGAGGGATTCTGAACTCCGCAGCCCAAGTTCAACATCCCCTATTTCAATTGTCTGATTTTAGACAGAGATTTCCTTGGCAATGAAACAAACCTTGAACGTTCTTTTTTGTTTGTTTTTGTTCCACAAATGCACGTAATATGTGGCTAAGCTTCACTGACTCACGATAAAACGACGTGATGTCATTCTTTAACCATGCTTGTTACAGCTCAGGGCATGCATTGTCACCCCTAGGTGTCACGTTAACAAAGACGCAGCTCTGTGCACTTAAGTCAAAAAGTCTTTGCTTCGGCCTACTTATGCCGTCTCTTTCCAGAGGTCGCTTTAAATTATGTATCTTCTCAGTTTCCCTTGCTAAATAAATATTTGCATCCACCTCTGAGACGTGTGAGAGCGGAAGGATGATTTTCTTCTCCACCTATTCTCCACCGTGGCTGAAAAGCATGCGGTACCATGTAGAGTGCCTTCATTTCCTGCCAGCTTCCCTAGGAGGAAGAACTCCCGAGTGACTCCCAATTGAAAACAGAGTCATGCCCCTTTAAGGAGCTCCTCACAATGTAAAAGAAAAAAGGGAGGAAGCGGGAAAAGAAGAAGAGATACGGTGAGGGGGGGATAGGGGATGGCTTGAGTGTGCTAGTGTTCATTCATGCCTTTTGGGAGCAGTGTGGGGGGGGGGGGGTGGTTTGACATCCTGGAGGCCCCAGATGAGCAGAGGACTGATTTGTCACTTTTGATCTCCAAATTAAAGCGTGTTCCTTAACATATGGGCGACAGGGACTGTAAAGCAGGCAGCCTTCAAAGCTGCTTATTGAACATTTACAAAGGCTTCCCCTGTGCTCATATACTCTTAAGTTGTGTTGGAGAACAAAAAGAAGGGAAAAAAAATGTTTTTTCATTAACTTTAAATTCAAATTCCTCCAAATGGAAAATAAAAGGATGGGAGCTGATGACATTTTTAGGAATTGACGGTCTTTGCACCTCCAGTAACCAGCGACAGTCTCTGCCTGGTCAAAATTTTATACGTTATGTTGTGTTGCTTTGATGCAACTCCAACAAGATATATTTATATACTATAAATTCATATCAAATGCCATTTCAAAGCACTTTTTAAAGACAAATCGGTCAAATTTATATCTAGTTAAACAAAATCTGATTCTGTTCAAATTGCATTCAAATCAATCCAGTTCATGCCTTTTTAGTCCAGTCATTCATTTAGTTCTAATTATTATACAATACAGTAGAATTTAGTAGATAAGTAATCTAAGGTTACATTTACACTGCAGGGAAATGCGACCCATGTCTGTCTTTTTTACGGCAGTGTGAACGCCCTGATTCCAATCTTTTCACCCCCCCAAAAAATCTGATTTGTGCCACTTCCATATGTGGTACTAATTCAGATACGTATCGGATTTTTTCAAAGCGTCCTGGGTCTGAAGGGTAATGTCCCATTTTATCCATCTTTCACATCACTCTCCTATCTGTCACTACACATCCACACAGTAGCAGCAGTTAGCGCTCCATAAAAGACCATTTTTAATAGTCGTGCTGCTTTCTTCTTACCTTACTTCGTCTGCTATGATGTGGTCTTAATATCATCGGCTCCCGTTGCTCAACAGCTTTCTAATAATAACAAGCAGAGATGCCGGCTGGTATCTGCGGGTTTTTTTTAAAGTTTTTTTTTTTTATACAAAACTTTATTGAACACTTCTAGAAATAATTACATTCACCATTACTTCCGTAAACTGTGCGCTGCTCTGTGACGTCTCCTTCTGTTATCCACGCATGCGGGTCGCTTTGCGGTCTTGAACCGTTCAAACAGAAGTCTGACGGCGGTCACATTTATTAGTAGAATGAATGGCCACCTCAAAAACATCCAGTTTCAGCAAAAAATCAGATATGAGCATCAAGACCTGCAGCGTGAACGTAGAAAGTCCAGCCAATAGAATCAAGTTTCTGACTTTGCAGCAATGCCTAATCCTAAGTGAGCATGTGGCGACAGTGGAAAGGAACCACTCCCTTTTAACAGGAAGTGCAGACCTAGGCTCAGTATGAAAGGCCATCTGCTGCATGTGGCTAGGTTGTGAGGGCAGGAAGCAGAGAAAAACTTGGGAAAGATTATACAAAGCATCAGTAGTTCTATCAGTGGGGGTTGGCAAAAAGAGAGACACACCAAAACACAACAAGCCTCAGCCAGTAGTATTTTTGTATAAGAAAAGAAAAAAGCAAGAAAAGAAAACAAAGATAAATGCAGCAATAGCCCTGCAAACAGCCACCGTCAGGAAATGGACAGCTAAAGTCTCAATGGGAAAGAAGTACTTTCTATGTAGTTAAATACAAAGAGAGCACAAAGGTAATGGCAGCAATAGCTTCCAGGAAAGAGATGCACCTGAACACAGATGCACTGACTCATGGGGACTTTCAAAAGTAATGAGAATAACAGGAGAGTCAATGGCCCCTTGCAGGTAAGAGAAACTACTGGGCAAGGATCACAGCAAAAATAAAATAAGTACATATAGTCAGTGTCAGCAATAGCTCAGCCACAGCCAAATACAGAAGCGAGGAGTACTTTCCATGGAAAGAAAAAAACTAAAGGAAAAAGCAGACGTATGACTGTCTGGTGGCTACATAGCCCCTATTGAATAATTATAAATAGCGTGAGAAAGGCTGTTACAACCATTGTGTGGTAAAACCTTTAGAAGAAAGAGTGGTTTAGATTCTCATCATCGGTTCTTTCATACGTAGTTCCACTATACATTTAATCACACATTATGTATAATAATATGTTTGATTGGGAAATGTAGACAGGTTTGAAAAGGAAGTACTATCTGTAACTTTAAAGGCAACCCTGAATAAAGTTGGTAGGATTGTTTTTACTCTGTGTTCAATAAATTAAATTAGACTGTAGAAGAAAATGTATCATGTCATACAGTTTTTAATGCTATTTTTCTCTCAAGGTTATCAGAAAGCTACTATATGAAAAAAATTTAACAAGCAAGAAGATTTCTTTCTGTTGTCTTGTACAGTCGGCACCGGCGCGGGGGGGGGGGGGGGGGGGGGGGGGGGTGGGGAGTAGGGGGGGAGTTGCGAGTCACCTTTTGGGGGTCGTGGATGATTTGATGCTGATGTGATAAAAAGATTTAGTATTTTCCTTATTTGTGAATCCGATATCGAAGTATCACTTCACAAGATCCTCCACATTCCGCATTTTAACGCAGGGGGAAGGCTTCACTTTTTTTTGCATGAGTTCTTACAAAAATATTACTTTAGTCTCATAATTCCGCCCCCCCCCCCCCCCCCCCCCCCCCCCCCCAAAAAAAAAAATCCTGCTCCTGGGTCGCTGGTCTCTGACATTGTTATTCTGGGGTTGCAGCTGAAAAGTGTCCAGTACATGCAAGACTTTTTGTTTTTGCCAGAGTACCTGGAGGGAACCCATGCATGCACAGGAGAACACACAAAGACTCAAGGCCAAGATTTTAACCCAGGACCTTCTTGCTGAAAGGCCACAGTGTCACCGACTGTGCCACTGGGCACAGCTCAAAATGCATTTATGTTCAAATAGAGCTTCATTCATTCTTCTGTCAAATACTGTTAGTGAAGCAGACTGCATATATTAGACACCTGCTTTTGTATTCTGCTGCTGTATGTTTGCATTTAGGTTGTGATTAAACCTGTGAATGCTGCGTCTCGGTTGCTCCTTCAGCGGAGCTCAGTTACAGCCCACCGAGTGAAAATCTGAAGACTGGGAACATGAAAGGCAAGGTTATCACATGGGCATCTCAAAGTCCAAATACTTTTGTTAGACGCAGAGAGAGACCCAGTAATGTTCGCGTAAAGAGGAGATAGCTGAACCACAAATTGGCTCCTGAAATCTTTTTATTTCTTTTTCACCGAACTCATAGCCATAAGTGTTTGGTTTTGGACACAACGCAGCGAGGTTTTGGACTGGAATCAGCTTTTATGACTTCTTTTCCCACAAATATTATAATTTAGCACATAAATTCTCATAACGAAACCCATATCTAGATTAAAAGTTAGATTCTTTAATTAGGGGTTATAGAAAAAATCTTGCTTCTTTCTCCACAATAATCATTTTAAGGACGCACGCCAGGAATTCTTTAACATCCAACGCGTTATCGCATTAGGTCGGTCTGAAAAAGTAACGCAGCTGCTTTCTCCTAAACAGAAGTTACATGTACATTTATAATCCCCGCTCCCTTACCGTGCAGCTCCATTTACAGCGTCCGCCTTGCCCCAGAGTGCACCTTGGCTCCACACAAACAGCTCCAGTGGGGGCTTTTATGCCCTCCACAATGTGGCCGGCCTGACACTTTGTCTGTGACAGACCACCGCAACCGTGCAGCACCGCTTCCATATTCTCAGGCCTCGGTCTGGCCACAAAAACACTGGGAAGGGAGGGGGGGAAAAAAAAGGAAAAACAAGAAGCATGATTGATGCCTTGCTTTGATCTTATTTTCTGCCACCCCAGAATGGATGATTGCAGACTACTTATGGCTGTCTGTCCAATTTAGGAATAATTGTTCCTTCTGTGCATACCTGATTGAGGACATATGCCTCAGCTGTCATTATGGGATGGATTTACAACACCCTTGTCAGAAGACCAAATGTTTTTCTGTCTTCAAGAAGGCAGATGTAATTATTTTGCAATATTTGCTTAGCTTTCTCTGTATAACACAGGGCAGGAAAACCATCAGTCTTGGGTTGCCCCTTTTTAGCTGGCAGTACAGTAGAACATGCTATATATGTACACAACATATTGCTATGGTGAAGTTGCAACATACTTTGTCAGTTTAAAAAAAAGGTAAAATATACAGTATGGCTGTATATAGGATCTAAATGCAGGCTCTGTACAGATTTCAATTTGATTGAAGCTGACAGTTCTTCTTTCTGGGCTCAGAGTCAAACCCGTATAAGTTTCTGTCAAAAGTTAATCCAGTGTTGGCTTGTAAAAGAAAAATATGACAATCTTTGTTCTTACTTTATCAAAAAACGTGCATTAAATCTCTTCTACAGGAATTCCAATACATCCCAGGTAATTTTCTTTCTGTTTCTTTTTTCGTCTGTAGCAAAACACCTTAAATGCAAGAAGTAGCACATCTGCCCAGCTGGCTCCTGAAGACCGGCGGTCTGGTCCAGAGCACAGGGCGGCCCATCAGCCTGCAACCCTCCCCTGGGTGCAGGACAGCAACGTACACAAGGATGGCCCTGGAGCTTTCCTGCTGGATCTGCACAATTTTCCAGACCTCTCCAAAGCTGATATTAATGGACAAAACCCCAACATCCAGGTGAGAATATGTGTCTGGGCACCTGATGTTTTATGCATTTTGATGCGTTTCTTTTCTGCAAAGGGTAGTTTCAGATTTTTTTGACGTGAGGTTCTGTGAACGGGTTATAAGCAGGTAATATCCCACCTGCAGTAGGTCTTTTTCATTTAGGGTAAATCCAGATGAGTTGGTCCAGCGACTGAAATTAACAGTCAGTCTGAGAAAAACTGGACATCCGCAACTCCAGTCTCAAAAATGTCGTCACAGTTTACTGTTCAATGGATCTTTAAACCGATACGCATTGGTATTTGCACAGAAACAGATCATTATGGGAAATGGATTTAGGAGGCGGGGCAGCACCAGCGATCTTCCTATTTGAAACATGTACTGTGAATGTGGCATAAAAGTAACTGTGACTACATAACAATAGTTAGGTAGTGTGAAAGTCAATAAAACAACTTTCACTTAAACCAATGGTAAAGTTTTGGCATTTTTAATCCTAATGACGACTTTTAAAATGTCGTCATGTTTGCATTGCGCAGGTATTTATTTACACAGAGGATTTTGATTGTTTACACTGGGGGGGGGGGGGGGGGGGGGGCATGAAGGAGGCACAGCCTTGCCCATTTGTTTGTCCAGAAGATAAAGCGCAGGTGTGACACAGTTAAAAAGGTCCATGGAGACCTTCTGGATAAATCCTGATAAATAGGACAACAGCACCATCTGCTGTTTGGTCTGTAACTGCAGTTAGTAGTACGAGCAGCAAGGGATTCTGGGTAATCTCCATAGCAACGGCATCACTGCATTAAAGCTTGAGTAGGTAACTTTAGTAAAAAAATATATATTTGTTAAAACTTTCATTATGTCATGATAGTGAAAAGACAGATAATTTGTAGAAAACATAAAGCTCCCCTGGTTCCTCCCGGTGGCCGTACTGCCATTTGCAGAAACGCACCGCTCCTGGTCAGAAACAACCAGTCCGAGCCAAAAGGAATGTCTGGTTCTGATTTGTTGTTAGCAGTGTCATTCCCACGTGTGTTTGCGCTACTCACACCACTCCCACAGTGTATCCCATTGTTTAACCTCAAGATTGTAGAAACAACCTAACGTTACAAGAAAACTGCCGATGTCTCGAGTGGCACCTGCTCAGAAAACAAAGACAGGTAAACAGAAGAGGCCCGATGATGAAAAACTAGCTAAAAAGAAGGAGTTAGACAGAGCCCGAAATAAAATTAGGTTGAACATCGGCGCTTCAAGGGAGAGAAGCTGTGGAGGGAGGGCTGTAGCGTGGCAGAGAGCAAGGGGGAGCAACCTGTAAGGTGTGCTTGTTCAAATTTTCAGGCTAACGGTTTACTTAGAACTCCCTACTGCAGCTTTAAGAGAGAGAACAATAAAAGTCACATTTGTGACCCATTTTGTTGAAAGTTTTCGTGGGATGGGTGACCTGAACATTCTTCGTTCTTGAACAGAAAAAAAGACTGTATTGTGGCAGTTTTAGAGACCACTGGTGGTGTACATTTGCTGTGTAAATGATCGTCGGCTTCTGTTTGAATCAGCACCCAATGCAAACATGACGACAGCTTAAAGGTTCATAGAACAGCTATGGCATAGACCACTATGACATTTTAAGAAAGGAGATCTTGTAATGAGATCAATAATTCCTGTGCAACCAAGATCCATCTGGCAAAGCCCTTTCCAGGAGAGTTAAGGTTGACTTTCATTATCTGTTTGACACTCTTATTTTGAAGTCTGACAGGAAGTAGTTAATAACTTATTTTACGGCAGAGCTGACTTCCAAAGCCTGCATGCTGGAGCTGGCTGACAATGCTTGACTACAAAGGCATTGAAGAAGCCCCCACCACTTTTAAATAGTTTACGCAGCAGGAGTTTATCTATTTGGTTGAAAAAAAACATGATGACAGCGTGAGAAATACTTGCTGTTAGTCTCGATCCTGAAGTTGGTGTCTGCTTTGGTGCTTTTAATTGTTTTGAATTAATCCAGGAGCGAAAAGTGGTATCGGGCATGCTAGTTACCACTTTTTACCACATATGCCACTTTTTTTAACTCGTATGCCAGTTTCATCAAACACCCTTCAGAGGCACTGAATGCCGTATTCTGGTTTTATTGACTAGATCGTTTTTGCAGTTCTGAAAACAAATGTATATGTGGGATGTGGTTTTAACATAGTTTGTGCGTATGTGTCGGAGTAAATAGTAAACATTCATATCACCAAATCTTTGCCTTAGTTGTGTTTCCTTTCACGGACCGAGTGTTAACTGGCTGAAAGCAGCAGGCTGCTATCGATATTACAAAATTGATAGCAGGCTGCAGTTGATAGCAGGTGATCAGCTAACTTGGTTAGCGTTAGCATAGCCACAGCGTCCAGTCGAATGCAGAGCTCTGCTTCTTCTTTTTTGGATGCCAACTACAGATACTTACCGCCACCTATTGTACACATGCATGTGGCCTAATATAATATCAGCGAAACTATGATTTTCATACATTAAAAGTTGAGGGAAAAAAATGTACGTTAAAGACGTGAAAATTCATTTAAAAAGTGGCCACTTTTCTACTAGTATATGCCAGTAATGCCACTTACCACTTTTTGCAGGTAATGCTGTGAGGTGGACCACAGTTGTACTCTTTGTTTAAAATGTGAAATATTTAGACTGATAAAAATGTAATTATTCTACACTGAACATTGACTCTTCAAAGCACAGTTAAATATTTATGAAAGACGTATTTGAATGAGAACAGGGAAGCATTTTTATTTTCAGAATAAGACGAAAAAAACAAAAACCCACGGTGCTTGTCAAACCTGGACTGGATCATTCTACATTGATTACTGATTCTGGAAAAAAGAGTTTATCATCTTTTAGATCCAATATTTGTTTAAAAAAACTAAAAAGTTCTTAATGTTCGGTCTCTTGTCCTTTTTGGGTCTGTTTGCCCCTCTTGGACTAGCCGTTAGCTTCAACCACCAGGTACGGCTTTTCCGGATTTATAATATAAATGAAAGCAACACGAAATGTAATACTGCAGATGAGATATTAACTCTTTATAACTTTTTAAATAACTTTTAAATGTAAAACTACAACGTATCCCTATAGGCTATTAAACATGTAGAAAAAAAAACAGGAAGGAGAACAATCTGGTACGTAACGTTAAAACCTTTTCCTCCATCCTTCTTCTTTCCCCTTGTCCCCTTTCACACTTCCCGGCTCCCAGTAAAGCATAGAAGAGACTCCACGTCAATCTTACTGACAGCTGAAAGACAGAGACTAACCAACAGAGTCTCACTGCTACACTAAACCCATGTGCAGGAAGATGGACGGTAGCCTTATGTAAATGTGTGGCAGGCCCTTGGTCATAAATCCCTCAGAGAAGCAGATGGTTGAATAACGGCTGCCATGTTTAAATCATTCTCCTGTCTAATCCACCAAAGGGGGCTCTTTCCATTTCCGAGGGCATCCTTGCTAAATATGAGCATGAACAAAGTGTATTAACATCTCAAGATGTGGGAAGAGAGAAAGCAACCAATTGAGCAAGGGCGTGAGGCTGTGGGAGCAAAGCAGGAGGAGGAGGGGGTGTCTTTGATCCTGGTATTCATCTGGCTTTCATGGTCTGGAGGAGGCCGAGTAGCCCTTTGAACTCTGTGTTTAGGTGGAGAGAGCCGTAGAGGTGGGAGGGTGACTGTGGGGCAGGGGTGGTGTCCCCCCTCCTCATATGGGAGGCACATGTGTTAGGCCAAAAAGGAGAGGGGGTGGCTGATGTGTGCTGGGGCAACAGAAAGGGCCACCTTATAGCAACAAATGTTATCACTTGTGTTTTGAGGAGGGATGTATGTATCGAATTTAGACCAAAAAAACACATAAAAATACTGAAAATATGCATACATTGGCTATATCCTTACAGGGTCGCGGGGGGTGGAGGGGGGCGAGGTTGGGGTGCTGGTGAGTGTCTCAAGCCGCCATTGGCCGATAGGCAGGGTAAACCAGAAGAACTTTTGAGAAGGGTCCGAGGACACCGCTAACTGCCATAACAAAGCCAATATTTGCCTTAGCATGAAACAACACCAGACGACGCCATCTTTGTTGTTATTTACAGTTATCACAGACAGAGGCGAACCTACAACATGGTCGTTTGAGAAAAGACCCGACTTGCATGTCCACACGGAAACATGAGGCTCAAAACACCGGATCCATGTGGACGCACAGCCTAAATGACTTCCTTTACGGATACGCCTAATCTCATCTCCGTGTGGACCGAGTATTAGTTGCCACCCCTAAAACAGGAAATCACCACCATATATGGGCGATGACAGTATCTTATGGACGTCGGTCACCCTCTAGGGCGGTGGACAGAACACATTGTTTGCATGAGAAAAACAAAAAAAACAACGGTTTCGACTGGAAGAGGTGAGAAGAGTGGCCATTATGTTGCGATGCCCAAGTCGGACGTTCCAAGTCGAACTTCGTCACTCTTCGTCAACTGTGCTGGCCTTCTTTTGGATTATTCTCAATTTTGGACGTGGAAATGAATGCACCAATCACTAGCAATAGCATTTAGAATATAGGGCCATTAAATAGTACGGAGTTTAATTTGATTTCTTTCACTGCAGGTGACCATTGAGGTGGTGGATGGACTGGAAGGCCATGAACCAGAGAAAGGCCTCCGCAAGGAGAGCAAGCCCAACTGGGCCTCCCCTAACTGGAGAAACTGGTGGCCTCACACCTCCTCTTCGTCCTCTCATCAAACGGAGGAGCACGATCGCGCCTATGGGAGAAAAACCGAGGACAGCAACTTTCTCAGGCCTCCGTCAGACTGGGACAGGAGAGGAAGCAAAGCTCAGACTGAATACGGTGAGACTGACAGCAGGGTGTGCGCCTGTGTTTGCTTGATATATCGCCGGCTCCAGTCGGCTCGTACGTGAGCGCTGCCTCCCAGATGCCCACGGACTGATGTGGAATCTGTAATTTGCAGATTCGCTGATTTAAGATGTCAGCATAATAAGCGACGTCCACCAAGGCAGGCCCTCGATAGCCCTTGATTGAAGCCCTTAACAGCTTTTTATGAGGCGGATTGCTCTGTGGCACGGAGCGAGCTGCGTCAAAGTTCAGTCACAGTTGTGGCGTCGGAAGCCGTCGGACCGCGCTCTCCAAAAGCAAACCCCACAGATAAATCTGCCGTGAAAGAATTTATGCTCACTGTCATACAGTGTGGCCCGTGTTGAAGCATGCCCAAACCAGCGCAGTCAAAGAGGAACTCGTTTTATTCACTTGCACTACAGCATTTCGGAGAAAGATGTTCGATATTTAGCAAAACCATAACCCTTGTTTAAACGACTCTGGCTTATCGCTGCGGTCAGAGCCATCATTCTCCCTGTATCTCACACCACACTAATGGACATGGAAATATTTAATCTGCATTGCTGACACAGTCTTAAACCTAATGACCCACCAGCGGGACGATCATTCATCTCATCTGCGGTCTGAGCACAGCCCATTTCTTCCTGAATTCGGATTTTCGTTTGAGCTGAGGGGGCTAATGTGGCTTATGTTATTCAGAAATGCTCCTAATGAAGGGCAGATGGCAGCGGAGGATGTATAGGATAGGTTTGGACTCCAGCCAGAAATGCTTGCGTCCCAAAATGCCCACATTAATGCTTCTCGGTTATTGAAGACGGCTTTTGAAACGTGGATCCATGTGTGTGGCAGAGTGATGGTGGCGGTAGGGCGAGGTGAGCCTTAATGTGACCGCTTCTCTGCCTGCACGTTACAGACACTGCATTTCCTGTCAATTCGCTTTGTGTTTTGAAATGACGCGGTTAAACGCACGGGAGCTAAGAGGTGCTCAGTGTCAGCGTGGCAGAAATGCACTTAAATGTGTGAACAGTCACATTCAATCATAGGTCCTTTGTTAGAAAGCTCTTGTACATTTTGTCATGTCACGACCGCACACGTTTGTGTATTTTGTTTTGATTTTATGCGGTAGAAAGTGTGGCGCGTGTTTGTACTGAGTAATTTCCACCAGCTTGGAGCATCGTGAGATAAAAAAGTTTGTCTGGTAGATTCATACAATTGCACAGTATTTCGCATTGTTTTGTAAAATGACTGACTGACCATCTGTCTTGTTTACTTAAACATTTCGATTTTATCAGATGCCATGGACTATTTGCACAGTTTTTAGCTTCTCAGGAAGTGTTTTTTGTTTTGTTTTTCATCTGAATGTCTTAATAGGTTTGCAGTTGTGCCACTTGACCAGAGCGCTGAGATATTCCCAAAGCTTAGCCCTGCTTTAGACTTCTCAACATTGTTATTCCCTGACGTGTTCCTTGGTCTTCATGTACCTTTTTGTTCTCTGATGTTCTCTAACAAACCTCTGAGGCCTTCACAGAACAGCTGGATTTCGAATGACACACCGGTGACTTCTGACAGCAATTATTTGCACTAGATTTTAAAAAGGGTTATCAGAGTAAAGAAGGCTGAATACAAAGGCACGCCACACTCCTCAGGTTATTTGTGAGGATAAAGAAGATCATGATGTCCCTCTGCTGCCTTGTATAAAATATATTAAAGTTGTAACATGACAAAATGTGAAAATAGCACATATGAACAGTAGCAGGGCACTAACTGCAGCATAGAGTCTGCATGTGAGCTGATAATCTTACTCTCTTTTTTTTTCCCGATCCAAGACTACGTGGATGGCGAGGGAGACTGGAGTAACTGGTCAGCATGCAGTGTCACTTGTGGAAATGGCAACCAGAAGAGAACCAGGTCCTGTGGTTACGCCTGTACGGCCACAGAGTCCAGGACCTGTGACATGCCCAGCTGCCCAGGTGACCTCTCGTTTTTCCTCGCATAGAGCAACACGAAACGCACAATTAGACTGGTAGTCGTTCATCCTCCGTTCAATCCAATGTCCCTGAAGGTTTTGAAGATGCCTTCAAGACAGCAGCCACTGAAGTGAGCCTGCTGGCTGGGAAAAATGAGTTCAACGCCACCGAACTCTTCGGTGTCGGTAAGATCTCTTTTCATTCTCACATTCATCTTTACTCCTACACACACTTCTGGATCGAAACTTTGATGTTGGCCACCGAATGTGATCTCTCCCAGACACAGACAGCTGTGAGCGATGGATGAACTGCAAGAGTGAGTTCCTGAAGAAGTACATGACCAAAGTGGCTAACGACCTCCCCAGCTGCCCCTGCTCGTACCCGACCGAGGTGGCGTACAGCACGGCGGACGTGCACGACGCCCTCACGCGCCGAGACTTCCGCTGGAAAGACGCCAGCGGGCCCAAAGAGAAGCTGGAGATCTACAAGCCAACGGCCTGCTACTGCATCCGCTCCATGCTGAACCTGGAGTCCACCACGCTGGCGGCGCAGCACTGCTGCTACGACGACAGCATGAAGCTGATCACTCGCGGCAAAGGCTCCGGCACGCCCAACCTCATCAGCACCGAGTTCTCGGCGGACCTGCACTACAAGGTGGACATCCTGCCCTGGATCATCTGCAAAGGAGACTGGAGCCGCTACAACCAGGCCCGGCCGCCGAACAACGGGCAGAAGTGTCCGGAAAACCCTCAGGATGAGGATTATTACAAACAGTTTGAAGAAGCAAGGGAGTTCTAGCCCACTTGTGCGGCGACAGGACTAGATAACACTCCACTCGGATCAGACTCGAGAGAGCCAGACACACAAAGCACACTCGTCATAGACCTGTCCTCAGTTTTTTTTGGTTTTTTTTGCTTTGGTGACAAGTTTTGTTCTTAGAAGATGTGCCTTTACAATGTTGCTGCAAAATGTTACTCAGAGTTGGTCTTCATGCTTTTAAAAAGGGAAATTTATAATTATAGAAAAGTCGATTTAGATTGCGTCCAATTTTGTCTCCGTAGATGTTGCAGTAATAGAATAATGAGACCCTGCAGGAAGGTGTTGGTCAGGAGGGAGCCGAGGAACATTTTCTGTGCAGGTTTTTATCCATGTAAGTTTGTGGGTATGAGTATTTAGCATGCACATTTTTCTTTCGTTCATTTACCTCTGTAACATTCTGTCTGTGAGGCAGTTCTTCGTTGTAAAAAGCCTGCATTAGTTTTGTAAAGTATTTATTAAAGTGTAGCTGTGATTGTGGTGGGCGTCTGTGATTTTGGCTTTGTGGTCACATTTGTTTTTTTGGGGGGTTTTTGTGCCTTTTTATGCTTTTTTTACTTCACAACTGCAAACATCATCGTATTTTATTGGGACTACATATGAATTGCAAAATGGCTCGTGGTCAGTCAGATTGAATGTAGGGCATCTGCGACCAGCAACTTGCAAGTCTTGCTACGGATTCTTATTCAGATTTAGGTCCGGACTTTGACTAGGCCATTCTAAACCATGCTTTGATAGAAGTCATTCCATTGTGACTCTGACCGTATGTTTAGGCTCATTTTCCTGCAGGAAGGTGAACTTCTCTCTCCGTCTCAGACTCGTTGCAGCCCCAGCAACTTTTCTACCAGTATTATATTAGTAATATAATATATTAGCGCAAAGTGAGCCACATACAGATGCATGTCACACTTTCTATGTTTTTGTTTGTTAAAAAAAAGAAAACCATGGATCTTTTTCAACTACACTTCCCAATTATGCACTAATTTGTGCTGTTCTGTCACATAAAATCACAATAAAACGTTTAGGAGACACTCCACAGCAGAAACTTAACTCATTCTCCACCATCGCTGCGCCTCTCTGTGCCTCCCGATAGAGGGTGAAACAGTGAAAACTATGTGAGAATTCATCCGAAAGGATAACAGTCAGAGAAACAATCCCTTAAAGAAATGTTTAAAAGACCAACAATCGTGTTAAATAGCACAAAATGATTCTCTGCTTAATAGTGACGCTTTGTGGCGTCATTTTCCTGACATCTTCAAGGTTCATCAGCTGCTGTTAGATTTCTCTCCTGCTGTCAAAGGGAAGGGGGGGGGGGGAGGAATCATCTCCAGGAACAGAAAAAGCATCTCATCTAATCAATTACACTCGTCCGCAGAGTTAAGCCAGCGCACAAGACTTCCATTAGCTCCATCCAGCGTGGCTGTCAGGCCAGGCCTTTTGATGGGGCTGTGATATTTCCTTAGAGGGCGAGGAGAGTAAGGTTCCTTTGAATGCGACTCAGATTCTTTCTTTGGCATGTATCCTCACATTCCTGGGTAATTTCTCAGCGTACACACGCTCCCACATACACACACTCGCCGCTGCTTGTCCGTAGCGGCAGGGACCTCTGACCGTTGCCTCTCCGCTGAGTGCTGCAGCCATTGTCACACAGAGAAAGCCATTCATGGTGCCCTCATTCCTGCAGTCTGGTGTGCTGCACAGCTGGCCGAGCGCAGGGGCCTAGTCTTTGTAAGCCAGCAGGCCCCGGCACGTTTCACACCCCCCGGGGCGCTCTTGGCGAACCACCTAGTTGTTTCTCTGTTCGTGCAAAACTCCTCCACGGGGCACGTCGTCCGACCCATTTGTCTGCCGCTCTGCTTTTTCTCAACGCACTTGCTGAAAATTGCACAAGAACCTTCCCTCAAAATGTATTTCTGTTTTACTATTAGAGTGTCTTTTTGGATCTTCTGTCACTCCCCTGATTTAAAGCACGGTTCAAAGGCGAGACTAAAGGAAGCAGCACGAATCTTCATCTTGGCACGGTGTCTGCCGAGCAGGTTCAGAGATCAAAGTGAGGTGCTCACCTTTTATTTTGCAACTTTAGCGGCAAGCTAAAAAACCGCCGGCATACTTCCACAGCCCCACGCCTCCCACCCACTCTCCCCTCCAGGCGGTGCTCCTCGTGCCTCCAGAGCAGGCCTTTACTCGCGTGGCCTCCTCGTCTTTCACTCTTGCGTGCACACCCCGCACCAGTGCAACCCGGTGCTGTGATTATTGCGCAAAGGTACTGACGTGAATACGGATACGAGGCTGGAGAGGGGAGCCGGTGTGAAATTGTAGAGGAGGGCAGAGAAACCTCGCTGCTGCGCTGCTATTTCCAGCCCTGCGTTCTGGTGTGTTTCAAAGGCTGCACATTAGTGGTGTATTGTCAAGGACCCGAAAGGGCTCGTTAAGCATCACTACGATATGGGTTTTGGTGTTTTGTCTCTATTTTTGTTATGAGAAGGAAATTACGTCCAACGCGCTTTAGGCTGGGTTTGACAGAGCTTCTTCCCCCGGGGTTTCTCGACAGATGTCCACACCAGGGCTACAGCGGCTTGCAAAGACAGTCGTGCATCTTCTACTTCTCCACCTTCTGGCACGTTACAACATCCGTCTTCAACGATTTCATGGATTGTATGAGAATGACCGACGGAAAATACAGTAAAAACGTGAAAAGCGTGGCGTGCATTTGTATCGGCACCCCTTCACTCTGATAGACTTCAATTCAATTCAATTCAATTTTATTTATATAGCGCCAATTCATGAAACACGTAATCTCAAGGCACTTTCCAAAGTCAAATTCAATCAGATTATACAGATTGGTCAAAAAATGTTCCTATATAAGGAAACCAGATGATTGCATCAAAGTCTTGACAAGCAGCATTCACTCCTGGAGAAGCGTAGAACCACAGGGAGAGTCGTCTGCATTGTCCATGGCTTTCCAGCAATCCCTCATACTGAGCAAGCATGAAGCGACAGTGGAAAGAAAAACTCCCCATTAACAGGGAGAAAAACCTCCAGCCAGCCAGACTCAGTGTGAACGGTCATCTGCCTCGACCGACTGGGGGTTACAGAAGACAGAGCAGAGACACAAAAAGAGACACAGAAGCACACATTAATCCAGGAATCCTTTCTATGTTAGATGGTAATAGGGGATAATCTGCCTCCATGGATGATGTCACAGCTAACAGAACATCAGACCAGGTGTACCTTCTATGAAGAAAAAAAAATGACAGAGAACAAAAAGTTAAAAGCTGAAATAACAACAAGCAATGCAAATTGGAGAACAGTAGGAGAACTCAGCAGAGTGAGAGAAATAGACCCCCTAAACCTATAGCAGCATAACTACAGAGATAGCTCAGGGTAACATAAGCCAATCTAACTATGAGCTTTATCAAAAAGGATAGTTTTAAGCCTAGTCTTAAAAGTAAACAGGGTGTCTGCCTCACAAACCAAAACTGGGAGTTGGCTCCACAGGAGAGGAGCCTGATAACTAAAGAAAACCTGCCTTTCAGTTCCCCCCGCGTGTAATTTCATCTCAGTATGAATCCCGCTATTCTGTGAAGGCCTCACAGGTTTGGTGGAGACCAAGGAACACAGCAGACAGGCGGTGAGGATGTTTAAAGCAGGGTTAGGTTAAAAAAAAAGTTCTCTGGGGGAGCTGCAGAAGTCCACGGCTCAGGTGACAAAGCAAACGCGTCAAAGAAGGAAGCTCTGGACAGATGAGACCAAAGTTCAACTTTCTGGCCTGCATGCAAACAGCGCGTGTGGTCGAAAACTCACACAGCCCTTAACCCTGAACACACCATCCTCCTCCTCAACATGGGGGTGGCTGCATCATGCTGTGGGGATGCTTTTCCTCAGATGGGTGGAGCTGAATACAAGACAGTCCTGGAAGAAAGAATGTTAAGATGCCGCAAAAAGACCTCTTAGCAAAATGCCAACATGCAGCCAGAGCTACAGTGAGATGATTCAGACCAAAGTCTATTTATGAGCTCCAGACTTACATCCAAGAGATAATTTTTAAAATTATGCTTCACTTTGATCTTGTATATCGCATTCATGTGGAGACATGATGTAGCCTTCCTAAAGTTTGGCTGCTCATCACCTTACTGGCAGAAAACAAACCAACGTTTGGTTTAGGAGTTCAGCGCCAAGCCTCCTGTAGGTGAAGAGGCAGGCGCGTCTCTTTGTTTTGGGGTGTGCTGCAGATGTGGCCGAGCCATTTTTAGCCCCACTTCCCTCACTTTCTTTCACTCGCTCCCTCACACTGCTGCTTTATGGGTGGTGTGGCACAACGCAGGAAGTGTCTGGGCCACAATACCACAGGGGCCTAACTTCGCGGCAAACCTAATTAAAAGGTTTTTCTTTTGGCTTCTAATCTGAAAGGGCTGTCCTGGACCAGGACTTTGCTTATCTTTTATCCGCCCACCCCCAACCGTCACCCTCAACACTTTACTGACAAAAAATAGAAGAAAAAAAAAAAAAAAGGGCAGGCAGCGTGTCATTGGCTCGCATCTTTGGCACAGCAGCACAGGGGAGGAGTAAGCTGCGGAGGTCGGGTCGGGCAAATATGGGCGTCCAGCTGTGCAAACGGGACAAGTAGATGTTTAAGACCTTGGAGGGAAAAGCGCCTCGCTCATTTTTCTTGCGGCTGCGCAATAAATAGTAGAAAATGACAAATCTAATGGCCAATTTGCTGCTTTACTTTTACTTGATAGGTGTTTTTATTAGTTTTAGAGGGACCTGCTGCTGGAAGGTCCTGTTAAACGTGTGCACCTGCTTTTGTAACCATAAACTTCAATCTATTAAGATTTTAAAGGATACACTAACACCAAGAAGCGCTTTGTTGGGAAGTGGGGAAAAAAAAGCATATATGGTTTCCTATTTTGTCATTTTTTAACTATTAAAATATCTTGAGTCGGTACTTTCTGGAACTGCCTTTTGTTGCATTTACAGCTTTGCCCAATTTGGCAAGATTTTCCTGGCAAAATCACTCAAGCTGAGACAGAAAGGACGGTGAGCGTCTGTGAGCAGCAGTTTCTAAGTTTTGGGTCAGACTCTCAGTTGGATTTAGGTCTGGACTTTTCTGGACTGTTCCAACACATGAAAATGCTTCGTTCTGACCCATCCTATTGCTGCTCCGGCTGTATCAAGAATCAAGAATATTTCATTTCTCACCGCGGCGAAAACTGGCAAACAAACAGGCAATGAACAAGGGTTACACTTTTTTCCTGTTTAGCGTTCAGGCTTGTATCCCTACAGCATGATACTACCACCACGATGTTTGTGTGAGTGAGAACGGGTTATTAGGGATGATGTGCGGTGTTCTCTTTCAACCACATACAAAATCTTTAATTCTAATCTTTATTTACTAATTACGGAAAATGGTAGAGTGCCTTCTCCGGGTTGGGGGAGGAGTTTAAGTATCTCGGGGTCTTCACGTTCACGAATGAGGGAAAGATGGATTGGTGCGGCGTCTGCTGTGAAGCGGGCGCTGTACCGGTCCGTTGTGGTGAAGAGAGAGCTGAGCCAAAAGGCGAAGCTCTCGATTTACCGGTCGATCTACGTTCCTACCCTCATCTATGGTCACGAGCTTTGGGTCGTGACCGAAAGAACGAGATCCCCGATACAAGCGGCTGAAATGAGTTTTCTCCGTAGTGTGTCTGGGCTCTCCCTTAGAGATAGGGTGAGGAGCTCAGTCATCCGGGGAGGACTCACAGTAGAGCCGCTGCTCCTCCATGTCGCGAGGAGCCAGTTGGGGTGGTTTGGCATCTGATTAGGATGCCTCCTGGACGCCTCCCTGGTGAGGTGTTCCGGGCACGTCCCACCAGGAGGAGACCCAGAGGGAGACCCAGGACACGCTGGAGGGACTATGTCTCTCGGCTGGCCTGGGAAAGCCTTGGGGTTCCCCCGGAGGAGCTGGCCCAAGTGGCTGTGGAGAGGGACGTCTGGGCCTCCCTCCTGAAGCTGCTACCCCCACGACCCGGGATGGATGGGTTTACTAATTATGTGGCTACTGAAGGCATGCCTGCTTATTTTATAGTTGCAGAGTAAACGAGTAAAATGTACCCCAAAACTTTCTGGTTGTTATATGGGAAAAAATTGTAACCCGTGCGTTCTTCTCTATTATATAGGCCTATCCATTGGTCTAGCAGATAAAACACAAGTTTATGGTTGTAACATGACAAAACGAGAAAAAGTTAGGCATATGAGTACTTTCACAAGGCACTGTGCACACTGTCTCAGGCCATATTTTTACTTTTACCAGGTTTAGAGGAAGACGCATCCTTTTAATGCCATCAGTAATAAACCCCTATATGTTTCCCTCACTATACCATGCTGGCTGCAGACATCAGGGGGGATGACATTGCTGAGGGGGGGAGTGGTGAGGGGTGGCGAACACGAAGCACAAAAGATGCGTGGCCGTGACTCCCTGGTGACAGCGCCGCTCGGCATGTCGAGGACAGCAGGGCAGGCAGGCAAGGCCGCCGCTGCTGCCTTTGATCTTTATTTGCCTCGTGCCTGTTTTGTATTTAAGAGCTTTGCCGAGCGTAAGGCAGAAACCGGTCCACGTTTTTAAAGACCCGGGAATCTTTTTTCTTTTTTTTTCAAAACCTAAGGGGATCCAGAGAGGAGAGATTTGACGTTTGAAGAGGAAAACTCCACGGTGAGTAAAGGGTCCCCCCCAAGTGGCACAGATTAGCTCTGATGAGAAGAGCTTGCTCTCTAATAACACATAATCATGTCAGTGGAAATCGGTGAGTGTATGCGGAGAACGGCCATTATCAGTGGTACCATTCGTCTCCCTTTAAACGGACCTTTAACATCAAACCGGGGTCGGGCGTCTGCAGAAAACACACACAGCATCCCTTCAGCTGACCTTGCAACACTCCTGACCTCCCAAATCCATTTTGCACCTCGGCGACGCCAAACAACTGTGACATGTTACACCTGAGGGGCAGACGGGCTGCATTTCATCACTATGTGGTCTGATCTCACAATCTGGCACAAGGTACTGACAGCGAGCCATTTCTTCTTTCAAACGGTGAATATTAATCATTTCACAGCTCCGCAGCACATTCCACTCAGACACCACAGTGGCCACCATCCAGAGCCAACAGCAGCTGGACAACGTGTTGCTAGAGAGCCAAGTCTTGAAAATACTGCCTGTGCAAAAGTTCAGAAGAGCACAAGTTGGACCAAAGAAAAAGCACTGGAGTATTATTCTTGATTTCTCTGAAACACAGAGTCGCTTCTTCACTTTTCTCACTTTTATGATCACCCCCCCCCCCACACACACACACACATAACAAAGTGTGAAATGTATCCTGCACAACTCACCTAAAAAACAACTTGGTTGGGAGAAAATGAAATATAACATGCAAAACAACCCAGTTGCATAAGGGTACAACCCCTTAAACTAATACTTTGTTGAAGGACGTCTCTTGTCTACAGCTCCTTTCATGAGACCCCCATTTTCTTTCCGATTTGGTTCTGGACTTTGACTAGGCCTTTCCAAAATATTGAATTCCCTCTGGTGAAGTCCTTTGTTTTGCTGATTTGGACGTATTTTTGGGCACAATGTGTTACTGAGAAATAAATAATCTTCAGTTTTCCATCATCCAAAAGTGTTCAAATGTCCGTTCCCCTTGACAAATACCCCCATTTTATCTGAAGAAAGGTAGCCCCAGAGCATGATGCTGCCACCACCATGTTTCACCATAAGTAAGGTCACCTTTGTTTTTCGTGCCAAATATAACACCATCAGTTCAGACCCAAACTTCAACTTTGATTTGATTAGACCACGAAACACTCTCATAAGGTTTTGTGGGAGTTTCTTCTGCTTTGGATGTTTCTTCTGAATTAAAAATCTTCTGTTTTTTAACCAAACTCATTAGTCAAAACGTGTATTCAACTTAGGAGAAGCATTCAGTTTTTGTAATGGCACTTGTCTGTTATCTTCTCCAATGATCGATGACTGCCTTCACTTTGCCATGTGAGGATATAAAATGCTGAGGATTTATTTGTACCCTTCTCCCAATCGAGGACTTTGTACATTTAGATTCTTTGTAACCTCTCTCCAAAATTTGGCTTCAGATAAAGGATGCAACGCAACAACTGTTCATTAGAATCATTATATCAGGTTGATCAGATTCACTTAGCCGATAGCAGCCGTCTACCAAAGAAAACAAAATGCATTAATAAAGGTTTTTCAACCAATTAGTATTCTTTCATATTTGGCGTCTTTGCAATTTGGCATTTCACAAGTAACGTCACCATTTTTCCACAAATTTTGTTTTTATTCTCGACTTCCTTGTGCTTCTTTTCGTCTTGCCTTTTCACATATTTCTCAATTAAGGACATGAAAATGAAAGCAACAATTGTGAGGCACAAGACCTATTCAAGAATGAAAAAGTCAAATTCAATCAGAATTTGAATCTGTGAAAAAGTTTTCATTGGAAGAAGGCATCCGATTTAAATTAGATTTAAAAGAGACACAAAAGTCTAGCAACGTAGATTTTATTCAGCTTCTCAGCACTGCAGTGTTGCACATATATGGTCTCCAAAGCTTATACAATTCAATAATAATGTCATTTAAATGTAGAAATTAACTGGAGTTTTGTCATGTTTGAAAATCTTACTAAAAATCAGCAAACCCCATTTATCCAAACATAGTTCAGACAGTCTTTTCAAGTACAATTCAACAGCACCATTTCATGGGCCTGATATGTACATTTGTTTTTAGCTGGGTTCTACCAGCAAGAAAATACAACTTCATTGCCAGTGGGACAAAAATAAAAGGTTATTTGTAAATGATAAGTAACAGTTATCACTCTGGGAAGGAACAGCTTCCTGCTTACAGATGAGCTCTCTAACTGTGAGGTAAGAGAAAGTGACTCGCCGTCAACATGCAGTATTTGTGTATTCATATTTTATAAAAGAAGCAAAACATCCAAAGTCTGATATGATTATATAAAAACAAAAACACTCCAGATCAAAAAGCTGTGTCATGCTATACTGAAAATAATGCCAGAGTATTGACAGGACACTGGAGGCTGATTAAAGTAGGCATAATAAAGTACGGTATTTGCATTATTACTCGTAAAATCTCTTAGCTCTAAATTATTATAAGCCAAACATCATGAGTAACAGGTAATCCAGAAGGTGCAATTTTACATCTTTCATCCATTGTCTTTTAAAAACAAAACAAAAAAGCTCTTCACTTTAAAATAAAAAAGTGAAAATAATCACATCTCTTCAGCTACACAATATGACATCCACCCCGTTTCCCTAGATTATAGCTTATGTACAAGAGGAAGGATGCATTTTTGAGCTGGGGGGCGGGAGAATCAAAGAAAAGTAACGTTTACTCAACATAACGTTGCATCAAGTTTGATCCACTGGAGAGCTTGGAGGGTAAACAGGCATAGAGTGCATACTGCAGGCCAGCAATGGCAAAGGGAAGTCCTATAAGTGCACTAATAGCTAACGCTCCTCGCTTCTTCCTGAACACATGTTCAAACAATGAAAGCTTATTATCTCTGGGAAGTTGGGGGTCCTGTACGTGTGTGTGTGCATTTTCTGTGTTTGTACAGAAGTATTGCTAAGAAAGCCCAGAAGTTCATGGAGGGGGTGAGGAGGAAAACTGGTTCAATCCACAACGCCCATCAGACGACACACCCCTCCCTCGATGGCCAAAGACTGGCCAGGAACGGTCCCAGGAGGCAACCTGGAGATGTGCGTCTGCAGACAAAAGACAACACAAGATTACAGAAAGTCTACTTTCCTAAACACTCCAGCAGAACTTGATTCAGGTGTTGGAGAAAAGATGCAGCTAAAAGTTGCTGGATTGGACTTGGGCTCCCCTGCTTAACCCAGTTCTCCTATAAGCCACGGTCAAATTCAGAAATAAACCTTACTTCGCCTCAATACGATCTCTTCAGTCAGATAGTTTGCTGCAGTGGACAGAAAAGGTTTATATTACCGTCTCTCTCGCCACATATCTGATAAAACCCGTGATTAGTCTGGAAGAAGGCTGCCTACCAGCTACACCTGAACACGCTAAATCTAAACTAAACTCAGCTGTAAACTCTTCAAATAGGTCAATTAAGTATACTTATCAGCATATCGAGACAGACACAAACAAAATGAAAGGAATGAGGCCCGATCCTAGAAAAAAAAAGGGGTGCCATAAACCGCTACGCCAACCGCCCCAAGCTTCTCACTGTTTGCCACATAGAGGCATGTTACCAGTTTACTCCATTGATGTTATTTCATGAGCTATTAGCAAGCGACGGGTGTGGAGGAGGGTGGTGATGAAGCGCCGTATTTTCCCAAATTAGCTCCCCCATTTAACAAGATAATCAGGCGCTCTTATTTTATGCTACGTATGCTTGCAGCCAAAGCAAAAGAGACCGTAAACATTAAGATCATTATCAGTGTCCAAACAAAGCTGTGTAGCTAGCTGAAACAAGCAGCTAACATTGGGCAAATATGTCATTTCCAAGAAAGGAGAAATAATTTTGAGTGTTAATTTTCCTATGGACAGTGAATCAGTGAATAGCTACATTTCAGCGACCACACATGGCCAGAAACAAACCGAGGCATCATACGACACGTTTTTGTGATGGGCTTTAACCATGGCAGTTTTTTTGTTCTCAGGTATTTAAAATGTACAAAAAACCCCCAAAAACAAAAAAAACGCACAACATAATGGTCTACATCGGGCCATTATTCCGAGTTAAACTTGTGGCTGAGTTAGCAAGTAAGCAAAGTTCCCGTTTAGGTGATAGGTGTCTCAAGGCAGCGATTTCATTTAAATAGCACGTAAAAATTAAAAGGAAATTACACACAAAAGAGAAACAGAATCATAAAAATAAAACATATATATGCAAAAAGGTACACAGACAACATTACAGAAACAAATCCACTAATGCATCTACAGCAAAAATAAAAAATTGCTTTATTGTGACTAAGAAAATGTAATCTAGCCTTTATTGTTTTCTTTTAGCATATATTATGTTCCAATAACTTCCCATGTGTTTTTCCAGATTAAAACAGAATGAAAAGTTGTAAGAAAGTCACAAACTAAGCTGTGAAGGCATTAGTGATACCTTCATTTGGGGATCAGAGGTGACCGATTGGCCCTGTGCCGTTAATGGCTGTCATCCTCCTTCCCTTCTCTGGGCACAAAGGCTAACGCTGATTCTCATCTCCGGGGGGGTGGGAGGGGGGGGGGGGGGTAATCAACTCATGAGTCAGGCCACTGAACTGGTCCCACATAACTCATCCAGATGCGGGAGCCGACTGGTGCTTTTTGGTGTCAGACTATTCCCCCGGGCACCCCGAGGGCAACTGTCACTACAATGGGACAGCAGCCAGACAAGGCCCACCACACATGGCAACACTCTCAGGGGGCCATTATGCCTGCAGCGCACGTCTCTGAGTTCATCTTCTGAAAATAAGGTTAAAGAAAGGTCCGTTTAAACTGTCCGATAGGAGGTCCCTGGCTGAGTAATGATCGACTTATGGTGACAAACTAAACGTTTTCCTTTTGATGTTTGTAAGCCAGTAGGAAGCAGCTTTCACAGCGGTGAATCGGACAGAGATGGTCTAAACTTTACAAACGTAACACACATGGCTCCATCAAATTATCAGGATTAGTTATAATGATAATATTTATAACGGTAACTAGCATTAGTTATCACCTGAGTCTGGCTTAGACGAAACACCTCAAGATACAGAATCTGGTGAAAAGCAGAAAATACTAGAAAAAAAATGGGAATATCTGGATTGGGATGTGGATTTTTCTTACATAGAAAAGATACCATAACAAAGCAGCAAGAATCGGCGGTTTATACCCAAACAAGTAAGGAAAAGAGGTACTAACTGTTCCACACACATATCCACAGTGGATAAAGGGGAGACTTTTACACTCAATAAAAGGAGATTAGCACATTTAGCTAAGAAAACCAAATAGAGCTCATCTAACGGTTCTTTTTGGTTGGATAATTAACACCACATATACTGATTTCTGGGCCTTTTTTGTTGGCTAAATAATGATTGCAGGAAATGTTAAGAAAATGTTGCACATTAGGCTTTCTCCCAGGGAAGTTCGGTTCTTTTTAGGTTTGACAACAGCTTCAAACACAAAATAACTACACAACTCTGAAAACCCTTAACGGGTTCATAAACTGACTAGCTCAGTTGCTTCTACCAATGTTAAAAAGCATATTTTATCTTATTTTAGTGCGACAAAACCTAAATATCTTCACAGTACTGAGATAGGTAATTCACAACGGCCCTGCTCACAGTTTTTCAACGCCCTCTCTGACACAATGAGCGTCTCGATGCCCCGGCCTTTGATTATGTTTAGACTCCTGGGGATCATGCAACCTTTTTGTGTTTTCACCTCGTTCACTGCGTTCAAAGACGGTGAGCTTTTTTTTACCTTTGCCATCAAGAGATCATCACAGTGTGATTAGTTAACAGGAAATGACATGGAATCAAAAGTTTTGCAAAGATTTTGCATTTAAAGGCTGTGGTCTAAAACTTTTGATCAGCTGATGAACAGCCTAATTGGGTTAAAATGTTGCTTTCAATAAATTGCCTGCCCACAGCTTTTGGTCTCTTGCTCCCGTTTCTTCTTTTTTTTTCATTGTGAAGCTCTACTTAGAACCGTCTAAAGATCCAACAGTGCAAAACGCAAATTCATGAGAAGATGGGTCACATCGTTAACCAAAACCAGCATTGTTGTTTGAAACACTCTTAGCTCCAGGATTCTGACACAACTGCTGCAGCGCACGAGACAAGGCTGAGAGACCAGCTCAGGCTACCGTACAGTTCATGCTACAGCGACGATATAGATCAAGCAGAGTAAGAAGCCAGGCCATCGAGGCATAGGAAACCATTGTTGCCGGTTTTGAGGAGGCACTAAGTTTTATAAGGTAGGAAAAACATGTTAAATCTATGTTGCTGCCATAGGAATCATAAGTCCAAAGTGACTTTTTAAGGACAAATTACATGTTGATTCATAAGAAAAGTAACTGTAGATAAACCTAGCATGCTTGAAGGCACCCTTAGAAAAAGGTTTTGACAGCCTCATTGCTAGAGCAGTCAAACTTAGTTTAACCTAATTATGTGTAAACTGTCAAACTTTTGAAGCTCACTGGGTGAAGCGACAACACCTAGTGCCGCCTGCCAAAGGTTGGTTTTAGCCAATCATGGTATCAAAAGAAAAAGTCAAATGCGGATTCCGACACCACAGATGTGACAGCAGCAGCTACGCGTGCGTCCTCCTTCGCTGCCATGTTTATTTTGGTGTTCGCTGTGGGCTCGGCACCCCTTGCTTTCCTCACAGCTGTATGCCCCGCCTTAAACCACAATACTGCAAAATGATTGGCTGACCCGTTTTGGGACGGTCTCAAACGGTTGAGGAGGGAGCGGGACAAGACGGATTCGACTGTGTTTGTGAACGCACAAATACCGCGGGAATTCAGCCAGCAGGGAAGGTTAAATTAGGTGTAGAAAGGTTCGATTTTTAGCTGCTTCCATTCACTACTGCTATGTTTCATTCAACCACTGGAAATTAGATTTTAACGTTATAATATTTTTTTTTCAGAGATGATCATCCTTCTCTATGGTGAATTACATAAAGGCTGCTCTCTCCCCAGAGCTGTTGCACAAAACCGCTCTATTATGTCTCCAAGCTATTGCCTCTTAAAAAAAAAACATTTCGCCTGACGTTCTTTTCCACATTGAATCAACAGCTAGATCACCTTTCAGCTTTTGAGACTTTACGGTCACTATTTTAGTCCTGGTTGGCAATTGTGTGTAATCGGTGATGTCTGAGTTCGATGTTTTGTGCACTTTGTTATCCCTCTTTTGCAACTTTTGCCAGCATGCTAGATGTTTTTAAAAATACTTAACATCAGACAGAAATGAACATAACAGTCATGAGTTACATATTCAAACACAATTTAAAAGAAAAAGGTGTAGAATATGCTAAAATATGGCCCAATGGGATTCCCTATTCTGTCACTTTTAACATTTCCTTCACAAATCGTAACATAACTGGTACACTAACAAGGAGTCTCTGTTTTATGAAACCTGTAAAAATGCTGTAAGACATGTATGTCCAAAAAAAGAAGAGCAGAAATAATGTAGAAAAGAAAGAAGGCATGCAAACCTGTTTACAACTTGTGACTCAGTGACCAAAGTAACCACATGACAGGACAACAGCTGTGTCAAAATATAGCATGGAGAGCACAGCTCACTGTTCATATGTTTAAGAAAAACAACATTCTTTGTTGATATAAATGTGTTTAAGAGTTACAGAAGCCACACATTAACACCACAGTGTACACGAAAGGATAAATGTAGCTGCATGGCCGTGCTTTTGTTTTCCTCTTGTGGTTTTTAGATTTATTTTCCCCCCTTAGAATAACTACAAAGACAATCATATGCTATTTTTTACATTTAACTCCTTGAAGGATGAATAATATAAAGTTTTGTAACATACAAAGTAAATAACATCCAAAGAGGCAGCATTGTATGACCTTTTTGATTTTCTCTGGCTTCCAGCGATTGAAGGAGATAATCTTTGTAGTGGTAAAGATGTAAAAGGGGAGAAAACAAAGCTGTGATGGTAGTGTTCATCTTCCATTTGTCTTTGTGCAACCATGCTAATCATAAAACAATACTCAGCCTCGACCGCTGGTTTGTAGCTCTCTAACATAACCTTTATGCTCTGAAGTTGATCCAGGGTAAATGCAAGGTAATATTTGAATAAAACCAACAAAACATTGGTTATAATACAGTAAAAAATTAAGAAACAATATAATAAGTGTTTGATGTTTTATTAATAGCTATTAGAAAAGGGAGAAAATACAAATAAGTGATTGAAAATCCATCCTGAATCCAAAATTCTTAGCTGAGATTATAAAGATTTGCTGACGAATTGCTGACTGGAATCAGCTTATCTGGTCTTCACCAGAGACCAGATGGTCAGAAACCCCAAAATTCACACTTTCTCCCATCAGTCACCCACCAAACTGAGCCCTTCTAGACTCCACTGGCCGCACTCTCTGGCATGAAGTTTGTTACTGAATGAAGAAGACTAAAACTTAGCTATTTTCGGTATTAGTAATTTATTTAACAGAAAGCCAAGAAGAGTCACAGAATTTAAAATTTTAAAAGGAAACTAGTTTCAACCAGAATGCTGAGACACGTCCACTGTTCGTTTTAGGCTGAGAGAGAGAGAACGAGACTTGCAGCAGATGAGAAGAAATTTTATTTATATAGCTCTTTTAACAGATAAAATCAAAAGCCGCTTCGAAATAGACAATAAATTATAGTGCAAGGCTGAAAGTAGTACTGCAAAGTTTCTTTATCCTTTTGAGCTTTCAACCTCCATCCGTCGTGAAACACTGCCAACCTTTTCAAAACCTCAGGCTTAATATAAAGATCTACATCATTAAGGAAATACACAAGGAGACTGCTGTTGTAGTAGCCTGATGCTAGCTGTAGTAATCGCTTTATGCTATCCTGGGAAAAACTAATATATGATACTAAAGACAGTTTAAAATGACAACTCTCTTAAATGTGTGGGATAGCATTGCCTCTTATACTGATATAAGTTATTAATGATGATTCATTGTAAGAATATCAGAAAAATATATGCTGAATGCTGTTCTTTTATCTTCTTATAATGTAGTCAAAGATAAATCTGAATTGGCTAAAACAGCTATTTGGCATGTCAGTTTTCCAAAACACGGGATCAAACAGTCCCTAATATACTCTGGTTTTACTCTGGTTTTCTGTATGTCTAACACTAAATTATCTAAAACAAGATGATTCTAAGGACACCAGGAACCCAGTGACCTCTTCACTAAATACTCATGCTGTTGTGGATAAGCCCTTTCATGTTTTTATCGCATAATATCAGCGGAAGATGAACTCTGGCCGGGCAGAAATGGTCAGCTAACAGGAATGGAAGGAATGTTTGAAGAACTGCAGCACAGGCGCTCAAAAAGCCGTGCATGAAAAGAAATGCATGTTTTAGAAGATTTTTTTTTTTACCTATTCTATGTTTTCAACAAGGACTGACGACAACACTGGTAGGCTTTGTTTCAAGCTACTTCCTCTGCTTTCCGGCGCTACAGCACGAGAGGGGTACCCTTCTCCAACTTTGAGGTTGAACATTCCCACACATCAAGGTCACGGTCATGCAGGTGGCACTTGGTGGGCCTCTGCAGCAGACCACAGCAGATGTGGCTGCAGTCTGAGCTCTTTTAAGTTCCTATCTCTTGCTATTTGAACTTCATCTGACGGGAGAGAGAAAACAGATGCTGTTCACCGTGGTACCTCCTTAATGAACGCATGTAGGCACTGAGCAAAAAAAAAAGAAAGAAAGAAAGACGGCTCTGGTCCCAGCTGGGGATCAGCGAGGAAAATCTTGTTTTCACCCAGCAAGGGAGCATGATGGACAGAAAAGCCAGCTGCTCTGGTGTGCAGATGGCACAGAGACGTCGCTCAGATCCCACAGTCGCTCTCTGGTAGAGAGGAGTGTGAGGTTTGGTGGAGCAGCTGGGATCGAGGCAGTGCTCTCTGATATCAAAATCACCACTGGTCCCTCAAGAGGAAGCGGACACCCACCGCCAGGAGATTCAGAGACGGCTGATGAGAAATGATTATCCTGGACCAGCACTCACAGACCACATATTTTACCCATATAACGTTTTACTGTTTAATGTAAACAGTTTAGAAACTACACAAGCTCAAATCAGGAATTCATAATGAATTACTCCTACTTTATTATTTAAAGAACCTTGTTTGACATATGCTTTTGGAGCAACTTCAACACTCTAGCTGTACCGCAAAAGGCAAATTAACCAAATTAACATTTGACATTTATATAGATTAATAGAGAATAATAGAGATAGTGCCATTGTTGGATGACTTTCAGTAAACATTAGGGTATGTCAGGACCAGGCAGTGACCAGACAATAAAGCCATGAGTAAAAGAAAAGGACGGGCGAGGGAGGGGGGGACAGGACACGGAAAGCAAACACTTTGAAATCTGAACCGGACTCGAACAACAGCGTGTTCCCTTCATACAAAGTGACCATGCAGAAGACCCCATCAGTAAGCTCTAATGCCCTCAGAAGCCATGAAACTTTGTTAAAATGGGTGTAAGAACAAAAAAATGAAGTTGAAAGGTAATATTTTGTGGTAGCATACATCGTTTTGAAGACACTGTTTGTAAAACGGATTGTGAAGCCTCGACTCCTCTCTCACATATTCAGCGTGACATCGTCTCCTAAAACAAACAACTGAGACCGTTCTCAGCAAATGGGCTAAACAAAATAAACGTATTGGATGTATTTTCTTAAAGAAAAATCTGAATCAATTGAAATCTTGATTCAGGTTTGGTTTCCCACAACCGACGACCAGAAATCAGCTTCAAAACTCCAGTTGGCGCATCTCTATGCCCAACATAAGTGTTGGGCTATGCAGACTGTCGGATAAGGTCTCGTGTTGCAGTGAACCAAGCCCAGGTCCAAACCAACGGCAAACTGCTTTCAAGATCATTGTGATCATAATAAAGTAATCTTTGGAACAAATCTTTAAAGAAAACTTTCCAGAGGGAGCAAATTTGCAATCTAACCTGTGATAGACTGACACTTTGCACTGTTAGCTCCCAACTTCCTCAGTGAGGTGAACCCAAACCAGTTTATTCAGCATGTAACTCATTATATACAGTCATGGACAAAAATGTTGTAAACTGACAAAACAATAAATAAAGATTTACTGAAAATTAACCAATTAAAATAAGACATAGCTTTTGAATTGTGGTTCAACAGATTTAATTTAAAACAAACTAATGAAACAGGCTTACACAAAACTGATGGTAGCTATAACTTAATATTTTGTCATGAAACCTTTTGAGGCTATAATTATTCAAAATTAAGTAGAAAATGTTTATATGGTGAAATACTCAATCACGCAACATGATCCCTCTGATATAGATGAGTAAGATATGAATAATAGTATAAAATATACTGAGTGAGGAGCACTTACTTAATTTTTTAAGTAATATTAACATATTAATTATATTGTGTCATTACCTGTCAGTTTGAAAACTCACCTTAGCTTTGCTGTCTTGGGCAGACATGTAGCCAACACACATGCTCTCTGTGGTGTGACTCCATAGGAACTCCACTGTACATGAACAATAAAAACAGAAAAACAGGGCTAAGTTTATTCAGATTAATTAACATAAACAGGCTGAGTGCAAAATAAACTTTGTTACTGTTTTAAAGATAACGGTCCTAATACAAAAGGCCTGCAATAACAAAGAGGGACAATGATAGAAGGTAAACTATGATAAGAAACCATTTTACCTTTCTAATCTGAGCTGCCTATCATGGTTTAAATTCCTAAATTAACATGCATTAAACCAGAGATTTTGGACACATCTCAACCTGAATTTAACTTTAAAGCAGCATTGTGCAAATTTAAAGATTAAATATTATGCTTAATCTTTAATCGATGTGTAAAATTAATTATCCCCTGTTTACAGCAGTTGCTTCTATAGGCTCCATTATTCAGTTCATGAGAGAGTGATTCTGGCCGAACACTCTGGGCGTGCGCGTGGATGTTACACGGTGCGCACTCTTGCTCACCTGGCTACTTTGTTGAGTCTCCGCCGCCATTGATGCATCAGTGAGAGATCACGGGCTAACTTCAATATTTCTTACCTCAGAAGACATTGCCAGAGGGGGCAAACTTCTGTAAAAACTCTGGAACTTGCACTATGCTCCTTTAAAGCCATACTAGCCTTAATATCCTTTTCTAAGTCCCTGTGATGGTAATTGATGTGTTTATGAGACGACTGAAGGGTCTGTCATCTCCCCCTAGTGTATCTGGCTGAAAAAACCACACCGATCTGGCGGCGGTCTTGCGGCTCTGTTCTCGTGGTAAGATGAACAGCTTCACGGCGGCCCAATGTAAGGCTACTGACATCAACAGCAGTGTTACCAAGTCTGCTTGTTATAAGCGACGCCTGCCTTGTTTTTTGTAAGTGTCTTGTAAATTTCATGAGTTGCAGGTTGCGGTTCAATGGGCTTGTTTTTGACGGTGAAGTCTGTTATATGGGAAACAAAGTAAGTAACTAGTTCAAGAGCTATAAATAGACCCACTCCTGCTGCGTTACAGACAGCGAGCCGGTGACTCCGGCCACTATCCGTCCGCATACACACGTCTCTCTCTAGCTGCTTTGAAGGTGACAGTGGGCTGTAGCTGTGGCGCGTGGGGGGGAGTAAGTATTTCCGACAGTGCTATTTTTAAAAGGTCCTGTAGGGGGAGCGACACTCGAAAATTACTTAGTAGTGTCAGCCTAGCAGAAAATAAACGGTTTAAAGCTGCAGGCCCCGAAAGGAAGGGGGTGAAACCGGAGCCTGGTGACACAAATTAAACCTCAGACCACAAGCAAGAAAGCCCACGATATCTCCTCCCCTTTTTTTTCCCTCGCTCAACCAATCATATATTTTTAAATATTCACAGTCACAGCTTTGCCTACGGGTATTAGAGGCATGGATTTATGCACGGAGCCGCAAATATTCATGCCTTACCCACCCATTGCACCTTGAATATCTGGAGATGCCTGCGCCTCCACACATCTGCAGCATCTCAGGATGATAACTCCACCCAGAACTCGATCCTCACTGGCCAGAAACGGTGAGCCTGCGAGCGGGAAACGTGAAAGAAAAAAAATGTATCCGTGTCGGCCGGGCATCGATTTCAATCAAAATTTACATAAACAGTAAAAAAAAACTTAGAATATGCGTTCAGATGAGGAAATATGTTTGGACAACAACCGTTAAGCAGGTGTTAAACATGCCCTTTTTTTTTTCCAATCAAGTCCAGATTTCTGCAATAAAAAAATCATTTTTTATTAAAATAATGTAATATTATAATCTTAAATGTGTTTTTATTGGCTGTAAACAAAAAAATCAATTAATCTATATTGTGTGTCACTTAATGAACTGAGCTGCTGAAATAAATCACCTTTTGTGATAATATTCTAATTC